>OY856366.1:14259400-15679200 GCA_963693475.1 Ectropis crepuscularia | reverse complement strand
AAGTACATGTCGATTTCCTAACGATGTTTTCCTTCGCCGTTGTCAAGTTAGCGGCATTACGCACGTAACTTCGAAAAGACAAACGTGTGTGTGGGATTTGAATTGGGGATTCGGATGGGCACTTATTCTCCTGACTACACCAGCCGGAAATTTCGTCCAGGAGTCGGTACTGTTGTAGTAGGTATGTATGATGACTAAAAACACGGATTAGTCTGTCAGTTGGCTTATTAAAAAAATGTACTTGACTCTCCTTGCGAGAGAAGGCCCCGAGTCCCAATAGTAGGAATATTTAATAGGTTGCTTATATTAATCGTCTGTGTAATATGAACCGTAAGTGTATAGCAATAAAGTTGAATACGGCCCAACATGCGCAGGATCCAACTCGGCAGCCAGACAGAGGTGGATCCTGAGGACATCGCCGTCACCTTCGATGACGTCAAGGGCGCTGACGAGGCCAAACAGGAGCTTAAGGATATCGTGAGTATTGACTTTATTTTGTAGGGAATAGAATTCAATGTTTAATAGCAGGTATCAGAAACTGGAGAGATTTTACTTTGCTGTCAAGACGATACGCTATGATATAGGGTTTAATATTAGTTCTGTATTAATTTTGAAAATCGTTTATTCTTCATTCTTGATTCTTGGTCTACCAATATGCCAGAAATAACGTAGAGTCTCGTACAACACGCGAGGAGTGAGACATTCTTGCAACATACGCAACGCTGACAAGTTGATTGGTATATTAAATTCCCTCACTAAGCCTGGCTGACTCATATTGACCAGAATGGACCATGGGACAAGAAATATTGAAGTCTTCCTGAAACAGTTAAATCGGCCTCAAGTTTTGGTAGCTTCAAAAACATTACGATGCTTGCTTATCGATCAAACTTATTATAGTTACAGCATGATCTTAGGATAAAATTGTAAAACTTTCATTGATCATTACAATTGTAACAAATATTATATTCATATTCATTTATTCATAAATGTTATTTACATGTTAAGAATTATATACTTGACATTTATCTGTACGATGATTATCAATAATTGATGTGTAAATCGTACATTTATGAATAAATAACTTTCACTTTAACGTATATGGTGAAACAACTTTTGCTAAATAAACCAGTAATAAAATACTTTTAGCAAAGAAAATACCTATGTCATCACACAAAAAAACGTTGTAATAATATATAAATAACGTCTAATTCTAAACGTTAGTAGCCACACACAAAAAGTCAAACTTTAAACATTAGCTGTTAACATGTTCTCAAATTTAAACATAAAATTTCCCCCCACACAGGTAGAATTCCTGAAGAACCCGGAGAAGTTCTCAACGCTGGGTGGCAAGCTCCCCAAGGGGGTGTTGTTGGTGGGTCCCCCAGGGACTGGCAAGACTCTGCTCGCGCGCGCGGTCGCCGGAGAGGCCGGGGTGCCGTTCTACCACGCCGCGGGGCCCGAGTTCGATGAGATACTGGTGGGACAGGGCGCCCGACGAGTGAGGGACCTATTCAGTGAGTAGTTTACTTTATAATTTGGAACCTATTACCAGTCTGTTAAATCATACAGTCGTTTGAGGAAGATGTCTAGACGGGGCGAGACTCGGTGAGTATTGTTGTTTCCCCTCGGGGGGCTGATGAGACTCTATTTGTGCCGAGTGAGGGACCTCTTCAGTCAGTAGTTTACTTTATATATTGGATCCTATTACCAGTCTGTTAAATCATACAGTTGTTTGAGGAAGATGTCTAGACGGGGCGAGACTCGGTGATTATTGTTAGTTTCGATGAGATACTGGTGGGACAAGGCGCCCGAGGAGTGAGGGACCTCTTCAGTGAGTAACCTTAGAAACACCTCATTAACCTCATCAATCATCATCAACAGTCCACTAAATGTTCCCACTGCTGGGACTCGGGGCCTTCTCTCGCAAGGAGAGAGTTAAGGCCATAATCCACCACGCTGACCCAGTGCGCGTTGGTGGATGACACATGAGTTCAAAACATTCTAGGTACATGGCGGTTTTCTCACGATGTTTTCCTTCACCGTTTTAAGTTAGCGGCATTACGCACATGACTTCGAAAAGACAGTGGTGCGTGTGTGGTTTGAACCCGGGGTCTCCGGATCGGCAGGCGCCTTCTCCCAACTAGTCCAGCCGTAACTTATAATATAACATCATTAACGTATTTTAGTCCATTGCTGGACGTAGGCCACTCCCATGGCTCGCCACTCAGGCCTATCCTCATCTTTGCGTCTCCATCTATTGCTTGCTGTGTCCCGTATATCATCCATCTAGTCTCAGGGTGTCAAAGTTTACCAATTTGCAGATTTGCCATTCAATACATCTACTCCAACGGTTATCAGTTCTGCGACATACATGACCGGCCCATTGCCACTTCAGTTTGCTAATGCATTGAGCTATGTCGTATCCTTGGTTCACTAACGGATCACTTCGTTCCGAATACGATCCCTCAAAGAATCTCCAAGCATAGCTCTTTCCATAGCTTTAACTGTCAGTTCAGTCAAAGAGTCCTACTAAAAGAAACATTGATATTGAAACGTGAAAGTTGGCAAGGGTAAATAGATGTCCATTTACACAATACTCGAAGACATGAGGACTAATAATAAGCCTAATGAGACAATCTCAAAATATTATTCAAATCCTAAAGACCTGCAAGTGAACCGTGGAACGCAGGTAATCAACTGATATAACTTGCTTCAGAGGCGGCAAAGGAACGCGCTCCCTGCGTCATCTTCATTGACGAGATTGATTCCGTGGGCGCCAAGCGGACCAACAGCGTGCTACATCCGTACGCCAACCAGGTATAAACTACATGAAATTATACAAGTATATCACCACTATCATCGAAACAGTGTTTTTGTTTGTTTGTTAGTCAGCTGACTATTATTTTTACATTTTTAAAATTGTATAAATTAAGACTAAAACAAATTGTATGCCAGATATTGCATGCCTTTTGAAGAGGTCGTTTTGTATGGGTCAGCTTATAAAACGTTCGATAAATCTGTGTGGTGGGTAAAAGAAGTTTTCTTTATAATGTGACAATACATAGTTTAATTTGTTTGTGCAGACTATAAACCAGCTGCTATCGGAGATGGACGGCTTCCACCAGAACGAGGGGGTGATCGTGCTGGGAGCCACCAACAGGAGAGACGACCTGGACCAGGCGCTGCTCAGACCCGGCCGGTTCGACGTGGAGGTGAGGAGATCAGCTCACTATACAGCCGCTGTCGGAGATGTGCTTCCATCAGAACCGGGGGGTGATGGGGGAGACCCGGCCGGCTCGACGTGGAGGTCAGATCTCACTAGGTCTCGTGGCTTAGTGGGTAGTAACTCTGCCTACGAAGCCGAGGGTCGTGGGTTCGATCAAACACCAAATTCACGGGCTCTCCGAATTTGTAGAGTTAAATAAATAAATAAATAAATATTGGTGGACAATATTTATTTATTATTATTATTATACACTCATTTATTTTTCTTCTTAATTTCTAAGTTTTTTACAATAGATATATAAAATAAACATTATAAAAAACTTAAAAACTAGGGTGCCGCCAGCAGCGGGGCAGGGCCCAAGCTACCGGTGGTTAAGGCTGCAGAGTGAGGAACCTCCTGACGATGCGCGCTGTGTCGAGGATGACCGCCTTCTGCATCTGGCCCTTAACCCAACCGTCTAGCGAAAGTCTCTTTAGATGTTGGTCGAGACTCTTCGCTATAAGGCCGTTTGCCGACACGACTATTGGGACTATGATCGTCGAGTCAACATCCCACATGGCGGTAACCTCATGAGCCAAGTCAAGGTACTTGCTCAGCTTGTCCTTCTCGGCTTTCACGAGGTTCTCGTCATGTGGTACGGTGATATCGACGATCACAGCCCGGCGCTGAGACCGGTCTACCAGCACGATATCAGGCTTATTGGCGACAATAGTCCTGTCCGTGATGATAGAGCGGTCCCAGTAGAGCAACGCACGACCATTCTCGAGAACTGGCAGAGGTGCGTACTTATAGTACGGCACCTCGGACTCGACAAGGCAGTATCGAAGAGCAAGTTGCTGGTGGATGATCCTGGCTACTAGGTTATGTCTGTGCAAGTACTCGCCGTTAGCAAGATGCGAACAACCGGAAATAACGTGACGAAGTGATTCGCCTGGACGGCGGCATGCCCGACAAATGTCGACCGTACCGTCCTTCATTATGTATTTCCGGTAATTGTTCGTCTTGATAACTTCGTCTGCAATTGCACAGGCAAAACCCTCGGTTTCTCCGAAGAGGTCCCCGAAGCGCAACCATTTCACCGACGCGAGCGGATTCACATCGGGTCCCGTCAGGGCCCGATAGAATCGCCCGTGTAGCTCCTTGCTCTTCCATACCTCCTTGCGATCATCAGTGCTGAGCACCGATGGTTTGCGCCAGTTCTCGTTTGCCAATGAAAGAGGCGTGAAGCTCCTGTCAACTGCCACAACATCGCGATGCATCCCGGACTCACTGTTGCGGAAATAATCCCTGAGACTGCATACTTCGCGGTTGTGAAGGTTCTTGGCATTTAAAAAGCCTCGACCCCCCCATTTCCGCGGAATATACAGTCTCATAACAGACGAGCGCGGGTGTAGCATGCGCTGTGTTGTGAGCAGTTGACGGACCTTTCTATCCAGGGCGTCGAGCTCAGTCTGAGTCCATCTCAGTATGCCAAAGGAGTATATCAGCAGAGGCATTGCCCAACCGTTGAAGGCTCGCGCCTTGTTACCCGCCTGACAAAAGACTTTTAAGTACTTTTGTCAGCCGGCAAAAGAAGCGCTCCTTCACCGATTTCTTAATGTCATCTGCTGATATACCCAACGACTGTGACATACCGAGATATTTGTAGGTCTCGTCTTCGGAGAGGGATCTGAGAGTTATAGTCTCGGAAAGTTGTAAATTCTCTGAATTTACTACTTTCCCTCGCTGTACATGCATGACCGCACACTTGTCGACACCGAACTCCATCTTGATGGCGTTACTAAAAACCTCTGTGGTTTTTAATAACTCCAACAAGTCTTGGCGTTTCGGTGCAAAAAGTTTGAGGTCGTCCATGTACAGCAAATGAGATATAACCTCACCTCCTCTACGAAGACGATAGCCTAACTCTGAATCTTTCAGCAGAGTGCTGAGAGGATTCAGACTTAGGCACCACCATAGGGAACTCAGACTGTCTCCCTGAAATATTCCCCTTTCAATCTTTATCAAGTCCTCCGAAACAAACGAGCTCTCTACGCTACCTGGTTGACGAAGGACTGTGACCCACTGTCCCATGCATTTGCTTAGAAAAAATTTTAGAGTTGGGTTTATTTTGTACAACTCTAAAACTCTTTCTAGCCACGAATGGGGCACCGCGTCATAGGCCTTCTTATAGTCAATCCAAGCAGCGGAGAGGGCTCCCTTGTTTCGTTTGACTTGTTGGCAAATGGTCGTGTCAATGAGGAGTAGCTCCTTAGTACCACGGGACCCAATCTTACATCCATTCTGAGAGGAGGCCAAAACGTTATTTGCGACAATATGCGCGTTAATTTTTGCTCTCAGAATGGATGTAAGCAGCTTATAGATGGTAGGCAAGCACGTGATGGGTCTATAGTTCTTTGGTTCCGTGGTACTACCAGACTTATGGAGCAGGAAGGTGACTCCGGTGGTCATGAAACTGGGAAGAGAACCCGTCTCGAGGGCTTCTTGGAATTGTGTTGCCAAACGCTCATGTGAGCTTCGAAACCACTTAATCCAGAAGTTGTGCAATCCGTCCGGCCCAGGACTTTTCCAGTTCTGAGCCGTCCGGATAGCACAACCAACGTCTTCGAAGTCTATTGAAACAGAATCCATGGTTTCGATAGACTCACACGCACGCTCGACAACACGCATCCAAGTTCCCTCTGTGTGCTCGACAGGCACCGACCAGATGCTGCGCCAGAAGTTTTTCGTAGCGCTGGCATCCGGTAGCTGCCCATCGCTCACACGTCGACTAGTTCCCTCCCAGTTTCTATACACCTTCCTTTGATCACTTTGGAAGTCGCGATTTTGCCGATATCGACTCACACGCTCTCTGTAGCGGCGAATACGGTTTGCCCACGCATAAACTTTCTGCTTCAGATAGTCAATGCGTTCCGTAACATTGGCTAGATAGTGCTGGGGACTGATACCAGTCCCAGCGAATGCCTGTCACGAAACGCATGACTCGGGGACGACTGTTCCCCTGACTGAAGCAGATTAGCTTTGCTATAAGAGTCCTGAATGTGCTGATACGCCGTTCTATTCGCACTATTCGCATTATTATTATTATTATAGTTACTAAATTTTCCTCTATCAAAAATTGCTCAAAGTGGTAAAAGTAGTGTTAACTTATTTGTCGCAGGTTACAGTGCCCACCCTAGACTAAACTAGTTTTTCTCTAGTGTCCACCCTGGACTAAATTTGTGCTTTAATTCATGTCACAGTGTCTCCACCCTGGACTAAATTTGTGCTTTAATTCAGGTCACAGTGTCCACCCTGGATTAAATGTGTGCTTTAATTCAGGTCACAGTGTCCACCCTGGATTAAATTTGTGCTTTAATTCAGGTCATAGTGTCTCCACCCTGGACTAAATTTGTGCTTTAATTCAGGTCACAGTGTCCACCCTGGACTAAACTTTTGCTTTAATTCAGGTCGCAGTGTCCACCCCAGATTAAACTTGTGCTTCATTTCAGGTGACAGTGCCCACCCCGGACTACGGCGGGCGGCGCGAGATCCTCGAGCTGTACCTGGGCCGCGTGCGGCACGCGGACATCGACGTGGACGTGCTGGCGCGCGGGACCACCGGCTTCACCGGCGCAGACCTCGAGAGCGTCGTCAACCAGGCCGCGCTCAAGTCAGTACACACCATGATACAATGTAGCGGGTCACAGGGACCCACCCCGGAGCGCGCGGGACCACCGGCTTCACCGGCGCAGACCTCGAGAGCGTCGTCAACCAGGCCGCGCTCAAGTCAGTACACACCATGATACAATGTAGCGGGTCACAGGGACCCACCCCGGAGCGCGCGGGACCACCGGCTTCACCGGCGCAGACCTCGAGAGCGTCGTCAACCAGGCCGCGCTCAAGTCAGTACACACCATGATACAATGTAGCGGGTCACAGGGACCCACCCCGGAGCGCGCGGGACCACCGGCTTCACCGGCGCAGACCTCGAGAGCGTCGTCAACCAGGCCGCGCTCAAGTCAGTACACACCATGATACAATGTAGCGGGTCACAGGGACCCACCCCGGAGCGCGCGGGACCACCGGCTTCACCGGCGCAGACCTCGAGAGCGTCGTCAACCAGGCCGCGCTCAAGTCAGTACACACCATGATACAATGTAGCGGGTCACAGGGACCCACCCCGGAGCGCGCGGGACCACCGGCTTCACCGGCGCAGACCTCGAGAGCGTCGTCAACCAGGCCGCGCTCAAGTCAGTACACACCATGATACAATGTAGCGGGTCACAGGGACCCACCCCGGAGCGCGCGGGACCACCGGCTTCACCGGCGCAGACCTCGAGAGCGTCGTCAACCAGGCCGCGCTCAAGTCAGTACAACCACCGCATTATTATTTAACTTTTTTTTAGTTTTTTTAGGTTTTCCCTATTTTGTTTTTCACTTTTTTTTTACTTTGATAGGTATACACTTTTTTTTTTAACTTTGATAGGTTTACACTTTTGTTTTTAACTTTGATAGGTTTTCACTTTTTTTTACTTTTATAGGTGTACACATTTTTTTTTACTTTGATAGGATTACACTTTGTTTTTTCACTTTGATAAGGCAGTGCATACCATTATAAAATGTAGCGGGTCACAGGGACCCACCCCGGAGCGCGGGGACCACCGGCTTCATCGGCGTCGTCAACCAGGCGGCGCTCAAGTCAGTACAACTACCGCATTATTATTTAACCTTTTTTTAGTATTTATTTTTGATTTCCCTTTTTTTTTAGTTTTTTAGGTTTTCATTTTTTGTTTTTTTAGGTTTTCAGTTTTTTTTTAGTTTGATAGGTTTACAGTTTTTTTTAACTTTTATAGGCTTACACTTTTTTTACTTTGATAGGTTTACACTTTTTTTTACTTTGATAGGACAGTGCACACCATTATACCATATAATGTAGCGGGTCACAGGGGCTCACCCCAGTGCGCGGGGACCACCGGCTTCACCTATTTTTTAATTTTTATAGGTTAATACTTTTATAGGTTTACACTATTTTTTGACGTTTTTAAGTTTATACTTATTTTACTTTTTAGGTTTACACTTTTTTTTTAAACTGATAGGTTTACACTTTTTTTTTACTTTTATAGTTTTGTTTTTAAAACTTTTATAGGTTTACACTTGACTGACATCTCGCCTGATGTTAAACGACGATGCGGTCTACGATGCAGCGTGTTTACCTAGAAAAAACCGATTCACTCTCTATTTGAAGACACCAAGATTTTCTTAGACTACAATGTATTTTACCTGACTGAAAGAAGGGTTATGTTTTTTGCGTATCATCCAAACGATTGGATGGATATTGATAATTAAGACATCGTTAGATTCGCCTCAATCACCCGAGTGTCCTTATAGACTACAGGCCCGTGAACAAAATTTACGGGTCAAATGAACCAGCAGGAGACCTATGTAGGATGACAGAAGGGTGTAAAGTATGCCGTCACTTGTAAGTTGTCCAACTGAGTGTAATTGAAGAGGGGGGGTTGCAACCCTCTACCATTTCTCCTTGTCGCATGATTTTTGTAGGGCATTACGAAATAATGGATTAGAAGAGGTATTGAAACTGTATGGAACCAATGCCGTACTTAATCAAATTACCAAATTTACTCTATAAATTACTCGTACTCTGTAAATTTATCCGACAAACTAATAATTAAAAAGTTAAAATTTATATTTTTTATAGTTTCAATACCTCTTCTAATCTATTATTTCGTAATGCCGTACAAAAATCATCCGACAAGGAGAAATTATCGAGGATTGCAACCCCCCCTCTTCAATTACACTCAGTTGGACAGCTTACAAGTGACGGCATAGTGCTAAATCTTATTACTTTATACCCTTCTATCATCCTACATAGGTCTCCTGGTGGTTCATTTGACCCGTAAATTTTGTTCACGGGTATAGTTGTTTTTTTACCCCTTAGATAGTTGTTTTTTGCAGTCTTGGTTTTTTTAAACTAAAGTTATGTTATTTCCAGGGCAGCAATAGACGGCGCCAAAGTAGTGTCAATGAAGTATTTAGAAGACGCCCGAGACAAGGTGCTGATGGGCCCGGAGCGGCGCACGAGGCTTCCTGACGAGGAGGCCAACCTCATCACCGCCTACCACGAGGGGGGGCACGCCGTCGTCGCGTATTATACCAAGGTAGGGGGGGATTCGGATATTTATTAAAAAAAAAATCTAAGTTGTAGAACTCATATTTTAGCTAACTTGTAGAAAAAGGTAATGGTAATTAATGTAATTATTAAACTTGGAAGTGGCAACACTTGCAGTCTAACCTAACTTTCGTCATCGCGATCGAGGGCAATGGACGCCGCGCGTTGATTTTGTTTTGCTGTTAAATCATCGCGAATTGATTTGTATTGTGCGCGAGGATCGCGTTATCATGTAAAGTAGTTCCGAGGAACAGACGCCCGAATTGATTTTTGGTTACACGCGCGGGCGCGAGAACGAACTTGTGTTTGTGAAATAAAGGATTTCAGTGGCTGGCGGAAGGAGGCCGACCGGTCGACAAGTATTGTACTAGTATCTATTTATTATAAATTTCTAACCATTGGGAACAGGGGTAGTTCTTGGGATAAGTTTAGGCATACACTTTTATGTACACGGAACCCGGTTACACAAGGTGCCGTGTCATATTCCTATATAATTTAAGATAACGTCCCAATCGTTTTTATATTGGGTAGTAGCAGAGATTCTTATTAGTATTTAGTGTTTTCACGTTGAGCTAATAATTACCGATCAGATAGAGGCGGATTCCCAGGCTGGTCGCGTAGTTTGACCTACAGGGGGCTCACAGGTACTAGGGTGCTGTACACAGATACTATCCTCATCACCGCGTACCACGAGGGGGGGAGGGCACGCGGTCGTCGCGTACTACACCAAGGTACTAGGGTGCTATACACAGATACTATGAGACAATAAACTGAGCTACAAAAAGGGAGTGATACATCGAAATACTAGCGCACTACACATAAATTCTACTCGTATATTACGGGGCACTTCATAATGATACTACACCGCTATACAAAGATACTATGAGACAATACACAGAGCTACAATGGGACGCTACATAGAAATACAGAGGCGCACTACATAGATATTCTACATTGCGCTACACGTATACTACGAGGCACTACATAATGATACTACGAGATGCTATACAAAGATACTATGAGACAATTCCATCCGATTCGTCCCATTGAAGCTCACAAAGCTACAATGGGCGCTACATAGAAATACTGTAGCGCACTACATAGATATTCTATGGTGAGCTACTATGGGCCACTATATAGTTATATTCCGAGGCGCTACACAAAGGTACTATGGCACATTACATGGAGAGTTACGGCGTGCCACACAATTTGCTACGGCGTGCTACACAAATATAGATACATCATTTTACACAGATATACTACGACACGACAAACAGACGCTACATACCTACATACACTACACAGATATTCTACGGGACGCTACATAGATATACATACTACGGGGCGCTACACAGCTATACCACAGGGTGCTTTTATCAAGGATATAGTTAACAGCGCATATAAAATACACTTTATCGTAACTGAAATTAGACTCAATTTCCATTAACTGTAAGTTAAAAATATTCTGTTTGATAATATACCGTATTGTATTGTCAGGATTCACACCCGCTGCACAAGGTGACGATCATCCCGCGCGGCCCGTCGCTCGGGCACACGGCGTACATCCCGGCCAAGGAGCGCTACCACGTCACCAAGCAGCAGCTGCTGGCCATGATGGACACCATGATGGGCGGCCGCGCCGCCGAGGAACTCATCTTCGGACCGGAGAAGATCACCTCAGGTTTGTAGGTTGGGCCATCATGGACCATGGTGGGCCATTATTGACCACTGGTCTCTATTTTGAAAATTACCCCAGTTATGTATCATGGGTCATAGTCCAAGATAACGTTGGTGTTGTGGGTTCGTAGTGATTTAAGCAGCAGCTTGCTGCTAGCCATGATGGGCGGCTGCGCTGATGAACTCATCTTGAGACGCGTAAAGATGACATCAGGTTAGTGGCATGGGCCATCATGGGCTCTCATGGTCTATCGTGGGTCTAACTATGGTTACAACGTATTGGTGTTGTCGGTTCGTAGTGTTTTAAACAGCAGCTACTGTCCATGATGGAGACTATGGTGGGCGGACGTGCCACAAAGAAACTTATCTTGGGACCCGAAAATATCACTTTAGGTCAGTGGCGTGGGCCATGGTGGGCCATGTTGTGCCATCATGTACCACTAGTCTTAATTACGTAAATGAACCCAGGCCATGGTGGGCCATTATTGACCACTAATCTCTATTTCGAAAATTACCTCGGTAATGTATCATGGGTCATGGTGGGCCATTATGGTCTATCATGGATCATAGTCTAAGATAACATTGGTGTCGTCGGTTCGTAGTGACTTAAACAGCAGCTAGTCCATGATGGAGACTGGTGGGCGGACGTGCCACAAAGGAACTTATCTTGGGAAGATCACCTTAGGTTTGTGGCGCGGGCCATCATGGACCATAGTGGGCCATTATGGACCACTAGTCTCTATTTCGAAAATTACCTCTGATATGTATCATGGGCCATCGTGGACCATCATGGGTCATAGTCTAAGATAACATTGATGTCGTCGGTTCGTAGTGATTTAAGCAGCAGCTAGCTGCTGGCTATGATGGGCGATAATGAATTCATCTTGAGACGCGCAAAGATTACCTCAGGTTAGTGGCATGGGCCAAAGTGAGCCATCATGGGTCCTCATGTTCTATCGTGTATCATCGAATTGATGTTGATTGCATTGGTAGTGTTTTAAACAGCAGCTACTGGCCACGATGCAGACTATGGTGGGCAGACGTGCCACAAAGGAACTATCTTGTGATCCGAAAATATCACTTTGGGCCATGATGGGCCACTAGTCTCAATTACAAAAATCACATCAGTTACGTATCATGGGCCGTTGTGTTCCACCACGGACCCTTATATTATGACCTTAAATTACTATTATGAGAAAACATGCAGGTAGAGTGATTTTATTTCGTAAATTTGTGAATAGTGTGTTTATTGATTTTCTCTACAATTTACCCTGATGCTAATGTGGCTCTACCCTAATTTAATGTACACAGGTGACACTCCTTACCTCAACCCTCCATATTTTCACGTCATATTGTAATTGTTAAAAACAGGAAATTTGAAAACAAATGCAAAAACCTAAATGAGTGATCCTGGCGACGCGACGATGATGTTTATTTGACGCCAACAGAATTGGCTGAAACTATTAATAATTTCCTCACTGAAGTGGGATGAAAAGTTACGTGTTGCACTCGAGTACGATTTTTCACCTTGTGCTCTTTAGATGGCCTCGCTAACGCTCAGGATTCAAAGTTTAGAATCCTTCGCTTGCTCGGTCATCAAAATTGAGCAACTTTGCACTCTTGTATAACAAATAACTATTGTTTTGTCCACAGGTGCTTCTTCGGACCTGAAGCAGGCGACGTCGATCGCGTGCCACATGGTTAGAGAGTGGGGCATGAGCGAGAAGGTAATATTATTATATCGTTTTATTTTAGTTCTATTTATTTATTTTATGGTTATACTTATTTGACAACTTCTTATAAATTTCCTTATAGCTAAATAGTAATATTGTCATTGAAATACTATAAAAATCAAAAAAACTGATGAGTTCTTATGTAGGATAAACTGAGGTAATGACTGTGTGAGCCATTGGGCGCACAAGTTTAAGCTGACATTTTATTTGATGCATATATTATTTTATGTGATGTGTAAAAAAGGGGTTTGGTTAAAGTTGGCGTCGTTTTGATTTTGCGCGGCCAGTAATGAAACTTGGAAATATCGAAAGAACAGCATACAGTGACCAAAACTTAGTATGGACACATTTCTCTAAACTGTATTGAAACGACGATATTTCATTGCTTTTCTTTGCATTTCTTGTAGTGAAGAAAAGTCATAACTCGGCTCCTATATCGCTTACAGCAAATCGTATGCTATAAATGCCTTAAGGTAAGGGCACTACCTTAGCAAGCAAGTGACAAACATCTTAGGCCGCTAAGAAAAGACGCCACTACTCCATACAAAACTACCACCAAACCCCTTTTTATTTACAAATAAATAACCTTGAACTTTTTCCTTAACGCGCCGAAAGAAGTATAACTAAAATAATTGAAGTGAAAACTTCTTTAGGCGCGCTATAGACAGAATTTTCGTGGGCTGTGAAATGGATTCATCAATCGTCACGCTTGGATATGATAATGGATCGGATCGGATATGAAATCTTCGGGTAAACTCAATAAAAACGGCCAGGTACGTACCAGGGCAACAGAAACAGTAAAGAGTTTCGATTACCTACCTCCAACAGCCCCGCGTTTATCTCCATATACCAGGACAACAGAAATATAAAAGAGTTGCGTTTGCCCCTAGGTACCAGTACCAGGGCAACATAAACAGTAAAGAGTTGCAATATTTTGTACAACTTCGTTCCATCAGAATGTCCCTTGACACCTCCTTATTTTAAGTTATAAGTTTTCACTTCTATCGGCGGTTCCTATGACTGCCAATTTTTTATGTATATTGGTATGTTTGTCATCAGGTGGGCCTACGCACTCTGGAACAACCGAAGAGTTCTCTCGCGGGCGGCGAGCAACTGGGACCATACACCAACGAACTGGTGAGTGCAGCACGCTCCTGTCGCTCAGGAAGCATTTGAAAACAAGCTTTATATAGAACAAAAATACTTTAGATATAGCACATCCTAATAGAACCCACGAAAAGAAGACGAAGACTTTAATCACCGGACTATTATATAATTTTTTTGAAGTGAAAACTTTTTTGGCTCATCACACAGATGTTTCGTGAGCTGTGAATGTAGCTTAGCGGTTTTATGCTCGGAAATGAAAGAATTTTTATAGAAATGTTTGTAGAAGTAAGAAAATGTTGTATAGTTAAGATGTATTTTATTGAAATAAATTTATTTTATTTTTGAAGTGAAAACTTCTTTAGGCGCGCCTAGACAAATTTTTCGTGGGGGGTAAATTGGATTCTACCGTCACTCTCGGGTATGATAAGAAATCGTCGGGTAAACTCGGGACCTTGGCGATTGGGCATCTAGAAATGCGTCAGCCAATGGGAAATGCTGAAAGGGCGTGGCCTCGCCATCATGGCATGGCCATCTAGAAATGCGTGAGCCAATGGGAAAAGCTGACGCATTTCTAGATTGCCATGCCATGATGGCGAGGCCACGCCCTCCGGTTACACCCGTGTAGTTTCCAAGGTAAGCTATCAAATTCTGAGTTATAAGTTTTCACTTGTATCGGCAGTTCGTATGACTGCCAATTTTTTTAAATTGTTCGGGTTAACTCGGGACCGCGGAGTGTGCCAGAGTGAGAAAGATAGTTAGGTGCTACTGTCTGTTCGTGCAACTGTCTTGTTTTTACATTATTTTTTGTCTATGGATACAAGTCGTTCAGCCGCATCTGTCACTGTCATCATCATCGCTGTGTTTACGATATTCAATTTCCATTTAATCATTTTAATTTTAAACGATTCAATAGTTTAAATAGTTCTTTCTGCCGTGTGGTTGCTTAAGCCACAGAATAAATATTAGTACAGCTACAGAAGCCTCACTACCGAAAACAATTATATAAATAGCGACTCTTGCTTGGGACACAACAAAGTTCAATTCAGCTCGCATTAACGCTCAATACCTGTCGCGATTTTCAACTTAACATTTGCGCTCTTTCTAACGCGTAACTCTGTTGCTGTCTCGCGCGGAGGGTTGTCGACATGTCTAATAACAATATGCTAATATCTCTCTAATATCTAATAACGTGTTGCGCGAGCGCTCAGCCGTGCGTCCGACAACCGACTGGCACTTGTTCCCTGGGAGGCACGGTCTAGCTGTAGGCTAAAACCGCGCGACCTTGAGCGAGTGATGATGCACTGGTTAAGCACACACATTTTATGTAGCAACTTTTTAGAACACGTTTTTTTAAAGAATGTACCTTTATATACTTGTACTTGCAGATGGACGGAGAGATCAAGAAGATCCTGTCTGAGAGCTACGAGCGCGCCAAGACCATCCTGCGCACGCACGCCAAGGAACACAAGGCGCTCGCCGAGGCGCTGCTCAAGTAACCTTCACTCACTCTTTTAGCTTTATCATTTATTTTTATTGTATACTAGCAGTGCCCGCGGTGTTACTCGCGTAGTTCCCGTTTTTTTTTTCGGGATAAAAAGTAGCCTATGTGTTCTTCCAGCCTATTGTCTATATGTATTCCGAATTTCAGCCCGATCCGTTCAGACGTTAGAACGTCATTGAGCAACAAACATCCATACAATGACATTTATAATATTAGTGGGATTTTTACTATTTTAAATCTATAAATATAAAAGCGAAAGGTCACGAAATCTCAGAAACTATTTATGTCAGAAGTCTGAAATTTTGCATAGAGGTGACATTTAGCACGTAGGCGCTCCCAAGACGGGGTTTTGAGAAATTGAACCTTGAACAGAGTAAAATAGGGGGTAAAAGTTTTACATAAACGCACAGGGCAAACCCTTAAGGCTACAAACTTCAAATTGCGCACACGTATTCCTCCTATACCGTAGGTATCTAATGAAGGATTTATCTAGTTTCAATCTCCAAGGGGGTGAAAATGAAAGTTTGTATAAAACTTTTTATTTGATGTACATATAAGGGATAAAAATTGTATATAAATGCTTAGGCATTGTGCCAACGACTTACGAAACGCGAGCAAAGCCGTAGGTAAAAGCAAAAAAATAATTTTGTAACCGAGAATGTACTGTGGCAAAGTAACACGCACGAGACACATCCGCAGACATTCGCCATATTGGCCTGGGTTGTTCTGTCGAGTGTCTCACTTTACCTTTAAAGACAGTTGTCTCATCGGCAACGATGAACGAGTAACGAGTAAAGCTAGAATTAGAAACGAGTTGGCGAGCCGCGGGGAGCGAGTGCGTAGTTTCGATAGTTGTGTAGCTCGGCTATATGCGAGTGTGGCGAGCGATTACTTGCAACACTCGCATCTTTCAGATCCGCACTGTAGAGAAATGACCGCTGGTTGCTCTCTCGGCGTGTTCTAATCGCTTAGCGAGTATTATCATCCATAGCTCTTGTCGCTCAGCGACAAACTAGTGAAGCGAGTGCTCGCCGGGAGTGTGAACAGTCGGCGATCAACTGTTTGTATATGCATCTCTTTTATTTACACGGAATGTATATCTATTGTACGTTTCTTGAGCGAGAAAATAGTCGATAGTTACTCGTTTTCTCGTCGGTGGTGGGACAACTGCCTAAAGGTACTGAGAACGCGACCGGAGACCGCCACAGGCAGTTGACACTATGGAATTGTATGGTCGCCCGTTCGCGCCACGACCACGACAGGAGACCGAGACACACACGTGTCGCGGTCTCAGCGCGAACTTGCACCTTAAGGGCGCCAGTTCGCGCCGCGACCGCGACCGCGACCTGTCTCGGTCTCCGGTCGCGGTCTCGCGTCGCGGTCGCGGCGCGAACCGCTACTTTTAGTGTTGCTTTTTTATTATTTTGGTTACAAATTAAATTCTGTCCGGTCCGAGGTTCGAGCTCTACTGGTGTGTCTGTCGCTAGTCTAGGGGTAATTAAACGTGTGGTTGCGTAGGTACGAGACGCTGGACGCCGAGGACATCAAGGCGATCATGTCGGGGGACAAGGTGAAGCTGGACCGCGCCCGCCGCGAGCCCGCGCCGCAAGCGCAGCCCGCGCCTCAGACCGCGCCGCGCCTCGCGCCGGCGCCCCAACCCGCGCCCGCGTAGCGCGCCCGGTACGTAGTTAGTATCGTCAGTACACTCTCACTCGCTCAAGGTCGCGCGGTTTTAGCCTACAGCTAGACCGTCCCCCCAGGGAACAAGTGCCAGTCGGTTGTCGGACGCACGGCTGAGCGCTCGCGCAACACGTTTCCCGCGCATATCGTTATTAGATATGTCGTAAACCCTCCGCGCTAGACAGGGACAGAGTTACGCGTTAGAAAGAGTGCAAATGTTTATTTGAAAATCGCGACATATGTATTGCGAGCTGAATTGAACTTTGTTGTGTTGTGTCCCAGCAAGAGTCGCTATTTATATAATTGTTTTCGGTAAGTGAGGCTTCTGTACTAATATTTATTCTGTGGTGCCAACAAACAAGTTCACCCAATGAAGTTATGTCGCCCTGGTAAACTGCGTTACGTAAAACTAGAACGCCTCCTTACTGCTTGATATTGATAGTAGATAGTAGAATACCTGACAAAGGTGTACAGAACCCTCAAAAACCCCAAAGGGAAAATCATACTCGGACTGTTTTTTTGGCGAAAAGGTTATATTTAAAAACTCCCAGGTCGGCCGAGGTAAAAATCACAAATGAAACGTATACCGCGATTTAAGAAATCCGCGCCGGCTTCACAGCGCGATCTAGTTTTACATTTGGAACTAACTTAAACAATGACCAAATGGGTATCAATGCCGGAGTCCCTCAAGGGTCGGTACTCTCTGCGACGCTTTTTCTGCTACATATCAACGATCTGCTGAAGCCCGGTATCTTTGGGTACGCAGATGATAGCACCGTTGTGGAGAGTTACATGTCTAGCGCGAGAGCCAGCGGTCAACAAACTAAGGTATTGAGAGAGAGTATGGTCGAGCGTTTGAACTTGGCCCTTGAGGCAGTCTCTGAATGGGGCGAAACCAATCTGGCCAAGTTTAATGAAGGAAAGACGCAGGCGTGTCTGTTCTCCGCAAAAAGGAGTCAATTTCTACAGACTCCTACTTTTCGAGGTGTATCCGTGCCGGTTACTGATCATCTTGAGCTTTTGGGTGTTACCCTGACATCTACACTCAACTTTGGCTCATATATCGAGTCCAAGGCTAAATTAGCTGCAAAAAAACTAGGTGTCCTCTCAAAGGTGCGAAAGTACTTCAAGTCTGAACAATTGCTTTTATTATATAAAGCACAGATTCGCTCGTGTATGGAGTACTGTTCGCACCTTTGGGATGGATCGGCTAAGTATCAGCTTGAGGCTCTGGAATCGATCGAGAGGCGTGCTAAAAGGCTCATATTCAATAATTCTCTTGTGCGAAAAAGACTGCAAACTCTTGAACATCGCCGAAAAATTGCTAGCTTATCGGTTTATTATCGGATACACTTCGGAGAGTGTGCATCTGATCTGCATGATCTAATACCACCTAGCCCTTTTTTCTATCGGACTTCTCGTAACTCGAAGAAGCGGCATCGTTTCATGGTTGATGTTCCAAAGACACGAACAAAGAGGTTTGACTCTACTTTTGTGATAAGAACGTCTCGACTGTGGAATGAGTTGCCTGAGTGGGTTTTTCCCGATGGTTATAATCTTGGTGTCTTCAAATCGAGAGTGAATCGGTTTCTTCTAGGTAAGCACGCTCCATCTTAGACCGCATCGTCGCTTAACATCAGGCGAGATGGTGGTCAAGAGTAAACCTATAAAGGTTAAAAAAAAAAAAAAAAACAAAAGGATCTACCTAAGGATACTAGGATGTATGTGTGGCATAGGCGGACGCTGTAGAGAGTTTTACCACTACAAACTTTTTTGACGTGATAACGTCTTATAATTCGATGAAGCTGGCTGCACGCCCACAAAACATG
Source organism: Ectropis crepuscularia (assembly GCA_963693475.1). Lineage (NCBI taxonomy): Eukaryota > Metazoa > Arthropoda > Insecta > Lepidoptera > Geometridae > Ectropis > Ectropis crepuscularia. Next base: position 15,660,278 of record OY856366.1, on the reverse strand, counting down.
ACGTCATGTACCGTTACCGCGTTACCGTCGGTCGTTACCTCGCCGCATGTTTGTTACAGTTGTATTAATTATTTCGACCAGTAGTTCAAGCGGGGATGTAGCTCAGTGGTAGAGCGTTCGCTTTGCATGTGAAATGCCCCGGGTTCGATCCCCGGCATCTAAAAGCTTTTTTGCGTTGTTTTTATTGAAAATGACTAAATTCTACTGATTACTTTTTACATACAAATCTATTAAACAAATGAAATTAAAATTTTCTTTTGAAAAATGCTACCATTCCATCAGTATTTTCTTAAGACGTTGTCACGTTCTATCGTCAGTAAACCGACTTTACAAACATTTTTTTTATAGCATAGAGTGACGAGACGAGCAGGTCATGTGCCTGATGGTAAGCAACATGCCTGCCACATAACAGCACAATAACACGCAGCTATTGGAACATGATAGTCCAAATCATTACCTAGCACTGCACTGCGCTCGTCACCCTGTGATCTAAGATATTATGTCTCTAAGCCCTGTAATTTCTCGGGAATCATTGCCCTTCAAACCGGAACACAGTAATGTTTGCACATTACTGCTTGGCGGTAGAATATTTGACAAAGGTGTGGTACTTCCCCAGGCGGACTCTGCTAAGAGTCCTACCACTACTGATCACTTCACCCAACCAACCAATAAAATTTATTTTTGTGTTTTCCAGAATGAGATTGAGCAACAGCGGGTTTGACTAGGCTTAGTGATCCAGCGACGACCGCGCGCCGTGTCTTGAGAGTTTTGCAGGCCGACCGATAAAAATGTATAATTGAAACATGAAATAAAAATAAGTAAAATCTGGTAATTAGTTAGTCGTTTTCTTTATTGTAGATTTGAGAGACTTGGGAATAAGGCAATACTTGTCACTTAAACATGTTAATCAGACTAGACGAGAACGAATCGGTTGCTTCTAGGTGTAACCACTTTATCATAGACCGTATCGTCGCTGAAGTAAATCTGCCTGCAGATCTGTTGGTCGCGGGTTGGATTCCCGACTAGAACAAATATTTTTGTAATATATTCAGATATTGTGTGAATGAAAGGATATTAAGATCTTGCGATCTAATAATAATCGACAAAACAATTATTTTTTCTACAAAACAGACCAGTGATAGGGCAGGCTTATCGCTAAACTTATGTCCAAACGAAATTTGCCATAAAATAATTTATTTTAAACTCGATCCGGCAATTGTTGTGTGATCATGTGTTGCTTTGTTCTCAAGTCTTTACTTAGTTTAATTGACTTAGCAGTGTTGGATAGGTACAAGAACTTAATTTTTTTAGCATTCTAAAATAATTATCGGTTTTAGAATGACATGACCTACAAAAAACCTGTGATTGAATTGCCTCACAGGTAGCGTTGTTTTGTTACGGAAATTTTACAATCATATGTTTACAATTTGACGTATTGTTCCATCTGTCATTCTGGAAACGGCTCAGTTAGCTGAAAATGTAAATTTAACACAATTTTAGAATTCAGAATCAAAACTTACCATACGACAGCGTTAATCTTAGAGTAATAATAATGAACCATAGAGGGTAGATGTATGGAGAGCTGTGTGAACTTGATCAAGTGTCTAACTTTAAAAAGGAAATTGCAATAAAAAACTCACTTTTGCTACTTGAAACCCACCACAATTTGATTCTTCTCGACGGACACTTTCCTACACAGAGATGGTTCTCCTTACACCTACCCTCCTTACGAGCTATAGTACTGCGCTGTTACGGCGTCGCCATTTTGACGAGTTGACGTTATTTGGTCATTTCTATTACTGCCATATCGCTGTCTCTTTTCTGCATATTATCTTGTTCATTTATTGCTACTCTCTTTCTCGCTCTTGCTTCCTTCGATACAGCGAGAGACGGATGAAGGTGAAGTTAGAATTAAAATGCTTTACAAGATTTGACCTACCACTAATTCCTTATTATTAGCATTGGGAACTATCTGATTTTATCTAACTACAACTTGGTAAAAGAGTTAATAATCACTAGTAGACCTTTTTAAAATGATATTGTCGATCGTATAAAGAGCGAACTACAAAGAAAATGGAATCCTTTTAACAATTTCGTTGTTTCTTGAAAGACAATGCGTATATCTTCAAGAGTAGGTAAAACGAATAGATAAGTGCGTCGTAGGAAATTATGCTGCAAATTAAACAACTTAAATAGTTTTCTACCGGGCGATTTGTGTTCAGACGCTGACCTAGTTGACCAAAAATAATCTTCAAAAATCAAAGTTTTGTGGAAACTATACATAGATGAAACATTTTTTTTTTTAAAGTAATTTAGAGGTTTACGCTTGACCGCATCTCGCCTGATGTTGTTTGATGACGGCCAATTCATCTAAGATTTTATATTATCGGAAAAATCTCATTCATGCAACGCATTTCACAGAATAGTTGTAAAAATAAACAACGATTTTTCCTTATCAGTTAATAATTGACAACTCAAATTTATTCGTTTTTCAGAACGTTCTTCCTAACTGCAGTGAATCTATTATTCTATACTTTAAAGTAGGCAGGTTTGCAGTCATTTTAACACGTAATGAGAGCTTTTAAAAAAATATTATATTGTATAGCGTCAACAATTACGGATTTGAAAGATCGTGCTGATTCAAAGTGATTCAAACTAAAGCTTAAAAATGTTCAGAAAAGCGTCAAAAGGAAAAGTGACAAAAAAATATTTTACTATAATATGAGGTATTTTGAGAACGCAAATATTCCTCTCAAACTTTCAAATTTCGGCAAAGGTGAAAAAGAAAATAAAAAACATTTATTTGTCATAAGCTTCATCGTAGACCGCATCGTCGCTTAACATCAGGTGAGATGGCGGTCAAGTGTAAACCTATAAAAGGTAAAAAAATAAATAAAAAAAACTTGGTCACAAATCGCGTTTTCTTAACGTAAATATAGTATTTATCCATAAACTTTCTATAAATGAAACATTGACGCTCTTTTGCCAAAATTCAGAACAAACTTAGGTATATTTGAATCCTAAAACCGTCTCATTAGCTACACTACAAATATTTTCCCGCTTACCTGTTTGTATTTGTATTGTTTTATACAACGTGCGGTATTTGAAGCCAAATTTGTGTACGAATGGACGCCGTACATTGTGTGTGGCATGTGTACTGCTCGCTTCCTCTCGCGGCAGACGTTACTGGCGCGCGGAGGCCAGCGAGAGGGGTCGATCGGTACGTTACATTAAGCCATTATTACTATTGGCTAAATTTAACGACTTAATTTAGAAGCAAGGTTATTCGACTGAGTTTAGAAGCAAGCAATCCTTGCTTCTGAATTTAGTACGCCAACTTACTGAATGTTATCTATTACAGTTTACTGAATTTTACAAGCTTTGCTTAGTTTGGGGTCAGATGGTGTTGTGTGTGAATTGTCCAGCAATATTTATTTAATTCAGTCGACTAAATTTAGCCAAGTATTTAACCTTTTACCCTGATTTCACAACGCAATGATTGAATGAACTCAACACGGAATCAAACCCTTCGGTCGTTGTCTTTGATGAAAATAAATAAACGAAGATAAGGTACGCTCTAATATAAAGACAGCATAATGTGCCGAAAATCTCACACAAGTATACGCAATGTGCACACAGCTTCACTTGCATCGTGAGAGACGTTTGAATGAATGACAAAGACATGTAGGCAGTAGGTGCAAATGAGATAGCTATACATCACATTTGTTTAGATATTTTTTTCGACAAGAATAGAAAGACATACAAATGCACTGGCGTGAAAGAGACAAAATCGCCACAACTAACATATCGCCGGTCGTGTTGCACTCTTACGCTGTATGTATATCTGTCTCTTTTTAGAAATGGCCAATTGTAAAATTGTTTACAACAGAAAAATAATTTTAGATGTAGTAATCATTGAACCGTTATGGAAATAATTAAAGATTTTGTGTACTTACGCATGAAAAGTGATACCATGGAACTTGTTCTTGATCTTTGAACTGTTTGTGCACCTTGCAAAAGCAGAATAAGACATTATTACGGCTTTACGGCTCATATCGGATTTTTTTGAATTGTTAGCAAACGTCCACTCAACTTGTGGCTCCTGTTGCAACTGAGACTCGAATCAGGAGACGTCACCTGATTTTACATTGAGATCGTAGATGAGCGCGTGACGCTTCTTAGTGTTTTAAGAGTTCAATGGTCGTTGTCTTTCGTTTATAATGTCAGAGACTAGGATTGTTAGTCCGTGCCCGAATCGTACAGACTGGCTCATGAATCGGCGCTCAGCTGCTCAAAGTTGTTTCAATTTTCAGACCAGGCGAACTCCTAAGAGCGGTTTCGCACTACGTCCGATCCGAATCCGTGAAAACAGTTTCCGAAGTTGTCGTCCAGCTATTTGTATGGTAGTTTACGCACTAGATCCGATTTCCGTCATCCGTAAATTTCCATTTCGGAATAGATAATTAACGAACCGAAGTAGGTATAGTATTATTTGTATGATGAGCGCTCCCCGCACTGTGTCTGAATTGAATCATTCATGGCTTGGCAAAGTGGCAACGGACAGTCTTTTCATCAAAATTGTCTTGAAAAAAATCTTATTGTTTGTATAACCATTTTATTCTCTAATATCTTCTTTAGACATTTAATAAAATGGTAATATTTTCATTAAACAAAATGGTAATTTTTTCAGGTTATTTGGCAGCTTATTGTATATCGGATCGGATGTAGTGCGAAACCGTCGGTCCGAGTTTTCTAGATCGATGTGTTCACGGGTTCGGATCGGATTCAGATCGGACGTAGTGCGAAACCGCTCTAAGTATATTTAATAAGATTTTGCTTTTAAACATTCACGTATCCAAATTTGTCTTTCTTAATAGTTTCAGTAGTAACTGTCTTTAATGTCGATTATAAAAAAATCGTAATATGCGTTCCAAGGGCGAATTATTATATATAACATATAATAATAGCCTTACAATATTTCAAACATTTGCTCAAGGCTTACACGAGCCAAAAACCTGTCAATTTTTTGAAGTGAAAACTTCTTTAGGCGCGTTATAGACAGAATTTTCGTGGGCTGTGAAATGGATTAATGATCACGTGATCATCACGCTCGGATATGATAAGAAATTTCGGGTAAACTCGGGATGCTAGAGCGAGAAAGATAATGTGGTCAACAAACGTGCCAGACCGAGAAAGGTAATTGTTAGAGGAGGACATGGGACAATAGATACTCTTACTCTCTCTCGCTGCTCACTACCAGTGTTGACTGACACCTTAGCGACTTTCTCGCTGAAACTGGCGAATTTTTAAACTTTTTTATCACGACATTAACTTCTAGGTACTTACCACATCAATTGAACCTGTCACGAAATGTTAAATTTGCATTTCACGTCCATTGCAATAAAGTTATGGTTGTAATATTTTATCACAGCACTTACACTACATAAACACACAAAATGATACCCATTTTCATAAGAAAGTGTTTACACAAATACACTATAACACAACATATTTATGCATTTTTAGCGAAATACATAAATATGACATAACTAAATAGCAAACACTAAAAACTTGTGAGTCAAACGGCATTTTCGACCCGCGTAATTATTTTTTTAAAATTTATTCTTGGCCATGGATACTAATCATTCAGCCGTAAAAGTTTTAAATTAAAATTATTTAGTTAAGTATTTCTTATTTTAGTTTTCACTTCTGCCGTGCGGTTTTAAGCGCACACATTTTTTTTTGTTAATTCTTTGAGTTTTCAGAATGACAGATGTCAATCTCAAATTGACGAATTTAAAATGTTTACCTTAATTTTACGTCGTGGCGCTGTCCCTCTTCTACTCGGACGCATCCGCTGATGGAGTGGAAGAAGAATGGATGCGTCACAAGCTGAACGCTTAGACAGATCGTACTTCTCTATCGCTTGTTCCGCGCTCTCGATTGCACGCTCGGTTCAGGCGGAACGTGACACTTTTTCATGGCAGCAGCGTGTAAATTGTTACATTTACGCCAACTGTTAATCTAAAAACTATTTTGGTATAGGAAATTACGATGTCAAAATACAAAAAATGTGCTCGAGGAAATATTTTGGAATATGGTATGTAGATTTTATGAGAAATTTAATCAGTACCTGTTAGGGGAACTTTACGGGCGCTCTTTTTGGTCAATATGACAAATGACTATAGGTGAATACGGGAGCGGCAGACTAGTTCATGTGTGTAGATGTAGCGTGCCGCGACAGACAGACAGACAGACCGCAATATGTTGCGTGATATATAATTACACCTATTTGAATTGTTAAAATTTAATTGTACTATATTGTATTTTTGTAAAGTTAAGTCTGACTAGAATCCTTTTGAATTTGTTTCTGCCATTAGTTTGATAAACACTGTTATATGAATAGTACGTATGTGTATATAATTTAAATAAATTCAATAGAAAATATGCTGTTTTTTATTTAAAACTAAGCAGTAAGTACCCTGAGCGCGCTGCTACGCCACCTGTGGAAAATTGGTTGTACCAATTCAGAAACCTTTTTTGGCTCATGTACCTACAATAACTTTGCTAAAGATCATCATATGATCCACTGCTGGACATAGGGCCTCTTCCATAAGGTTTCCAGAAAAGTTACAGGGCTTAGAGATATGTATAACAACTTAGATCTCTGGGTGACGAGCGCAGTGCAGTGCTAGGTAATGATTTGGACTCTTCATGTTCCAATAGCTGCGTGTCACTGTGCTGTTATGTGGCAGGCGTGTTGCTTACCATCAGGCACATGTCCTGACCGTCTCGTCACTGTTTATTGAAAAAAAAAGTTGAGCCTAAAGTAACGCCCAAAAGCTCAAGACGGTCAGATACCGGTACGGACACACCTTTAAAAGTTGGAGTCAGTTGGAATTTACTCCTTTTAGCGGAGAACAGACACGCCTGCGTCTTACTCTCGTTGAACTTGACCAGATTGGCATCGCCCCATTTAGACACCGCCTCAAGGGTCAAGCTCAAACGCTCGATCAGACTCTTTCTCAGTACCTGAGTTTGCTGCCCACTGGCTCTCGCGCTAGATATGTAACTCTCTACAACGGTGCTATCATCTGCGTACCCAAAGATACCGGGCTTTAACAGATCGTTGATATGTAGCAGGAAGAGCGTCGCAGAGAGTACCGACCCTTGAGGGACTTCGGCATTGATAGCCATTTGATCCGTCGAGCAGTCATCCATGACGACTCGGTATGGATCGATCCCTCAAAAAGTCCGATATCCACGCAATGAACCCAGGAGACAAACCATAACTAGAAAGCTTGCTTATAAGGCCATCATGGCCAACCCTGTCGAAAGCCTTCGAGATATTCAGGGAGACTGCAAGTGCTTCCCCGTGTTTCTCAATGATTTCACTCCAGGACGTCTACTCTATTTCTACGAAAACGTAATTTCGAAAAAAAACTCGCGACTTTCCTGCTCTCGTTCTACTTCGTTTCATCCGATACAACATTGTTTGACGTTTAAATGTTCTAAGCTTACTCTAATTAGAGTAGGCTTAGAACATTTAAACGGACAAAACGACGGATCGGAGTTGGAAAGGCGCGAGTTTATTTCGAAATTACGTTTTCGTAGAAAGTGAGTAGACGTCCAGATGTACCCTACCTATTACCTACTATGTACTATGTGTGAGACCTACGCTAGAATATCCCCGGTGGACCGGTTTCGGCGAAATCCGTATTGCCGGTCACTGAGGAGGTCGTTTGACTCTAGGTACGTCAGGAGCCTGTGGTTTAAGACACGCTCCAGTCTTGCAGAGTATGGAGTACGGATGTCATTTCTCCGGAAAGATTGCCCTTCAAACCAGAACATAGAAATGCATGTTCCTGCATGGTAGTAGAGTAACTGTGGCAAGGGTATGGTACTTCCGAAGAGTTTCACTACAAATGCCTTCAATTACCTATAGGTACCTGGTAAACCTATCTAATAAAGTCTCAAAATGGAATAATAATAGAAGCCATAATTTTCAAACCGCTTTTATTAATTATAGTTTCATAAATAATAACATACATCAATAACAAGATTTACTAAAAAATATAGATTTATACAACCTGTTCTATACCTACTTAGCATAAAATGTACCTACACCCATAAATAGTCTATATATCACTTTACTCTACCTAATTTGCGAGAAAATAACAAATAAGTATGTATACGTGTGCTTACGCACGTACGCAACAAGTTTCACTTCTTTAATTAAAATAAAGTGGCCAAGTGCGAGTTGGACTCGTCCATGAAGGGTTCCGTTGCAGCAAGTAACATAATATACATAGTTCACATAGTTCTTGTAGTTCGTTGTAACTTTGATCGAAGTTTTAATAATAGTGTATTTATGACGTACTAAAAAAACTACTCATCAGATCGAGTTCAAACCAATTTTCGTTGGTAGTTTGCATGGTAATGAACATCATAATATTTTTTTTAGTTTTTTCATTCTCTTACTTTAGTCTCTGGGTGACGAGCGCAGTGCAGTGCTAGGTAATGATTTGGACTCTTCATGTTCCCAATAGCTGCATGTCACTGTGCTGTTATGTGGCAGGCATGTTGCTTACCATCAGGCACATGACCTGCTCGTCTCGTCACTCTTTATTAAAATAAAATAAAAGTTGTCCTATTGGCCAGCCAGTGTGCGATCACAAGATAAAACGTAGCTTAAAAATTTCATTCTACGGGTTATAGTAAATACATATTTTAGTTCTACATTTTCATTTTATGCTAAGTAAGAAACAACAGTATTATAGGTACATTATGAGACATTCACATTCTATACAACCAATAAGTTCTATATCAGTAAAGGCCGGAGCAATCACAGAAATTGCAAAAACACCCAGAACAACCGATATACAGGGTTACCATTGACCACCTGGGCCTCTACCGCCTAACGAAAATCGCTTTGACGTCGCCGTCTCTTTTCTTCTCGCTTGAAATGAAAGAGACGGCAATGCCAAAGCGTCAAAGCGTTTTTCGTTAGGCGGTAGAGGCCCAGGGCTTCTACCGCCTAACGAAAAACGCTTTGACGCTTTGATGCTTTGATATTGCTGTCTCTTTTCTTCTCGCTTGAAATGAAAGAGACGGCAATGCCAAAGCATCAAAGCGTCAAAGCGTTTTTCGTTAGGCGGTAGACCCCCTGGTCTGACCCGACGTAAAGTTACTTCCTTCTACGCGGCCATAGATAAGTAGACGCACAGTTATATCCGCTTGTTTGCGCGGGGGCGTTTCCAAAAATGGCGGGAAAACGGCTATCGGATAACATAAGTGAGTTATTTACGTTTTGACTAAATTTGAACATATTTGAATCCATTATTCTCAAGGGCGTTTCAAGACGATTCTAACTGTATCGTTTGTTTAAATAATGTACTTCAAATGTAATCAGGTTTGACACTTGAGCATAAGTGTCATTGGGATGTTAAGTGGTGTAGGAGCTAGCTGCTACATAACAAATTTAAGAGATAATGATGTTATGTTTTAAATTAATTATATACAACAAAACAAAAAAAACTGCATTCGATTGCATAAATTAAATTTAGTAAAAAAAAATTAAACTTCGCAACAATTGGTCAAAGTTTGATTCAAGGAGACATTCTTCAACACAAATTTAATTTATGACATACCTGAATAAAATAAAATAAAGGAAAAAATATCCCGCCATGCGCCAGTAAATATTTTATAATTGCCTTCAACTAACATCATCCCGCTAACTTAAAAACGGTGAAGAAAACCATCGCGAAGAGCCGACACATGCCTAGAATCTTTCCGAGGTCATGTTTGTGTCGTCCACCAACCCGCATTGGGCCAGCGTGGTGGATTATGGCCTTGAATCCCTACTTGCGAGGGAAGGCCCCGAGTCCCAGCAGTGGGAACATTTAGTGAACTGCCTATTATGCTGCCTTCAAACACACTTCAAACAGCACAATATTGTTTGCACACTACAGCTTGGCGGTAGGATAACTGAGGTACTACCATAGTCGGACTCTGCAAAGAGTGTTACCACTACTATCTAAGCCTCTTTGAACAATGAAATTAAAAAGTTTCTAATAAGTTAACAGGTTACTTACTTGTGGTATGATCGGCAAAATTCATTTAATTCAATTGACATACTTAAAATAACTCCCTACTTACACAACCATTAGTTAGTTTTCACAGTAAAATTAATAGTTAATTTTTCTTTTATAACCTAGTTTGTATAGTATGTCGCCGTAAATTCATATACATTTAATCCTTGCAAAATAGGTACAAACAAATAAACTGTTTTAAATAGTCAAAACCGCCAGATTATAATCTAATTATGTTAGATTACAATCTGATGATATAGACAATACTAAGGTGGCATATTTATACAAACAATTTGGTGGATGGTTTTTATTTTCAACCAACTTCAAAAAGGAAGTTGTCAGTTAGTCTAATATTTTTTCAAAGGGTTTTAAAATATCGACAAAAAAAATTGTTTAATCTTAAATTAAAGTCGATTATTACGTATTTCAGACAAAAAAAAATTACGAGTTGAAACAAATACCCGCCGGTACTCCTTAGCACAGCACTGCGCTCGGCACTCTAATTCCTAAGATAAATTATCGCTTTTCCCGGAAACTTCACTGGTAGTATTGCCCTCCAAACCGGAACACATGAAAGTGTGCATATCACTGCTAGGCGGTATAATAACTACGTGTACTTCCCCATACAAGTAACATTACACATACAAGTTTGTTCCCCAGGTTTCCATTGTTTAGTAATCTTTTTCGCTTCAGTGTATGTTCATCAGTGACGTCACTCTTCCTCTGGCGGGGGTGCGGGCGGAGGTATGACGTCATCGGCCGGCGGAGGAGGCGGGATACCACCCATTTCTGAAAGAGAAGGAAATACATTTTTTAATTTTAACAGACTTAATCTTTTTTATATAAGGACATAATTAAAACTATTGCACTTCTCCCGACCATCTTGGTTTTCAAACATCAAACTTTAACCTCGATATGTTTGTCTGTCTGTGGGACCATATCTATCAAACGGATGGCCCGATTTCAACGAGTTTTTTAATTTTAAAGTTAATTTCCATGCAAAGGTTCTCAGCTATGTTGGACAAGATGGCGGCCTCTACAAAATGGCGGATAAAGTATTTTCAAATCCAAAATGGCCGCCACCATAAAATGGCAAATTACATTTTTTTTTTCACTACTCCCTCGATATGGGTATCAAATGAAAGGGCTCGACTAGTAGAATACTGTACCTATTTCCGATCCGAGGTAGTCGGGGCTATAAATTGTTGAATTTTGATTTTTTTACAAACGGAGAGTTCTGTAAGAATATTTGGAAAATAGTCTGACTGACCAGTGGCAGGGTCCGCGGTGGCCTCGGCCAGGTTGGTGACGGACTTGGACTTGAAGCACTGGAAGTCCACGTGACGGCTCTTGGCCTCCTCCTTCTCCCACGACATGTGGATGAAGGGCCGCTGCACGTAGTTGTAGATGACCTCCGCTCGGCCGCCAGGACGAGTGCGCACTTTCTCTTTGTAAGTCGGGTAACCTTCTACGCCGAGACGGATTTTCTTCAGGCCACGCTCTTTCATCACTTGTTTGGCCACGTCTCTGGGGAGTTTCAAACGAGATTAGTAATATGAAAACGGTTAAAAAAGACGGGGATAATCGGATTATATACTATAAGGGTGGTGTTCTAATATGCACTGCATTGTGCTCCCCATCCAGAGATATAAGATATCGCCATGCCCTGTAATTTCACTGAAAACATTGCCCTTCAAACCAGAATACAGTGATATCTGCACATTACCATTTGGTGGTTGAATAACTTGCAAAGTAGGTACGTAGGTACCCTAAACGGACTCTGCAAAGAGTCCTACCACTATGAAGTTCCAAGCTTTAATTTCAATCAGCAGTCTCTATGACTGCCAATTTTTTTATAATAATAAGTGATTTATAATTATTTTTTTCCTTTTCCACATTGTCCTTCATTATTATGAGTATTTAAAGCCGGGTCACAGATCAGAAAATAGTTACTTTGTAACAGATGCATCACTGCCATACAAAAGTGCAAATACCTACACGATAATAACCTAAACTGTCGTATACTACTTACTTACTATTACTTGCAAGCAAAAATACACCTTAACACACCCACGTAGAGTTGTAAATACCGTGACTTGTCGTCTGCTTACGTCACTGACCAAACGTGCTAGGGTTGTAAGAAATGGTGGAAGGTGGTAGTAGTGGTAGGACTCTTGGCAGAGTCCGCCTGGGGAAGGACCACACCTTTGCCAGTTATTCTACCGCGAAGCAGTAATGTGCAAACATTACTGTGTTTTTTTTTAAACAAAGAGTGACGAGACTAGCCGGACATGTGCCTGATGGTAAGCAACATGCCTGCCATATAACAACACAGTGACACGCAGCTATTGGAACATGAAGAGTCCAAATCATTACCTAGCATTGCACTGTGCTCGTCACCCAGAGGTCTAAGATGTTATATCTCTAAGCCCTGTAATTTCACTAGAAACATTGCTCTTTAAATCGGAACACATTAATGTTTGCACATTACTGCTTAGCGGTAGAAGAACTGACAAAGGTGTGATACTTCCCCAGGCGGACTCTGCTAAGAGTCCTACCACTACAGTATTCCATTAGACAAGCCCATTCATTTGATATAGATGTAGGTTGTGAAGAAATATTTTGTCCTCCGTTTTGTGGAGGGGGCCATTTTGAATCTATGTTATCCAAACATAGCTACTACCGCAAAAAACCTTTTTTTTTTAAATTGACGTCAAACTTATAACAATTGTGAATCATTTTACCAAAAAAGGTTTTGGTAAAATGATTCACAATTAGCTGAGCTATCACGAAACATGCTTACATCCAATAAAAATTAAGGCCAGAACCATCACCTTCTTTGAATCCGGTTAAAAATTCTGTCGGTTTTTTTAGGTAGGTATGTTTTATAGTCAATTAATACTGGAGTATATTTTAGTTCTACAATGTAGGTAGTTGTGAGTTGTTTTCATACCGTCGAATAAATGAACAAATTAGTATCATTCAGTATGCACATGAATATTCAAAAAAGTATGTTTCATAAATTATATTAAGCTTAATGAGACATAATAAAGATGTGATAAAAAGGTATTTTAGACAAAATAATTTGTATGCATAATCTTTACTGTATCTATTCTAAATAGATATCATACAATGTACATATTACACACTACTGTTTCTATATTCTGTGTGATTGAAAACTACCAAAATTTGGCACAAAAATAAATATTAACAATAAAAACACTTCCCTTGCTTCCTGTTTCGGCAATTTGAAATAAGATAAATTACTACTACATTTTAGTGTCTTGCTATTGCAGCCATTCACAATATTACAATAATGCCGCGACTTTATTTATGAGCGCACTCGGTGTTCGTTCGCACGTCAACTCGGGCAACCGGCCGGCGGCCTTGTGATTTTAGTACACCCGGGAGGACTCGAACGAGTAGGTATATAGCTCGCTCCGTTTAGCCAGTGATGAGGGTGTGGCCGGGTCACACAGAGGCGATCCGATAGCGAGACGATATTTTTTGTAATGTTCGAATTTGTATGCAACCTGACACACAGCAAGCGGGCGCGATCTCATACTCGGTATCGGATCGCTATCGCTACCGGATCGCCTCTGTTTGACCCGGCCTTTATTAAGGACAAAGGCGAAAGTTTATAATTATGGATGGATGAATGTTTCGTCACCCTTTGACGTAAAACTACTGAATGGATCGGGCTAAAATTTGGAACATACATAGATTATAGTCTGGAAGAACACATAGGCTACTTTTTAACCTACGGGAACGGGAAAACCGCGGAGCACTGCTTGTTATTTTATATGCCTTTTAACCAGTGTAACAGGCGAGACGTCTAAAAAAACTAATTAGTCCGTCAGTTAGATTAATAAAAATTATTGGACACGTATTTTTCTTGTTTCTAAAACAAACAATTACGAAGATACAGTGCTTAGAAGTTTCGAGAGACATCACGTTATGGTACATTTTTTACTATAGAGTGACGTCACAACCCCTCAATCCGGAAGTCTGATGATCTAAATCTTTGTAAATTTTTGATAATTTGTTAAAACAAAAAATATGTGTCCCATATTTTTCCATAATCTTACTGACTACTTGACGGACTAATTAGAATGGTATATGGCTATGTAGTTAATTTATACGCTGTAGAAGTAGGAGCGAGAGGTATACCAGCAAAATCTCTCTATAACCTGCTTAAAGACCTTGGATTGTCCAGAAGTGCAGTAAGTTCTATACTAGAACGAGTATCTAAAGCTGCACTAGTAGGATCATATCGGATTGGCTGGGCAGGGAGAGAAATACGAGTAGTGAAGGTGAGTGTTGACGTACATCACAAATCTACACCCGAGTCACAAGTCTTGGGGTCTACTCGAGATTTCTCTCTCTGCCACACGATGGACCCGGCACCCGCACGGTGAATCCATGGAATGCTAAGAAGTTTGTCTCTTGACCATGTCGTCATCCCAAATTAAGCATTTAACTAACCTGTTCTCGATGTACTTGAAGAATCTATAGAGCGGAGTGGAGAGCACGGTCTGACTGTACTCGTCCCCCATCTGTGGGGGGTACTGCTCGTCCCACTCCACCGAGTCATCGTCCAGTAGTACCACCACGTGACATTCCCTGAAACAATTGTACATTTTTAATAAAAAAAAAAACATTTTTGTCATTCTATTATACAGGGTTATTGGTAATCATCCTGCATCCTTTTAAGGGGATGTTAAGTACATTAAATACGACAGTTTTTGTTCTACAGTTAACAGTTTTTTTTTTCCAATACAAAAAAATAAATAAAGTGTATTTGTCCGGTCTAAAAGCAATGAACTCTTCGTAACAAGAGCGCGCCCGCTCTTTAACGCTCGATAAATGATGTGTCCATATGAATAAACATTAAACAACCGCTTCACAGTGCTAGAACAAACCCCTTTTTTTATATGTATTGAGTTTTGACAAAAGTTCTAGAACAAAAGTTGTATGTTTAAAGTTACAGAACATTTAACAGATACAGGCTGATTACCAGTAACCCTGTACATTCTACAATACGAATAACAAGGACTAGCAGGACATAGCATGCCTATAACAGCACAGTGACATGCAGCTATTGGAACATGAAGAGTCCAAATCATTACCTAGCAACGCACAGCACTTATCACCCGGAGATTAAAAGGTGTTTTATCTCTCAGCCCAGTAATTTCTCTGAAAACATTGCTCCTCAAACCGGAACACAGTAATGTTTGCGCTACTACTTGGCGGCAGAATAACTGGCAATGGTTTTCCCATCAAACCTCACTGTGTTGATTTAGTAATAAACATACAACGTAGAACCCAAAACCATACCTGTCTCCTCTCTGAGCCGACTCCACCATAAGAGGCAATATGAGCTGTTCCAGGAATGCCTCAAACTGACGCCGAGCTCCCTCGTTGGAGAGCTCGTGGAGTAAGCCACGCAGGTTCTGTTAACAAATGCAATGTTTATTAAATGTTTATATATTAAAAATAGAATAATTATCTTATCTAATTATTTTGTACTTGTATTGCAATTGTTATTTACAAATTTAAAAAATGGAACTATAATCTTATCTAATTATTTTGTACTTGTATTGCAATTGTTACGTATTAGTGCAGGATCTAAAAGTAACTTTTATGTAATTTTGTGGCAAATAAAAACATTTTATTTTTGTTTTAATTTTCTTAATTCAGCTATTTTCATCATATCACAAGTTATCTTCAAATTGAACTACAAGTAACACGACATCTGGATTAAAGCACACTTTAAATCGAAATGTTTTTTTTTACAATTAATTTCAGTGGTTCTGAGGTTACACACAAAATCAGCACTTTTTGTGTCAAATTCATAAATTTCCGATAATCATCCATCATTTATAAACATAAATGATGTTTTATTTATATATCAATTGGTACCGTTACAAACAACAACTTACACTAATGAGAGCAAAGTTTTGTTTTTTAAGTTTATAAAATAATTACTTTATTTTATTTATCTACCTAACAAAGTGGCAGAGCCTTTATTAACAAAACTAAAATACAATGAGAACTACACTACGCTACATACCTACCTAACTAACTACTTACACTAAGCACATCTGAATTATCCATAGACCAATGAAGGTCTACAGATAATCAAGATGTTCAAGCCCACTACCAATCGGAAGCGTACCCAGCATGCTGGCGGCATTACCACGCTGAATGGCAATGCTTATGCGTTGGGCCAAATAAACGCCAGCATTTTGGTCACGCGTCGCGTCGACCAAGCGCTCGGAAAGGCTTTTGAAAATGAGGTGAGCTCCCGGCCCCCACGGACCCAATGTCTCAACCCCAAATGGTTCAAATATGTAACCTCTTCCGAGGGTTGCATATTTGCGCCGTTTGAGTCGCTCAGCTGAATTAGCCGCTGCACCAGCCCTACTATGTGTCTCTGGAAGGTGTGATGGTGCCAGAGTTTAAAATTTACTTTAAAATTGGTACTATTTTTTTTTGTTTCTTTAGTTCTAAGATTTATTGTGTAAATTTGTGGATGTAATAAAGAATTATATTATTATTATTACTACAGATTCTAATTAAACCATTCAGTTATATCATCTTTAACAAGGCCTTTTTTTCTAAGAAAAAGAAACTGGCAACATTTTCTCACCTGACACCGAACAGTGTGAGCATCAAACGGCACCAGCAGGTAGTCACAGGCCTCGCGCAGTTCCTGGACTGAGACAGCAGGCGGACAGCGGATGCTGCCACCACGGTAGTACTCCAAGATGGCTCGGAAGACAGTCGCAGAGATTCCATCTGCTACTTCATATTCGCCACGCTCGTTGGGGTGGGTGAATTCTAGCCCTGAATAAAAATATTCAGTGTGAAAATTGAATTGAGATGTTATGTTAATGTTAATTTTAATTTTGTGTCAATATTGTTTTTCTTCTATACTTTGGATGAAGCCTATTAGAAAGACAATTTTAATAAACACTTGCTATGTTTCTTCTTAAAAACTTTTTCATTCTAAGGTTGCCTGAAACAAATCACCTACAGTGATTAGGCTGCTGGTTGTAACACTAGTTTTATAGTTTTTCTTTTACTGTATTGTTTTGTTGTTACCAACCCACACTGGGCCAGCGTGGTGAATTATGACCTTGACTGTCCTTGCGAGAGAAGGCCCCGAGTCCAAGCAGTGTAAACATTTAGTGGGCTGTTTATGCTTTATGTATTGTTTTGTCATGGTGTGCACAATATCTATCTACATTTAGGCACTGATTTATTCACCTGAACTGAACATCCTTCCCAACATGGTATTGGGATGAGCAGTAAACTGGGCCGGATCTATAACAAACCGAGTATTATCCACCACCAGAGTAATGCGATCGTCCAAACTAGCTTTGCTATTTTTTGGCTGATCACCAGCAGAAGTCGAAGGCGAGGGGTTCGCGAGTTTTGGCGCCATCATCCTGTTCGAATTCCGAATGTGCTGGCCAGTACGCTTGCAGAGCCTGCGGCGACGCTCTTCCTCCTTTCTGTACTCCTCGGTGTCGCTGCTGCTGTCTGGGTAGAAGAACCGCCGATCGGTCATGGCCTGGGGGCCGGTGGCTTGAGAGTCTGACATGTGCGCGCGCTCGTCCCGAGCCCTCACATCGCGGTCCACACTGCTGTGTCTTCGACCTTTTTGCGCTAAAGGTTTCGTTTTGGAGTTTTGTAAAACGCAGAAGGGAAATTGCGATTTCGATGTTTTCGTAAATCTGACATTGACAGTAAAAACAATAAATAATTCAAAGTCAAACCTATCGAACCACTCCACCACAATCTCATTTTGGCAACACACCTCTTGAGTATTTACCCATGTTTATTTTCATTTCTTGTGAAGTATTTTTACCAATCTAGGTCTCAAAAGATTTTGTAAAGCTTTCAAAACCCAAAAATACCTAAAATACGATGAACAGCAACTCAAAGTATAGCTTTTTAGAAAAGTTACTGACTGTTATTGCACTTCCATGAAAGTGAGCCCTAAAACCTAAAAAAGGTTGTTTATCTATGGTTGTTGACCTTTTCTCTTTCCATTCCTTTCTGTCAAAGTAATTTTTGTGAAATGACTCAAATGCGGATATTTGGTTAACTTTTAATTGTTTTGTGATATAATGATAATTACAAGACAACAAACAACCCACCTATTAGAGCTGTGACTTAATGTGATAAATAGATTCATACCAAAGTGCCGTGACGTTTAATAATAAGATACAAACGTGTGAAATACTAGTTTTTGTAAAGACGCCAAAAGGGCGTCACTCGTTTATAAGTGTAAAAATAGTTGTAAATGGATCATAACAAGGAGTACCATGACCCCGACTACCCGGAACCGGCGCCGTGCATTAAAGAGGAGCTTCCAAGTCTTACCGAGGAGGAAAAAGTTGAGAAAATCAAGTCCATACTTCGCCGGGAGTTTTCAAATGAATTAGAGGCCAGGGAAAGCGAAGTAAAGCTCATTGACCAACGGTAAGCGGTATATTAACCTTGAAACCACCTTAGCCTGCTTCCTTATATCAGTTTACCTTCTCACAAACACATACAAGTTGTTAAATCAAAACCATGTGTGATTTTCCGCGTAATTTACGCTGTTTTTTTGGCGGTCTCTTGTATCGTTTTAAACAAAAATTCTTTGTATTCTTTCTATTATTGAGTGAAATGTAGGATTAAGTTGCTTCATTTACTTTAATTTAGCGTATTAATTGAATAACTTCATTCTAACCTAAACTTTTGTCTACTGTTATTGTCACTCACTTCCAAACAAGTTTGTTGACCTTTTAAAGATTTTCTATTTCTTAACTAAACAACAGCACTAACATTTTAATTATTTATTTATTTTATATAACAGCAAACACTGATGTTCATAAATCACACAATGTTGAAAATTATACATAAGAAATGATATATCTGAACACAACACATTTTGAACTTTATAGCTTCAGTAACAAAATCTGATAATGTAAATTACGTACAACTTGTGTTGAATGAAATAAATTTAATTAATTTTAAAATTAACACATGAGAACACATTTTAAATACACATTGAGATTAGGTTAATAGGCCCCTGCGCCTTCGTCTCTAGCACTACATTCGGTAGGAAGTACAATACAGTACAAAACTCTTTATTAAAAGCCAGATAAAGAATACAAATATTATAACTAAAGACGATGGTATCCAGCTATTGCAGATTTTTATTGGTTTACCAAAAAAAGAAGATTCAACATCACACAAATGGCAAGGTAAAAGAAAAGAACAAAATAAAATCTGAATCTCACGATTATCTATATATATAAAAGCGAAAGGTCACTCATCAAGGAATCTCAGAAACTACAAATGCTAGGAATCTGAAATTTTGCATGGAGGTTCCGTTTAGCACGTAGGCGCTCGCTAAGACGGGGTTTTGCGAAATTCAACCCCTAAGAGGGTGAAACAAGGGATTAACGGTTGTATGAAAATTCGTTGTTTTCAAAGTTATCAAATTTTGTATCGAGACACTTGATACGAAGCAATTAAATGTTTGTTTTAATAATTTTGTCATTTTGAACTATACGGGACTGAAATTGGGGTTGAAATGGGGGATGAATGTCATTATGGAAGTTCCTAACCGTTGAAGATAAAACCATAAAACTCTGTATATAGGCACTTGACATGAAGAAAACAAATGTTTGTTCTAGCAATTTCGTAATTTCAAACTGTACGGGGTGAAATTGGGGTTGAAATGGGGGCTGAAAATGTCAATATGGAAGTTCCCAACCGTTGAAGATAAAACCATGAAACTCTGTATATAGGCACTTGACACGAAGCAAACGAATGTTTATTCTAACAATTTTGTAATTTCAAACGGCTCGGGGGTGAAATTGGGGTTGAATGGGGGATGAATGTCAATATGGAAGTTCCCAACCGTTGAAGATAAAACCATGAAACTCTGTATTAGGCACTTGACATGAAGCAAACAAATGTTTGTTCTAGCAATTTCCTAATTTCAAACTGTACGGGGGTGAAATTGGGGTTGAAATGGGGGATAAATGTCAATATGGAAGTTCCCAACCTTTGCAGATAAAACCATGAAACTCTGAATACTTATAGATACTTGACATGCAGCAAACGAATGTTTGTTGTTGCAATTTTGTAATTAAGAACTGTACGGGGGTGAAATTAGAGTTGAAATGGGGGCTGAATGTCTCTACGCTTTCAGATCTAAAAAACTGAACCGATTTTGATGCAATAGTATACAGTTGTTTTATTATAAGCTGTTTTTAGTAACCGTAAATGTGTCTGGGTATACAAATAGGTACTGCCTGAGTTATATTAGAATTTATTTCGCGCGGACGAAGTCGTGGGTGACAGCTAGTGACATAATATACCTCATACATTATTTTTCAATTTATGTATCATTAGTCTATAAATTAAGATCTATTACAATAAATTCCTTTTGATTTATTATGTATGTCTGGAAATAGAAATCAGAAACCACTTACCATAACATTTTTTCAGTTTTTATTTAACCCAGTTAGCAGCCCCACCTCTTCCAATTAATTTTAAACTGAAATTTTAGTAGCAAGTTCAATTATTTTAAGTTAATTAATGAGTTAGAAGCACCTTAGGCAGTGGTTTTCAAGTGGCCACTACTTCCAATGAAATAGCTTACATTTTTTCTTTTTGTTTTGTAGTTTATTTATTTTACTTTGATAGGTTTACACTTGACCGCCATCTCGCCTTATATGTCAAGCGACGATGCGGTCTACGATGGAGCGTGTTTACCTAGAAGAAAGCGATTCAGAGACGATTCACACGGCGCGGCTGCCAACCGCGCCCGCGCGCGGGCGCGTTTGGAATCGGGCCTCAATCTCGTTTTGTGGTTGATCTTCCAAAAACACGAACAAAGATATTTGACTCCATGTTTGTGATAAGAATGTCTAGGTTGTGGAATGCGTTACCTGAGTGGGTTTTCCCCGATAGTTACAATCTTAGTGTCTTCAAATCGAGAGTGAATTGGTTTCTTCTATGTAAGCACGCTCCATCGTAGATCGCATCGTCGCTTAACATCAGGCGAGATGATGGTCAAGTGCGAACCTATAATAGTCAAAAACATACACTGCTAAGAGCATGACTACTTACTTACGTCTTTAAGAACGTATCTAACATAACATAACAGCTTGCTATATAAATATACAAATATGTAGTAGAATGCCCAAGCGACCGAATTTGGAGTGGGGGATGGCAGGTTTTTATTGCGTTACGGTCTTCCATCTCCCTCTTTCTTAGCGGTCTTCACAAAATTCCTTGATTCGGTCTCCGCGTTCAAGGCCCGCGATAAAAGCTATGCAATAGGTTAAAAAAAATAACGATTTGAAGATTATTATAACACGAATGTTGAATGTCGTTTCAGCATGACGACGTCGCGCCGCCTGCTGCACCGTCTGCGGTACGCCGTGGTCGCGCGGTACTACTCCGACCAGAGGCTGCAGCTGAGCTCTGCGCAGGCGCGGGACGAGGTGGCCGCGCAGACGGACCCGCGCGCCAGGAACGAGGTACATCATGCAGATCATGCTTTACCAACGTAGAGCGTAAAGCCTTAGGGACCTGTTTTTCTACCGCCTTAAGGTACAAGTTCGCGCTGAGACCGCGACAGGCACTTGACACTATAGAATTGTATGGGCGCTAGTTCGCGCCGAGACCGCGACAGGAGACCGAGACAGGTCGCGGTCTCGGCGCGAACTGACGCCCATACAATTCCATAGAGTCAAGTGCCTGTCGCGGTCTCAGCGCGAACTTGTACCTTAAGGGAGCGTTAAGTATTAGGCTAATTGTCCACGTAGCTACACGACATCCGCACGATTTCGACAATTGTCGGATGCAAGACGAATGCTTGCATCTTGCGTACAAATAATGAAGTCTGTGTCCACGAAACGACAACGACACGACAGCCGCACGTCTTGCGTTTGTTCGTAGGATGCATGCATTCGACAAAAGACGCGTGCGTGGACAGTAGGCCTTACGGTAACGTATATGGTATAACTAGCAGTGTCCCGCGGCTGTACCCGCGTAGTTCCCGTTATATTCCCGGGATAAAAAGTGTTCCTATGTGTTGTTCCAGACTAACTGTATTCCGAATTTCAGCCCGATCCGTTCGTACGTTACGGCGTGATTGAGCAACAAATATCTAAACATCCATACATTGACATTTATAATATTAGTAGGATTAGTGGGATTGTAGAGTTTTCTTTTAGTAAAGAGTGACGAGACACGCTGGACATTTGCCTGATGGTAAGCAATCCAGCCCACACATAACAGCACAGTGACAAGCAGTTATTGGAACATAAAGAGTCCAAATCATTACCTAGCACTGCACTGCGCTCGTCACCCAGGGTTCTAAGATATTATATCTCTAAGCCCTGTAATATCTCTGGAAACATTGCCCTTCGGAACACTGTAATGTTTGCATTTTACTGCTTGGCGGTAGAATTACTGGCAAAGGTGTGATACTTCCCCAGGCGGACTCTGCCAATAGTTCTACCACTACTGTAAAGTCTGTTGGTTTACGGACGATAGTTTAACGTGACAACGTCATAACAAAACATTGACAGATGCGGCGCAAGCGTACAATGAGCGTAACGGGACATAACGGGACACTTTTTCGTGCATGCAGCCGGCGTTCATCGATTTATTAGACGTTATCAAGTCAAAAATTGGCAGTCATAGGAACTGCCGATAGAAGTGAAAACTTATAACTCAGAATTTGATAGTTTACTTTGGAAACTACACGGGTGTAACCGGAGGGCGCTGCTAGTCTGTATAAGTCTTCAAATAATAGTCGTCTAAATAAGTCTTCTAAGCATAGCCATGGTCTTTTAGACTAAATGGCCATGGTTAGATGTGTAATGGTAACTATGGTAACACGCCCGTCGTCCGTCCCGAGTTCACCCGGAGATTTCTTTCATTGACGAGCGTGACGCTAGAAATCAATTCACAGCCCACGAAAAATCTGTTTGTGGCGCGCCAAAAGAAGTTTTCACTTCAAAAATGATTGTGTTTTTTGAAACCACGGTGAAAAAGAAACTTTTTTTGCATTGTAGACAACTAAATACATATTTTTGGAAACATTCGATTTAACTACATAAGTTGAGTAGTTTAAGTAACTTAACGAGTAACGTCGCCATATTGGCCTGGGCTGCTCTGTCGAGCGCCTTTTATACCACATGTAAAAGTAGCATACACTCTGTCACAAACAAACATACACATTACACACACACACACACAACATATACAATCTACAAACTGTCAACAAATTCTTTTAATTTGTTTTTATTCAACTTTTTAATTTTTGTATAATCATAAGGCTACTCATATATTTGTTGTTGTAGAGATTAGCGGAGTCTCCTATTACAGGTATACACATGCAAGGTATACACATACAAGGAGACTCCATTATACTTGTTTCCTAAGAGTAGTTTTTTAGAAGAAATAAATAAATTATTTGCACTTTACTATTGTAATCTAATAAGGGTCTGTCCATTAATCACATGATGTATTTTTTACATTTTTTAACCCCTCCCTCCCCTTGGTGATACGTGGTGAGGTTTAAAACTACCCCCCTCCCCTACCACCACCAAAACTCACATGCATTTTTTGGCACCTACAAAGAATCTTAAAATTTTTATAATATTATTTTTAAATACCGGTATAAAGTATAATCTAATCCTATTCTAGACGCGCGAAGACTTCGTTCGTTGCCTGGCAAAGGCAAGTCAAAGCAGCTTTTCGATTAAAAAATCATACCTTTGATGGAAAAATAAACACACGTGATATCTTACATATCTTACTATAACCCCCCCCCCCCCTACCCCCTTGTGATATTTCGTGATTATTGTCGAACCCCTCCCCCCCCCCCCCTTATGAACCTCACGTGATTAGTGGACAGCCCCTAAATTATAATACGACGAAAAAGTTTGAGGTGATGTAATAACTAAGATAAAAAGTTTCACTTTAAAATCCGACGTTGATATTGTTGTATTGTTATTCCAGGTGGCAGCCCTGCTGAGTGGCCAGCGTCAGCTCCACCCCTCGGTGCGGAAACTCCTCGGGAAGAGGAGCGTGGACATCGATGAGATATTCCGGACCCGGGGACCCAGGAACAAATCCAGGAAGGATTATGTGGTGAGGATATTCAATTCCTGATCGATATTCATTCAAAGAACAGAATTAAAAATAAATTATTCACCCCCCTCCTGACTAGGTACCTTGGATTTGAAAGGAGACGGCCCATTTTCCATGGGCATTTGCCCCACAGAAAAAGTGCAAGAGACTTGACCAAAATTGGATCATTGTATAGGATTTTTAATATATATTGAGGAACCGTTTATGTTTTTATCCTGCATAGCGGGGTTTTAAAGATATCAACTAAAACATTGAAAAAATATAACGCCGCAAGTAGGTAATCAAGAACGTGATTATGTACTTACTACTAAAAGAAGGTAGTAAATTCATTACTTTGCGACGTACTGTGCTCAGAATAATGTCGACTCAACACAAAGAAGGACCGGAGATTCGGCCAAACCACAAAAAAATTACAAAACCTTTGGAAAAATAAAGAAATTCAATGTGTTGTGCGAGTTTCGAACGAATTTTTACTGTACGTAGACATCAACTGAACTAAAATGAGAAAAACATGGCTGACTTTGACTACAGTCTGTACACATAAGTAATAGGTACAAATGAAAGGAGTGTTCAACGTAGTACTTATTTATTGGGTACTGACTACTGACCCGAAGACGTAACACGAACTAAACCTAAACAGGCTTATTTAAATTCACAAAAACTTCGGTAGCGTGTTTTAACGCCGTACAACGCCATCTAGTTCGGTTCTATGGAACTACAGTACCTTAATACAAAATTACTTATACATAGTCATTATGGTACTTTTTAATCACCAATTTGCAATCCCCGCTTGGCAGGTTAATATTGAATGTACAGTTTGAATTATTTAATTATATGTTATTTTAATTAAATAACTTGTTTAGGTCTCCGGGGCTAATTAAGTACCTAAACTTGAAACGACTTGGGGCAGAAATGAGCCGTCTCCTTTATACTATTCTACTAGTCTACATAGAAGGACAAAAGTAGTATTCTACTAGTCCAGCCCTTTCATTTGATATAGTGGCCGGCAAACAAGTTGACCCAAAATTGACGTGGAAGGGGAAAGTTCGCGCATGTACACTTCCACCAAAGATACCTTAAAAACGTTTCTGCGCAGCTATCTTCATTGGGTCAACTTGTTTGCCGGCACCTACATCCATGTTGAATTTTGTGATGGCGGCCATCTTAGATTTCAAATTTATTATAGTGTATTGTATTCTCCGCACCGCCACTCCGAACCACTGCAAAGAAACTGGCTTTCAAATAAAGATAACGTCCACAGTGAGATAAGATAACTGTTATTAAAAGTCACATAAAATAAAATAACCAATTACAAGAGAAACTTATGCTAGACATTTTGATTGCTCTATCACACACGGTCCATCCGTTAGAGAGTTACGATGCCACAGGCAGACATCGATGTCGAACTTACTAAGCTAGAAAGCTAAGAAACTAGCCGTTACCCGCGACTTCGTCCGCGCGAAATAAATAATGAATAAATATTGGTGGACAATTCACACACAACACCATCTGATCCCAAACTAAGCAAATCTTGTGTGATGGCGGCCAGATAGCTGATATTATACTTATATAGTTTTAAATACAGACTTATTATACATAGAATCACCCAGACACAGTGCAAACATTTCAATTCATCACACAAATATTTGCACTGGGTGGGAATCGAACCTACCACCCTCGGCTTCGCAGGCAGAGCTACTACCAACTAAGCCACGAGCCCAGTCTAACTACTACTAAATACTAACGTAACTCAGGCAGTACCTATTTGTATACCCAGACACATTTATGGTCACTAAAAACAGCTTATAATAAATCAATTTTATACAATTTCATAAAAATCGGTTCAGTTGTTTAGATGTGAAAGCGTTTGAGACATTTCAACTCCAATTTCATCTCCATATTGCTAGAACAAACATTTATTTGCTTCGTGTCTAGTGCCTATAGTTTATAAAGAGTTTCATGGTTTTATCTTCAACGATTGGAAGCTTCCATATTGACATTCATTCCCCATTTCAATCCCAATTTCATCCCCGTACAGTTCGAAATTACGAAACTGATAGAACAAAGATTAGTTTGCTTCGTGTCAAGTGCCTATATACAGTTTCATGGTTTTATCTTCAACGATTGGGAACTTCCATATTGACATTCATCCCCCATTTCACTCCCGTAGGTACCAGTTTTAAATTACAAAATTGATAGAACAAACATTTAATTGCTTCGTGTCAAGTGTCTAGATACAAAATTTGATAACTTTAAAAATGACGAATTTTCATACAACCGTTCATCCCTTGTTTCACCCTCTTAGCGAGCGAGCGCCTACGTACTAAAAGGGACCTCCATGCAAAATTTCAGATTCCTAGCATTTGTAGTTTCTGAGATTCCTTGGTGAGTGATCTTTCGCTTTTATACAGGCTGACTGTTTGAACACTTTAGATATTCAAGGATATGATGAATCATAGTCACATGAAGGGCTTAAAAATATATAATTAAAAAAATACAAATAAATTACAAAGAAAACCTTCATTAGGGGGCGTCCATAAATTACGTGAGTAAGAGTAAGAGAATCGACTACTGAACACGCTATATCAATATGTAAAGTGTTCAACCAGTCAGCCTGTATATGCATAAAGATAGATAGTATCTCTCTTTTTAGTTGGTGCTAAAAACGATATTTTTTAAAGAGTTATGATACAATTAAAGTGAAAAACGGACAAAAAATTCCAAATAAGTCTACAAAATACAAATTGAAATAAGAATAATTGAATGAATATGTTGTTCGCAGGCGATGCTCCAGAAGCGTAACTACACGATATCCGCGGACGCCACGAAGTCGCTCCGGCCCGAGGCGGAGGCCGAGCCGGCGCCGGCCCCGTCGAGCAGCGGGCCGGCGCCGGCGCCCCCGGGCCCGGCCGCGGCGCCGCGCCGGCTGCCGCGCTCGCTGCAGCCGCGCCTCACCAACGTGCTCACGCTCGTCGAACCCACCAGGAACAAAATCAAACATCGATACAGAATCATTATAGGTAACACAGTAGAATTCACTTGTAACGACTCCGCTTGTAACGTCTAACCGCTTTTAGCGACGATAATGTGTACTGAAGTTGCGTTTCATAGTGGGTACTAAGAAAATATTACCATTTAAAACAACTCCGGTTTAAGCGACGAGCTGCTTATAGCGACCATTATTTATGATAATACGTCCGGTTAAAACGACGCGTAATATTTTGTTTATACAACCTACGCATCAATACCTCGGTAAGCCGCCGAGGGCGTGGCCTGGTCATCATGGCACGGCCATCTAGAAATGCGTCAGCATTTCCCATTGGCTCACGCATTTCTACATGACCATGCCATGATAGCCGGGCCACGCCCTTTCGGCATTTCCCATTGGCTGACGCATTTCTAGATGGCTACTGGCCATGGTCCCGGGCTTACCCGAAGATTTCTTATCATACCCGAACGTGACGCTAGAATTCAATTCACACCCCACGAAAAATCTGTCTAGGCGCGCCAAAAGAAGTTTTCACTTCAATGAATAAATCATATTAATTATCTTAAAATATAGTTAATAAAAATTGAGTAGCCCTTGGGGACCAATTTCGAGAAAACACCATTCTTAAATAAATTTAAAATGTATTTTAATTTGTTAAAGAGTTCTGGGGACAGAGGCACACCCCGGACACTCGGCCTAAAATCTATACAGACGGTGCAGTTGACATACCTACACTCACACAACTACGCATATGTCGTTCGAACACATTTACGCATGTGTGCGTGTCATCTAGGGTTACTAAATTATTTTATCGAATAGCTGTGACCCGTGAGTTCACCTGCCTCACTGCCTGTGTTAAGTGGCCTATAATCTTACCTAGTTAGTGTTCGATCTTTAATGTAGGTAAATATAACTTTCATCAACAACCAGAAGGGAGAAGATTTAAAACAAAATATGAGATAATAAAGGTACCATGGACGAATTGATTTTTAGTTAAGTACACTTACCCAAAGAGAAAACTTTATTCTGACAATATATTAATTAATCACTCCACATATCGCGTATTTCATTATAGGTAGGCTAGTCACAGAACATTAGATTAGGTACAACAACGTTCATAAGTTGCATTGCAAGGCGTTATCACAGTACACTAGGTTTATCAGAGTATCATACACTGCACAAACTAATTATTTACATCTCATGTCACCACAGTAAAAAACAAGAACATGATTTTTCAACTTAAAACTACAATTCAATTTTGTAAACAAAAAACAAACTACGAACTGGCCGGAAAGATAATGTTGCTAGTTCCGGATTTAATTTATTCCTAATTGCTTAAAAAATATTACTTTTGTATATTGATAAATAGTGATTTATTTATTCGCATTATAGTAAGGATCGCATAATACTTTAAATAAGTATTGTGAGAATAGTAAGTGAGTCTATTATACTCAAATCACAATCATATTTGCGCCGAATAAACAAAAATCAGTTTTAATTTCAAATTAAATTCAGAAACTTAATTGACCAAATTTCAACGACGATCATAAAAAACTTGAACAAAAATAAACGAAAGTAATTTTTAGTTTTGTTTTCATATTTCAAAACTGTGATCTACCAAAAAAAAGAAACATCAAAGGAGACATGGCCCAAATCGTACCCTGACCTCGGCACAAAATAATTGTATCTAATCTCAAAAATTTCTAATAATTGTATGTAAATATATTTTAGAAAAAAATTACACCACTCCCATAGCCCAAATTAGTGGCTAACATGTTTTTTTATCAGTGTAGTTTTGTAGGCGTTTTTTTTAAAGTTCACCAATACTGTTTGCAATCCGATGTAATCATCATCATCATAACATCTTAGCATATACCTCTCTTCAAGTACCCCTCATATCCCAGGCCTATGCTAGTGCTGTGCTTGTGCTAGTACTTGTCCAGATTTGACCCGCGATGTAAGCATACTGATAATTGAATACAAAGTCCAAAGTACATTACCAAAAATAAGCGTATTATCATGAATTATTTTACTTACACTCGTTAAATTTGAATTCCAAGGCCACCCATCACGAAAAGAACCTAAGCATATTCGTGCATTGTTTGATATATATCTTTATGGCTCAGCCGGTATATATTATTTTTATATCATTAACACCAAATTATACAATATATTTTGTTCCATAAAACGAGCTTTTGACACGAACTTCTACAAAACTTCTACAGGCAAAAAAACACAGGTTAGCCACTCAAACGGATGATGATGATAGTTTAGAATATTATTACTAATAACTTAAAATCCGAGGTACATCAAAAAACCCAGGTGTGGCACCTGGTTTTTTCAATGTGATTTGGGCTTATGTCCTTTGTTTCACAATAAATGGAGCTATCACGTAACAAACATATAAACGAATTGAGATCCGTCTCCTTTTTTGAAGTTGGTTAAAAATGAAACTAAATCGTAGTAGTACCGGTAGTACTAGAACCGGTAAAGTTTATAAGTCAATGTCAAAGCCGTTAATTACTGAATAAGTTTTAGTTTAAAAATATCGTTTTTTTTTTTTTTTTGGAACTATCCATTCCAATAGTCAATGTACTCGTATCCTCTTACTGGTTTTAATGAACGGTTGTTGCGAAATCTTAAATAAGCATACTACTTACTAGATGAAATCCTATATTCATTGTTCACTATTGACCGACATAATATATACATGGTCTAATATAGAACCTCTTTCTTTTTTTTGAGTCGGTTGAATGCTAAGAAATAATCACTTACCAATAAATCTGAATAGTAGCAATCTTAGTAAAAAAATCAAATAAATTGGCAACACTAGTGACTAGTGACTTCGTAAGTTCCGAACTATACTCCGCGCCATCACTCGTTACCATACCTTATTGGCGCCACTGACGTATTTCACAACGATTAACGAAAGCCGCAGTTTAAAAACAACGACTTTAATAATTTCGTCACAGGACTTCAGTGTTGGCGCGTACTTCTAACCAGAATAGCTTAACACAGTTTATAAAAATGATTCAATCTTTGTAGAAATTCTTATGAAATCAAAAATCTCTTATTCTTGTTTCGTATAATAGACGAAAAATTTGGTACCATTTTGTTAAATAATACAGCATCATGGTCGTATTCTCATAGAAAATTATCGTCCGATATAACCCTTCGTTGAGTGCTTCTCGCGTTCTTGCGGGGTAGGAAGCTTGAAACTGGCGGGGGGTGGGGAGTGTCCGTTCTATCTGTATTATCTATTCTATGACAGAGGGTCACCTTGTTGTACACCTCTTCACATACTCTATAATATGTAATAGACACTTTTGCGCCCAGTACAGTTAGTAGTAAGTACTAGTGACGTATATACTCTTAATTGACATATATGTAGATAATAAATATTTATAACTTGGCGGCTGATGGCACAGTAAAATAGAAATATGAACATTTTCATCTAGAAAAATATAGATTGTAAAAAGCATGTTTTACCATCCCAATATTGTCTGGAAGAGATCGCTTTCAGCGATAAGACCGCCAAACGTCACACTAGTTTAAAGTTGATTGTATTTTTTTTCTATGCTGATTTTTTTGTGTGTTAATTGTAAAAATTATCTATCTATCTATGTTTTACTCCAGGGAACACATCAAAATACGTCCCGGCAGCGTCGCGTCTCGACCGCTCGACTCACAAGTGGTTACTCTACATCCGGGGCCCGGCGTCCGACACGCGCGCGGAGATGGCTCCTAGTGAAACGGACGCGGAGACGGCGCCTGTGGACCGCGCGGACTTGTCTCACGTGATCACGGCCGCCACGGTGACGTTACATCACTCGTACGCGCCGCACCATATCGTGCATTTAGAGTGAGTATACTAACCATATCGTGCATTTAGAGTGAGTATACTAACCATATCGTGCATTTAGAGTGAGTATACTGACCATATCGTGCATTTAGAGTGAGTATGCTAACCATATCGTGTGTTTAGAGTGAGTAATACTAACCATATCGTGCATTTAAAGTGAGTACTCTAACCATATCGTGCATTTAGAGTGAGTACACTAGCCATATCGTTTGTTTAAAGTGAGTACACTAACCGTATCGTGTAGTTTAAGTGAGTCCACTAACCAAATTGTATGTTTTAAGAGGGCAAATACACTGACCATATTTATATTGTGTAATTATAGTGAGTAGTACACTAAGTAGTGCCGATACGGAGACCCCGGGTTCAAACCCCACACGCACCACTGTCTTTTCGAAGTCATGTGCGTAATGCCGCTAACTTAAAAAAATCTAAAATTTTGATTTACCCCCAACTACCTCTGATTTGTAATCTGTATAACATTGAACTAATTCAAGCCCTTTCATTTGATACCCATATTGAGGGAGTAGTGAAACGTATTTCACCATTTTGTGGTGGCAGCTTTCTTGGATTTGAAATTTGTCATAGTGCATAGCATTCTATTAGTCGAGCCCTTTCATTTGATACCCATATTGAGGTAGTAGTGTCCAATCACACTATCAGTTCATTACACGCAACGTGGCGTACTACGTCTGAACTACGACGTAAAGTGTAATCCTGGATGAATGGAACAGTTTCGTGACTGATGCCTGCAGCTGAATATAGTAGGATGAAACCCATTGTAAATGGAAGAGAATATGACAAAAGTGAAAGAAAATCGTCAAATAACTGTATTTCGGGTTTATTTTGCGGTTCTGAATGATTACTTTACATAAATTCTCAGGAAAAAAAGAACAAAATTATCGTACCGGTAGTGACCTCTCCAGATTTTCTATGACACTAGAGTAGGATACAATCCACAGCTGATGAAATTTTGAGTTCTGCGCCACCTATTGGTAATTTTTTTTTTTTTTTTTTATAGCATAGATTGACGAGACGAGCAGGTCATGTGCCTGATGGTAAGCAACATGCCTGCCACATAACAGCACAGTAACACGCAGCTATTGGGACATGATAGTCCAAATCATTACCTAGCACTGCACTGCGCTCGTCACCCAGAGATCTAAGATATTATGTCTCTAAGCCCTGTAATTTCTCTGGAATCATTGCCCTTCAAACCGGAACACAGTAATGTTTGCACATTACTGCTTGGCGGTAGAATATTTGGCAAAGGTGTGGTACTTCCCCAGGCGGACTCTGCTAAGAGTCCTACCACTACTAGAATTATAGGAACTTTGATGCGATTCGGGCAGTGGTCGTAGTGTTGGTCTAGCTTCTAACCAAATACTCATAGGGATTGTGCAACGCCATCTAGTTTTAAGCGTAAGAGTCAGTTTGTAGTGATAAATCGCCAATAGAATTTTTTTTCGTTATTGTTTGTTAGAAAATACTTAGATTTAAATTAAATGCGTTGATAAGAGGGATCCTTTATAAAAACTATTATTCTCAGGAAAAAAATAACAAAAAGCATGTTGAGAGAAAAAAGAACAAAAAGAGTATTGCGGTAACTACCGGGGCTCGAACCGGGGGCACCTATCCTCATAGGTGACCCCTTATTTACTAATTACGCCAACCGGTCATTATTAACATGGGTGAAATTTGTTATCGTATTCTAATTCTTCTAATTCTATGACGTCATAGGCACGAAACGTTACAACTTTTTCGTGAGATTTTTTTCCGTCTAGCTCCCTTTCATAACGCGCGATAAGGAACTTCGTTCCAAAACGGTGAAGAAAAAACATCGTGAGGAAACCGACATGTACCTAGAATCTTTCGAAGTCATGTGTCATCCGCCAACCCGCACTGGGCCAGCGTGGTGGATTATGGCCTTAACTCTCTCCTTGCGAGAGAAGGCCCCCAGTCCCAGCAGTGGGAACGTTTAGTGGGCTGTTGATGTTGATGATGTGATGATGTACACTAACTATATCATTGTATATTTCTTTCTATCTTTACTAACTTATATATCTCTCTCAATTTACGTTCGTAAATTCGTAACCGAGCGTTACGAAAAGTGTGATCGTAATACGTATCGTTACGTAATAGTAACAAGCAATAACACGTTGTGTCCGCAGCAAGCCGCCGTACCACATCAGCCGGCGCGGCTGGGGCGAGTTCCCGGCGCGCGTGGAGCTGCACTTCCCCTGGCCCGAGCGGAACCGGCCCGCGGCCGTCACGCACAGCATCAAGCTGGACCGCCACTACACCGGCCTGCAGACCAGGGGTGAGGACTGCTGTCATACGATTCTAGCTCCCGCCAAATTACGTCCACTGCTGGACGAAGGCCCTCCCCCAAATGTCTCCACAAAGGCCACAAAGGTCTTGCGCCGCCAGTATCCAGCGATTTCCAACGACCTTTTTTTTTTTTTTTTTTTAAATAAAGAGTGACGGGACGAGGAGGACATGTGCCTGATGGTAAGCAACATGCCTGCCACATAACAGCACAGTGACACGCAGCTATTGGAACATTGAAGAGCCAAAATCATCACCCAGCACCGCACTGCGCTCGTCACCCAGAGATCTAAGTTGTTATATCTCTAAGCCCTGTAATTTCTCTGGAAACATTGCCCTTCAAACCGGAACACAGTAATGTTTGCACATTACTGCTTGGCGGTAGAATAATTGACAAAGGTGTGGTACTTCCCCAAGCGGACTCTGCTAAGAGTCCTACCACTACAAAGATTAGAAAGAGTCCTTCATCAGATTGTCGGTCCGTCTTCTGGGATCTTAAGGTGCGTGGTCGCCACTCAAGAACCTTTCCGTCCCAACGGCCGTCAGTTCTGCGAGGTATGTGCTCCGTCCACTGCCACTTAAGTTTGGCTACTCGGTGAGCTTTGTCGGTTACTTTGGTTCTGCAGATTTCCTCATTTCTGATTCTATCACGCAGGGAAACTCCATTGCTCTTTGGGTAACTTAAAGCTTTCTTATGAGACCACATCTCTGTCCCCTGGCCCGAGAGGAACCGTCACGCACAGCATCAAGCTGGACCGACACTACACCGGCCTGCAGACCAGGGGCGAGGACTGTTCCCATACGGTCATACAGACTCTAGCTCCCTCGTCATATCAGCCGAAAACCTCCCTCCCCCAAAGATCTCCACAAAGACCGGTCTTGCGCCGCCAGCCTCCAACAATTTCCGGCGACCTTCACCAGATCGTCGGTCCATCTTGTTGGAAAGCCGCCAGTGGTCGCCACTCAAGAACCTTTCCACCCCAACGGCCGTCAATTCTGTGCCACTGAAGTTTGGTTACTCGGTGAGCTCATCGATGTCGGTTACTTTGGTTCTGCGGATTTCCTCATATCTGATTCTATCACGCAGGGAAACTCCGAGAATGGCTCTTGCCATTGCCCTTTGGGTAACTTTGAGCTTTCTTATGAGGCCCATAGTAAGCGACCTCGTCTCTGTTTCATACGTCGTCACTGGTATCGTCAACACGCACTGGTCAAAGACTTTCGTCTTGAGAGACTGCGGAAGTTTGGATGAGAAGATATTACGTAAGTTCCATCACTCACAGCATCAAGCTGGACCGCAGACCAGGAGTGAGGACTGTTCCCACACGATCATACAGCTTTTAGATCCAGTTTTAACTTATGACATAACGTTTGGTGTGGCAAAAACTCGAGACGTGCCAAAAGGCTCATAGGCAACGACACTCTTTTGCGAAAAAGACTTCACAGTCTTGAACATCTCCGCAAAATTGCTAGCTTTGTTTTAAAAAACACGCAACTAACTTCAGTGTGCTGGGTTTGAGTTTAGGTGTGCGCGCGCATCGTGAATAGTGAAGAGACAGTTGTCAGTCATCTTCATCAGGTCTTTTTATACGGTATGCGAGCGCATCGTAAAAAAATAACATTTAAAGTATAGTTTCATCATTGGACTGAACTGTTTTTGAAGAGGTTGCTTCAAACAAGTAGCCACGCAAGCGCCATTACACACAATGTTGATAATAAAGTCCTTTTATATCTGGTTTCAGGGTCAGAAACTGTGGTAGACGTATGGTTATACAGCACCCCAGAGATGCTCCCGTACGAATTCAAAGACGAGGATACACCCACGCCGGCAGTCACACAACCGGAGGAACACAACGACACGATACTGCCACTCATACCGGAAATCAAAACCGAAAACACTATACAGTCAGACGATAATTGGCTAGATTTCTTCACAAAAGGACCAACAGAATTAGACGTAGACGAAATGATCATCAAACCAACGAAAAAGGAACCAATAGAACCGATCCAGCCAGAAATACAAATACCAGAACAAATAGAAATCAAACAAGAAATCACCGAAGAAAAACTAGATAATATCGATCAAGATAACATATTAGCCGTACCCAACGAAATATTCAATCAACCGCCTTCAATAAAAAAGAGAATAGTTAAATACATAGATCCCACAACGGGCAAAATATATTATCTAGAAATGGACCGACAGTTAGATTTAACCAAGGTCCAAGAAATAGTTATAAATGATACGACTGCTAAAATAAGTCCTATAAAGTCCAACGGGCTCAAAAGCGTGAGAAAGAAAAAAGGTATATCGTTACTGAAGCCAGAAGTGAAAAGTTTGCTTAAAAGTGAAAATAACAAAGTTGAAAGACCGAAACCGAATTTGGCTCATATTGAGAACGATCATTGTTATTTGGCAACACCGATAGTGGAAAATGTGGTGGTACCAAGTGAAGTTCAAATTAAGAAAGAAGCTAGTCTATA
The DNA here is from genome assembly GCA_963693475.1 of Ectropis crepuscularia. Taxonomy (NCBI): domain Eukaryota; kingdom Metazoa; phylum Arthropoda; class Insecta; order Lepidoptera; family Geometridae; genus Ectropis; species Ectropis crepuscularia. The sequence goes on along the minus strand of OY856366.1, from coordinate 15,624,346 downwards.
CAATAGTTTGTGTTCAGTGATGCATAGGTTTTTGAGTGTCAGATCGGCTGTGAACTATTTAGTGAAACATATACCGTTGATCAGTGAGCATGCGAGAGATCCGGACTTTGTGAAGCATTTCCCGTTTGTTGTGGAGAACGGTGAGAAGTATTGGAAATTGGACTTTGCTAAACGGAGAAATATCGAAGTTAGTATAAGTTTTTGTTCAAATTAGCTTATGTAAGTATACTCTATCATAAATGGCCTCATTGCTTATCTTCTAATTTTAGTACTAATAGTAGGGAATCAATATCCGCTCAACACATCTGCTAAAGGTTTACAACCGATTGCAAGAAAACTGATAAAAAAAAAAAAAAAAAATTTTAGGGAATTCCGCTATACAATGACCTTCCCTGAGCTAGTTATTGGATGAAAAGTATTTTATATTCAACTAGCTGTACCCTGCCACGCTTCGCTGTGGCACATTGTGATTGATTTTACTAATACTTTTCCCATAACGGATGCTATGGAAATATTGCACGTAGGAGTCTCGATGAATTATCAGAATAAGATACTTTTTTTTTTTAAATTAACAATGTAATGTAATGTCAATAAAAAAATATATAATGTCAATGTAATGTCAGCGAGTGTTTTCCTCGCTTCCGGCAAATGGCGCTGTCATTGGTACACAGCTGATAGTTAAAAACTGTTTTTTCGCGGTCGCGGATATGTGACTGATGCAAAAGTTAGATAAAAGGTGCGCCCGCACTGGGCGACGCGACGCGACGCGACGCGCCGCGGCCAAATCGTCACAGATCACAATATAGACTCCGCGCCACCACTCGTGACCGTTGGCGAAAGGAGTCACTGTTGTATTACACAATGACAGATGAAACCTATGATATTACAGTGGCTTAGTTCAATAATTTCGCCAAAGTACTTCAGTGATGGCACGGAGTCTACTACTAGCACAGATAAGTAAATCTTGAGGCTGCCTTCATTTTCGAGATATAATTAAATGTCAGTGTCAGTGAATCAGTGACAAACATTACTGTTACGAACTGTCTTGCCAAACGATACGAGTTAATACGATTTAAATCGTATTTATAAGATCTTTTTGGCTCATGTACGATGTACGATTGCAAAGTCGAAATCGTACGCAAAATATACGATCTTTTGAATGGAATCTTACGAAATTTACAATCACCATAAATTATTTTTTGAAGTTAAAACTTCTTCAGGCGCGCCTCGACAAGTTTTTCGTGGGGGGGTAAATTGATTTCTAACGTTACGCTCGGGTATGATAAGAAATCTTCGGGTAAACTCGGGACCTTGGCGATTGGGCATCTAAAAATGCGACAGCCAATGGGAAATGCTGACGCATTTCTAGACGCAATGCCAAGATGGCGAGGCAACGCCCTCCGGTTACACCCGTGTAGTTTCCAAGGTAAGCTATCAAATTCTGAGTTATAAGTTTTCACTTCTATCGGCAGTTCCTATGACTGCCATTTTTTTAGTGTGAAAAGTGTTATCAATTGAGTAAAAGTAAACCAATTGAATAAATGTAAGAATTTATATTGACAACTGTTCGATCTTTCCCATATAAAATTTCACAAACGAATGCTCTTCAACGGCTTAGCTCCATCTACTTATAGCGCCAACCCCTCTAAAATTCTTTTGAGACGGCGGGTAGAAGTGAATAGTATCCCGCCGTCTACACATATTTAGACTCAAATCCCAGTATTAAAAATAATACTATAGTGAAATACACGGCAAACAAAATACAGATAACAAAAGTAAAACAAGATGGTCGAACTACAAAAGAGTTAATCGAACTGAACTTCTTAAATGTAGGTTGCTTTATGAATGTATTAGATCATGTTGATATAACTATATCTTAATGCCATAATGTTTCATATATAAAGTGAGGCATATGTATAATGCGACAGGATGAGCAGAACATGGATGGTAAGCCATAAAAACCTAGCGTCACGCAGCGTTTGAACATGATTTGGACTCTTTTAAGTCTAAATCATTACCTAACACTAAAAAGCGCTCAACACCCATACATAATTTAGTAGTGGTAGGAGTCTTTGCAGAGTCCCCCTGGGGAACTACCATCTTTGCTAGTTATTCTACGGCCAAGCAGTAATGTGCAACAATCACTGTGTTCCGTTTCGAAGGTCACAAAATGTCAAAGCCCACTTGGTCAGTTTTGTTAAATGTTTTATATGGCAGCATAGAATGAATGAGGATCGTAAAATTACTTATCTGTGCTAGTAGTATATTGTGATCTGTGACTATTTGGCCGCGGCGCGTCGCGTCGCGTCGCGTCGCCCAGTGCGGGCGCACCTTAAAACAATCCTTGATGCAGATTATAAATTTTAGAATGATATATATCATTCTAAAATTTCAGCTCGATCGGTGCAGTACTTTTTGAGTTTTTGAAGCGTACACAAACCAATGTAACGTTTTTATATATATAGATTTAATATGTCAACAAATACATTCCAAATGGGATGTCTAAAACTTTTCAGTCCAGAATATGATTAAATAACAATAAAAAAATATTTTTCAACATTTCACTTAAATTGATTGAATTTTTGAAAAAACAGTTTTTACACAACTTATTATTTTGGCTTTACTTATGATCTTAGAATTTAATACATACTTGCGAGATACAATAAAAGTGAGAAATGGAAATTAAATGCATGGGTAGCAGTGGTCTAACTTCCGAGTTGTCCTAGAGTGGAAAGGAGAAGGCAATATATTTATAATAAATTGACATAAACACACACACACACTCGCTGCAGACTCTCCGAAATAAAATTGTCAGACTAGCCACTTTTCGATGATGTGTTCCAGCTGTTTCGCTACTAACTCTCTGTATCTATATGGTTCCAGTGGTCGAGAGCGAAGTTAATAAACCGACTGCTATCAGAACACTTCGGTCAGCCGGAGCCGGTGTGGAGGACGAAGCAGATATTACTGTACATCAGAATGCACGGGCACTACCCGGTCAGGAGCGAGACTGCGCCGGTACAGGTGAATATCTAGTTAAATGATATCAAGTTTGATGTGAGGATGTAATAATATTTTTTTAAAAATAATAAATTTTATTTCCTCTTAACAATTTGGCCTTATTCTATATTAATATACTTAAAGAAACTAGCATGCAGATTATAACTAATTTAACTAATCATTTAACTAAGTGACGACCAAATTGTTCAACAATCTCATGTAATTATGAGCCCTAAGTCTCACACTAGGGGGAGCCTGTGTTGTGAGGCTTAGTGCTTTCTCTTCTTACTGTAGCGTTTTAAGTACACTAACTAACTAAACAAGTATATGAATAAAACTAGAATAACTAAGGCTAACAATATGCAGGTTTCTGCTTTGAAAATGATCTCAAAGATAATCGTGCTGTACGGTTTGTTGAAATGCGAAGAGTGGTGTGAGTAAGGGAGTGTGTATTGATGGTGGGAAAGAATGCTGAGATGAGGGAATCATGTGAGCGTAGTTTGTGTAGGTATATTGGTGGGGTATGTTTCTCGGTTTTCCTTCTGAGCTGCCATTTTTGCTGTCAATTGGTCATTGGAGTAGTGCTAGGAAGCTGAGAGACAGACCCCTTAAGGTTATTTAATAATTGTCAAGAGATTTTCCGTTTCCCCATAATCCAAGGATAAGAGCCAAGATGTTATATTCTCTGTGTGTATATGTGTTTATAGTATGTCTCCCTGTATGAGGGTGCCTCTCTCTCTGTGTGTGTATGTCTCTTTAATGTGTACATATGTGTGTCACGCAAATGATGATATCGAGTCGATCACTAGCAGAATTATCGTAGCTTTCTCCATTTTCCTTACTTGATTAAGGATTTTGGTATCTATGAATCAATGTACAGTAATACCCCGCTATACGCGACGGATACGTTCCGAAAAAATAGCGTTGACTGAAATTCGCGTAAATCGAGGTTTATGATTAAACAGTCAAAATTTAATACAAATCATTTTAATCAATCACTTTAATTCTAAGAACACTTTATGCAATACATACTCTTATTTTTTACGGAAATGAACACACGAAACGAACGAGGAAATCTCCAGAGAACAAAGTCGAAGGACAGGGAATTCCCAATTCTTCAAAGAGAATATTCAGAGAAAGCGGGGATCCCGCGACCATAGAGAAGTTAATGACTACATTATGTTTATACGGACTCTTTCGCGTAAGCGAGGCATTTGAGCGCGAAATTTGAAATTCGCGTTATAGTGAAACCGCGCGTAACGGGGTCGCGCTAAGCGGGGTATTACTGTATCTATGTAACGGAATCTTTGAACTTGATCTTCACTACTTTCATTTTTGAATGATATTTAATATATTTTTCAGACGGAGAACAGCGAGTGGTCGTCGTGGCAGGACGTGGACTCCCTTCGCAGGCTGGAGGGGGACATGAAGGAGGTGTACCCCAGCGCCGCGGATGTCACCTCTCTCTCCGTGTTCGACACGCACTTGGACAGGTGACGAGTCTACTTCATTTAATGTTAACAAACAGTGCTATGCGATTTTAGATAAAGATCAAGATCATTTATTGAACAGATATTGAGTTACATTTTACCCCCGTAGTTACCGTTACCACAGAATAAATATTAGTACAAGTACAGAAGCCTCATTTACCGAAAACAATTATATAAATAGCGACTCTTGCTGGGATACAACAAAGTTCAATTCAGCTCGCAATACCTGTCGGGATTTTCAAATAAACATTTGCGCTCTTTCTAACGCGTAACTCTGTCCCTGTCTAGCGCGGAGGGTTGTCGACATATCTACTAACAATATGCGCGGGAAGCCGTGCGTCCGACAACCGACTGTCACTTGTTCCCTGGGAGGAACGGTCTAGCTGTAGGCTAAAACCGCGCGACCTTGAGCGAGTGATGATGCACTGCCGTTCCCGTTTTTTTTTTTTCGGGATAAAAAAGCCTATGGCTGTACCTGGGGTAACAAGCATCCAAACTTTCGGAGTACCTGAACGGATCGGGTTGAAATTTGGAACACAGTTGGATCATAGTCTGGAAGAATACATAGACTACTTTTTGTCCCGGGAAAATAACGGGAACGGGAAGTATTTGGGTAAAACCGCAGGGCATTGCTAGTGACATTTACATATTTAAAAAATTGGCAGTCATAGGAACTGCCGATAGAAGTGAAAACTTATAACTCAGAATTTGATAGCTTACCTTTGAAACTACACGGGTGTAACCGGAGGGCGTGGCCTCGCCATCTTGTCATGGCCATCTAGAAATGCGTCGGCATTTCCCATTGGCTGATGCGTTTCTAGATGGCCATGCCATGATGGCCTGTCCACGCCCTTTCAGCATTTCCCATTGGCTGACGTATTTCTAGATGGCCAATAGCTATGGTCCCGAGTTTACCCGAAGCTTTCTTATCATACCCGAGCGTGACGAATGAATCCAATTCACAGCCCACGAAAAATCTGTCTAGGCGCGCCTAAAGAAGTTTTCACTTCAAAACACTTGTAAGTCTCGAGTGAGACAGCAACTAGTGCGAAATGATTTTGATTGAAATGATTAGAAATTTATTTTGATGCTTTTGTCTTCCAGATCCCTGAACGAATCCTACGAGATATCGGACGACGAAGACGTAGACGTGACGTCATCAGCGCCCGCGGTGGAAGTGAAGCGCGAGCCGCCCGCCCAACCCGCACTTGACCAGCTGCCGGCGGACTCCGACGAGGACCGGCTGCGGTTCCTCTACGTGGAGCGAATGTGCCGAGACGTGGGGGTAGAGCTGAGGAACGAGGATGTTGGGAACGGGTACTCTTATAGGTGAGGCTATATTTGAAGATAAAGTGAAGCGTGGCACTCGACCAGCTGCCGGCTGAGCCCCGGTTCTTCTACGTGGAGCGGATGTGCAGAGACGTGGCGGTAGAGCTGAGGAACGAGGATGTTGGGAACGGGTACTCTTATATATTATGTGAGGCTCATTAAAGATAAAGGAAGTGAAGCGTGGCACTCGACCAGCTCCCGGCGAGTACCGGTTCTTCTATGTGGAGCGGATGTGCAGAGATGTGGGGGTAGAACTGAGGATGTTGGGAACGGGTACTCTTATAGTTGAGCTTCTTTTTAAAGAGAAACTTTTTTTACTGACTTCCGAAAAAAAAGGAGGTTATCAATTCAGATGCATGTTTAAATACACGAAGATTTCTTTCATTCACGAGCGTGACGCTTGAGCTCAATTCACAGCCAATGAAAAATCTGTGTGTGGTGGGTCACTAGCGACCCGCCCCGGCTTTGCACGAGTGCAATGCAGATATTAAATATACTAATAAAAAAAATGGCAGTCATAGGAATTGCCGATAGAAGTGAAAACTTATAACTCAGGATTTGATAGCTTACTTTGGAAACTACACGGGTGGAACCGGAGGGCGTGGCATGGGCATCATGGCATGACCATCTAGAAATGCGTCAGGATTTCCTATTGGCTGATGCATTTCTAGATGGCCATGCCATGATGCCCAGCCCACGCCCTTTCAGCATTTCCCATTGGCTGACGCATTTCTAGATAGCCAATAGCCATGGTCCCGAGTTTACCCGAAGCTTTCTCATCATACCCGATCGTGACGAATGAATTCAATTCACAGCCCACGAAAAATCTGTAGTTTTCACTTCAAAAATACAGTACATCGAATAAAAACAATATATGTAGTTGTACAATGTCACCTGATGATTAACATTTTGTAGAAAATATTACGGTGCGTCTAATAATATGGCCAGGGACTGTATAGGGACGGAGAGACGAGGGAATTGACTTTGTTTTATGCTATGTAGTAATTGTTAAAATGATATTCTCTAGATATATTATGAAGTATTTTACTATTCATTTGTCCAGTTTGTGATAGTAATGGTTTTGTACCAGCAATGAACATTGTTGTGTTTGTGTTGTTGTAGCGCGGTGCATGCGGTTTTAGTCTCCGCTGTGAGGAGTTTCGCTGAAGAGCTGATCAGAAGCTCCCTCGCGGACAAGCGCGGCCGGGAGCGAGCGCGGGGCGCGCCTGCCGTGTGGACCGGGTAACTATACTATACATAAATATATACTATGTTTACTTTCATTTGGTCTTTCGGAAATATTTGTATGTTATATTTTAATGACATACTAATATATCCGAATTTTATGCCTTTTAAATTCCCAGAACAAGCATACAATTTTGCATTATTTTATTTGAGGGAAGCTGAAAACTTCTCACATAGCCCCAACACGGAGCAGACCTTGCCGGTAAGTAGTGGGGCAAAATGAAGCCCTCAAAATGAAGCAGGGCCGGATTTAGGAGAGGGCAAACGGGGCCTCCACAACAGACACTTCGGGGGAAAAAATCAAATTTCAACAGTAAACATCTTATGTGTGAACTTTAAACCATTTGTAGTCCGGGGTTTTGCTTGCGAAATCTTAACTTAGGGGGAGACGGGGGTGTATTTCAACATCCCCAACAAAGCTCTGCCCCGGGGCCACACCTATAAATCCGGCCCTGCCTGGCAGGTTAGAAAATCCCACCAAAATGGTTGTGTTTACCAGAATCTCTATTTTTTTCGCGCCACGGGCCACGCTCCCAAACTGCTAACATTTCCGTGTTCGTAGTTCGGGAGCGTGCTTCCCGCGTCTCGCCCCGCACGATTACCCCGTCTTCGTCGAACGCCCCACTCCGGAAATTTGATCTATATCTTTGTCGATTTATAATAATATAATAAAACAAAAAATACGTGTCCCATTTTTCCAGTCATCATTCTTATTATAAAGAAGTATTCACGTGTTAAATGGAGTTTCTCATATTTCAGGAGTCCATCGTCTCGCAGCTCGCTATCTCTGTCGGACGTGTTCTCGAGCGCGCAGCGGTCCGCGCGTCTGCGGGCGGTCACCGCGCGGGACCGCGGCGTGCCCGCGCGGCGCCCGCACGCGATATAGCGCACGAGTACGAGGGAGACGACACGAAACACGCGATTTGGCGCACGAGGGATAGATACCAGAGGGAGTGAGGCGAACAAACACCTGTATACGTAAAACATCGTGAGGAAACCGACATGTACCTAGAATCTTTCGAAGTCATGTGTCATCCACCAACCCGCAATGGGCCAGCGTGGTGGATTATGGCCTTAACTGTCTCCTTGCGTGAGAAGGCCCCGAGTCCCAGCAGTGGGAACATATAGTGGGCTGTTTATGATGATGATACGTATACCGGGGATAATGACCGGACTCCGGCTAACTTGGTACCAGTGTGTATAGATATATACCAGGGATTATGGCCAGACACAGCTGAACAAGATACCACGAGATACTATTCAAACATAGCAAGCGATATAGCGCACGAGTATGCCGGGGGTGAACAACAACGACGACCGACGACGAATGATCGGTTAAGAAGATAGCAATGGATAGCCACAAACGTTCACTGGTAAACCAGACACTACGAACCAACACCGCTAAGTAAAATGTCAAGAGATACATTTCAAACATACCAAGCTATATAGCGCACGAGTATGAGACGATCGAACAACGGTTAACCTTTTGACCGCCAGAGTCACCTATACTTGACAAGCGCGAGTGAGCCCTGTGCGCCAACGACGTCTATAGTTGACAAAAAAACGGACTATAACAAAATATTGTGTGTTAGATATCAAATGTTGACAGCACATTTTTTTTTTTTAATTTTGACTTATTTCGTACGCTTGGCGTCCAGGGCACGGAAATGCAAGTTAGTCCTAGCGGTCAAAAGGTTAAGAAGATATTAGTGTGTAGTTACATATACAGTGGACTGTGACCAGACACAGTTGAACAAGATATCGGTGTATATACATATACCAGAGACCACGATCAAACACCATTCAATAAGATATCAAGAGATGCATTTCAAACATACCAAACGATATAGTGCAAGAGTGTGAGGGGTGTGACGATTAACGACCGGTTAAGAAGATACCAATGTGTAGTTATATATATCCTACTAGCAGCGCCCCGCGGTGTTACCCGCGAAGTTCCCGTTCCCCTTGTTCCCGTTGTTTTTCCGGGATAAAAAGTAGCCTATGTGTTCTTCCAGACTATAATCTATCTGTGTTCCAAATTTCAGCCCGATCCGTTCATACGTTAGGACGTGATTGAGCTACAAACATCCAAACATCCATGCATTGACATTTATAATATTAGTAGGATGACCAAACACCGCTGAAACAAAATGTCAGGAGATACGTTTCAAACATAGCAAACTACAAAACTTAAACACATACAAAGTAAGGAAAAAGGCACATGTATTATCAAAGATTCAACATTATTACATACTAGCAGTGGCTCATAGTTTTACCTGATCTCATTGTTTTCCGAGATATAAAGTAACTATTATTTTACATAATATTGTTTAAGAAAAAAGACGATGCCTTATACATAATGTATAAAACTATTTAAACTATTTATAATACAGACAATGGGAGTAATACGAATATTTAAGCACAACATATTCTTTACGATATTTGTCATAAAGATTGAACGAAACCTAGCCTAGAAATCAATATAAAAATGCCAGTAGTGTACTATTGAAATTTGTCTGTATAGTCGTCAGACAAGTTAACATTAGGAGATTCAGGTGAATAGCAATATTCCGAGAGTTGGCAGAAAATTTTACTAAAACTTAGGACTTTTCAAAAAATTGGCAGTCATAGGAACTGCTGATAGAAGTGAAAACTTATAACTCAGAATTTGATAGCTTACCTTGGAAACTACAAGGGTGTAACCGGAGGGCGTGGCCTCGCCATCATGGCATGGCCATTTAGAAATGCGTCAGCATTTCCCTTTGGCTGATGTGTTTCTAGATGGCCATGCCATGATAGCCTGTCCACGCCCTTTCAGCATTTCCCATTGGCTGACGTATTTCTAGATGGCCAATAGCCATGGTCCCGAGTTTACCCGAAGCTTTCTTATCATACCCGAGCGTGACGAATGAATTCAATTCACAGCCCACGAAAGATTTGTCTAGGCGCGCCTAAAGAAGTTTTCACTTCAAAAATAGAATCATATTGGTGGGAGTTTCTACCTGCCAGATGATCTAAATTGATTCATTTTGCCCCGCTACTCACCAGCCAGGTCTGCTCCTCCGTGTTGGGGTGTAATAGAAGAGCTATGTGACAAGTTTTCAGCTTGTTTCAAATATCACTCTGAATACAACATTAGATTTGGATAAAATATATATAATATAAATAAATAAATATTGGTGGACAATTCACACACAACACCATTTGACCCTAAACTAAGCAAAGCTTGTATGATGGCGGCCAGATAGCTGATATAATACTTATATAGTTTTAAATACATACTTATTATACATAGAAACACCCAGACATAGTGCAAACATTTGAATTCATCACACAAATATTTGCACTGGGTGGGAATCGAACCCACAACCCTCGGCTTCGCAGGCAGAGCTACTACCAACTAAGCCACGAGGCCAGTCATGTGATGGTGTCAGTATGTGTGAGGAAATCCTTAGAAGAAAGTATTTTATGTATTTTAAAATGAATTCTTATGTATGTTCTAATTTAAATCTTTGTACTTTTAAATTCCAACATATTTCGAATTGGAGAAATGTAAAATTCGTATTTACTCCCATCATACAACCAATACTCATTACTCATACAAAGTGGATGAACTGGTAGTACGTGTCTCATACAAAGTGTATGGGACCGGTAGTGTATGTCTCATGCATAGTGTATGAACCGGTAGTGGATGTATCATACAAAGTGTATGAACTGATAGTGTATGTCTCATACAAATTGTATGGTCCGGTAGTGTATGTCTCATACAATGTGAGAAACATTCGTTTCCGTGTAAAATGTTCGCTATTTTTATAATTCGGATGTGAAGAGTATACTAATAAAGTCATTTTTGTACAAAATAAATTGTATTTTCATTGTTTTCCCAAAATAAGCCTTTAAATAGATCTACAAAAATATATTGTCCTGGATATCTTTCTCTCTGTCCAAGTCTACAGGTTATTCATAATAATTCTAAATGTAGGAATTGAATTAAAAAAAATTCTATACTGATGTTGAACTTTCAATATATCATAACACGAATGAGGTTTTTTTTAAAACACAAATGTATTCTAATAATTACAATGCACACAGATTGACAAGATGTGTGCATAGGTAATCAGTGCGTGCTTTGTGCTATGCTATGTGCCAAATAACACGAGAATAAAGTTCATTCCCTGACCTACACTAGAATATCGCAAAATATTACTGGTATCGCTAATTCTATCGTTTACCATACAAACTATGCCTAAACTGGTATCGCTAGAATTTCGTGGTTCGAGGCGGCCTCACAATTAATGAATTTTGTGATATCGCGGTGAAGGTCAGGGAATTAATCTTATTCTCGTGTTATTTGGCACATAGTATAATACGAATATCCTGAGTGGTGTCAGGGGAGGTATCTCGTGCGTGTTACTTTGCCATAGTGCATTCTTGGCTATAGTACGGCGCCGAGCTAACCGCACGCGCTGCCGACTTCGGAGCGTGCGTTAGATAGAAGTGAAAACGAATAACTCAGAATTTGATAGCTCATTTTGGAAACTACGCGGTTGAAACCGGAGGCCGTGGCCATGACCATGGCCATCTAGATCATCCGAGTATACCCGAAGGTTTCTTTCATTTACGAACGTGACGCTTGAGTTCAATTCACAGTCCACGAAAAATCTGTATGTGATGCGCCAAAAGCAGTTTTCATTTCAAAAACTCCAATTCGCCATGTTTTGGCGGTGACCATTTTGAATTTGTAATTTGTCATAGTGCATAGTAAATCGGTCTTCTAATTTGATCTCATATTGAGAGAGTTGTTTATTGATACTCATATATAAGTAGATTTGTAACGGCAGCCATTTTGGACCGGTATCAAACAACTAAATGGTTACGCTTGGCTAAATTTAGTGACAGAATTTAGAAGAAAGGTTTGTCGACTGAATTCAGAAGCAACTCGCCAACTCATTTCTAATTCTAGCTCTACTCGTTCATCGTTGCCGGTGATACAACTGCCTACGAGACGTGACGCTGCTTGTCAATGAGCTAGTCAAAGAATGTTTCTAGTGGAACGGGTAGCCTTTACACCGCCTCAGTTATGACCTCCGAAGCTGCGAGGCCTAACAACCACAAAACTAGATTGGAGCTATATGTGGTTGGCGTTAAAAATTACGAAAAATCCTCAGCTTTACCTTTGCTATCGAATAAAGGCCTGTTTGCATTTTGATTAGGTGTTTAGTGATTAGTAGCAAAAGCAAACACGTGTGGACGTTATCCACCAACCCGCATTGGGCCAGCGTGGTGGATTATAGCCTAAACTCTCTCCTTGCGAGAGAAGGCCCCGAGTCCCAGCTGTGGCTGTTGATGGTGATGTTGACGTGTGGACACCGGTAGATTAGTGCGAGTGATACGGAATTGGACAGTACTCGCACTACACACCTGCACTAATCAGTCGCGGTTACTCACTCGCACTAATCAAAATGTAAACAGGCTTTATAGTCGCAGCCTACACTGAAAGGATCCGGCGTAAAATTAGTAAATGCAGGAAAGAGGTATCTCCGCATTCCAATGTGGAATGAACTACACATATATCATATGTGCCTATAAGTAAGATACGAGTACATACACAAGACACCTGAAACTCATAACCGTCATTTTTGCGTCGGGGTTTGAAAATAAAATAAAACTTTCAATTAAGTTCTATCTTCAAATTTAATGGTATAAGTCATCGTTGATGTAGATCCCTAGATCGTAGTCCAGTCCGTATCCTCGCTCGCTCTTCAGCCGCAGGTTCACGTAGGAGAACCCCACGCCGCCGGCCGTGATGTTGATGGAGGATTTGCTGTGCAGATTGTCCAGTGCTTGGATGCCCTGAAAAAGAAAGCAGAAGTTAGCGCCATCTCTAGGGAGAAAAAAAATGGGTGGTTATAGGAACTGCCGATAGAAGTGAATACTTATAACTCAGAATTTGATAGTTTATTTTGGAAACTACGCGGGTATAACCGAAGGCCGTGGCCTGGCCATCATGGCATGACCATCTAGAAATGCGTGAGCCAATGGGAAATCCCAATGGGTAATTAGTTTAAATGTATATAATATTATGTAAGTAATTAGCCAAGAATAAACATCATTTTTAATAGATACATTTATAAATGCTTCACTCTTAAATAATGACGAAAGAAATCATGATACATTTATTACTATTTAATAGCCAATTTATCAGTATTTAATTGTGATATCCACAACTACTATTTATCTTTAATAGTGTTACTACTACTAGACTATACTTACCTACTCTATGTTCCAAATTTCAACTCGACATACACTACGACATAAAGCAATAAACCAGGGATGTTACGGAGCTTCGACTCCGACTCCGTTATGTCGGAAGTTCCGATTAGTTTTACACCTCCGGTTCCGACTCCGGTTCCGAAACTTTTGAATCGGAGGTTAATCGGAGGTCGAAGCATAACTTAGCGACGGCGCCTTGCGCCGACAGTAACGAACAGTTTCGCAGGAACATGTCGCGCAGGGAATCTCCCGCGCACGAGTGTAATGAAAAGTATACTAAATGAGCACAACATAGAAAAACGCAAAATTCCAGCACCTTATATTAAATTTCCGCCAATATTATCGTGTCCACCAGGCTCGGTAGCGAGCGAATACCTTTTTGGTGGCGTCGATTTAATCTACAAGGGGGCGCCTAGTGCCAGAAAACGAAAAAAAGGACATTTTCGACGCCGCTCACTGATGTTAAAAACTATAACAAAAAAAAAATTGACGTGTGGGTACAATCAAGAAAAAGCACAATAACCGAATAGAATTTTAAAAATAGAACAGATTTTTTTACAGCTAAAAATTTAAATGGCACCTGAAAAAACTATTTTAAATACATGTACCTACTCGAAATTATCAGCGATGACCCCACATTATTTTTTGATTATAAAAATTCTAATTTTACGTTCTATTAAAGTAACAGAACCAGAGAATAAATATTAGAACGAACACTTTTTAAATGTTTGTTTAATTATTGAGTAATTAAATAAAACTTGGTCAAAAATTGACTCCTGATTTAATATTGATTTCCCCTCCAAACTGTGTCATGCTATTCTCGACTTTATGAAGATATTACTCATATCATATTAAGAAGGGCCTCGCGCGGGTGAAATTAGATTTTTTCCTGGCATTAGGCGCAGTCTTAAGAAATATCTTAGACTGAGACAGCTTCAAAGCTTATGTTCAAGAAGTACATATACACACTTTTGGTGTCAATGTATTTAATTTAATTTGTTTGAAAGCTTTTGTTCATTTAACATTCTTTATATGACACTTTGGAATTCAATTAATTAAATTTTTTGTTTATTTTTGAATATTCCACTTTTTTTTTTTAATTTTTTGTGATATTTCATGAAACAAAACAATGAAAAGTTTGAATGAATGTTTTATTTGTCCTAAAATAAAAATCTCTCTCTTACCACTACTTCTGACCATACCTCCGACTCCGGTTCCGACTCCGACTCCGACTCCGATAAATCAAATTTAAAAACTCCGACTCCGACTTCGGTTCCGATAAGATCACCTCCGTTACATCCCTGCAATAAACATCCAAACATTGATATTTAAGTATTATAGACTTACGTAGTAAATGAACCACCAGGAGACCTATGCCGGAAGATAAAAGGGTATAAAGTAATAAGACTTAGCACTATGCCGTCACTTGTAAGCTGTCCAACTGGGTTCAGTCGAAGAGGGAATTTTTATAGTTTCAATACTTACCTCTTCTAATCTATTATTTTGTAACGCCGCCGCCGTACAAAATTCATGCGACAAGGAGAAATGATCGAGGGTTGCAACCACCCCTCTTCGACTGCACTCAGTTGGACAGCTTACAAGTGACGGCATAGTGCTGAATCTTATTATTTTAAACCCTTCTATCATCCTACATAGGTCTCCTGGTGGTTCATTTACTACGTAAATGTTGTTCACGGGCCTGTAGTCTATTATTAGTCTAATACAACATAGTCTAATACAATAAATTTAGTAGGTATGAGACTAGTAATTATAGTACACTAATACTAATTATAGACTAGTAATAATTTGTATTAGTATTATTAGTTGGATGATAACTGTTCAGAATTTCCCATAACTCCAGCGCTTCTACCGCCTAACGAAAAACGCTTTGACGCTTTGATGCTTTGATATTGCTGTCTCTTTTCTTCTCGCTTGAAATGAAAGAGACGGCAATGCCAAAGCGTCAAAGCGTTTTTCGTTAGGCGGTAGACCCCCCGGACTGCATAATCCTTTACATCACTAAATATTAAACTTTAAAATATCAAAGTAAATATAACTTTTAAACTCACCTGAATTATCTTATTATCCGGCGACGAATAGAAATATTGCTTGACCCTTTTGATAAACGGAATAGCATTGAACTGTATCTTAGTCGTATTAAAATTCGCTATTTTAACTCTATTCGATACATTGCCTAACACTAGGTGATCACCTTCTACTCGTAATAACGCAGCTATCACAACAAAAAACAGTAAAACCCACTTCATTTTAGAAAATATTTAAGTTTTTATGTTTAAAACTTATTATAATAAGTTAAGAATCGAGATTGTTCTGATAGTTCCAACGCGAGTCGAGTTTGGTAAGCTAATGATATCACTACGGCTGGATGAGGTCAGTAAGTTATCTTGTACTTGGGTTGTGACGAGGCTTAATGTGAGTTTTACTATACTAGGACATGTTAGTCAAATAGACGTAGGTACGTTTGAGTAAATATAATATGTACATATTCTCGACTTAACCGAATAGTTTGATGGCGTTGATTCTACTCTTTCAAAAGTGCTATGAAATCTATACCTAAGGTTTAAAAAGCCACACATTGATCATACAAATTATATTATAATTTGTAGTGGTAGGACTCTTGGCAGAGTCCGCCAGGGGAAGTACCACACCTTTGAAAGATATTCTACCGTCAATCAGTAATGTGTAAGCGTTACTGTGTGTTCCGGTTTGAATGCCAATGTTTCCAGAGAAATTACTAAGCTTAGAGATATAATATTAGATCTCTGTGTGACGAGCGCGGTGCAGTGCTAGGTAATGATTTGGACTCTTCTTGTTCCAATGAACAGCTGCGTGTCACTGTGCTGTTATGTGGCAGGCATCAATATGCCTGAGACGAGCAGGACATGTCCCTGATGGTAAGATTGCTTACCTGCACGTGTCCTGCTCGTCTCGTCACTCTTTAATATACATAAAAAATCGGCCCTTCTACTGCATAACTAAACTGGCTTTGGGCTTTGCTGTCGACGTCTCTATGATTTCAAGCCAAAAGAAAAGAGAGCAACATGAAAACTTAACTACTAATACAGTTTTTATTTAGAATATACCCTCTGGTGAGGCTCCTAATTGCAGCCAAAATTGATGTCACCCTACTGTTATTATGATCCAATTATTTTATTGATAACAAGACTAGCGGCCCGCTCCGACTTCGTTCGAATTATGCTAGTTTTGAATTTTTGAAATTGCATGTAGCTCGATTGAAAAATGTGAACTCTTTTTTATCGTATAGAGCACGGCAACGCGCGGCCCGCAGCCTACCTCCTTGCGGCCCGCGACGGTTTTAAATAATGTTTAAAAATATAAATAATTGCACTGTGTCTGGGTGTTTCTATGTATAATAAGTATGTATTTAAAACTATATAAGTATTATGTCAGCTATCTGGCCGCCATCACACAAGCTTTGCTTAGTTTGGGGTCAGATGGTGTTGTGTGTGAATTGTCCACCAATATTTATTATTTATTTATTTATTTAATTTATTCCCGCCACAAAAAAACTAGAAACATCTAGCACAAAAACATCTAGCTTCCCCAAATGTCAACTCTTCAACATTCACTCACTCACCAACATTCGCCTTTATTATATTAGTAAGATTATATAGTATGATGTCAATAATGATGAGGTCATCTAAACTATTTGAAGCACACAAGGAAAACCGGAGGACGTAAACTTCTTAGATTCCCCGTTGTCCGTCTGTGCAGATAACAACACAAATAATTGGATGATTCGTAGAAAATCTTATTATTGCAGTCTTGAAAACAAATCATTGATAACTTTATCAGTTTTAGTATTAAAATTAACGTGGTTGTTACACATATTTATTGAGTAAACGGGTAACTCACGTGTAATAAGGGTCGGTCAATCCGACTCGAGTTTCGGCCGCGTCCGGCGGTCTTTTTCAAGTAGAGTGTACGCGCGCGATGGCTGCCCGTTTGTTAGTGCCAAACGGAGAGTGTGCGACTGATTTGCACGATCTGATACCACCTTGCCCTTTTTTCTATCGGAATGCTCGCAGCTCGAAAAAGCGACATCGTTTCATGGTTGATGTTCCAAAAACACGAACGAAGAGATTTTGACTCTACTTTTGTGATAAGAACGTCAAGACTGTGGAATACGTTGCCTGAGTGGGTATTTCCCGTTAGTTATAATCTTTGTGTCTTCAAATCGAGAGTGAATCGGTTTTTTCTAGGTAAACACGCTCCATCGTAGACCGCATCGTCGCTTAACATCAGGTGAAATGGCGGTCAAGTGTAAACCTATAAAAGATAAAAAAAAAAAAAAACGGGCAGCCATCGTGCGCGTCGCAGCGAAACTCGAGTCGGATTGACCGACCTTATTACTTTATCAGTTGTTTGATATATTTTAATTAACTTCAAAAAAGGAGGAGGATACTGTTGTGTTGTTTGTCACGCGATAGCACAAGCTGCCCACAAAATCTTCCCACTGCTGGGACTCGGGGCCTTCTCACGCAAGGAGACAGGCCATAATCCACCATGCTGGTCCAGCGCGGACTGGTGAATGACACATGACCTCGAAAGATTCTAGGTAGGCACATGTCGGTTTATTGACGATGTTTTCCTTCACATATAAGTTACGGTGGTCTAGTCGGGAGAACGGCGGCTGCCGATCCGGAGACCCCGGGTTTAAACCCCACACGCACCACTGTCTTTTCGAAGTCATGTGCGTAATGCCGCTAACTTAAAACGGTGAAGGAAAACATCGTGAGGAAACCGACATGTACCTAGAATCTTTTGAAGTCATGTGTCATCCGCCAACCCGCACTGGGCCAGCGTGGTGGATTATGGCCTTAACTCTCTCCTTGCGAGAGAAGGCCCCGAGTCCCAGCAGTGGGAACGTTTAGTGGGCTGTTGATGATAAGGTAACGGTATTACGCACATGACTTCGAAAATACAGTGGTGCGCGTGGGATTTGAACCCGGTTTCGCAAAATCCGTTCCGGATCGGCAAAAAATATGAAATTTTGTCAAGTATCCGAGTTTAATTCGACAACTATTGTCATTTCTAATTTGAGTCGTTCCGATTGCGTTCAAAATCAGTACCTACGTACCTACTACGTAACATTTGGGAGGAAAATAACACCGCCAACACAGAGCTTTCTGTATCCTCAGGTTTCGGAAGAGAGCGGCTTGCTTGTCCGCGCGCGCGGTTAATGACGTCAGCTGCTGTTCTAGACCAGAGATGGCGCTGTCACATTATAGGGAACATTGTAACTACGGCTACAAACTATCGGCATTACGCTGTAGTACACTAGTTCCTACACACATCTGAATATATTATCAGAATTTCAATCCTCTCAATACTCAATACTCAAACCTTTATTGCGTCATATGTACAGTACACTCAGGTGATGTTATTAGTTATTATAGTCATTACATATGGCCCTATAAGGGCATGGCAAAAGTGGCAACGGAACGTCTCATTCCTAGGTAATCAAAATTGTCTTGAAAACAAATTAACTCCTTATATCCCGATTTACAGCGCGGGGGCCGCGTGATAAAATCGTCAGCCACATTTGGCCGTTAGGGATTCAATAAATTAACAACTATAATAGATCAGTTTTTGGTAAATAAACAATATCTGGTAATATTTGGGAAAATAATTAAACGTAGTTAGTGTCAAAAAACATAAATTTTAATATAAAATGCAATGCATGCATCTTGTGTATATCAAAAGTCTTGGTTCAGAAACCCGGCGTACTCGTGGTTGAGAGCCTGCACGGCGCCCTCTGCCGACAACAGAGCGTTCTGCTTCCTCAGGTTACGGATGAGAGCGGCTTGCTTGTCCGCGCGCGCGGTCAGTGACGTCAGCTGCTGTTCTAGCCGAGAGACGGCGCTGTCGTAGGATGAGGACACTTGACGGGCAGCGTCGCGGTGCTCCTGAAGATATAATAGATTGTTTTTTAGGGTTCAGGGTAAAAACGGGACCCTATTACTGAGACTTCGCCGTCCGTCCGTCCGACCGTCTGTCACCAGGCTGTCCGTCTGTATTTCATGAACGTTGACAGCTGGACAGTTGAAATTTTCACAAATGATATAATTTCTATTGCCGTTATAAAAAATACTAAAAATAAAATAAATATTTAATGAGACCTCCCATACAACAAACTTGATTTTTACCGTTTCTTGTGGTACGGGACCCTTCGTGCGCGAGTCCCATTCGCACTTGGCCGGTTTTTATTTATAATATAATATTATCGCCCGCTTTGGGAAAGGCTGCTTTCCCAAAGCGGGCGATAACGCCCCTTGTGGGCGCTGAGGGCTAAAAAGCGGTAACAGAATCAGAAAAAAATTAGGGCTTTTAGTTGAGGCTTGGAGGCCGTTGTGTACTGGGCTCAGGTCTCAAGTTAACTCTTGCGGGTTACAGTAAAAGTCTCGTTTAGAATTAATGTGTAATCTCCGCTAATATAGATCACAATAATTATTTGAAGTTATAGTGTTTGTTATATGTGAAAAACGGGGGCGCTAAAATAACTTATTCTCAAAGTGGGCAGCAGACCAACAAAGTTTGGGAACCCCAGATATAGCGAAACGAGACAAGCAGTACCTGTGGCCTGATGGTAAGCAACATGCCTGGGAAGTAGAACACGAAGATATACCTCATCCAGAGATATACAATGTTTTATTTCTATGTTACTTCACTGGAAACATTGCCTTGCAAACCGATACAGCTGCTGCTGTCTGTTTACTGCCAATGTATTTTTTTTTAATTTATTCTTGACCATGGATACTAGTCCTGCTGCCGCATTTCGCACGGTCGTATCGGTGTGTTTACTATATTCAATTTATATGTGATCGCTTTTATTTTTAATTATTAAAGTAATTAAATAGTTTTTAAAAGTTATTTCTTATTTAAATTTTTACTTCTGCCATGCGGTCTTAAGCATACACTTTTGACGTGACAACGTCTTATAAACTGGTTTGCCGGGTGACACTTCAAGAAACTGCGTTACGCTCCGCTCACGTTATGCGCTCACAATGAGAGCGAGTGAGAGGGACGCGTGCCTTTCACTTTTTATGTCTGTCTCTCGCGCTCTTAGGCGGGCTAACCATGCCCGAGTCGCCGATTCGCTTAGGCGCCTGCATACAAGTTTACACGTTGCCAGTTAATTGTAAAACGATTGTGTAGTGATAATGTGAAGGTAGTAAGTCGTTGTCACGTAAAACTTTCGCCCGTATACCGACTTTACAGGCAACCAATTTTTTTTCAGTTTTGTCCATGTAGAAGACTTGGGCTTTGTACAATCGGTAAATACAAATACAACAATCTTTAGTTCTGTTTGCAGGTTGAGGTTGACCCATACAAACTGTCCTCTTCGAGAGGCATACAATATGTCTGGCAAAACAAGTATATGTAGTGGTAGGACTCTTAGCAGAGTCCGCCTGGGGAAGTACCACCTTTGTCAATTATTCTACCGCCAAGCAGTAATGTGCAAACATTACTGTGTTCCGGTCTGAAGGGCAATGTTTCCAGAGAAATAACAGGGCTTAGCGATATAACAACTTAGATCTCTGGGTGACGAGCGCAGTGCGGTGCTAGGTAATGATTTGGGCTCTTCATGTTCCAATAGCTGCGTGTCACTGTGCTGTTATGTGGCAGGCATGTTGCTTACCATCAGGCATATGTCCTGCTCGTCTCGTCACTCTTTATTTATAAAAAAAAAAAAAAAGTTCAATTAGTCTAAATTTATACAATGATAAAAATAATAGTCAGCTGATAAATGTCTTCTTCTTTTCATTTTTAGCTTTTTTAGCTTTGAAAGTTACGGCTCTTCTCCCGACTAGACGGGAGAACGGCGACTGCCGATCCAGAGACCCCGGGTCAAAACCAAGCGCACCACTGTCTTTTCGAAGTCATGTATGTGCCGCTAACTTAAAAAGGAAAACATCGTGAGGAAACCGACACGACTTCGAAAATCGACACCTATAATCATTCGAAGTAATTTATTTATTTCAATACAACTTAAACATGGAACTTACAGTTATAAAAGCCAACACATTACATGCTTGAGCTAATAAATATAGGCAAGGACTTCGGCCCTGAAATTTCCCAATTTGTCAAAGAAAATATCCATCTATACTAATATTATAAAGCTGAAGAGTTTCGTTTGTTTATTTGAACGCAAGGATCTCTGGAACTACTGGTCCGAATTGAAAGATTATTTCTTTGTAGGATAGTCCATTTATCGAGGAAGGCTATAGGGTATTTAACATTACGCTACTATCAACAGGAGTGGAGCATGACTGGATAATGTAACAAAAACGGGAAAAAATATTGCTTTTTGAGAGCTTTCGTTGCGTGACAGCATTTGTCATTATGTCATATGTTAAAGGTTGCGTCATTAGAACCTAAAGTAACCGAATTTGTTCAAAATTTGAATTGGTACGACCAATTTTCGATAGATGGCGTAGCAACGCGCGCGCGTTCAGCTAGTATTATATATAACTAGCTGTTACCCGCGACTTCGTCCGCGCGCAATAAAAACTAACAACAGGCAGTACCTAATTGAATATCCAGACACTTTTACGGTTACTAAAAACAGCTTATAATAAAACAATTGTAAACAATTTCATCAAAATCGGTTCAGTTGTTTAGATCTGAAAGCGTAAGAGACATTCGGCCCCTAATTCAACTCCAATTTCATCCCAATACAGTTCGAAATTACAAAATTGCAAAAATAAACATTCGTTTGCTTCGTGTCAAGTGTCTATACCTACACAGAGTTTCATAGTTTTATCTTCAAATTTAATGGTTGGGAATTTCCATATTGACATTCATCCCCCATTTCAACCCCAATTTCACCCCCGTACAGTTCAAAATTACGAAATTGATGGAACAAACATTCGTTTGCTTCGTGTCAAGTGTCTATACAAAGAGTTTCATGGTTTTATCTTCAACAGTTGGGAACTTCCATTTTGACATTCATCCCCCATTTCAACCCCTATTTCACCCCGTATAGTTTGAAGTTACAAAATTGCTAGAACAAACATTCGTTTGCTTCGTGTCAAGTGTCTATACACAGAGTTTCATAGTTTTATCTACAACGGTTGGGAATTGCCATATTGACATTCATCCCCCATTTCAACCCCAGTTTCACCCCCGTACAGTTTGAAATTACAAAATTGATAGAACAAACATTTAACTGCTTCGTGTCAAATGTCTAGATACAAAATTTGATAACTTTGCAAATGACGAATTTTCATACAACCGTTCATCCCTTGTTTCACCCTCTTAGGGGTTGAATTTCGCAAAACCCCGTCTTAGCGAGCGCCTACGTGCTAAAAGGAACCTCCTTGCAAAATTTCAGATTCCTAGCATTTGTAGTTTCTGAGATTCCTTGATGAGTGACCTTTCGCTTTTATATATCTAGACTAGACTAGATTTATACCCGGTTTACATTATTCCAGTCCAGCGATCGAATCCAGCGCTGGATTGCTTACTGGAATGCATTAGCACTGGATTTATGCTTTCCAGTGCCGGTTTCCATTATTCCAGTGAGCGATCCAGCGCTGGATTCGGCCGCTGGACTGGAATAATGTAAACGGGGTATTATAATAGGTCATGTGTCATCCACAAACCCGCACTTGGCCAGCGTGTTTGATTATGGCCTTGACTCTCTCCTTGCAAGACCAGAGAGTCGCAGCAGAGGGAACATTTAGTAGGCTGTTTATTTATCTTAGCTTTAAAAAAAATGCCAGGTGTACCTTTTCCGATCGTTTGCAGAGCTCAAGCTGTTGCCGTAAACTATCAACGAGTTGCTCCTGAGTCGCGCACTTGGCTTCGACGCCGGCGTGCTTGGACTTGATCCTCTTCAGCTCGGACGACTGTCTGTCGCACTCGCTGCGGAGCTCTTTGTATTGTTTCTCTTTATCCTACAAAAATAAAATAAATAACTTTTAAATTGAAAACCCCGACTGTAAAATATCAACACAGAAACTTTACGGACTCTGCGACGGAAGAATCCTACCACTACTGGTGGCGCGTCAAAAGAAGTGTTCACTTCAAAAAACAAGAGCGCAGTTGGTTATAGTAGCTCGCACAGGGACGTCTACTCTCTTTACACGAAAAACGTAATTTAGAAAAAAAAAATTGGCAGTCATAAGAACTGCCGATAGAAGTGAAAACGTATAGCTCAAAATTTGATAGCTTACTTTGGAAACTCCACGGGTGTAACCGGAGGGTGTGGCCTGGTCATCATGGCATGACCATCTAGAAATGCACCAGCATTTCCCATTGGCTGACGCATTTCTAGATGGCCATGCCATGATGGGCAGGCCACGCCCTTTCAGCATTTCCCATTGGATGACGCATTTCCGCATCCCGAGTTTACCCGAAGATTTATTAACATATCCGCGCGTGCCGCTAGAATTCATTTCACAGCCCACGAAAAATCTGTCTAGGCGCGCCAAAAGAAGTTTTCACTTCAATAAACTCGCTACTTTCCTACTCCGGCTCTACTTCGTTCCGTCCGAACGATGGATCGATCGATTTAACAATGTTCGATCGGACGAAACCAAAGAATGTACATATTATACGTATAGAGTTAGAACAAACGCTTTACACCGAAAGCACGGGTCTGATCGCTCTTGTAGAAGTGTCATCCTTTTGTCGCAGCACATCAAGATGTCGCCATAGCTAACATAAACCTCATTTTCTTACGATTGGTACAAAGGAACCTTGCGGAAAAACCTGATCTATTTACTTATTCTTTATCTAAGGACGAAACGAAGTAGAACCGGAGTAGGCAATTCGCGAGTTTATATCGTAATTACGTTTTTCGTAAAAAAGAGAGTAGACGTCCAGGGCACACAAAAGGCTATATAGATAGTGCAATCCACGAAGACGCGCCCCACTATTCCTCCTAACCGTTTATAGTATATGTGTGCAAGCTTCCGTCAATGTTTGAGTGTTATCGGTACACACTAATTACCTATGAATGCACACGCACACTACAATGAATAGACTAATCAGGAGAGAGCGTCATGGTCAAAGTGAAAGATAAACCAAAAATTGGTGGGGCGCGTCTTCGTGGATTGCACTATCTATACCTATTACGGCATTGTCTATCTATCTATGAAACACTACTTTCTTGAACTTACTTCAAGTCTCTTCTGCGTAGCTAGAAACTTCGCCCTCGTATCGGCTGTACTACATTTCATGTTGTTGTTCTTGTTTAATAGACTCATCCGTTCGCTCTCCAGTTCTGCCAGCTGAGTGAGATGCGACTCACATTGTGCCGCCTGAAATTAAGATTGCGCTCGATGAGCGAAATAGGATTAATCTTGACCGCTATTTCGCAATGGTGAAGTACATATTGACCATTCGTAGTACTCTTTGTGGAGAATTCACCTGGTTTGAACCACACGTTTACCAGTTATTCTACCACCAAGCAGAAATATGCAAAAAATAACCGTAGTCCAGTTTAAAATATAACTGTAGTCCAGATTAAAATTTAACTGTAGTCCAGTTTAAAATATAACTCTAGTCCAGTTTAAAATATAACTCTAGTCTAGTTTAAAATATAACTGTAGTCCAGTTTAAAATATAACTGTAGTCCAGTTTAAAATATAACTGTAGTCAAATTTAAAATATAACTGTAGTCCAGTTTAAAATATAACTGTAGTCCAGTTTAAAATATAACTGTAGTCCAATTTAAAATATAACTGTAGTCCAGTTTAAAATATAACTGTAGTCCAGTTTAAAATATAACTGTAGTCCAGTTTAAAATATAACTGTAGTCAAATTTAAAATATAACTGTAGTCCAGTTTAAAATATAACTGTAGTCCAGTTTAAAATATAACTGTAGTCCAATTTAAAATATAACTGTAGTCCAGTTTAAAATATAACTGTAGTCCAGTTTAAAATATAACTGTAGTCCAATTTAAAATATAACTGTAGTCCAGTTTAAAATATAACTGTAGTCCAGTTTAAAATATAACTTTAGTCCAATTTAAAATATAACTGTAGTCCAGTTTAAAATATAACTGTAGTCCAATTTAAAATATAACTGTAGTCCAGTTTGAAAGGAAATGTTTCCGAAGAAATTAAAGGCATAAATAAAAAATTGCAGTCATAAGAACTACCGATAGAAGTGAAAACTAATAACTCAGAAATTGATAGCTTACCTTGGAAACTACACGGGTGTAACCGGAGGGCGTGGCCTCACCACCTTTGCACGACCATCTAGAAATGCGTCAGGATTTCCCATTGGCTGATGGGTTTCTAGATGGCCATGCCATGATAGCCTGTCCACGCCCTTTCAGCATTTCCCATTGGCTGACGTATTTCTAGATAGCCATAGTCCCGAGTTTACACGAAGCTTTCTTATCATACACGACCGTGACGAATGAATCCAATTCACAGCCCACGAAAAATCTGTCTAGGCGCGCCTAAAGAAGTTTTCATTTCAATAATCTTAAATCTCCCTCCCATACAACAAACTTGATTTTTTAGCGTTTCTTGCTCGATTAGTCCGTCCCAAGCAAACTAGATGGCGCCACTAGTACAATAAAACGCGCTATCGACTTCTTTGTTAGAATCATAAGGTAAAATAAAAAAAATTGTGAACCTTTTTGGATGAAAGCCCGTCTGTGGAAACGGAAACTGCGATTTTCTTATGTATTCGGAATTCGGAATAAAGCCAAATAGGTTTTCGCCGTTTATTTGCTAATGGTACGGAACCCTTCGTGCGGGAGTCCCCCCCGCACTTGGCCGGTTTTTTTGTAGTTTAGTGACGAGACTAGCACTGCACTGCGCTCATCAACCAGATATAAAAGATGTTTACGTGGCTCTGTTGTGTGTTTGTGACGTGCAGGCGTGTTGCTTACTATCAGGGATATGTCCTGCTCGTCGCATCAATTTGTATTATAGTAAAGGTAGCAGATACGTATGCTATTGATCATACCAAATAAAATTATTTTACAAGTTGAAACAATTTAAACACTTCTTAAGCGAAATTTGAGCTACTCAAAACGCACAGAAAAGTGATGACCACAATTTAACCAAAGCATGAGACGATTACTCTTACCTGAATCCCACAACACCGCACAGGGCCATCGTGGTGGATGATGACCCTAACTTTTTCCTTGCGAGAGAAGGTCCCGAGTTCTAGTAGTGGGAACACTTTTTATAGTATAGTGTGACGAGACGAGCAGGATATGTGCCCGATGGTAAGCCTATAACAGTGTCACACAGCACTGCGCTCGTCACCCAGAGATATAAGATGTTTTATCTTCATGCCCTGTAATTTCTCTGGAAACATTGCCCTCAAAACCGGAACACAGTGACATTTTCACATTCAGTTCTGCTAGTAGCTATTCTGACGTGGTGATTGCAGCAAATTATGCACAGCAGGTCTACTACGAAGTCCGATAAACGATATAACTCTGAATGTACTATGTGTTGAAACAAGATTTTTCTTGTTTAGTATTAATGTGTTCTCTGGTCAGACAAATGTAATCTGGCATTATTATTGTTTATTATTTATTTTTTATACATTTGACATATCGGCCGAACTTATAGATGTTTCCTACCTCGATAGACAATCTGTCGGTTGATCGAATCGGCCGTTTCGTTCGATCCGACCCTCACCCGACCTAAGTCTATGACTTCCGACCGAGATGTATCGATCCGAGTGTTTTTCGTGGTAGGCTACAGATCCGATTCAGCTGTCGGTCGGATACGATCAATCGGAGTTTGTTTTCATAGTAGACCTGCTGTAACTCGGACCAGCAAATAATGTGTAAATATTAGCATACCTTCTTTTCAATAGTGGCTTGTAGTTTATCTATCTGGTCTTGCATCAGTTTAATCTTAGATGATAAGAACTTGCAAACACTCTCCACCGTCACTCTACCTGAAAATTAAAAAAAAAATACAACAACCATGAAACGATATTAACCATTATTTTCTGTAAGGCTTCTATGAACCCCGATCGGAACAAGTTTCATACTCGGCGGTGACTAAAGAAGTGTCGGAAAAATCCTCATTAACCTATAAACGGTGAAGGAAAACATCTTGAGGAAACCGACATCTTCGTTCTGAATTTAGTCACTAAATTTAGCTAAGTGCAACAAAGACTTTACCTGGCCCATCATTTAGCCAAGTGCAACAAAGACTTTACCTGGCCCATTGGCCCATCAATTTATTTATTCAATGAGTACACAAAACATAATGTATTATAGACATATCTAGACACATGGGAGTGTGGCCAGCCAAGTTCATTCAAGTAATTACTATAACATTAACTTAGATTATAGACATAATATCTTAGATCTCTGGGTGACGAGCGCAGTGCAGTGCTAGGTGATGATTTGGACTATCATGTTCCAATAGCTGCGTGTTACTGTGCTGTTATGTGGCAGGCATGTTGCTTACCATCAGGCACATGACCTGCTCGTCTCGTCACTCTAAGCTATAAAAAAAAAGACATCATGGTCGTCACAGGGAACCCCATGACCCCCCCCCCCCCCCCAAAATCGTATAAGTTAACTAAAATGGGGCGCTACTAGTAGTCTTTTTTACTCATTTTATTGTATTTCTACTCGTGACCCCCCCCTCAAAATCTGAGGCCCTGTACTGGTGACCCCCTCCAAAATTCGACGCTGGGACCGCGCCTGTATAACATTTTAAGCATATACTGCACAAAACTGTGGTACATTCCACACTATGTGGGCCTTGAAATGTTGTTTATTTTTAAACGTTAATTAACATTAAAAAAAAAAAGTTTGTTTGTAAAATCGGTTTACTGACGATAGAACGTGACAACGTCTTAAGAAAATACTGATGGAATGGTAGCATTTTTCAAAAGAAAATTTTAATTTCATTTGTTTAATAGATTTGTATGTAAAAAGTAATCAGTAGAATTTAGTCATTTTCAATCAAAACAATGCAAAAAAGCTTTTAGATGCCGGGGATCAAACCCGGGGCATTTCACATGCAAAGCGAACGCTCTACCACTGAGCTACATCCCCGCTTGAACTACTGGTCGAAATAATTAATACAACTGTAACAAACATGCGGCGAGGTAACGACCGACGGTAACGACCGACGGTAAAGGTACATGACGTCATGTTTTGTGGGCGTGCAGCCGGCTTCATCGAATTATAAGACGTTATCACGTCAAAAATAAAAAAAATCCAGAGCCTCCAGCTGGTATAAGTACCATGGAAAGGATGGCTCTGGAATTAATTTAGAGAAGTGCCAAAAGGATCATAGGTAATGACACCCTTTGTCGAAAATCGAAAATGTATTTAACATCACCACAAAAGAGCTAGCTTGTTGGGTTTTTTATCGGATACATGTAGTGGTAGGACTCTTAGCAGAGTCCGCCTGGGGAAGTACCACACCTTTGCCAGTTATTATACCGCCAAGCAGTAATGTGCAAGCATTACTGTGTTCCGGTTTGAAGGGCAATGTTTCCAGAGAAATTACAGGGCTTAGAGATATAACATCTTAGATCTCTGGGTGTGGAGCGCAGTGCAGTGCTAGGTGATGATTTGGACTCTTCATGTTCCTATAGCTGCGTGTCACTGTGCTGTAATGTGGCAGGCATGTTGCTTACCATCAGGCACATGTCCTGCTCGTCTCGTCACACTTAAAAAAAAAAAAACGGAGTGTGCAACTGGTTTACAAGATCTAATACCACCTTGCCATTTTTTCTGTCGGACTGTTTGTAGCTCGAAAAAGCGACATCGTGTCATGGTTGACATTCCAAAGGCAAGTAGATCTGACTCCACTTTTGTTACAAGACTAGGCTGCAGAATATTTACCTGAGTAGGTTTTTCCCGCTGGCTACAATCTTAAGTGTCTTCAAATCGAGAGTGAATCAAAGTTTCTGGCCTGGTGGCATACTTGGTGGTAAGATTGCCAGCGATGCCATGGGTTGTGGGTTCGTTCCCCACCCAGTGCAAATATTTGTGTGATGAATACAAATATTTGTACCAGCCATTAATCAAGAGTTGAAGTTTGTACTGGATACTGGATACTTCTATGTATAACTAGCGGCCCATTCCAGCTTCGCTCAGATAATAAACTATATTATACCAACTGCAGCGACATCTGCCAGGCTGATTTGTGAATCTAAGCTATCCAGGACACTACCCCAACGTATGCAAAGACAATCATTCAAATCGGTCAAGCCATTTAGGAGGAGTTCACTTACAACGAAAAGTGGCATTGATTTTTATATATATATAAGTAGGTATAATATATTTAAACATATATAAGTATTATATTCAATTATCTGGCTCTCATAGTATAAGTTTAGGGCTAGATTGCGTTTTGTGTGAAATGTCCACCTATATTTATTCATTATTATTCTTCTAGGTAAGCACTAAGCACGCTCCATTGTGGACCGCTTCATCGCTTGACATCAGGCAAGATGGCGGTCAAGCGTTAATCTATAAAAGTAAAAAAACTTACCTTCTTTAGAAAAAGATGGCGGTAAAACTTTATCCTTAACGTTAACATTTACAAAGGCATACAAAAATTCCATTTCTTCGCTCATACTATATCTATTGTTATGTGGGCAACAATCACATACCACTTTATTTTGTTTTTCATTCTTGTTTTTCTTATATCTACTTTCAAAATTAGAATTATCGTTCTTGTTCAAACTTTCACACCCAACATTAACTGTAGCTTGACTTTCATGTTCAGAATTTTTCAAATTTAGAGTTCCAATTTCAAAATCTTCTCCATCTTCTATATTTGAACTTTCATGATTAGAATACCTCAAATCTTCAGGGCTTTTACGTTCAATTTCATCATCAGAGTCCAGAGATTTTGGTGATTGTAGTTTGACTTTTTTATGTGGTTTATTTGTGAAGTTTCTTTTTACAGGTGTGTCGGGTAAGGACGGTGGGGTGCAGCAATGTTTTTTGAAGTTCTGTCGGGTTGGTAGCGAGAGGCTCGGAGAGAATTCCGAAAAGAAGTCTTGTTTTTGCTGAAAAAATAAATTAAGAGGTCAACAAATAATGATGCTATGGCATACTTTTTTACATAGAGTGATCAGAGGAGCAAGTTATGTAGTGATAGGACTCTTTACAGGGTCCACTTGGGGAAATATCACACCTTTGCAAGTAATTCTACCGTCAACCAGTCATGTGCAAATACAGCTGTGTTAATTTGGACTAATTCTCATTTTACACATCATTGCTTGGTGGTAGAATAACTGGCAACGGTGTGGTACTTCCCCAGGTGGACTCTGCAAAGAGTTCCACTACTACAAGAAATTCTTCATGTTTCATTCTTAGTCAATTTTTTGTTGTGTGTTAAATATATATGTATACAACTTTTGTTATACATATGTTCTATAATAAATACCAAACTAAGTTCAAGAATTTTTGACAAAATTATGGCTTTGTCTCAGGGACAATGTAAGGTAAAATACATATTTATGTCCACATTTTATGAAATTCCCACGCTTTAGGAACAATTTTAGTGGGCTGTTGATGTTGAAGATGAGGAACATTTCAAGTACAAGTAAATGTTTTTACCGTGTTTATTATATGTCTAATAGTTTTTAAGCAGTCTAATTGGATATTTATAAGCTACCTAGCTTTGCTTTGCATAGCTTTGCTTAGTTTGGGGTTAGACAATTTTGTGTGAAGAATGTCCACCAACATCCATTTATTTCTTTATAATACTTGTTTGTTCGATATCTAAGCTGGTATATATTCACAATTATACGAGTATTACATCTATGTAGCCTCCATAGTATAAGCTTTGCTTTTTACTTTGGGGTTACATAGTGTTATGTACAGAATATCAACTAAAATTTTAATATTCATTTACAATACGTATTTATGCTATGCCCAAGCTAGCCCATGCAAGTTAAGTCTAGATAAGCTGGTGTAGACTGTAGACGGAAATTAGCAGATAAGTACATCAAAATACTTAAAACAAGAAGCATAGGTTATAGGTTAAAAGGTTAAAACATACCATAACATGTTCAATTTCTTTCATCAAACTTTGCGTCTTCTTTTCCAACTGCTTATTCAACCTTTTGAACTCATCTTCTCTGGCTAATAATTCAATAGCATCCATTTTATGGTATTTCTTTATAATACTCCCTTCTAACAAAAACTGAAAGTTTTCAAGTTTGACCAAACATTTCAAACCAATTTCAAACATTAAAAAACATAGCCAACTGCGTGAAGTCGTCGATACTTTGACCTAAATTCTGAATTAGTATAGTGTTCTAAATTTAGTCGGATAATACTATAATCAAAACAACTCGTTGCTATGGTTACGGGGCGTAGGCAAACGTTTCACATCTGTGAAATTATTTTTGTCAACTCAAAACAGCTTCTTTTTTAACAAAATAAGCAACATTCCGCATACTTTTGTACAGTTGGTGCATTTTTAGTATAACATCAAATAAAGTTAAAATTACTATGGCATTTTTGAATATTAAAAACACCGCTTTTAGTTGATGTTATTTAACGTGTTATGCCATCTAGCGAATACGAGAGTAGTTTTATGAAGGCCATTTTGTTGTCAAAAACAGCTGTGCACCGCCCAATCACAGTGGCTCGTGCAAATGTCAATAAGCTATGTTTTCTTTGTTCCGTACTAAACACACACACATACTTGTTGACACTGCTTTGTTTCCCATATGTTCTACATTGAGAATTCTGGACCATATTGAATAGAAAATAATATGGAAATACAAAACTAGACTCAAAATTATATGTTCTATTATAGTAGAAACCAAAAATTGACTAAAAATCGTCTGAAAACCCTATCAAGGTCGTTAAACTAAGAGTGAAACAGAACGATGAGAGACTGAGAAAGCAACAAAAACAGATGTGTGCCATTGTGATTTTCAATCGATTTACCAATGAGAGAGTAGCTACCCAGCTGACATTTTCAGTGTGTGTTTGAAGCGGGCGGAAATAGGACGCTCGCCGCTTTCGCGTCGCCTAAATTTGCATAGAAATCTCAATTTTGGGCTGCTTTTAAGCGTCCGGACATATTGTTATAGTGTAATAATGTATTTAAAGAGAAAAAGAAACGATTATCAAAGTGTTATATTATAGCCCAGGTGTTTTACTTTGGAGTGAGACGATAAGTGTTTGCTGCTAAAAAAGGTGAGTTGTACATAATTATATGTTTAGAATTCGTGTGTGAACACATTTGAAGCTTACAGTATTCTGGTTTCGAGTATATCCTGCAAATTAGAAAGTTAATTGACGAGTTGAGTTGTAGTATTGAGCGAATAAATGAAAAATGTAGTCACGACTATTGCTTTTTAAAAGTGTTGAAAGTTAGTGAGTGTTAGACGGGTAAACTACCAATATAACTCTTTTTTTAGGTTGATGTTGCGTAAAACGATGTTAGGAAAGTGTGCTTTTGGCCGAATAGCTCCACCCATACGAGCCAGCTTTATAAAAAAAAGCCACGTCAAATCAAACAAAAATCAGCTGTTACACTTTTTTTTCTCAAAATGAAATTAAAAATGGCGGAATTGAAATCAGCTGTTGTAATAAGATTTCCGTTTGCAACAAAGGGCAAGGGACTGGAGTGAGCGGTGCTCCGATGGCGATTTCTTTTTTTCTTTCGCTGGTTGGTTTATAACGGGTCAGACAGGTAGTTTTGGCCCTTCAGACTAGTTCGGACTGGTTGTTAGTGATGGGACACGTTTACGATGATGCACTTGTCGATGAAAAAGTGAAATAATCTTATATATAAAATTCTCGTGTCACAGTGTTTGTTTCCTTACTCCTCCGAAACGGCTTTACTGATTTTAACCAAAATTTATATGCATATTCAGTAGGTCTGAGAATCGGCTACTAGCTATTTTTCATACCTTTATTTATATGGCAAAACAAAGTTTGCGGGGTCAGCTAGTCTTATATATAAAATTCTCGTGTCACAGTGTTTGTTTCCTTACTCCTCCGAAACGGCTTTACTGATTTTAACCAAATTTTATATGCATATTCTGTAGGTATGAGAATCGGCTACTAGCTATTTTTCATACCCCTAAGTGACAAGGGTTGTTCACTAAGGCAAAACAACGTTTGCGGGGTCAGCTAGTTATGAAATATAAGTATTTATTAATCAATACATACTGTGTTCACAAAGATCTTAAACTACGTTAGGTATAGGTACAAACAGTGTGTCCAATTACGGATACATAGAACTTAATTTAATATTATAATAACTAGATAGTAGGTATTATAAAATCGTTTGAACGAAAATATCGATGAAATCATGACTGCCAATGGTCTGTGGATAGACTACCTATTTATTTTATTACTGTCATATAAACTTTGTAGTGTGTTGCCTGAGTGGATATTTCCTGATAAATATGGGTGCCTTATAAGTGAGTAAGGCTGTGACTGCCTTATGGGCTACCTATAGGGTGAGTCGATTTTTTTGCAATTTTAATGTTTGCTACCTAAAAGGGCAGCTTAGCCCTTATTGTGTTCCCATTGTTGGGATTTGAAGCCTTTTCTCACAAGAAATGAAAAAGATTAATAGAAATGCAATTCAGTTTGGTTTAAAAAAAAACTTGCATCTTCCATTGACCCACCACGTCGTTTGCGTAGGAATTACCTACCTAGTAAATTTATAACGAATAGGTAAATCGTAAATCCATAAGGAAAATACCTAGTAAGGTATTTATTAGTAAGTAAGTATTTGTATACACCTTCCCTTTGTATTCCCTCCCTATGGGTTTAGGTATGCGCTTTTGTCGGTATATAACTTTGCATAACAATATGAGTATGAGCTATTCCGGACTGTAATCTATGACTGCCCTCGTGGCTTAGTTAGTAGTAAGTCTGCCTGCGAAACAGAGGGTCGTGGTTTCGATTCCCACCCAGTGCAAATAGGTATTTGTGTGATGGATACAAGTATTTGTTTTGTGTCTGGGTATTTCTATGTATAATAAGTATGTATTTAAAACTATAATATAAGTATTGTATCAGTGATCTGGCTTCCATAGTAGAACCACAACATAGTACAAGTGTCCATCAATATTGATTGAAGTGAAAACTTCTTTTAGCGCACCACCGACAATTTTCGTGGGCTGTGAATTAAATTCTAGCGTCACCTTCGGGAATGATGAAAGATCTTCGGGTAAACTCGGGACCCATGGCCATGCACATGGCCACGCCCTCCGATTTCACCCGCGTAGTTTCCAAAGTAATCATATTCCGAGTTATAAGTTTTCACTTCTATCGGCAGTTCCTAAGACTGCCAATATTTTTTTATTAATTATTTAGTCTCAACTAAATCCTTTAAATCTTTCCGACGTATTTAAAAAAACAAACAAATCCATCCAAACACCCGATACTTTCACATTTATAGGATCACAGATAATAATCGATATTGTGTATTGTTTTATTAAGGAAAATAATTTAAAAAAAAGATTATTTTTAACTTCTTAGTTCTTTTGTTCGTTAAAAGTTTATTTTCGACGACTATTCGCCGAATGCCGAATATCAAAAAAATGACGAGTAATACCGAATACCGAATAATAGCGAGTATTCGCGGCAACTCTATTTACAGGTACATAACTATTATTCGTAGGATAGTAGGTAAAACGGTTCTAACTCTACAATGGCGTAATTTATACATAATCTTTAATGATGATGTGACGAAGGTTTCAAGATTGCATATAAATTACATAATACCTACCATAAGTAGTGTAGTAATATCCTACTTGCCTACTTCCTACTATAGTATTATAAATGTCAATGTATGGATGTTTGTTGCTCAATCACGTCCTAACGTATGAACGGATCGGGCTGAAATTTGGAACACAGATATATTATTATAGTCTGGAAGAACACATAGGCTACTTTTTATCCCGAAAAAAAACAACAACGGGAATGGGAACTTCGCGGGTAACACCGCGGGGCGCTGCTAGTAATATTATAAATGGCAATGTGTGGATGTTTGTTGCTCAATCACGTCCTAACGTATGAACGGATCGGGCTGAAATTTGGAGCAACTGGTTTGAATCCCACGCGCACCATTGCGAAGTCATGTGCTTAATGTCGCTAACTTAAAAAAACGGTGAAGGAAAACATCGTGAGAATACCGCCAAGCTCTAAGAAAGACATCTTGTTCGTTCATCTGGTTCGAATCCCACGCGCACCACTGGTTTTTCGAAGTCGAATGCCGCTAACTTAAAAACGGTGAAGGAAAACATCGTGAGGAAATCGGCATGTTCTAAAAAATCCGAAGTGACATCCGTGTGATCCGAAGACATGCGACATTTACCAACCCGCACTGGACCGGCGTGGTGGATTATACCTTTTATTATCTCCTTGCGAGAGAAGGCCCCGAGTCCCAGCTGTGGGAACATTTATTGGGATGTTTATCTTATCTTATACCTTTAAACGAGCAATTCTTCTATATATTATATGTATATATATAGAATCTGAATCTCGGAAACGGCTGGAAAGATTGTCATGAAATTATGTATGCAGAGGGTTTCGGGGACGATAAATCGATTTAGCTAGGTTTCATTTCTTGAAAACGTCATTTATTGCGTGTTTTTAGACAACGAAAAACTGTCACATTAGACATTATAATGGAAAGGAAAATTTCGCCGCGTGGCGCGGCAGTATAATGGCTCAGGCGGGAAGTCGGGCGGTCACGAATTAGTAGATCCGGGTTCGAATCCAGACGCCGCGCCGTCTACTTTTTGAAGCGCGCCTAGACAGATTTTTCGTGGGCTGTGAATTGAATTCATTCGTCACGCTCGGGTATGATAAGAAAGCTACGGGTAAACTCGGGACCATGGCTATTGGCCATTTAGAAATACGTCAGCCAATGGGAAATGCTGAAAGGGCGTGGACAGGCCATCACGGCATGGTCATCTAGAAACGCATCAGCCAATGGGAAATGCTAACGCATTTCTAGATGGCCATGCCAAGATGGCAGAGCCACGCCCTCAGGTTACACACGTGTAGTTTCCAAAGTGAGATATCAAATTCTGAGTTATAAGTTTTCACTTCTATCGGCAGTTCCTATGACTGCCAATTTTTTTTCAAGTTTTGTATTTATTTTTTTGAGAAAATCTATTCCTTGTAGCCTTTTATCGGTAGGGTATCTAAGTATATTTAGTATTTACACCGAGCAAGGTACTTCTTATTTATTTGTACAAATGGCTGGATAGATAAACGTACAGTAATTACGTGAGTGTGACTGCGTACTATTGTCGTTAGTTAGATATATAAGAGAACAATGGGTAGGAACAGACTGTTTGTCTGCTCTCTATGGGCTATTGTCACGGAATGACTAGCGACTGCCGTCGGGTGTACTAACTACTAGCTGACTAGTAAATGTAAGTTAATGGTCCCAATGCTGGGACTCTGGGCCGGTTTTCGCAAGGAGAGATTCATCTATTTTAAATACTAACAGCGCCACGCGGTTTTACCCACGTAGTTCCCGGGATCAAAAAATAGTTTATGCGTTAAACCTGACCATTGTCAATCTATGTACCAAATTTCAGCTAAATCCCTTCAGTAGTTGTTCCGTAAAATAGTATAGCAAACGTACATTAATTAATCCATACATTCTTACAATCTTTCGCGTTCATAATACCAGGACGTCTACTCTCTTTCTACGAAAACGTAATTTCGTAATAAACTCGCGACTTTTTGTCCGTTTAAATCTTTTAAAGGCCGATTTAAACTGAACGAACATAGAGCTAGAGCTGGAACAAGAGCATTCTTTCTCGATCTTTTAGTGTAAACGAAAGATCGTTCTTAGCATTTTCCATATTAGATATTCCATAGAATCTTTGCGAACGCAAACAAAACAACGAAAGAATGTTCTACGTTTGTTTACACCAAATGAATTTGATACAGTGGGGATAGAATGAGCATTCGCTCGTCTGATGTAAATCGGCCTTAAGCCTGCTTTAATTAGAGTAAGCTTAGAACATTTAAACGTCAAACAATGTTCTATCGGACGAAACGAAGCAGAACCAGAGTAGGAAAGTCGCGAGTTTGTTTTCGAAATTACGTTTTCGTAGAAAGAGAGTAGACGTCCAGTAGCAAAATTTGGACACCGTGTGTCGTTTGATGCAACTTTAAAGATAGGATAGTTTTTATTTCGATTATTAGTAATAGTCTTTATCCTACTATAATCCCACTTTATATTATAAATGTCAATGTATGGATGTTTGTTGCTCAATCACGTCCTAACGTATGAACGGATCAGGCTGAAATTTGAAATACAGTTATACTCTGGAAGAACACATAGGCTACTTTTTATCCCGGGAGAATAACGGGAACGGTAACTACGCGGTTAAAACCGCGGGGCACTACTAGTATGACTATATCCAGGAAAAGCCGGGACGGGCCGCTAGTGTATTATATGACACATCACAGTATCTGAATTCATCACACAAATATTCATCTAGACGGGAATCGAACCCACAACGTACCGCGAAACCCAATAAAATAAAAAGCCGAATTACTAGTGAGTTACGCTTTCCCCGAGCATTGTGTAATCCGTTCGAAAGTTGCTTATTGTCCATGAGCGTAAGTGCTCATTAAACAATTCTGACTTATTACTTAAAAGCGAGTATTACATACGCCGCGTAATCTATACGTCACTATACAAATAAATAAAATTGGAGTGTCTGTATGAAATTTCAAATTAACAGCTTAGTCAAAGTAAAATAAATAAATATTGGTGGATAATTCACACACAACACCATCTGACCTCAAACTAAGCAAATCTTGTATGATGGCGGCCAGATAGCTGATATAATACGTATATAGTTTTAAATACATATTTATTATAAATATAAACACCCAGACACAATGCAAACATTTGAATTCATCACACAAATATTTGCACTGGGTGGGGATCGAACCCACGACCCTCGGCTTCGCAGGCAGAGCTACTACCAACTAAGCCAGGAGGCCAGTCAAAGTACTTTATTCATAAATGTACAATTTACACGTCAATTAATACAAAATAAAAGCAAAAAAAAGAGCATACAAATTGTATACATTTTCAATTAAATACGGCACAGACCTAAGTCTAAAAACACTATTTTTAAAGTGAAAACTTGTTTTGGTGCGCCACAAACAGATTTTCCGTGAATTGAATTCTAGCGTCACGCTCGGGAATGATAAGAAATCTTAGGGTAAACTCGAGACCATGGCCGTTGGCCATCTAGAAATGCGTCAGTTTTTCTAGATGGCCACGCTCATGGCCACGCCCTCCGGTTTCACCCGCGTAGTTTCAAAAGTAAGCTATCAAATTCCGAGTTGTAAGTTTTCACTTCTATCGGCAGTTCCTATGACTGCCAATTTTTTTTGTCTGTCTGTTTGCTCCTGCTAATCTTCGAAACGGCTGGACCGATTTTGACGGGGCTTTCACTGCCAGATAGACTAATAGGTGGATATTAAATCAATCTGACTGATTACTTAAAAGCGTGTATTACATACGCCGAACGACTTTTAAAATATCAAAATAAAGTTATTTTATCTTATCTTACTATCTATTCGATCGCAGGGGTCTCTTTCTTAGTTGAAACAATCTAGGTGTTGCAAAAAAAAAAACAAGCAAATGGCGAGTAAATAGGTTTCTTCTTGATAAGAGTGTTCCGTCATATACCTTTTATTTTTGACAGGTATGTTGCGTTCTCCGTTCTCGATTATATGTTTTTTTCGTCGGAGTTTTTAAAGGTAGGAGAAGTAGAAGGTTGATAATTCTCTTTGGGGCGTTAAGGTACAAATTCGCGATGAGACCGCGATCGGAGACCGCGACAGGCACTTGATATTATGTAATTGTATGGGCGCCAGTTCGCGCCGAGACTGCGACACGAGACTGAGACACACTCGTGTCGCGGTCTCGGCGCGAACTGGCACCCATACAATTCCATAATGTTAAGTCACAGATAAGAAAGTAGTTACTTCGTAAGTTAAGTGCTTGTCCCGGGGGTCTACCGCCTAACGAAAAACGCTTTGACGCTTTGGCATTACCGTCTCTTTCATTTCAAGCGAGAAGAAAAGTGTGTTACTGTGCTGTTATGTGGCAGGCATTTTGCTTACCATCAGGCACATGACCTGCTCGTCTCGTCACTCTATGCTATATATATTTAACAAGAAAAGAAACAGCAATATCAAAGCGTCAAAGCGTTTTTCGTTAGGCGGTAGAAGCGCCGGTCTCTTGTCGCGGTCTTTTGTTGCGGTCTCCTGTCGCGGTCTCGCGTCACGGTCCTTTATTGCAGTCTCTTAAAAAAGCCCTGGACACTGGAATTCATGGAGCATATAAATTAAAAACATCTATCTGTCGCGTCGATCAGTCAGAAGTGGTTGGAGTCAGGATGGTACTGGTGTTGGTCCTCTTCAGTAAACATGATAGGTATGTGGGCTTCAATGTGGTTCACGAACAAGAACAAATGCGTAGTAACTTTACAAGTGAGTTTAATACAAGGTACTACTCGATGAGACAAACATGTGGTACAACTTTTCTTATTGGAAATTTCTTATCAACGAGACGTGAGACAGTTCCCGAACTATGTACGTGGTCACACGACGGCTATCGGAGGAGGAATGTCTTCAAGCAGCCCCGCACGACGTAATAATCCGGACTCTGCCGAAGCGATGACAGCACACCGCTTGCGCCTCGTATTGAAATCCAATACTGTTCGAATCACCTCTTGACACTGCCATCCTGCTGGACACACGTCTCTGTGTGTTCATCTGGAACAATATTCCACGCACAGTATCACATAGCTCGGTCACTCCTGACTTTTCGTCAATTGAATTGACAGAAAACCAGTAACTCAACAAAAACTCTATCTTTAACTGACTTCACAAAAAGAGGAGGAGGTTCTCAATATTTTTTTTTTTGACGCTTCAATAACAAATCAAAAATTAACCAATCAAAAGAATTAGGAAAATCAACACACGACTGACTTGATAACCAAAATATGTACTCTCACTAGAGTCACATATCATCACAGTTGAATCACAACATGTGCTTGAGCTCTACATAATCTCTGGTCCATGCGCATCCCTCCAGGATCGCCGAGTCACCACCGGACTCAATGGTTTCCCCTGAAACCCCTCAAGACCTTCGCCAGAGTTGACTGCCTACCGCGTACTCACGGACTACTAAATAGTAGACGCCGATTTCTACTGAGCTACGGCTACACGACAACCTCTGGTATAGTCCGACCATTATGCAAACTCAACGCACTTTTCTCATCTCAAACCATCGTTACTTTCCTCTACTACAATCTCATCAGTTATACTTTGATTCTCCGTCAACTTTTTCAACTAACTCAACTTATCGTCTGCGTACTTTTATTGGTACGATTACAATAATTAAGCGTCCTTAATCTTTAGCGGTCACCACAAAGAACCTCTACAACTCTTTGACCACAAAGGGACTTTTATAATTCGGATCAAATTTTGTTTGATTACGTTCCTCACTCATAATCACAACAAAGTCACCAACTGGGAATTGATTTACGTGCGCCTTTGTTTGAACAAACTTACGCTTTTCATAAGTGGCGGCGTTCTCTATAAATTTCTGGCATCATCTCACACAACATGTATGTCAACCTCGGGTTCTGCGTTGTGAGCGGATAAATGAAAGGGGCTGTGTCCTTATCAATAAACAGTGCTTTTGTCCCTCGATTCATTTTACAGTTAGTTAAAAATAACAAGTTGAACGTTGACTAAGGTGTCTTGCTATGAACGATCTTTTGTTTCTATCGTAGAAACCATTGACTTTAACACTAACATTGTTATGCTCTGAATGACATCAAATTTCTCTAAAGTTCTAGCCAAACTGAATGACTGATTCGTGTACCTACTTTGTCCACGGCTGACAATGTGGCCACTCTAGGTAATATTAGTAAGCACTAAGTTTTTTTTTTTTTTTAATGAAGAGTGCCGAGACAAACATGACATGTGCCTGATGGTAAGCCACATGCCTGGCACATAAAAGCACAGTGACACGCAGCTATTGAAACATGATAAAGAGTCCA
Organism: Ectropis crepuscularia; assembly: GCA_963693475.1. Taxonomy (NCBI): domain Eukaryota; kingdom Metazoa; phylum Arthropoda; class Insecta; order Lepidoptera; family Geometridae; genus Ectropis; species Ectropis crepuscularia. The sequence goes on along the minus strand of OY856366.1, from coordinate 15,582,954 downwards.
AAGCACTACCTAGTACTGCACTGCGCTCGTCACGACTGTTAAGACTGTTACGGTGAATCTTACGATAGTGAAGATCTTTACGAATATCGTGAATTCTCTTGTTAAATCATCATTTAATTGTCCATTAGTTAGATCAGTAATGAGCTTGGATATTTCAAAGTTGCACTTCGGTTCAGTAAGTACTTACTTACAGGATAGTTCATCTAAGTCGACTAGTTCTTAATTTTTGCTTTAGACTTAGATTCGACAGACGGGGGATAATTTCGCGACAAGAAATCCGAGTGTCTTTACCTTTATGGTAAATTACTTCAAAATCAAAGCTTTGTAAATAAGTACCACCTGTGGACTAACGGTGTCAAATCAATATTTTTACATGAAGATTTCAATTAATTGCAATTGGATAAATTAGAATCAACTAACGAATATTATGTCGTCACGCGAGTTTGCGTCATCCCTTTCATAAATTAGTCCAAATAACGGGTTACTTGAGAAATAATCAATGATTTTTGTTCCTTGGAAACGATTAACGAAGGTGTCAATTAATCTAAAATTATTTTAGGTCTTAGGTAACTAACCAGATGGTGCGTTACTAACTGCGCCAATGGTTTGTAGATTGTAGATGTGAATTGCAATTGTTTATATTGTCTGTCTTGAAAATAAAAGAAATGTGTCGCGGTAATGCTACCACTTAATCCATGAGATAATAAATTTTCACGGCCTAATTCAATGTCACATCGCAAATTGTCATCAGGCAAAACGTCTAACAAATTTTCAATTAAATTGTTATCTTTCTCAACAACACTGCATTGCAACAACACAAAATCTGCATTTTACTGTATAGGGACACTGGGACACTTGACTGAGTAACCCCTTTGAGGTTATCATATTGTTTTCGCGGTTACGACAAAATTTCATCATCATTATCAACAGCACACTAAATGTTCCCACTGGTGGGACTCGGGGCAAAATTTACTCGACACAATCTCTTTAATAAGAGAACACTCAGCACCAGAATCAAAATGAAAACGACTAACCTGATATTTTAAGGTTCCTGTTGGGATCGACAATGCACATTGCACATGCACATCTCAACCAGACGCTCGCTATGTTGTGTGTTGTGTGTGCGATGTCTCGACGCTGCTGCGTCCGTCTGGGCAGCGGGTGCAAATGTATGTGTCCTTGGTTTCCACATTTGTAGCAAACTTGAACTGGATCGAGCTTGTGGTTGTCACTTGCTGATGAGCGATATGTCTCGAAGGTTGAACGCGCTGTTTACTGTTTATTGGTCGGTTATCCTTTCACCTTCTACTTGTGTAATCAATCAACCAGCTATGTCCAATTTTCGCATAGTGAAAGCATAAGCGTTGATAACTGGGATATCTTCACACGCTTGACTTCGAAAGTTTTTTGGTCCGGTACTTGACTTAAGCTTCAAGTAGATATAAGCTTCTAGTTTTTGTTGCAATCATTGCCGACTATTTGTTTCAGATGCATATAAAGGTAAATTATCTGTAATCTCAAGTCGAACTATGAAATATGTGCGACTTATGTTGCCACTATAATCTGGTCGGTGGTCAGGTCCTTCGCAGCGAATTGAAAACAGCGACATAACACGATTGCCGTACGGCGCTAAAAATTCGCTTTCTTTAGGTGTGTCGTTGTTTAATTTCAATAGGGCACCGGCGGGCGTTTCCCTGTTTACAAATCTTGCAGTAAACAACTCTTTGAAGTATGTCCTAGTCACAGCTGGGTATGAAACTGACGACACTCACGCTGATGTTCCTCCCTTAAGCGCCTTACTGTGAGTATCACCATCAGTCGTTGTCCTCCTTCCAAAGGTTGTCGGCAAAACAAAGATCTGATATTGCACGCCACGTCCGTGCATCCGCGTCGCTCTTCCCGGGGTCTAATTCAAGTAGGTTCACGTTATGATTACGTCACGTCAAGTGGTTTTCTCAGCACTTCGATTGACACCTTTATGTTTGAATTTTGCATTTCAACCAGTAATCGCCATTTGTCTCCGCTTGCATCTTTGTCTCTTCGTAAAATTTCCAAGAGGAATCGCCATTTATCTCCGCTCCCATCGTTGTCTCTTCGTAGTGCGCTTCTTTTTGTCTTGCTCGTATCCCGCTTCTGATGTCGCGTCGATCAGTCAGAAGTGGTTGGAGTCAGGATGGTACTGGTGTTGGTCCTCTTCAGTAAACATGATAGGTATGTGGGCTTCAATGTGGTTCACGAACAAGAACAAATGCGTAGTAACTTTACAAGTGAGTTTAATACAAGGTACTACTCGATGAGACAAACATGTGGTACAACTTTTCTTATTGGAAATTTCTTATCAACGAGACGTGAGACAGTTCCCGAACTATGTACGTGGTCACACGACGGCTATCGGAGGAGGAATGTCTTCAAGCAGCCCCGCACGACGTAATAATCCGGACTCTGCCGAAGCGATGACAGCACACCGCTTGCGCCTCGTATTGAAATCCAATACTGTTCGAATCACCTCTTGACATATCTATAAATTATATAGCTAGCCCTACTCGCACTTGACTAATCACTCAGAACGAGTGGAACTCGCACAAAGTTACAGTAAACGGTTTCGAAGTGAAACAGCCGCGGGCGAGTGAAAGTGATTTGCATGCACGTTGCACGCGAGACCGTTTGAAACGAGTTTCCAACCTAGATTACCTAAGTGAGTAAAGCTGGATTCCGGTTTGAAGGGCAATAATTGGAGAATTGTTTTTGTGGTAGGGCTCTTTGCAAAGTCCAGCTGGGGAAGTACCACATCTTTGTCAGTTATTCTGCAGGCAAGCAGTAATGTCCAAACATCACTGTGTTCCGTTTTGAAGGGGGATGTTTGCAGAGAAATTGTAGTGGTTTTTTTTTTTTTTTTTTATAGCATAGAGTAACGAGACGAGCAGGTCATGTGCCTGATGGTAAGCAACATGCCTGCCACATAACAGCACAGCAACACGCAGCTATTGGAACATGATAGTCCAAATCATAACCTAGCACTGCACTGCGCTCGTCACCCAGAGATCTAAGATATTATGTCTCTAAGCCCTGTAATTTCTCTGGAATCATTGCCCTTCAAACCGGAACACAGTCTTTGCAAAGTCAGTCTGGGGAAGTACCACACCTTTGTCAGTTATGCTACCGCTAAGCATTAATGTGCAAACACCACTATTTGCCGTTTTAAAGGGCAATGTTTTCCGAGAAATTACAGGGCATGGAGATATTAAAGATTCTTAAATCTCTAGGTGAAAACCGGTACACCACCGCACCACTGTCTTTTCGAAGTCATGTGCTGGAATGCCGCTAAGTTAGGTAGATAAATAGATAGATTAGCTCTTTATTGCACTAAATTTAAAATAAAAGACATAACAACTTAAAGACTAAAATTAAAGTAGCAATGGGCGACCTTATCGCTAAAAGCGATCTCTTCCAGGCAACCGTAGGATGGAAAAACAGATACGAAAATAGGAAAACGGGTAGTATAAAAAAAACAGGTGGATACTTATACCTATAACATTACTAAAAAAAAATATAAAAAAACCCAGTAGGTAACATGAATAATATACTGATAAACCTACATAAAAATAATTGTACATCCTAATACATAAATACTAAATATAATAAGTTAAAACGGTGAAGGAGAACATCATGACGAAACCGGCATCTACCTAGAATCTTTCGAGATCATGTGTCATCCACCGACCCGCACTGGGCCAGCGTGGTGGATCAGGGCGCGGACTCTCTCCTTGCTCCCAGAAGAAGGCCCCGAGTCACAGAATAAATATTTTAGTACAGAAGCCACACTAACCAAAAACAATTATATAAATAGCGACTCTTGCTGGGACACAACAAAGTTCAATTCAGCTCGCAATACCTGTCGCGATTTTCAAATAAACATTTGCGCTCTTTCTAACGCTTTCTAACTCTGTTCCTGTCTAGTGCGGAAGGTTTACGACATATCTAATAACAATATGCGCGGGAAACGTTTTGCACGAGCGCTCAGCCGTGCGTCCGACAACCGACTGTCACTTGTTTCCTGGAAGGAACGGTCTAGCGGTAGGCTAAAACCGCGCGACCTTGAGCGAGTGAGGGTGCACTGCCCGAGTCCCAGCAGTGGGAATACTTAAAGGGTTGCGATTCTTGCGATTTATACGATAAAGCATGAAGGTAAAAATGGCATCTCTGTGAAGTTATCTCTGTTTTCCATTTGTGTCTGCAGCGAGAAAGGTTATCAACCTTGCAACAGCTGCTTAAATTGTAAAATGCGGTTTCTGTAGTAAACACATATTGTTTTAATACTAGTTCTTTTTATCGGTAATAATTTAATTACTACGAAAAGAGCATAATAGTGAATCTTTTTTACGCTCGAATCGCCCTTACTAGGCGCTAATGAACAGACATTGCATCGATCCATCATTCAAGTTTTATTTTGAAGTGATAACGTTTTTTGGCGCGCCGCTAAGACAGATTTTTCGTGGGCTGTGAATTGTATTCTAGCGTCACGGCATAAGACATTTTCGGGGGAACTCGGGACCATGGCCGTTGTCCATCTAGAAATGCGCGAGTATTTCCCATTGGTCATATTGTTTGCGTCAGCATTTCTAGATGACCATGGCCACGCCCTCCGGTTTCACCCGCATAGTTTCCAAGTAAGTTATCAAATTCTGAGTTGTAAGTTTTCACTTCTATCGGCAGTTCCTTGGACTGCCAATGTTTTTTTAAAGTAAAGTAGAGTGACGAGACGAGCAGAACATGTGCCTGATGGTAACAACATGCCTGCTCATAACAACACAGTGACACATGAAGAGTCCAAATCTCTACCTAGCAAGCAAGATGATAAGCGCTTGTCATCCTACTAATCTATACTATACCATGTCTATACTAATATAATCTGTATTATCTATTCTATGTCTATACTAATAAACTAATAAAGCTGAAGAGTTTGTTTGAACGCTTGTATCTCCGGAACTACTGGTCCGAATTGAAAGATTTTTGAAGTGAAAACTTCTTTAGGCGCGCCTAGACAGATTTTTCGTGGGGTGTAAATTGGATTCTAGCGTCACGCTCGGGTATGATAAGAAATCTTCGGGTAAACTCGGGACCTTGACGATTTGGCATCTAGAAATGCGTCAGCCAATGGGAAATGCTGAAAGAGCGTGGCCTCGCCATCATGGCATGACCATCTAGAAATGCGTGAGCCAATGGGAAATGCTGACGCATTTTTAGATGACCATGCCATGATGGCTAGGCCACGCCCTCCGGTTACACCCGTGTAGTTGCCAAGGTAAGCTATCAAATTCTGAGTTAAAAGTTTTCACTTCTATCGGCAGTTCCTATGACTGACAATTTTTTTTTTCATTTGGATATTCCATTTATCGACGAAGGCTGTAAGTAGGTGTAGGCTATATAAAATTTCGATACTATCAATAGAAACACATGACTTCGAAAAAACAGTCGAGCACGTGGATTTTCAATCCGGGGCTTTCGGAACGGCAGTGGCCGTTCTGCCGACTAGACCAGCCGTAAGTTCCACGATCCATAAATCCAGATGATTCAATTGACAACTAGATTTCACTGAGGTACTTTTAAAGATTTCCACCCAATAATAACTTCCTAACAGCGATTAAAGAACACCAAAACAATTTTATCGATAAGTTATTTCTTCAGACACAATCGTTATCAAAGTAGGTGAACGGAGAAATTTCGAGAATGTTTTGCGAAAAACTGAGGAGATAACGCGCGAACAACAACGGGTTATTATAACCTTTGTTAATAAGTCTCAGGCAAATAATGATATATGTAGGTATACCTACAGAGATATACGTGTCAATTGCTCTTCAGAGACGGGGCACGTATTTACAGTATGGGAAATGCGACTTTTATTACAGACGAGCTGAACCGTGCGTGCGTTGCTACGCCATCTATCGAGAATTTATTGTACCAATATACATTTTGAACAAATTCGGTTACTTTAGGTTCTAATGACGCAACCTTTAAAAGACACAGTCATACTGTCACGCAACGAAAGCTCTCAAGAAGCAATATTTTTTCCCGTTTAATTACATTTTTCATGCATACTCCGCCCTGACTATAGTGGCGTAATGTGAAATAGCCTACTTCGATAAATAGACTATCCAACAGAGAAAGAATCTTTCAATTCGTACCTAGACGTCTACTCTATTTCTACGAAAACGTAATTTCGAAAAAAAACTCGCGACTTTCCTGCTCTCGTTCTACTTTGTTTCGTCCGATACAATATTGTGTATGGACAAAAACGACGGATCGAAGTAGAATCGGAGTCGAGAGTTTATTTCGAAATTACGTTTTCGTAGAAAGAGAGTAGACGTCCAGTAGTTCCTGAGATCCTTGCGTTCAAACAAACAAACTCTTCAGCTTTATAAGCGTCGTGGGTTAAAAAAGAAAACAACTCAATACTCATACTGTTTCGACATGTATTCATTCACAATGATAAGACCTTTCCCACTTATCAACCGGCCAGCTATAATTATTTCCTTAATTACCCACATTGTAATTTATCGATTCATACGTTTTTATTATTATTCTACTATTAATTGAGTGATTAGAGGAAATCGTTACTATGATAATATGTGACATTTAATAGATGTTGTACATTATTTTTAACTAATATTTGTGTGGACTTCGGTCGTATACTAAATTGGGTTAATTTGGAATAGGACCATATTCTGAAAGGCAGGATCACCTAATCGTTTGATTTGGAATCCGTCTATAATAGAGCAATTTTTTTTTTAACTTATAAATATACACTTGACCGCCATCTCGCCTGATGTTAAGCGACGATGCGGTCTACGATGGAGCCTGTTAGTTTCACATCGTACTAATATAATAAACGCGAAAGTTTGTGAGAATTTATGATATATGGATGTAGGTTTGTTGCTCTTTCACGCAAAAACTACTAATGGGATCTGGACGAAATTTGGTACATAGATAAAATAATAAAAAAAAATTGGCAGTCATAGGAACTGCCGATAGAAGTGAAAACTTATAACTCAGAATTTGATAGCTTACCTTGGAAACTACACGGCTGTAACCGGAGGGCGTGGCCTGGGCATCATGGCATGGCCATCTCGAAATGCGTCAGGATTTCCTATTGGCTGATGCATTTCTAGATGGCCATGGCATGATGCCGAGGCCACGCCCTTTTGGCATTTCCTATTGGCTGACGCATTTCTAAATGGCCAATAGCCACGGTCCCGAAGATTTCTTATCATATCCGAGCGTGACGCTAGAATCCAATTCACAGCCCACGAAAAATCTGTCTAGGCGCGCCTAAAGAAGTTTTCACTTCAAAAATAAATAAATATTGGTGGACAATTCACACACAACACCATCTGGCCCCGAACTAAGCAAAGCTTGTCCTATGGCGGCAAGATAGCCGATATAATACTTATAATTTAGTAGTGGTAGGACTCTTGGTAGAGTCCACCTGGGGAAGTACCACAGCTTTGCCAGTTATTCTACCGCCAAGCAGTGGTGTGCAAACATTACTGTGTTCCGGTTTGAAGGGCAGTGTTTCCAGAGAAATTACAGGGCTTAGAGATATGATATCTTAAATATCTGGGTGACGAGCGCAGTGCAGTGCTGGGTAATGATTTGGATTTTACCTGTTCCAATAACTGCGTGTCACTGTGCTGTTATGTGGCAGGCATGTTGCTGACCATCAGGCACATGTCCTGTTCGTCTCATCACTATACCTACTATAAAAAAAACAAAGCAGTAAATACATACAGGTACTTATTATACATAGCGTATAGATATGAAACGAATGTCCGAAATAATTTCATTTGCGAATCTGCTAGTGGAACAGGAGTCCTCATCGTTACCTAGCCCTGCACAGCGCTCGTCACCCAGAGATTTACGATGATTTATCTCGATGCCATAAAACATTGCTCTTCAAACCGCAACACAGTGATGTTTGCACGTTACTGCTTGGCGGTGGAATAACTTGCAAATACATTATTCTTGTGCGTAATATAATAAAATTATGAGCACGGATGATTGAATTGGAAATGAGGCTTTACTAGTGTTTTTATATTATAAAGAATATTAATAGTGTTTTAAATAGCACTATCTGATATAGCATTTAGTCCTTCGGTTATTTTTATTAAAATGGAATAATTTATGTTTTTAAACAACCTGTTTGACTATGCTTCTAAATGTTGACCTGATTGTGTTTATTTCAAATACTAGCAGCGTACCGCGGTTTTACCTGTGTAGTTTCTGTTATTTTACCGGGATTAAAAGTAGCATGTATGTTAGTTTTTTTTTGAATAGCATAAAGTGACGAGACGATCAGGACATGTGCTTGATGGTTTGCAACATGCCTGCCACATAACAGTGCAGTGACACGCAGCTATCATCATCTGTCCGGTCATCATCATCGGTCATCTGTCCATCTAGTGGGAGGCCGTCCAACACTGCATCTTCCGGCGCTTCTACCGCCTAACGAAAAACGCTTTGGCGCTTTGATGCTTTGACATTGCTGTCTCTATTCTTCTCGCTTGAAATGAAAGAGACGGCAATGCCAAAGCGTCAAAGCATCAAAGCGTTTTTCGTTAGGGGGTAGACCCCCGGTTCGCGGTCGCCACTCGAGAACCTTTCTTCCCCATCGGTTGTCAGTTCTGCGAGCGATGTGGCCCATTGCGTGCCTCAAAGAGTATGCAAGCTGAAGTGCCCATTGCCGCTTCAGCTTGCATATTCTTTGAGCTATTTCGCCTACTCTCGCTCTTTTGCGAATATCCTCCTAACGGATTTAAATTTTCCTGACCATAAAGTTTTTAATTCACTTCAAAAACCACCGTCCTACGGAACCAAAGCCAATGCCAGTCGAGTACGACTCGTTATCGTTACGTCACTGGTGAGCGGAGGTGCCAGTATGAAGGCCAAAGTTTTAACACTCGATAATAACATTGGGAGTTGATCGGTGTGATTGGGCAATCAATCCTTTCGCTCCGTCACTTTCTAAATACCCCCCCCGTAATCAAATCTAATAGATTTTATTAACCTACTTCAAAAAAAGGAGGTTCTCAATGTGCGTTTCTCTCTTTTCGTGTTTTTAGGTAGCCAAAGTGCAAAAAACGGGACCCTTATAGATTCGTCGTGTCTGTCTGTCTGTCCGTCCGTATGTCACAGCCACTTTTTTCCGAAACTATAACATCTATACTATTGAATTTGGTACGTAGATGTATTCTGTGAACCGTATTACTTAAGATTTTTACACAAAAATTAAAAAAAAAAACAATAAATGTTGAGGTGTCCCATAATTAGAACTGAAACTCTATTTATTGTTATTTGTTGTTATAGCGCCAATAGAAATACATCATCTGTGAAAATTTAAACTGTCTAGCTATCACCGTTCTTGAGATACATACAGCCTGGTGACAGACGGACGGACAGCCAAGTCTCAGTAAAAGGGTCCCGTTTTTACCCTTTGGGTACGGAACCTTAAAAACTAGCTCCGTTATTAATTTCTTATCTGTGCAACCTTTAGTTATTTTTGTCGATGAAATTTGGGAATGCTAAAAAATACCAAAATATCTTCATTAAGGTCATCGAAGCCTCTAACCCCTGTCGTCCACTGAACTTCTAATCTTAACTGGCTAAATTAGTCACATCGCACGAAATTAGGACAAAGATAATTAGTATAATCAACTTTACTGAGTATTATCAACTACATTTTTAGGACACTTTTTTTTTATAGTGACGGGACGAGCAGGACATGTGCCTGATGGTAAGCAACATGCCTGCCACATAACAGCACAGTGACACGCAGTTATTGGAACACGAAGAGTCTAAATCATTACCTAGCACTGCACTGCGCTCGTCACCCAGATATCTAAGATGTTTTGTATCTCTAAGCCCTGTAATTTCTCTGGAATCATTGCCCTTCAAACCGGAACACAGTAATGTTTGCACATTACTGCTTGGCGGTAGAATAACTGGCAGAGGTGTGGTACTTCCCCAGGTAGAATCTACCAAGAGCCACTACTAACACTATCATTCGTTTTTTTTAAGGTATAACTTCTTTTAGCGCACCACGCACAGAATTTGTTCGTCGACTGTGAATTGAGCTTAACGTCACGCTCGTAATTCAAAGAAATCTTCAGATGAACTCGGGACCATGGCCATCAAGAAATCAGGGGGAGAACAAACATCCGTACTAATCACACATTTATACACACAGATACCTACCGTGTAAAACAGCGTTAAAAATTAACTCTAATTTTTTTTTTCAAGTTCGCTAGAAAAAGTATAACTTTAAAAAAAACTTTATTGCATTGGAACTGGCAATACGAGTAAAACACGTGTAGTCTTAAGTGCGTAGTAAGACTCTTTATGCAGTCCGTGTCACTCGTTATCTATGTATGTGTTAATTAATCGAATGACTTCCTTAATCGGTTACATGATCATCTCATCTCTAATTTAAAAAAATAACTTGTCACTGAGCTTGTGTCATACTCCTATAAAATGGCTACACCGATTTTAACGATCCCACTAATAGACTACAGGCCCGTGAACAAAATTTACGTAGTAAATTAACCACCAGGAGACCTATGTAGGATGATAGAAGGGTGTATAAAGTAATAAGGTTCAGCCCTATGCCGCAATACCTCTTCTAATCTATTATTCTGCAACGTTGTACAAAAATCACGCCACAAGGAGAAATTATCGAGGGTTGCAACCCCCCCCCCTTCGACTGTACTCAGTTGGACAGCTTACAAGTGACGGCATAGTGCTGAATCTTACTACTTTATACCCTTCTATCATCCTACATAGGTCTCCTGGTGGTTCATTTACTACGTAAATTTTGTTCACGGTCCTGTAGTCTAGTATTGAATATCGATAGTCGATACCCGTCAGCTCGTCACATCACTAGTCCGAAAACAATGTGTCTCACTCGTAGCCCTCCTGAGGTCTGTGAACCCAATGTGCGGGGTATTAAACCCGCAGTCAGAACTACACTAACTCGATTTGAATTTTATTACAATTTCCAATTAATAAGTCTAATTCATTAATCCCTTGGTAGAGAATAAATAAATAGACGAGGTTTTCCGCACGATTCCCTTGTACCAATCGTCAGCAGATGAGGTGTATGTTAGCTATGGCGACATAGTGATGGCCCGTGACAAAAATATGACACTTCCACAAGAGCGATCAGACCCGCGCTTCTACCGCCTAAGTAAATCGGCTATCGCTTTGCTAATGCTGTCTCTGTCATTTCAAGCGAAAAGAAAAGAGAGAGAAACATCAAAGCGATGACATTTTTCGTTCGGCGGTAGACCCCCCGTGCGTTCGGTGTAAAGCGTTTGTTCTAACTCTATACGTAGAGTGTGCAACTGATCTGCGCGATCTAATGTCACCTTGCCCTTTTTTCTATCGGACTTCTCGTAGCTCGAAGAAGCGGCATCGTTCCATGGTTGATGTTCCAAAGACACAACGAAGAGGTTTGACTCTACTTTTGTGATAAGAACGTCTAGGCTGTGGAATACGTTGCCTCAGTGGGTTTTCCCCGATAGTTACAATCTTGGTGTCTTCAAATCGAGAGTGAATATGTTTCTTCTAGGTAAACACGCTCCATCGTAGACCGCATCGTCGCTTAACATCAGGCGAGATGGCGGTCAAGTGTAAACCTATAAAAGTTAAAAAAAAACCTTGCTTTTTATTTCAGACGACTAAATTTAGGCAAGTATACTATTAAGGTTTTTCTTTTTTCCAATGTACCAGCAACTGACATGTCTGCTAAAGTAACATGATATGACCCCTTGTTTCGACTAGGTATGACATCACGGCTGTAGTTTTTTGTGGTCATACGAAATCGTCCTGACGACTAACATGTTTGTACTTGTAGCTTGTAGTTGGGTGGAATTAAGGATGAATAATTGATTGACTGCCTTAACGGAAATAAGGCTGGCAATTAGACTGTCTATATTTACTCTTCGATTTAATCAAAAATAGTTTTGATACACACAAACACACCCTTGCACACCCTTAAAGACATATTATATTACACTTAGCTACATTTTGTCAACTGTTTAGAAGCAGGTCTTTAGTCATCTGAATTCAGAATCAAGTTAGAAGCAAGCAATCCTCGCTTCTGAATTTAGTATGTTAGCTTACTGAATGCTATAATGTATTACATTTCACTGAATTCAATCGACTAAATTTAGCCAAGTACATTAAGCCTGTTAGTCTATCTTGTAACACACAAACAATACACTATCTCTGTCTCACATAAGCACGTCCTCTCTCTCTCTCTCTCTTACTTGGGTCACAAACAGGCATATACAAACATAGACAGGCGCATAATTATGCACCTACTCACTCTCTCTCTCCTCAAATACACAAACAGAAATACATAATTATCTCTCTAGAACACACACTCATATAATACACCATCTCACTCTGAAATACATGCACTAACTCTCTTTTATATCTCTCTTTCGAGCACACAGGCATAATACTCTCTATCTCCTGACACACACACATATGAACATTCAAGGTTTCTCGAACACCCGTACAATACACTATCTCTCTCGAAAACACACACATACTCTCTCTCTCCAACACACACATACTCTGTCTCTCCAACACACACATACTCTCTCTCTCTGTCTCTCTCTCTCCAACACACACATACTCTCTCTCTCTCCAACACACACATACTCTCTCTGCAACACACACATACTCTGTCTCTCCAACACACACATACTCTCTCTCTCCAACACACACATACTCTCTCTTTCTCTCCAACACACACACACACACACGTACATCCTTCACATAACAACCGTCACCCGGGAAGCGAAACAGCTTTGGTCATTCAACGTTTTTATTTCTGCACTTTAGTGCTAAATTGAGCTTTAGACCCGTAAACTGGAGGCAGGATCTTTTTGCGGTGGGCAAGTGCGGTGACCCCGATGCGGGCCGTTCACCGGACAGGTTGGGACCAGAAAAACGCGATCGGTTCGTTATTTTTTTAGACTCAATTCATACGTATTAATCCTATATATAGTAACTACAGGACGTCTACTCTCTTACTACGAAAAACGTAATTTCTAAATAAACTCGCGATTTTCCTGCTCCGGTTTCTACCTCGTTTCGTCCGATCGAACATTGTTTGACGTGTACATGTTCTTAGAACATATTAATGGAGTAGTTTTTTCGTCATTTTCAGTCGCGAGTTTATTACGAAATTAAATTTTTCGTAGAAATATAGTAGACGTCCTGGACGTCTACTCTCTTACTTACTACGAAAACGTAATTTTGAAAAAAAACTCGCGACTTTCCTACTCCCGTTCTACTTGGTTTCGTCTGATACAACTTTGTTTGACGTTTAAATGTTCTAAGCTTACTCTAATTAGAGTACACTTAGAACATTTAAATGGACAAAACGACGGATCGTAGTAGAATCGGAGTTGGAAAGCCGCGAGTTCATTTCGAAATTACGTTTTCGTACAAAGAGAGTAGACGTCCAAGGGGTCTACCGCCGAACGAAAAATGTCATCGCTTTGATGTTTCTCTCTCTTTTCTTTTCGCTTGAAATGATAGAGACAGCATTAGCAAAGCGATAGCCGATTTAGTTAGGCGGTAGTAGCGCCGGTCTAGAATACCACGTAGGCTACTTTTTGTCGCGTCGAAATAGCGGGAACATCTACGCGGGACATGATGATTGATGGTTGTGTAGTATACTTATACTAGCAGCGCCCCGCGGTGTTCCTTCCCGTTCCCGTAGTTTTTTCGGGATAAAATGTAGCCTATGTGTTCTTCCAGACTATAATCTATCTGTGTTCCAAATTTCAGCCCGATCCATTCATACGTTAGGACGTGATTGAGCAACAAACATCCATACATTGACATTTATAATATTTGTAGGATGAGTATGGTAATTTTAAATCCTTATTTTTACAAAGGGTTTAGTCACACGAAATTAGTCACACGATGTTTGAACAACACAATAAAATGACCTAGTTCCATGTACGATGATCCAAAATTCGGTAATAGGGTATCGGACAACTTTTCAAAAAGTGCTTAAAATTAATCTTAATGGCTAAATATAGCCCTACATTTTTTTATTTTAAACAAATATAACTTTTTAAGTACTTAAAATAGTGTGTAAAAAATAATTGTTTTAAATTGCCGCGTAAACGGTATGTCACGTGATCTCAGAGCGTGTGACGTCATACGTGTTTCAATATGTGTAAATAAACACAGTTATTCAGTGGAAAGTGTTGTTTTTGTTTTCTTTCTTTAATGTTATAATGGATCACATAAGATATCGTTGTTGTGTAGTTCCTCAGTGTAGTAATAACAGTAAAACCACACCAGCTAAATTATTCATTGATGTGCCACGAAAAGCAGATATACGAAAAAAATGGTTGAAACTAGCAAGACGAAATTTCGATGGAATGTCTGTAACTTCACCGATTTACTTCTGCGAGGATCACTTTGATGTAAGTACACAAATTTACATTACGGTAAATAGGTACCTAACACTGCGAATACTTCATATTAAAGGCGGTGGAATATTAGATGCTATTAATTATGTAAGTAAGTACTTACTTAATTTGGATTTTTTGTTTTAGCTACCGAATGACATGGAAAATTACATGAGATACCGAATTATGGGTTATGTAAATAAAATTATGATGAAACCAGGATGTCTTCCATCAATATTTCAATGTCAAACTAATAGAAAAAGAAGTTTCCCATCAACTAGTATGCCTCGACCCGCTGCTATGAAAAGGCAAAGATTGGCCCTAATACAAGAAGCCCTAGAAGATAGTAAATTGAGCAGTAGTAACGAAAATGAAAACACCACTTTGCCTATTAGTAAGTATTAATTCAATATTGAACTTGGGTAGGTCGGTATACCTATTTTTACTGATGAAAAATAATGAACTGTCCATTTCTTTCAGATTTACAAACGGAAGTTGTTTTAACATTTCTAAATTCAGCAGCACAGAAGTCAGAATTTGTGGCAAAGAAATTTCCAACCATGAACATATCCACTCTTGGGAGATTTCGGCAGTCAGCTTTCAAATAACCTGCTTCCATAGTTAAAACGTGTTGTTTTAATTACTATTCCTCAATTCTAATAGTTTTAAATACTTTAAAAACGGCAAAGAATCGTAAAATTCGCAAATACACTATACAAAATACTGTTATTTAGACACAGTTGACGTCACGCGCTGTGATTGGTGTTTCGTTTACGGCGGCCAACAGATGAAAAATATTAGAAATATTAAACTTTATTAATTGAATTAAAATTATAAATCAGTATTCCTTCGTGTAAATTTTCATTAAATGGTTATTTCACTTCATAAATGTACTCTCTAACTTAATTTCAGATTTTTTTGTGACTACTGTCCGGTACCCTATTCGTCACAGGAAGTGGCCTAGCTGACTCATCCGGCGTCGCCCGGCATTCTCGGCCGTTCCTCGCTCACTGTGTACCTACGTGCTTGTGTATTGTTTGTCAACTGTAAAGATAAGCATCCTGACGATCCACTGACTTACTACGTTTTATACATGAACGTATAAAAAAAGTCGGACGTAGTCTCGCTAAAACAAAAACTGTGTCTATAGAGTCGGCCAGTGAGCTGAGTATGTCAGTCTGTGTGTTACAGTGCACTGGCCGACTCTATAGACACAGTTTTTGTTTTAGCGAGACTACATCCGACTTATTTTATACGTCCATGGTTTTATATACCTACCTACTACTGGCAGCGTACGTGGTTTCCCCCACGTAGTTCCCGTTCCTGTTATTTTCCCGGGATTAAAAGTAGCCGAAGTGTAATTTACAATAACATGTCTGTGTTCCAAATTTCGATTCGATCCGTTCAAGCGTTCCGACGTGATTGAGCAACCAACATCCAAACTTGCGCATTTATAATATTACTAGGATTGTCATGGAAGTCACATTCACATTCAAATATTCTACTTATAATAAGTATTATAATTATCATTTATAATTAAACATTATAAGGCCTTTTATTTATCACAGCTGTCACCACAATGAATTTATTCATATTAATTATCTATTCATATTTATTTATTTATTGACGTGACAACGTCTTATAATTCGATGAAGCCGGCTGCACGCACGAAAAAACATGACGTCATGCGCCGTTACCGCCGTTACCTCGCCGCATGACGTCATGCGGCGTTACCTCGCTCTAAGGCGTAGTTGAAGTTGTCACGTTCAACTATCGTCAGTAAACCAACTTTACAGACAACCATTTTTTTATTTAAGTAGGTATATTATCAATGTATATCTTATATATAAAATTCTCGTGTCACAGTGTTTGTTTCCTTACTCCTCCGAAACAGCTTTACTGATTTTTACCAAATTTTATATGCATATTCAGTAGGTCTGAGAATCGGCTACTAGCTATTTTTCATGCCCGGCAGATGGCGCTGCAGACAGTGTCTAGGTTATGTCCGAGCGAAGCCGGAACGGGCCGCTAGTTTATATATATATATTAGTTTATTGTAGGTTAAAAGTAGGTATTCTAAGTATTAGCATGTATTATTATTGATATGTATGTTTATGTGATACCTTTAGTCACACTGTACCCTAACCCCGTCTATTTCCATTTCATGTTTCTCCCCATCCTTCGGTTGCCTGGAAGAGATCGCTTTTAGCGATAAGGTCGCCACTTATTTCACTTGTTCTAGGCTAAGTTTCTTTGTTTTGTAAGTTTTATATTGTGGACAATAAAGCGTTATCTATCTATCTATCTATTATAAATAAATATTATAGCATAAATAGTTTCACCCTCATAGTTCCCGTCCCCATTATTTTCACGCGGTGAAAAGTAGTCGATAATATGTTATTCCAAACTGTAATCTATCTGTGTTACGAATTTTAACCCGCTCCGTTCAGGCGTTCCGACTACGTTGACCAACAAACATTCAAACATCCTTATTTATAACTAGATGAACGCGCGCGCGTTGCTACGCCATCTATCGAAAATTTGGCGTACCAATTCAAATTTTGAACAAATTCGGTTAGTTTAGGTTCTAATGACGCAACCTTTAAAATATGACATTATGCTGTCACGCAACAAAAGTTCTCAAAAACCAATATTTTTTCCCGTTTTTGTTACATTTTTCATTCATGCTCGGCTCCTGTTGATAGTAGCGTAATGGTAAATAGCAAATAGCCTTCCTCGATAAATGGACTATCCTACAAAGAAAGAATCTTTCAATTCAAACCCGTTTATTGCCCGTGTTACTACCCGTCTTACTACCAGTAGTAACACGGGCAATTATTTTTGCCCGTGTTACTACCAACAGGTCCAGTAGTACGACGGGTAATTTATATTTGCCCGTCGTACTACTACAGCCATTTTCAGATAGGTACCTACCTCTTTTGCTTAAAACAACAAAATGAAATCATTACTTGTACCTTGTTAGGCTTAACACTGATCTCTTTGGATAGTGGGCGCGGGCCCACAGCGGCGCATGCTGTGCACGGGCGCGCAGCGCATTTTGGCTGCGTGTATTAATTTGTTTGACAACGTGGGTCTACGTTTCCACTGGAGTACACGAATACTATGTATTTTGTGGCACGGCGCATGGCCTCTCCATGTACTGCTACGCATGTAACACTGCCATCCACGGACACGGGCCTTACTGGGGGCCGTTCCACAAGGCGTGTGACTGAAAACTGCAATGCGATAAGCGACCTGTACCTATATAGTCGTGGGTCATATTCGTGTATTCCAGTAGAAACGTAGACCCACGTCGACAGCGTTGAGCTATGTAACCCCCTATTCGAGCAAGCTACGCCTGTACCAATGATGCCAATGATGCCGTGCGCCGTGGTGGGCCCGCGCCTTTACCAGCGATCCGCCCCGTTGTTGGCTTGTGGTTCATAATAAAATAGCCTATAGCACAGGGGTCACGTATATATATATATATATATCCAACGGTGTAAGAATTTTTGAAATCGATCCTGTAGTTCATGACATCAGCGCATTCAAACAAACAGCCTCTTTAGCTTTATACTACTAGTATAGATTAATGATCATATTAGTAAGATATAAATGAGAAACAAGTCAGACATTAAAGTTATATTTTTTTATGTATACAAGTATAAATAGCAAACACAGCGACACAGCAGTGCTTTCTCGCTCGAGTACACTCAGCGGTCCGAGTCCACCCGTTAGAGCCTTTCACCACACAGCGTCACGCAGGCTTCACTTATTATAGTCTAAGTACAGAAAAATCTGTGTATGGTGCGCCTCATGAGAAAACCTCATGTGGCGCACCTCTTCAACAAACTAAAAAGTCAATGTCCATCTTCCAGCGGCATCATCAGACCCTGTTTATCATCTAGCACCAAATTACCTTCTCATCAAAACGAATAAAACGAGCCCAATATCGATGAGGTTGTCGTTTCATTACTAAGTTCATTTGGCGATCTTTTAGCTCCGTCATCAGATCAGCCCCATGTCGTAATTACATTGCATTGTCTGGAGTGAAGCTATTGAGAAACACGGGGAAGCACTTGCGATCTCCCTGGATATCTCGTAGGCTTTCGACAGGGTTTGGTATGATGGCCTTATTACAAAACTTTCTTATGTTTTATGTTAAATTGAATTCGATCCATACGAGTCGTCATTGATGCCTCCTCGTCGGATCAAATGGCTATCAATGCCGGAGCCCCTCAAGGTTTTCTCTCTCTGCGACGCTCTTCCTGCTACATATCAACGCTCTGTTGGTATCTTTGGGTACGCAGATGATAGAACCATTGTAGAGAGTTACATATCTAGCGCGAGAACCAGTGTACAGTAAGCTCAAGAGAGAGAGTTTGAGTGAGCGTTTGAGCTTGGCCCTTGAGGCGGTGTCTAAACGGGGGCGATGTCAATCTAACAAGGTACAAGTAATGATTTCATTTTGTTGTTTAAGCAAAAGAGGTACCTATCTGAAAATGGCTGTAGTAGTACGACGGGCAAATATAAATTACCCGTCGTACTACTGGACCTGTTGGTAGTAACACGGGCAAAAATAATTGCCCGTGTTACTACTGGTAGTAAGACGGGTAGTAACACGGGCAATAAACGTTCAAACCAGTAGTTCCAGAGATCCTTGCGTTCAAACAAACTCTTCAGCTTTATAATATTAGGATAGATATTAGTAGAATTGTAGGATGTCAAAGTTTGGATGTTTGTTGCTCAATCACGTCGGAAAGTCTGAACGGATTGGATTGACATTTGGAACACAGATTACAGCCTGGAATAACACACAGGCTACTGTTTATTGCCGAAAAATAAGGGAAATATGAACACTGCTGTAAATTACATAATTTAATTAGATGAACGCTATTTACACAAGTTCCTCATATTGCATTTTAATTTACATACCACGAGTTGATATATGTTTGCACTTTGACCTGTTGAATGTTTAATTGATATGTTTATATTACAAACTAGAGGCCCGCTCCGGCTTCGCTCGAATAATAACCTAGATATCAACTGCAGCGCCATCTGCCGGGCTGATTTGTGAATCTAAACCTTCCAAGGCCCTACCCAAACGTATACTTACAAAAAAATCATTCAAATCGGTCCAGCCGTTTAGGAGGAGTT
Source organism: Ectropis crepuscularia (assembly GCA_963693475.1). NCBI lineage: Eukaryota > Metazoa > Arthropoda > Insecta > Lepidoptera > Geometridae > Ectropis > Ectropis crepuscularia. The sequence continues at coordinate 15,563,305 of OY856366.1, read as the reverse complement.
CAATGACAACGAAAAGTGGCATTGATTTTTATATATATAGACTAGCAGAGCCACACGGTTTTACCCAATTCCTGTTATTTTTCCGGGACAAAAGTAACGTTATTTCAGATTAAAGTTGTGATTCCATGACGGGGGAATGCTTGACGACAAAAAAGCAACATATATTAGTATAAATCATCGATATAAATCAATGTATGATTTATATCGATGGTATAGATCGACAAAGATATGGATCATCAAACGTCCGGAGTGGGGAATTGTGACGTCACGTCTTTAAAAAAATCGCATATCGTGACGTCACTCGAAACTTCTTAGCATTATATCTGCGTCATTTTTTTGTTTGTGAAAATAAATGTCGTAACATACACGATAGTGTTAGTTAAATTATACGAGTTTCTTTGTTATTTATAAATAACTAGCAACGCCCCGCGGTGTCGTCCGCGAAGTTCCCGATCCTGCTATTTCCCGGGATAAAAAGTGGCCTATGTGTTGTTCCAGGCAATTATCTATAAATGTACCAAATTTCATCCATCAAATCCCCTCAGTAGCTATATCGTAAGAGCAACAAACATATTATGTAATACCACCGGGTATTACATTATTCCAGTCCAGCGACCGAATCCGGCGCTGGACTGGAATAATGTAAACCAGGTATTATCCAGTAAGCAATCCAGCGCTGGATTCGGTCGCTGGACTGGAATAATGTAAACCGGGTATTATTCCAGTAAGCAATCCAGCGCTAGATTCGGTCGCTGGACTGGAATAATGTAAACGGGGTATAAATCTATCCATCCATCCATTCTTACAAAGTTTCCCGTTTATAATATTACTAGCGACCCGCCCCGGTTTCGCACGGGTGCAGTGCTCCTACTAAATATACTAATAAAAATGATTATTGCGGGTTATCCCTAAGAGATAGACATGTACCAAAATGAGCTTTTTTGTAGACTTTTTTAAGGTGTACAATACTGCCGTACATTATTTTGATCTATCTCGTAGGGTTCAGCCAGCGTTTGCAATTTAAGTGCAAAAATTGTGTTTATTTATGACATTGGTTTAAAAATCTTTAAAATAATCATTGTTTCTTTACTGTACTATGCATGTATTCTACATAAAAACCTTCCCCTTGAATCACTCTATATATTGAAAAAAACCGCATCAAAAATCCGTTGCGTAGTTTTAAAGATTTAAGCATACATAGGGATATAGGGACAGAGAAATCGACTTTGTTTTATACTATGTAGTGAAGTAGACTATATGTAGATATAAGTGCAGATTGAGACAAAGAGTGTTGGTAACATCCTGGAAAGTTCATTTCTCCGTAGCGTCCATCGCACTCGTTCCAGAAATAAATACGTTATTTACGAGGCGAAGAAGGTCGACCGAAATATGCACTTCTTTCATTGACAGTTATTCTACCGGCAAGCAGTGATGTGCAAACATTACTGTGTTCCGGTTTGAAGGGCAATGTTTTGTTGTGAAATTACAGGGCTTAGATATACAGTCTTTGATCGCGAGCGAGTGCTAGGTAATGATTTGAACTCTTCATATCGGCGCGTGTCACTGTGCGGTTATGTGGCAGGCATGTTGCTTATTATCAGGTATATTTTCTGCTCGTTTCATAGTCGGTTACCTCAGGTTCTAATGACGCAACATTTAAAAGATAGACACATGCTGTCACGCAACGAAAGCTTTCAAAAAGCATTTTTTATTCATGCTCCGCTCCTGTTGATTGTAGCGTAATGTTAAATAGCCTAAAGCCTTCCTCTATAAATAGACTATCCAACAGGGAAAGAATCTTTCATTTCGGACCAGTAGTTTCCGAGATCCTTGCGTTCAAACAAACAAACAAACTCTTCAGCTTTATAATATTAGTATAGATTTTGCCAGTTACTTTACCGCCAAGTAGTAATATGCAAACATTATTGTCATATGCCCTGTATGCCCTGCCCTGTACTCCTTAAATCAGAGCACAGTGTTGTTTGCACATTACTACTTGTCGGTAGGTTAACTGGCAAAGGTGTGGGTACTTCCCTACGCGGAATCTGCAAAGAGTCCCACCAACAGCTTCCTTGGTAATTAAATAAATTATATTTATGTTTTAACTAACTTTTTTTCGTGAGCTGTAAATTGAATTCTAGCGTCACGCTCGGGAATGAAAAGAAGTTTTCGGGAGAACTCGGGACCATCCACGCCCTCCGGTTACACCCGCGTAGTTTCCAAGGTAAGCTATCAAATTCTGAGTTATAAGTTTTCACTTCTATCGGCAGTTCCTATGACTGCCAATTTTTTTTAATGATAGTGTACTCGCAAGGTTGTTGTACTTGTTAAGATCAAGGTCGAATATTTTGGATCGAGCACAACTCTTTTTTTTAACTTTTTTTGTGTTATTACGTATCTTTCTTTGGCTTTGACAACCGAACTGCGCCCACGCACGTTTCCGCGATGTTTTTCCTGTTATAATTATGGTACTGAAGCTTTTTTTTTTTATTGTACAAGATGAGCAGGACATGTGCCTGATAGTAACACTACCATAACAGTACACAGTCAAACAACTATTGGAACATGAAGAGTCCGAATCATTGTCTAGCACTGCACTAAATTCCTCCCCCAGTGACACAAAGAGATTCGTCTCTAAATAAAAAAATTGGCAGTCATAGGAACTGCCGATAGAAGTGAAAACATATAACTCAGAATTTGATAGTTTACCTTGGAAACTACACGGGTGTAACCGGAGGGCGTGGCCTCGCCATCATGGCATGGCCATCTAGAAATGCGTCAGCATTTCCCATTGGCTGATGCGTTTCTAGATGGCCATGCCATGATGGCCTGTCCACGCCCTTTCAGCATTTCCCATTGGCTGACGTATTTCTAGATGGCCAATAGCCATGGTCCCGAGTTCTTATCATATCCGAATCTCGCACAAGGAGAGAGACATTAAAGCAGGTTAGCGGATGAAGCGTGTCCCTAAAAAAATATATAATTTTTGGAACATGCAAGTTTCCTCACGATGTTTTCCTTTACCGTTAAAGCCAATGGTAATGACAAATTTGTACATATTTGGCAAATATGTAATGGTGCAGCCGGGAATCGAACCCACGACGTCACCATTGTGCGTAGCACTTTCTCACCACAAAACCTGTAGGACTTTAGCAGTGATAGGACTCTTGGCAGAGTCCGCCTGGGGAAGTACCACACCTTTGCCAGTTATTCTACCGCCAAGCAGTAATGTGCAAACATCAATGTGCTCCTGTTTGAAGGGAAATATTTCCAGAGAAATTACAAGGCTTAGATATACGTATGTAAATCTTAGATCTTTGGATGATGAGCGCAGTGCAGTGTTTGGTAATGATTTGGACTCTTCATGTTACAATAGCTGTTTGTCACTGTGCTGGCATGTTGCTTACCATCAGGCACATGTCCTGCTAGTCTCGTCACTCTATACTATTTATAAAAAATTAAAGACGGAATGGAATGGAATGAAATCGCATGGAATGGTGCAGCATTCCATATTTTCTAAATAAAAGTTTGCCAGGAATCGAACCCACGAACCTCACGATTGTTAATAGCACTTTCTCACCACAAAACCTCTACGGATTTCGTACCAAGTTTACTTTTACAGAATCGCCCGAAATAATTGACGAGACGAATGAAGCCAGTTTCTTGACCTGTCAGCGGATGAATCAGCCGCGTTATGATTAGGGTACCGTGACCCGATCGACAACGGATCGATCGAGGTCTCGCGAAGTCTTAATATATTGCTTCAAAGTGAACTGTTATCAAAGTGACCTTTGTATTCTTTCTAAACAACAAGAGTTGGACGTTACTTTGACATCTACGCTCAACTTTGAATCTTTCATAGAGTTCAAGGCCAAATTAGCTGCCAAAAATCTAGGTGTCCTCAAGGTGCAAATGTACTTCAGGTCTGAACAGTTGATCACGTTATATCAAGCACAGTTTTTTTTCTTCTTTTTAAATAAAGAGTGACGAGACGAGCAGGACATATGCCTGATGGTAAGCAACATGCCTGCCACATAACAGCACAGTGACACGCAGCTATTGGAACATGAAGAGCCAAAATCATTACCTAGCACCGCACTGCGCTCGTCACCCAGAGATCTAAGTTGTTATATCTCTAAGCCCTGTAATTTCTCTGGAAACATTGCCCTTCAAACCGGAACACAGTAATGATTCCAGATTCGCTCCTGTATGGAGTACTGTTCGCACCATTGGGATGGTTCGGCTAAGTATCAGCTGGAGGCTCTGGAATCGATCGAGAGACGTGACAAAAGGCTCATAGGCAATGCCCCCCTGTTCGAAAAACACTTCACAAGTCTGGAATACCGCTGTAAAATTGCTAGCTTATCGGGTTTTAATTGGATACACTTCGGAGAGTGTTCAACTGATCTACTTGATCTAATACCACCTTGCCCATTTTTCTATCGGATTCCTCGTAGCTCGAAAGAGTAACATCGTTTCATAGTTGACTTTTCAAAGACTCGAACGAAGAAGTTTGAATGAGTGTCCTGAGTGGGGTTTTCCCGATTGTTACAACCTTGGTGTCTTCAAATCAAGAGTGAATCGGTTTCTCATAGGTAAGCTCATTCCATCGTCGCTTAACAACAGGCTAGGCAGCGTTCGGGTGTAAACCTATTTTGATAGGGTAAAAAAATATACCATTTTAATTACTTCATCAGGTAGGTAGATCTTGGAAAAATATGGGACACGTATTTTTTATTTTATCAAATTATCAAAATTTGACAAAGATATGAATCATCAAACTTCCGGAGTAGGGTGTTGTGACGTCACACTATAGTAAAAATCGTACCATGTCGTGACGTGTCGTGAAACTTCTAAGCACTGTATCTGCGTCGTTTCTTGATTGTGAACTATAAGAAAAAATACGTATACAATATTTATTTAAAACCTAACTGACGGACTAATTACTTTTTGAAGTGAAAACTTCTTTTGGCGCGCCTAGACAGATTTTTCGTGGGCTGTGAATTGAATTCATTCGTCACGCTCGGGTATGATAAGAAAGCTTCGGGTAAACTCGGGACCATGGCTATTGGCCATCTAGAAACGCATCAGCCAATGGGAAATGCAGACGCATTTCTAGATGGCCATGCCAAGATGGCGAGGCCCCGCCCACCGGTTACACCCGTGTAGTTTCCAAGGTAAGTTATCAAATTCTGAGTTATAAGTTTTCACTTCTATCGGCAGTTCCTATGACTGACATTTTTTTTTGTCATCTCCTATTATTATAGTTAAAAAACGTCGATCTTGGAACACCCCTCTTGTTACGCTAAGGGTTAAGATAAAACAAACAAATCTGCAACTAAAATTTTTGAATCACTCAGTTATAACAAGTTTCTTGACCTGCCTTTGTCAGCCGAATGAATCGGGCGATCGCCAGGGTTCCGCGCGAGCCGTGACAATGGATCGGTCGTGAACGACGATCGCTATCTGATGACCATTGTATTCTAATTTACGATGGCAACACAGTTATGGTTAGTGCAATTGACATTTATTATAAGCAATTATAATATCATGTTTTGATACCACCAAACTGTGGTGGAAACTAGCGAACGTTTTTCTGATCTTTGACACAACAACACAATTTTATAATAACCTAGTTTCACATACGAATAAATACAATTGTTTTAATTTTGTATTTTAACTAGCGGTTCGTCCTGGCTTCGCTTGTGATATATACATAGCCTATAGCGCTCAGGAATCATATAAATATCCAACGAGAAAAGAATTGGTGAAATCGTAGTTCCTGAAATTAGCGCGTTCAAACAAACAAACCCGCTTTATAATATTAGAATAGATTCTAGTACGATCAAAAATCGTTAACTCCATCATTTAACTAGTTTTGTTTTTGTTTTTAAAAAGTCTTTATTCATTTTCATAAGTATTAACAATAGTACAAATTACCAGTGTCTAATCCTAGTAGTACAATGCAATGAAGTATTTTGTTTAGTAGACACGCAGGTCCATGTAAAACTTTCAGCTGGAGATTGATCAAATTAATAGGTAAATGTATTATGTGTGATAGTTTGTAATAAGTTACGGTTGTTTAGAAAAGTTTATGTAAGCTTTAGTGTATTAAGCATTACATTTAGTTCATTATGTGGTAAAATTATAGCTAAAAATAGTAACGAACCCAAGTAGGTTGCGTATTTTTAGTAATGTGGGTAATTAGTTTGTAATAAATTTACTGAGGGTAATATTGGAACAATGTTCGGCGTCAGCAAGCGGTTAGGCGACAGGAGCTAGTGAGCCAGTTACTTACACGGTCGTCCGCGGCTGCAAGCTGCTTTCGTTCTTTTAGTACTAGTAATAAGGGTGTATTTGCAACCGGACGCCCGGGCTGGGCCGATGTATGGTACGCTGTCTAGTCGTTGCACGCTAGGAATAGATGGTGAGGTAACTTGTATCGATAGTATCTATCGATAAATGTGAGATCTTTGTTACGGGTTCGGCATAAGTTATAAATGAGGGGGTTTTTGCTTTCACGGTTTTTACGTAAGTAAAACTTTTCAGATAAATTGTACACATAGGCATCGATTTTTGGAAGACCTATTTTGCGGTGGAATTTATGAAGATTGGTGCAATATGCTGTGTTATAAGCATATTTTACAGCTTTGTTTTGAATAACTTGTATTTTTTTGAAATTTGATTTGCAAGTACTACTCCAAACAGGACATGCGTACGTGATACAAGGTCGGACCAGGGTGCAATACATTCGTAGTTTTGTTTGGTTGCTGAGGCATGATCGCTTGTTCATGAGAGGGCTTAACGCGTTTAATGCTGTGATGCCTTTAACGCAAAGGTTATTTGTGTTTGCTGTCCAGTTAAGTTTTGAGTCTAGTATTGTACCCAAGTATTTAACGGAACGACTCCAAGGTATTTCAAAATTCTCAATTTTAAGGGTTCGGGACGGAAGCGTGCGTTGTCTGGTAAACATTATTGCTTCAGTTTTAGCACAATTAATTTTGAGTTTCCATTTATTAAAGAAGGTCAATAGTAAGTCAATGGCAAGTTGTAGGCGGCTTATAATTAAATCAATGTCAGGAGAAGATGAAAATGACGCTGTGTCATCTGCAAAACAGGCAATGTTGGTTCTTGGTTGAATAGGTATATCATTTAGGTACCCAAGGAAAAGTATAGGACCAACTATCGATCCTTGGGGGACTCCTGCAGGGACTGGTTTGGGTGAAGATGAGTGGTTATTTATGTGAACGCTAAAAGTACGATCAGAAAGGTAAGATTTTATCAGTTTAATTAGAGAGATTGGTAATCCAATTATAAACAGCTTGTGCAGTAAACCCTTATGCCAGACCGTGTCAAACGCCCTCTCGATGTCTAAAAGAACCATGCCAGTCGACTGGTGTAGGTTAAGATTATGAGACACGGTTTCGGCTACTCTGGTAAGTTGTTGAACCGTGGAATGGTCTTGTCTAAATCCAAACTGCTCGTTAATTAATCGACTACCAGCCGTCCGGACTAAGCGCCTGTATATAACTTTTTCAAAAAGTTTTCCTAAACACGGGAGAAGACTGATGGGCCGGTAGGAAGTCGGATTTGAAGGATCCTTTTTTGGTTTGGAAATTGCAATGACTTTGGCAACTTTCCACAAAAGTGGAAAGTGACTCAAGGCTAGACAAGCGTTAAATATTTTGGTAAGTAGTACTAAACATTTCTGAGGAAGATTTTTAATCAGGAGGTTGGTGATGGCGTCTGGTCCAGGAGCTTTACGGGGCTTCAAAGATGTGATATATTTTTTTACTTCAAACGGACGGACCAACATGGAGCTGTCGTTAGTGGTCGATTGTTCGTTTAATACAGAAAGAGAGCGTTCTATGGCCGGAAGTTCGTCGCTTTGCCAATCGTCTGTTAGTAACATATTTTCGAGGAAAGTGTTTGCCAGTATGTTGCATTGGGTTTCTTGGCAGGAGGTAAGAGTGCCGTCATCCGTTTTTAAAGCTGAAATAGGAGTAGTGTTTATACGTAAGGTTTTTACTAGGCGCCAAAGATCATTGCCAGGATTGTCGACTTTTTTGAGTTTGTTGGTCCAAATGCTATCGTTGTATTTTTGTATTGCGTGGTTGATTTCTAAAGTTAGTACTTTTATTTTTGAATTTAATATTTTATGAATAAGTTGATTAGATTCTTTTACAGCAATCCTGCGTAACCAGTTCTTTCGACTAATCATGCGTTTGATGTGTCGAGGTAATGAGGATAAACACCATGGTTTTAAAGTTGAGATAGGGACGCACTTGTCTCGGGTTTCAAGTAACAATTTTTGCAGGTCATTAATTGTCGAGTCGATTTGTTCAGGGGTTTTATAAGTTTTTGACGATAATGTTATATTTTGGTTGAGCAAATTCCTGTATTTGTCCCAGTCTGCCTTAGCATAGTTGAATTTTAAAATTGGTTTACGACTAGGTTGTGAATTAAAGTGAACAAAAACGGGAAAATGATTGGAAGATAACGCTGGTATGGTAGTAATGTTAGATGGAGGGTTAAAGTTTTTAATCAAAGTGATGTCGGGGCTACAGGCCACTAAACCAGCACGATAATGCACTAAAGTGGGGTCTTTGGGGGCGTGAATAGTAAATTCGTTTTTGAGCATGTAGTTATACACTTTATTGCCATGTGTGTTACTGGGACCTGCTGACCAGAGGGGATGTTTTGAGTTCAGATCACCCATAATAAGTACCTTGGAGCCAAGCGCCAATATTTTATCGAGGTCACTTGTCAGTAGTGGAAGATTGGGAGACTGATATACTGAAAATATCGATATGTGTTCCTTAGTCAGTTTAAGAGTAATACCAATCGATTCTAGGTTATAAGTAAAGGGACTCTGAATAAGATTATGCTCAACATCAGACCGAACCAGCAATGCTACACCCTGGCCGAAGCCACGTACGTGTTTGTCCTGTCGATAGCACAGAAACCCGGGAATGTGAAGAGAGAGCCGATTGGTTAATCTTGTCTCACAAACTACTATAACGTCTACGTTAAGCTTACTTACCGCAAGCTCAGCTAGTTCCCGTTGCTTTTTACTGACGCCATCAGCATTCCAATATAGTATGCGTAGGTTATGGGGGCTAGACATAATGTCCTAAATGTGTCATAATAAGAATAACTTTCTCCATGAAAGTATTACATTGTGAAAATTCTTGTTTTATTGTCTGTATGATTGACAAAATTTCCAGCATCTCTGTCGTTTCGATGTCTTGAGGTATGGTAGCTCCAACAAGCTGGGGTGGCCGGGTTTCAATCCCCCCAGTGGTTGTTTTTGAATTTTGTGATGGGTTAGAAGCCTGCTGAGGAGAAGCATCACCGGCAGTAGACGGCTTATTTTGGGTTTTGGTTTGATGTTCAATTGATTTGTCTCTGCTTCGCCCAGATCCAGTTATTTGAGTCCAGGTATTTTGTACCGCTTTTGTTTTTGGGCGGCCAGATTCGGACGCTATGATGACCTTGCGTAAGGCCTCTCGTCTAGATTCAATGCGGTCAATGTATCTGAGCCGTTCACTACAGAGGGCATAGTTGGCTGGATGGTCTTTTTGGCAGTTGCAGCATCGTGCAGGATCAGTGCGATCTTTTTTTGTGCATTCCCAAGTTGGGTGACCCTGTGCACATTTAACACAACGTGGCGGGCGATTACAATTTCGAGCCGCGTGGCCAAAACTTTGACACCGAAAGCATTGAGTTCCTGGTCTTTTACTGGGTTTAAAGCGCTGGATCTCCACCACACAGTGTCCCAAGTATTTGATTTTTTTAAATTGTGTCATGTCGGTGCCGATCGGTAATTGAATGAGGGCGGGCGGACATTCCGTCGGATGCGTGGTACGTAGTTCGGAAGATGTAGCACCAGGGAACCCTAATGTCTTGAGCTCTTCAGGTATGCCTTCATGCAGAAATCTTGGCAGTCCTTTAATAACCGCTTTAGGAAGCTTTTCATCCTTACGCGTGTATGTATGAAAAATCACCTTATCTTCCGTTAGACCGTCTTTCAGCATTTGATGGGTTTTGGCTGAGTAGCATTGTATTCTTACAAGCTTATTACCTGTGAACTGTAAATGGTAGTCCTTGCAGTGTTTATTAATTATGTCACGTATTTTGTGATGAGACCAACCACTTTCTAGCTCGACATTGATTCGTGGAATGTTATTAGCCTTCTTCTTTTTGCTGGCCTGGGTAAAAGGAGCGGAAGTTGAAGTCATCACGTCAACTGGTAGGTCTTTAAAACGATTTTCGGTAGTCGTATTCTTGATGTTTTCGTTTATTGGATTTGTTACGAATTTCTTTGGTTTTTGCCATGTCTCCGGCGATATTTCTTCTTCACGTAGTCTTTTGTTAGACAGATTTGGATTTGAGGAAGATCTTGTTAAAAACCTGTCCATGGTAAATGAAGATTTCAACTATCGACAAGTTTTCACCAACACTCACGGTACATCTCTAAACAGTACCTGGCCTGCGGCGGAGCGCGCCGCAGCCAGTGACTCACAAGGTAGAATTTTTGTACTATGTGCGTGCGGTGTTGGTAACGACCAAGCGCAGAATGAAACGCATTTAACTAGTAGCAGTGTACGAAATATGTACTTAGATTTTATTTTAAATTAAATTAATGGTAATTGTAATTTTTCCGCACTAAAATAAATTAATATTATAAATGCGAAATTTTAGATGTTTGTTGATCGGGTCGGGAACTACGCGGGTACAGATCGTGGTATTTTATAAACTAAAGCTATATTGTACAGAACCCGCATACAATCATCTTTAACCCGGCCCACCTCCGATTTCTTCCATAAAACCAAAGTGCAGAGACCGAAGTCTGATATATTAAATTTTCCCACCCCCACCGCGTCTAGACGGGGGCAGGGGGTGTGGGGTAGTCTAAAACACATAAACCTGTTGTACTGTTTACATTATTCCGTTATTCCATCTCAGTTTGCATCTGACCGTCAACCTTCGCGGACGTCTCTCCCGCGACATTCGAAATTCAAAAAAAGTGCAATGGCGGCGTTCGAATTTTAAAAAACCTGACATGGAGTCGTAGTTTTTAAAATTTTTGAAGAGTTGAGGCTGTGATGTTCGGTTGTGATATTTTTGAAAAGTATACGAGTAGTTCTGTGATAGTTTAGTGTATATAAGGTTTTTTGATAATGTTCTGCTTTTTTAGTCCAAGTAAGTACAACGTAATGATCATAAGCTTTATTTTCGATTATGGGTACATTGAATAGATGTAAACAGAACAATAATAACGCCATAATCTGCCTTTCGGAATGCAAATCGGGTGATTGCCTGGAAGAGATTGCTCTCAGCAATAAGGCCGCCATTTTTGGCGCTAGTTAATAAGTGTGTCTCTGTAATATTTTAAGTTTTTGTGTTACAATAAAGAGTTTCTATCTAACTAATATGCTTCCAACATGGGCACGCTTCCGAATGTAGTTGTACATTAATCATCTTGATTGTCTCTAGACTTCCATCGGTCTAAGGATAATTTAGATGTTCTTAGTGTAAGTAGTTAGGTATGTAGTAAGTAGGTAGTATAAGTTTGTTTCAAGACTCATTTTGGTATGCTGTTTTCTGTCCGTGCATAAAGAGATGCCTGGTAGAGAGATATAGAGCTCTACGCGATAAGCCCGCGGATTAAAATGTTTAGATATTATGATATTTTCTTTTGTAATCTATTTAATCAATCTATTCTCATCTTGTGGCTTAAAAGAGTTGTTGTAATGTACATACATGTTGTAAAGATTAAAGATATTGAAAACAGTAAGCTCAAAATATTTTAACTTAAATTAATAAATAACAACTTAAAAGCCTAATCTAAAATAACCACAAGTAAACTAACCGTTACGTAAACTTGGTGCATAAAACTACATCGAAATGTCGGGAACTCGCTTCACCATTTAACTACGGTATGCATTCTTTAAATAATGATACCAGTGTAGTAAACATTCTTTAAAACTGGCTTACTACTATAATGCAGATTTTTTTTGTCAACTTTTGTCTCACAGGGATGGGCTTTTGAGTAAACGAGACAAAACGATTTCTACCTAAGAGGGTCATTCATTGAGCCCAAATAAGGCTCTCTTTTGTAAGCTTTGTCATCATAGATTTTTTTAAACTTACTTTTAGAATAACTGACAAAGGTGTGGTACTTCCTCTGGCGGACTCTGCAAAAAACAATTCGGGACGATTACCTTTTTTTTTTTTTTTAACATTTATAGGTTTACACTTGACCACCATCTCGCCTGATGTTAAGCGACGATGCGGTCTAAGATGGAGCGTGCTTACCTAGAAGAAACCGATTCACTCTCGAAGACACCAAGATTATAACCATCTGGAAAAACCCACTCGGGCAACTCATTCCACAGTCGAGACGTTCTTATCACAAAAGTAGAGTCAAATCTCTTTGTTCGTGTCTTTGGAACATCAACCTTACCATTACCACTACAAAACAAATAATGATTTGTTTTCGCCGAAAAAAAAACCTTACCTAATCTAAAGATTATGATTAAAAAAACACGACTTCAATTTAAAATTAAATTCAGACGTTCTACCAAATTTCATAGAAGCCGTCACTAAGTCATCAAGGTACATGTATGAAAGTAAGTTTTAGTTTTTTCTGCGTATTTCAAAAACTACCCCAACGATTGCGATAAAACTTAAATGGGACAACCTCTGAACTATGATCTGTCAAACAAAAAAAAGAACCATCAAAATTGATTCAAAATTGGCGGAGTTATCGCATGACATAATATACGCATGACGCACAGAGGTATTATTACCGTTTTTTTTTTTAAATAAAGAGTGACGAGGCGAGCAGGACATGTGCCTGATGGTAAGCAACATGACTGCCACATAACAGCACAGTGACACGCAGCTATTGGATCATGAAGAGTCCATATCATTACCTCTAGATCTAAGATGTTATATCTCTAAGCCCAGTAATTTCACTGGAAACATTGCCCTTCAAACCGGAACACAGTAATGTTTGCACATTACTGCTTGGCGGTAGAATAACTGGCAAAGGTGTAGTACTTCCCCAGGCGGACTCTGCCAAGAGTCCTACCACTACAAAATTCACAGTTGGCGGAGTTATCGCATGACGCATAGAGGTACATACAAAAAAAAAACAACATACGGCCGAATTGAGAATATCCCCCTTTTTTGAAGTCGGTCAAAACTCGTAAAAGTTGTAGTGAACTGAACCTTAGTGAGTACCAGGTTAATGTCCTCTGGGCATAGCTTTGTCGTCTGAGGCCGTGCACGTTGACCTAGGTCGCGGTCGGGGCTAGACGAGCCAGGTCGGGGCTAGGCGGGCCAGACATGTCGTGGGATACGACCAGACGTGTCGCGAGACACCAGGCAGGAACCATCGGTATAAACCACTAGATTTGCCCGCCCAAACTTCAGGCGCAAGGAATTATGTCATCGTTGGGAAGAGTGCGCTCAATCTTTCCGTTATAGTCGGTTGCAGAAAGCCGTGAACATTTTTTTACCTATCACTATCCGTTGTCAACAACCTAAATAAGTAGAACCACAGCATATCGCACCGCTAGTGGTCACGTAGACCTGGACGTCTACGAAACAACAACGACAACGAATTCAACGAAAACGTAATTTCGAAATAATTTTCTCGCGATTTTCCAACTCCGATTCTACTTCGATCCGTCGTTTTGTCCGTTAAATGTTTTAAGTCTACTCCAATTAGAGTTTGCTTAGAACATTTAAACGTCAAATAATGTTGCATCGGACGAAACGAAGTAGAACAAGAGCAGTAAAGTCCCGAGTTTTTTTTCGAAATTTCGTTTTCGTAGAAACAGAATAGACGTCCAGTTGTGTGTAAATATCTTACGCTACACACAGAGACGCAGTTTATTACCAAATTTCAAGGTGCTCAGGGCACATCAATTGGTTGATATCGATGGCAGGAACGCAGTTCCTTCGGATAATAAATAGTATAGAAGCAACACAATTTACAAAAAATAAAAAAATGTCAGTCATAGGAACTATCAGTAGAAGTGAAAACTTAATAACTCAGAATTTGATAGCTTACTTTGGAAACTACGCGGGTTAAATTGGAAGGCGTCGCTATGACTATGGACATCTTTGTAGATCATCCGAGTTTGCTCGAAAATTTGTTAAGTTTACGTTTACGCTTTCGTTCAATTCACAGCCCACGGAAATCTGTCTGTAATGCGCCGAAAGACATTTTCATTTCAAAAATCCTAAAATTTCCGGAAATCTCTTTTGATCGTTCACTTCCCAAATAACCTGTGCCCTTTGTAGTCTGGTCCTTGCCCTAGGTCCGGGTCAGACCCCGTCTGGGAGTCTAGACCGGAGGGCGGGAGGTGCGGGGTGGAGGGTAGGAGGGTATTGTTTAGGGAAATGCATACAAGAGGTCAGGTATCTGTCTGGCATTTGTTTTGAAACGTTTAAGTACGCTACATGATTTCATGGTTGGCGTTCCAACGACCAATTTACCGCTAACTTGAAACGGAAAATAATCGTGAGGAAACCGACATGTACCGAGGATCTATCGAGGTCATGTATCATGCGTGGTCAGACACATGAGCGTGTCAGCGTGGTGGACTATGCCCTTGGCGTCCATGCAAAAGAAGGCCCCGAGTCCCAGCAGTGGGAACATTTAGTAGGTTGCCTATTCTTACGCTGTTCCAAAGACTCGAATGAGGTCTGAACAATTGCTCACGTTATACCAAGCACAAATTCGCATTTGTATGTTTGCACATTCGGCATGGATCGGCTAAGTAGGCCATGTTACGGGCAGGCGTGTTGCTCACCATCATTCTCATGTCCTGCTCGTCTCGTTACTCTATAATATTAATAAATAAATAAAATTCCAGCGTCTGTTGGGAATACTCAAATCACCGCTTTTACTACATGCAAATTGCATATAGGAATGTATACACGGTACACTCCAAAATATATATATTTTTTACAATTTTTGTCTCAGTTTGTTCAGGACAATCTCTGAAACGGCTTGACCGATTATGATGAGACTTTCACTACATTACTGATGTTCTAATGCATAACTTAAGCTACTCTTAATGGAGGAAAATAAACAGAGTTCCGCGAAATAAACAAAAAAAAAACTACATTAAAACGGGACACAGCTAGTAATATTATAATAACAAAGTTCTTCAACTTAAATAGTAATAGTTTAATAATTTATTTTCTCCAAAAAAAACAAAAACCGACTTCAATATCAAATCAAATTCGAATATGTGATCAAATTTCATAACAATCTATCACTATATCGTCTAAATACATGAAAGCAAATGTTAGTTTGTAGTTCCTATTTCAAAAACTACAACACCGATTTCGATATAAAAAAGAATCATCGAAATCGATTGGCGTGATATTGAGCTATTGATTGTCCATTTGTTGAGCACATACTTAATGTAAATTTCAGGCTTATTCAGTTTTTTCATGGATGCCACTGTCAGAACTGGACCAAATTGCTATGGGACCAAACAGGAAGCACCAGCTTTCAAATTATAAAAAAAAAACATCCAAATCGGTTCACCCAGGCCAAAGTTCTGAGGTAACAAACATTAAAAAAAAACAGTCGAATTGAGAACCTCCTCCTTTTTTTAAAGTCGGTTTAAAAACTAAAAAACACGCTTTTAGCACGCACTAAAATCATTTGATACCCTGATACCTATATCATGGGGGTGCATTTCAAATAGCCGGTCCGCCATCTTAGACGTCCGCCATATTGGATTTAAGTGACTATTATTTTCGTATTCCTGACAGCAAACCCTTTCATTTGATATCCATATCATGGGGGTGGATTTCAAACAGCCAGTCCGCCATCTTGGGGAGGCCGCCACATTGGATTTGTAATGACGTTTCTTAGCTAGTCGTGTACTGTCATCAGAACTCAGAGCGTGTGCTAAACTTCTTCCTAATCGAAGACCGGGAAGTGGGTCAAATTAAGATTCCAAGATTTTCTTACATACATAGTTAGTTACAAGTGAAGCTAATAAAAGCGTGTTAAAAATTAGTCAATCAAAAATGGTTATTATTGAAAGAGCCCTAAAGGTCACCATGTGATGTGGCAGTTACCTCATTGAACCTTGTGCCCGCCCTCTAGGGCCCTCTGTCGCGCGCGTGGGTGGGTCACTGAGAGAACTCTCGCCTTTGTTGACTTTTCTGCACCCGTTGGCTATGAAACATCACAACCTACTACAAAAAACGAGGAGGTTATTAATTCGACTACCATTTTTTTAACTTCTGTTTACGTATGTTGGTGTATTAGGATTTTTTTAAACGATCTTAGTCAAATATATTCACTCGGTGTGCAAATTTTACTACAATCGGTTAAGTAGTTCAGGAGTCTATCGCGGACAAACAATGTGATTATATACATTTTATTGAAATCTATGGACCGGTTTTTATATGTCAACAAATATAAAAAATATAATCAAAAATTGTCAGTCATAGGAACTGCCGATAGCAGTGAAAACTTATAACTCAGAATTTGATAGCTTACCTTAGAAACTACACGGGTAAAACCGGAGGGCGTGGCCTGGGCATCATGGTATGGCCGTCTAGAAATGCGTCGGCATTTCCCATTGACTGATGCATCTCTAGATGGCCATGCCATGACGGCCAGACCACGCCCTTTCAGCATTTCCAATTGGCTGACGCATTTCTAGATGGCCATGGTCCCGAGTTTACCCGAAGATTTCTTATCATACCCGAGCGTGACGCCAAAGCTCAATTCACAGCCCACGAAAAATCTGTCTAGGCGCGCCTAAAGAAGTTTTCACTTCAAAAATATTTATACATCGATGATACAGTAATTCTATTAATATTAGTGAACTGTGGTTCTTGTGGTGCCCATAAATTGGTTTTGTATTGTATTGTACGCGAGTGAGACCGCGGGGCATAGTTAGTGAGTTATGAGTTAATTCAGAGGCAGTTTATTCATTGAACCTTGTGCTTGCCCTTTGGGTGTGGGCGGTAGGCGAACGCTCGCATTGTCTCGCGGCCAACGATGCGTTACCTACGAGTGTGATGTGTTAGACCTTTAGACCTATGCTTACAAAGGTTGTAGTGATAGGACACTTTGTAGCCAGATGGAGTGACGACCTACGTAAATACGGTATTTGACAATGTTGAAAATGTAGCATAAATTGTGATCATCCTATCAGATAATTACTTAAGTAGAAATATTTCACTCTATTTCGTAATAATATTATGCGTATTTTTTTTATAAAATACGAAAATGAAACTTAAAAAAAATATTTAAGTTTTACATTCTACGTAAACGCACTGTTAGTACGGCAACAATGATGTCGTCACACGCTGGTAAATATACCATCTAAAGTTATGAGCAATGATTTGTTTACTGGCGTGTGACGTCACGCGTGTCACATGACCAGAAACAGCGTTTGCGGGGAGCTTTTTGAGCTTGAAACAATAAAAAAATTAAGACACGAACTTCTTGGCATTCTATGGATTCACCGTGCGGGTGCCGGTCCATTGTGTGGCAGAGAGAGAGATAAATCCTAAAATAGCAATCTCCCGAAAATTCATGTAGTATGGTAATGGTATGTATATTATGCAATAAAAAAATAATTTACACGGTTTTGCAAATTTTGTTAAATACGTATTAAAAACAAACGAGATCGAACTCAATGACATGTATTGGGAGAGGCCTGTGTCCAGCAATGGACAAATATGAGCTGATCATGTTGATGATGATTTGTTAACTGCGTTCATTTCAGTGCTGTCGTTTTGCCGAAAGAACCATCTCAGCTTAGATAAAGACTAAGTAAATAGATCAGGTTTTTCCGCACATTTGTTTTGTACCAATCGTAAGCAGATGAGGTGTATGAGAGCTATGGCGACATAGTGATGTGCCGCGACAAAAGTGTGACACTTCCACAAGAGCGATCAGACCCGTGCTTTCGGTGTAAAGCGTTTGTTCTAACTCCATACGTACTTAGTATATGTAAACTCTGTGCATCTAAGTCTTGTAATTGGTTATTCGACTAATGAGTATTTTATTTGTTTCCAGGTAATTGTCCAGATCTCCTGCAAGTATGCGGAGAGGAACAAGTAGAGTTGGCTCCGGAGACCAAAGCTCCGACGTTGAAGGCGGAAGATCAGGTATACTAACTAATCAACAAACCAATCGACACCGCTATTAACTTTAGCATGGTGTTGTTGATTTGAAGCTCGTCTGCACCAAAACAAAAATTGGCAGTCATATGAACTGCCGATATAAGTGAAAACTTATAACTCAGAATTTGATAGCTCACTTTGGAAACTACGCGTGTGAAACCGGAGGGCGTGGGCAATGGGAAATGCTAACGCATTTCATGATGGCCAATGGAAATAGTCCCGAGTGTATCCGAAGATTTCTCATCATTCCCGAGTGTGATGCTAGAATTCAATTCACAGTCCACGAAAAATCTGTCTGTGG
The DNA here is from genome assembly GCA_963693475.1 of Ectropis crepuscularia. Lineage (NCBI taxonomy): Eukaryota > Metazoa > Arthropoda > Insecta > Lepidoptera > Geometridae > Ectropis > Ectropis crepuscularia. Next base: position 15,544,818 of record OY856366.1, on the reverse strand, counting down.
TGAGTTGTGATAGTAGGCGAAATTCGTATCATCGCCTATCAACAGGGTATCTAATCTGTGATCGTTCCTTACTACGAGTATAATCACAAACATCTTGCTGGTATCCTACGCTCCGTTTTCCTTGCCTATGCGGCAACATAAAGTGGAAATGTACTACTTATTTACGCGTTTTTAAAGAAATTTCGCGTGTAATTACCGTCGTATTCTAGCTGGTGAAGTAGTCTGTGCCCGCCTACGGGCGTTATTTGCGAGTGTAACACTTTCACCTTCCGTCGCGGCGAATCTTCCGCGACCTAGTTACTATCTTACTAGTGAGCGCTTCCTACATAACGTTAATACTATATCATAAAGAGTAAGACTTGGTTAAAAACGCAGGCTTAAAACCAAACGTCCAATTGATGTATACCATTAATGATCATGACAATAAAGAGCATATGGACCCGCGCTTCTACCGCCTAACGAAAAACGCTTTGACGCTTTGATGCTTTGATATCGCTGTCTCTTTTCTTCTCGCTTGAAATGAAAGAGACGGCAATGCCAAAGCATCAAAGCGTTTTTCGTTAGGCGGTAGACACCCCGGAAGGGGTATGTTAGAACTACTCTCGTCCCCTAAAAATTGTTGGAATGAGCTCGCAGCAATATTTTACTTTTAAAAATTAGCTTTAGCTTTAACCGGTATTCGGGACTGATTTTTCGCATGCAACCCTTATACCACCGTGTTCATAATAAAATATGTTTTAATTTTATTTAATTTCATATAATATAATTTCAATAATCAGACCGTTGCAAAATGCTAGTATCGATGTACCTGTTTATACTTGGCTACCCGAGAGTTGTGACCGGCAAAGAATAATAGGCAACCTAATGTTTGCATATTCTATGGGCTTCATACTTTCGATTGGTATAGAATTAGTCTAGTAATGAAAACAAAAAAAAAATCATAATCTGGACTAAAATTTGTTAGGCAACCCATATGCAAAAAAATATAAATAGTGACGAATTAACTTTAGGACGAATCGCCTATAACCCAAAAAAATGTTTATCTGTAAAGTCGGTTTACTGACGATAGAACGTGACAACGTCTTAAGAAAATACTGATGGAATGGTAGCATTTTTCAAAAGAAAATTTTAATTTCATTTGTTTAATAGATTTGTATGTAAAAAGTAATCAGTAGAATTTAGTCATTTTCAATCAAAACAATGCAAATAACAATGCAAAAAAGCTTTTAAGATGCCGGGGATCGAACCATGGGCATTTCACATGCAAAGCGAACGCTCTACCACTGAGCTACATCCCCGCTTGAACTACTGGTCGAAATAATTAATACAACTGTAACAAACATGCGGCGAGGTAACGACCGACGGTAACGCGGTAACGGTACATGACGTCATGTTTTGTGGGCGTGCAGCCGGCTTCATCGAATTATAAGACGTTATCACGTCAAAAATTATTGACCTATTAAATTAAATATAAAATACGTTCCATTAAATAAGCATCTCGGTGAAGGTTATTGTATAGCGGGATCATCTCAGTCAACGCATTCCACAGCCTAGACGTTCTTATCACAAAAGTAGAGTCAAACCTCTTCGTTTCAATTTGAAAGCGTACCTGACTGGCGGCAATCTCACGCTGAAAGGCCGATACCTACGTTGTAAATGACACCGGGGACCGCGGTCACCGCAAACGCGATAGCCAGGAGGAAAGACCGACAATGGCGGTGGACGACAAGGCTTATCAGCTATAATTATACCATTGTGGTCACGAGTGATACAACCACTACATATAGCTTCTAATTTTATAAATTGTCCACTAATATTTTATATTTTTACTAGCTGAACGCGCGCGCGTTGCTACGCCATCTATCGAAAATTGGTCGTACCAATTCAAATTTTGAACTTTACTTACTTTAAGTTCTAATGACGCATCCTTTATATGACATACTAGCTGACCCCGCAAACGTTGTTTTGCCTTAGTGAACAACCCTTGTCACTTAGGGGTATGAAAAATAGCTAGTAGCCGATTCTCATACCTACAGAATATGCATATAAAATTTGGTTAAAATCAGTAAAGCCGTTTCGGAGGAGTAAGGAAACAAACACTGTGACACGAGAATTTTATATATAAGATTATGCTGTCACGCAACGAAAGCTCTCAATAAGCAATATTTTTCCCGTTTTTGTTACATTTTTCATTCATGCTCGGCTCCTGTTGATAGTAGCGTAATGTTAAATAGCCTATAGCCTTCCTCGATAAATGGACTATCCTGCAAAGAAAGAATCTTTCAATTCGGACTAGTAGTTCCAGAGATCCTTGTGTTCAAACAAACAAACAAACTCTTCAGCTTTATAATATTAGTATAGATTATTTAAATCACTAGCTGCCCGTTCCGGATTCGCTCGGATATTGTCAATAAACATTAAAACTTTCGCATTTACAATATTAGTAGGATCCTCTGAAAAGCTAAAATATGATTTTATACAATACAACATTTTATGTATCTGCATAATCCGCGTGGGGCAATCCCCCACACCTTTACTAGTTATTCTACTGCCAAGCAGTTATTTGTAAACATTATATATGTTCTATATAACTCTTTATGTTCAAATAGCTCCGTAGGACTATGCTGGTGTATGCCGCTTGTCTCGTCCAATAAAAAAATGGCTTTTTAAAAGTGGAGTCACGAAGGTTAAGTCCAGTTTTACCTCATATTTTTGTCACACCTTGTGAATAACAAGGTGTGTTTGTCACACAATATCACACTCCTTCGACACACCCCCTTAAGAGGGCGCCTAGTGCCAGGAAACAATCAGATTTCACAGGCAAGACGCCCTTCTTAATGTGATACGAGAATGAAAGTCGAGAATAGCATGACACAGTTTGGAGGGGAAATCAATATTAAGCCAGGAGTCAATTTTTGACTAAGTTTTTTTTAATTACTCAATAATTAAACATACATTTTAAAAAGTGTTCGGTTACTTTAATAGAACGTAAAATTAGGAATTTTATTAACAAAAAATAATGTGGGGTCATCGCTGATAATTTCGAGTACTCGAATTATAATGGGTTTTTTCGGTGTCATTTTTATTTTTTTTCTGTAAAAAATATCTGATCTATTTTTTTTTATTCTATTCGGTTATTGTGCTTCTTCTTGATTGTACCCACACGTCAATATTTTTTTTGTTATAGTTTTTAGTTTCTTAACATCAGTGAGCGGCGTCGAAAATGTCCTTTTCTCGTTTTTTGGCACTAGGCGCCCCCTTAGTAATTTATCGATAGCCCCATTAGACGTAGATATAAGTTGTAGAACTATCCAAGCAATGGTTTGATCGGCGACTCAGGTCGCCCGTGCATCCATGGTATAGAGATATTGCAGCTACCGTGGAAAGAAACATAAACTATGGTGTTGGAGCCTGTATTCTCTAACTAGATACTTCAAACGGCTAGAAAATCGGCATAACCTTTTGTTGTTATACTATACATACTTATTTGTAAATGCAAAAGTTATGGGATGTATGCATGTTTATTGCTCAATCACGACGCAACGGCTAGGGTTGAAATCCAGTTAAAATATAGTCTCCAGACAGCACACAGCAGGTTTTTGAAGTGAAAACTTCACTTGGCACACCACAGACTGATTTTTCGTAAGCTCTGAAGTGACCTCAAGTTTCACGCTCGGGAATTAAAGAAATCTTCGGGTAAACTCGGGACCATGGTTATTGGCCATCTAGAAATGCTGAGGCATTTCTAGATGGCCAATAGCCTCTCGGGCGTGGCCATGCTCATGGCCAGAGTAAGCTATCAAATTCTGAGTTATAAGTTTTCACTTCTATCAGCAGTTCCTATGACTGCCAATTTTTTTTCTTCGGGAAAATTGCGAGAACGGTAGGTAACTAAGTTGGTGAAACCGCGGGCACTTCTTGTTATACAAATCCGGCTGTTTTTTATCGATAGTAAATAATTGAATGGCGCTAGACCGCCATTTCGGAATCACGATCCTGGGATGGTGTAATTGGTTATAGCAGAACGTGTTGTGTTTGGCTGTTACAGAATACAGCCTCAGTTGCAACTAACGGCGCTCTTATATTGTGTATTCTGTAACGGGATTTAGAGAACAACGATACTGTTTTGTTAGAGGGTCTTTGATACAGTTGTAGATAGATTTTCTTAACTATTATAGGTTTACACTTGACCGCCATCTCGCCTGATGTTAAGCGACGATCCGGTCTACGATTGAGCGTGCTTACCTAGAAGAAACCGATTCACTCTCGATTTGAAGACGCCAAGATTGTACCCATTGGGAAAAGGCAACTTAGGCAACGCTTTCCACATCCTAGATATTCATTTCACAAAAGAAGCTGTGGTACCATAGAACTTATAAAAAAATAATGTCTTTAGAGATGCTTTAAAGTATTTTTTTGTCGTACATAGTCTTTTTATCCCGCGAAAAATGGAAACAAGAACTGCGCGGGTAAAACCGTGGGGTGTTACTAGTGTATTATAAACTTAAAGACTAGTGCAACGGCTGGCGGCCTTATCTCTAAAAGCGCATCTCTTCCAGCCAACTCTATGCGACTAATCTGCGTGATATAATACCTCAGTGTCCTTTTTTCTATCGCACTGCTCGTAGCTCGAGAAAGTGACATCGTTTCACGGTTGATGTTCGAAAGACACTAACAAAGATTTTTGACACTACTTTTGCTGTGAAATTAGCTGCCTTAGTGGACTTTTCCCGATGGTTACAATTTACAATCTTAGTGTTTTCAAATCGAGTGTGAATCGGTCGGTATCTTCTAGGTCAGCACGCTTCAACGTAGACTGCATCGTCGCGGTGAGATGGCGGTCAAGTGTAAACCTATTCAAGTTAATAAAAACTTCAATCTCGTAGAAATCGAGCAACGTAAAGCCTGTGAAGGTATTACAACATTACAACACTGAGCTACAACTTTCTAACGCGCTCGGCGGTTATACCACTACGCCTGTTCTCTGTGCCAACAGTTTCCACGTCTATTACCATCTGTGATATCCATTAAACTTGAATATATCTATCTAGATTTATTAACAGACTTTAAAATAATCTATTTTCTACAAAAAAAAAATCTAAACCCGACTTCAATTTAAAACTAAATTCAGACACTCGACCAAATTTGACCAAACCCCGGGTTCAAATCCCACGCGCACCACTGTCTTTTCGAAGTCACGTGCGTAATGCCGGTAACTTAAAACGACGACGGAAATCATCGTGAGGTAACCGCCATGTTTCTAGAATGTTTCGAGGACATGTGTCATCCATCAACCCGCACTGGGCCAGAGTAGTGAATTATGTCCTTGATTCTCTCCTTGCGAGAGAAGGCTTCCGAATCCCAGCAGTGGGAACATTTAGCGGGCTGTTTATATAAGAAGGTATTAAATAAATAAATATTGGTGGACAATTCACACACAACACCATCTGACCCCAAACTAAGCAAAGCTTTTACTATGGCGGCCAGATAGCTGATATAATCTATATATATAAAAATCAATGCCACTTTTCGTTGTCATTGAACTCCTCCTAAAAGGCTGGACCGATTTGAATGTTTTTTTTTGTATACGTTTGGGTAGGGCCCTGGAAGGTTTAGATTCACAAATCAGCCCGGCAGATGGCGCTGCAGTTGATATCTAGGTTATTATTCGAGCGAAGCCGGAGCGGGCCGCTAGTACTTATATAGTTTTGAATACATACTTGTTATACAAAGATAGATATGTAAAGCTGTGTCGACAGTGATGTGATTCATAAGGATCATTAGAAGCAGCGGCGTCGCCAAGTCTGCGAGTTACATATGCCAACTAATACAGAAACAGATGTTAACATTTATCCATTATCATTTATCAGCTTTTCTATAGTGATCTTGTGGCTTAGTCGGTAGTAAGTCTACCCACGGTGCCAGAGGTAGTGAGTTCGATTCAAGTATTTGATCTTGATGAATAAATAAATATTGGTGGACAATTCACACACAACACCATCAGACCCCAAACCACAGAATAAATATTAGTACAGGAGCCACACTTACCAAAAACAATTATATAAATAGCGACTCTTGCTGGGACACAACAAAGTTCAATTCAGCTCGCAATACCTGTCGCGATTTTCAAATAAACATTTGCGCTCTTTCTAACGCGTAACTCTGTCCCTGTCTAGCGCGGAGGGTTTACGACTTAACTAATAACACTATGCGCGGAAAACGTTTTGCGCGAGCGCTCAGCCGTGCGTCCGACAACCGACTGTCACTTGTTTCCTGGAAGGAACGGTCTAGCGGTAGGCTAAAACCGCGCGACCTTGAGCGAGTGAGGGTGCACTGCCCAAACTAAGCAAAGCTTGTATGATGGCGGCCAGATAGCTATACATATAATTATATTTGTTCTGTCTTTCGTACTTGCTATATATTATAAGTATGTATTTACGATCATATATGTTTTATATCAGCTATCTGACTCCCATATTATATTAGCTTTGCTAATTTAGAGCAGTAAAAATAGGCCTTTTCTTTGGTCAACATATGAACCGTTTTAGGGTTCCGTTCGTCCTCTCTGATTTGATGTGTGTCTCTGTGTGATGTGTAATTTCCAATGTGTATGTGTGTAATTACCAATTAGTATTTTGCACATATCGGAGTCGAGCGGCGTGTGTCTGTCTGTACGCTGCGCGGACTAGGTTAGGAACGAGCGTGACGCAAGCGCACCTTGGCACGGTTTCTGCGCCGGTCGCTCGCGTGATTATCTCTACGTTTGTTAATCGCTCGATGAATTTCACGTGGTTGACGTTTGACCGCAGCTACGTTCGGTGGTGATACGAAGAGGAATAATTGGCAGTCATAGGAACTGCCGATAGAAGGGAAATTTTATAACTCAGGATTTGATAGCTCACGGAAACTACGCGGGCGACACCGGAGGGCGTGGCCATAACCAAGGCCATCTAATGAGAAATGCTAACGCATTTCTAGATGGTCAACGGCCTTAGTCCCGAGTTTACCCGAAGATTTCTTACCTTTCCCGAACGGGACGCTAGAATTCAATTCACAGCCCACGAAAAGTCTGTCAGTGGCGCGCCAAAAGAGGTTTTTCCTTCAAAAAAAGATGTAGTGTCATGGGACACCAGATAGGGGTAGAGATGAAGTTTTTTCGGGTAGGTAATATAGAAGCAACACAATTTGCAAATTTTATTATTCACTAGCTGTTTCACCCACGTAGTTCCCATCCCTTTATTTTCCAGCGATAAAAGTAGCCTGTGACTTATTCCAGACTATTATCTATCTATGTACCAAATTTCATCCAAATCCCTTCAGTAGTTTTTACGTGATTGAGTAACAAACATCCATCCATCCACACTGACAAACCTTCGCGTTTATAATAATTATTAGTAGGATGGTACAAACATCTGAAAAATAACGTTGGCAACACTGGTCATCGGTTTTACGCTTCACTTCCGTTATATGTTTTTCTTACGGTTTTAGTCACACATTTTTTTTCAGTTCGCGCATATAAATTAATGTCTTCTCCCTCCAATACAGGCGTAAGGAACTCCGATCCAAAAATCGTCCAAATTGCGTCATCATCATCAACAGCCCACTAAACGTTCCCACTGCTGGGACTCGGGGCCTTCTCTCGCAAGGAGAGAGTTAAGGCCATAATCCACCACGCTGGCCCAGTGCGGTTTGGTGGATGACACATGACTTCGAAAGATTCTAGGTACATGTCGGTTTCCTCACGATGTTTTCCTTCACCGTTTTAAGTTAGCGGCATTACGCACATGACTTCGAAAAGACAGTGGTGCGTGTGGGGTTTGAACCCGGGGTCTCCGGATCGGCAGTCGCCGTTCTCCCGACTAGACCTCCGTAACTTAAATTCAAATCGTCCAAATTGCGTAACAAACGGATATTAATGAATACTTACACAGAGACAGAAGACATTTACAAAATGACAAAATTACATGACTTCTACTAATATTTATAAATGTGAAAGTTTGGATGTTTGTTGCTGTACGTACGATCACGTCCTAAGAACTGAAATAATTTAGAATAGATACCCACTTACGCCACTTTTCATCCAGAAAAAATGTAGAGTTCCATAGGGAATACTTAACCATTTTCTAAATTCTACACAAACGAAGTCGCTGGCAGATACTTAATATTAACTGAATCACCAATAACAAGCTTTTTCATCTTGTTTCACAGATATAATAAATACATAAATAAATAAATATTGATGGACAATTCACACACAACACCATCTGACCCCAAACTAAGCAAAGCTTGTGTGATGGTGGCCAAATAGCTGATAAATAGCTGATATAATAATACTTACATAGTTTTAAATATGAAATAGTGATGCCCTAAGAGCGGGTAGAAGCAACAGCAAAAAACTATGGAAAACAGTCAAAAATGTTTGTAGTTTAAATGCAACTAGGCAGGATCCGTCTGAGCTATTACAATCGGAGCCACTGGCGTATGATTCTGTAAACCATGTAAATGGTTTCTTCTCTAGTATTGGCAAAGATTTGGCTAGTAATATTCTCAAAGAAGTAAATAAATCAGAAGAAGAGCTAGCTGATGAAATTTCAGAAAGCGATAGTCCTACCTGTTCCTTATACTTAACGCCAACGGACGCTACAGAGATTGCTCAAATCATAACTAAACTCAAATCATCTTCAGCCTCTGGTTGGGATGGAATAAGCAACGATGTGCTAAAACGAACAAAATATGTCCTTGCTGAACCAATTGCTTACGTATGCAATCTAAGTATTGCGACTGGTATTGTTCCTAGATCCCTTAAAATAGCCATTATAAGTCCAATCTACAAAGCTGGTGACAAAAAGTTAGTGACTAATTATAGACCAATCTCCTTGTTACCTACTCTTTCCAAAGTATTGGAGAGAGTGATTAACAACCGTCTACTTAGCTACTTAGAAAATAACAGTCTTTTGTCACCAAACCAATATGGGTTTCGCCGACACAAATCTACAGAGGATGCAGTTGTGTCATTAGTTGATACTATTGCTGGTCAGTTAAATAGGGGTAAGAAGTGTGTTGGGGTCTTTTTAGATCTAGCCAAGGCCTTTGACACGGTTTCAAGGCCTATTCTCCTGAAAAAACTAGAACTTCTAGGCGTTCGTGGCTTACCACTTGATTGGTTCAGATCGTATCTAACAGAGCGGAAGCAAAGTTGGTGATGTGTTTAGTGGTTATGCAAGTATTGATTACGGCGTTCCACAAGGAAGCGTATTAGGACCTACTCTCTTTTTAGCGTACATCAACACGCTCTGCGATCTCAAACTGAACAAGACCAGCATTCTGACGTTTGCTGACGACACGGCTCTATTGTTTTACGGGGACACTTGGAAGGATGCTGTGGATGTAGCTCAAAAAGGTCTTGCGTCTGTGTCTGTTTGGTTGCAGAATAATCTTCTGACATTGAACACACATAAAACAAAATTTTTAAGTTTTCGGGTAACACAAAGTACAAAACCTAAAATTCCTATACAGTTGCAATTGCACAGGTGCCTAAATTATGAAGCAATTCCTTGCAATTGTGCTAAAATTGAAGAAGTTGATAGGCTGAAATATCTAGGTATAATTATAGACCACAAACTAGCATGGACAGGACAGGTAGAATCTCTTTGCAACAGGGTACGAAAACTTATTCATATTTTTAAAAACCTTAGTCAAATTGCAGACACAGATACGCTCAGAATGGTCTATTTAGCCTTATGCCAATCAGTAATAAGCTATGGGATTGTATGCTGGGGATCTGCCGTAAAAACTCTATTAATTAAACTGGAGCGCGCACAGCGAGCGGTCATAAAAGTGGCTCACAGAAAACCCTTCAGACATCCAACTGATGACTTGTATCGCGAAACGAATTATCTTAACGTGAGGCAGGTTTACATTATGGCTGTCACGCTTAGGTTTCATAAAACAGCTCTCACTACACTGGTAGATCCCCAAGGTACTACGCGGCGTCACAAATGGCAACTACCGTTGGTCTCAACTAACTTCGCACAGAGGTCTTATGCTTATAAAAGTGTATACCTTTATACTGTATTGGACAGGAGACTTCAAATTCTGAGAGATTCTAGGTTTATATGTAAGCGTAAAGTGGAACAATATCTTAAATCACTGGGATACAATCAAACTGAGACTCTTATGGATGGATCCCTTACTATAACGAAGTGACCTTTATAGGACGTAGAAGAGCATTAACCATAACATACATATTATAACAAAAATGTACATTTTTGTCGAACCGGATTAGGTATAGGTAATCGTGCACACCATACACACAAGTAAAACACCCTCTCACACACATACGCATGTACACACAAACACACACGCACTACACAAGTACATCAATGTGTTGTTGATTTTGTATGATTAGAATACTTATCAGTGTAAGAAAAGATTCTGCAACAGACACACAGAGACACAGACACAGACGCACAGTGACCAGAGACATACTTTTGTACATTCACTCACGCACCATCACCCTCACATACGCACACAAGCAAATACTCAAATACACAATCTGCCTAATACACGCATATTATTACTTAAGTTGCATGTTTTTGTAATCTTAATATAGGATAAAATGGAAGAGACTAGACTCTGCAACACAGGCACTGCCTAGTGCAGGGTCTAGGGTACGCCACAAAAATATTTTTCTTTTTTTTTTGTCATAGTGTATTTAAAAGAAATGTATGTTCATATGTACTTGTAACCAAATAAATAAATAAATAAATAAATAAAAAATACATACTTATTATACATAGAAACACCCAGACACCGTGCAAACATTTGAATTCATCACACAAATATTTGCACTGGGTGGGAATCGAACCCACGACCCTCGGCTTCGCAGGCAGAGCTACTACCAACTAAGCCATGAGGCCAGTCGTGATATGTGTAATACCTTTGTTTGGACTTATCGAAAACAAAATTATCCACGTTTTCGAGTTAATGCGATGGTAGAAGTTTGTTACTTCTATTCATTTCTGCTAACTCTTTATTACAAGTTATGCGACAAATTTCTGTGAAAATTAAAGCTATTTTTCAACTCCGAAACAATTTTTCTAGTTAAATTCCGCCCAGCAACAGAAACTGGGTTAGAAGGGCTTCGAGGCCGCGTGACGTCACACTGCACTATACCTATACCTGAAATATTAATAACGTCGCAACTGCCACACTACGTTTTAATATCATCTCTATTTCTTCAGCATAATGTTGAATTTATAAACTGCACTATATTTATACGACCCACATTGAAATGGTCGTAACTACCATAGTATAGTTTAACATCATCTGTATATGTGTGATTATAAAGTTGATTTTCTATTGATCGTTTTGTTGAATGAAAATTAATATTGTGCATTTTTATAGCGAGCCTTAAACTGTGAGTCTAAAGTTCAATATAGATTATTGGGTGAAACTCATCGCGTTTTTTTTACAGATACGTTGTTGTTTAAATGTTTGTACAAAAATGTTCCATTGCATTTGCTTGTGAAAATCGGTAATGACTTTTTTGATCGTAAGTAAAATGGTTGTGTTATCTGACTGATTAATTTCGAACAGATTAAAATTATGTTTATACATAAACCATATTACAAGCTTACGCTGACCACCTGGACGTCTACTCTCTTTCTACGAAAACGTAATTTCGAAGTAAACTCGCGACTTTCCAACGCCGATTTTAGTTCGATTCGTCGTTTTGTTTGTTTAAATTTTCTAAGCCTACTCTAATTAGAGTATGCTTAGAACATTTAAACGTCAAACAATGTTGTATCGGACGAAACAAACTAGAACGAGAGTAGGAAAGTCGCGAGTTTTTTTCGAAATTACGTTTTCGTATAAATAGAGTAGACGTTCCTGTACCTTGCTCTATTACTCTTTTAACCGGAACGCAACAATGTTTGCTCTGGTAGTTCTTTTTTAAAAAAATACTGAAGAGACGAGCAGGACATGCGCCTGATGGTAAGCAACGTGCCTGCCACATACCAGCACAGTGACACAGCTATTGGAACATGAAGAGTCCAAATCATTACCTAGCACTGCACTGCGCTCGTCACCCGTAGATCTATATTATATATGTTGTTATACATATCTCTAAGCCCTGCTAAAATCTAAGATTATATATATATATATATATATATATATATATATATATATATATATATATATATCTAAGCCCTGTAATTTCTCTGGAAACATTGCCCTTCAAACCGGAACAAACGAAAATTGCTGCTTTGCAGTAGAATAACTGGCAAAGGTGTGGTATTACTTCCCCAGGCGGACTCTGCCAAGAGTCCTACCACTATTAAAAATATTCTTCACTTCAGAAACATAAGTTTTTGCTGCAATATTGAAGCTTATTTGCGTCTCTGCCATTACAATTACAAATAAAGAGCATGGTCTAATGATAGAATTAAATAATCCTCTACAGATTTTGTAGAAATGAACAATAGTGGCTCTCCCAATGAATTACACATATCCGCAATTTGCATCGTAACATACCTAGTATGAATATGAATTTTACGGTTTCGATTTTAAAGGTCATATTCCAATTCCGATCACCTTGTCCAATAGTCACGATTGAAAAGGTCGTATGTGAAATACACGATGTGCTTTATCTACATGGCAATACGTGCTAGAACTGGTTTGGCTTTGTTCGTTTGGCAACATTGAAGGTTTTCGGTGGTGACAGATTATGTCGTTCGATATTTGAATCTAGTTGAAAAAATACGTTATTGTCTACGTGACGTATCATTTCTGTAAGGGCGTATGTAACTACCCAATTACAAAATTTTTTTTTACAAACTATTCTTTATTAAGAAAATCTTAGAATTCAAATTCGGGTAAAAAATTATTACAGTTTACATTTCGTACTGCCACAGTATAAAGAAATACTGCCAATAGTTCATCGTCTTTGATCTTGGGAGAAACGCCGATAATGTCCAGACACGGGTAGGGTTGTCGCAAACAAAAAAAACGTCGCACAAAAATAAAATTAAAAACACACGGAAGACGTCAGCCCTGAGCCGCGCTCCTGCAATACTAACATTGTAATGTTGGCAATGGCGGGAGCGCGCTTCCCGCGTCTCACCCCGCACGCCCCGCACGATTGGCCCGTCTAGATGGCTTCGTCGAACGATTGTATGATTTAATAGACTATGGTACTACCGTGTAAGGTGCCCTTACGCCGGTACTTGATGTACTTGATGTACTTGATAAGTACTTGATAAGTACTTGATGTACTTAGTACTCGTTAAGTATGGTTAGTATGTGGAATGGTTTCAGGTATGTATGCTTTAAGTATGTAAAGTTAGTGCCTAAGTGAGGTTCTGTAGTGGTAGGACTCTTTGCAGAGTCCGCCTGGGGAAGTACCACACATTTGCCAGTTATTCTAAGCAGTAATGTGTTCCGGTTTGAAGGGCAATGTTTCAGAGAAATTACAGATAGATATAATATCTTAGATCTCTGGGTGACGAGCGCAGTGGAATGCTAGGGAATGATTTGGACACTTAATGTTCTAACAATTGCGTGTCGTTGTGCTGTTATGTGGCAGGCATGATGCTTACCATCAGGCACGTGTACTGCTCGTCTTGTCTATACTATAAAAAAAAATTGCAGTCATAGGAACTGACGATAGAAGTGAAAACTTATAACTCAGAATTTTATAGCTTACCTTGGAAACTACACGAGTGTAACTGGAGGGCGTGGCCTCGCCATCATGGCATGGCCATCTAGAAATGCGTAAGCATTTCCCATTGGCTCACGCATTTCTAGATGGCCATGCCATGATGGTGACGCCACGCCCTTTCAGCATTTCCCATTGGCTGACGCATTTCTAGATGCTCAATCGACAAGGTCCCGAGTTTACCCGAAGATTTCTTATCATACCCGAGCGTGACGGTAGAATCCAATTTACACCCCACGAAAAATTTGTCTAGGCGCGCCTAAAGAAGTTTTCACTTCAAAAATTGCAGTCATAGGAACTGCCGATAGAAGTGGAAACTTATAACTCAGAATTTGATAGCTTACTTTGGAAACTACGCGGGAGAAACCGGAGACCATGGTCCCGAGTTTACCCGAAGATTTGATATCATTCCCGAGCCTGACGCTAGAATTCAATTCACAGCCCACGAAAAATTTTGTCCGTGGCGAGGTAAAATAAGTTTTCACTTTAAAAAAAGTGTTGCTCCCCCGTTTCTTTTCGTTTGAAAGTATAGAGTTGATAACAAAGTTAAATCCGATTTAGTTGCGCGCTAAAAGGCCGGCTCTCCGTCCCAAGTCTTTGTTTTCCGAGATGACGGCTCGTATTGTGCCGGGTTCTAGGTCAATGGTGACACTAAGTGCGTCCGTGTGACCTAGGCACTGATGCGGTATGTACGGCCAAATACGAAACTCTATACGATGTTATGAAAATAATGAAAAGATGAAAAGAAAAGAGAGTGAAACATCCAAAGCGTTGACATTTTTCGTTCGGCGGTAGACCCCCCCCCTCGATCTAAAAGTATTTACCGCCACAAACAATAGGCTTGTTTCCACTAAGAACGAATCGGATGGATTAGAGGTTCTTACTATTGATTAAGATATAGAGATTTACAAAAATAAAACAGTTTATCAAAATAAGTAAAGATGATTAATATTTTTAGAAAAGAAAATCTTAAAAAATAGGCTCTGAGTCACGTGACAGTGAACGCCAATCAGAGAATGTGACGTCACGCCGTGCTATACATCACTTGACATTACTAATGTTGTTGACATTTTCATAGAACTAATATTATGATTATTTTTTTTATTCATTCTTCGCCATGGATACTAGTTCTTCAGCCGCTTTACTGAACTAGTTTGTTATTGTTTTAACACTATTCTTGAGGAAAATTATCAGTTTTTTTTTACATTTACATTACTAAGATTATACTGTGTCAAATACTTTCATCTAAATGATCTTCACAAAAGTACATTCTTGATTTAATGGCCATCATTCCTCCTCGCAAGCGTTTGCCACTTTTTTCGTATTTGTGGATCGTTTGGAACATAGATGATTTATTTGTGTGGCGTATTTATACTTGTGCTTGTACACTGGGGCACTATGCAGTTCTTGTAATGCGAGGGATTCGTTTTAAGTTAAAAACATTGCCAACATCCATACATAAACACATTTGTTTGCCACGACGTGACGTCATTCAAGACGCCATGACAGTCTGGAGCGTTTTTGTACAGAAATTTGTTTGATTTTTTGAAATGCAAAATACATATTGTAAATGTAATTATTTTTCAAAAATATAGATGTTTCGGAATAATACAAACATCAAACTATATTATAAACCAATTTTTAAAATATACACAAGCCTATTACTGTTACCTGCCAAAGAAAAAATATTGGCAGTACCGCGGCGATGCAGGCAGGTGTGTTACGGACTGAAGTACAAAAAAAACAACAACAAGGGCAAAGTGACACATTATAAAGAACCGTCGAATATAATGGTTTCTTACTGTATTTGTTGAGTGTTTTGTGTGAACTGTCCGTCAATAATTTATTTTATTTTTGACGTGAAAACTTGGCACAGACAGATTTTTCGTGGGCTTTGAATTCTAGCGTCACGCTCGGGAATGATTAGAAACCTTCGGGTAAACTCGGGACCATGGTCATCTAGAAATGCGTCAGTATTTCTACATGGCCATCCCTCCGGTTTCGCTCGCGTAGTTTCCAAAGTGAGCTATCAAATTCTGAGTTATAAGTTTTCACTGCTATCGGCAGTTCCTATGACTGCCAATTATTTTATTTTACCTGCCCCGCGGTTTTATGCTTGTAGTTCCCGCTCCCGTTCTGTTAGTTGGTTATCTCATATGTGTGTCATAACTGTCTTCCAAATTTGAGGCTGCGATAACTTTCTTCGATCAAACTTATAACATCCTACTTTTTATACCGGAAGCTAGGCGAGATGTTGTTCCATATTGAAAGTCAATGGTTCGTGCAAAATTGGGTGAAAAGATAAACCACATAAAACAGAGGATTTTCTCTTCTAGCGCACTGCATTGTAGACCGCATCGACGCATACATCGGAAAAGACAAAGACAATATACCCATACAGGCTACATAATCTTTGGGAAAAGATGTCCATTTCTAGGGTTTTTTTTTATATAAAGAGTGACGAGACGAGCAGGACAAGTGCCTGATGGTAAGGAATATGCCTGCCACATAAAAGCACAGTGACATACACCTATGGGAACATGAAGAGTCCAAATCATTACCTAGCACTGCACTGCGCTCGTTACCCAGATATCTAAGATATTATATTTCTAACCCCTGTCATTTCTCTGGAAACATTGCCCTTCAAACCGGAACACAGTAATGTTTGCACATTATTGCTTGGGGGTAGAATAACTGGCAAAGGCGTGGTACTTCCCCAGGCGGACTCTGCCAAGAGTCCTACCACTACTAAAAGGTAGGGTTGTCCCTGTAGTGAAACATTTTTGTAATATTGAGTAGAGTACGACCCCTGGGGATTAGATTGTCGGTTTTGTGATGTTTTTTGTTAAAACCCAACGTTTACCTGCTGTTTTTACGACGTTCCATAATGCTATACACCCGTATTATCTTGTTCGTATAATCCAAACAGTCAACCTTGAATGTTCCGGGTGACGCTACTATCGAAATACTCTTTGATTCTAATTATTGTTTATAAATGCGTAGGTCAATGTTTTCGTCGGATTATTAAAATTGGAGCATACTCTTAAGTTCCGTATTTCAAAACATTATTTAAAACACAATTTCGTGTCGTCGAGTTACCGTGGCATGTCGAAAATTTCTTTGTTGATTAGAATTTTTTTGTTTGTTTGATATACATTTGGCTAAAATAATATTTTGGCAGTGATAGATAGTCATAGCATAGAAGAAAAATCCTTAAAGCTCTTAGCATTAAACAACACCGTTTTAAAGAATAAATAACTGAACTCTACTGTTGTAAAATACGATACCTGGACGTCTACTCTAATTCAACGAAAACGTAATTTCGAAATAAACTCGCGATTTTCCAACTCCGATTCTACTTCGATCCGTGGTTTTGTCCGTTTAAATGTTCTAAGCCTACTCTAATTAGAGTGTGCTTAGAACATTTAAACGTCAAACAATGTTGTATCGGACGAAATGAAGTAGAACGAGAGAAGGAAAGTCGCGAGTTTTTTTTCGAAATTACGTTTTCGTTGAATTAGAGTAGACGTCCTGCTATTCTTGTACTAGTTTGTTGATCTCTAAGCATATTAAAATAAATTTTGGAGTATATTTTGACAATGTAAATATAAAATATAAATGAATATTAATGATTCCATCTTTGTGCCATTCTATTAATTTGTAAGTATAATAGGAATACAAAATTTAATGTTAGATTTTTTTTTTAGTTAAGGATAAAACTTGGAACTATGTACTTAATTGTAACATCTTATTTATACTGTCTCTATACACAGTTCATACGATACAATAAAGCATATTCTGTTCTGCTCTATGCTTTCAGATAGCTCTGCTGTTATATCGCGTATATTATAATGTACTCATAATCCTACCAATATTAGATATAAATATCAATGTTTGGATCTTTGTTGCTCAATCACGTCGGAACATTTTAACGGATGACGTTAAAAGGAGACGGCCCATTTTCCATGGGCATTTGCCCCACAGAAAAAGTGCAAGAGACTTGACCAAAATTGGATCATTGTATAGGACTTTTAATATATATTGAGGAACTGTTTATGTTTTTATCCTGCATAGCGGGGTTTAAAAGATATCAACAAAAACATTGAAAAAAAATAACGCCGCAAGTAGGTAATCAAGAACGTGATTATGTACTTACTACTAAAAGAAGGTAGTAAATTCATTACTTTGCGACGTACTGTGCTCAGAATAATGTCGACCGGAGATTCGGCCAAACCACAAAAAATTACAAAACCTTTGGAAAACTAAAGAAATTCCATGTGTTGTGTAAGTTTCGTACGAATTTTTACTGTACCATACTGTACGGATATACTTCTAATGAACTAAAATGATAAAAACATGGCTGACTTTGACTATAAACTGTACACATAGGTACAATTATTGAAAGGAGTATTCACCGTAGTACTTATTTATTGGGTACTGACCCGAAGACATAACACGATCTAAACCTAAACAGGTTTATTTAAATTCACATAAACTTCGCAAGCGTGTTTTAACGCCGTACAACGCCATCTAGTTTGGCTTTATGGAACTACAGTACCTTATACAAAATTACTTATACATAGTCATTAAGGTACTTTTTAGTCACCAATTTGCAATCCCCGCTTGGCAGGTTAGTATTGAATGTACAGTTTGAATTATTTAATTATATGTTATTTTAATTAAATAACTTGTTTAGGTCTCCGGGGCTAATTAAGTACCTAAACTTGAAACGACTTGGGGCAGAAATGAGCCGTCTCCTTTGGAACACAGTTAGATTACGGTCTGGAAGAACACATAGGCTACTTTTATCACGGAAAGTAACGGGCGCAAAAAATGTGCAAAAAAGGGTGAACTGTGTGTACTAGGAACGCATATATTTGTAATTTGAAACAATAACGATACACATATACGCTAAGAATAATTCTACATTATAAATGTAGATGAATTCTTTATTCGCGATAAACTGAATCGGAATAAATTCGTACCTCCTATGATTTCCTGTCCGCCTGGTATGTTTTTGCGCAGTTACTTACTTCGACATTGCCCCGGCTATATTGCGTTACTGCTATTGTAAAGTATTGTTGGTATGATGACGTCATTACTTACGATCATAGGTCATTGTTTATTTTTAATCAGATTCAAACTTAATTTAATTTTCTTCGAAATTACAAAACATTCTTCAATATAAAGTTAAACTCAGACAATCGTCTAAATTTACTTTCACATGTTTAGTGAAATCCTTTGAGACTTCAATGGTGAAATCAATTAAACAAACTGGACTGTTACTACTCTGATTTGGATAAAATTAAGATGGGACTACCCCTGAAGTATGGATCTATCAAACAACAAAAGAATCATCAAAATCGATTCAGAATTGGCGGAATATCGCGTAACATACAAACAAAGACAATAAAACATAATACCCCGTTTACATTATTCCAGTCCAGCGATCGAATCCAGCGCTGGATTGCTTACTGGAATAATGTAAACCGGCACTGGAAAGCATCAATCCAGTGCCAACGCATTCCAGTGCCGGTTTACATTATTCCAGTAAGCAATCCAGCGCTGGATTCGACCGCTGGACTGGAATAATGTAAACGGGGTATAAGTAGGTACAACCGCATTGAGAACCTTTTTTGAAGTCTGTATAAAATCGAACAAATGAAGCAGTGATGGCCAGGACGTCTGAAGACTCTCTTTCTACGAAAACGTAATTTCGAAATAAACTCGCAACTTTCCAACTGCGATTCTACTTCGATCCATCGTTTTGTCCGATTAAATATTCTAAGTCTACTCTAATTAGAGTATGCTTAGAACATTTAAACGTCAAACAATGTTGTATCGGACGAAACGAAGTAGAACCGGAGTAGGAAAGTCACGAGTTTTTTTTCGAAATTACGTTTTCGTAGAAAGAGAGTAGACGTCGGTTGTCGACTTTATAAAAGCCAGATTCGAATCTCGTCTGCTATTTAATACCTTTTGAGTATAATTTTCAAGCATAGAGATACAAGACATCACTTTTGGTTTTGACGGCGAAGAACATCTTTAG
The DNA here is from genome assembly GCA_963693475.1 of Ectropis crepuscularia. Taxonomy (NCBI): domain Eukaryota; kingdom Metazoa; phylum Arthropoda; class Insecta; order Lepidoptera; family Geometridae; genus Ectropis; species Ectropis crepuscularia. The sequence goes on along the minus strand of OY856366.1, from coordinate 15,525,049 downwards.
GATGTTCCAAGAAAGTTATCTTTGTGAAACGTGAGTCATCCGCTAACCCGCACTTGAATTAATAGATTGATAGGCCTGGCCTCCTTGTTATAGACGCCCCAGAGTCCAGAATGCCAGTTGTGGGAACATGATGGCTGCAAACTCGAACGATTACAATAAACAAAAATCCACCAAATTCATACAAAACTGTAAACAATAAAAAAAACAAAATAAACAGAAGCGTAATCTTTACTATGCTAATCAGGTGCGCGGGCGCCACGCGCGGCGGCCATCTTTGTTATGGCGCTGCGAGACAGAGACGGCCCACGCTGTCGCACTAGTTAGAGCGAGATAGAAGAATGTTTGTCAACATTCATCTGGGATATATTTGGTTCGGTCCGCTTAGTTTCCGCGTACGAAATTCGTAATAGATAGCGGAATAGTCGAGTATCAAGTGACGCGTTTAATAAAAATGTAGGTTATTAAGGCAAACTAACTGTGTTATTGACAACATACGTAATAAGATTGTGTGATCACACTGTGCTGTTATAGGTAGGCATGTCCTGCTCGTCTCTTCACTCTAAAAAAAAAACGTGCTAGGGGAAAAAATGAGAGGAAACAACGATATCAATACAAAGACGTGCCCTCCCAAACTTCAGGGCTCACGGAATCATGTTATCGTTGACAAGAGTGAGTAGAGTAAAATGAGTGATGAGAGAACCACAGCAAATCTCGCCGCTAGCGATTCTAGGGGTCCAGTAGATTGGTTGTTTGTAAACCACTTAGGTACGATACACACAGAGACGCAGTTAAATTACAGGGCTAAAATTACTGTGTTCCGGTTTGAAGGGCAATGTCTCCAGAGAAATTACAGGGCTTAGAGATATAACACCTTAGATCTCTGGGTGACGAGCGCAGTGCAGTGCTAGCTAATGATTTGGGCTCTTACCGTCCCAATAGCTGCGTGTCACTGTGCTGTTATGTGGCAGGCTTGTTTCTTACCATCAGGCACATGTCCTGCTCGTCTTGTCAATCGTTATTAAAAAAAAGAAACAAAATATTTCACACATCCATTGGTTTCTATCGATGAGAGGAAATTTTTACGAGACGCGTTTTACGAGCACACCTTTACGTATAACCGACACCCTGAAGTAAGCTAGTCACAATTTTAGTAAACATTTGAATTTCTAGAAGATATACATAGAAGACTAGCGGCCCGCTCCGGCTTCGCTCGAATAATAACCTAGATATCAACTGCAGCGCCATCTGCCGTAGCCTATGTTACTCGGGAATAATGTAGCTTTCCAAAGGTGAAAGAATTTTTGAAATCGGTCCAGTAGTTTCGGAGCCTATTCATTACAAACAAACAAACAAATCTTTCCTCTTTATAATCTTATATATAAAATTCTCGTGTCACAGTGTTTGTTTCCTTACTCCTCCGAAACGGCTTTACTGATTTTAACCAAATTTTATATGCATATTCTGTAGGTATGAGAATCGGCTACTAGCTATTTTTCATACCCCTAAGTGACAAGGGTTGTTCACTAAGGCAAAACAACGTTTGCGGGGTCAGCTAGTATTAGTATAGATGAATCTCGGAAACAGCTGGAACGTTTTTCATGAAGTTATGTATGCAGGGGGTTTCGGGGACTATACATCGATCTTTTATTACACGTTTTTAGTCAGTGAAAAACTGTCACATTAGACATTAGAATCCAAAGGTAAAGGTATTAGAATCGAAAATTTCGCCGCGTGATGCGACAATATAATAGCTCAGGCGGGAAGTCGGGCGGTCACGAATTAGTAGATCCGGGGTCGAATCCAGAAGGCTACTCTTTTTTTCAATTTTTTTTTTGAGAAAACCTTTACTTGGAGCCTTTTGTCTGTACGTATATATAGTACTAGCTGTTACCCGCGACTTCGTCCGCGCGAAATAAACACTGAGGTAACTCAGGCAATAACTAATTTTACACCCAGATACATTGACTAAAACCAGCTTATAATAAAAAAAAACTTCAAAATTGGTTCAGTTGTTTAGGTGTGAAAGCGTAAGAGACATTCGTCCCCCATTTCAACTTCAATTTCATCCCCATACAGTTCGAAATTACAAAATTGCTAGAACAAACATTTATTGGCTTCGTGCCAAGTGCCTTTACAAAGAGTTTCATAGTTTTATCTTCAACTAATGGAAGCTTCCATGTATACTTTCATCCCCCATTTCAATCCCAATTCATCCCTACATAGTTCGAAATCACAAAATTGCTAGAAAAAATATTCGTTTGCTTTGTGTCAAATGTCTATATTCAGAGTTTCATGGTTTTATCTTCAACAGTTGGGATCTTCCATGTTGACATTCATCCCCCATTTCAACCCCAATTTCACCCCCGTACAGTTCGAAATTACAAAATTTATGGAACAAACATTCGTTTGCTTCGTGTCAAGTGTCTATATACAGAGTTTCATGGTTTTATCTTCAACGGTTGGGAACTTCCATATTGACATTCAACCCTCATTTCAACCCCAATTTCACCCCCGTACAGTTCGAAATTGATGGAACAAACATTCGTTTGCTTCGTGTCAAGTGTCTATATACAGAGTTTCATGGTTTTATCTTCAACGGTTGGGAATTTCCATATTGACATTCATCCCTCATTTCAACCCCAATTTCACCCCCGTACAGTTCGAAATTACAAAATTGATAGAACATGCATTTAATTGCTTCGTGTTAAGTGTCTAGATACAAAATTTGCTAACTTTGAAAATCACGTTTCATACAAAATTTTCATATAACCGTTCATCCCTAGTTTCACCCTCTTAGGGGTTGAATTTCGCAAAACCCCGTCTTAGCGAGCGCCTACGTGCTAAAAGGGACCTCCATGCAAAATTTCAGATTCCTAGCATTTGTAGTTTCTGAGATTCCTTGATGAGTGACCTTTCGCTTTTATATATATAGATTTAAACCGAGCAAAGCTCGGTCACCCAGGTACTTTTAATTCACCGATATACACCATTTGATGTGCCCTCCCAACTTGATGTGGCTTGCTTACCTAAACGAAACCGATTCACTCTCGATTTGAAGACACCAAGATTGTAACACCTTTTTTTAGTTTCTCGTCTATTGAACTCAACGAGTGTCTATGAAATAACTGCTACAATGTAAATGTGATTACTGTAATAAGATATTAATGTGGAAACATTACTGTGTTCCGGTTTGAAGGGCAATGTTTCCAGAGAAATTACAGGGCTTAGAGATATAAGAACTTAGAACTCTGGGTGACGAGCGCAGTGCAGTGCTAGGTAATGATTTGGACTCTTCATGTTCCAATAGCTGCGTGTCACTGTGTTGTTATGTGGCAGGCATGTTGCTTACCATCAGGCAGATGTCCTGCTCGTCTCGTCACACTTTATTTAAAAAAAAAAAAAATTAAGTACTCCATGTAAAGTTATTAGATCCGAAGCTATTGTACAAGTAAGCCTGAATACGGAAGTCGCTTCGGTGTTGAATTCGGCCTTGTATTGTATTCTGCTGCCGTATATTATGCTTCTACTTATTTGTATGTCAAGGCGAAGAGGAGGTACGCAGATGGGAAACTACCGCGAAGATGACACGGAATCAGTGAAACAATAACAGTTTTTTTTTAAATAAGACGAGCAGGACATGTGCCTGATGGTAAGCAACATGCCTGCCACATAACAACACAGTGACACGCAGCTATTGGAACATGAAGAGTCCAAATCATTACCTAGCACCGCACTGCGCTCGTCGCCTAGAGATTTAAGATGCTATATATGTTATACCTCTAAGCCCTGTAATTTCTCTGGAAACATTGCCCTTCAACACTGCCCTGGAACACAGTAATGTTCGTGACCAGCCGTAACTAACTTCGGTTGTGACCACATTTAGATTTCTGTGGTTGTGACATAATGAGATTAAATTAGAACTAGTACCTGAGTATTTGGTACGAGTTATCCATCTGTTTCTACATGTTCTCGAATGCGTGTGTTCTAGTATTTGGGTTGTTAATTGCGAGCATTGTGCCAGAAAGCAGACAGCAGTCGACCGAGCCCAAATATTAATTAATTCTACTGTAGTAAGTACTTCACTATTAATTTATTCTGTACTATTACTATGTATGTATACTTATATAAGTTACACAGAAAGGCGAACTGAAGTCACCGTCACCGTATCTATCTATATATATAAAAGCGAAAGGTCACACATCAAGGAATCTCAGAAACTACAAATGCTAGGAATCTGAAATTTTACATGGAGGTCTCTTGTAGTACGTAGGCGCTCGCTAAGACGGGGTTTTGCGAAATTCAACCCCTAAGAGGGTGAAACAAGGGATGAACGGTTGTATGAAAATTCGTGATTTTCAAAGTTATCAAATTTTGTATCTAGACACTTGACACGAAGCAAATAAATGTTTGTTCTAGCAATTTTGTAATTTCGAACTGTATGGAATTGTACGTATGAAATTGGAGTTGAAAAGGGGTACGAATGTCTCTTACGCTTTCACAAAATTGTATGAAATTGTTTTATTATAAGCTGTTTTTAGTAACCGTAAATATGTCTGGGTATAAAAAATAGGTACTGCCTGAGTTACCTTAGTATTTATTTCACACGGACGAAGTCGCGGGTACCAGCTAGTATACTTATATGTATGTTTATGTCAATGTAAAAATCGCAATCGCCGTCAGTGTACATTAAAACGCGTGATATAATAATTTCGCGGTAGGTTAGTTCATATTTATAAAATACTATCGTTAGCAGCGAGTTGACACATAGTTCACCTATTATATATACCCCAACATGAAAGTGGCAGACCTGGCTGGTGGGTAGCGGGGCAAAATTAATCCCTCATTTAGATCACCTGGCTGGTAGAATGTCCCACCAAAATGATCTGTCTTGAAACACCCAGAGAAACCACAAACATCAGTGTACAACAAATTATGTGTCCCGCGAAATGAAAAATTAGCGAGCTGGTTACATAAAGTTATAGACTACAGGCCCGTGAACAAAATGTATGGGTCAAATGAACCACCAGGAGACTGGAGACCTATGTAGGATGATAAAGTTATAGACTACAGGCCCGTGAACAAAATGTATGGGTCAAATGAACCACCAGGAGACTGGAGACCTATGTAGGATGATAAAGTTATAGACTACAGGCCCGTGAACAAAATGTATGGGTCAAATGAACCACCAGGAGACTGGAGACCTATGTAGGATGATAGAAGGGTATAAAGTAGTAAGATTCAGCACTATGCCGTCACTTGTAAGCTGTCCAGCTGAGTGCAGTTGAACAGGGGGCTTGCAATCCTCGATAATTTCTCCTTTTCGCATGATTTTTGTACGGCTAGTTGCGGAATAATAGGTTAGAAGATTAGTGGGCTGTTGATGATGATGAGATTAGAAGAGGTATTGAAACTGTATGGAACCAATGCCGTACATATGATCCAGGGTTGCAATACCTCTTCTTCAACTGCACTCAGTTGGACAGCTTACAAGTGACGGCTGAATCTTATTATTTTATACCCTTCTATCATCCTACATAGGTCTCCTGGTGGTTCATTTGACCCATACATTTTGTTCACGGGCCTGTAGTCTATTTGGTACATTTATTTAGCTTTCCGGTCACCGTGGATCGTTCCGAACGAGGATAAACACCGACGTGACGCGACACACAGCCACAAACACGGCCTTGAGATAACAGCTGTTCTGATAACGGTATCACGCGCCGGCCGAATCGCCATCGATACTGTTTTTAGGTTAGATTGTGCGATGACAAGACGATCTGGCGATAATATAACTGCTGATGGTGATATTTTGATATGCACATATGGTATAGCCGTATGTTTGGAAAGAAAATTGTATGAAAATTTGGATTCATTTTGAAATTTAATTTTCTTATATCCCTACAGGAAAATAGCTGTAAACTAACCTACCACATTTTTAATGGTAGGACTCGTTACATAGTCCACCTGGGGAAGTGCCACGTCTATTCTTCCGGTTTGAAAGGCATTATTACTAGAGACATTTTAGAATAGAATGACGAGACGAGCAGGGTATGTACCTGATGGTAAGCAAAATGCCTGTTGCCTGCCCATAACAACTTAGTGTCGGTCGCTAGTATAATACTAGTAACATAGAAACACACTGCTTTAAGAGTGCGCCTAAAGCCAGGAAAAAATCAGATTTCACCCGCGCGACGCGTTTCTTAATGTGATGTACATAAAGTCGAGAATAGCATGACACAGTTTGGAGGAAAAATCAATATTTAATCAGGAGTCCATTTTTGACCAAGTTTTATTTAATTACTCAATAACTAAACATAAATTTAAAAAAGTGTTCGGTTACTTTACTAGAACGTACAAATAGGAATTTTATTACCAAAAAATAATGTGGGGTCATCGCTGATAATTTCGAGTACTCGAATTAAAACGGGTTTTTTCGGTGTCTTTTTATTTTTTTATTGTAAAAAACTTTGATCTATTTTTAAAATTCTATTCGGTTATTGTGCTTCTTCTTGATTGTACCCACACGTCAATATTTTTTTTGTCATAGTTTTTAGTTTCTTATCTTCAGTGAGCGGCGTCGAAAATGTCCTTTTTTCGTTTTCTGGCTTTAGGCGCCCCCTTAATAGCTGGGGCCATTTTTGAAGTTAAACTTATTTTATGTAGTTATAGTTTTGTAGTAGTAGGACCACGGGGTAGGACTCCTTGCAACGTCAGGGGAAGTACCGCGCCTTTGCCAGTTATTCTACCGCCAAGCAGTGATGTGCTAACATTACTGTGCTCCGGTTTGAAAGACAATGTTTCCAGTGAAATTACACGGCATAGAGATAAAACATTTTTTATCTCTGGCTGACGAGCGAAGTGCAGTGCTGCAGGTAATGATTTGTACTATTCACGTTCCAATAGCTGCGTGTCACTGTGCTGTTATGTGGCTGGCATGTTGCTTACCCACAGGCACATGTCTTGCTCGTCTCGTCACTACATTAAAAGAGATGTGTGAATGGTTCACCAATATTTATCTTCTATATATATTATATATACAATATAAAAGCGAAAGGTCACTCATCAAGGAATCTCAGAAACTACAAATGCTAGGAATCTGAAATTTTGCATGGAGGTTCCTTTTAGCACGTAGGCGCTCGCTAAGACGGGGTTTTGCGAAATTCAACCCCTAAGAGGGTGAAACAAGGGATGAATGGTTGTATGAAAACTCGTGATATTCAAAGTTATCAAATTTTTTATCCTTAAGCAATTCAATGTTTTTTCTATCGATTTTGTAATTTCGAACTGAACGGGGGTGAAATTGGGGTTGAAATGGGGGATGAATGTCAATATGGAAGTTCCCAACCGTTGAAGATAAAACCATGAAACTGAATATAGACACTTGACACGAAGCAAACGAATATTTGTTCTCGCAATTTTGTAATTTCGAACTGTATGGGGGTGAAATTGGGGTAGAAATGGGGGATGAATGTCAACATGGAAGATCCCAACCGTTGAAGATAAAACCATGAAACTGAATATAGACACTTCTCATATAGTCTCACAGGCGGGTATATTCAGTGCGATCAGTCCACATTGCACAATGATTTACTTAGCCCTTATCTACCTAGCTAGAGTGCAAGGAAAACACAACTGTTTTGTCACTAGCTAACTAGGCACTTACTGATAGTGGTCTACTTGATAAGTACGTAATTACGAGACCATACCATACCAGCATCATTCATCCGGTGAATGCATAACCATGATAATCTATTTTTTTGAAGTGAAAACTTCTTTAGGCGCGCTATAGACAGAATTTTCGTGGGCTGTGAAATGGATTCATAAATCTTCACGCTCGGATATGATAATGGATCGGATCGGAAATGAAATCTTCGGGTAAACTCGGTAAAAACGGCCATGTAGGTACCAGGGCAACAGAAACAGTAAATAGTTTCGATTAACTACCTCCAACAGCCCAGCGTTTATCTCCAGATACCAGGACAACAGAAATATAAAAGAGTTGCGTTTGCCCCTAGGTACCAGTACCAGGGCAACAGCAAGTTTTCACTTCTATCGGCAGTTCATATGACTGCCAATTTTTTTAATTAAGATTGACGAGACGAGCAGGGCATGTGCCTGATGGTAAGCAACATAGCTGCCACATAACAACACAGTGACACGCAGCTATTGGAACATGAAGAGTCAAAATCATTACCTAACACTGCACTGTGCTCGTCACCCAGAGATCTAAGTTGTTATATATATATCTAAGCCCTGTAATTTCTCTGGAAAAATTTGCCAAAACCGGAACACAGTAATGTTTGCACATTACTGCTTGACGGTAGAATAACTGGCAAAGGTGTGGTCCTTCCCCAGGCGGACTCTGCCAAGAGTACCACTACAAAATTATTACAAAATTTATTGGAAACTAGCAGCCCCTGCTAGTTTCTAAACCTTATCGCTCAAAGCGATCTCTTCCCGGCAACCGTTGGATAGAAAAGAAGTTACAGTATAGAAAAACGGCAGTAATCAAATATATGTAGTGGTTACACACATAGATGATTTTTTTTTTTGTCATTAGTTGAAAAAAAATATGTCCTAACACTATCATCATCATCATCAGCCTGTGTTCGTCCACTGCTGGACATACGCCACTCTGCCCGATCCTCGGTCTTCCGTGTCCACAACCGCCACCAACTGCCTTTCGTATATCGTCACTCCATCTAGTCTCAGGGCGTCCTACACTACGTTTACCAATATACAGAAATAGTATCAGGACTCTGGGCAGACTCCACCTAGGGAAGTACCATACCATCTCCAGTTATTCTACCGCCAAGCAGTAATGTGTAAGCGTTACTATCTTCCGGTTTGAAGGGCAATGTTTCCAGGGAAATTACAGTGCTTAGAGATATAACATCTTAGATCTCTGGGTGACGAGCGCAGTGCATTGCTAGGTAAATAAAAAAAAAATGTTTGTCTGTAAAGTCGGTTTACTGATGATAGAACGTGACAACGTCTTAAGAAAATACTGATGGAATGGTAGCATTTTTCAAAAGAAAATTTTAATTTCATTTGTTAAATAGATTTGTATGTAAAAAGTAATCAGTAGAATTTAGTCATTTTCAATCAAAACAATGCAAAAAAGCTTTTGATGCCGGGGATCGAACCCGGGGTATTTCACATGCAAAGCGAACGCTCTACCACTGAGCTACATCCCCGCTTGAACTACTGGTCGAAATAATTAATACAACTGTAACAAACATGCGGCGAGGTAACGACCGACGGTAACGACCGACGGTAACGTTACATGACGTCATGTTTTGCGGGCGTGCAGCCGGCTTCATCGAATTATAAGACGTTAGCACGTCAAAAAAAACAGAAATACGTGTAATACCTAGGGCACACGCTCGATCTAGGTAGAAGCAGCTTTGAAAGTGAGGCCATGATCCAGTCCATCCAGTAGATCCAGTTGGGCTGGGCAGCATTTGGAAAACTTCGTCAGGTCTTCTCGTCACCCATCCCACAAAATCTCAGGACAAAAATGTACAATCAGAGCGTCCTAAGTCCTAACCATCGACGCATAACAAAAACTGTGTCACAAGAGTCGGCCACATTTGCACGTGTGCGTTGGTCAGGTTGTCACTGATTGGCTGACACGCACACATATACACAAGTTGCGCGTGTAAAGACCCACTGATGTGTGCGTCAGCGTCAGCCTGTATGTGCACGTGTGTGCATATTATGTGGCCGACTCGATGGACACAGTTTTTGTTTTTGCGAGACTACGTCGCGACTTTTTTTATCAATTTTATATCCATTTCATTTACGGCCATGGTCCTAACATTATAAATGTTATGTATGATTTAATTTCAACAGTAAATCATTTGATTAATTCATAAGTGATAGTTGTCACCGCCACGTTTCCTAGCTGGCGGGATTCCAGGAACGTGCGCGTGCGCCGATCAAAATATTTGTATATCTCTGCAACATATCGCGTTTCACACGGTCAAATTACGGAACTAAATTCCCACTATGACATTAGGCACGACGACTTAAAAAAAAAAACTAAATTGTCTGTCTGTTATATTATGATAATTAAAAAAATATTGTAAGTACACGTATTTTTTCTTTTGTTTCACAAACGAAAAATAATGAAGATACAGCGTTTAGAAATTTCGAGTGACGTCACTTCAATGTGAGATTTTTATAAAGAAGTGACGTCACAACCTCCGGAATACACGGAAAACACGGATAAAACGACGTTTTCTAAAAGTGAAACCTAGCTAGATCGATTTATCGCCCCCCGAAACCCAAATATACTAAATTTCATGACAATCGTTGGAGCCGTTTCCGCGATTCGGATTTATAGTAGTGGTAGGACTCTTAGCAGAGTCCGCCTGGGGAAGGACCACACCTTTGCCAGTTATTCTACCGTCAAGCAGTAATGTGCAAACATTACTGTGTTCCGGTTTGAAGGGCAATGTTTCCAGAGAAATTACAGGGCTTAGAGATATAACAACTTAGATCTCTGGGTGACGAGCGCAGTGCGGTGCTAGGTAATGATTTGGGCTCTTCATTTTCCAATAGCTGCGTGTCACTGTGCTGTTATGTGGCAGGCATGTTGCTTACAATCACATGTCCTGCTCGCCTCGTCACTCTTTATTTAAAAAATAAATAAAAAAATGTGGTTTTAAAATCGGTTAATTTTCAGTATAAAAAGTTATTATATTTTATAGGTAATCATAGTCGGAACACAAATGGGCAAAAATTAGCACTGATTGGGGTCCAACATCTAAACGACCTCCGGGTCGACCCAGACGAAGGTGGCGTGACGAACTCGAATCGGACGATAAAGACTGGGCTACCAAAGTCGTAAATCGAGCTATCTGGAAGGAGGGAAGAGAGGCCTTTGCCCAGCAGTGGGACAGTTTGGGCTAGTAATAATAAATATAATAATAATCATAGTATCGAGGTAAAACGATTGTAACGCCACAGGTTTTGCGTTGGCGATAATTTGCACGATGTTGTTTATAAATATACTCAGGAAGGCAGATTGTATTCGGTTTGGAAATTTGATTTCTTATTCAGATGTAGGTATCTCATCTTCATATATATAAAATTCTCGTGTCACAGTGTTAGTTACCTTACTCCTCCGAAACGGCTTTACTGATTTTTCCCAAATTTTATATGCATATTCAGTAGGTCTGAGAATCGGCTACTATCTATTTTTCATACCCCTAAGTGATAAAAGGGTTGTTCACCGCTCAATTTTTTTTTAAACAAACTATTTGTTTATAATGTGGCATTAAAAATACATAACCCTACATTTTTACCCTTATTATATCACCAACCTCTATTTTTGAAGTGAAAACTTCTTTAGGCGCGGCTAGACAGATATTTCGTGGGCTGTGAAAATTGGATTCTAGCATCACGCTCGGGTATGATAAGAAATCTTCGGGTAAACTCGGGACCATGGCTATTGGTCATTTAGAAATGCGTCAGCCAATGGCAAATGCTGAAAGGGCGTGGCCTCGGCATCATGCCATGGCCATCTAGAAATGCATCAGCCAATAGGAAATGCTAACGCATTTCCAGACGCCAGAAGGCCATGCCATGATGCCCAGGCCACGCCCTCCGGTTACACACGTGTAGTTTCCAAAGTAACCTATCAAATTCTGAGTTATAAGTTTTCACTTCTATCGGCAGTTCCTATGACTGCCAATTTTTTTTTATAGTCATTTTATTAATTTAATCATTTTTCACTCCTCTCGATAACTGATCAATTATCGTCTTTTTAGGGTTCCGTAAAACGTAAAAACGGAACCCTTATAGATTCGTCGATTTCGTCGTTAACATGTCTGTCTGTCTGTCCGTCCGTATGTCACAGCCACTTTTTGCCGAAACTATAAGAACTACACCGTTGAAACTTGGTAAGTAGATGTATTCTGTGAACCGCATTAAGATTTGAACAAAAAAAATTAAAAAAAAGAAAAATTAGGGTTGCCGCCCATACTGAGAACTGAAACTCAAAATTTTTTTTTCATCAAACCTACTCGTGTGGGGTGTCTTTCGATAGGTCTTCAAAAATGATAATGCGGTTTCTAAAATCATTTTCGTCTACACTGAATAATTTGCGCGAGAGACACTTCCAAAGTGGTAAAATGTGTGCCCCCCCCCCTCTAACTTCTAAAGTAAGAGAATGAAAAATCTCAAAAAAATATATGATGTACATTAACATACATGTACATTATATACATGTAAACTACCAACGAAAATTAGTTTGAACTCGATCTGATGAGTAGTTTTGTTTTAGTACGTCATAAATACACTATTATAAAAACTTCGATCAAAGTTACAACGAACTACAAGAACTATGTGTACTATGTATATTATGTTACTTGCTGCAACGGAACCCTTCATGGGCGAGTCCAACTCGCACTTGGCCACATTTTTGTAAATGTTTTACACTCTATTTCGATTAAAATTTCCCGGAGCTTATGGCAAATCTAAAATTGTTTTGTAAAAATAAACAGAACTAGTCGGGTAAAACCGCAGGGCATTGCTAGTTTATAATATTAATGTGTTCGCAAGCAGTAATGTGCAAACATTATTGTGTTCCGGTTTGAAGGCCAATGTTTCCAGAGAAATTACAGGGGTTAGAGATAGAATATCTTAGATCTCTGGGTGACGAGCGCAGTGCAGTGCTAGGTAATGATTTGGATTCATCATGTTCCAATAGCTGCGTGTCACTGTGCTGTTATGTGGCAGGCATGTTGCTTACCATCAGGCACATGTCCTGCTCGTCTCGTCACTCTTTATTTAAAATCTTAATAATATATATGTATACATCTCCTGTCACGATGTTTGTCCGCGATGGATTCCTAAAAACTACTTAACCGATTTTAAATTAAATTGGCATACCGTGAACAGTCTGGTCCAACTTGAGAGATAGGATAGTTTTTATTTCGATTAATAGTCTTTAAATGACAATATCCGAGCGCAGCCGGAATGGTCCGCTAGTATATATATATATTAGTAGGATTAATACGGTTTATCAAACCTTCCTACGACATAAGCCCTGTAAATATTGTTGTTGGACTTCGGGGGGTCTACCGCCGAACGAAAAATGTCATCGCTTTGATGTTTCTCTCTCTTTTCTTTTCGCTTGAAATGATAGAGACAGCATTAGCAAAGCGATAGCCGATTTAATTAAGCGGTAGAAGCGCCGGTGTGCGTGAATAAAGCATGATTTGATTTGAATTAATTTGATTTGGGGTCCGTATATTAAAATTCATCTCGGTCCGTTTTCCACCTTAATGTTTGTAATGAATAAAAGAATCAGGGTATTTATTGCATATTGATTCATGTTTGTTCCTTATCTGGGTGTTTCTATGTATAATAAGTATGTGTTTACAAATAAGTATTGTATCGGCTTTTGGGCTGACATCGTACAAGCTCTGCTTAGTCTAGAAAATGTGCGAGAAATGTCTATTGTCTACCCGATATTTATTTATGTCTAAAGCGAGTATGTCTGTCTGTTTGTTCTCTGTATAAATTCTACCCGGTAAGATACCCGTGATGAGCGCAGTGCGGTGCTAGGGTAATGATTTGGACTCTTCATGTTCTAACAACTGCGTGTCTCTGTGCTGTTATGTGGCAGGGATGATGCTTACCATTAGGCACGTGTTCTGCTCGTCTTGTCACTCTATACTATAAAAAAACGGCAGTCATAGGAACTGCCGATAGAAGTGAAAACTTATAACTCAATTTGATAGCTTACTTTGGAAACTACGCGGGTGAAATCATGGCCATCTAGAGGTGCTGATGCATTTCTAGATGGCCATGCGCATGGCCAATGGCCATGGTCCCGAGTTTACCCGAAGATTTCTTAATAATTCCTGAGCATGACGCTAGAATTCAATTCACAGCCCACGAAAAATCTGCCTCTGGCGCGTCAAAAGAAGTTTTCACTTCAGCAGCCCTGCATCCAGGCTGTAAACGGCCGTCTTTGTGTTCCGTGTTGTGAATACGTCTTTGTCCCACATTCGTACGGTTCTTCGGATCTGGGCCACGGGTCAAGGCCAGTGGAGACCTCCCCCGCACCTCGGCTCGTGTCGCGAACTGCTCTTAAACTCCAAACCTATGCTAAATGATAGGATCTGATCAAAAAACCTGATTTTAGTTATACTCTAGCACTCGAGAAACGCCGATAGTGTCTAGACACGGGTAGGGTTGTCGCAAACTCCAAATACAACCACCAAAATAAAATTAAAACATGCGGAAGACGTCAGCCCTGAGCCGCGCTCCTGCAATGGTAACATTGTTAATGTAGGGAATGCAGGAGCGCGCTTCCCGCGTCTCACCCCGCACGTTTTCCCCGTCTAGATGGCTTCGTCGAACGACTGTATGATTTAATAGACTGTAATAATAGTATCTCATAAAAAACCTGATTTAGTTAGGCTCTAGCATAGTAGGTAATCAATTAAAAGATAAAAGAAAATACAACTAAAAAGTATTGCATTGTTATCGGGCCCTTGATAAGTGTGCAAAGTTTCAAATCAATCCGTTTAGAAAGTGGTAAAAATCTCGTTCAAAGATTCCGTTACATAGATTCTTAGATACATACATACATAAACATATAAACTATATCAAGTTAATAAAACCGTTAAAAAAGTTAATAATGGTGACACAACAAAAAGGTTCATTTTCGCCTGAAGTCTCAGAAAGCGTAAACAGTTCTACGAAATCATCAACACAAGTTAAATTGGGTCCAAGTTTCTAACTTTTTATGATTTCATCGAGTTCTTGGAAAGTGATTGTAAAACATTGAAAATTGTAAAAAAATAACATTTTTTAATACAATAATAGACTACAGACCCGTGAACAAAATCTACGTAGTAAATGAACCAGCAGGAGACCTATGTAGGATGATAGAAGGGTATAAAGTAGTAAGATTCAGCACTATGCCGTCACTTGTAAGCTGTCCAACTGAGTACAGTCGAAGAGGGGAGGTTGCAACCCTCGATCATTTCTCCTTGTCGCATGATTTTTGTACGGTGTGTATTGCGAAATAATGGATTAGGAGAGGTATTGAAACTGTATGGAACCAATGCCGTACATAATCAAATGCCCAAATTTAATCTGTAAATCGCCGGAAAATCACGATTTTTTCCGACAAACTAATAATTAAAAACTTAAAATTTATATTTTTATAGTTTCAATACCTCTTCTAATCTATTATTCTGCAACGCCATACAAAAATCATGCGACAAGGAGAAATGATCGAGGATTGCAACAAGTGACGGCATAGTGCTGAATCTTACTACTTACTACCCTTCTATCATCCTACATAATAGGTCTCCTGCGCTTCTACCGCCTAACGAAAAACGCTTTGACGCTTTGATGCTTTGACATTGCTGTCTCTTTTCTTCTCGCTTGAAATGAAAGAGACGGCAATGCCAAAGCGTCATAGCATCAAAGCGTTTTTCGTTAGGCGGTAGACCCCCCGGTGGTTCATTTGACCCGTAAATTTTGTTCACAGGCCTGTAGTATAATTAGTCTATAATGTATTACATCCCTATATAGAAAACAACCAGCTCTGTGATTTTAACCGCGTAGTTTCCCGTTATAAAAATAGCCTATGTGGTCTTTCAGATTATAACCTAACTAGCTGTTACCCGCGACTTCGTCCGCGCGAAATAAATACTAAGGTAACTCAGGTAGTACCTATTTTTATACCCAGACACATTACTAAATTATTTTTAGTAATGCTTAACTAAAAACAGCTTATAATAAAACAATTTCATCAAAATCGGTTCAGTTGTATAGGTGTGAAAGCGTAAGAGACATTCGTCCCCCATTTCAAGTCCAATTTCATCCTCATATAGTTCGAAATTACAAAATTGCTAGAACAAACATTTATTGGCTTCGATTTCAACGATTGGGAACTTCCATATTGACATTCATCCCCATTTCAACATTAATTTCATCCCCGAACGGTTCGAAATTACAAAATTGCTAGAACAAACATTTATTTGCTTTGTGTCAAGTGCCTAAATACAGAGTCTCATGATTTTATCTTCAACGATTGAAAACTTCCATGTATACCATCCCCCCTTTCAATCCCAATTTCATCCCTATACAGTTCGAAATTACAAAATTGCTAAAACAAATATTTGTTTGCTTCGTGTCAGGTGTTTATATACAGAGTTTCATGGTTTTATCTTCAAAGGTTGAAACTTTCATGTTGACATTCATCCCCCATTCAACCTAAATTTCACCCCCGTACAGTTCGAAATTACAAAATTGCTAGAACCAACATTCGTTTGCTTCGTGTCAAGTGTCTATATACAGATTTTCATAGTTTTATATTCAATGGTTGGGATCTTCCATATTGACATTCATCCCCCATTTCAACCCCAATTTCACCCCCGTACAGTTCGAAATTATAAAATTGCTAGAATCAACGTTAGTTTGCTTCGTGTCAAGTGTCTATACATATACAGAGTTTCATAGTTTTATCTTCAACGGTTGAGAACTTTCATATTGACATTCATCCCCCATTCAACCTAAATTTCACCCCCGTACAGTTCGAAATTACAAAATTGCTAGAAGCAACATTCGTTTGCTTCGTGTGAAGTGTCTGTATGCAGAGTTTCATAGTTATATTTTCAACGGTTGGGATCTTCCATGTTGACATTCATCCCCCATTTCAACCCTAATTTCACCCCCATACAGCTCGAAATTACAAAATTGCTAGAATCAACGTTAGTTTGCTTCGTGTCAAGTGTCTATACATATACAGAGTTTTATCTTCAACGGTTGAGAACTTTCATATTGACATTCATCACCCATTTCAACCCCAATTTCAGCTCCGTTCATTTCGAAATCACAAAATTGCAAAACTAACATTCGCTTGCTTCGTGTCAAGTGTCTACATACAGATTTTCATAGTTTTATCTTCAACGGTTGGGAAATTTCATATTGACATTCATCCCCCATTTCAACCCCAATTTCACCCCCGTACAGTTCGAAATTACGAAATTGATAGAACAAACATTCGTTTGCTTCGTATCAAGTGTCTATATACAGAGTTTCATGGTTTTATCTGCAACGGTTGGGACATTCCATATTGACATTCATCCCCCATTTCATCCCCGTACAGTTCGAAATTACAAAATAGCTCGAAGAAACATTTATTTGCTTCGTGTCGAATGCCTATATTCAGAGTTTCATAGTTTTGTCTTCAACGATTGGAAGCTTCCATGTAGGTATACTTTCATGTTTCATCCCCTATTTCAATCCCAATTTCATCCCTATACAGTTCGAAATTACAAAATGTATAAGAACAATTATTCGTTTGGCTCGTGTCAAGTGTCTATAATTATTCAGAGTTTCATGGTTTTATCTTCAACGGTTGGGATTTTCCATGTTGACATTCATCCCACATTTCAACCCTTATTTCACCCCCATACAGCTCGAAATTACAAAATTGCTAGAATCAACGTTAGTTTGCTTCGTGTCAAGTGTCTATACATATACAGAGTTTTATCTTCAACGGTGGAGAACTTTCATATTGACATTCATCACCCATTTCAACCCCAATTTCAGCCCCGTACATTTCGAAATTACAAAATTGCTAGAACTAACATTCGCTTGCTTCGTGTCAAGTGTCTACATACAGATTTTCATAGTTTTATCTTCAACGGTTGGGAAATTTCATATTGACATTCATCCCCCATTTCAACCCCAATTTCACCCCCGTACAGTTCGAAATTACGAAATTGATAGAACCAACATTCGTTTGCTTCGTATCAAGTGTCTATATACAGAGTTTCATGGTTTTATCTGCAACGGTTGGGACATTCCATATTGACATTCATCCCCCATTTCATCCCCGTACAGTTCGAAATTACAAAATAGCTCGAAGAAACATTTATTTGCTTCGTGTCGAATGCCTATATTCAGAGTTTCATAGTTTTGTCTTCAACGATTGGAAGCTTCCATGTAGGTATACTTTCATGTTTCATCCCCTATTTCAATCCCAATTTCATCCCTATACAGTTCGAAATTACAAAATGTATAAGAACAAACATTCGTTTGGCTCGTGTCAAGTGTCTATAATTATTCAGAGTTTCATGGTTTTATCTTCAACGGTTGGGATCTTCCATATTGACATTCATCCCCCATTTCAACTCTTATTTCACCCCCATACAGCTCGAAATTACAAAATTGCTAGAATCAACGTTAGTTTTCTTCGTGTCAAGTGTCTATACAGAGTTTCATGGTTTTATCTTCAACGGTTGGGATCTTTCATTTTGACATTCATCCCCCATTTCAACCCCAATTTCACTCCGTACGGTTCGAAATTACAAAATTGGTAGAACCAACATTCGTTTGCTTCAAGTCAAGTGTCTATATACAGAGTTTCATGGTTTTATCTTCTACGGTTGGGATCTTTCATTTTGACATTCATCCCCCATTTCAACCCCAATTTCACCCCGTACGGTTCGAAATTACAAAATTGCTAAAACTAACATTCGTTTGCTTCAAGTCAAGTGTCTATTTAGAGTTTCATGGTTTTATCTTCAACCGCTGGGAACTTTCATATTGACATTCATCCCCCATTTCAATCCCAATTTCACCCCCGTACAGTTCGAAATTACGAAATTGATAGAACAAACATTCGTTTGCTTCGTGTCAAGTGTCTAAATACAAAATTTGATAACTTTGAATATCACGAATTTTCATACAACCGTTCATCCCCTGTTTCACCCTCTTAGGGGTTGAATTTCGCAAAACCCCGTCTTAGCGAGCGCCTACGTGCTAAAAGGGACTTCCATGCAAAATTTCAGATTTCTAGCATTTGTAGTTTCTGAGATTCCTTGATGAGTGACCTTTCGCTTTTATATATATAGATTGTGTTCCAAAGTTCAACCCGATCCGTTCATACCTTTTGACGTAATTGAGCAAAAAACATCCAAACATTGCCATTTATCCTACTTCCTACTAATGTTATAGATCAATGTATGGGTGTCTGTTGCTCAATTACGTCGTAATGTCTGAAGGGATTTGTTGAAATTTGGAACACAGATTATTATAGTCTGGAAGAACACAGACTACTTTTTATCCCGAGAAATAACAGGAACTACACGGGTTAAACCGCGGGGCACTGCTAGTATTAGTATATTGATAGGAGAATTTATACTTATACGTGAAATTTCCAGTTTTTGAGAGAGTATGCGTTGTACTCGTGTACATGTAACTCTTTGTTCCTCAACGGTAGGGCGTAGTCGGTTGCAGCGGGAATGTGGGTCAAGGGCTGTGCAAAACAACCCCCTACTTCCACCCCCCCACCACCTTGTTGCTACGTGCTGTTCTCCTTGCATACTAGTACTGCGCAGTCGCGGGGTTTCGCATGAATGATATACCTACTCGGTAGTATTAGGCCACGCACAAAGGCCCAGTTAAGGGTCGGTACATATCTGACGGAAAATGCGCCGAACGTATCATCGGTCACACTAACGCATCATCGGTTTAGTGTGAAAGGTTGGATGTTTTATTATTATATTTCTCTGTTCTGGCGTTACGCCACCGTTAAAACGCGACGTATTTTCCGCAACTATACTCGTAGGTAATATGGATATTTCCGGATGTATGTAACTTCAGTGCCTTTGATTCGAGATTGAATACGTTTATTTTGGATAGGCGCGCTCCATCGTAGACTGCGTCGTCGATTCAAGTTAGGTCGGTCAAGCGCAAACATATTGTTTCCAACGGTTGCCTGGAAGAGATCGCTTTTAATGATAAGGTTACGTTACTTTTGTGTATTTTAAATTACGTGCAATAAAGAGTAAATCTATGAATCCATCTACTTATCTAAATACTAGCTGAACGTGCGCGCGTTGCTACGCCATCTATCGAAAATCGATCGTACTAATTTAAATTTTGAACAAATTCGGTTACTTTAGGTTCTTAATGACGCAACCTTTAAAATATGACATATACTGTCACGCAACGAATGCTCTCAAAAAGCATTTTTTCCCCCGTTTTTGTTACATTTTTCATTCCTGCTCGGCTCCTGTTGATAGTAGCGTAATGTTAAATAGCCTATAGCCTTCCTCGATAAATGGACTATCCTACAAAGAAAGAATCGTTCAATTCGGACCAGTAGTTCCAGAGATCCTTGCGTTCAAACAAACAAACATACAAACAAACAAACTCTTCAGCTTTATAATATTAGTAGGTATAGATTACAAAAACGAATATGAGTTTGGATGTCTGTTGGTCAGTCACGCCGCATCAGTTCAAAATTTGAACACAGGTAGATTATAGTCTGGAAGAACACGTAGGCTACTTTTAATCGTGGGAAACTACCGAGAACTGACACTACTGTAACCGCGAGACACTGCTTGTAGATAAAATAAATAAATATACAGAGAGACTAAGGTATAAGCAATTATTTAATTATTCATTCGCCCAAAGTCCAAGTGATAAATTACACAGCACGTGCATTTCTCTAGAGCGCATTCAATTATGTAAATATATCCGATACTTTGTACCGAAGCGACGCCGAAAGGTGAACATCTGACCACATTGTTGCGGACATTATTCATTCACTCATTAACTGCATCCTGTGGAACCCGTTCATATTAATCGAGTCTTTATCGTAAGAAATTATCTTTATGTTGTGATTAATACGGCTTTAATTTCTATTTTTATTATTTATTTGTTTTTAAAGCAATTGACTTCAATTGATTGGTCTCTTATATAAATAACTAGCTGTTACCCGCGACTTCATCCGCGCGAAATAAAAACTGAGGTAACTCAAGCAATAACTAATTTTACACCCAGACACATTTACTAAAAACAGCTTATAATAAAACAAATTTATCAAAATCTGTTCAGTTGTTTAGGTGTGAAAGTGTAAGAGACATTCGTCTCCCATTTCAACTTCAATTTCATCCCCATACAGTCGTTTGCTTTGTGTGAAGTGTCTATATTCAGAGTTTCATGGTTTTATCTTCAACGGTTGGGATCTTTCATGTTGACATTCATCCCCCATTTCAACCCCAATTTCACCCCCGTACAATTCGAAATTACAAAAATGCTAGAACAAACATTCGTTTGCTTCGTGTCAAGTGTCTTTTACAGAGTTTCATGGTTTTATCTTCAACGGTTGGGAACTTCCAAATTGACATTCATCCCTCATTTCAACCCCAATTTCACCCCCGTACAGTTCGAAATTACAAATTGCTAGAACAAACATTCGTTTGCTTCGTGTCAAGTGCCTATGTTCAGAGTTTCATGGTTTTATCTTCAATGGTTGGGAACTTCCATATTGACATTTCAACCCCGATTTCACCCCCGTACAGTTCGAAATTACAAAATTGATAGAACATGCATTTAATTTCTTCGTGTCAAGTGTCTAGATACAAAATTTGATAACTTTGAAAATCATGTTTCATACAAAATTTTCATACAACCGTTCATCCCTTGTTTCACCCTCTTAGGGGTTGAATTTCACAAAACCCCGTCTTAGCGTGCGCCTACGTGCAAAAAGGGACCGCCATGCAAAATTTCAGATTCCTAGCATTTGTAGTTTCTGAGATTCCTTGATGAGTGACCTTTCGCTTTTATATATATAGACTAGCGGCCCGTCCCGGCTTCGCACGGGGTCAAATTTTTTGTTAAGTAGGTATGCTAAATGAATTGTACATGACCAAATTTTTCCAAAAGATCAAAATTAAAAACCAAAACTTTAAAGTTCAAAAACATTAAACTGCCTGGCCTGGTGGCTTAGTTGGTTAAAGGCCGTTTTGTAAAGCGGCGGTTTAACGATCAGCCGGATTGAATACAGCTGATTTAAAAACCACTGGAATGTATTCAACGCCATACGTTATTCAACACGGCTAGCCGTAATGTAATAAAGCGAGAGATTAGCCGCTTCTTTGATAATTTTTAGTTCCGATTCTTAACACTCATGGCGCTGCCTGACATAACAACAACCATGGCGTTGAATACTGTGTGTTCCTAAATTGCTAACACGGCTAGCCGTAATGTAATAAAGCGAGAGATTAACCGCCTCTTTGACAATTTTTAGTTCCGATTCTTAACACTCATGGCGCTGCCTGATATAACAACAACTATGGCGTTGAATACTGTGTGTTCCTAAATTGCTAAAGTGACAGTGGATTCTGGAGTTTGGAGGAATCGTACACAATATTATTAGGGTGGCACTTATCACCCTGGGCGTTACTTGGATACTATTTCGTTTCCACCGTCCACCTTGTTAAGACTAAATCGGACCGGGTAGGTTACATGAGGCCCAGATCCGACCCGGAGCACCCCGACTCCACCTAGTCTTGGCGCTACTACCCCTAGAGTGTATTTAAAAGAATGCGGGAGCCATGAAGCTCGAGGGAGGTCCTGAGTGGAGCGAGCCATGCAAGTAGTTTTAAAACTATAATAGGTCGTAACTTGACCACCATCTCACCTGATGTTAAGCGACGATGCTATCTACGATGGAACATGTTTCGATAATAGACCCTTGTCTATGGAAGTTCACCATGTTTCTTAGGTGTACCGTCACCGATATCAAGTTATGGGCTTTCAAACTTTATGTGAGAGGTAAAATGTTGTAAAAAAAATAGTACGGAATATCGTACGAAATAATCGATCAATTTATTCAGATAAATGAAATTAATTTAGATTTTGTGTTGTTATTTTTTTAAATATGGTCTTCCTACAACATAAGCAGTAATACAATGCGGCTGAACGTGGACCGCCTTATTGAAGAACATATTGCAATGACAATGCGGCAAATCGTTGAACCGCCGCATTACAAAACGGCCCCGTTTTTCAAAACGGCTAGCCGTAATGTAATACGGCGAACTATACAATCCGGCTGCGACATATACATCATAATCCAGATCTCGTTGTTGGGCTGTATGTTTGATGTCTTGATACAAATTGTCTTCAAAAATGTGCCATAATTCCGAGGGAAAACAAAATAATAATATTACCACAAACAACTCTCTCAGCCTCAACGGACACCGAGAAATTGAAGCTTCTCTCAAAGTGATTTCTTTGATTTTGAGTACCTAGTCTTGGAACGATGTACCTACGTGGTACATGATAAAGAAGTATTCTGAGATAAAATCACTCTGACTGGGATGAACGCTGTACTGTATGTACACTCTTCATAATTCTGCCGGCCGTCGCGTCGTTGCAAATATTTAGGATGGATATTTTTAATTTCGTAATATATTTTGAATGGAATGTCCGATTTTAATAATTCAAAAAGGAATCGATAGGTAATAAAGCAGTCTTGATTGAAAAATAATTTATTTTGATAAGAATTAAAACAAATGTATGAATAGCATGGTCTTAAGTTGATCGGCATTTTTATATTCTTTTAAAATGTAAAAAAGCAGTTGTAGCGACGTAATTACTGTAGTTAGACATAAATATGCTCTCGCGAGGTTTTTTGTAGATTTTAATACGTTCTATAATATTGTAGAACATTGTTTGGTTATATCATTGGTACTTTCCGCAGCGTATGCGATGAAAGCCATTTTATGGCTGTTTTTTTTATACCTTGCGTTGGTTTTAGTAAAAAATTCCAAAGATCACTATTTTTTTCTTGTAATAAAAATAGCCTATGTTACTCAGTGATAATGTAGCTTTCTCTTGGCAAAAGAATTTTTGAAATCGGTTTAGTAGTTTTTGAGTTTATTACATACATACAAAAATACAAAAATACAAAAATACAAATCTTTCCTCTTTATAATATTAGTATAGATAAGTAAATAGATCAGGGTTTTCCGCACGGTTCCTTTGTACCGATCGTAAGCAGATGAGGTGTATGTTAGTTATGGCGACATAGTGATGTGGCGCGACAAAAGTATGACACTTCCACAAGAGCGACAAAGCAAGAGCGATCAAACTCGCGCTTTCGGTGTAAAGTGTTTGTTCTAACTCTATACGTATTTGTAAACTCTTTGTTACGGACATTACTCCTTTACTCGTTTCCTTTGGAACCCGTTCATATTAATCGAGTCTTTATCGTAAGAAATTATCTTTATGTTGTGATTAATATGGCTTTAATTTCTATTTTTATTATTTATTTGTTTTTAAAGCAATTGACTTCAATTGATTGGTCTCTTATATAAATAATAAGTAAATAGATCAGGGTTTTCCGCACGGTTCCTTTGTACCAATCGTAAGCAGAAGAGGTGTATGCTAGCTATGGCGACATAGTGATGTGGCGCGACAAAAGTATGACACTTCCACAAGAGCGACAAGACAAGAGCGATCAAACTCGCGCTTTCGGTGTAAAGCGTTTGTTCTAACTCTATACGTATTTGTAAACTCTTTGTTACGGACATTATTCATTTACTCGTATCCTGTGGAACACGTCCAAATTAATCGAGTCTTCATCGTAAGAAATGATTATTATGTTGTGATTAATACGGCATCCATATCTATTTTTACCGACTTCAAAAAAGGAGGAGATGTTCGACTGTATATGTTTTCTTCTTCTATGTATGTTCACCGATATCTCCGTCAATCGGGGACCGATTATCAAAAATCTTTTTTTATTAGAAACTTCCGAAGTGGACCCATGAGTACCAAAAGAATATGTAAAAGACTCCAAATCATTACCTAGCACCCAGATATATAAGATGTTTTATCTCTATGCACTGTAATTTCACTGGAACATTGCACTTCAAACTGGAACACAGTAGTGTTTGCACATTACTGTTTGGCGGTAGAATAACTGACAAAGGTGTGGTACTTCCCCAGGCGGACTCTGCCAAGAGACCTACCAATACAAATCCCTATTACCTCCGGTCACGGCGCTACGCTTGAACGGTTGGATTGATATCGCTAATTCTCCATAAATTGTGTTTGTTATGAAGCTAGCAGTTAAGTTAATTAAATCTACGGCAGAATAACGTCAATTGAATCAGATAGTTATATATGAAAAAGCCAGGTTTAGTAATGAGGCGAATGAGGAGTAATGTCAAATACGCAAATAACCAAGGTCTACGCAAGCTGAAGTGTCAGTGGGTTAGTCATTTCCATTTAAATCTAATTAATAAGTTACCTTATTATATAGATTTCTGTGGTCATTTCATATCAATACACTAGCTGTCCGCCCCGGCTTTTCCCCGTGAAACATACATAGCATATAGCACTCAGGAATCACGTACAACCAACTAACGGTAAAATGTTTAAATCGCTCCAGTAGTTCCATCAGCGCGTTCAAACAACCAAAAACAACACCCGCCTTATCTTTATAATACTGTTATTTTGGGGTGATAAATAATAATAAACGAGAATGTAAGTTTGTTTGTTACGCTTTCACTTGAAAACTACTTAAGAGTGCGCCTAAAGCCAGGAAAAAATCAGATTTCACCCGCGTGACGCGTTTCTTAATGTGATGTACATAAAGTCGAGAATAGCATGACACAGTTTGGAGGAAAAATCAATATTTAATCAGGAGTCCATTTTTGACCAAGTTTTATTTAATTACTCAATAACTAAACATAAATTTAAAAAAGTGTTCGGTTACTTTACTAGAACGTACAAATAGGAATTTTATTACCAAAAAATAATGTGGGGTCATCGCTGATAATTTCGAGTACTCGAATTAAAACGGGTTTTTTCGGTGTCATTATTATGTTTTTATTGTAAAAAACTCTGATCTATTTTTAAAATTCTATTCGGTTATTGTGCTTCTTCTTGATTGTACCCACACGTCAATATTTTTTTTGTCATCGTTTTTAGTTTCTTAACTTCAGTGAGCGGCGTCGAAAATGTCCTTTTTTCGTTTTCTGGCTTTAGGCGCCCCCTTAACCGATCTTCATGAAACTTTTTAGGTTTACATATTCTTGGAGGTACTTATTAGAAGTAACATAGGTAGGTTACTTTTTCTTCTAGATACTTTATGAAGACCATAAAGAAAAGTAGAGATACTTAGGAGTCCGTTTATAAATTGTACGTCCACGCCTATGCAAGGTTCTTTATATAAGAAAACCTTTTGAAGTGAACATTTCTTTTGGCGCGCCACAGCCAGATTTTTCGTCCTGACGCATTTCTAGATTGCCATGCTCATGTCCACGCCGTTTGGTTTCACCCGCGTAATTTTCCGAAGTAAGTTATCAAATTCTAAGTTTTCACTTCTATCAGCAGTCCCTATGGCAGCCAATTTTGATATAAAGGGACCTATGGACTAATTTTACCATTAACGATGACCTCATTTCGCCACATCGTACGGTCCCATCCCAATATCTGGGTCACGGAGGCCGCTGCAGCCCAATCTAGGTCGCCAGTTCAAGGGCCGCCAGTAGGAAGGCGGTTTGGCGACTCGGCGGACGCAAGGACCCTTCCAATGGCTGTTCCTTGTTGATAAAACTATTGGGTTGTATATTGATGGCCTGAATAGACAGTGAACGCATTGGTCGTGCGGGATTTTGGCCTATTTGGCTGAAATTTCGTTGGCGATTTGCATTTGTTTGTATTCTATTAAGCGTGGGATTTGCTTATGTTGGAATCAGTTTCTTTATTGTCCAACATGCTACTGTTTAGTAGTAGCATAAGTAACAATAACAGTTTACACGTTTTGTGAGTGGATTCACTAAGTGTCTTGGAGTGTGAGAGTGAGTGAGTGATATGAATTAGCTAACTAGAGCGAGGAGCGAGAGTGGCTTGATCTATAATGATGTAGCTATGAGGAGCCTGGAATTTAGATTTCATAGACATAAGCAGGTTGTGACTGAAGTAAAAGACAGACTTTACCGGAGTATATAGATCATTCTGGTTTGAAGGGCAATGTTTGAAAACAAATAACAAAGCAATATATTATACCATCCTAAATTCCACATTAAGTAAGTTAGGGCTGAATAATTTACGCACGCACACTCCCGAAACTAAAGCCGGACGCAACGTAATCTGCAGTAGTTCCACAATAAAGTAGATATGTCGTGGGTTCGATTCCCACCCAAAACAAACATTTGTGTGATGAATATCGACGTTTAAGTATTTTATATCTGGGTGCATCATCATAAATATTAATTGTATTCTAGCGTCCCGTTTCGGCTTCGCTCGAATACTGTTATATAAGTAAAGGCTACTAGCGGCCCACCCCGGCTTCACCCGTATATAAATATAGCTTATTTTATAGAACGCAGGGATCACGTCCGTATCCAATGGTGAAATAATTTTTGAAATCGGTGCAATAGTTCCTGTGATTAGTGCGTTCACACAGACACGCTTTTCAGCTTTATGATATTAGTGTAGAGGTAGATTAATCGAAATACAAACTATCCTATCTTTCAAGATAGGATTGTTACTACTTCAAGTAGTTCATCAGTCCATCGTGAACAAACAACGTGTCGCGTTATATATTTTACTAGCTGTTGCCCGCGGCTTCGCTCGCGTTTTGTAAGTTGTTGGCGTTAGGCTTATGCGTTTATATGACGAATAAAAAGTTTAATACAAACCTTATCCCCATTTCACCTTGGGGATGAAATATTGATAAATTCTTGCTTAGTAGATCCCTGCATCATTGGAAGAATATGTGTGCGAAATTTGTAGGTTTCTAGCTCCAATGGTTTATCCTGTGCGTTTATGTAAAACTTTAATCCCCTATTTTACCCTCTTAGGGGCTGAATTTCGCAAAACCTCGTCTTAGTGAGCGCCTACATGCTAAAAGGTACTTCCAAGCAAAAGTTGAGACTCCCAGCATTTGTAGTTTCTGAGATTCGGTGATGAGTGACCTTTCGCTTTTATATATAGATAATATAGATTAAGAAGATAGTATCTACCTTCCATAGTAAAATCTGCTAACGGAACGCTGTTAGAGATGAATTCAAATGTTTGCACTGTGTCTGGGTGTTTATATGTATAATAAGTATGTATTTAAAAACTATAATAAGTTTTATATCAGCTATCTGGCCGCCATCGTACAAGCTTTGCTTAGTTCGGGGTCAGATGGTGTTGTGTGTGAATTGTCCACCAATATTTATTAGTACTTACGAAATATAATATCAATTCCACATTCCCTAAGCCAGCATTCTCTGTATTACAGATGCACAGTTCCGAGGCGCTCCCGGCGGCGCCGGCGACCGGGCCCAGTCTGCTGATGCGGCTGGGGAACCTCATCATGAGGGCGCGCAGCACCAGCCCCGTCGGCGGCAGGCTGCTGCCGTCCACCAGCCAGCAGGTAACTGTTCCTTCCACCAGCAGGTAACTGTTCCTTCCACCAGCCAGCAGGTAACTGTTCCTTCCACTAGCCAGCAGGTAACTGTTCCTTCCACCAGCAGGTAACTGTTCCTTCCACCAGCCAGCAGGTAACTGTTCCTTCCACTAGCCAGCAGGTAACTGTTCCTTCCACCAGCAGGTAACTGTTCCTTCCACCAGCCAGCAGGTAACTGTTCCTTCCACTAGCCAGCAGGTAACTGTTCCTTCCACCAGCAGGTAACTGTTCCTTCCACCAGCCAGCAGGTAACTGTTCCCTTCATATGGTTGAAACAGCATACTGAACAAACGCAGTTTGTAGTGGTAGGACTCTTAGCAGAGTCCGCCTGGGGAAGTACCACACCTTTGCCAAATATTCTACCGCCAAGCAGTAATGTGCAAACTTTACTGTGTTCCGGTTTGAAGGGCAATGATTCCAGAGAAATTACAGGGCTTAGAGACATAATATCTTAGATCTCTGGGTGACGAGCGCAGTGCAGTGCTAGGTAATGATTTGGACTATCATGTTTCAATAGCTGCGTGTTACTGTGCTGTTATGTGGCAGGCATGTTGCTTACCATCAGGCACATGACCTGCTCGTCTCGTCACTCTATGCTATAAAAAAAAAAAAAAAAAACGCATACTGAAAAAGGTTCTCGAGTGGCGACCACGAACCGGAAGACGCGGTGCTGGACGACCTCCCACTAGATGGACAGATGACCTCACAAAGGTCGCTGGAAACAGCTGGTTGCAAGTTGCGCGGGACCGTTTGTTGAAATCTAGGGGGGCTATGTTCAGCTGAGGACGTCTGCTTAAAGATATACGATACGACTTTGGTGTAAGAGGCCCAGTTTGTAATGAAAAAAAAAATTTAATGCTTGTGAAGCCATATTTTATTTTACTATGTTTATTTAGTCTGGACCTATATCGCGAGTTCCAAGATACAAGCTTTGGGGCTCATCAATAAGGTTTCGTACTTATGGGTAACTTGGTAAATAAATTAAATACAAATATAAAAATCTTTATTGATGTTAGCAGGTAAGATAACA
The DNA here is from genome assembly GCA_963693475.1 of Ectropis crepuscularia. NCBI lineage: Eukaryota > Metazoa > Arthropoda > Insecta > Lepidoptera > Geometridae > Ectropis > Ectropis crepuscularia. The sequence goes on along the minus strand of OY856366.1, from coordinate 15,495,776 downwards.
TATTTCAAAACTTTTTAAAAGTTGGCCTATACAAAGTGGCCTGTGCGAGAGGCCTGCAATATATCTGGATAAAACAATTTGTACTGGTCTGAATTTATACAATGATAAAAATTATAGTCAGCTGATATAACTCTTCTTCTTCGTCTTCTTTTAATTTCTGACTTCTGTTTGGTTGTCATATAATATGTGATCTGATTCTACATCTACTATTAATTTCTGGCTTCTATTGTATTAGTTGTGTTTGTATGCTTATGGAATTAGACCAGCCGTAACTGACTACTCGTTTTCTTAAACTATAGCTGGTATATTCCAGGTGGTCATATCGTTTTTACGTAAATTTGAAAGTATTTTATCTAATTGTATGAGGAACACTTCCGTGTGCTATGCTCTTTTCTTTTGCAAAGGTTCTGACACTATACGTAGTTTAAGTAAACTGTTTGGGGCTATGTTTCTTGAACTGTCGCTGCTTTGTTCCAGGTGGTGTCGCAGCCGCAGCTCAGGTCTGACGAGGACGAGGCCGCGGCCCTGGACGAGGAGCTGGCCAGCCACGTGACCGCGCTCTGCTGCCACATGGAGCCTTTCTGCGTCGAGGTACCTTTACTCTTCACTTGGGTGCTAAGACCCTGATGCCTGATGGTGCTGATGGGTAGGACGAAATGCGTCGAAACTGAATCTACAGTGTTGAAACGTGGCAATGACAATGCCAACTAGGAAATGACTCTTAGCAGAGTCCGCCTGGGGAAGTACCACACCTTTGCCAGTTATTGGACTAGTGTAGGGCGCTTAAGGTCGGGCTGAGTGGCGTGTTCTGGAAGAGGCATATGTTCAGTAATAGACGAATATAAACATATACATTTAAAACATAATTTATTTCGTTACAAAGTAAGCTGTGACAATAATTTGATTTCCCTACCTTTTGCTTCAGTTCAAAAGACTGTGTTGCAGAAGGCAATATAGACTGATTCAAAACTGGTGCTTTGAACATGACGTTTTTATCTATCAACACATGAGGGTCAAATAAAGGCCTTTTCGGACTTCAGAAAGGTCCGCCAATTGAGAACCGATTTTGATGAATATTTCTCACAAATGTTATCGAAATCGGTTTTGTGTTAGAAAAATGGGAAAGGGGGTATATTAGATCATGCACATGCAGATCAGTTGCACACTCGCCTAGTTGTAGTGGCTCTTTGCAGAGTCCGCTAGTGAAAGTACGACACCTCTGCCAGTCATTCTACCGCCAAACAGTACTGTGTTCCGATTTGAAGGGCATGTTTCCAGAGAAATTGGAGATTGTTTTAATGTTGTGATCGTGATGTTTCCAGGTGTCGTTGTCCGCGCAGTGCCGCGAATGCTCCGCGCCCCTGTACGAGAGACAGCGCCGGGCTCTGATGCTCGAGAGGTGGACGATGCGCACCATTGCTTACAAGTAAGATAGCAAAATTACTGCTAATCTAGTCGGGAGAACGGCCACTGCAGAGCAAAATCAGAGCTTTAAAATCCCACACGCACCAATGCCTTTTCGATGTCATGTGCGTAAACTTAAAAAAACGGTGAAGGAAAACATCGTGAGGAAACCGACTTAAATTTTTCGAGGTCATGTATCGTCCACCAACCCGCACTTGGCCGTTTGAACATTAAGTGGGGCTCCTTATGAAGCTAGCACGAGCGTAAGCAGCGTACTATTTGGTCCCAGGGTCCCACTGCTGCGACTCGGGGCCTTCTCTTCGGAATCTTCAATTTTGTGACCGGATTTTTACCAAATTTGTTATACAGTATAGTAACATTTGTTTTGAAACAAACGCACAGACAAACAGACAACAACTTTGGCACAATTGTAAAACATATTTGGCGTATAATCCGGTCACAGAATGGAATGTTCCGGAAAGTGCCAAGGGTATACATTTTTGTGAAAAAATCCAAATAAGTATGTATTCCTTAATGTAAACGCTATACAGGACTTTAACACGATTCGAAGTGATGAGTTATTGTAGAATAGAGAACTATCTTTCACAGGTCTATTTCCATCTTTCATAAACGTAGTATATGCAGCCGCCAACATGTTGGCTGCATCACCAAAGACCATTCAAGATTTCAACCTGCAGATGGCCATTAGAGACAGAAATGCGGCTGTAGTGGAGGCTCTGGGCCAGGAGGAGGCGGCTTAGAAATCGGACAGACTAGCAATAGAATTACGTTTAAAATGTTCACCACCCCCCTACTCCCCCCCCCCCCCCCCCCCTTATTTTCCTCTTCTTCTCCTGATCCAAGAACTATGTAAATAAAAAAAGATTATTGTAATGACAAAAGTCACGGACCCCGGAGTCTGTGGAGTGTTTAAATTAAATATAAAAAAAAAGTATATGCAGCCTACAAAATGTTTCCACTACTGGGACTTGGGGCTTTGGGCTTTCTCTCGCAAGACTCAAGACCATAATCAACCGCGTTGGCCCAGTGCGGGTTGGTGGATGACGCATGCCCCCAAAAGATCCTAGGTACGTGTCGGTTTCCTCACGATGTTTTTTCTTCACCATTTTTAAGTTACATAACTCATGACTTCGAAAAGACAGAATGTCTTTTCGATACTTATTTTTTGCTGTCTTGCGCGAGATTCGCGCGAAGTGTTCCGGATCAGTAGTTGCCGTTCTCCCGAATGGACCTACCGCGATTTATCTGCGTCTTGAAAAGGCGTCACCCTCTTAATCTGTTTGTAGAGCGATAAAACATGTCTGTTTGTGTCTCCGCAGCGGCAAGGACGGTCCGGCGATGATCAACTCGCAGTGGCTGCTGAACGCGGTCCGCTCGCAGCTTCATTTCTCCCAGCTGTCGGCCTGGCTGGCGCGCCTGCAACCTAGTCCGAAGCCCAGGTAACACATACATACCTCTGTACATCACGACTGATATTATACACAAAAGTGAGTCCAGGCAAGAACATACAATTACATTACTACTCGATGACGATGACGTTCGCGGTCACCAGGTTTCTAGTTCTGGCCCGGTACCTCACTCCAACATGGCCTTTACTTTCCTTTAATCCTTGGAAAGTTGACTTGGAAAGAAGACTGTTCTGCGACCTTGTCGTTTTGATGTTCTCGACGGAGTTGGTTTTGAGAACACGGTGAAGCCTCAGGAGGTATTTGTTTCTAATTTCTACTGATTTTATAAACTAGAAGTCCACAGTTGTGGGTTCCTTTTTCTGAGGTAACTGTAGCAGGACATAAAGTAGCAAACACAGCACACTAAATGTTCCCACTGCGGAGAAACGGGGCCTGCTCTCGCAGGAGCGAGTCAAGGCCATAATCCACAACGCTGGTGTTGCGGGTTGGTGTTTATGAAGTACCCACTTTCTGAAATCAAATTGTTTATTTGTCAGACATGGTCGTATATAGAAATACAACAAACAGTGTAGAGATATAATTCTACTCATAGTATTTATTCTCTTAATACCCTTGAAATGAGAATAAACAAAAATCCTTAAGGAAATAAATAACCTTATCTGAAATTACTATATTCTATGCGTACAAAGTCATGGAAAAATATTAGTATATAGATACAAACATATATTATGCTTCATAAAGAACGTGTACTTAACTTGTCCTTACCGTATGTTTGTGGGGTGTAGGCGTGTGATGTCAGCTTGTCCGCTTCACGCTCCGTAGTCCACTAAGACGAAAACTCTCGAGTACAATACTTGATAATATCATTTTACATTTCCAGGAGGAAACTGAGCCGCGACCAGTGCAACTACAAGAAAATCGAAGCCAACTGCGACGAGGAATCCGAACGCAAACTGAATATCGTCTACTCCATAAAGACACCTGGCAAGCTCGCGGAGTTCGCGAAACCCCCCACCGACCACACCTTCCCCGTCACCGATGTCGGCAATAACACCTATTTACGCGTCGATCTACAAAGTCTCCCGCGTCTAGAAGACATACCAAACATCAAATGTCAATGCCAAACACAGAAACGGCGCACCAGCAAAGACAACGCCACGGACGAACTGGTCGGTAAACTCAATGATCTCACTATAGGTTCTAGAAAATACGATGGTGCTATCAACTCTAATATAGGCACGGCTTCCAGACGACTCTCGATCATCTCAAACCCTGGCTCCACTGAATACCTCTACAAAGCTAAGGATAAAGATGTAGTCGATGATAGAATGTTGACTCCGTGCAGCGAAAACGGGAAACATAAGTGTAGCTGTGACGACGAATCCGATGGCAACAAAGAAATTAACAGCAAACAACCGCCTAAGAAACTAGACGAGAGGAGATTGAAAGAAATCGCAAAGTATAAGAGGAGAATACGCAAAGAGAAGATGAAGAAGCTCTGTGATAGTACGTCTTCGGAAGGTGACGGTTTGAAGTCTAAGGAGACGACGTCAATTCCGATCCTGCAAGCGTCTAGGTTCGATAGATTCAGAGCCATTGGATGCTACAGGAATCAGACGTACCTAACTTTACCGGCCAGTAGAATCGAAACTAAATCTCCGTTCGTAGAAGCAGACAGCATATCACCGCCTGAATTCAAAAAGACTAATACAGTTGGAACGCAGACAGACGAATTCCTCTGCCAATGTGGGAATACGCTTGACTTGAAATGCGAAAGTTGTCATCGAGGCATGGTCAGATCCGATGGTACCTACGACCTAGCTTCGTTGACCGGTGTCGAAGAAAAACAAGAAATAGGAGCTCGAAGGAAGTTCAACGACGTAGAGGACGAGAAATCGTTAAAAAAGCACAAATGTGATAATAGTATAATGTGTGATAATGTTAATAGTAATAATATAAATGGTCTGATAAAGAGGCCGAAACTGAGGCGCGTGTTTCCGATTGTGGATCGTTTGGAACGGATAGTGGTCGACAGACACAAGAAGGATACTGAGAAAGATATACAGGATTTGCATCTTAATACTGACGATTCTGTTTTTTCCACTCCGAAAGAATCGAAGAGGCAAAAGACTTTTTCGATTAGCGACGATGATTACGTATTTTACGAGAAATGTGATTACGGGACAATAGACCGAAACGACGTAGAGTCGCCCAAAGACGAATGTCCGGATTTCAAATTCGCTGAACCTCAACAGGATTTGGACAATTTCGAGTCGAAAGACGACTTGGAGTCTTTGAAAGATGGATTCATTTTCCCGGACCCTAAGAAGGGTGAGTTGAAAGTTACTACTAAACCGCTTAAACAAAATTTTTGTTATAGTGAACAGTAGCGAGATGAGCAGGACATGTGCCTGATGGTAAGCAACACGCTTGCCCGTAACAACACTGTCACACACCTATTGAAGTACAAAAAGTCTAAATTATTTGTCGTGGTGAATAATGGTTTTATTCTTCCCTTGTCACATAATGTCCAGAGTCACAGCATGGGCTCCTTCTTGTTCGTTGCGTTACCATTATATTGTAAAAAAACATTCAAGATTTGTCTTAAGTCACGCGTTACAGCGCGGTGCACAGCTAGTATAAACTAAATGAAAGAAAAACATAAATACAGTAGATTTCATGTACATCTATCTGTCTTGTATTTTCAAATTGATTTTCTTCTACCTTATGTAGATCCATCGGTCTTGTATATTCAAATTGATTCTCATCTACCTTATATAGATCTAACTGTCTTGTATATTCAAATTGATTTCCATCTACCTTATGTAGATCTATCGATCTTGTATATTCAAATTGATTTTTATCTACCTTATGTACTCGTCGACCTCGACCTCGGTTTTTGTGTTTTCAATTTGATTTTCATCTACCTTGATCTATCGGTCTCGTATTTTCAAATTGATTTTCATTATGTTATGTAAATCTATCTGTCTTGTATTTTCAAATTGATTTTCATCTATGTTATGTAAATCTATCTGTCTTGTATTTTCAAATTGATTTTCATCTACCTTATATACACCTATCTGTTTTGTATTTTCAAATTGATTTTCATCTATTTTATGTACAATCTGTCTTGTATCTTCCACTCTTACGTAATGACCTCAATGAAATTCTATCTTCCAGGTCACGACAGCGTGCCGTCTCCGCGCGACTCGGTCCAGTTCCGCTGGCGCTTCTCATCGGCGGCGTCCATGGTGTTCCACAGCCGCACCGGCCTGCCGCTCACCTCCAGCCCCGCGCCGCTGCGCCGGGGCCGGCGCTGCTTCGACTACGACGAGTCCATCGCGGGCCCGCGCGCCGTCAACAGGTGGGGGTACAGGGGGGATACAGGGGCTGACACAGATATACATACTGACACAGATATAGACACTAACACAGATATAGACACTGACACTGCAAAGCATCGTCGTCTAAATGAGATTAGCCTTCTAAGCATGGCCGTCTATATTAGTCTTCTAACCATGGCCATCTAGAAATGTTAACACATTTATAGCTATGTTTGGATAATATCAATTCAAAATGGCCGCCATCACAAAATAGCGTATATATCACAACCTCCCGGATCAATGTGGGTATCTAATGAAAGGGCTTGACTAGTAAAAACTATGACAAATTTCAAATCCAAGATAGTCGCCACCACAAAAAGTGCGAATTACATAATTTTTTACAACTCCCTCAAATCCAAGGTAGTCGGGGGTAAATCAAAATTTTCAATTTTGTTTTTGTAACATCATTATTCGCGGTCAAAAAGACCGGCCCACCCCGTCGTATGGTACATTATTTGAAGTATTTGTTGTGTATGTTTCCAGTGCGCTGTTCCACCCGATCTCCCCGCTGTCGGCGGGCCCCGCCTCCCCCGCCTCCCCCGCGTCCCCCGCGCCCCGCACGCCGCCCCCGCACAAGACCAAGCTCCGGATGCCGCCGAGCACCTCGCTACTCGGTAACTTATATATCAACATCAACAGCCCACTAAACGTTCCCACTGCTGGGACTCGGGGCCTTCTCTCGCAAGGAGAGAGTTAAGGCCATAATCCACCACGCTGGCCCAGTGCGGGTTGGCGGATGACACATGACTTCGAAAGATTCTAGGTACAAAGAAACGTCGATAATGTCTAGACACAGGTAGAAAATAGCGAAAACTGAACTGCGCTCCCGAAGTACTAACATTGTAATGGTGGCAATGGCGGGAGCGCGTTTCCCGCGTCTCACCCCGCACGCCCCGCACGATTGCCCCGTCTAGACTGCTTCGAACGACTGTATGATTTAATAGACTGTGGTAAAACTTTGAAGATATCTTGTACGAGGTTGTTGTTGCCTATGAGCCTTTGGGCATATCCAGAACGTTTCCAAGGCCTCTACCTGGACGTCTACTCTATTTCTACGAAAACGTAATTTCGTAAAAAAAACTCGCGACTTTCCTATTCTCGTTCTACTTCGTTTCGTCCGATACAACATTGTTTGACGTTTAAATGTTCTAAGCAAACTCTAATTAGAGTAGGCTTAGCCCATCCCAAAAGTACAAACAGTATTCCATACAAGAGCGAATCTGTATTTGATATAAAGTGAGCAACTGTTCAGACTTGAATTACCTATGCACCTTTGAAAGAAATCCAATATGGAAACCACCAATAACTGCCAGTTTTTTTTTGCAATTTGTGATCAAGTGCTTATTTCACTTGGGTAAATTTAATCGCTACTGAATTTAATGAAGTGTGTAATATCACTCAGTAAGGTCAGTAAGCAGTATACTAAATTCAGGAGCGAAGATTGCTTGCTTCTAACTTTCTTCTAGATTTGCATCTGAATTCAGTCGACTAATCTTGCAGAAGCAATAACACAAAGTGAATACTTAAGAAGTAATGTGAGTTAAGATAAACTTAACTCAATTCAGATTCTAAATTTAGCCAAGTGTAATAAGCCTTTTGAGTTTATAATTTAATATGTATTCTATATTCTGGTGCAGGTTCATTCGAGGAGTCTGCGCTTCAAGGGCGTCTAGAGGCAGTCGCCACAGTGCACGGCTTCACAGCTGAACTGGGGGCTTCGGGCGCGTTCTGTCCCCCTCACAAGAGACTGCCCGTCACCGTGTTCTTCTACGCGCCGGGGGGCACCAACGCTCCTTACATGGTAAGTCACAACTACCGACCGCTGGCTGGCCTGGTGGTTTAGTTGCTCGTAAGTCTGGCTTCGCAAGCCGTTGTTTTTATTTTTGAAGTGAAAACTTCTTTAGGCGCGCTATAGACAGAATTTTCGTGGGCTGTGAAATGGATTCATCAATCGTCACGCTTGGATATGATAATGGATCGGATCGGAAATGAAATCTTCGGGTAAACTCTGTAAAAACGGCCAGGTAGGTACCAGGGCAACAGAAACAGTAAAGAGTTTCGATTACCTACCTCAACAGCCCAGCGTTTATCTCCAGATACCAGGACAACAGTAATATAAAAGAGTTGCGTTTGCCCCTAGGTACCAGTACCAGGGCAACAGCAAGTTTTCACTTCTATCGGCAGTTCCTATGACTGCCATTTTTTTTTTGTTCTGCCCTCGCACAAGATACTTCCTGTCAACGTGTTTTTTTTACGCGCCGGGGGCTCCATCGTTCCTTACATACAACTACAACTACCGACCGTTCTTACCCCCGCACTAGAGACGATTCAAGACAGGGGGCACCAACGCTCCTTACATGGTAATTTATAACTACCGACAGTTATGCCCCTTACACAGAGACTTTCAGTCACCGTGCTCTTCTATTCAGGGGGCACCAACGCTCCTTACATGGCTTACAACTACCGACCGTTCTGCCCCCGCACTAGAGACTGTCCGATACTATTTTCTTCTGTCCGGGGGGCACCAACGCTCCTTACTTTGTAGGCTAAATTACGCAGACCAGCCTGGGAATCCGCTACTATCTGATCGGTAATGGTTAACTCATAATTAAATGCTAAAAGAATCTCTGCTACCACCCAATATACATATAAACGATTGGGACGTTATCTTAAAATCTATAGGAATTTGACACGATACCTTGTGTAACCGGGTTCCCCGTACATAAAAGTGTATGCCTAAACTTATCCCACGAACTACCCCTTCCCAGTGGTTAGAAATTTATAATAAATAGTTACTAGTGCAATACGATGACGAAACAGATTAGGTTAGACTGCAAAGTGCTGCCACATCCAAGTTTAATAATTACCATTACGTTTTTCTACAAGTTAGCTAAAATATGTTGTTACGTCATTCTATTCCAAACAATGGTAACTGTACGCGTCTGACTGCCCGTCACTGAGAATAATTCTGGTCCAGTACATTGTGAACTGTAATATTACTGTTTGTTTGTGTGAGTGTCACATTATTACAAATATCTACATATTTATGTCCAAGTGTGGAAGAGTACAGACTGATTACGTATAAATTGATTGAAGCAATCACAGCGACACGACAGTGACAGATGCGGCTGATGGACTAGTATCCATGGCCAAAATTTATTTAAAAAAATGGTTTTCTGTAAAGTCGGTTTACTGACGATAGTTAACGTGACGTCCTGACGTCTAGTATTTGTGTTAAGCGCCATCTAGGTAAAACATTCTGAAGCTTTTTGAAAAGCTGTTCAAAGCGCCATCTCTGGGTACATCATTGTACTAGCACAAGTTCTTAACTTCATATCGTCGTTTTTCTAAAACATGGACAGATTCCTTGAACGTAATACACATTTCACTCACTAGATGGTGCAAAAAGTAATAAGTCGAGGTAACGGCGGTAACGTTACATGACGTCAGGTTTTGCGGGCGTGCAGCCGGCTTAACCGAATTATAAGACGTTATCACGTCAAAAGATAATGACAGCAGACAGACACCATCAACAGGCTATCTTTCTCGCTCTGGCACACTCGGCGGTCCCGAGTTCACCCGAACAGTTCGACATTTCTTTCCTTTCCGAGCGTGAATGAGCTCAATTCGCAGACCACGAAAAAAACTGTGTGTGAACAACAACAAAGAAGTTTTCACATCAAAAAATCTTCTGCTGGTTGTATCTACTACCTAGTATTTTTATATTAAATTAAAATTCATTTATTTCAGGTTATACCCCCAAATATACAATTGACAAATAAAATCCATGAAAAGTAAAATTAATTGTTACATAAAAATAAAAATAGAATGTCAAAATAAATGCAAACAATGTATACATAACCTTCTCATAAAAGTAAAATCAAAGTCTCAAAATTGTCATATAAAAATGTCAAATTTAGAATGTCAAAATAAATGCAACGTCTATATAATTTTTATAAAAAGTTAAATTAATGTCAATTAGAATGTCAAAATAAATGCAAAGTCTATACAATTTTTATAAAAAGTAAAATAAATGTCAATTAAATTGCAATTGTAACATAAAACTAAAAATAGAATGTCAAAGTATATGGAAACAATGGCTATAACTTTCTGTCTGGTTTCAACACTGACAAATGTCTCTCACAACAATGCCGGAGAAAAACACAATATGACGTCATCTGTTCAGCGTCTATTTGTTTTATTCATTTTCCTTCTAGCAACGAGTACATGACCTGCCCATTTTAGTCTATCTCTCTTTTAGAATGATCCATCATTTAGACCACCAACCGTTGTATCCCCAGGGCCACATCAACCTAGGCAGCGAGGGCTACCGCGTGGCCCGCTCGGGCACCATCCAAGTGTCCCTCTTCAACCCGCACGGCACGCTCGTGAAGATGTTCGTGGTTCTGTACGAGCTGGGTGGTATGCCGGCCAGCGCTCGCACGTTTCTGCGACAGAGGACGCTGTATATGCCGGCCGGGGCTGAACCGCCGGCCACTGCGCATCATAAGTGGCTGCGCTATCTGATACATCTAAGGTAATATGTGTTTGCGACCCTTTCTACAATTAAATATGACTGTTTTGTTTATGTTAGTTTTAGTTCGCCAAGATTGTAACTAGATAGCGTTGTTCGATCTTAAAACGCGCTATTGTTTGTGTCACTGAAATAGTGACCCGTTGAATGTGTGTAAGTCTTTGCGTCTGCGGTAATGTGACTTCTATGTAAGCGGAAATTTAGCTTTTGTAGCAGTATTTACTTAGTTTTCAAGTCTGCTACTCTGCTATAGCATATAGCACTCTGCTTAGCTGTGGTCATGTTTTTACTGCAGCTGCGGCAATATGGCTTCTAAAACTTCGGTAATAGAGCTTCTATACCTGCGGTAATGGGGCTTCTATAACTGCGGTAATGGGGCTTCTGTAGCAGAGCTAGTAGTAGAGCCGTTGCCGCTGCGGGAATGTGACTTCTATAACTGTGGTAATATAATATCTGCAGAAACGATAATATAGCTTCTGTAGCTGCGGTAATTTAGCTACTACACCTGCGGCTATGTCTTCTCTAACTGCGATAATAAAGTTTTTACCACTGCGGGAATGTAGGTTCTATAACTGCGGTACTGTGGCTTCTATACCTGTGGGAATATAACTTCTGCAGCTGCGGTGATATAGCTTCTGTAACTGCGGTAATACAACTTCTACAGCTGCAATTGTAAATTAATTAGCGAAGTATACTGCCATAATCCAAATTTAACACATCAAGAGCTTTTTAAAACAGTTTCCTTTTTTATTCTCCACAGATTCATGACCTCAAAATCCGGCAAACTCTATCTCCATACAGACATCCGCCTCATAGTCTCTAGGAAAGCTGACCTGGACACCGCGACCGCGCACTCGGCTCTCTTCCGACCGCTCCCGACCGCTCCCGACCGAGACACACCCGAGACTGACGCGCCGAGCCGCGCGCCCAACCGAGTCTTCGGCGGCTCGAGCGAGTTCGACTCGGAACGACCCGAGATGAGAGAACTGGGATACGAGAACCAGAATGGAGTATCATACGAGTTGAGGAGTTTTACGTACGCCCCAGAAAATCCCAGGTATTCTCCGCGGTAAAAAGAAAAAACACTGATATTTTTGACCGTCATTTCAATCAATTCATGATGTTTTACTGTAAAGTGGCGTGACGTATAGCTCATTTGGTGCAACATTGACGAAATTACACTACTTTAAGAAATTTTGCAGAATATTGGTCAAAAAGTGTGAAATTTTGAAGGGATGTGATTTTAAAAAAGAGTTCAGTATATGTAGTGTTCTATTGTAGTACCAATCCACTGGATAGATTGTACGTAATATAAATACAAAACCAGGTATCTGTGAAAACGTCGAAATAGGTGTAATTACGCCATTGTAGCACCAAATTAGACATATTATTTTTAGTTAATTCACTTGTAAGTCATGAAATTTGAGGAGTTTTACCGCTCCCGAAAATCCCAGCTATTCCTAGCTAGCTAAAAAAATATCTGCTGAAATTTTTGACTGTCATTTGAATCAATTAATGATATTTTACTTAAAACTGACGTGATTCTAACATATTTTTAATAATTCACTTGTAACTCATGAATTCTTGAATGAGTCTGACTTAAGTTTCGGTCGCGTCCGTCGGCTTATTTCAAAGACGCACGCGCGTGACTATTGCTGGTTTAGCACTTAAGTTGGACTCGACCGATATATCACGCGTGAGTTTCGCGAGTTAATTAAATATGGATATTTTACATATGCTCCGGAATACCTTGTATACCGCAGTCAAAAAAATACTGCTGGAAATTTGTCTGTCTGTCATTGTAATCAATATTTTTTTTTTTTTTTTTTTATTTTTTTTTTTAAATAAAGAGTGACGAGACGAGCAGGACATGTGCCTGATGGTAAGCAACATGCCTACCACATAACAGCACAGTGACACGCAGTTATTGGAACATGAAGATTCCAAATCATTACCTAGCACTGCACTGCGCTCGTCACCCAGAGATCTAAGTTGTTATATCTCTAAGCCCTGCAATTTCTCTGGAAACATTGCCCTTCAGACCGGAACACAGTAATGTTTGCACACCACTGCTTGGCGGTAAAATTAATGGAATCGAAGTGTATTAGACTTATTAAATGCTTTTATGATGATCAATTAAACTTGTTTGTGATATGTTCTATGTGTACACAATGGTGGTAATATATATATATATAAATATTATCATTAGTTAGGGCGAGCGTTGTATTAGGAACTGAGAGTTGTCTTGTTGAAGCGAAGCGAGCGTAAACAAAAAAAAATTATAACAGTTTTGTTTATGCCGTAATTGAATGTAAATTGTACCGTTATCAATTTTTAACTACATGACTAGGGTATAAAAGGCTTCTTTAAAGTGAAATTTTAATTAATCAACTGACGTAATAGAGCAAAGAAATTTCAACTTTATTGCAATAGCAAATAAGGCTGAAATTCGATAAATCAATATTTGACACTTCACCTTTTTTGTTCAACGAGAAATTTTAAGGTGAAAAATCTATGAATCGACTCTCAAATTGGTTCAAAGATTATTAAAATTGAAACTTTTCAATTTTATTGCAATCGACATAAGGTTGAAATTCAATTCGTTGATTTATAATTTGATGAATCACTTCTAAATGTTCGCTTTAAATGGCCTTTTTAGTCCCACTAAACTCTTGCAGAGTAATGTAATATGTAAGTCTTTGAGACATGCGTACAAACAGAGTTATGTTGTACCTAATTTCGTTGCGACCGACGAATCTCAAAATGAGTTTTACCAAAATTGACATAATTTCTATTTTTTGTCATCGACAGAGAACTGAAAATATTCTCATTATTATGACCAACTTTTTCAATGTGAATAACCCAATTAAAGACGTAGCCTGATTATACGACTCCGCTCCTACACGACAAATAAAATATCACCCAAATCTGAGCTTTAGTCCATGTCGTAAAGATATAAATTACATTGGCAACATAAATAAGCAGATTGTTCGCTGACAGCGAGCTTACTGCCGTTTGCTAATCTATGTTGCCAATGTAATTCTATATCTTAACTGGCATGGAATAAAGCCCATATTTGAGTGATATTTTATTTGATAGATTGATAGTATTCTACTAGAGAGCGTTACAAAGGATTCAAAATAACTCGCAATCTAATGTATTATATATTTACCTCGATGTTTCGACGTGAGTCGACCACGGCTGTTGTAACGCTGCCGAATCGTCGAGGTAAATGAGTAACAATTTAGATCGCGATAATTTAGTCGACTGAATTCTAAAGGAAGTGAAGCAAACGATCCTTGCTGCTAAATTTAGTATGCTGGCTTACTGAATGCTGTGAAATTTAGTGGCGACTACATTCAGTCTACTAAATTTAATCAAGTGTAATAAATCTTCTTGACCTACGTTATGTTTACACTGTAATAGTTTTTAAACTTTTGCGAGTTAAACTCAACTTGCAAAAGTTTAAAAACTATAATTTTCTAGTTGTACAGATATGTTGGAACCGTTATAAAAGTTGGTCATATTGATGATTGCACCCTTCGTGGATCAATACAGGAGTTTTAAGTTACCCTGTTTCAAAATTTCCCCCCAAAATAGGGTCATATGGAAGTGTATAAAACTAAGATAATATTGTAATGGGGTGTGTAATATACACATTTTAACACGAGGGTAAAAGCCCTTACGAGGGTGTAATATAGCCTTTATGATTTAAAGGTGGAAGCCATTGCGCCGGGTGCACACTCTCGCTGAAGAGTTGGTATATTTTGAGCGAATGCGAAATTAAACTGGACAGACTTTGGACGGATTTAGCGACGAAGTTATCTGTCACATTAAACGTCATTCAACTTTTCTATGAATTAAATAACGCAGAACACATTAATTTGAATAAGGCCAAAGAGACGCAATAAGCAATACAAATGGCGTCAATTATCAATTAAAATTTGTTTCGATATCATCCCGTCCCTTCATTCATCGCCGGTTCGCCATCTTGTTGTCTATCTGAGATATGCTTACATGATACGGTGAGTCTTCGAAAAACTGTTATGGAAAAGGCGAAAAACAATTATGGAATAGGCGCAAGTATTGTTTAACAAGAAATGCATAGTTTGACATTTTGCTTCGATGACGAAAATCAATAAGAAAACTACAACGTACAGAGTCAAATGAGCAGACGTCTCTCTTTTTTGCATTGTAAAAGAGAGATGATTGTAAACGAAGTCTGACCTTTTCACTCTAGTCGCACCTCTAACGAATAATAATATTGCTTATTACACTGCTATTAATGTTTTCCCTACATTTAGAGAAGATTTGAAGCGATAGCAAGGCCATAAGCAGTTTTGTTAAGCGCTAGACACATTGGTGCCACAAGATATGTGTAAATTAGTTGATTTAAAACGTCGTAATGTGACTGTGACTTACTTGTTTCATCGGTTTAATTTAAATGACGATTTTATGTTTGTTAGTCAGTCTTACCATGGCATTAATTGGAATAGAATCAATACGCATCTCGAAATTTTGACATGTCAATTGAGACAGAAACATGACTGACGTGATTGATAGGCAGTTCGCCATTGTTGTTTACATTATAAAATATGACATCTGACAGTAACGGAACGTCAGTTCATTACTACTAGCAGAAGTAGTGGTAGCATACCTAAAAATCAAAGTTAAAGTTTACTTGATGAAATAGATTCAAGTTCTCGTTCTCAGTGACAAGTTTATGAGTTTTTCCACTCGCTCTTGGTTTTGTTTAAACGAAGCTTTGTACGAAATAAGAGCGGATCATTCAAAATCCTTCACTGGCTAACAAAATGATGCTTACAGAATAAAATATGAATCTGAAACGTCTGGCGAAATTATGTTGGTCTATTATTGACGGTTAGAAGTTTTCGGAATGACATATGAGTGATAAACATGTCAAACTATAGATTTTGATGCATCTACCAAATAAGCCTTAGCACCACCTTTGGTGTAATTGAGTACTATTTTTGACAGTTTTTTTTGCGTACAGAAAACGCTGTTTTTTTTTAAATTGGTGGCGTTTCATTGATTGATTATTTTGTTATTTATATTTCGTCTGTAAAGCGGACTTTTTGACAGCAGTCAAAATTTATATAAACTATTAACAAACGTGATCCAAAGAGATGCGTTGGTAAAGTAACTCTTTTATTTTCATATGCGTTAGCCTGTGTCCTCAGTAGGAAAACTGTTAGCGGCGTATTGGTTTAGTACCCCCTTCCATATATTTGAAATGTAGTGTCCACACTTTGCTAGTTTTGTTCAAACTGCGTAGAGTGAGTGCAAAATTAGTAAGCTGTGAACACTCCATTTCAAATATATAGAAGGGTGTATAAACCATTACTTTGCTAACTCAGTTCAGCCGTCAGTTTGCCTACTGAGGACACAGCCTTATTTTCGATTCGCTCGGGTCGTTTATTCGGCGAGAGTGTGCAGCCCGCGATCGGGCGAGGGTGTAATATAGCCATTATTGTGGAAATTGAAAGTATTCCCGATAGAGTGTATAGTTCGTGCCTGTATGTGTAATGTTAATTGTATGTATTAAATGAGAGGAAATATATTTTTGGTTTTTCTATAATTGTGTGGTTTTATTTTTGACATGGTTGAAATATTATTTAAATTCGTAAAATTATCTCTACACAATTTTTTATACAGGGTTACTGGCAATCAGTCTGCATCCGTTTAAATACATACAAATGTTCTGTATAAAACAAAAACAAATTTTATTAAAACTAAATACATATCCAAAAAAAGTGTTTGTTGTCCTCTCTAGCACTGTTTAGCTGCTGTTTAGTGTTTATTCACTTCGGCACATCATTTTTCGGGCGTTACAGAGCGCGCATGCTCTTGTTACAAAGAGTTCGATGCTTTTAATCCGGGCAATTACACTATTTTTTACTTTGCATGAGGAAAATGTACGATTTTTTATAAATTGTAGAACAAAAGTTGTCGTATTTAATGAACTTAATATTCTCTTAAAAAGATGTAGGCGAATTACCAACAACCCTGTACGTATATATTTTATTAGATAATGTGACGAGACAAGCAGGGCGTGCCCGACTGAGTAAAACGCCTGCCCATAACAGCACAGTGACACGCAGCTGTCGGAACAGGAAGAGTCCAAATCATTACCTAGCACTGCTCTACGCTCGTCACCCAGAGATTTAATCTGCCTATGCCCAGTAATGGAAACATTGCGCTTCAAATCGCTATACGGCGAAGTTTGCACATTACTGCTATTTATCTACCTATTACAATCCTCTTCGGGCTATCAAAACGTCAGGATCTCTAATGTTGGAGATGTTATTACAATCAGACAACCCTTTATCCTTAAATTACGGACGATAGTTTAACGTGATAACGTCAAAACAAAACAATGATGAAATGCTCAGATGAAATGATCGCAGACAATCCAATCGAGTGATAGAGTAAGTGGAAGAGAGATAGATGCGGCGCAAGCGTACAATGAGCGTAACGGGACACTTTTTCTAGCATGCAGCCGGCGTTCATCGATTTATTAGACGTTGTCACGTCTAAAAAAAATTGTTGTCTGTAAAGTCTGTTTACTGACGATAGTTGAACGTGACAACGTCTTAAGAAAATACTGATGGAATGGTAGCATTTTTCAAAAGAAAATTTTAATTTCATTTGTTTAATACATTTGTATGTAAAAAGTATTCAGTAGAATTTAGTCATTTTCAATCAAAACAATGCAAAAAAGATTTTAGATGCCGGGGATCGAACCCGGGGCATTTCACATGCAAAGCGAACGCTCTACCACTGAGCTACATCCCCGCTTGAACTACTGGTCGAAATAATTAATACAACTGTAACAAACATGCGGCGAGGTAACGACCGACGGTAACGGTACATGACGTCGGTAAATAAATCTAATCTATGGCGGTAAAGTTACATGACGTCATGTTTTGCGGGCGTGCAGCCTGCTTCATCGAATTATAAGACGTTATCACGTCAAAAAGCGGTATATACGAAACTTTAATTTTATTATTTACATGATTTATAAGATTTGTAGGCCCTTATACGAAACAGTAAAATTTTTGTTTCGCTTATTGACAACAATGTTTATTGTTTTTGTTAACATTTTGACGTGACAACGTCTAATAAATCGATGAACGCCAGCTGCATGCACGAAAAAGTGTCCCGTTATGTCTCGTTACGCTCAATGTTCCGTTGCGCTAATTGTCCCGTTACGCTCATTGTACGCTTGTTCCTCATCTATCAATGTTTTGTGATGACGTTGTCACGTTAAACTATCGTCCGTAAAGAAACCGACTTTACAGACAACCAATTTGTTTTTTATTGTAATAGGTAGGTATTTTTTATTGTGCTTGACCGCCATCTTGTTTGATGTAAAGTGACGACGCGGTCGATGATACACTCTTACCTAGACGAAAACGATTCGCTCTGGACTTGAAGACACCAAGATGTCTGTCATGTCAGTTTGTATGTCACTGTAAAATTGCAATCATCGCCAGTTTACAATTTAACGCGTGAGATTATAACTTTATAACCACACGGTAGGTTATGTAATCTGACTGGTTTTACAATATCACGGTCGCATATCCATCGAGAAAACCCACTCGGGCAACATGTTACATAACCTAGATGTTCTTACTACGAAAATAGAGTCAAACCTCTTGGTTTGTATCTTTGGAACATCAATCATGAAACGGTATCACTGTTTTCTGTCATTTTTAACATGGTTTGATAACAATGGGTTCGTTTAGGAACAGATTTACAGACATATAATAGGTTCAATTTATTACTACAGACAGATTTACAGATACATGAAAGTTATAACACAAGCTAGGCCGTGGTTTTAGGGTTTTACCCGTGTAATTCACGTTTCCATACTTTTCCACTGTCAAAAAATGGTTGTCTGTAAAGTCGGTTTACTGACGATAGTTAAACGTGACAACGTCTTAAGAAATCAGTACGCTGATAGCGCGAGTAGTGATACCGCTCGACTCGGCGGGTGGCGCCCTCAGCGCTCAGCTTCGTCCGCATGGCACGGACGACGAACTAACGGTAACGTTACATGACGTCATGTTTTGCGGGCGTGCACCCGGCTTCACCGAATTATAAGACGTTATCACGTCAAAAGTAGTAAATAAGTAATAGTAAAGTAAGTAGTTGAGTTGAAATTTGACAACAAAACTCAAATTTCAACTCAAACCGATCAGCCGTTCCGATGTGGTTGTGCAACAAACATTTTTTTAAGGTAAAAGGCTAAAAGGCTTATTTATACTTGGCTAAATTTAGTGACTAAATTCAGAAGCAAATTTAGAGGCAAGGTTTGTCGACTGAATTCAAAAGCAAGAAGAAAGAAAGCAAGCAATTCTCGCTTCTGAATTTACTATGCTAGATTACTGAATGCTAATACGTACACTTCACTTAATTCAGTAGCGACTAAATTCAGTCGATTAAATTTAGTCAAATGTATAAAGCTTTAAGTACTAATGGACGTAGAAGAAAAACAAAAGTAAATAAATAAAATAATTTAATCTAATCATTTCCCAAACGTACAGAAATAAATTACATGCACACATATTATGGCCACAAACCATTAACATTAAGTTTAGCCATTTCAATAATTTTACTGTTATATTAGTCTTAGGTTCATAGTTATAATCAATAAGTGGGTATTACATTTAAAAAAACAGTCATAATTTGTAAATCTATGACATTGAATTCGTTAAAATTCAAGTGTTTTATATAGTCATTCATTATGGTATTTGACGTCATTTTTATTATGGCGTTATATTCAATGTACTTACTGTATGTAGGTACTCATAATGTTCAACAAGAATGAGATTGCAGTATCTCACACAATATTTCAAATAATCATTTAAAAAATTGATAATTCTTTTTCAAGATTTAAAAATGTCTGCTTTTATAGAAAAATACATTAGAATTCTCGGTTTAAATGTACTCTTAAAAACATATCTCTGAAATATACAAAAGTACACATTGTTTAGTAATAAAGAGATGGACATTTACTTGATAATAACCTCTTTGAAATATTGATCTGTGTATCAACTTTAGGCTTCTTTTTAGACAATGTTTTAAACTTATTCTACCTTAAAAACTAAAATAAATACTTAACTAGCGTCGGTTGAATTATCTCGAAAGAGATCCCAATTTTGGGATATCTAATGAGAAAACATAGTTGTTGAATCTTATGCTATATTTGACTGGCTGTAAGATTGAAACTGAATAATGACATGGGCATATCGAGCGTCTGATGGAAAGAGGAACTTAAAAAAAAGGCTGGATAAAACTACATACCTACTTTGAACTTTACGCAATGCAATTATCGGACTACTTAGCATGGCATTTCTCCAGACTATACAGCATTGCTTATACGCATATTACACACTAGCGGTCCGTTTCGGATTCGCCTGTGCTACATAATATAGCCTACTCAGGGATTACTTACATATGCAACGGTAAAATAATGTTTGAAATCGGTCCAGATTAGCGCGTCCAAATAAAAAACCACTTCAGCTTTATGATATTAGTATGCATACTAAAACAATGTACATACAAATATCTACGTTTTCTCACTTAGATTACTTTGCAAAGAACTTTTAAGACATATATTATTGTAATCATTTTTAACTTTTAATGGTTTGAACTTAAATTGAAAACATTTTAAACAGGACTGAGGCACGATGGAAATCCTTTTTATTTATTTACCGTAATGTTTTATCGAGGTTTAAAAGATCTCGTTTCTCAGTTTAAGGCGATCGGAATTGAGGTCGTGTGAAGAATGGTTTGCAATACAGGCGTACTCCAAAAGAGGTATGATGCGAAGTTTATTGAGGTATTGTGTTAATATCACAAAATAGGTACACAGACACGCGTGTTTAGCGAGCTTGCCATGTGCAATAATTAAACTTGAAGCTGATTTTCAATAAGTTTGACATGTGCAATGTGATAGTTCGACACAAATTTGCAATAGCAAATTTAAAATTCGAGACACCTCAAAGTCTAGTTTCTCGACAACGAATTTGCATTTTGCTACTACTTACGTCCATTGCAAACTATGCGTTAGACCATGTGACGATCTTTAGCAAAGTTGTTGTGTATGAGCTAAAGGTTTCTTAGTTAGTACCTACAACCAAACCTGTAACTTTGTTAAAATTAGCAATATGAGAAATATGCAAAACGAACAGCCTAGATGTAGGACTGATCCAAATCATCTTAGCTTTGCCTATGTTAAACGCTGCTTGAATGCTTTTTAGCTCATAGCCTGTTTACGAAGGTCCCTATTATTCCACAATTCGTTGCTGTTATGTAATTTCTGTGTTAACTTATGGGATTGACATGAAGGTTTATTACATTTGGCTAAATTTATTCCACTGAATTCAGAAGTTTTGAAGTAAGTTAGTAGCAAGCAATCCCCGCTTCTGAATCTGGTATGCTAAACTACTGAATGCTATTACATTTCTCTGAATTCAGCAGTGACTAAATTTAGGCAAGTGTAAGCCGTGTATACACATTAATGACTCAATGTCCCAATGTCCCAATGACACAATTCAAAGCAGATTAAAAAATGAGTACATTAGTTGACGGATAGTATGATTTATGATAGTATGGAATCTCAGACGCTGATGGCCATAGTCCTTTGTGTTTAAGCGTTGACATGCTGTGTCCTGTAGTACTGGTCTCTTTCCTGCGCCCGGTATGGAGAGTTGTTGAAGTTAACGTCCACTTCTACGTCGGTTTGTTCCTGGGGATAAAAGAGAATAATTATTTCCACAGAGAATACAGCGGTAACGTTTTTCACATTTAAACTACAATGTAACCATACGTTGCATAGATACATAATCAGGGAGCCCCAAACAAAGTGTTAGACTTGATCTTGAGTATTGACGACATAGGTATTTTTAATGTCTCAACAGCAGCGCGACGACGGTTAAGAAGAGAGGTTAAAAGGGAAAGAGAAGAGGTAAGTACCTCGGGCCGACCCGCGGCTAGGGTAGCCGTGTTGGGGTCCCGATCCCGGCCAAGATGCCTTCCCACGCCCAGCCGTGGGACCACCCACACCGTACGGCCCACTCAGGACCTAGGTCATGTCCATGATCTGGAGTATCCTGAGAAGAAGATGCCGAGCAAGCCGCGGCTCGCGCGTTGTTCGCCGTCGTCCAAACTCTTTATGGATAGACGGCGAACCGCAACAGCGAGGACCAACAATAACAAGACCTATAGCCTAGACGCGGACTACCGCGTCGGGGGAACCGGGTCGTAACATGGCCCGCTTAGTAGCGGTAGTCCTCTGGAGGAATGACCCCAGCAATCCTACCGCGCTAAAGAGGTTAGCCTCGAGGCCGCCGCCTGACTTCCCCCGAGGGGAGGGAGAATAATATTAAATGTAATTAAATGCAGGTACCTCGGGCTCCATGGACCGTGACCAGGGTCCCCACCCATGCTCCGGCTCCTCCTCGTGGTCGTAGTGGTGCTGATGCTGAGCATGCTCGTAGTATATCACCTGGAAACGAAGAAAACCGGGGTTATTGTCAAATACCAATACACAACAGACTTCCTGAAATAGTTAAGTAAGTACCGAGGAAGTACTAAACGTTTGACAGTTATTTTAAATTACTAAGGAAGTACCACACTTTTGGCAGTTATTCTATTGCCAAGCAGTAATGTGAAAATATCACTGTGTTCCGGAATGAAAGGCAATGTTTCCAGAGAAATTACAGAGCATAGAAATGGATTATCTTATATCTATGCCATACCAACAGCTGCATGTCACTGCTGACATGGGCGGGCCTGTTACTTACCATCTTACATGTCTTACTCGTCTTGTCACTTTTCACTTGTTTGTTACACCCAGATTTTACAAAAATTTAGCAGGAAGTTACGATTTAATTTGCATTGTTTATCTTTTGAACGCTCTCCTCCAAAATCACGATTTTGGAGGTACGAGTACAACTTACATAAGAGCCATCGTTCTCTTTCCTAACTTTGTGTTTCCTGTACGTTTATTCGTGCAAAGCAAGAGATTGGTGCAAAATATAGTACCTAGGTACAGCTAATACAACTTTTGCAATTTATTACTAGCAATTTCTAAGCGTAGGACCGGGATAATGTACAACGCAATTTGTAGGACAATATGACTGTTAAAATGTGTTAATATTAGCTAAGTCTATCTCTGGTAATCGAGAGTTTACCAGAGTTTACTAGACGACACACGCATCAGCTTGATAGTACCATAAGCACCCCACTAAATGTTCCCACTGCTGGGACTCGGGGCCTTCTCTCGTAAGCAGAGAGTCAAGGACATAATCAACCATGCTAGTGCGGGTTGGTGGATGACACGTGACTTCAAAAGATTCTAGGTACAAGTCGGTTTCCTCACGATGTTTTCTTTCACCGTTTTAAGTTAGCGGCATTACGCACATGACTTCGAAAAGACAGTGGTGCGCGTGGTTTTGAACCCGGGGTGTCCGGATCGGCAGGCGCCGTTCTCCCGACTAGGCCAGCCGTAACCGTAGCTTGATAGTAATCAAATGAAATAATTGTACCAGGGATCCTGAACTATAAGTACACTATCTGAGGAACCTCATGCAGCCACAACAAAGTAGGTACGAGTAAGCGCAGGTCGTTGCCCCTAATCGTTTGCTATATACATATTCAGTAGCTTTCCTCTGCGGTTTGCGACCGCCTACCGCCATCTACTGCGCGGTGGATCTAGGCAACTGGGTGCTTACCAATAAGGCCTTATTGTAATATGCCTGCGATGGATACTGTAGAATTCTTTTTGAAGTGAAAACTTATTTTGGCGCGCCGCAGACAGATTTTTCGTGGGCTGTGAATTGAATTCTAACGCTGCCACGAAACGGACATTGGCAGAAATGTGACAGTTAAAAGTCACAGCGCGCGCCATTAATCAAGAAGTTGAAGTTGAATTCTAACGTCACGTTCGGGAATGATAAGAAAACTTCGGGTAAACTCGAGACCATGGCCATTGGCCTTCTATAAATGCGCCAGTATTTCCCATTGGCTCATGGTCACGCTGTCAATTTTGAGTTATAACTAAACTTATAAGTTTTCACTTCTATCGGCAGTTCCTACGACTGCTAATTGTTTTGACGTGATAACGTCTTATAATTCGGTGAAGCCGGCTGCACGCCCGCAAAACATGACGTCATGTAACGTTACCGTTAGTTCGTCGTCAGTGCCATGCGGACGAAGCTGAGCGCTGAGGGCGCCACCCGCCGAGTAGAGCGGTATCACTACTCGCGCTATCAGCGTACTGATTTCTTTAGACGTTGTCACGTTTAACTATCGTCAGTAAACCGACTTTACAGACAACCATTTTTTTAAAATCTAAACTTAGTCTGCTCACTGCTCGGCAAAATTTCGCCCAATTTAAAAATGTATAAGTATTACATCAGCTATCTGGCTTCCATATTAAGCTTTGCTCAGTTTGGGGCTAGATGGTGTGAAATGTTCAAATGCACATTTTCTTGAAAGTATAAGAAATGATATTAGATTACAGGCCCGTGAACAAAATTTACGTAGTAAATGAACCACCAGGAGACCTATGTAGGATAGAGTAATAAGATTCAGCACTATGCCGTCACTTGTAAGCTGTCCAATTGAGTACAGTCGAAGAGGGGGGGTTGCAACACTTGCAACCCTCGATTATTTCTCCTTGTCGCATGATTTTTGTACCTACGGCGTAGCAGAATAATAGATTAGAAGAGGTACTGAAACTATAAAAGTTGTAAATTTTTAGTTTTTAATTTAAAATTTATAACTTTTTCATTAGTTTGTCGGAAAAAATCGTTATTTTCCGACGATTTACCGATGAAATTTGAGCATTTGATTATGTACGGCATTGGTTCCATACAGTTTCAATACCTCTCCTAATCCATTATTTCGCAATGCCGTACAAAAATCATGCGACAAGGAGAAATGATCGAGGGTTGCAACCCCCCCCCTCTTCGACTGTACTCAGTTGGACAGCTTACAAGTGACGGCATAGTGCTGAATCTTATTACTTTATACCCTTCTATCATCCTACATAGGTCTCCTGGTGGTTCATTGACTACGTAAATTTTGTTCACGGGCCTGTAGTCTGTACCTATAGCTTACCTACTTTTTAATTCGCGAAAATAACGTGGTTGCTAGTACGCAGGCTTCAAAAACGGCAACTTTCCTTATGCAATCGAGTGAAAAGATGTAGTAAAATTTTATTGATAATGAAGAAATCCCATTATAGCTAAATCATTATGTAGATATACGCGCCTTACTGGTATGAATTATTATGTATATAATGGTTGAGTGGGTCGTGAGGTCGCTGGAGTGAAAGTGAGCGCCGGGTGAAACCCAGCGAAAAGGATCGTTGTGGTTAGGGCTCCCAACGTTTATTTCACCGCAAAAAAATGGGATAAAATTAAATATTCTACGTTTGATAAATTAATAAAACGATTTTTGTGGAAAAAAGTAAAATAAAAGGTTTTTTATTTTTGTGAAAAAAAAATAATTGTAAAAGGTTTTTTTTCGATTTATAGACGTGAATTTTAATAACGTAATAATACTTTAAAGTGAATTAATTAATTATACACAAATTTTGGGAAATACCCGTTAAAAATCAAATAGTCAGCGCAACAGTAATTTAATCTATTAATATTAGGAATGTGAAACTTTGAATGTAGAGATGTTTGAACGTTTAGTCGTGTAGATTTGTAAATGTATAGGCGTCTAGACGTTTAGATGTTTAGAAATTTAGACATTTAGACGTTTAAACATTTAGTTGTTTAGACATGAAGATGTTTAGACACTTAGACGTTTAAACATTTAATTATTTAAACATCTAGATGTTTAAATAATTAAATGTTTAAACGTCTAAGTGTCTAAACATCTAGATGTTTAAATAATTAAATGTTTAAACGTCTAAGTGTCTAAACATCTTCATGTCTAAACAACTAAATGTTTAAACGTCTAAATGTCTAAATTTCTAAACATCTAAACGTCTAGACGCCTATACATTTACAAATCTACACGTATTAACCGTATAATTAAAGTAAACATTTAATTATTTAAACATCTAAGATGTTTAAATAATTAAATGTTTATGTAGATGTATAGACAATTAGACGTTTAAGCATTTAGACGTTTATACATCTAGATGTCTAGAGACTCAGAAGTTTAGAAATTTAGACGTAAAAGTATATTGACGTTTAAACATTTAGACTTTCAAACATTTAGATGGTTATCCATTTAGACATTCTTTAAATATTTAGACGCCAAAGTTGTTACAACATCTTACATAGGTTCTGGTGACCCCGTCCGGTGCGGGTGGCAGCCCTAGCCGCGCTCGTGATGGGAGCGAAGCGATCGTGTGACAATAACTCGGATACATTCCTCTGTAATTATGACGAAGCTTATTTTCTTTTCCTTCCGTTTTCGAAAAAGTTTCTCGGTTTGACATTTTTAAATGTTTGTTCTTTTCTTTGTTTTGTTTGTTCTGACTAATCTCTGAAATGGCTGGGCCTATTTTCATGGGGCTTTCACTGGCAGATCGCTGATGTTATAAGCTATCTACCATAAATATGTATGATGTCGTAGGCTACATTTTATTTCTAAAAAAAATAATCGCGTAAATTAAAATTGTCATGACGATGTCCGCGCGCGTCGTTCAAATTTACTCTTATATTTTTTACCTACCACGCAAAAAGAAGTATACTTAATTAACAAAAAAAAGACATCAACTATGTCAAAGTTCATAATAAGTATAGGAATGCTGTTTTTGTTGCATCCTGCACACATGAGAACCCTTGATTCTATACCTACTGCAATAGGGTACAATCCTCAAAAAAACTAAGTAGTCCGTTAGTTAGATTGCCAAAAAATATTGTACACGTATTTTTTCTTTTGTTTCACAAACAAAAAATGACGAAGATACAGCGCTTCGAAGTTTCGTGTGACGTCACTTGTGAGTACGATTTTTACTCACGAGTGACGTCGCGACCCCCCACTCTCGAAGTTTGATGGTCTATATCTTTGACGATTTTTAATATTATGAAAAAACAAAAAATACGTGCCCAAAATTTTTCCATGATCTAGCTGACGGACTAATTAGGATGGTGTATTTTTGACCCAATCCGGTACCCTATTGGGATGACGACTGAGTCAAAAATATATTTATTATTCTAATTAGTCTACTAATTATTATTAGTCATTCTAATTAGTCCGTCAGGTAGATTAATAGAAAAAAATGGGACACGTTTTTTTTTCTTCAAATTATTATAAAATCCACAAAATACTCGTATGGATCAGATCAAACTTCCGAAGTGGGGCATTGTGACGTCACGTCTTGGTTAAAATCGTACAATGTAGTGGCGTCACTCGAAACGTCTAAGCACTGTATCCGTTTGAAGGGCAATGTTTCCAGAGTAATTACAGGGCTTAGAGATATAACAACTTAGATCTCTGAGTGACGAGCGCAGTGCAGTGCTAGATAGTGATTTGGACTCTACATGTTCCAATAACTGCGTCTCACAGTGATGTTATGTGGCAGGTAAGTTGCTTACCATCAGGCGCATGTCCTGTTCGTCTCGTCACTCTTTATTAAAAAAAATCTCATTTGTCGTTTACGAAACAAAAGAAAAAATACGTGTACAACAATATTTTTTTTATAATCTAACTGACGGATTAATAAGTTTATTAGTATTAAAGTCATCACGTCTAGTTTGTCTTAAGACACAACAAAGATGTTTGGGTGGTCCCAACCAAACTTTTTGTTCGATGTCCCGAATCCCTACGAGTAGGCACTTCGCTTTTATTCGCTGAGATTACAACTTTAATCCAATAATCCGACAGCTATAGGCCTGGTGATACAATGAAACATATAATATTAAGTGCCGTACATATATTATACTTGTGTTGGGCGGCGCAGGTAGGAACAAGTTAATTTCGTACCAATGTTTCGGACTGGAATGTTTTCGGACTGGCCTCGTGGCTTAGTTGGTAGTAGTTCTGCCTGCGAAGCTGAGGGTCGTGGGTACGATTCCCACCCATTGCAAATATTTGTGTGATGAATTCAAATGTTTGCACTGTGTCTGGGTGTTTATGTATAACAAGTATGTATTTAAAACTATATAAGTATTATATCAGCTATTTGGCCGCCATCATACAAGCTCTGCTTAGTTTAGGGTCAGATGGTGTTGTGTGTGAATTGTCCACCAATATTTATAATGTTCGATGATAGTGATGGCGGGGGAATCTTTTATTTAAACAGCCCACTAAATGTTCCCACTGCTGCGGCTCGGAGCCTTCTCTCGCAAGGAGAGAGTCAAGGCCATAATCCGCACTGGCCAAGTGCGGGTTGGTGGATGACACATCACTCGAAAGATTCTAGGTACATGTCGGTTTCCTCACGATGGTTTCCTTCACCGTTTTAAGTTTTTTTCATGTGTTTCATGGTTGGGTTTGATAAAGGAGGTTAAAGTTTCTCGAAAGAATGCGAAGAGCTTTCTCGCGTTCCCGCCGTAACCCAGAAAACGTGAGGTTTTCGTCAGTAGGGAATTGAAGTCAAAGTCAAAGTACTTTATTCATAAATGTACAATTTACACGTCAATTAATACAAACATAAAAACAAAAGAAAGAGCATACAAATTGTATACATTTTCAAAGTTTAAAATGACTACTTTACTGTATTATAATAATTATTGTACAGAAAACTGTCAAGCATTATACGAGTATAACAAATGTTTGTATAATTTTTTATAGGACTTTGCCATCACTCTCTAAAAATTCGGTGTAACTATAAAAAGTTTGATCGATAAGCCAGGACTTTAATCTATTTTTGAAGCTGCCGAAACTTGGGGCAGATATAATTATTTTGGGAAGCGTGTTATAAACTTCAGGTCCCATAATGTGAGTCAACTTCCGTGACCTCGTGAGAGAGTGTGGTATAACATCGAGCTTATCCGCGTTACGTATGTTGCGAGAATGTCTCTCTCCTCGCGTATTGTATGATTCTAGATTATTTCTGACATACACAGCCACCTGGTATATCAATATAGCAGGTCCCGTAAGTATGCCAAGCTCTTTGAAATATGGTCTGACGATTGCATTCGCATTGCGATACGCCAACGATAGCACGTACGGCATTGAAAGCTTAATTAAGTACACTTGGATAACTAAACAACTAAATAGTTGACTGAATTTAGTCGCTACTGAATTCAGTGAAGTGTGACAGCACTCAGTAAGCTAGAATACTAAATTCAGAAGCGAGGGTTGCTTGCTTCTAAACGTGCTTCTGAAATCAGCAACAAACATTTATACTCGTAATACTAACTAGCAGTTTGTTCCGGCTTCACTCGGATATTGTTACATAAAAACTATATTGTCTTTCAAGTTGGATCAAACTACATACGGTGTGCAAATTTCATTAAAATAGGTTTAGTAGTTTAGGAATCCATAGCGGACAAACACCGTGATGCGTAATTTATAGATATACTAGCAGCGCCTCACGGTGTTACCCGCGTAGTTCCCGTTCCCGTTGTTTTTCCGGGATAAAAAGTAGCCTATGTGTTCTTCCAGACTATTATCTATCTGTGTTCCAAATTTCAGGCCGATCCATTCATACGTTAGGACGTGATTGAGCAACAAACATCCAAACATTGACATTTATAATATTAAGTAGGAAATTTAGATAATAAGTTGTGTACACCCTTTCCGCGTAATCTTATATACAGAAAGATGTGATCTCATGAATGGAGTGTCATCTAACACTTTCGAGGCGGGTATGTGGGCAATGGGAGCACTTCCGTACGAGCTCCCAGTAATATTATTTATTGTCTTTAATTCTAGCCAAGTTGTCCGCAAACGTAAAAACTAAAATTTTACATTAGGTACCTAACGTAGTTTAATTTATGATGTTGTGAAATGTAAATGGCAGCCATATTGCTGAGAATATTTTTTTCCAAGCAACCTTTGTACGGTTTTTTTGTATCTTAAAGAGTGACGAGACAAGTAGGACATGAGCCTGATGGTAAGCAACATGCCTGCCACATAACAACAGCACAGTGACACATAGCTATCGGAACATGAAGAGCCCAAATCATTACAATCATTACCATCAGGCATATGTCCTGCTCGTCTCGTCACTCTTCATTTAAAAAAAAAAAACGGTAAAAATCGTTGAATTTGAAATTATATTGATTCGTTGAATTCTGTCGACGTGATATAGCAAGAAATATCCGAACTTTCATTTTTTTGTAGTTTTAAATAGGATACAATTTTATTTTGTTTTCATTGATTGACACTGTAATGACCAACGATTTATTGAGTGCTCACAAAAACGTACATCAACTTTTTGCTTCAAACTGATCATAAGTACATAATTTATTTGATACTATAACGCAGTGCGGTTTTACTTGCCTAGTTGCTGTTCTCGTTAGTTTCCCGGAATAAAAAGTAGCTTTATTATGTGTCCTTTCAGACAATAATGTGCGTTCCGTTTAGACATTTCAACGTGATTGAGCAACAAACATCCAAACATTGACATTTATAATATTAGTAGGATTATTTTGAAATAATTGTTGGTTATGCTAACAGCGTGCATTACGGCCTTGACACTCTCGTACTAAGACGAGGCCTAAAGCAGTGCATCATCACTCGCTCAAGGTCGCGCGGTTTTAGCCTACCGCTAGACCGTTCCTCCCAGGGAACAAGTGCCAGTCGGTTGTCGGACGCACGGCTGAGCGCTCGCGCAACACGTTTCCCGCGCATATTGTTATTAGATATGTCGACAACCCTCCGTGCGAGACAGCGACAGAGTTACGTGTTAGAAAGAGCGCAAATATTAAGTTGAAAATCGCGACAGGTATTGAGCGCTAATGCGAGCTGAATTGAACTTTGTTGTGTCCCAGCAAGAGTCGCTATTTATATAATTGTTTTCGGTAAGTGAGGCTTCTGTACTTGTACTAATATTTATTCTGTGCCTAAAGTCCCATGCATCGGTGGGAACATAAAGTAGGCTGTTTATGCTTATAATTATTGTATCCTACTAATATTATGATTACTTTTTATCCCAGGAAAGAACGAGAACGGGAACTACGCGGGTAAAAACGGGGAGCGCTGCTAGTAAATATTAAATTAAGTAATTAAATAATTATGTCTGTGAAGCCGAGGGTCGTGGGTTCGATTTCCACCCAGTGCAGATAATGTGTGTGATGAATTCAAATATTTGTTTTCTATCTGAGTGTTTTAATCTATACTAATATTATAAAGCTGAAAAGTTTGTTTGTTTGTTTGAACGCCAGGATCTCGGGAACTACTGGTCCGAATTGAAAGATTCTTTCTCTGTCAGATAGTACATTTATAGGCAAGGAAGTTTATAGGCTATTTAACATTACGCTACTATCAACAGGAGCATGAATGAAAATTGTAACAAAAACGGGAAATAACATTGCTTTTTGAGAGCTTTTGTTGCGTGACAGCATGACTGTGCCTATCTTTTAAAAGTTGCGTCATTAAATTAAAGTCAAAGTTCTTTATTGATACTTAAATGTACAATTTACACGTCAACTAATAAAAAAATAAAACAAAAGAAAGGGCATACAAATCTTAAACATTAGAACCTAAGGTAACCGAATTTGTTAAAAATTCAAATTGGTGCGACCAATTTTTGATAGATGGCGAAACAACGCGCGCACGTTTCAGCTAGGGTATGATAAGTACCGATGCATTTACAACAATGTAAGTATTGTATCAGCTATCTGGCCGCCATAGTATAAGCTTTGCTTAGTTCGGGGGCTATGGGGTCAGATGGTGTTGTGTGGTAGATGTCCACCAATATTTAATAACAGCATAAGTATCCCACTAAATGCTCCCACTGCTGGGCATTCTCTCGCAAGAAGAGTATATGTCAAAATTCACCACGCTGGTCCAGTGTGAGTTTACGGTGGCATAAACCAAACTGATCATAAACATATAACTGGCAATACATGCGAGTATCGTCTCGACGGAGGCGGACTGGTTTGTCGGGTCCTGCTTCACCCTTTAATAGGTACCTAACCTCCTTTCTGGCTGACCCTTGGGTGCTATAACGACTTTCCCTTTGATGTCGATGACATTCTACCCAATACAACTTGCTAAGTTTGCGGGGTCAGCTATACTTATTACTGCTGACTTGACGAGAATAAAACGGGCCAAGAATCCTACTCCTAAGGTCCTTAGGATGATGATGATGATGATGGCATGTAAGTTAATTCAGACAAACATATGCTGAGCGATTATGAGAGTGCAATATTTTTTTGGCGCGAAATACTTTTTTGGTGTGGATTTATTTTGGCGGGCAATGTTTTATGAACGTGCAATATTTTTCAGCCGTGCAATATCTTTCGGGTGTGCAAAAATTTCAGTCGTACAATACTTTTCGCGCATGTAATAGTTTTCAGCCATGCAATATCTTTTGGGCATACAATATTTTTCAAGCGTGATATAGGTACCTACTTCTCGTGCGTGAAATATCTTTCGGATGTGGAATATCTTTCGGGTATACAATATTATTCAGCCCTGCAGTATCTTTCGGGCGTGTGATACTGTACTATAAATGATACTTTCTTTAGTAGATCCAACCGTTTATTTTCTTTTTATAAATATAATAGAACGTAACTGCGTCATGTTACGCAAAAGTTCACTTTTAAATGCGAGGTTTTAAAAATATGATAACTGCTTAAATTAGCTCCTTGATCCCGTATAATAATCATCTTTGACAAATTGAGTCCATAGGTGCAGTAGTTTTTTTATAAATTACATAAAACAACAAACGTTTTTAAAAATTTACGTTCTATGGCTATCAACATCACCCATAGAACGTAAATTTTTAAAAACGTTTGATATTTTATGTACTTTATTAAAATAAAATAAAAAAATAAAAATAAAAAAGCCTTTATTGCTGTTCTTAGTTTTACAAACTATATCAAATTATTTAAACATGCCAAGACTTAAATACTAAGTTCCTTATGGAATTAAATTAATATCGGCAAACGGTGGTTGTGGTAGCGCAGCTTGTCCTTCGACAAAGGCCTCCTCTAAAGATTTCCACTGTGTCCTGTCCTTTGCTGTACGCGTCCATGTAGTACCAGCTATTTTTTTAACGTCGTCCTCCCATCTTTTAGTCTGTCTACCTCTATTCCTTTTACCATCTCTTGGATACCATTCAGTTATTAAACTGGTCCATTTCTCCTTTTTCTCTCTGATCATATGTCCAGACCATCGCCATTTTAGTTGTTTGTAAGTTGTGTATGCGTTCTTAAAGTTTGTCTTGCTCTTTATGTCTTTTAGTTTTATTCGGTCTTTTCTTTTTACGCCTATTGTACTTCTCTCTATTCCATTTTGACAAATTTTTAATTTGTTTGCTAGTTCTTCTGTCAACGCCCAAGTTTGACACCCGTACAGTAAGCATGGAAGAATACACATATTAAATACTTTTCTCTTTTGTTTTATAGGCATGTCTTTATTTTTCATCACTTCGCTTAGCGACCAGAACCGTTTCCAGGTATTAGCAATTCTTCTTTCTATTTCCTTTTGCATGCAGTCTTCTTGAGATATAAGTTGTCCAAGATATATATATTCTTGTACATAATCTATTACCTCGTCATTTATTTTTATTTCTATATTTGTAGAATTTGACATTATTTTAGTTTTTGTTAAGTTCATTGACAGGCCTGCTGTAGTACTTTCATTCGATAGCTGTTGCAACATGCTTTCCAGAGTTTTTGGGCAATCCGAAAACAAAATAATGTCGTCTGCAAAGCGAAGATGATTTAGATTTTCACCATTTATATTAAGTCCCTTTGTCCATTTTAGGTTCCTAAATATCATTTCAAGAACGGCTGAAAATAATTTTGGTGATATAGGGTCTCCTTGGCGTACACCTCTATTAATAGGGAATTCGTCTCCTGTCGATTCTAGCTTCACTCGAGCAGTGCTTTTTGTGTAGATATTTTTAAGTATTCTAATGTATTTTGTTTCGACGCCTTGTGCTTCAAGTGCGTTCCAAATAAAACTGTGTTCTAATGTGTCGAATGCTTTGTTAAAGTCAATGAATCCCAGGTAGTAAGCTTTGTTATATTCTTTAAATTTTTGTAGTATCTGTCTCAAAGCGTGAATGTGATCTATAGTTGAAAAATGTTTACGGAATCCAGCTTGTTCTTTGGGCTGATTTTCTTCAAGGGTATTTGTAATTCTAGAGAGTATAATTTTTGAAAAAACCTTGTAAATATTCGACATCAGGCTAATGGGCCTATAATTTCCTATGTCTCCTTTGTCGCCTTTTTTATGGAGCAATATAATTGTTGATTTAGTCCAATCATCGGGGATGTTTTCCGTGTTAAGTATTTCGTTAAATATATCCGTAAGCTTTGGAGCAATCACTGGTAATGTAGTTTTTAGAAGCTCGTTTGTGATGAGATCTGCTCCAGGTGCTTTATCAAGTTTTTGTGTTTTAATTGCTTGCATTGTTTCAATAGTTAGTATTTTCGGTGTCTGCTCTGCATCTGTTGGTATGTTGTATTCTTTTTGAGTTTGTTCAAATCTTTGGCTTGTGTACAAATGGCGGTAATAATCCGTAGCAATCTTTAGTATATCGAGTCTGTTACCTGTCGTTCTACCATCCTTCTTCTTCATCCTTGGTATCCACTCTTTCTTGTGGTTTAGTTCCTTCCTTGCCTTTTTTATTCCTCCTGTTCTTTCTATAAATTTTTCTATTGTAGATAGTCTTTTTGTTTTCCTTTCCTTTCTAAGTTGTTCGCTTATCTTTTTGCTTAATTCTGTAATTTTTTGGCGGATTTCTTTACTTTTCTTCTGTTGTATAAGTTCTTTGCGTTCTTGTAGCAACTGTTTAGTTATGAGTGATATTTCTTTCTTATTGTTTGTGTTGGTTTTCCTTGTTACAGTTTTTAGTTGGTTGATTAGTCCGTTGTATTTTTCTTCAGTTGATGTAAGTTCTTTTTTCCCATGTCTGTCCTTCTTTAGTGATGTTTGGAGGTTTTCAAGAAGTAAATCTGTATTGCCTGTATATTCAATAGTGGTACACTTATTGTGAAATTTTCTTAGTTTCTTGGGACGTCTTCCTGTCAGTGTTACCCGAACCATTCTATGGTCTGTGTTGAAATTCAGATTGTTTATTATGGTTATGTTTTGGAAAAGTTTTTGATTGTTAGATAAAATGTAGTCGATTTCGTTCTTATAAAGCCCACTAGGTGAGATCCACGTCCATTTTTTCTGCGGTTTTTTTATATAAAAGCTATTCAGAATGCTTAATTTGTTTTCAGTTGCAAAGTTTACTAATCTTGTGCCGTTTTTACTTCTGAAGCCAAATCCATATCTTCCTATGATGTATTCTTCTCCATTTTTCTGTGTTCCTATCTGACCATTGAAGTCACCCATGACAATTTTATTTTTGTGAGCGCTTTCCATAGTATTTTGAAGATCATTATGGAAGTTTTCTATTTTTGTTACATCTTCCTTTTTGTCTGATTCAGTTGGAAAATATGCCTGAATAATCGACCATTCTTCATCTTTTCCTTTTATAGATAGTTTGATATTAAGGATTGCAATACGTTCTGAGATTCCTCTGAGCTCTTCTATATTGACTGCAAGATTTTTCCTGACCATGAATCCAACTCCATAGAGTCCAGGCGTCTCACCTATATAGTGCAATATGTAGTTTCCTCGATCTTGTATGCCCTCACCAAACCGTCTCATTTCACTAATCCCAATAATATCCCATTTTATTTCTTTTACTGCCAGTTCAAACTCTTTAAGTTTTTCTGATGTTCTTAGTGATCGACAGTTGATGGTTGCTATGTGAATATGTTTTGCCTTTATTTCTCTTCTCTTTTCCGTATCTATGATCTTCATATCTGAGTGGTTTGAGGTATTTTTATCCATCTTTAGAGGGTCTTGGTCATTTTCCCCCACGAGGACCAGTCGGCTTGGGGGAGAGTGTTTTATATTTGTTAATTTGTTTTTTTGGTTCAGTGTTTGTTTTAGTTTCCGTTCGCCGATATCTCATTGCTATTTTTTATCTGTTAGGTAGGTTGTAAGGGAGTTGGACCGATTCCTCATCAGGTCAAATGCATTCGTTCGGTTGCTCCTCGAAAAGGAGGCAGTTTGTTGTTTCTTTGGCTGTACATTATTTAGCGGAGAAACTGAAAGTTCCCTTTTTCTATTTTCCTTGGCTTTTGTATCTTCCTTGACTATGAGTTTATCGAATTTTAAGTAGGCGATATTCCCTTTGTTTCGTTCTTCTATCAGTTGTGGTAATAATGCCTTCCTCTTTTCTAGAATTTCTTTAGAGAAGTCTTCCGCGACAAATAGTTCCTTAGATTTTTTCCTATCTTTCAAAACTTCGTTCTTTTTCCATCCACAAGTGAAGGACAAAAGTACAGGTCTCGGTTTGTCACCTTTGTTTGGTTTTCCAATGCGATATATTTTATTTATATCGTAATCCTCTAAGACTAAATTTAATTCCTTTTGGAATTTATTTTTCGCATTTTCTATAAGTTCTCTTGTAGATTTTTCCCCTTCTTTCAAACCATATATTATAATGTTGTTGCCTTTCTTGTCTCTTTCTAAAAACTCTATCTTCTTTTCCAAGTTTTCCACTTTAAATATTAACTTTTTGTTTTCCTCTAAGACCTCTAAGGGTTTTAGTTTTTCGTCTATTCTATCCATTATTGTATTGGATATAGAAACGGCTTGGTTCTACATTTCGATTTTCATTTTTTCAAAAAGAAGTTGAAATTGTTCATCCATTTTTCTGCGTATGATAGAACGTAATTTAGTATTAATTGGTAGGGATTAGGATATTCACGATGGCAACACTAAACTTTACTGGTAGCCGTCAATGTCAGTTGTCACGTCACTTTGTTTGACAGTTCAATAGTGCCAACATTGTAATCGAATGAATTTCTTGAGATCAAATTCCAACCTCAAACTTACTTCGTTTTTCTTCTCACAATGATGTAAATTCCAGTATTTAGCCCGCGAAGATGACTTCCAACACTCTGTGTCACTTAGTTTAACACTTAGAAACGATGTGATTGTGAAAAATTAGGTTCTTTATATTTATTCTTGTGGTTATTTTCGGAGCAACCATACTACGATGCTTACGAGACCAGCACCGGAAACGGAAAGCCTAAAAATGTACTTTATTAGGGTTCCGTAAAACGTAAAAACGGAACCCTTATAGATTCGTCATGTCTGTCTGTCTGTCTGTCTGTCTGTCTGTCTGTCCGTCCGTATGTCACAGCCACTTTTTGCCGAAACTATAAGAACTACACTGTTGAAACTTGGTAAGTAGATGTATTCTGTGAACCGCATTAAGATTTGAACAAAGAAAATTAAAAAAAAGAAAAATTTTTTTTCATCAAACTTACACGTGTGGGGTGTCTATCGATAGGTCTTAAGAAATGATGTTGAGGTTTCTAAAATCATTTTCGTCTACACTGAATAATTTGCGCGAGAGACACTTCCAAAGTGGTAAAATGTGTGTCCCCCCCCTCTAACTTCTAAAGTAAGAGAATGAAAAATCTAAAAAAAATATATGATGTACATTACCATGTAAACTACTAACGAAAATTAGTTTGAACTCGATCTGATGAGTACTTTTTTTTTAGTACGTCATAATACACTATTATTGAAACTTCGATCAAAGTTACAACGAACTACAAGAACTATGTGTATTATGTATATATTATGTTACTTGC
Organism: Ectropis crepuscularia; assembly: GCA_963693475.1. Classification (NCBI taxonomy): domain Eukaryota; kingdom Metazoa; phylum Arthropoda; class Insecta; order Lepidoptera; family Geometridae; genus Ectropis; species Ectropis crepuscularia. The sequence goes on along the minus strand of OY856366.1, from coordinate 15,458,236 downwards.
TGCAACGGAACCCTTCATGGGCGACTCCAACTCGCACTTGGCCACTTTATAAAAAAAACTACTGCACTTATGGACTCAATTTGTTAAAGATGATTATTATACGGGATCAAGTAGCAAATTTAAGCAGTTGTCATATTTTTAAAACCTTGCATTTAAAAGTGAACTTTACGCAGTTACGTACTATTGGTGCTGTCAGAAAGAAAATAAACGGTTGGATCTACTATAGTAGTTAGTACTTCACTTAACTTGTACTCAGTATGGTAAATAATTGTTTGCTCAACTAATTATACGATAGTCGCGAGGGAAAGTGGGAAAGGTCAGCGTCAGTGTATTTGTGACTTGGAGTTACCCGAAATACCAACCGGTTTTGTAGGTCACTTCGAAATGCTTCGAAAAGAAGAAGGGTGACAGTTTGACCTTTAGATATTTCTTCGTATTTCGAATAAAATATACAAATTATGCATATACACCCATGTTTTGCTTGTAGTCTACGTACGGGTCGTGGTGTATTGTATTTTACTCGTTAACGCACAAACGATGCCCGTTTCAAGAACGCGCTTATTCTGTGCCGTAGATTTTTGCGTTTGTATAGATTCAAAAGCGCGTAAAACACAGTACGATCGCGTGAAGCGCATAAAGCCGTTTGAAGCGCGTACAAAGGGGTGGAGTTGGGGCAAAAGATTCATTGTACAAATGACGAGAAGTACTTGATCAAAATACGGAAGCTACGCGCGACTATAACGCCGTCTGCAAGAGGCCTAACATAATTTATTCGAGACTATTAAATACCTATTATTTATTATTAAAGCACATAGTTTGGGGACTCACCTTCTGGGGCTGATGGCTGTGCTTGTTCTTCAGGTCGATCCAGAGCCTCGCCAGGTTGATGGCCAGGCCCAGCACAGCTACGATGAAGAACTTAACCTGGAGAAGAGTAAAATATCACATTATGTCCCAAGTGTTGCAAAGTTGTTGGTTTATCAAAAGCTTTTCCATTTTCCAAGTAAGTATTGCAAAGAATTGCAATTCCAAGTCTAGATCGCCACGGCGTGTTACCATACAAGAAGACTTATATACCTAATTATGTACACGACAATCCTTTGAAGATTTATTCGAGACTAGCAGCGCCCTCCGGTTTCACCCGCGTAGTTTCCAAAGTAAGCTATCAAATTCTGAGTTATAAGTTTTCACTCCTACCGGCAGTTCCTATGACAGCTATTTTTTTTAACGGACTGAGCCACAAAATTAAAATACAATTAGAACTACTACTATCTAACTACTTACACTATGGACATCTGAATTATCCATTTACCAATGAAAGTCTATAGATATTCTAGATGTTCAGGCTTACTACCAGTCGGAAGCGTTAATTTTGTTAATTGAGAGTTGTTTAAGGGGGAACTCTACGATATCATATTCTTAAATCGGATATTCTTGACATCGAGTTAACACAGCTAAAAAGTATTACTAAAACCTACGCATCATGCAAATTCATAGATTTAGAAACCGAACCACCGTATAATTTAACTTTCCATTGACCATAATGGCCAATCATTATAATAAGATTGCCAATTATCGATATTTTACGTAGCCGTATGGGTAACGGTTTCACTGAGAGGCTTGCCCTTCAAACCGGAAGACGGTAAAGTAACGATGACTGTTTTTTTACAAGACAATAAATTTAAATGACATTTATATAAATTGTAAATTACCAAAAAATCTTTGCCCAAATTTTTTTATTGTTTAAAAATTAGTGTTTAAGAGCAATGTAAAGGAATTTTACTTATCACAATGCACGGCTGTCGTCACCAGTAAATCGTAAGTAATGAAGTTGTCCGCTGCTAGTTGTAGTGCTGTATTTCATATCACATTTTTGTTGTGTAGGTGAATATAAATTAGTCATATTTTTTTGTATTCGGGGTTACGGGGTTTTAACTAGTAGTTGTATTTAAGTTGTATTTACTTAATTAATATACTTAAGTTGTATTTAACTATGTTTCAGAATTTCTATTGTTATTGTTAAAATAGTTATCTTTGGTTGATTATGTATTAATTTGTTTTATATAGTATTTAATTAGTAGTATTGGGAAAGATGTTACCTCGCTTCGCCTAACCTTGTATGTAGGCGAATTTCCTTTAAGCTGGTTGCCTGGAAGAGATTGCTCTAAGCAATAAGGCCGCCATTTGTGATGCTAGTTCGTAAGTGTTTTACTGTAATATTTCTGTTTTTGTGTCACAATAAAGAGTTATCTTTCTATCTATCTAGACGATAGTAACCATCGGGAAACCCCATTCAGGTAACGAGTTCCACAGCTAAGACGTTCTTATTACAAGTTCTTATTACTGGAGTCCATTCTCCTCGTCCTAGTCTTTGGAACGACAGTCATAAAACCATATCAGCTTATCGAGCTGCAGTCCGATAAAAAAAAAATGGCAGTCATAGGAACTGCCGATGGAAGTGAAAACTTATAACTCAGAATTTGATAGCTTACTTTGGAAACTACGCAGGTGAAACTCGAGGGCGGTGCCATGGCCATGGTCATCTAGAAATGCGTTAGCATTTCTCATTGGCCCCGATCAATAGCCATGGTCCCGAGTTTACCCGAAGATTTCTTATCATTCCCGAGCGTGACGCTAGAATTCAATTCACAGCCCACGAAAAATTTGTCTGTGGGGCGCCAAAAGAAGTTTTCACTTCAAAAAAGGAAAGGTGGTGGTAGATCATACAGATCAATTGCACACTTTCCGAAATGTATCCGATAAAAAACGATCAAGCAGCCATTATTTTGTAGCGATGTTAAATACTTCGATGTCTTTTTCGAAACAGGGTGGCAGATAGTTTTAAAGGTGAATTTGCCAGAAAGTAAACCATCATCAGGCACACTAGCTTTTGATTGAAAAAGAAAAGTAAAACAATATTAATTACCTGCAATTTGAAGGAAAGAATCTGCAGCAGAGTTCCGATTTTGGCCTTGAGGACGGCGCCCAGGATTAGAAGCTTCAAGATGGCCTTCTTCTTCTTTTTCTTCTTGCCTCTTTGCTCTACAATATTATCAAGATGTTGAAATTAGTTGGAAAATAAAATTAATAACAGATTCGTATTCCAAAACATTACTTAAAGCAAAGTTATGTTCGTTATTTTGAAATCATAAACATTAATCATGTTTTAGGATTTCAACTTTATGAACTCAATAACTTGACAAACACAAAGATTATTTATTTGTTTAAAACATGAGTGAATTTCAAACACATAGAATCCACGCCAAAGCAATAGGTCAAACGATTTTAAAGTGGCGTGACGTCTTAAAGCACGAGTCTGTCGAAGCTACTATGAAGTCATAACCATTGATAATGTTCTTAGGATTTCAAAATTATGCTCTCAATGATTTGGCAGCTTTTTGCTTCGGGTAAAAGTTTGGAATACGAAAATTGGACACTTATATTATTCAGGCTTAAGGTTGGTTGTTCACTTGACCTGTGCGATGTGAGGATACGTAGCGGAGCAGTAAAACTGTATAATGCCCGAGCTATACAAGGCTAGTTTTTCAAGCTAGTGTTTACTAACTGTGTAGCGCAGACAAAACTAGCGCTGCGTAGCTTTGTCAATATGAAGCTAGAGTTACTACTTAGCTTGCCATCCCAGCTTGAAAAACTACCTTCGTGTAGTTAGCTTCGTGTAGGTAGTACGAGTTCAGTGATGAGCGAGGAAATAGAGCGAGAACGTGTAGCTGATTATTTGAATAGTGAACTACATCTACAGTTTTTGTTTGAGTGTTGATTCTATCAATAAGTTAGTGATCTAGTCAGGAGAACGGTGACTCCCGTTCCGGAGCCCTTGGTTCAAATTCAATGACTTCGAAAAGACAGTGGTGCCATTGTCTTTTATATAATATAACCTTTAAACTTTTTATACCACTAATGTAAAAACAGGGAAACATCGTGAGGTAACCTGGATGTTTCTAGAATGTTTCGAAGTCATGCGTTATCCACCAGCCTGCAATGGCCTGTTATGGTGTTAACTCTCTAATTGCGAGAGAAGGCCCGGAGTCCCAGCAGTGGGAACAGTTAGTGATCTATTTATGCGTGCAGATTGCATTTAATAGCAGATTACTATCACGGATCCACAATCTCAATATTACAATGTATATGTTTATGGATTTTGTAAAATACTTTTCTAAGTAAAAAATTAAAAAGAAGAAGATAGTTTTCCAGGCATTCTTCGTACGAATTTCTCACGAATATGCCACACTAATAGTCTCACACTAGAGTTATACTAAATTCAGCTAAGGAAATAAGTATGTATTGATTAATTTAGTGAATATTTTCTCTCCAATTAGTTTCGCACAGATCAAGTGTACAAAAAACCCACAAAATTAAAGCTCCTTTCAAAATACTGATTTTTTTATGAATAAAACAACAAAGCTAAAATGTAGTTTGCAAAAACACATTCTCATGCTAAATTCGTGCCAAATGATGATGCATTAACCTAAATACTCTATAATAGTAAATTATAAACTTTGAAATCATTTCAAGACTCGAAATTTTCATGCTTGCTTTTAAAAGTAATTGCATCTTACAAGAAGACTAATTTCATTCACTAAAATAGAAAACCTCATGCAAAGAATATTCAAGTGATGTGGATATTACCATCACAAATGCACTTCCTGTGAATTAAAATAGTTCATTAAAAATTTGCAATTCAGTAATAAAATGTTCTAATTTAAAGAAAAACATCGAAAAGTAAACAATTATCCTAGAATAAGCTATCTGAAGTTACAACATACTGGACTTGCCAGGGCGATGGCAAGGGTCAGGGTCGTAGACGGTAATACGTAAAGTGGCCCGCGACCCAGACCCCTGACCATGTAGGAGAAATCTGTGGGGGTTTTAGTCAGTAGGGGCATGGTGTCTGTCGTCGTCATGGTGTCGAGCCCGACTCACCTCACCATGTCCCCGCATGGTGAGGATACGTAAATGTATTTCCCCCACATAAAAAAAAGACCGGACTTGCCAAAAGATCTTAGGTCTTCTAATAACCGTTGGGGTAGATGGGTTTCTGGGACCAGCAGGTCTAAATGTTGAAAATGTAGACTGTTGTTCGTCGATTTACTCCAATTGCAATTTATCTGTTGTATTTTAATTTTATTTATGGGATATGTATGTAGGTATTTAATTATCGTATATATTAGTTTATTATTTTTAACTAAATTACTAGTATTATTGTATAAGATTTATGACAGTATCACTCTATAATATATATATTTTTTCATAATTGTTATTGAAGTGAAAACTTCTTTAGGCGCGCTATAGACAGAATTTTCGTGGGTTGTGAAATGGATTCATCAATCGTCACGCTTGGATATGATAATGGATCGAATCGGATCGGATCGGATATGAAATCTTCGGGTAAACTCGGTAAAAACGGCCAGGTAGGTACCAGGGTAACAGAAACAGTAAAGAGTTTCGATTACCTACCTCCAACAGCCCAGCGTTTATCTCCAGATACCAGGACAACATAAATATAAAAGAGTTGCGTTTGCCCCTAGGTACCAGTACCAGGGCAACAGAAACAGTAAAGAGTTGCAATATTCTGTATAATTACATTGATATAAAACTAGATGGCGCAACCATCGACTTAGCTGGCGGTGTTGAAATTATGCGAATGTACATAGACCTACGGTGGTTTATCAATTAATTTGTCTTTAAATAAATTACATGATTCAATTAAAAGTGAAAACATTTGAGTCACAAGTTTTCATTTCTATCGGCAGTTCCTATGACTGCCAATTTTTTTTTACATGTATACAGGGTTATTGGTAATCAGCCTGCATCCTTTTAAAGGGATGTTAGGTACATTCAATACGTCAACTTTTGTTCTACAGTTTTAAAAAAAAAATGTTTTTTTTTTCTTTTACAAAATAAATAAAAAGTGCATTTGCACGATCTAAAAGTATCGAACTCTTCGTAACAATTCGTAATGAGAGCGCGTACGCTCTTTAACGCGCAAAAAATGATGTAACGAAGTGAATAAACACTAAAAAGTCGCTAAACAGTACAAAAAAGGGCAACAAATACAATTTTTTTGGGTTATCTATTAAGTTTTAACGAAAGTTGTAGAACAAAAGTTGTTTGTTTAAATATACAGAACATGCCCTTAAACGGATGCAGGCTGATTACCAATAACCCTGTATATGTATATAATTTTACTAAGTTCAATTCTTATTTGCACACCCCGTATACTTGTCCAAATATTATTATCCATCCTAAGGTTGCCTGGAAGAGATCGCTTTCAGCGATAAGGCCGCCCATTGTCGCACTACTTTAAAATGTATTGTTCTTTATTTTCTGTATTTCTTTTTCTTTGGTGTGTCAATAAAGAGTATATCTATCTACCGCAACTCTCCTGCTTTCTGCTTTCGGCTTTCGCCGATGAAAGCAGACAGTTAAATCTGCTTTCAGTTCATACAGAACTTCCAGAAACTGCTAATCTATCACAGTGACGGAAATTGAGTGAGGCTATGTCCAGTAGTGGACAGTAAGAGTCTAATGATGATGATGTAGTAGTGGTAAGACTCTTTGCGGAGTTCGAATGGGGCAGTATCACAACTTTGCCAGTTATTCTACCACCAAGCAACGCCCAAACTTTAATGTGTATTGGTTTGAACGACAATATTGCCATAGAAATTAGAGGGCATAGCGATCCATCATCTTATATATCTGGGTGACCAGTGCAGTGCAAAACCAGTTAATAAAATGTAAAGTACTCAATATGATTTACGAAAGATTTCTTTTGAGGATGGTAACATCTGCTGACGCGTATCCAGCGTGGTGGGTTAAGATCTACAATATCTCCATGTAAGAGAAGACCCGGAGTTCCAGTGAGATCATAACTTGGGCTGCTTATGCACGATATGCAAAGATAAAGACCACAAAAACCATTACGATAATAAAATTCGACAAAAATGTACGATACTCAGATAACTCTAATTAAACTTTGGCAAATTGTTGTTGTAAATAACTTGAATATTTTTCTCACGGAACAAATACTAAACTGAACAAATACTTGTTTTTGCGAATAAGTTCTCACGGGTCGTATAGTAATTAAAATATCACGGAAAAATGGAGAAAGCTTTAAAGTGAAGAAAGTTGTGACTTTGTTTTTAAAAAAGAGTTTTCAAAAATAAATTTAAATACAATTTTAGTTTATAATTTTCGCGATTTAAATTAATATTAAAAAAAAATATCGCGATTTAAAGTAGTCTTTTCGTGGCCACGACCGTTGTAACTCTACCGAAACATCGAGGCATTTCAATAATATGATTGAGAAAATGAAACTAACTAATTAATTACCTATCAAAGTAAAAATTAAGAATAAAATAGAACAGTATGGTAAAATAAATATAGAACTGAATCTGAAAAAGAAAGATTTGTAAGTATTGTCTCATGAAGGCTGTAATGCTTAGCGAAATCGATACATTAAAAAGTGGTAGGTATATTTATTACAGAAAGTTCGGATTCATCTTCACATAAACTGTGACAATATGGCGTATATTTTCGAATGTTTAATACACGCTACAATTACAATAGGTATATGTAATTACCGAATTTAGAAAATGTGCTTACGACTTGCTTTATGACTATCCTCTGCACCAGAAACGAGCCACAACGAACCAAAGTAACAAACATGATATTTATTTTTGGACGTTAGTGTCATAAAACGAAATTGACCCTAAACTTGGGTTTGAAATATAGTTAGTTGTATCTATGAACTTTGCTCGTTATATTCAAATATTTGTCAAAGTTTTCATTGCAGTCCAATATGGAAATGTTGTCGACATCATATTTTCGAATTGTCAATTTAAACTTGTATTATTTTAAACTCATCTTGTTACAAATTAGTTATTATAAAGGAAAGTAACAAACCTTCATGAAACAATCTCATCTTGTACATCAGAAAGAAAGAAAAAAACCTTCACCTGGAATAGAGCTCTTGTCTTTAATCCCATTGTCTTTGTTCTCGGCCTCCAACGCATGCTCTGCCACAGCATCTAAAGCCTCCTCTCCCATGCCCCACAGATCAGCCACTATACCCCTCCCAGTCCTATAACTCTCCACCCCAGTCATAGTCCCATCCCCAGTCTCTTCTTCTTCTTCAGTTAAGTCTTCTAGATCATAGTCCCTCCCGTCTCTGTCAACTTCTTCAGTCAATTGTCTTTCTGAGTCAGTTTCGTGTTCTTGACGAGTCGTTTCTTGTGTTGGTCTGTCTCCGATGACCCAGGTTTGTCTGCCGTTCGGGAAACTCCGACCTTTCTTCTCCTGTTTCTCGGCTTTCCTCATGGGTACGTGGATGAGGTGGATCTTCGGCGGTTTCTGCTTCTTCTTCATCTTTTTCTTGTCGTCGCTCGTTGATATCGTGATGGTATCGATCCCGCCACCTCCGTGCTTCTTTCTTGATAGGGCTCTGAAATGTTATGTTTTATTAAACACAGTCTCATTTAAATTGACGAGTAAAGTATCACACAAAAATTATAAATGGCAAAAGTTTGGATGTTTGTTGCTCAATCACGTCGGAACACCTGAACGGATCGGGTGTAAAGTTAGGAGCACAATCAGATGATTAAATTTAGTATATAAAGTAGCACGTAGACTACTTTTAATCGAGGGAAAATAACGACTATGGAAACTGCTAGTGTATATGTGTAAATGTATTTTTTACATATATGAAATTGTGGTTTACATTATAATTAAAAATCCTGAACAAATTATTTTTTTCAATACTAGTATGTGGCCGCGACTTCGGTCGCATAGGATTTAGAAAAGGTTTATACTCTACATAACTTTAACTTTATTCGGGATTAAAAATAGCTTATGAATTATTCCCAACTATAAATTTAACTGTGTTCCAAATTTTAACCCGTTTATTACGAGTAAATAAAGGAAAAAACCGTAGGGCGCGCTAGTACTGTTATATCCTGCTCGTTCTATATCACTCTACAAAAAAATTACCTAGAGATTTAAGATGATACATCTCAAGGCCCTGTAATCTATCTAGATACATTGCCCTTCAAATTGGAACACAGTAATGTTTGCAAATTACTGCTTGACGATAGAATAACTGTCAAATGTGTGGTACTGCCCCAGGCGGACTCTGCAAAGAGTCCTATCACTTCTAGTCATAGGACTACTATCCCACTACCACCCATACACTGTGGATATTCCCAAAATCCGTACAAAACGGTTTGAATCCACTTTTCTCGTACGTACAGCTTTAGAGTGGAATAAGTTTGCTTTTAACAAGCTTTGCTTAGTTTGGGGTCAGATGGTGTTGTGTGTGAATTGTCCACCAATATTTATTTATTATTTATTTAAGTTGCCGGCCTCCTTGTTCCCTGAGAGATACAATCTAGAACTTTTCAAGGTCAGAGTGAATAGGTACTTTCTAGGTCAACGTGCGTCATCTTCGATCACACCGTCGCTTACCATCAGGCGAGTTGGTGGCCAAACGCGGACCTATACGCGATAAAAAAAAACAGTTCAGAACAGTGAGTTCAAAGCATTATTAGTTAAATCTACATACGTGACTACCACAGCTTTCTTTTCTCCAAACTCTATCAATTTCACTTATGCCGTAACCGTTGTAACCATTAGTCAAATTTGCGGACAAAACTCTCGTTTTTCGATCTGACGCGATTTTTCGCAAGCCGGCACGCGAAACTGGCCTTTTAATCCTTTTAATTTCACTGGCCCACATAACTTTCCCGTTGAGATGAGATTCGGAAAATTGTGGAAACTATTTTAACGAATTAAATTAATTGCTAATTAAGAGTGTGCTTTTGTGTTTACTTTTTGAAGTGAAAACTTCTTTAGGCGCGTCTAGACAGATTTTTCGTGGGCTGTGAATTGAATTCTAGCGTCACGCTCGGGTGGGTATGATAAGAAATCTTCGGGTAAACTCGGGACCATGGCCATTGGCTATCTAGAAATGCGTGAGCCAATGGGAAATGCTAACGCATTTCTAGATGGCCATGCCGTGGTGGCTATCGCCCTCCGGTTTCACCAATGTAGTTTCCAAAGTGAGCTATCAAATTCTGTGTTACATAAATACTTTTCACTTCTATCGGCAGTTCCTATGACTGCCATTTTTTTTATCTCTCTTTGTTTTTGCATTAGATAGTTTAAAATATTGGAGGTAAGGGGTTTAAAGATTTGATAAAAAATAGTTAGTGAAAAAATTTACGTATCCAAACAGATGCCTGATAGGTTTTTCTTCTCTTTATTGCTCGCTCTAAGAAGTTTGACTTCAACCTAGTTTAGGGTCAGATGGTGGTGAGAATTATCCACCAATATTTATTTATTTTATTACTAGCTGACCCCGCAAACGTTGTTTTGCCTTAGTGAACAACCCTTGTCACTTAGGGGTATGAAAAATAGCTAGTAGCCGATTCTCATACCTACTGAATATGCATATAAAATTTGGTTAAAATCAGTAAAGCCGTTTCGGAGGAGTAAGGAAACAAACACTGTGACACGAGAATTTTATATATAAGATTTACCTGCTTTATTAGTCCGCCTGGGGAAGTACCACACCTATGCCAGTTATTCTGCCGCCAAGCAGTGATGTGCAAACCTTACTGTGTTCCGGTTTGAAGGGGAGTATTTTCAGAGATATTTAACATCTTAGATATCTGGGTGACGAGCGCAGTGCAGTCCTAGATAATGATTTGGACTCTTAATATTCCAATAGCTGCGTGTCACTGTGCTGTTATGTGGGAGACATGTTGCTTACCATCAGGCACATGACCTCCTCGTCTCGTCACTCTTTCTTTAAAAAAAAATGGCAGTCATAGGAACTGCCGATAGAAGTGAAAACTTGCTGTTGCCCTGGTACTGGTACCTAGGGGCAAACGCAACTCTTTTATATATATGTTGTCCTGGTATCTGGAGATAAACGCTGGGCTGTTGGAGGTAGGTAATCGAAACTCTTTACTGTTTCTGTTGCCCTGGTACCTACCTGGCCGTTTTTACCGAGTTCACCCGAAGATTTCATATCCGATCCGATCCATTATCATATCCAAGCGTGACGATTGATGAATCCATTTCACAGCCCACGAAAATTCTGTCTATAGCGCGCCTAAAGAAGTTTTCACTTCAAAAAAAACTGTATAACACTACTACTACTTTACTACAACAAGCTATGAACGAGTGTGAACGTGGTTTTAGCTAAGTTAGCTCAGTCTAGCGGATCGCTAAGTCATCCACGTAAACCCAGAAACGTCTAGAAAACTCGGACGATATAACTGACCGGACCGGTCATGGCCACCACATGTGGGAATGTTTCACTTTCTACCGCGACCGCGATAACGGACAGGGCCGGAGTTAGGAGGCACATTGTGGGGCCACGCACTCCCTTATGATAATATCAATGTCTTACGTGAAAATTAACATAACATGACATAACCATTACATAAACCTAAACACTTTGAAAAAAACGGTCTGCGAAGCGCAATTCCGACCCGAATGCACATCATAGCCCCAACATCCTACTAATATTATAGATGTCAATGTTTGTATGTTTATTGCTCAATAACGTCGTAACATGAAAGGATAAGGAAAAATTTTAGAACGCTTTTTATCCCGAAAAAACGACATGAACGGGAACTACGCGGGTAAAATGACGGCGCGTTGGATATGGGTTCGGCGTCGGTTTACGAATTAAATAATAATTTAGATCGTGGTTAACTTATAACATGTTTTGTGTGTAAAATATGTTTTATACATTATTTTTAAATTCTAGTATTGGGTGAAAAGACGAGCACGACGTGCCCATAACACCACAGTATTATGTTTTTGGTTATTATATATTATATTACAGTTATTGGAACATGACAAGTCCAAATCATTAACTAAAACTAATTAAATAAAAATTAACTAATTAACTGCTCAGAGAAATAAAATGATTTATTTCAAACAACATAATTGCAACGCCGCTATATTAACCTGCATAAAATATGATAATAACAAATCTGAAATACTTGGCGCTATGTAGCTGAGCTGGTCACTTCGAGGTACAAGATAATTTATTTCTTTGTCCAGCAATTTCTTTGGAAACATTGCCTTTAAACCGGAAGATAATGATGTTTACACATTGCTGCTCGGCGGTAAAATAAATGCATCAAATAAATATAACTTTTAGATGATGTTTTGCCTCTGTCTATACGAGTAAGGAGTAACCAATACCACCCCACCCTGGATCCATCTAGCTCCGTCCCTGTCCCGATCAGATTGGCAGAGAGCGCTGTCTGCATGTAGATCAAGTTTCCGGTAATTTGTATCATTAGTCCTTCATTTCGTCTTTTATTTGTTGAATAAAAGAGCTTTTAAAGCCCGTGACGTAGGGTTAAACAGAAATCCCGTACTAAGAAAGGCGTTGTATCGAAACATCAAATTGTGTACGTTGATGATTTTTTGTTTTCCTCCAAAACTACGTCGTGTCACCGTCTGACATATAGCATGTTGGTGTACCCATAAGATTATCCTATATAAGTGCTCAACACGGCTTAAAAAGTCTGGTTTGGTCTGGTCTGGCTTAAATCTGGGTTGCGAGTACTATTCGGTAATTTGAACTTGTCTTGCTCCGATTAGTGTGGGGCGGTATGTACGGCAATTATATGGCCCTCCCAAACTTCAGGTCCAAGGAATTATGTTATCGTTGGGAAGAGTGAGCTCACTCTTTCCGTTCTAGTCGGTTGCGAGAAGCGGAGCACGCCGGACGATTTTACCTGTCACTATTCATTAGTCAACAACCAAAATAAGTAGAACCATAGCAGTCGCCGCTAGCGATTCTAGGAGTCAAGTAGATTGGTTGTGTGTAAACCACTTATGATACACACAGGGATGCAGTTTTTATTACCAATTTCAAGGTGGTGCAGGGTTCATCCATTGGTTTATATCGATAACCTTCGTTTATATCGAGGTCCTTTTTTTACACACATATAGTAAAGGGTGACGAGGCGAGCTGGACACGTGCCTGATGGTAAGCAACATGCCTGTCACATAACAGCATAGTGACACACAGCTAATGGAACATGAAGAGTCCAAATCATTACCTAGCACAGCTCTGCGCTCGTCACCCAGAGGTCTAAGATATTATATCTCTAAGCCCAGTGATTTCTCTGGAAACATTGCCCTTCAAACCGGAACACAGTAACGCTTACACATTACTGCTTGGCGGTAGAACAAGGCCAGGCCAGGCTGGCAAAGGTGTGGTACTTCCCCAGGCGGACTCAGCCAAGAGTCCTATCACTACTAATCCATTATAATGGTCCTTACCATTAGGGGGGTGAACTGCTACTACTCCTCTGAAGAAGAACTAGTTCTCACCTCGCCATTCCATAGTTCACGAGCTCTGCCAAAGTCCCGAGGGTCTTTTCCACGTCTTCTCCCAGTTTCGACGGCATCTCCTCCAGCGACCTTCCGGTAGACCGCACTTCTGCATCAGCCGCCTCTGGAAAGAACAGAAGACCAGGTTAAAAACATTCTAAAGATTTCTTGATAAAATTACATGAAGATGAATTTTAAGGGTCCGTACAACAACGAGTCCTTACATTATAGTTTTGTTAGTTGTAAGATCTGTTTAGACGTTCTGACGAAATTGAAGAAGAAACAGCCAAAGTTTTACATTAACACTTATTTTATAATACGAGTATTAGTATGAAACACAGTATAGATATCGATACCTTAATTTACATAACCAATAACTCTATAGTAGCAAATTTAATTGGAGCCACTAAATAACCATTAAAAACTATTGCGTAACTGGTATTTCATTTCTTTAAGTGTCTTTTCCCAAACGGCCAAACATGGCCGAGATTTTAGACTACCTAAGCGTCGCGGCGCCCGCGCAACGATCGGGAGGCGCGGGGGGTAATAAGAAACACAACTTCCAATTTTTGCTTTTTCTTTTGATGCTTTAACTTTTTTGAAGTGAAAACTTCTTTAGGCGCGCCTAGATAGATTTTTCGTGGGCTCTGAATTGAATAGGCTTGTGTACTAAATTTTAAAAACTGGTTTATAATATAGCTTAATGTTTATATTATTCCGAAACATCTATATTTTTGAAAAAAACTTACATTTACAATGTGTATTTTGCATTTTAAAAAATCAAACAAATTTCTGCACAAAAATGCTCCCGACTGTCATGGCGTCTTGAATGACGTCACGCCATGGCAAACATACGTGTTTGTGTAAGGACATAGTCAATGTTTTTATTTTAAAATGAATCCCTCGTATTACAAGGACTGCATAGTGCCTCAGTGTACAAGCACAAGTATAAATACGCCAAACAAATTATTCAACTATGTTCGAAACGATCCACAATTGCGAAAAAAGTGGCAAACGCTTGCGAGGAGGAATGATGGCCACTAAATCAAGAATATATTTTTGTGAAGATCATTTTAATGAAAGTATTTGACACAGTATAATCTTAGTAAAGGAAATGTAAAAAAAAACTGATAATTTTCCTCAAAACTAGTGGTAAAACAATAAAAAACTAGTTCAGTAAAGCGGCTGAAGAACTAGTATCCATGGCGAAGAATGAATAAAAATAAAAAATAATTATATTTGATCTATGAAAATGTCAACAACATTAGTGATGTCAAGTGATATGTAGCACGGCGTGACGTCATATTCTCTGATTGGCGTTCACTGTCACGTGACACAATGCCTATTTTTTAAGATTTTCTTTTCTAAAAATATTAATAATCTTTACGTATTTATAATAAACTGTTTTATTTTTGAAATCTCCATATCTTAATCAATAGTAAGAACCTCTAATCCATCCGATTCATTCTTAGTGGAAACAAGCCTATTCTAGCGTCACGCTCGGGTATGATAAGAAATCTTCGGGTAAACTCGGGACCACGGCCATTGGCCATCTAGAAAAGCGTCAGCCAATGGGAAATGCTGAAAGGGCGTGGCCTAGCCATCATGGCATGGCCATTTAAAAATGGATTAGCCAATGGGAAATGCTGACGCATTACTAGATGGCCATGCCATGATGGCGAGGCCACGCCCTCCGGTACACCCGTGTAGTTTCCAAGGTAAGCTATCAAATTCTGAGTCATAAGTTTTCACTTCTATCGGCAGTTCCTATGACTGCCAATTTTTTTATTCCATTTTTAGTGGCCCCAGTAAAATTGGATACTACGGAGTTATTCGTTTTATGAATTGAGGTTATAACATCTTTATCTAATGGCAAACGTTGACTATTGACAACGAAACAAGCAGATTTCATTTTCAATTTATACAATAACTAACGTCTATAACTACTTTTTTTACGATTACAGAAGAATAGTTTTCCATTTCATAAATATGAAAATTCTCAATTTGAAATTCTACCATATAAATAAAGATAGTCTTTCAAATGATATTTTAATATGAAAATATGCACGCCTCCCCATAAACGTTTTTATTATCATATATCTTACTAACTTTCCTCAGAAGAAAACTTAAATATGTAATAACAATAATATTATGTTAATTATGTTAATTTTATTTACTTTCGATATGAAACTTGTTTTATCTTGCGTAATGTTATAGTTACGTCTTTCTACTAAAATCTATGTCACGCTTTCTTTTATATTAAATGAAGATAAAAAGGGTCTATACATCAGACTAGCAATACTTCGTGGTTTTACCCGCGTAATTCCCGTTTCCGCAATTTCTCAGTGATCAAAATAAGTCTATGTGTTGTTCCAGATGACCCATAAATTAGTATAAAAAAAAACATTAAAAAAACTAAAACCGACTTCAATTTAATTAAAAGTTGAATTGAAGAAAAAATTGAAGTAAAATATAAATTTTATTGAAATGGGTGATGTAAGTACTTTTTGAAATATTAACCATCATCATCAGCCCGTATTCGTCCACTGCTGTGGAAATAGGCTTCTCCTATTATACGTCACTCAGCCCGATCCTCGGTCTTACTTCTCCAACCGCCACCTTTCGAATATCGTCACTCCATCTAGTCTCAGGGCGTCCTACACTACGTTTGCCGATTCGCGGTCTGCACTCCGGGGGGTCTACCGCCTAACGAAAAACGCTTTGACGCTTTGACGTTGCTGTCTCTTTTCTTATCGCTTGAAATGAAAGAGACGGCAATGTCAAAGCGTCAAAGCGTTTTTCGTTAGGCGGTAGACCCCCAGAACCCGTTTGCCCCAACGGTAATCGGGGGGTCTACCGCGGAACGAAAAATGTCATCGCTTTGATGTTTCTCTCTCTTTTCTTTTCGCTTGAAATGATAGAGACAGCATTAGCAAAGCGATAGCCGATTTAGTTAGGCGGTAGTAGCGCGGGTCTGCGACAGATGTGACCAGCCCTCTGCCACTTCTAGTTCAGTCGGGGCAGACATAAAACTAGCCTGAAATAGAAAAAAATCCGGGGAGCGATTTTGTTTTTGTAAACGTCGAGGAGAGTTGTTAGAAGTATAAATCTCGATTTTCTAACTAATCCCGGTAGAGGGTTCACCGCCATCTTGTTTTAAAGTGTTTGTGAAATAACTTGTTAATTTTCAACTTTAGATCAAAACTTGTAGGAACCGAAGTTTGGTCCTGATAGTTTTTACGCTAAGATCAATTTTTGCAGAGTTATACTATCAAGTTTATCAAAAAAATCGTAATAGGTGGAATTTTATTTTCTTCAAGTTTAGTTAGTTGAGAAATTAAATTTCCAACAACTTTCCTACCAGTTTTGCTCTAAAGTTGAAAATTAACGAGTTATTTCACAAACACTTTAAAACAAGATGGCGGCGAACCCTCTACCGGGATTAGTTAGAAAATCGAGCTTTATACTTCCAACAACCCTACACGACATTTACAAAAAAAAAATCGCTCCCCGGATCTTTTTCTATTTCAATGTCTGCCCCGACCGGGCTATACAGTTTGCTAATACGCTGAGCTTTGTTGGTGACTTTTGTTCTCTGACAAATTACGAAATATGAACAAACAACTCAAATTGTGAAACTAAATTTCATAAGGTGCAATCACTATGTATCGTGGTATAAAAGAAAATTTTAGTTTTCTCTTCATATTTCAACTTCATATTTATATTTCAAAAAAGTACGTCACCCATTTTAATAAAAAATATATTATGGGACCATCTTTGAACTATTATCTACCAAACAAAAGAAGAACTATAAAAATGGACTTACAACTGACGGAGATATCGTGTAAAGGCCGAACTGAACGAACATAGAGCTGGAACAAAAGCATTCTTTCTCGATCTTTTAGTGTAAACGAAAGATCGTTGTTAGCGTTTTCCATGTTATATATTCTATAGAATCTTTGCGAACGCAAACAAAACAACGAAAGAATGCTCTACGTTTGTTTACACCAAATGAATTTGAAACAGTGGGGATAGAATGAGCATTCGCTCGTCTGATGTAAATCGGCCTTAACATACATTATACAAAAAAAACATACAACCGTATTAAGAACCGCCTTATTTTTTGAGCTCGGTTAGATTTTTTTTTTTATAAATTGTATTGATTCTAAATTATCTGAAAGAACGTTAATCCTACCTGGTGTCCGATGACACCCACATCTTTTAATTATTTTTTGAAAACATATCTATATAGTGTTTATTTTTGTATTCTATGAAACACTGCATTATTTGTATTATTTTCTAGTGCATATATTCAGAAAATTCGTATGAATAGACTACCAGTGCCCAGCAGTTTCACCCGATACTTCACGGGATAAAAATTAGCCTAAGCGCTTCTTCAGACTATAATGTACCTAATGTAATGTCTGACTCTAGGGCCGTGTCACTGCTACGAGTAGTGTTATAACCTTAGATAAAGAGCCAGTAAATAGATCAGGTTTTACCGCACAGTTCCTTTGTACCAATCGTAAGCAGATGAGGTGTATGTTAGCTATGGCGACATAGTGATGTGCCGCGACAAAAGTGTGACACTTCCACAAGAGCGATCAGACCCGTGCTTTCGGTGTAAAGCGTTTGTTCTAACTCTATACGTAGTTTAATAAACGTTGTAACCTTGTAACAGTTAGCGCCTCTCGTCGGCGTGTGGTTCGAGTTAAATTGTGCAGATCAGGGTTGTGACTAGAAAGGGTGAAATTACATTAAACGATAAAAATCTGATGATCGTTTATACACATCCGGTAACGTGACGGGGAATGTTTTGTTTACCGCCGAAAAAGGAACGATTTCAATGTAATAAAAATATTTTTTTTTCTTTAAATAATGAGTGACGAGACGAGCAGGACATGTGCCTGATGGTAAGCAACATGCCTGCCACATAACAGCACAGTGACAGGCAGCTATTGGAGATGAAGATGAAGAACACGAAGAGTCCAAATCATTACCTAGCACTGCACTGTGCTCGTCACCCAGAGATCTAAGATGTTATATCTCTAAGCCCTGTAATTTCTCTGGAAACATTGCCCTTCAAACCGGAACACAGGAACAACATCCTACTAACCGATACCGACGACATTTATACGGAACCACTGCTCTATGATCTCCCAAACAAAAGAGTATCGTCAAAATCAATTCACAATTGGTGGATAAAAAAGTACAACCGAATTTAGAACTTTCCTTTTTTTGATGTTGATTAAAAATCTAATTACACTACATAAAGGGGACGTTAATAAACAATAAATTAAGTTAGCGTAATTTTAACTTAGCAGCATACAGGAGTCTTAGCGATTAATTATTATAACCACATGTTATTAGCTACATCGCTCTCAATCTGGCAACTTTGTATCTTTTCTCTGCGCTCTGTTGGTTCTTTCGTTATCTTTTTTAGAAGGTGAAGTTTGAATCATCTCCGATAGCACTGGCAAAGGTGTAAGTTAGTGAAAAGATATGCTATAACTCAGTCAAGTGATCAAATCAGAAATAATAGTCTGAGGTGCAGAAGGGACTTGAAACTACGACCTGACGATTGTGAGATCGGACATACACCACTAAGCCACCTCGGCTCACGTAACTCACAGATTTTATCATCATCATCATATCATCCAAAGGACGACTGCTGGATGAAAGCCTTCCCCAAACATCTCCACAAAGACCGGTCTTGCACCGCATCCTACGGTTTCCGGTGGCCTTCACCAGATCGTCGGTCCATCTTGTGGGAGGCCAACGCTGCGTCTTCCAGTACGTGGTCACACAATGGCCGTCACTTCTGCGAGGTATGTGCCCCACCCACTGTCCTTAAGTTTGGCAACTCGTCGGTTACTTTGGTTCTCCTGCGTTCTTCCTCATTTCTGATTCTATCCGAGATACTACGTACTCCGAGCATAGCTCTGTCCATTGCCCTTTGGGTGACTTTGAGATTTATAATGAGGCCCATAGTAAGCGACCACGTCTCTGTTCCATAAGTCATCACTGGCAAGACGCACTGGTCAAAGACTCCATACGAAAGTCTTTGACCAGTGCGTCTTGCCAGTCTGGGCACTGCGGTAGTTTGGATTAGAACATATTCCGTAATTTCCCGAAAGCTACCCAACCGAGTTGGATTCGACTGGTGACCTTTTTCTCCAAGTTGGTTCTACCCAACTGGTCCGTTCGTCCTAGGTAGATATATTCGTCCACAACTTCGAGCGTGGAGTCTCTTACTTTTAAGACAGGGTGTAACATGGTTGTTCAATGTGATTTTAGTTTTGTCCATGTTTATTTTTAGACCCACTTTTGCGGAGGCTCTACTGAGGTCATTCAGCATCCTGCTTAAGTGGTCCAGGGTTTCAGCCATGAGGCTACAACGTCCTTGGGGAAATCGAAGGTTGGTGATGTAATCGCCATTGATGTTGAAGCCTAGCCTGACTGTGTGATGTGAGAGTGTTCAGAATATACTACAGAAACATTTTATGTCCTACAAATATTATAAATGTTTAAGTTTGGATGGTTGAATCTTTGGATGAATGTTGCTTAATCACGTCGTAACCTCTCAACGGATTAGGTTGCAATTTGTAACACAGTTAGATTATAGTCTAGAAAACCACACAGACTACTTTTTATCCCAATAAAATAATGGGAACGGGAACTATGCAAGTAAAACCGTGAGGCTCTGCACGTCCTACTAATAATATAAATGCGATTGTTTGGATGTTTGTTGCTCAATCACTTCGGAAAGTCTCCAAAAGATGCAAAATGAGAACACAAATAGAGTGTAGTGACTGTCCTCGTGGCTAAGTTGGTAGTAGCTCTGCCTGCGAAGCCGAGGGTCGTGGGTTCTATTCCCACCCAGTGAAAATATTTGTGTGATGAATTCAAATGTTTGCACTGCGTCTTGTACAATAAGTATGTATTTAAAACTATAAAAGTATTATATCAGCTATCTGGCCGCCATCATACAAGCTTTGCTTAGTTTGGGGTCAGATGGTGTTGTGTGTGAATTGTCCACCAATATTTATTTATTAATTATAGTCTGGAATAACACACAAGTTACTTTTTATCCCGAGAAAACAACGGGAATGAGAACTACGTAATAAAAACTTACACATATTATGCGCTACAAGTACATAATCTAGGTTATTAATTTCATTTTATAGTTTTGAAGCATACGACTGTAGTTTATCGAAGTGAAATTTCACGCAGAAGCGAATAGTCATTATTTGATTGAATCGAAAATTAATGTATTTTCGCTTTCGGTTTTCCCATTACTGTTGGGAGTTACCGAGTATTTCTTGTTTGTGAGAACTTATTGTTATAAGCGATACTGGCTGTAGGTATATGTTAATAGAATATGTTAGTACTAGCTGCCAACCGCGGTTTTACCCGCGCAGTTCCCGTTACAGTTAATTTCTTGAGATAAAAAGTAGCCTATGTGGTATTCCAGACTATCATTCTGTGTTTCATTTTTTTGATGTGACAACTAGTAATAAATCGATGAACGCCGGCTGCATGCACGAAAAAGTGTCCCGTTATGTCCCGTTACGTTTATTGTCCAGTTACGCTCATATTCACTCTCATTCAATTTTTCAATCAAGTCGAAGTGTAAAATTAATACTCCCGTATTCTACGGACCCCTAAAAATGTAATTTAATTTACTCCGAGAAAACAAAAACCAACTTCAGCTTAAAATAACTTAATTCAGACACACGACAAAATTTCATACTTTTTGTGAAATCTACCATAATGTCGTCTATATACCGTATAATGTCGTCCAGGTAAAGAAAGATAGACAAATTTTAAGTTTTTGTTAATATTTTAAAAATAACTGCACCAATTTCCATCCCCAAAACTACATCTTAAAGCAAATCAGTAACGCTCCCTGGTTCATTAGAAACAGTGAAGTACACGAACCCCTGAGTATTACAACAGTGAAGGAAGAAATAAAGGCATGCTCAAGTAAATATAAAACAAGGCTGGAAAATCACCCGAACCAACTTGCTGTCCAGCTCACATTGCCAGACTGTCTAAATCGCCTGAAACGGCACAGAACGTTAGATCTCGGCGGCGCTGACTGAGCCAATATATTAATATGGTAGATGCTTCTATAGGGGAACATCTCCTCATGACGAAAGTCTCAACAACACATCTGCTCATAGTCAGAAGGACTGACTGCATGATAAAATTATATACAGGGTTATTGGTAATCAGCCTGCATCCGTTTAAGGGCTTGTTCTGTATATTTAAACAAACAACTTTTGCTCTACAACTTTCGTTAAAACTCAATAGATAACCCAAAAAAAAATAGTATTTGTTGCCCTTTTTTGTACTGTTTAGCGACTTTTTAGTGTTTATTCACTTCGGCACATCATGTTTTGCGCGTTAAAGAGCATACGCGCTCTTGTTACGAATTGTTACGAAGAGTTCGATGCTTTTAGACCGTGCAAATATTTTTTAATTTTTTTTTGAAAAAAAAAAAAACACTTTTTTTTTTAAACTTTAGAACAAAAGTTGACGTATTGAATGTACCTAGCATCCCCTTAAAAGGATGCAGGCTGATTACCAATAACCCTGTATATAAAAAAAAAAACAATTTCCATAATTTTTTTATGGGTGGTCCCATCTCTGAACTAGGACCTACCAAACAAAAAAATAACCTGCAAAATTGAATCACAGTTAGCAGAGCTATCGCGCAACATTGAGAACCTCATTATTTTTTGACGAGTGTTAAAAACTGCGCCTTCTACGGTAATGAAGTAATACAATATACGCATGTTGAATGTGAGAAAGTGTTTGTTTGTAATTTGACGCACGTACCGGCTCGAGCAGACCAGTTTGGGGTTCACATCCTGAATCGAAATGTTCGCTAGAAAGTGAAATTCTTGCGATAGTTTGTTGTAAATTGCTAGGTTTGTATTATGTAACTAATATTTGTCTGTGAATTTGTGGTGAGCAATATACCTACAATTATGATCGTAATTTGTATGTTAAATCTCGTCGGAAGCTCTGAGTTTTATATTACTTTATTTTTTTAATACATAGTGACGAGACGAGCAGGATATGCGCCTGATGGTAAGCAACAGGCCTGCCACATAACAGCACAGTGACACACAGCTATTGAAACATGGAGAGTTCAAATCATTACCTAGCACTGCACTGCGCTCGTCACCCAGAGATCTAAGTTGTTATATCTCTAAGCCCTGTAATTTCTCTGGAAACATTGCCCTTCAAACCGGAACACAGTAATGTTTGCGCTTAACTGCTTGGCGGTAGAATAACTGGCAAAGGTGTGGTACTTCCCCAGGCGGACTCTGCTAAGAGTCCTACCACTACAGAAGAGTCCTACCACTGCACGTGCTTACGTAAATGGTTATGTAAATGCTTACATTGGCACCTTGCCCCCGAAAATGCATTTCGTTTTCAAAAATAAGCAAAACATTATTGGTTGAAGGGCGATGACTGACTCAAAAATATACGATTTTAATTCGGACTAATTATAATAGTAGAGTATGCATAAATACTAACACGTATTTTCTTTTTGTTTTATCATCAACTTAATAAAAATAGAAAAAGATTATAGATCATCAAACTTTCGGACAGGTGAGTTGTGACGTCACTTCTTCGGAACTATCGTACAATGAAGAGACGTCACACGAAACTTACAAGCACTGTTTCAAAACTTCTTTTGGCGTGTCCCTGACAGATTTTTCGTGAGCTGTGAATTGAGTTTTAGCGTCAAGTTCGAGAATGATAAGAAATCTTCGGCCATGCTCATGGCCACGCCCTCCGGTTTCATCCGTGTAGTTTCTAAAATAAGCTATCAAATTCTGAGTTATAAGTTTTCATTTCTATCGGCAGTTCCTAAGACTGCCAATTATTTTGTTTGTGAAACGAAAGAAATTACGAGTAACGCGGGCACAGCAATTTTTATTATTCTTACTGACGGACTAAATATTTTTTTTATTATAGAAGGAAGTATTACATCATAAGTGATATAATACCATTCGGCTTCCAGAGTAGAGAAGCTTTGGTTAGCAAAAGCTTAGTCGGAGGCCAGTTGTCTGAGGAATGTACGATTTTTGTGCAAGTGCAGATGAACCAATTTGTCAGACACTGTGAGCAACACATAACCGAAGATGTAAACATACAAACTTTCACAGTTATTTTAACATTGATAAATTATTTATTTATCCACGTCCATTCAGTAATTGAGTATACAGCTAATACATTAATGGATAACACGAATACTTATTTGTAAGTCTACAAGTCATTTAATGTTAAAAAAATGTTTTTTTTTTTTTAAAAACGTTTTTGAATGGGTAAATGTTTTTTTTTCCAACTATTACAGGTTTACATTTGACCGCCATCTAACCTGATGTTAAATGACGATGCGGTCTATGATGAATCGTGCTTACTTTATAAGTGTAACCTTTGGGAGAAACTCACTCAAGCAACGCATTCCACAGCCTAGACGTTCTCATCACAATCATCACAAAAGTAGAGTCTAACCTCTTCGTTTGAGTCTTTGGAATGTCAACCATGAAACGATGTCGCTTTTTTGAGCTACAAGTAGTCCGATCGAATATGGTTGGAGGTGGTATTGGATCATTCAGATCAGCCGCATAGTCTTTGAAATGTATCCGATAACAAACGATAAGCTAGCAATTTGTAATGACATACATATATCATAGTCAATCAGCAATTGGTAAGAGTCTTGATTTTCTCATTGGGAGAGAAGGCCCTGATTCCCAGTGGGAACTTATGCTGTCGCATTTCTAGATGGCCATGCTCATGGCCGAGCCCTCCGGTTTCACTCGCGTAGATTCCAAATTCTGAGTTAATACGTTTTCACTTCTATCGGCAGTTCCTATGACTGCATTTTTTTTAAATACTTAGCTTTATTAAAAAAATATGCTTAAGCATAAATATAAGCTCAATAAGTTTATAATAAATACCTAATCATACTTTTATATTGTTTTTTCATGTAAACCAGTCTTTTTAAGCACTTGTTTTTTAGGTCATGCTAATTCTCGAAAGTTGTAAGTCTATAATTTTCGTACAGGTTACCGGAATAGATTTTTTAAAATTCTGTTTTAACCGTCTTCAAACAAGAAGTTTTAATATTATAAATATGTTCTCCGATTTTTCGAGAACGCCCGAACTGATTTTGATAATAATAGTTTCTTTGTGGAGCTGTTTTTGTAATATCATCAAAAATAAAAAATAAAAATCATTGTCGATTAATTTTATTAAAATTAGTTATCTGTGTGAGTTTTTTTTTAATTTGCAAAGCGGTGCTTCGTTTTATCAAAAACAACATTATTCGTGTTTAGAGCAATTTTTCTATGAGATGCTGTGTGAACCCACGTGATTTCACAAAAAAGGCTTGTATTTAAATATTTTAATAACTTAAAATGAAAACAAATATTTGATAATACTCCTACGGTATGTTAGTTAGTGTATTTTGATTTGAATTAATTTATGTATGAAAACATAACTGGCTACTCAAAAGAAAAATCTCTCAAATAATCATCAACTAATTATATTTTTATTAATTTAAGAATAAATTAAGAGATACTCAAAAGAAAAAAATCTCAATAAATATAGCAAATAAATATTTCTTACCTTGCCAACTCCTCCGTTCTTTCTCGACCTCGTCGTCCCACCCGTCCAACATTTTTCCCGCCTTTTCCTTAGCACAGGCCCATGCTTCTTTTTCTCCCATGCAATCCAATATGGACATGAAACTGGGAGCAATACTCTTCCCGAAATTTACTACATATTCGTATGACGTTTCAAACAAACTAGCACTTTCAACATTCGTACAAAATAATAAAAATAAAATTGGGATTGCAAACTTTTTCGACAACATCGTTCTAATGTTTTAAAACGTTCCAGCCAGTGTGTGTTTTTTTTTTTGTAATGACGTTTGAGTTTGACGTATGTTTTTTTTCAATTTTGGCGCGAGATGCTTTCGCAGTGGCAAACCAGGTTATACTGAGCGCGAAGACTAAATGTATGAGTTTATAGGTGCCACTTTCTTTTGTAACTGGTTTGTTGTTGCTCACACACTTGTCTAATTAGAGACTTGATCTCTAAGAATCATGATATCTGTTGATCGGTTATGAACTAATAAAAAAATAAAAAAGCTTAAACTAATAGTTGGTTGTCTGGAAGTCGTTGCTCGGAGCAATGAGGCCGCACGTTGTGGTGTTAGTTAATAATTACTCGTAAGTACCAGGGTGACCGAGCTTTGCTCGGTTTAAACACTGAGTAGTGAGTATACATACTTGATAACTACATATAAAGGGTTCCCAGTAATCGATATTAATTATTTTATAGTGGTAAGACTCTTAGCAGAGTCCGCCTGGGGAAGTACCACACATTTGCCAGTTATTCTACCGCCAAGCAGTAATGAGCAAACATTACTGTGCTCCGGTTTGAAGGGCAATGTTTCCAGAGAAATTACAGGGCTTTTTTTTAAATAAAGAGTGACGAGACGAGCAGGACATGTACCTGATGGTAAGCAACCTGCCTGCCACATAACAGCACAGTGACACGCAGCTATTGGAACATGAAGAGTCCAAATCATTACCTAGCACTGCATTGCGCTCGTCACCCAGATATCTAAGTTGTTATATCTCTAAGCCCTATAATTTCTCTGTAAGGGCTTAGAGATATAACACCTTATGATCTGTCACTCTTTATTTATAAAAAAAAATCTAAAAAAAAGAAGGAAAGAAAAAAGAACTTGAAAAAAGAAAGAAAAGGCAACTAGATTCGAACCCGGGTCTCCTCCTTCATTTCCGCCCATCTTATCGACTGCTACTATACTATCGTGCTGCGAAATTTACCGTCGCATTCTAATGTTAATGTAACAGCGTTTTTTTTAAAATGAAACCTAGTTAGATCGATTTATCGTCCCCGAAACCACCTGCATTCATAGGGGGCGTCCATAAATTACGTGAGGTGTTTTTTTAAATTTTCTGGCCCCCCCTCCCCCGTTGGTGAGATGTCGTGAGATTTTGTTCAACCCCCTCCCCCATCCCCCAATCTCACGTGAGATTTTTCAGAATGTGGGTTTCTTACGTAAACGCGTTGGGTTGTTATTGTAGAAAGAAAAAAAAACAATTTGCTTCGTGCTTTTATTTACGACTAGTTTAGACTAGTAATTTGACAATATACTATGATAAAAAGAAAAGAATACCTATCTTATACCTATAAAAGAGCAATTCTTGTACCTATATAAATATGTATATATATATAGAATCTGAATCTCGGAAACGGCTCGAACGATTTTGATGAAATCATGTATGCAGGGGGTTTCGGGGACGATAAATCAATCTAACTAGGTTTCATTTTTTATAAACGCATATTATGCGCGTTTTTAGACAATGAAAAACTGTCACATTAGACATTAGATTGCGAAGGTAAATTTCGCCGCGTGACGCGACAGCGTAATAGCTCAGATGGGAAGTCGGGCGGTCATAGCGGTCACGAATTAATAGCTCCGGGTTCGAATCCAGACGGCTTCTCATTTTTTTCATGTTTTCTTTTTTTTAGGAAAATCTATTTCTTGGTTTCTTTTATCTGTACGTATCTAAGTATATTTACTATTTAAACCGAGCAAAGCTCGGTTACCCAGGTACTGGAGAATTATGAGCGGTCTCAAGAGAGACTATTGGCACCAACATGTCCATATGATTTTCTGTAAAATCATCTGCTCCTTCGAAATAGTGAATAATCTTAATCGTATTAATACGATGACGCTCAAGATTAATCTTGAGCATGTACGTACAATTTGGATTGAATGGAACAAAACAGTATAATCTTTTTTTGTTTCAATCAGAACAAAAATTACGTGATATTTGTCGAGACCCTCCCTCCCCCTAACGTGAGATTACATGAGATTTGACTCGACCCCCCTCCCCCCCTAAATCATCTCACGTAATTTATGGACGCCCCCATAACTTCATGAAAATCGACTACACAATTAACCTTAAGTAATAGGTTGCTTGGAATAGACTGCTTTGAGCAATAAGGCCACCATTTCTAAGACCAATTCATAACTGTTTACTGTAGTATTTCTGTGTGTTTGTGTCACAATCAAGAGTGTTCTATCTATTTATGCAGTAGGTAATAACCCTTCGGAACAAAGTATCTAAACCGTGGAATACACTGCCTGAGTGGGATTCCCTAATAGATTCCTAGGTACTTAAATGCGTTATAGTAATCGGCATTATCGTTGAACATCAGGCGAGATAGCGGTCAAGTGCAATTCTGTTTTCGATAATTAATAATTCAGAAATCATCGAGAGACAGCGCTGACTCAAGTAGGATGTTAAAAAAATGTTTTTTGAAAAGATTCAAGTTGCAATTAGTTACGGCAGTAAGTTACGGCTGGTCTAGTCGGGAGAACGGCACCTGCCGATCCGGAGACCCCGGGTTCAAACCCCACGCGCACCACTGTATAATATTGTAATGCCGCTAACTTAAAACGGAGAAGGGAAACATCGTAAGGAAACCGACATGTACCTAGGAATCTATTAGGGAATCCCACTCAGGCAGTGTATTCCACGGTTTAGATACTTTGTTCCGAAGGGTTATTACCTACTGCATAAATAGATAGAACACTCTTGATTGTGACACAAACACACAGAAATACTACAGTAAACAGTTATGAATTGGTCTTAGAAATGGTGGCCTTATTGCTCAAAGCAGTCTATTCCAAGCAACCTATTACTTAAGGTTAATTGTGTAGTCGATTTTCATGAAGTTATGGGGGCGTCCATAAATTACGTGAGATGATTTAGGGGGGGAGGGGGTCGAGTCAAATCTCATGTAATCTCACGTTAGGGGGAGGGAGGGTCTCGACAAATATCACGTAATTTTTGTTCTGATTGAAACAAAAAAAGATTATACTGTTTTGTTCCATTCAATCCAAATTGTACGTACATGCTCAAGATTAATCTTGAGCGTCATCGTATTTAATACGATTAAGATTATTCACTATTTCGAAGGAGCAGATGATTTTACAGAAAATCATATGGACATGTTGGTGCCAATAGTCTCTCTTGAGAACGCTCATAATTCTCCAGTACCTGGGTAACCGAGCTTTGCTCGGTTTAAATAGTAAATATACTTAGATACGTACAGATAAAAGAAACCAAGAAATAGATTTTCCTAAAAAAAAGAAAACATGAAAAAAATGAGAAGCCGTCTGGATTCGAACCCGGAGCTATTAATTCGTGACCGCTATGACCGCCCGACTTCCCATCTGAGCTATTACGCTGTCGCGTCACGCGGCGAAATTTACCTTCGCAATCTAATGTCTAATGTGACAGTTTTTCATTGTCTAAAAACGCGCATAATATGCGTTTATAAAAAATGAAACCTAGTTAGATTGATTTATCGTCCCCGAAACCCCCTGCATACATGATTTCATCAAAATCGTTCGAGCCGTTTCCGAGATTCAGATTCTATATATATATACATATTTATATAGGTACAAGAATTGCTCTTTTATAGGTATAAGATAGGTATTCTTTTCTTTTTATCATAGTATATTGTCAAATTACTAGTCTAAACTAGTCGTAAATAAAAGCACGAAGCAAATTGTTTTTTTTTCTTTCTACAATAACAACCCAACGCGTTTACGTAAGAAACCCACATTCTGAAAAATCTCACGTGAGATTGGGGGATGGGGGAGGGGGTTGAACAAAATCTCACGACATCTCACCAACGGGGGAGGGGGGGCCAGAAAATTTAAAAAAACACCTCACGTAATTTATGGACGCCCCCTATGAATGCAGGTGGTTTCGGGGACGATAAATCGATCTAACTAGGTTTCATTTTAAAAAAAACGCTGTTACATTAACATTAGAATGCGACGGTAAATTTCGCAGCACGATAGTATAGTAGCAGTCGATAAGATGGGCGGAAATGAAGGAGGAGACCCGGGTTCGAATCTAGTTGCCTTTTCTTTCTTTTTTCAAGTTCTTTTTTCTTTCCTTCTTTTTTTTAGATTTTTTTTTATAAATAAAGAGTGACAGATCATAAGGTGTTATATCTCTAAGCCCTTACAGAGAAATTATAGGGCTTAGAGATATAACAACTTAGATATCTGGGTGACGAGCGCAATGCAGTGCTAGGTAATGATTTGGACTCTTCATGTTCCAATAGCTGCGTGTCACTGTGCTGTTATGTGGCAGGCAGGTTGCTTACCATCAGGTACATGTCCTGCTCGTCTCGTCACTCTTTATTTAAAAAAAAGCCCTGTAATTTCTCTGGAAACATTGCCCTTCAAACCGGAGCACAGTAATGTTTGCTCATTACTGCTTGGCGGTAGAATAACTGGCAAATGTGTGGTACTTCCCCAGGCGGACTCTGCTAAGAGTCTTACCACTATAAAATAATTAATATCGATTACTGGGAACCCTTTATATGTAGTTATCAAGTATGTATACTCACTACTCAGTGTTTAAACCGAGCAAAGCTCGGTCACCCTGGTACTTACGAGTAATTATTAACTAACACCACAACGTGCGGCCTCATTGCTCCGAGCAACGACTTCCAGACAACCAACTATTAGTTTAAGCTTTTTTATTTTTTTATTAGTTCATAACCGATCAACAGATATCATGATTCTTAGAGATCAAGTCTCTAATTAGACAAGTGTGTGAGCAACAACAAACCAGTTACAAAAGAAAGTGGCACCTATAAACTCATACATTTAGTCTTCGCGCTCAGTATAACCTGGTTTGCCACTGCGAAAGCATCTCGCGCCAAAATTGAAAAAAAACATACGTCAAACTCAAACGTCATTACAAAAAAAAAACCACACACTGGCTGGAACGTTTTAAAACATTAGAACGATGTTGTCGAAAAAGTTTGCAATCCCAATTTTATTTTTATTATTTTGTACGAATGTTGAAAGTGCTAGTTTGTTTGAAACGTCATACGAATATGTAGTAAATTTCGGGAAGAGTATTGCTCCCAGTTTCATGTCCATATTGGATTGCATGGGAGAAAAAGAAGCATGGGCCTGTGCTAATCAATCATAATAACCGACCGATAACAATAACGATAAATCAATCTAACTAGGTTTCATTTTTTATAAACGCATATTATGCGCGTTTTTAGACAATGAAAAACTGTCACATTAGACATTAGATTGCGAAGGTAAATTTCGCCGCGTGACGCGACAGCGTAATAGCTCAGATGGGAAGTCGGGCGGTCATAGCGGTCACGAATTAATAGCTCCGGGTTCGAATCCAGACGGCTTCTCATTTTTTTCATGTTTTCTTTTTTTTAGGAAAATCTATTTCTTGGTTTCTTTTATCTGTACGTATCTAAGTATATTTACTATTTAAACCGAGCAAAGCTCGGTTACCCAGGTACTGGAGAATTATGAGCGGTCTCAAGAGAGACTATTGGCACCAACATGTCCATATGATTTTCTGTAAAATCATCTGCTCCTTCGAAATAGTGAATAATCTTAATCGTATTAAATACGATGACGCTCAAGATTAATCTTGAGCATGTACGTACAATTTGGATTGAATGGAACAAAACAGTATAATCTTTTTTTGTTTCAATCAGAACAAAAATTACGTGATATTTGTCGAGACCCTCCCTCCCCCTAACGTGAGATTACATGAGATTTGACTCGACCCCCTCCCCCCCTAAATCATCTCACGTAATTTATGGACGCCCCCATAACTTCATGAAAATCGACTACACAATTAACCTTAAGTAATAGGTTGCTTGGAATAGACTGCTTTGAGCAATAAGGCCACCATTTCTAAGACCAATTCATAACTGTTTACTGTAGTATTTCTGTGTGTTTGTGTCACAATCAAGAGTGTTCTATCTATTTATGCAGTAGGTAATAACCCTTCGGAACAAAGTATCTAAACCGTGGAATACACTGCCTGAGTGGGATTCCCTAATAGATTCCTAGGTACTTAAATGCGTTATAGTAATCGGCATTATCGTTGAACATCAGGCGAGATAGCGGTCAAGTGCAATTCTGTTTTCGATAATTAATAATTCAGAAATCATCGAGAGACAGCGCTGACTCAAGTAGGATGTTAAAAAAATGTTTTTTGAAAAGATTCAAGTTGCAATTAGTTACGGCAGTAAGTTACGGCTGGTCTAGTCGGGAGAACGGCACCTGCCGATCCGGAGACCCCGGGTTCAAACCCCACGCGCACAACTGTATAATATTGTAATGCCGCTAACTTAAAACGGAGAAGGGAAACATCGTAAGGAAACCGACATGTACCTAGAATCTTTCGAAGTCATGTGTCATCCACCAACCCGCACTGGGCCAGCGTGGTGGATTATGACCTTAACTCTCTCCTTGTGAGAGAAGGCCCCGAGTCCCAGCAGTACATTTAGTGGGATGAAGTTGCAATTGCGTAGCCTATATTATTTTTAATTTATTGTTACTAATATATGGTATATTTTTTTTTAGTATAGAGTTTCATGACGAGCAGGTCATGTGCCCGATGGTAAGCAACAAGCCTGCCCATAACAGCACAGTGAAGCGCAGCTGTTGGAACACGAAGAGTCCAAATCATTATCTAGCGCTCGTCTCCCGGAAGCATGAGGTGTTTTATCTCTTAGTCCAGTATTTGTGAAACGAATTCGCTTCCATCTTCGACGCGTCTTCCCGCCATATTTTTGAAGTGAAAACTTCTTTTGGCGCGCCATAGACAGATTTTTCGTGGGGTGTGAATTGAATTCTATCGTCACGCTCGGGTATGATAAGAGATCTTCGGGTAAACTCGGGACCATGGCCATCTAGAAATGCGTCAGCCAATGGGAAATGCTGAAAGGGCGTGGCCTGGCCGAAGAGTGACGAGCCGAGTAGGACATATGCCTGGTGGTAAGCAACATGCCTGCCACATAACAGCACAGTGACACACAGCTATTGGATCATGAAGAGTCCAAATCATTAACTGGCACTGCACTGCGCTCGTCACCCAGAGATCTAGATATTGTATCTCTAAGCCCAGTAATTTCTCTGGAAACATTGCCCCTTCAAACCGGAACACAGTAACGTTTATACATTACTGCTTGACGGTAGGATAACTGGCAAAGGTGTGGTACTTCCACATTTGTTAGTCCGTCAGCTAGAATGTGGCAGAATATAGGACCCGTATTTTTGATTTATTATTAATAATCAACAAATATATAGATCATTAAACTTCCGGAGTACCTAATAATTAATTATGGATTTTGACGATGTTAGATTCGCCTGAAATTGGAACGGGATGCCTGATAGTTGAGAACAAAAAAACACCCATACAGGACGTCTACTCTCTTTCTACGAAAAAAGTAATTTCGAAATAAAATCGCGACTTTCCTACTCAGTTCTACTTCGATCCGTCGTTTCGTTCCTTGAAATGTTCTAAGCCTACTCTAATTAGAGTAAACTTAGAACATTTAAACGTCAAACAATGTTCAATCAGATGAAACGAAGTAGAACCGGAGTGGCAAAGTCGCGAGTTTATTTCGAAATTACTATTTTCGTAGACAGAGAGTAGGTAGACGTCCAGGACGTCTACTCTATTTCTACGAAAACGTAATTTCGAAAAAAAAACTCGTGACTTTCCCACTCTCGTTCTACTTCGTTTCGTCCGATACAACATTGTTTGACGTTGAAATGTTCTAAGCATACTCTAATTAGAGTAAACTTAGAACATTTAAACGGACAAAACGACGGATCGAAGTAGAATCGGAGTTGGAAAGTCGCGAGTTTATTTCGTAGAAAGAGAGTAGACGTCCAGGACGTAAAACAGACCGTCTGTATTCTAAAACTTAATTTACAAGTAAAAGTTACAACATACCTCTTATTATGTATTTAGGTAAATCGTTACATAACACGTGAACTAAGAAAGTTATACCTTATTAGATAAAATTAGTATGGATGGTCATAGAATGCATTATAAGTTATGTTTAGCATCCGGTCTAAGGTACGCCCGAGGGTTTACCGCGTAACTTAAACTGTCTTAGCATTGATATTGCTATCTCTTTTCTTTTCGCTTGAAATGATAGAGACAGCGAAAGCCATAGCCGATTTAGTAAGGCGGTAGAGGGGCTGGTCTAGTAATAATAAAATAGTATTGGTTTTAAACCAAAGCGCCTGGTGAAATCACGAAGTTACGTACAGAAACTAAATATACCGATTTAAACGCCAGGCGTTTTAGATGCAAAGGTAGGGTAAAGTTGCCATATCTAAGGGCTCCCACCAGGGCCGGATTTATAGAGGTGTGGCCCCGGGGCAGAGCTTCGTTCTGGACGTTTGAAATACACACCCCCCTAGGTTCAGATTTCTCAACAAAAAAAAACCAGGACTACAAATGGGTCGAAAATGTGGAAGTGTCTGTTGTGGAGGCCCCGGGGCGTATTGCCGTTTGCCTAAATCCGTTGCCTAAATCCGGGCCCTGGCTCCCACATAAAACTGCGACGCGATGCGGTGCGATGCAAATTGTTCCGTCGCATGCGGCGTCGCATCGCAGTTTTAGTTTTGTGTGTGTTACGCCGCATCGGAGGAAAGGCTCCGATGCGGCGTCGCATCACATCGCATCGCACTTTTGTGTGGGATCCCTAAAGGTTAGTAACTAGCCTTGCAATTCTGAACCCAGTCGGATTAATCCGACACGGAATTTCATCTCTCGGTCTTTGTCTTATCTGTTTAGAATGACAGAGACAAGGATTGTCATTCCGAATTGGAATCGTATTGATTGTTGTTGCAGTAGAATCTGTTGTTGTAGCATCACTACATAGGAGAAGACTCGTGAAAATCCCGGATTCTCAATTCGGTTCAGGATGAGGGGGTTCTCACTTCGCTTGTGAGTTTTCTTTTCATGAATGTATGTAAGTATGTTACGCGTTAGCTCCGCTAATTATTTATTGTAGATAGATTTTGATGATTTCTTTTTTGTTTGGTAGTAAATATACCTACTTCAGAGGGAGGTCTGTTGAAATTTGAAATATGATCAAAAAATCTAAATGTGCTTACATTTTTCTAGACAACGTAGACAGAGCTTCGTATGAAACTTAGTCCAGTGTCTTAAGTTTTTGAAGTGAATATTGGCACGCCTCAGACAGATTTTTCGTAGGCTGCGAATCGTCACGCTCGGGAATGATAAGAAATCTTCGGGTGAACTCGGGACTATGGCCATTGGCCATCTAGAAATGCATCAGCATTTCCCATTGGCATGAGGATGGTTTCTAGATGGCCATGCTCATGGCCACGCCGTCCGGTTTCACCCAGGTAGTTTCTAAAGTGAGCTATCAAATTTTGAGTTACTTATAAGTTTTCACTTATATCGGCAGTTCCTAAGACTGTAATTTTTTTTTGATGAAGTCGGTGTTTGATTTATCGGAGGAAATAAATTATTAGCGAAGTACAAAATTTCATAGTAGATTTTAAGCAGTTTTTAGTAGGGGAAAAACCTTTTAAATTCGCGTCATTAAAGTATTTTTTACCAAACAACAAAATAATCATCAAAATCAATTGTGTAACAAATAATACAAACTTACAACCGAATTGCGAACTTCCTCCGTTTTTTGATGTCGGTTAAAAAGAAAGCAAAGGCTACTTAAAATCAATTTGCATGATTATTTGTCTATGCAAATTTATTGTTTTCTCTCTTTGCGACTAACCTCCATTTTGTTTAGTTGCGAATGATATAACAACATAATATTATAATAGTAGGTAAATTATGCTATTATAAGTGTGTTAAGTTGGTGATTACGGTAATTATGAAAACACACGTGTATCATACGATTTTCAACACAATTAAGAATAAAATACAAAACCATTTCAACGGTGAAAAAGAGCTATAATTTTTTTTTCCTTTTGGTGGGAAAACATTAATCAGTTGTAATATTATGCGCGCGCAACTTAGCCACGGACTTAAAAAAATAATTTTCTTTTTTTTTTGCTTTCTGTGGATACCGATTTTTTTGCCACTTGTACAAACACCACAAACTGTAGAATTCATTTTTTTCTTAATTACAAAAAAAGTTATATTTGAGTGAATGTTTTATTTTATGACACATACAAGTTAAAATTGTTTATTTAAAGACGAAGTTGAATGAAGTGAGCAAGCAATACAAATACAAAAATCTTAACTGCTGTTTGCTGGCAAGATCAGATGATACAAAACATTTTAAAAGTTGACAAAAATACAAACTGGCTTCTTCTTCTAGATGCATGCAAATCATGCAATATGTCTAGCAAAACAATTTGTTTCAGTCTTAAGAGTGCGCCTAATGCCAGGGAAAAATCAGTTTTCACCCGCGCGACGCGTTTCTTAATACGATATACATAAAGTCGAGAATAGCATTACACAGTTTGGAGGAAAAATCAATATTAAATCAGGAGTCCATTTTTGACCAAGTTTTATTAAATTACTCAATAATTAAACATAAATTTAAAAAAGTGTTCGGTTACTTTACTAGAACGTACAATTAGAAATTTTATTACCAAAAAATAATGTGGGGTCATCGCTGATAATTTCGAGTACTCGAATTAAAACGGGTTTTTTCGGTGTCATTTTTATTTTTTTATTGTAAAAAACTCTGATCTATTTTTAAAATTCTATTCGGTTATTGTGCTTCTTCTTGATTGTACCCACAAGTCAATATTTTTTTTGTCATAGTTTTTAGTTTCTTTACTTCAGTGAGCGGCGTCGAAAATGGCCTTTTTTCGTTTTCTGGCACTAGGCGCCCTCTTAATTTATGCAATGAAAAAAGAATAAGTGAATACAATAAATAGTCAGCTGATTAAAGTCTTCTTCTTCTTCCTTTAATTTCTAGCGTTTTGTGTTTCAGCATAATGTTAATGATGAACACTTATTTGCAGCTATCAGTAACTTGCATCCCGAAAATACCACGAATGCATAGTTTTTACCCGACTGCGCGATGCAAAGGAGCGGTAATGTGTTTAACAGTCTATGTACGAGTATGTATGTATGTTTGTATGTTCCTTTGAAGCACTATACAGACCAAACGCCTGGGCCGATTTTTATGATTCACACGTCAATCGATTCCTCTTAATCTGGCGAGTGACATAAAGACATGACATTAGTGCAAGTCCAATATGGCGGTTACCGGACGCCATATTGTCCAAATAAAAAAAATGAAAATCACCAAACTATGTCAAGAGGGGTATCGTTGAATAGGTATTTAAAAATAATGTTTAGCTTTCTTTCAATGTTTTTCGATTTGATTGACCGCTTAGGATGTATATCGATTTAAAGTTGAGTAACAACCATTCTCACATTTATAGGTTTTTAGGTAGCAGAAAACTTCGTATAACTAACTGTACGTGTGAATGTGGATGGACATTATATACTAATGTATCTAGTAGGCATCAATATAAATCAATAGATGTGCCCTGAGCACCTTGAAATTGGTAATAAACTGCGTCTCTGTATGTATCGTAAGTGGTTTACAAACAACCAATCTACTTGACCCCTATAATCGCTAGCGGCGAGATTTGCTGTGGTTTTACTTATTTTGGTTGTCGACAACGAATAATGATAGGTAAAAACGTTCGGCGTCCACCGCGTCCTGCAACCGACTAGAACGGAAAGAGTGAGCTCACTCTTTCCAACGTTGACATGATTGCGTGCGCCGTGAAGTTTGGGAGGGCCCATTTTGGGTTCTACGATCTATGCTAGTAGGTATATTGGACTACCTTTTTTTCGTACGTGCAGGAAATGTATTTACGCATACCCTGTATATTTTTAGTGGTAGGACTCTTAGCAGAGTCCACCTGGGGAAGTACCACACCTTTGCCAATTATTCTACCGCCAAGCAGTAATGTGGAAACATTACTGTGTTCCGATTTGAAGGGCAATGTTTCCAGAGAAATTACAGGGCTTCGAGTATAACAACTTTGATCTCTGGGTGACACGCGCAGAGCAGTGCTAGGTAATGATTTGGACTCTTCATGTTCCAATAGCTGTGTGTCACTGTGCTGTTATGTGGCAGGCATGTTGTTTACCATCAGGCACATGTCCTGCTCGTCTCGTCACTCTTTATTTAAAAAAAAAAACCCTACTTCCCCGCCCGGGAGATACAGCCGGGTTATGTTGCACTCTATATCATGTATGGATATGGTGCCCCTATCTACTAATAAACCTCCATGGGGTTTCAACCTTTCAACTCTGCCACTGATAGTGGGAACACGGAACCGCTCTCGGATTGCTCCGCCTCGGTCGCCCATCTCCAACTTCAAACGATTTAGTACTCAACGTCAATCGAAAACCTATACTAACACAAAACTATATGAATTACATGCAGTAGAAAAACCTACATATTATTATCATATCAGTAGAAACGAAGGCATTTGGTCAACAACCAAAAGATGCATATTATTAGATGATGATGATGTAATATTATGTTGAGCATATTAACATTCACAACATTGTTCATAACTAAAAGGTATAAAATAAAAAAATATAATTTAAAAACTCAAAAACCCGACTGCGTCAAAAGTGAACCAAAGTACAGTGAACAATTACATTGTATATCGAATAATAATGGATCCCGACTCTTCAGTTGTAATGTTCTTTTATTAGAAAATATTGTATATATTTCAATAGTATTAATACAATAACATATTATAGAATTCTAGACCACCAGAAATCTAAGTGCTTGTTTTATTCTTTTAAGTTTTTTTAGAATGCGAATACGTACTTTGGTTCACTTTTGACGCAGTCGGGTTTTTGAGTTTTTAAATTATATTTTTTTATTGTATTCGTTTTTGAATGCATAGTAGTTTTAAGTTACGGCTGGTCTAGTCGGGAGAACGGCGCCTGCCGATCCGGAGACCCCGGGTTCAAACCCCACACGCACCACTGTATTTTCGAAGTCATGTGCGTAATGCCGCTAACTTAAAAAAAAAAACGGTGAAGGAAAACATCGTGAGGAAACCGACATGTACCTAGACTATTTCGAAGTCATGTGTCATCCACCAAACCGCACTGGGCCAGCGTGGTGGATTATGGCCTTAACTCTCTCCTTGCGAGAGAAGGCCCCGAGTCCCAGCAGTGGGAACATTTAGTGGGCTGTTGATGATGATGATGATAGTTTTTGTGCTCTGAAAGCTAAAGCTGTATCAGTTGAGTTACCCCAAAAAAATTATCCCAAATCTCAAGACTGATGTACTTAACCAATCCATAGTAAGATGTAAGAAAAGTCTCTGTTTATCATTGGAGCAAGCCTATGCCGAGCATATTATGCCGAGCTACCCAGTTTTGGGGGCATCCATAAATTACGTGAGATAATTTAGACGATTTTTCGATAACATTAGTAGGATTATATAATTCCGTATAATAAGAATGCTCAGTTAAGGTCAGGGTGAGGTAGTTAACCTCTCTCAGGCGGGTGAGGCTTACATACCTACGTCTCAATGGCAAATTATACTGGCGGTAATTTGGCTTAGCATGTCTATAAAAAGTTACAGTGGTTTAGGAGCCATGACGTTATAACACATGGACACAACGTCTTAAACAAACGTTAGAAATAAAGTGTCCTAATTTCATCTATATACACTTAGATGTTTATAGATTAATTGTTATGATCTCAAAAGTAAAAAATACAGCTCTATTTCCTGACAGTTAGCTTAATTTAATTTTGTTGAGTTTTGACATTTAAGCAAGCAGTCAAACAACTATAAACTTTTTGAAAAACTCGGGTTTATTGTATGTTTTTTATGCAGAATTGTTTTTTTAGAGTAACGATTTTAGTTGACTAAATAACTAAAACACGAAAAAAAAAAAGATTAACCCCCACTACCTCGGATTTGCAATTTGTAAGTAAAACATTCTACTATTCAGGCCCTATCCCCATGTACCCATATCGAGCGAATTGTGTAAAATGTATTTCACCTTTTTGTGGTAGCAGCCATCTTGGATGTTAAATTTGTCATAGTGGATAGTATTCTACTAGTCACGCCCTTTCATTTGGTACTCATTTCGAGGTAGTAGTGAAAAAAATATATAATTCGCAATTTTGTGGTTGTGGCCATCTTGGATTTGAAATTTCTTATGGTGTAAGGTCTACTAGCCGTTTGATACACTTTGGTAACTATATATTACACCGAATGACGAAAAAATACAAAATGAAGTTTGCGGTCAGGTTGTTGACGGGAAAAAAAATTTTTCGTGTTTTTATTTGAGAAGGTTTTTTTTTTTAAATAAAGAGTGACGAGACGAGCAGGACATGTGCCTGATGGTAAGCAACATGCCTGCCACATAACAGCACATTGACACGCAGCTATTGGAACATGAAGAGTCCAAATCATTACCTAGCACTGCACTGCGCTCGTCACCCAGAGATGTTATATCTCTAAGCCCTGTAATTTATCTGGAAACATTGCCCTTCAAACCGGAAAGCAGAGGTGTGGTACTTCCCTAGGCGGACTCTGCCAAGAGTCCTAGAGTCTGGCTAATGAAAGTTGATACTGAAAAAGCGCGGCAAATTTAAAAAATATCAGCATGGCAGCGCTAAAGTAAAAAGGAAAGTTGGAACAACTCACTTTGATACTTTGACATTTATTTTTATTTTACTAGTGGATGCTTGCAATTTTGTCCGCGTTATGACGAGATTAAAATAGCTTATATCACTTGTTAACTCTTTATTATCACACGGATACGTCACTCCATTGTGGCGTATTAAAGGAACAAACAGGCTATCAAACACTATCATGGTATCAATATTATCATGAGTTTAAATATTTGTAAATCTATGTGAGTATGTATCAAAGAAAACAACACCATATATTTTTATACTGTTTTTTAATCACTATAATCAAAATCTGAATCTAAAAATTCAACATGGAGTGAATCGTCACAATCACTGGAGTCGCTGCTGTCTCTTAAATTGATGATGAAGCTTTCTAGATTATTTTCAGTTATATGGTCTCTTCTTTTGTACTTGTCTTCCACATGAATGACATGGTCTGTCATTTTTTTCCAATCATCTGCTGTAATACACTCAAAAGATTGTTTTATGAGATCCTCGAACTCTTTTGGAGTTCGGCTTACATT
Source organism: Ectropis crepuscularia (assembly GCA_963693475.1). Taxonomy (NCBI): domain Eukaryota; kingdom Metazoa; phylum Arthropoda; class Insecta; order Lepidoptera; family Geometridae; genus Ectropis; species Ectropis crepuscularia. The sequence goes on along the minus strand of OY856366.1, from coordinate 15,417,752 downwards.
TTTGCTTCCCACATTTCTTTTTGCTAGACTCCATATGAGTTCTATAGCATTTAGGTCACAATGATATGGAGGACGTCTTAGCACTTCATGTCCGTTTTGGCTTAAAAGTTCATCAGCTTCATAAATAGGTTCTGGTGTGTTCTGTTTTACTAAGCAGAGCAACTCTGCTTTTGAATTGTATGTATCAAATGAAATACCATTCAATGTAAGCCAATTCTGTATCTCTAACTTTTGATTTTGAGATGTGGGCGCTTTATTTATTATGACAGAATGGTATGATGCATTGTCCATTACAATTACACTTGGTTCATTCAAATTGGGCATAAGCTTTTCTTGAAGCCATTTGTTGAAGTTTGTGGAATTCATGTCATGGTGGTAGTCGGCCATTTTCGATTTGGTGCTAAATACCAACAATGAGTTTGGAACAGGGCCTTTTTCTGTGAGCGTCAGAACCGCTGGACCAAGTCTGATTTTTTATGTTTGATAACAATCAAATTTTAGTACCTTTTTGGTACTATTTGGTACCTTAGTTCAAATAATTAGTACCTCGATGAGCAGTGAAAAAACATGAAAAGAAAGTGGGCAGCCATTCTGACGTCAGGTTGGCTGGACCACATCTGTTTCACATAGTTAGAGACAAAATTACGGAATTATTTCTTTGCAATTATTTAGTACCTTTTTGGTACCTTACATTTTTATTTCATATTTAATTTTATAGTGTCCCTGGAAAAAGATATAGATGATTTTTATTTCAGCATATATACCTATTACATGTATTGAGTAAATATATACGTATTTGTACCCCATAAACCTAGCGGTAAGTTTCCCATATCTGCTAACATAAATTTATTATTATTCATTAAATTTATTATTATTAATTAATTAAATTTATTATTATTCACTCATTTATTGATCTTCTTAACTTTAAAGTTTTTTACAATATATATATAAAATAAACATTATAAAAAACTTAAAAACTAGGGTGCCGCCAGCAGCGGGGCAGGGCCCAAGCTACCGGTGGTTAGGGCTGCAGAGAGAGGAACCTCCTGACGATGCGCGCTGTGTCTAGGATGACTGCCTTCTGTATCTGACCCTTGATCCAACCGTCTAGCGAAAGCCTCTTGAGATGTTGGTCGAGGCTTTTCGCTATAAGGCCGTTTGCCGACACGACTATTGGGACTATGATCGTCGAATCAACATCCCACATGGCGGTAACCTCATGAGCCAAGTCAAGGTACTTGCTAAGCTTGTCCTTCTCGGCTTTCACGAGGTTCTCGTCATGTGGTACGGTGATATCGATGATCACAGCCCGGCGCTGAGACCGGTCTACCAGCACGATATCAGGCTTATTGGCGACAATAGTCCTGTCCGTGATGATAGAGCGGTCCCAGTAGAGCAACGCACGACCATTCTCGAGAACTGGCAGAGGTGCGTACTTATAGTACGGCACCTCGGACTCGACAAGGCAGTATCGAAGAGCAAGTTGCTGGTGGATGATCCTGGCTACTAGGTTATGTCTGTGCAAGTACTCGCCGTTAGCAAGATGCGAACAACCGGAAATAACATGACGAAGTGATTCGCCTGGACGGCGGCATGCCCGACAAATGTCGACCGTACCGTCCTTCATTATGTATTTCCGGTAATTGTTCGTCTTGATAACTTCGTCTGCAATTGCACAGGCAAAACCCTCGGTTTCTCCGAAGAGGTCCCCGAAGCGCAGCCAGTTCACCGACGCGAGTAGATTCACATCAGGTCCCGTCAGGGCCCGATAGAACCGCCCGTGTAGCTTCTTGCTCTTCCATACCTCCTTGCGATCATCAGTGCTGAGCACCAATGGTTTGCGCCAGTTCTCGTTTGCCATTGAAAGAGGCGTGAAGCTCCTGTCAACTGCCACAACATCGCGATGCATCCCGGACTCACTGTTGCGGAAATAATCCCTGAGACTGCATACCTCGCGGTTGTGAAGGTTCTTGGCATTTAAAAAGCCTCGACCCCCCAACTTCCGCGGGATATACAGTCTCATAACAGACGAGCGCGGGTGTAGCATGCGATGTGTTGTGAGCAGTTGACGGACCTTTCTGTCCAGGGCGTCGAGCTCAGTCTGAGTCCATCTCAGTATGCCAAAGGAGTACATCAGCAGAGGCATTACCCAACCGTTGAAGGCTCGCGCCTTGTTACCGCCTGACAAAAGACTTTTAAGTACTTTTGTCAGCCGGCAAAAGAAGCGCTCCTTCACCGATTTCTTATAATGTCATCTGCTAATATACCCAACGACTGTGACATACCGAGATATTTGTAGGTCTCGTCTTCGGAGAGGGATCTGAGAGTTATAGTCTCGGAAAGTTGTAAATTCTCTGAACTTACTACTTTCCCTCGCTGTACATGCATGACCGCACACTTGTCGACACCGAACTCCATCTTTATGGCGTTACTAAAAACCTCTGTGGTTTTTAATAGCTCCAACAAGTCTTGGCGTTTCGGTGCAAAAAGTTTGAGGTCGTCCATGTACAGCAAATGAGATATAACCTCACCTCCTCTACGAAGACGATAGCCTAACTCTGAATCTTTCAGCAGAGTGCTGAGAGGATTCAGACTTAGGCACCACCATAGGGAACTCAGACTGTCTCCCTGAAATATTCCTCTTTCAATCTTTATCAAGTCCTCCGAAACAAACAAGCTGTCTACGCTACCTGGTTGACGAAGGACTGTGACCCACTGTCCCATGCATTTGCGTAGAAAAGATTTTAAGGTTGGATCTATTTTGTATAACCCTAAAACCTTTTCCAACCACGAATGGGGCATTGCATCATAGGCCTTCTTATAGTCAATCCAGGCAGTGGAGAGGGCGCCTTTGTTTCGTTTGACTTGTTGGCAAATGGTCGTGTCAATAAGGAGCAGCTCCTTAGTACCACGGGACCCAATCTTACATCCATTCTGAGAGGAGGCCAAAACGTTATTCGCGACAATATGCGTGTAAATTTTTGCTCTCAGAATGGATGTAAGCAGCTTATAGATGGTAGGTAAGCACGTAATGGGTCTGTAGTTCTTTGGTTCCGTGGTACTACCAGACTTATGGAGCAGGAAGGTGACTCCGGTGGTCAAGAAACTAGGAAGAGAACCTGTCTCGAGGGCTTCTTGGAATTGTGTTGCCAAACGTTCATGTGAGCATCGAAACCACTTTATCCAAAAGTTGTGCAATCCGTCCGGCCCAGGACTTTTCCAGTTCTGAGCCGTCCGGATGGCACAACTAACGTCCATAGAGTCTACCGAAACAGACTCCATGGGTTCGATATGTTCACATGCACGTTCGATAACACGCATCCAAGCTCCCTCCGTGTGCTCGACAGACACCGACCAGATGCCGCGCCAGAAGTTTTTCATAGCGTTGGCATCCGGTAGTTGCCCATCGTTCACACGTGGACTATTCTCTACCCAGCTTCGGTACACCTTCCTTTGATCACTCTGGAAGTCGCGATTTTGTCGATATCGATTCACACGCTCTCTGTAGCGGCGAATACGGTTTGCCCACGCATAAACTTTCTGCTTCAGATAGTCAATACGTTCCGTAACATTGGCTAGATAGTGCTGGGGACTGATACCCGTCCCAGCAAATGCCTGTGTTACGAAACGCATGACTCGGGGACGACTGTTCCCCTGACTGAAGCAGATTAGCTTTGCAATAAGAGCCCTGAATATGCTGATACGCCGTTCTATTCGTACTTGCCATGCAGGTATATTTCCAGCGGTTCGCGTTGTACGGTTAGTGTCTGGAAACTTAACGCGTGCAACGCGACACGCCGTAATAGCACCGCAGTATAGAATAGAATGGGTATCAGTCAAATCTTTGCTAGTTCCTAGGTACGGAACTAGCAAAGTATTCAAGGCTCCCATCAAAGCTAAATTTCGTCTATGTGAAGGCAAGCGTGGTATGCGAGGCCTAGAGTTTGGTGTAAATCTATATCGGAAGATTACGTCTTCCAGAGTGCTCCTTAGTTGCTCTGTTACCTGGTCGGATACATTACTACTCGCTGAGTCTTCCTCCTCGTTGTCGGGGTCGACCGGCGCCACAAGTGTCGCCACTGACGCTGGCACCGAGGCCAGTGTCCGGGTCGACGACGCGGCGGGCGGATCCCGGGACGAGGCAGAAGCTAGGCGAGTATGTTGTTCCTCCAGGCGTAGCCGATCAAGTGCCGAGGCATCCAGCAGTTTGCACCGCCAGATTGCTCTCACTTGATCGGACAGTCGTTGTGCGGACACGGCGACGGTCGGTTCGAGGGCCTGAAACAGAAGCAGCATCCTGGCACAGTACGCGGTCAGGTGGGTTCCTCCCTCTGTAGCCCTGTAATAGGCGCGCATGCAGTTCTCATTCATTTGCTGAGTCCATCGCATGCGACGCACTACACCACCGGTAGCGGGGGCCGGGCGCGAGACAGAATGCCTCACAGGCCCCAAGCGTGCCGGCAGCGGCGGACGGCCACGACGTCCTGATCTTGTGGGCGGCGGGGTCCGCGGCGCGTCCTCGTCGCTCGTCGAGGCGCTCGTGTCGGGGGGAGTCACAAAAACTTCATCCTCTGACGAACTCGACGGCGACGGGACACGAACTGGTGACGAACGTGCGTTTGGTGGTTCCGCTCAATGTTTTCCTCTCGACCTTGTAATCATTGTATTTTATCCATTTCTTGAGTTGTTTGGCTATTATGTAAATGTTTTTGTGGATTTTTGGTTGACAGCCTATTGTCTATTGCCTATTTGGTTGACAGTTGGTTATTTTTATGGAAAATTAGGTTTTATACGGTTATTTTTAAATAAGTTCTGTATTGCTTCGGGTTTTCCTTGCGAGTTCTTCGTAAATAGTGGGTATAAAACTAAAATAAAAGGATAAAACTCAATAAAATTCAACTCGGTATGAAAGGAATGACTTGCAGAGACAGCGGCTTTTTTTTTTTTTTTTTTATTATTTATTAAATTTATTATTTATTATTACCTATTATCTCTAGTGTTTCATCAAAAGTCGATAAATAGCATAGCATTAAAATCTTCTTCACAATATAAACAGATGATTTATTATCATTTTGTCATACTATTAATAATAAATAAATAAATTACTGAAAAAAATAAAAAAAATCTATATTTGCGAAAATGGGTAATTACAAAAAGATCTTATAATTTATACTAATGCTACTTACTCAGAGGGAGCATGTTCCATAAAATATGTTTTTTTTTTGTTTTTAATCATTATTCTGTGATTTTTGTAATAAACCAGTTATACAACTATAATAACAAGACAGATACAATACCTTAAGGGCTGGTTCTGTAGATGACGACCGAACAAACATTTGAGTCACGACTTTTGAAAATTCGAATAAAAAATATTGATCGAGGGCAAAAAAAAAACTTTTTTCTACGATTCATATATCTAAGTCATAGCACAAAAGTTGTTAATTTTGTTCTATGAGATACAGTGGATTGTTCGAACCCATCAGTCACCCTGTATAATATTTACCTAAAAAAAACTGAAATTGATGTTCGCAGATATGGGAAACTTACCGCTAGGTTTATGGGGTACAAATAAGTATATATTTACTCAATACATGTAATACGTATATATGCTAAATGCTAAAATGTAAGGTACCAAAAAGGTAGTAAATAATTGCAAAGAAATAATTCCGTAATTTTGTCTCTAACTATGTGAAACAGATGTGGTCCAGCCAACCTGACGTCAGAATGTGTGCCCACTTTCTTTTCATGTTTTTTCACTGTTCATCGAGGTACTAATTATTTGAACTAAGGTACCAAATAGTACCAAAAAGGTACTAAAATTTGATTGTTATCAAACATAAAAAATCAGACTTGGTCCAGCGGTTCTGACGCTCACCTTTTTCTGATCCTGCATGCACAATAATATATCGTTTTCCTGACGATATATTTTCAATTATTCCACTTGTTGATGGACCTTGCCAACATTTTTTAGGCTTATAGGTTTTGTGGACATAAGTTTCATCTAAGTAGATTATTGGCTTGCCTTCTGCACGTTCCGATGCAATGGCACGCAAAAAGCGATGTCTCCATGCAGCTATATCATACCGTTCAATTAATAATGAACGTAAATTTTTGTTTTTCTTAAATTCATAACCGTTGGCTAATAATATGCGACGGAGAGTTTCACGACATCCACCCAATTCTATACTTTCTTTTAACTCTACCAACAAAGATCTTAATGTTGGTACTTGTTTCCTCACAATATAAAATTCGTTTATTTTATTACGAATAACATCCATATCGAAACTATCTAAGTTCGACACTTTTGAAGGGTGAGGTCGTTTTTACCCGGAGTCCTCCAGACCCCTTCGTTCACCGCACCTTCTTTTTTAATTCTCTTCAATGTAATAACACTTACATCTGTAAAAAGAATAAAATGAAATGTCAATAATCGTGAGTCTCATAAGAAATAATAGAAAATACACATGTATTACAAAACTAGTCTAAGATTAACGTTGAGTGAAAACTTACCGGTGAGTGAAGATAGTTCTTCTAAGTACTGGTTCTGCGATTTCATCATATCTTTTTGATCTAAATCTGTGATCTTTTCAATTGCTTGTTTCACTTCAGCAGTTCGTGAATTATCCTCAAGACTATCTGTAAAAGAACAATAACATTATATAAAGTAACTAAAACTAATATGTACTTATTTAAAATAAAAAAATATCAAGACATTTTGACCGTACTAACCTAAAAAATCAGTCACAATACGTAAACAATCCTGTCTTTCTCGCAATACGGCTTGTTTCACAAGCTTTTTCTCTTCATATTTCGAAATCATACAAAACAATAGTTTTCGCACTTCACTCTTTATAGTTTTATTCATTTTTATAGCATTAACACGGATATATCACAACAAAACTATACGCAAGTCAACCACAACGAAACATCAACAACACGCCATCTTGTTGCGTCAGAGATAGGGATACCATACACTGATTCTGATTTTACCAAATCTTTCGGAAAACAGCCGAAAATTTATTTCTTTAAAATAATCTTGCCAAGTTTTTCTCTAGTAAATAGTGTAGCTAATTAATTAAACTATTTAGTAGACCAACTTAAGGCTTAGTGTTGCTCTTGAAATGATCCCCAACACGTACATACGAAACTTATTTTCGATGAATACAATTTTAGCACACGTACGAATTTTTAAAACTCATTTTATAAAATGTTTAAAGTAAGTTTGTTTTGAAAATGCCTTTTTGGGATTAATTGTTCCAAAGTACTTTCTGCTTAAAATACCCCAATTTGTAGGGTAAATATCCGATGGTAGGAACACTTTAGTGTTGTCATATAAAAAGTTTGCAAAAAAATCCAGTATCTACTTTCATTAGCCAGACTCTACCACTACTAAATAGAATAGTACTGAAGATATACCGATAAATTTGTGTTTAATGGCGTCTACTTGAACTGGTCTTTATTTTGATATAATTCACGATAGAGCTCATTAACATAGAAAAATCGTAAAATTAAAAAAAAAAATGTTGGCGGGAAAATGATCACGAAGTACTTATTTGAAAAAAATATTGTAAAATCGATTCGCCAAAAGTGAAGCAAGCGGCTTGTCAAGCCCTTTTATTTGATACTCATATTAAGGTCCATCGCAACCTGTGAAGAAATATTTTGTCCACCATTTTGTAAAGGCAACCGATGACGATGACGCCAGTTCTAACAAAGCGCCAATCTCGCTCACTTAAAAAAAAACAATAATTACTTTGATCTCCACAGCATTTTTGCGTAGCCTTGTGTGGTACAGTTTACGAGTATAGTGCAGAACTAGCTGTTGAAGGTAAACTGCTGTCCATATGTCCATGCCTACGTATGTTTTAGTATTTAGCCACAAAACATTTGCGGTTGGCCAAATATATGAACCAACTAATATTACCCATCAGTTTTGTTTATGAGCGTTGTTCCTGTTCCTATACATTTTACGCGATAAAAAGTAGTCTGTGGGATTTCAGACTATATTTTTATGTGGCGGTAATGCATTTACGCATACCTTCCGACAGACGATAGGATTGTAGGACTCGATATCACGGGCGGAAATGGTGTCCTACCAAAAAAAGTTTCACGAGGCTCCAGCTCCATCTTTGAAAATTAATACAGCAGGAACGCGGGACCACTTTCATATTCTTCTGTGAACCCGCCGCGGCTGGTCCGTCTCCGGGGTTTCTTACGTGGCATACCCCCGTCACAGACGCTCCTAAGATACGCAGTGACTACCTCGGAACTACAAGTAAGTGCGTGCCAGAAGACGCTGCGCTTGGACACCCTTTGTTCCCTGCGACAGGTTAGGTTTGTGGTCTCACCGTCTTTTACTTTTCAGCTGCAGAGGATAGGGAAGCGGGGCACCGCATTGCTGGTACTCCTCTTCCTCCGCGTTTGCCGCCATCTAACGGGAGCGACCCTGTCTAGCGGTGCACCGTAACACCAGCGGTTCTTTTGCACCCCGGCCTCTATCCATTCCATAGCTCCGAAGGCTCAGACCAGTTGCCCCGATGCCGATACACCGCGCAACCTACATGGCCGCATAGTCCTTGGAGGGCAAATCCTAAACCAGTGGCCCCATCGCAGGTTTCTTTTACCTTCACCGCGGGTGACCAGGCCACGGCTACTGAGCTCCCAGCTTGCTTCGTATATGCGCGAACGAGGAACGAGTGACCTCTCTTCATTAATCAATTGGGATCATTGTCCTTCTGTTTTGTCTCTAGTTATAATGAACCATTTTCATAAAGCCTTTTTGTGGTCAATAAGTACAAATTAGATATGTTTATGAATAAGTACTAATAAGTAGAGTTACGGCTGGTACATGGTATACCAGTAAGTAGAGTTAGGAGAACGGCGGCTGCCACTACCTATTTGAAGTCTTGGGTGATTGGGAAAAAATCACCCAGGCACCTTATTCCACAGCCTAGATCTTCTTATCAGAAAAGTAGAGTCAGTTCGTGTCTTTCGAACATCAACTATGAAAAGGGGTCGATATCCGAGGCCGAAATGGTTGTCGTCTTGATGCCCGTACCATCGAAGTTCTGCTGTAATCCGATAGTAGCGTTCTTCAAGATGACTTTGTAATGGTTACACAAATGTAACATGCCTACTGTTTTAACGTTATTTAGGTTCTGTTGTTAGCGGATTTAATTACCCATGACCAGTCGACGACTTGATCTTGAATACTTACTGTTAGGCGTAACTAGGAGAGGGCAGAAGGGAACGAAAGAGCAGCAAATACATACGGGGAACATAATAATTGGTTTTTATTTTTAAATTTGTTTTAATTTGTTGATAGAATATCCATTAGTTATATATTTTTTTAAAAGGAGCTTAAAAAATTATCAATAAATAAAGTTTGTTTTGTTCAATAAATTGGTTTTTAATCTTACTAATAATATAAATGTCAATGTTTGGATATTTGAATGTTTGGATGTTGGTTGCTCAATCATGTTGTAACGTCTGAACGGATCTGGACGTCTCTAAGGTCAGTACTCTCTTTCTAAGAAAAACGTAATTTCGAAATAAACTCGCGACTTTCCTACTCTCGCTCTACTTCATTTCGTCCGATCGAACATTGTTTGACGTTTAAATGTTCTAAGCCTACTCTGATTAGAATAAGCTTAGAACATATTAACGGAAGAAATGACGGATTGAAGTAGCATCGGAGTTGGAAAGTCGCGAGTTTATTTGAAAATTATGTTTTCGTAGAAAAAGAGTCCTGGTCATAGAGACACAATTTGGAAGAACACATGAGCAACTTTTTATCCCAGAAAAATAACAGAAACTACGTGCGTAAAACCGCGGGGTGCTGATAGTATATTTTAAAAGTGAAGGTTTGGATGTTTGCAGCTCAATCACGTCGGAAAGATTGAACGGATCTTGTTGAAATTTGGAACACAGGAAGAATGTAGTCTGGAAAAGCAGATTGGCTACTTTTTATTGCAGAAAAGTAACGCAAACAGGTATTAAGCGGGTAAAACTGCGTGGAGCTGCTAGTAGAGTATAAGTAGATTGTCTTCCGCAAATGTGAAACATGGAAAGGTCATCTTGCAGCGAACGGCTGACGGAAAATTGGTTTAGTTTTTTTATTTGCTTAATTCTAGTATTTTCAATGCTAATGTCATTTGTTAAGTTGTTTTAATTCTAGATTTAAATCAACTAACGAGATAAGCATATCTTAGTAAGGCGCTTATGACTGTGCCTTGTAAATGTCACCGCAAAATTAATATAACAATAGTGAGTTTACAAACTGATGGTATTCAGAATTTTAAGCAAAGGGTCATTCATGGGTTCGATTCCCACTCAGTGCAAATATTTGTGTTGAATGCAAATATTTGTTCTATGTCTGGGTGTTTTCTATGTAAAATAAGTAGGTATGTGTTTACAAATGTGTAAGTAGGTATTATGCCAGCTATCTGGCTTGCACAGTACAAGCTTTGCTTAGTTTGGGGTCAGATGGTGTTGTGTGTCAAGTCTTGTGTCCATAAAATGATATTTATTGAAGTGAAAACTTCTTTAGGTGCGCCTAGACAGATTTTTCGTGGGGTGTAAGTTGAATTCTACCGTCACGCTCGGGTATGATAAGAAAGCTTCGGGTAAACTCGGGACCTTGGCGATTGAGCATCTAGAAATGCGTCAGCCAATGGGAAATGCTGAAAGGACGTGGCCTTGCCATCATGGCATGGCCATCTAGAAATGCATGAGCCAATGGGAAATGCTGACGCATTTCTAGATGGCCATGCCAAGATGGCGAGACCACGCCCTCCGGTTACACTCGTGTAGTTTCCAAGGTAAGCTATCAAATTCTGAGTTATAAGTTTTCACTTCTATCGGCAGTTCCTATGACTGTCAATTTTTATTTATATTGTAATATACATAAAGGCACTCGGTTAATATACAAAATTGCAGAGGTGCCGCATTCTGGAAAGAGCTGCCAAGTCTACATGTTATTTGAATTTAAAAAACGTAATTTGTTATTGTATAGACAATTTTTAAATTGGATTTAGTCAAACATTTGAATTATTTAGTTTAATGAATTAATAAAATACACTATTTTAGTAAAAAATAGCCTCACGTACTATTCAAAATTAAAAAAAAACTTCAGAGGTGGTCTCATATCCATTTAACAGAAATGGGTGGGATGGTTTTTGATTTTTTATCAAAAAACTTTTTTATATTTCTTTCATTGATTGCGACGCGACGTAAACAGAGATTCTTATGTAATTGGATCGAATGTCTGAATTAAATTCAAATTAAATTCAGCGTTTGTTGTTCCGAAAAAAAAAATGAGAACGGCAAATTATTAGTTTATTAAATGATATTACCCAAGCGACACCGGAACGAACCGCTAGTCGACATTTCTATAATCTAAGCGCGTGAGATTACAATCTCACGGTAGGTTATAGGTTAGTTTGTATTGTTGAGTACCTAGGTCCTTACATCGGTGTTTTGTCGTACTGGCCACCAGATCTCAAATATCTCCTCTTGGGTTAGGAATTCCAATTTCAAATTTATCCCGCTAGTTAAGGTGCGTTTACACGAGGGCAATAATTGCTCGGCAACACGAATGGACCGATCTGGAGCAATTAATGGAGCAATTTCAACAAATTACGGCAATTATTTCGGCGATATTGCTTCTAATTGCTCCAGATATTTCATATTGCTCAATGTCGCAGATACGAATTGACGAATATCCAATGGGTTTGGAAATTCCTAGCAATTTTTGTATATATCTCATTCGCACTTCTTTGTTTTGCGGCTTGCCGTCTTGCTTCCGCGGGGAGAGCGAGAGGTCGGGTGGCGCTACAAGCCGCCGCAGCAAGAACAATGTCGTCCATAGCGAGCGAATACTGAAATGCTCGTGTAGGACAGTATTGCCTAGTTGATGAAGTTGCGCGATATCGCTTAATATTGTATTGCGCAGTATTGATGCTAGTAGCCGTTGCCGTAAATTGCATGATGTAGCCGTGACGTCATAGTTGACGAGTATTGACTGGAATTGAATAATTTTAGTTGCCCGTATAAGCGCACCTTTACTCATGCTTTTGTGTCTTGAAAACCGTAATTCATTTGTTTTTTCCTCTACTGCTTTTTCTATCAATCACTCAGTTTATAAAATGGAAATATACGACAAAATATCAATTTCATATGTAAGGACCTAAAATAACGTCGTTTGATTATTAGTTATCTGACGGTTTTATAATTGTACGATGACATATTTATTCTTACTGGAAGCCCTAGTTATTTACCTAATCAGTTGCTTGGTGTATAACTTAAAACCGTACAATACTGGCGACACGTTGATCTTTGCCCCATGCGTTCCCAAATTGAATTGAAGTTCTTTGACCAAAGGGCTTAGGTTTGTTATACTCGTATATAAGTTTTATAGCCATAAAATGTAATAGAAATGGTGGCTTTAACTCTCTCTTTTTCTCACTCAATAGTCGGTCTCTCATGTCTGAGGATCGTGGTTAATTTCGGGGTGGTATCAGGAACGAATGATGTGCCTCTACCGGACTCGGTACAGTCTCGTCTCTCACGACCGCGTAGAACTTAGAGGACAATTTGGTTTACACTTGACCGCCATCTCGCCTGATGTTAAGCGACGATGCGGTCGCTGATGGAGCGTGCTTGTCTAGAAAAAGTCCAATTCGCTCTCGATTTGAATTAATCAACACCAAGATTGTCACCATCAGGAAAACCCCACTCGGGCAACGCATTCCACAGTCTTACCACAAAAGTAGAGTCAAACCTCTTCAAGTTCAAGTCACGTCAACCATGAAATGATGTCGCTTTTGCGAGCTACGAGTGGTCCGATAGAAAAAGTGCAAGGCGGTATTAGACTATAAATATCATTAAGCGCGAGCACAGCGACAACCAAAGATGTAACAAAAATCAAAATCTATGCCAACAACCAACAAACGATATGACGAAGTTCTTTGTTTTTGTTGAACTGTCTTTTCAGACTCAATTTTTACGACGCTCGACACTCAAAATTTAAACCGCTGAAATTACAAGTGTACAATTGTAAGTGCGCGTATTTTTTTAAGTGACCTTAGGCAGTTGGTCTTAAGTGGATTCTACTGCCTAGCCAACACACAATTACACATAGTAAATGTATTATGCACTTGAATAAAGAGGTGGTCGATAACGGCAACAAAGTCAATTGTTTTTTGAAGTAAAAACTTCTTAAGGCGCGCCTAGACAGTTTTTTCGTGGGGTGTAAATTGGATTCTAGCGTCACGCTCGGGTATGATAAGAAATCTTCGGGTAAACTCGGAACCTTGGCGATTGGGCATCTAGAAATGCGTCACCTAATGGGAAATGCTGAAAGGGCGTGGCCTCGCCATCATGGCATGGCCATCTAGAAATGAAAAGTCAAAGTACTTTATTCATAAATGTACAATTTACACGTCAATAAATAAAAAATAAAGACAAAAGAAAGAGCATACAAATTGTATACATGCGTGAGCCAATGGGAAATGCTGACGCATTTCTAGATGGCCATGCCATGATGGCGAGGCCACGCCCTTCGGTTACACCCGTGTAGTTTCCAAGGTGAGCTATCAAATTCTGAGTTATAAGTTTTCAATTCTATCGGCAGTTCCTATGACTGCCAATTTTTTTCCCACATCAAAAATTACCCAACGCATCCTTTTATGTAAAGGTGTTTCTGTTATGTTTTTATTATTTAATGCAATAAAAAGTTTATCTATCTATATGTATATTCCGAGAACTGGCAGCTAATTTTGGGTAGGTATTTGAGGCAAGCTGAAAACTTGTTACATAGTTGTTATCAACACGGAGCTGCAGACCTGGCTGGTAAGTAGCGGGATAAAATGTATCCCCCAATTTAGATTAGGTGACAGGCAGAAAGTCCCACCAAAATGGTCTGTCGTTTTATTAGTTATAAATTAAACCTATGTAATTGAAATTTCAAATTGCCTCAAATCCATTATTCATATTTTTTGGATAACATTTTTTTATTCTTTAACTTTTTTGACGTGATAACGTCTTATAATTCGATGAAGCCGGCTGCACGCCCACAAAACATGACGTCATGTACCGTTACCGTCGGTCGTTACCTCCCCACATGTTTGTTACAGTTGTATTAATTATGTCGACCAGTAGTTTAAGCGGGGATGTAGCTCAGTGGTAGAGCGTGCGCTTTGCATGTCAAATGCCTCGGGTTCGATCCCCTAAATCTAAAAGCTTCTAAGGGCATCTAAAAGCTTTTTTGCATTGTTTTTTGCATTGTTTTGATTGAAAATGACTAAATTCTATTGGTTACTTTTTAAATACAAATCTATTAAACAAATGAAATTAAAATTTTCTTTTGAAAAATGCTACCATTCCATCAGTATTTTCTTAAGACGTTGTCACGTTCTATCGTCAGTAAACCGACTTTACAGACAAACATTTTTAATTGATCCATTTTGCTCACCAACCACGACTGCACCTCTGTCTTGGAGTATTTATTTATTTTATTTATACATAAAGTCGAGAATAGCATGACACAGTTTGGAAGAAAAATCAATATTAAATCAGGAGTCCAAGTTTTATTAAATTACTCAATTATTAAACATAAATTTAAAAAAGTGTTCGGTTACTTTACTAGAACGTACAATTAGGAATTTTATTACCAAAAAATAATGTGGGGTCATCGCTAATAATTTCGAGTACTCGAATTAAAACGGGGTTTTTCGGTGTCATTTTTATTTTTTTATTGTAAAAAACTCTGATCCATTTTTAAAATTCGATTCGGTTATTGTGCTTCTTCTTGATTGTACCCACACGTCAATATTTTTTTTGTCGTAGTTTTTAGTTTCTTAACTTCAGTGAGCGGCGTCGAAAATGTCCTTTTTTCGTTTTCTGGCACTAGGCGCCCCCTTAAGTAGCTACCCACTCTCGGAATTTAAGAAGTTTTCACATCAAAGATTGGTGACGTAGCCATATCACAACGACGACAATAATACGACAACAATGCAGGTAGTTGATATAGATGTACCACAATTACTGCACACGCGAGGATACAAGGAAATAACAGGTAATTATAACTGCAGCGAGACAGCCTTGCAAAGCTAAATCAAACCGGTTAAGTGCGAGTCGGTGTCAAATACGAAGGGTTCCGTGCGGTCTCACTGATATTTTGACTAAAAGTGCTAAAGTTTCGATGTTTGGTGTTGAATCTAGTGAGAACGGTTCGATTCCTACAGTACAGATTAAATTATTATCTGGAATAGCATATTATAGTAGAACAACTCGAGTAAAATCACATTATTATGTTATTTATAAAAATCGTAAATAAATCATGTCTGTTGTATGGAAGAGCTCCTCTTGAGCCCCAAGAGGCAAAATTTGGGCAAAACCGGTTTTGGGACTTTAAAACCTTATTTTTTCATGATAAACATACTCGATTATTAGTTTATTTTGATGCCTAAGAGATAGGTGATCATATTTATCAGTACATTGTCGTTTACAGACACATAAAATTTGGTTTCATTTTTTAGTTATGATTTTTTGTGTGACGTCACGACGCCGGCCGCGTCGCGAGTCGGGCTTAATAGGTTAAATGTTTGTTTCATTTCGATTTAATTATTTATTTTTCATCCCACCACCTCGGTATAGTACCTATATTATGTTAGTGTGTAATATTGGTGATTACCGCTGAGACGTCATCATTAAGGCCCGAGCCTTTAAGATTTGTCACCTTGTGCTCTATTAATTCCCTCACCAACGCCCAGGATTCAAATTTTTTAAACCTTTGCTTATTTGGTCATGAAAATTGAGCACGCAGTTGAAAGCAACTTTGCACTCTTGTATATCAAATAACTATATATAGTTAATAACTACATTAGTGTGTTTTAATCGCGTAGTTTTCGTTACTTTTCCGTCATAAAATGTAGCTATTTGTTAAGAATAAGAATAATTTTATTTCCAACACAAGGTTAAACACTTTAACAGTATTAAAAATAAGTATTGACAAAACAAAACATTTGTTGATTAGCAGTGAGCTCCAAACTAAGTGCAAGACTTGTATCTTGGAGCTCGAGTGAAATGCCTTAAATCTGCCTGTGTTCCAAATGTCAAGCCTATCTGTTGCGATGTGATTGAGCAAGACCCTTGAAATATTCCCGGAATATCCTACCAAAATTATAAATGTCAAGGTTTGTTGCCGTTATCCATGTAGAGCAAAAATACAAGCAAACAATTAAGTTTGTTGTATGGGAACCCTCTAAAATATTTATTTTATTCTATTGAAGTTTAAACTTCTTTTAGCACGCCTATACAGATTTTTCGTGGGGTGTGAATTAAATTCTAGCGCCACGCTCAGGTATGATAAGAGATATTCGGGTAAACTCGGGACGATGGCCATTGGCCATCTAGAAATGCGTAAGCCAATGGAAAACGCTGACGCATTTGTAGATGGCCATGCCATGATGACCAGGCCACGCCCTCCGGTTACACCCGTGTAGTTTCCAAAGTGAGATATCAAACTCTGAGTTATAAGTTTTCACTTCTATCGGCAGTTCCTATGACTGACAATTTTTTTGTCGATACGATAGCTCTGCCAATAAAATTGTGAATCGATTTTGATGATTATTTTTTTGTATGGTATATAAGATACTCCAAAGGTGTCGCATTTTTTCAAATATCATCAAAAAGCTGAACTGATTTCAAAATTAGGAAATTTTGTCGAGTGTCTGTTTATTTGTAAATAGAAGTCGATTTTTGTGTTTTCAAAGAAATGTGATAGAATGAGATGAGCTTTTTAGCTGAAAATAACATGTTTTTTTTTATTTTGTTGCCTAAAAAAAACTGTATAATATTTCTTGATATGACTGATAATACTTTACACAGGTGTGTGGATAATGATCGAAAGTATTTAATATACATTCTGACATTTGTTATTTATTTTGTATATAAATTAAGTTGATTCTGCGAAATTAACTAGCCCAAGTAAAATAAAAAAAATGTGCTAGTATACCTATAATACATCAATAGTTATTTTTTCTCTGTGTATATTTATCATATATTTTGTTAGATTCAATCAGCAGAGGGTTTTAGCAAGGCGTTTGTTAATGTCGTTAATGTTGTGTTTAAATGTTATTTTGTCATGTAAATAAATAATAGGTTTCGCTTTTTAAAAAAAATAAAAAGTGACAAGACGAGCAGGATATGTGCCTGATGGTAAGCAACATGCTTGCCACATAACAGCACAGTGACACGCAGCTATTGGAGCATGAAGAGGTTAAATCATTACCTAGCACTGCATTGCGCTCGTCACCCAGAGATCTAAGATGTTTTATCTCTAAGCCCTGTAATTTCTCTGGATTTTCTTCTCCCCTTCAAACCGGAACACAGTAATGTTTGCACATTACTGCTTGGCGGTAGAATAGCTGGCAAAGGTGTGGTACTTCCCCAGGCGGACTCTGCCAAGAGTCCTACCACTACAAAACTAAACTTCACCGGTTGCTTACTCGTCTAATGTGGTACGAGATAAAATACGCGAAACAAATTAACTTTCGATTTGAAAGCATTTAGAAAACAGCAGGAAGTACCCATCCACACACCTTTGGGATGGATCGGCTAAGTATAAATAATAAATAAATATTGGTGGACAATTCACACACAACACCATCTGCCCCCAAACTAAGCAAAGCTTGTGTGATGGCGGCCAGATAGCTGATATAATACTTATATAGTTTTAAATACATACTTATTATACATAGAAACACCCAGACACAGTGCAAACATTTGAATTCATCACACAAATATTTGCACTGGGTGGGAATCGAACCCACGACCCTCGGCTTCGCAGGCAGAGCTACTACCAACTAAGCCACGAGGCCAGTCAACTATCAAGTATCAGCTGGAGACTCTGGAATCAATCGAGAGACGTGCCAAAAGCCTCATAGGCAAAGACACTCTGGTACGTAAAATACTTCAAAGTCTTGAACAGCGCCGCAAAATTGCTAGCTTATAGGGTTTTGATCGGATACACTTCGGAGAGTGTGCAACTGATCTGCATGATCTAATACCACCTTGCCCTTTTTTCTATCGGACTACACGTACCTCAAAAGGCGACATCGTTTCATGGTTGATGTTCGAAAGACACGAATGAAGAGGTTTGACTCTACTTTTGTGATAACAACGTCTAGGTTGTGGAATGCGTTGCCTGAGTGGGTTTTCCTCGATAGTTATAATCTTAGTGTCTTCAAATCGAGAGTGAATTGGATTCTTCTAGGTAAGCACGTTCCATCGTATACCGCATCGTCGGTTAACATCTGGCGAGATGGTGGTCAAGTGCGAACCTATAACAGTTAAAAAATAACCTGGTGAAAATTAGAGAACACTTTTTTTTTTATTTACGACTTATGTGTACACTTACAAGTGTCATGAGTCTCATCTTATTTTCAGACCATTAAAGAATTGAATCTAAAAACAAACCTTGCTGAAAATTAACCTGTCGGAGCCAATGCAAATTTAAACGAAAGGTAATTTTAACACTGTTTCCGGGTTTTGCTTTGGAGGACAGAAATCTATGCTCTACAATCTACCAATACAATTTATCCAAATGGATAAATAGCAAAATTAATTACTAATTAATTGCAAATTAGTAATTAATTAATTAATTAATAGCAACATTAATTAATTGCTAAATAGCAATATTAATTACTAGCAGTGCCCGCCGTTTTATCCACGTAGATCGCATGCCTGTTATTTTTCCCTTAAAAAATAAGCTTATATGCAGTTATAGGATATGTTTCAACTGTGTTTCAAATTTCAGCCCGATCCGTGCAAACATTGCTGTATTTCGGTTTGAAGGGAGATGTTTCCAGAGAAACTACTTTTTAAAGTGAATACTTCTTTTGGCGCAGCACAGATTTTTCGTGGGCTGCGAATTGAATTCTAGCGTCACGCTCGGGAATGATAAGATCCGTTAATGAGAGACCGCCATCTCGCCTGATAAATATTCCTACTAGGCATGGTGGTCAATAATCTTTATACAGCCTTTATTAACAAAACTAAAATACAATGAGGACTACACTACGCTACATACTTAACTAACTACTTACACTAAACACACCTGAATTATCCATAGACCAATGAAGGTCTACAGATATACATACATATTTTATGTATATCTGAGTAACGAGAGTACTTTGGCTGACACTGTATTATGTATAAGACTGGCCTCGTGGCTTAGTGGGTAGTAGCTCTGCCTGCGAAGCCGAGGGTCGTGGGTTCGATTCCTACCCAGTGCAAACATTTGTGTGATGAATTCAAATGTTTGCACTGTGTCTGGGTGTTTCTATGTATAATAAGTATGTATTTAAAACTATATAAGTATAATATCAGCTATCTGGCCGCCATAGTACCAGCTTTGCTTAGTTTGGTGTTAAGATGGTGTTGTGTGTGAATTGTCCACCAATATTTATATACTTATCATTTACTACAAAATGAAATAATATAATACCTTGAAATGAGACTTTGAGCGCTTTCAAAAATGTCGCTTTACTAGTAAATCCAGTTTTATTCTGGACGCGAAAAATAAATTAACAGGAAGTGCTAGCGTTAAAATGTCAGCTAGGTATGTATGTTCGTAAACAGATGGTTAATAAATCTACATTTCTTTGTATTCCGCAACATTTATAATTTTTGAAGCCATTACACAAATAAATTATCCAGATAAATTACAAGGCATGGGATATAAATCATCATATTATTATACTTCTGAGTGGAGAGCGAAATGCAGTGTTAGGGAATGATTTGGACTCTTCATGTTCTAGTAGCTTTGTGACAGTGCTGTTATGGGCAGGCGTGATGTTTACCATCAGGTACATGTTTTGCTCGTCCCTTCTGTCTATACTACAAAAAAAACGTGTGTGTGTACTTATGTACGGGCGCAAGAAATGTAACATCTCTTTATTCATCGTGCTAAGAAGTCTAACTTCAACTATAAAATCTAAGGAATATCAGAAACTACAAATGCTAGAAATCTGAAATTTTGCATGGAGGTCCCTTTTAGCACGTAGGCGCTCGCTAAGACGGGGTTTTGCGAAATTCAACCCCTAAGAGGGCGAAACAAGGGATGAACGGTTGTATGAAAATTCGTCATTTTCAAAATTATCAAATTTTGTATCTAGACACTTGACACCACAGATTACAGAAATTATTTCTGTAATCTGTGCTTGACACGAAGCATTTAAATGTTTGTTCTATCAATTTCGTAATTTCGGACTGTACGGGGGTGAAATCGGAGTTGAAATGGGGGATGAATGTCAATATGGAAATTCCCAACCGTTGAAGATAAAACCATGAAACTCTGTATATAGGGACTTGACACGAAGCAAATAAAAGTTTGTTTTAGCAATTTTGTAATTTCGAACTGTATGGGGATGAAATTGGTGTTGAAACGGGGAATGAATGTCTCTTACGTTTTCACACCTAAACAACTGAACCGATTTTGATGAGATTGTATAAAATTGTTTTCTTAAAAGCTGTTTTTAGTAACCGTAAATGTGTCTGGGTATACAAATAGGTACTGTCTAAGTTACCTTAGTATTTCGCGCGGACGAAGTCGCGGGTAACAGCTAGTAGATAATAATTATAATCTTCAACGCAAGATACATTATCGTGAAATAAGTTACAATGTTTTGATTTCTGAATTCTGATTTTTAATCCTGTTAAAGTGTCTAACCATGTGCTGGAAAGAAATTATTCTTATTCTAATGCTTATGAAATGTTACTAGCTAACTAGCTAACGTCATGGTGTCGGTTTTTTTGTGAATATGTAGGCGTGCATCTTATAAAATTAAACTTAGCATATAAATATCCTAACACGCAAAATAAATATAAATATCGGTGGACATTTCACACACAACACCATCACTAAACTAAGCAAATCTTGTACCATGGGCATAGAATAGATAATACAGATAGAACGGACACTCCCCACCCCCCGCCAGTTTCAAGCTTCCTACCCCGCAAGGACGCGAGAAACACTCAACGAAGGGTTATATCGGACGACAATTTTCTATGAGAATACGACCATGACGCTGTGTTGCTGTGTTATTTAAATTTAGGTACCAATTTTTTCATCTGTTCAACGAAACAAGAATAACAGATTTTTAATTTCATAAGAATTTCTATAATATACTAGGATTGAATCGTTTTTCTACTGTGTTTTGATAAGTTCACAAGAATAAGAGATTTTTGATTTCATAAGAATTTCTACAAAGATTGAATCATTTTTATAAACTGTGCTACTGGTTAGAAGTACGCGCCAACACTGAAGTCCTGTGACGAAATTATTAAACTCGTTGTTTTTAAACTGCGGCTTTCGTTAATCGTTGTGAAATACGTCAGTGGCGCCAATAACGTATGGTAACGAGTGATGGCGCGGAGTATAGTTCGCTTAGTCACTAGTGTTGCCAATTTAGTGGATTTTTTTACTAAGATTGCTACTATTCAGATTTATTGGTAAGTGATTATTTCTTAGCATTCAACCGACTCAAAAAAAAGAAAGAGGTTCTATATTAGACTATCTGTACTTTTATGTGCGTCCATGTATATATTATGTCGGTCAATAGTGAATAATGAATATAGGATTTCATCTAGTAGTATGCTTATTGAAGATTTCGCAACAACCGTTCATTAAAAGCAGTAAGAGGATACGAGTACATTGACTATTGGAATGGATAGTTCCAAAAAAATTAACGATATTTTTAAACTAAAACTTATTCAGTAATTAACGGCTTTGACATTGACTTATAAACTTTAATGGTTCTAGTACTACCGGTACTACTACGATTTAGTTTCATTTTTAACCAACTTCAAAAAAGGAGACGGATCTCAATTCGTTTATATGTTTGTTACGTGATAGCTCCATTTATTGTGAAACAAAGGACATAAGCCCAAATCACATTGAAAAAACCCAGGTGCCACACCTGGGTTTTTTGATGTACCTCGGATTTTAAGTTATTAGTAATAATATTCTAAACTATCATCATCATCCGTTTGAGTGGCTAACCTGCGTTTTTTTGCCTGTAGAAGTTTTGTAGAAGTTCGTGTCAAAAGCTCGTTTTATGGAACAAAATATGTTGTATAATTTGGTGTTAATGATAGAAAAATAATATATACCGGCTGAGTCATAAAGAGATATATCAAACAATGCACGAATATGCTTAGGTTCTTTTCGCGATGGGTGGCCTTGGAATTCAAATTTAACGAGTGTAAGTAAAATAATTCATGATAATACGCTTATTTTTGGTAATGTACTTTGGACTTTGTATTCAATTGTCAGTATGCTTACATCGCGGGTCAAATCTGGACAAGTACTAGCACAAGCACAGCACTAGCATAGGCCTGGGATATAAGGCGTAGGTACTTGAAGAGAGGTATATGCTAAGATGTTATGAAGATGATGATGATGATTACATCGGATTGCAAACAGTATTGGTGAACTTTAAAAAAAACGCCTACAAAACTACACTGATAAAAAAACATGTTAGCCACTAATTTGGGTTATGGGAGTGGTGTATTTTTTTTCCTAAAATATATTTACATACAATTATTAGTTTTTTTTGAGATTAGCTACAATTATTTTGTGCCGAGGTCAGATGAAAACAAAACTAAAAATTACTTTCGTTTATTTTTGTTAAAGTTTTTTATGATCGTCGTTGAAATTTGGTCAATTAAGTTTCTGAATTTAATTTGAAATTAAAACTGATTTTTGTTTATTCGGCGCAAATATGATTGTGATTTGAGTATAATAGACTCACTTACTATTCTCACAATACTTATTTAAAGTTTTATGCGATCCTTACTATAATGCGAATAAATAAATCACTATTTATCAATATACAAAAGTAATATTTTTTAAGCAATTAGGAATAAATTAAATCCGGAACTAGCAACATTATCTTTCCGGCCGGTTCGAGTTTGTTTACAAAATTGAATTGTGAGTTTTGAGTTGGAAAATCATCTTGTTTTTCTTTACTGTGCTGACATGAGATGTAAATAATTAGTTTGTGCAGTGTATGATACTCTGATATACCTAGTGAACTGTGATGACGCCTATCAAGTTTTCTCTTTGGGTAAGTGTACTTAACTAAAAATCAATTCGTCCATGGTACCTTTATTATCTCCTATTTTGTTTTAAATCTTCTCCCTTCTGGTTGTTGATGAAAGTTATAATATGTACCTACATTAAAGATCGAACACTAACTAGGTAAGATTATAGGCCACTTAATACAGGCAGGTGAACTCACGGGTCACAGCTATTCCATAAAATAATTTAGTAACCCTAGATGACACGCACACATGCGTAAATGTGTTCGAACGACATATGCGTAGTTGTGTGAGTGTAGGTATGCCAACTGCACCGTCTGTATAGATTTTAGGCCGAGTGTCCGGGGTGTGCCATGGGAACCAGATAGCTGATACAATACTTATATATTTTTATATACGTATTATACATAGAAAACAGCCAGGCACACTGCAAATATTTGTATTCCGCACACAGCTAAAGAAATACAACATTCAAAAATGCAAAAAAATAAAATTGGCAGTCGAAGGGACTGCCAATAGAAGTGAAAACTAATAACCCAGAATTTGATAGCTCACTTTGGAAAATACGCGGGTGAAACCGGAGGGCGTGGCCATGACCATGGCCATTTAGATCATCCTAGTTTATCCGAAGATTTCTTTCATTTATCTGTAAGTGGCGTGCCCAAAGAAGTTTTCACTTCAATAAGGGGTCGTAGAGAACCTTTGATGTATCAAAGGTTCTCTTCTTTTATGTACGCTCCATCGTAGACCGCATCATCGCTTAACATCAGGCGAGATGGCGGTCAAGTTACACTTACACCTACTACACTACTACACCTATAGAAGTTAAAAAAAAAAAAAAAAAAAAACAATCTAACTCACACTTGACGGGATTGTTGAATATTACATAGATAGAAACTCTTTATTGTGATACAGACAAATTAATAAAATTACAGTGAAATACTTATGAACTAGTACCACAAGTGGCGCCCTTATTGCTAAGAGCTATCTCTTCCAGGCAACCATCAAATTTTAACCAAACAATACGGCAATTTTGACCAAAGTTTCGAATTTAATCGTCTAAAAGTAACAGGGTCAAATATGACGTCATCTAATAATGTCAATGTCGAAGCGACTAATATGACACCGGATGTAAACTTGGCTAAACCGTTTATTATGTTAAGTTCAATGCTAAGGCAAGCAAAAATCTGTTAGTCACAATACATGATGGAGGATGGACATATTGATCAAACTCAAAAACACAAGACCTGATGAAACACAAGACGTTGGCGAAATTGTGCTCACCAAACATTTATCTCACACAAATATATATCACCAAATAGAAGCCAGAAATGAATCGAAGATGAAGAATCAGATGACATAAATAAAAACCAGAAATTAATAGAAGATGAGGAAGAAGAAGACTTTAATCAGCTGACTATTATTTAAAAAAAATTTTTTTTTTGTTTTTATTTAAAAATTAAGACTAACAAATTGTCTTGCCAGACATATTGCATGCCTCTCGCAGAGGCCAGTTTGTATGGGGCAACTTTTAAAATGTTTTGTATTATCTTATCTTACCTACAAACAGCAATAAAGATTTTTGTATTTGTATTTGTATAATAAAAATTACAAGAATGTATAATATTGTTGCAAAACATTTATAATCCTTTTCATATTATATGTAGTAGTGTAGTGCTTCTCTTTGCAGAGTCCGTCTGGGGAAGTACCACACTTTTGCCAGTTATTCTACCGCCAAGCAGTAATGTGTAAACATTACTGTGTCCCGAACTTAAACGAAGAGGTTTGACTCTACTTTTGTGATAAAAAATTCATAAATTTTCTCTGATTATAATAGAAGAAATTATTCAACCTAAATTATTAATGCTGATGAGATGAGTAAGCTATTAATTTTCGTAGAGAAGTTTGATTTAATCCTCCGATAGCTCCAATAATAATATAGCACGTCTAGGCTGTGGAATGCGTTGCCTCAGTGGGTTTTTCCGTTAGTTACAATCTTTAGATCAAGAGTGATTCGATTTCTTCTAGATAAGCACGTTCCATTGTAGACCGCATCGTCGCTCAACATCAGGCGAGATGCCGGTCAAGTGTAAACCTATAATCATCGATATAAATCAATGGATGTACCCTGAGTACATAGAAATTGTTAACAAACTGCGCCTCTGTGTGTAGCGTGAGTAGTTCACAACTACCAATTTACTTGACCCCTAGAATCGCTAGCGGCGAGGTATTTTGCGGTTCTACTTTTTTGGTTTTCAACGAATAGCAACGAATAGGTATAGGTACACGTCCGGCGTTCACAGCTTCCTACAATCGTCTAAAACGGAATGAGTGAGCTCACTCTTCCCAACTACAACATAATTCCTGAAGTTTGGGAGGGTGTGCCATCCATTGATTTCTATCATTGATCATTGCCTAGTTAAAAAAACTACGTAGGTATTCGATCGACGACCAAGTGTCAAAAATTGAGAACCATATAGGTACTTGGTTTAATAGTCTACTTATGTTATGCAAAACTGCTAAATAAAAACAACTGATACCTACTACAAACTAAACAGTTTCAACCTTGTAATATGTTACTTAATTATCCACAAAGGCTTACAATCTGCGCTGCGATGCACGTTTTTACCTTATAATATAACACAGTCCTTACTTTTTCGCTAAAAAAAACAATAAAATAACACTCAGGTATATATAGATTAACATTTAAAATAATCAATAAAAATAGTCGTGGCGATATAACTGTTTTTTTTTTAGTATCACATTCGGCTTAACGACGACTAAACGAGTTTTGTGACTGTGGACTTTACGGATTAATCAGTGTTTATTTTTATTATTGACTTTGAATAATAAATAAAATAATTGTATTGGTAGTGGTTTGTAATAATTATATTGGTGGTTGGTGATAAACGACATTTTAACAAACAAAATCGAGAAAATAATAATAAACATAACGGAAATATAAAACAATAAAAATGTGTGAAATGAAAATAAATATCACTGAAATTGATGAGAAAAATACATCGAAAAGTCGTTTAGTGCTCCGAATTTTATTTCACGGTTTTTGTGTGTGTCTGCATTGTTTTATATTATTATTCGGAGTGTTTATTACGATTGTTGCAACGGAAGATATAAAACAAAATGAATTCTTGATGTTCATGCTGAGAATGGCGCCGCTGTTTCTGACAAACTGGAATTATGTAAGTTTTGTTTTTAGTTTTTATTATTTTTTAAGAGCGATTCTTGTTCATCTTATACCTTTAAACGAGAAATTCTTGTACCTATATAAATATGTATATATATAATTATATATAGAATCTGAATCTCGGAAACGGCTCGACGGATTTTCATGAAATTATGTATGCAGTGGATTTCGGGGACGATAAATCGATCTAACTAGGTCTTATTTAAAAAAAAAACGCATATTATGCGCGTTTTTAGACAATGAAAAACTGCCACATTAGACATTAGAATGTGAAGGTAAATTTCGCCGCGTGACGCGACAGCATAATTAGCTCAGACGGGAAGTCGGGCGCTCATAGCGGTCACGAATTAGTAGCTCCGGGTTCGAATCCAGACGGGTTCTCTTTTTTTTTTCAATTCGTTTTTTTTAAGAAAATCTATTTCTTGGAGTCTTTTATCTGTAGGTATCTAAGTATATTTAGTATTTAAATCGAGCAAAGCTCGGTCACCCAGGTACTTTATTATTATGTCAAGACCGATTTAGCTAGGTTTAATTTTCAGAAAATGTCGTTTTGTCCGTGTTTAAACTGAAAAACCGCAGTCGTCCAGGTACTAATAATTTAAAACATAATTTATTTCATCACCTAGGCAGCTGTTTTAATATTTAAGAATCTCTACCATTGCTTTTAGTTCTAAAAACTATGTTGTAAAAGGCAAGTGTCTTCCATTACTAAGATTATTTTCCATTGGTTGTTAAATTAATGTACCTATATATTATTACTAGTAGCGCCCCGCGCTTTCACCCGCGCAGTTACCAGTTCCCGCTACTTTTCCGAGATGAAAGGTAGCCTTTGTGTTATTCTTAACTATAATCTTACTGTGTTACAAATCTCCAATTTTCTAACCGATCCGATCAGAGAATTAACAGGGCTTAGAGATATTACAACTTAGATCTCTGGGTGACGAGCCCAGTGCAGTGCTAGGTAATGATTTGGACTCTTCATGATCCAATAGCTGCTTGTCACTGTGCTGTTATGTGGCAGGCATGTTGCTTACCATCAGGCACTTATCCTGATTAAGCTAGTTAGCTGCGACATCTATAAATCTAGACAGATTTATAGAAGTGCAGTGAAGTGCACTGACACAATGAAATGAAATTTAATGCAATGAAATTAAATGAATTGCAATGCAATGATATGAAATGCAATTGTAATGCAATTCAATTAACAAAATGTTCACAAAACGTAAAAACGGAGAAAAATTGGAATCCTGCTTAATACTGCGAGAGTTTATAGATAAATGCGAGAGTTTGTATGTTGTATGCGGGGATGTTTGTTAGTTTTTCACACAAAAATTACAGACGGGATCTTACTCTAGATGAAATTTAGTACATGTATGGATGATAATTTGATAATCTGGATTAACAAATGGGATATTTGTTATCTCGGAAAAATATCGGGATTGATACCTACGCGAGTCAAACCGTGGGGCACTGCTAGTAATTAAATAAAGTGGCCAAGTGCGAGTTGGACTCGCCCATGAAGGGTTCCGTTGCAGCAAGTAACATAATATATATTGTGTATGGTACACATGGTTCTTGTAGTTCGTTGTAACTTTGATCGAAGTTTTAATAATAGTGTATTTATGACGTACTAAAAAAAACTACTCATCAGATCGAGTTCAAACCAATTTTCGTTGGTAGTTTGCATGGTAATGTACATTATTTATTTTTTTAGTTTTTTCATTCTCTTACTTTAGAGGGGGGGGGGGGGGGCACAGATTTTACCACATTGGAAGTGTCTCTCGCGCAAATTATTCAGTGTAGACAAAAATCATATAATAACCTCAACATCATTTTTGAAGACCTATCGATAGACACCGTGTGTACACGTGTAGGTTTGATGAAAAAAACATTTTGAGTTTCAGTTCTCAGTATGGGGGCCAATGCGGTTCACAGAATACATCTACTTACCAAGTTTCAACAGTGTAGTTCTCATAGTTTCGGCAAAAAGTGACAGTCAGACATACATGACGAATCTATAAGGGTTCCGTTTTTACGTTTTACGGAACCCTAAAAGGCAACGCAATGGATTGCAATGTAGTGCAATGCAGTGAAATTGAGTGCAATGTAGTAAAATGGAATGCACTAAGGGAAATATAATGTAATTCAATATCATATTAGAGTAACAAATCGTATGAGTGTATACTTAAACTTTCATACTTAAACATTTAGTACCTGGTTGACCGAGCTTTGCTCGGTTTTTTTTTGTAAAATTATATTTAGGCAGATACGAATTACGTACTGATGAAATATTAGGTACTACATAGTATAAAACAAAGTCGCTTCCCGTGGTCCTTCTCTCCCTACATAATATATATTTAGATCTTTCAAACCACGCAACGGATTTGATGTATTTTTTTAATAGGTGCCCTAAGCATACATAGGTACATAAAAAGGATTACAAAAAAGTCCGTTGTTTCATAGATCTATCTTTAACGGCTTAATATTGCTTAAAATCGCTTCGTAAATAAGGTATTATTGACGAAGCGATTTAAAGCAATATTCAATTGAGTACTTAACTTAAATAGGTTCATTGTGCATTTCATATAGATCAATATAGGCCTTAGGCACATCATGTAATTTAAATGAAAAATTTCGAGGATATTACAGATTTAATATGCAATGCAATGGGACATTTTTACCAGCATTGCACCCGTGCAAAGCCGGAGCGGGTTGCTAGTGAATAATTTTATTTATTTAATCTTGCCGGAATAACATAAAAAAATTTTTTTTTTCAATAAAGCATCTTCGAGTCTTGCTTAACAGCGCCATCTATTGTGTATACTGTTGCTGTGTCAGTTAGTTTGTATAGAAACATTAAGTTACAAGTATTGTATTGGAACTTACATTTATCAAACACAGATTCGCTCCTGTATGGAGTACTGTTCGCACCTTTGGCATGAATCGGCTAAGTATCACCTGAAGGGTTTGGAATCGATAGATAGACGTGCCAAAAAGCTCATAGGCAACGACCGGTTGGCTACAACCTTTGTGTCTTCAAATCTAGAGTGAATCGGTTTTTTTCTAGGTAAAAACGCTCCGTCGTAGACGGCATCGTCGTTTAACATCAGGCGAGATTTCAGTCAAGTGTAAACCTATTAAAGTTAAAAAAAACGCCAATACTTAGATTAAATTTGTTCGTGTTTTTTTAGATTCTATTAAATTAGAAGGGTTCTCAGTAAATGAGCAATTTGAAAAAAAAGGGTATGATCTGGTTTCGAATCGGGCACTTCTGATTTTAAAACCACCCAATTTCTCGGCTGTGATATAACGACACTGAACACATGTACGAAATATGCATTCGTATTCTAATGATATTGTAGCAATTCTTAATTGCTTGAAAATCACCCCCGAAACCCCCTGCATAGATACTAAATTTCATCAAAATCGTTGAAGTCGTTTCCGAGATTCAGATTCTATATACTAAATACATATATAAACATACATCCAGGAATTGCTCGTTTAAAGATATAAGATAAATAATAGAATAGGATTTTCTATGAAGGAAACAAAACCGACTTCAATTTAAAATAAAATTCAGACACACGACTAAATTTTATAAGAAGTTATGAATGACTACCTACGTAGACTATTGGGAAACCGCCACACCGATTTCCATAAAATTTATATGGGGTCACCTCTCAAGTATTTTGTACCAAAAAAATTAAAATAGCGGAGCTATCGCGCAAGATACGTACCAGAATATACAACGGAATTGAGAACCTCCTCCTATTTTAAAGTCTGTTAAAAAGATAAATATTTTGCCACATAAGGGAATAATTTTTGTTGGTCTAGCCTCAAACCAAATACTCAGGCTTAAATGTGCAACGCCATCTATAGTTAAGTACCACAGTCAGTTTGTGCAGATAAATCGCCAATAGGATTTTTTTTCGTTTTTTTGTTAGAAAATACTTAGCTACAAATTAAATACAACGATATTAAGACGTAGATAAAGAGGGAGCCCTTATATATAATAGTTTTTCTCAAAAAAAAAAAAAAAATTGAGTGAGTAACAGGATTCGAACCGAGGCCTCGTAATTTCTAAAGCGACTGTTTACCATTTGCGCTAATCAGACGATAATCAAAGTGACGAAATTTGTTATAGTATTCTAATGACATTGTATGCGTTTTTCATTGCCTCAAAAAGCCTCTAAATTGACGTTTTCATTGAATAAAACCTAGCTAGATCGATTTATCGTCCCCAAAACCCCCTGCATACAAAATTTCGTGAAAATCGTTCGAGCCGTTTCCGCGATTCAGATTCTATTTATATATACTTACTAGCTGACCCCGCAAACGTTGTTTTGCCATATAAATAAAGGTATGAAAAATAGCTAGTAGCCGATTCTCAGACCTACTGAATATACATATAAATTTTGGTTAAAATCAGTAAAGCCGTTTCGGAGGAGTAAGGAAACAAACACTGTGACACGAGAATTTTATATATACTTATATTATATAGGTACAAGAATTGCTCGTTTAAAGATATAAGATAAGATAATACTATTTAGTAAGTATCTGCCCTTGACTACGTTCGTGTTGATTTTTATAGCAACTATTTCCTAAAGAACTTGATATTTTTTGGGATAAAAAAAAAGTTTTTGTGCTATTTTAGACTCATGTCTACGTGCCGAATTTTAGCCAGAATTGAATATTTTTCTCTAAATCATTGAGCAACAAATACAAAGACTTCCAAAACTTTACATTTATGATGTTAGCGGGAATAGTCGTTGTGAAAAAAACCTGGCTGCAGGTGTAATTAATTCATCTATACAGACAGAATAGTTTTTGCTCAAATACAGTGCGACACCGCTTCGCACCGTCCATTTAAATTGATTTAGATTTTTCATTCGTTATTTCACACCGTGTTCTAAACGTAACCATGCACGATGCACGAATTAAAAACAACGAGTCATGGACGTATAAAAAAAGTCGGACGTAGTCTCGCTAAAACTGTGTCTATAGAGTCGGCCACATAATATGCACGTTTGCGCTGTCATATACAGACTGACACGCACACATACACACATCAGTGGGTGATTACACGCGCAAACTTTTGTGTATGTGTGCATATCAGCCTATCACTGACAACGTACACATGCACATGTGGCCGACTCTATTGACACAGTTTTTGTTTTAGCGAGACTACGTCCAACTTTTTTAAACGTCCATGCTACGAGTTTAACATTTTTGTAAAAAAATGTAGTTGCAACAGTAGTGAAAACTTCATTATCTGCTTTTTGTATCATGTAGTATTATTATGGATCGTTTCAGTAGAATAAATGAGATACAAGTCAGCATTTTAATTAGTATTTTTTTGAGTCTACACAAATCATCTCCGATCAGGCGAAAAATCACCATGATGAAGTTGGTTTAAAACTGTCAGATCTGTCAGTCTGTTGAATGAGGGTAAGTGAGTTTTTTCAAAGATGATACAGACTATATTTTCGCTAATGATGAGGCACGAAGTAAATTTAAAGTATTTAGCACAAAAAATCTGTATAATGCCTATCCTGTAATGGCACTGGTATGTACGTAAAACACTACACAAGATAAAAATGTGAAAATGATTTAATAAAATAAATAAATTGTGCGATGAAATTGCGAAAATTTAAAATCGTATGTCGATTCAAATTTAAATCTTAATTTTATAATTATTGAAATGTATCATTAAAATATTATTGTTTAGCAATTTTATGCGCTTGTTTATGACGTCTAAGGCGAAAATAAAGAAGTATGCACACATTCCTATGTTCCTATTATTATTTTTTAGATTCGATAACCCTAGCGCTAGCGAGACTGCCAAATATAGGTAAGTATCTAGATACTAGTGAAAAGTAAGCTTGACTTCCTTCTTTACGTTAACTGTTTTAAGCCTTGTCGCAATGTAAACAGTATTAACTTGTATTACCCGCAACCGGTTTTCTTGCTATTTTCGGCTATTTTGATGCAAAAAACTGGGGATTTGCCGCTTTAGTTTAGAACCCTGATTCAAAACATAAACATATTGTGTTGTGGTCAATCTGTGACGTCAATATGTGCGTCATCATCATCAACTTTCATGGTTTTAAATTTAAACTTTGCAAAGTACGAATATTTGAATATTTGTCTTCTTTATCATCTCGTAAATGTTCATAAAAGTTTAGTATAAGTAAATCAAGCTGTTTACCACTGCTGCTGGGACTCTGAATATTATCTTTAAAGCAAATAATTAAGGCCTTGGTACCACACAGGAGCCAAGTGCAGGTTGGTAGATGACGAATATCCTCGCAAAATGTGTTTCCAAGAGCATGCTGGTTTTTTATACTATAAAGTCACGAGACGAGCCGGACATGTGCCTGATGGTAAGCATCATGCCTGCCACATACCAGCACAGTGACGCGCAGCTATTGAAACATGAAGAGTCCAAATCATTACCTAGCACTGCACTGCACTGAGTGATATAGGCTATAAATGGACCACAAGCGCAACCGGGGCGAACCGCTAGTAAAATGTAGATAGATACCTACACTTCATTGAACACACCAAATAAATATAATTTAAAACTATAAATTTAAAGCACACAATTAAAATCAAAAGCGACATCGTTTCATGGTTGATGTTCCAAAGACACGGACAAAGAGGTTTGACTCTACTTTTGTGATAAGAACGTCTAGGCTGTGGAATGAGCTACCTGAGTGGATTTCCCCGATAGTTACAATCTTGGTGTCTTCAAATCGAGAGTGAATCAGTTTCTTCTAGATAAACACGCTCCATCGTAGACCGCATCGTCGCTGAACATCAGGCGAGATGGCGGTCAAGTGTAAACCTATCCAATTTAAAAAAAATGTAGTTAAAAGTGTAGCTCGTCACTGGAATTGTTGGTTTTTTTCTCCTTAAAAATATAATAATGGTTATTTTAATTTTTTTTTTAATATGATTTAATCCTTATACTTGTTCAAGTTATTATACTTTATTTCAAGAATCTAGCTTCTGTATTTATTGAGTAAAAAATGTTTATAAACGTAAATATAGAAAAATAGAGGAAGCTTTGCGATTTTTTTCTATCGAGGAAATTTTATGAAAACGTGTTTTCGAATAACAGTTACTGTTGAGTATATCCTGAACTTTATTTTGCATAAATTTCAAAATTAAATAATCAGTAGTTTAGTAGATATTGTAAGTCGCCCAAATTAACATTACGCCATCTGACTTACCATACCGCCTTAATGTACCTAGGTATGTAGGTATCAACTAAGTATTTGAATTTTTGAAGCGTCCATTTTCTGCATTCATTTAACTCAAGTTTTGACTCGAAATAACCGCTTGATATTTTTCATTTCTGGCGTCAGTAACATATAGATACCTACCCGTGACTACAAGAAATTAAAACGTAAGATTTATTTTGTTCCGCACATTGACGTATTTTCTAAGATCATTGGTTCCGCAAAACTAACACCTCTTAAAGCTAATAGCAAAATGGCTAATGTCAACTTGCTAATACATTATTTAAACAACTTTTAGCTTCATAGTTTTCTTTATAACAGTTAAGTAATTGCAATTTGCGTAGTTGTACCTAGATAAAAACACAAGAGGTCTAGTAGCTAGAAGTAATGTAATGAATATTCTCTATTCGTAGTTTTTTTTATCTTACTAATAAATAAATGTTTGGATGTTTGTTGCTCAATCACGTCGTAACGTAGGTATGAACGGATCGGACTGAAATTTAGAATACAGTTAGATAATAGTCTGAAACACATTGGTCTGTCCATGTAGGCTACTTTTTATCCCCGGGAAATAACGGGAACGGGAACAACGTGGGTAAAATCGCTGGGCGCTACGAACGAGCAACGAACATCCAAATATCAAAACATTAACACTTAGGTATAATATTAGTATACTTAATTTAAGAGATGGGCCGAGTACTAGGTTGATACTCGGTACTCGGCGTACTCGGCGGGTTTTTTGGTACTCTTACTCGCGGATAACTCGGCTTGAACGCCGAGTAAACTCGGTTTAAGAAAAGTAATATGTAATTTAGTTAGGTATATACCTAGGTATAACTAAAAAAACATAGTCCGAGATCCCAGACCTGCCAGACGTCACCTATTTTCTGATGAATGAAATGTGGACGATTGAGTAGAGTTAGTTAGTACTAAGAACACATGCTTACTCGCTTACTTGCTTAGACGGCCAATTTTGAGATATGGGGTAGTGAAGGTACATACAAACATTACCTACTTCACGTATTTTCTAATAAGTGATTTTCACGTATGTTGTAGGCAACATCCTTAAAAACAAGGTTCCAATACTCCCAGACACTTTCCGTCAGCCGTTTTGCTTAACAACTCCAAAATAATAATTTAACTTCACCTAAATTCTCATGCTCCATTTGTAAATATGTTCGTCAGACAACTATTTTGTTACTTTATACAATAAGATAGACCAATCTAAGGGGGCAATCATCCCCTAAACTCAATGAGAAGAGAAGGGAGCTCTGGGATCTTACTCTAACAGTGTTAATCAAAAAGTATTTATTACCTACTAAGTAATTTAGAAAATATTTGACAATTTCAATTAATCAAATCATAAACTCTTTTATACAATAAAATTAACTGACTTCAAAATCACAAAAAGGCATTCAAAAGCGAAAAAATAGTTACCTACTTAATTCAATTATTAGCGCTACTGACTCATCCATTTTAAGTCGATGCCAGTCTAGTCAAAAAGATAGTAGATAGATACTATATACGCAATAAGTTGTCATAGGGAAATAGTACCTCTCTACAACCTGTTAAAACATGGCTGGCACCGACTTAAAATAGATGAGTAGCGCTTGTAATTATTAGATTAACTTATTTTTCGCTTTTGTGTGCCTATTTGTGGTTTTGAAATCAGTCGAATTTTTTGTAAAAAAATAGTTTATTTTACCCTTTTTTAGTGTAAAACAAGTTTTCATTAATTCATTTTTTATACAATTTGGTGTTGATAGGATTGAATTACATAACTTTTGTGTAATCCACAATAATGTCATCCAGACAAAAAAGTAGGCAAGTTTTTGTTTTTTTGATCATATTTTGATAGAATTTACATGGGACTATTTGGGAAGCATCTGAACAAAAAAAAGAAATATTAATATCGGTTCGGGCGTTCTCGAGAAATCAGGTAGCAAACATAAAAAAAAACGAGGTGGTCGATTTGATAAACTCCTCGTTTTGGAAGTCGGTAAAATCGAAATTATGCTAATTAATGAGTAGTAATGTAACCTGGTTGCACTTCTTTACGCGCGCGAAATGAAAATTTGATTGAACCGAGCTACTCGGTTGAAAAATAATTTAACCGAGTAAAACTCGATACTGGTTACTCGGCAAAAGTGTTACTCGGCGCATCTCTAGTAGGATTATATTCCTAGTTGTTATTTGGATTTTTAAAATTGTTTTTTGTTGTTTGTTTAATCACCTGATCTTGTAAATAATGCTGAATATACCAGTCAAGGATATGCATATCAGGAAACATAGTATAGTAATTGTAAATTAACCTATGACTTACATAATAAATGTTTAACTAGCTGAACCCAGCGCGCGTTGCTACGCCACCTATCGAAAACTGGCTGTATCAACTCAGATTTAGAACAAATTTGTTTTTTTATATATTTTTTTATTTATATAAATGGCCTCCACGGACTCCAAGGTCCATGCCTTTTTTAATATTACATAATACCTAATTGTCTTATTGTGTTATCTTATACATTACCTTATTACAGTGCTTTTACAATGCTCTCAGGCAAGAATAATTACGAACTTAGGTATATTACACAATTCCCTTCTTTAGAAAACGTCTCCCTCAACGCATACGCGACGTCCATTGGGCACCGGTGTGTGCATAAAAACTCCTGGCAGATGTTTGTTACCAGGCTAGGGCGACAGTACCTCATAGCAAAGAGATTTTCTCTGTCAATATAAGGCAACTGGCTGACATCTCCAACAAGGACAAGTTCACCAGCTTTAGACAGCCGTGAAGCCATTATGATTGCTCCAAAGTGATTCATCAGGGCTTTGTCCACATTAAAATGACTGGTCACTCATGTTGTCTTGCCGCACCCCGGAACACCGTTGATCCACTGTATTTTAGGTATCTCCGTATTATAGACTCTGGAATCGATTGAGAGACGTGCCAAAAGGCTCATAGGCAATGACACTCTTGTGCGTAAAAGACTTCAAAGTCTTGATCATCGCCGCAAGTTTGCTAGCTTATCGGTTTTTTATCGGATATTCGGAGAGTGTGCGACTGATTTGCTTGATCTGATACCACCTTGTCCTTTTTTCTATCAGAATGCCCGTAGCTCGAAAAAGCGACATCGTTTCATGGTTGATGTTCCAAAAACACGAACGAAGAGATTTGACTCCACGTTTGTGATAAGAACGTCTAGGTTGTGGAATGCGTTGCCTGAGTGGGTTTTTTTCCGATGGATACAATCTTGGTGTTTTCAAATCGAGAGTGAATCGGTTTCTTCTAGGTAACCACGTTCCATCGTAGATCGCATCGTCGCTTAACATCAGGCGAGATGGTGGTCAAGTATGAACCTATTACAGTTAAAAAAAAAACTCCCAGTTTTCCCAGTTCGGTACAGCGGCTGAACTCCCTTCAACGGTTTTTGCCGTTTTTAGGATCCCGTCATCGAGCATTGTCCTGGTACACTGGGCGACAAGAACAACCGGATCCCTTGATGTCGTCGCGTATTTAGGTCTTCCCGTTAGCCTCGTCACGTCCCTATCCGAAGCTACGAAACCACACTCTGCACTGTAAGCCACCATATATTGTCCTGTCATTGTTCCTGTGATGACCTGGGAAGTGACGTTGTCGTATATGGCAGCCCCAGCCTCCTCAAGTTATTCCTGTAACATTCTATGACTTCCTAGCCATTTGGATGCTATTGCAACTCTTGAGATGCACTTCTCGTGTACCTCTCACTATTGCTTGGAATTCAAGGAATGCATTTACTATGTGATCCTGCGGCTCCGAACCTGCGACGTACCGAGGCGAATCGACCGGTCCCCTGTCAGCTCTCGTCCTGGCCGTCCCGTCCGTAACTGTTTTGAAGTCATCGCTCTCTGAGAGGATTCTGAGATTGCTTGGTTACAGAATAAGCCTCGCGTTGCAGCAGCAAGCGCCGTCACCAAAGACCCCAAGATACCTTTGCCATCTTATTTATGATTTTTAACTGAAGTAGCGTACCTTTCAGTGGCCTCTCTCCGCTGCAACAAATTTGATTATAATAGCTTAGGTTACAAATGACGCAACCTTAAAAGATACACACACGGAATTCGGCGCACGCCAGCGCTCGCAACGAAAGCTCTCAAAAAGGAATATTTTTGCCCGTTTATCTTACATTTCTCATTCGTGCTCCGCTCCTAATGACAGTAGCGTAATGTACCACAGAAAAGATAATGATACATCCAAAAAAATCGACTGAATTGTGAGCCTCCTTCTTTCTTTGAAGTTGGTTAATGTTAATAATAATTTAGATAGTAACCTTTCAGCATAGCACATTTACTGTGCGTACCCTGTAATTACTGCAATTGTGACTGGAAGTCGTATAAGTAAATCCATTTAAGGCAGTGCATTCACCTTTAATGCGATATTATGTCAGCTTATAGGTACGTAGGTATCAAGTGTCAGGTAAATACTCTAATAATACTAAATATTAGTAGTGGTAGGACTCTTAGCAGAGTCCGCCTGGGGAAGTACCACACCTTTGCCAGTTATTCTACCGTCAAGCAGTAATGTGCAAACATTACTGTGTTCCGGTTTGAAGGGCAATGTTTCCAGATAAATTACAGGGCTTATGTAGAGATATAACAACTTAGATCTCTGGGTGGCGAGCGCAGCGCAGTGCTAGGTAATGATTTGAATTCTTCATGTTCCAATAGTTCCGTGTCACTGTGCTGTTATGTGGCAGGCATGTTATTTACCATCAGGCACATGTCTTGCTCGTCTCGTCACTATATACAATAAATAAAAAGTTCCCGTTCCCGTTGTTTTTCCGGGATAAAAATTAACCTTTGTGTAAGAGCTAAAACGGTTAAAAAGCAAGTTTGCACTCTTGTTTATCTATAAACTAAAGACTATAAACGTCAAAAG
The DNA here is from genome assembly GCA_963693475.1 of Ectropis crepuscularia. Lineage (NCBI taxonomy): Eukaryota > Metazoa > Arthropoda > Insecta > Lepidoptera > Geometridae > Ectropis > Ectropis crepuscularia. Next base: position 15,379,282 of record OY856366.1, on the reverse strand, counting down.
AAAAAGATATAACTCTAAAAACGTACCGGGCGAAATAAATGTAAGATATATTATCAAACTATATTAAGTACTATGCGGACTATACCTTACATACAAAAGTTCAACGATCACTTGTCCGGAATTTTAATTTACATGTCACATTTTTATACCGAATGGCTGTAACCACGTGAGGTTGCGCAGAAATGTATTAAACAGGAAGAGACGCAACGACGGATCAAAGAAAGGGGGTCATGACCCCCCCCACCCTTCCCCTGGGCTGGGTCCAGAACCTAGGAAAACCACCAACTAAAACGCAGGCACGGACTTTATAGGTTTACACTTGACCGCCATCTCGCCTGATGTTAAGCGACGATGCGATCTACGATGGAGCGTGTTTACCTAGAAGAAACCGATTCAATTTGAAGACACAAAGATTGTAACCATCGGGGAAAACCCACTCAGGCAACGTATTCCACAGCCTAGAAGTCCTTATCACAAAAGTAGAGTCAACCCTCTTCGTTCGTGTCTTTGGAACATCAACCATGAAACGATGTCACTTTACTAGGCCTACGCTTGTACGCTTGTAGCTTGACCTTGTGACCCCGGTATTCAAGTCAAATCAATCACCACAATTAGTATACCATAAATAACTATTCAATTACATGTCAAAACAATAGAATTCCATATAATTATAGAAGCATTGCTTGATCAGCCATGCTTTTAGTTTTGTCTTTAAAGACTGCAGTTTAACCACTGCGGTGACGTCATTCGGTAAATTGACAGTAGATAATAGGTAGTAGATAGAGACTTACTACGGATGTAGTAATAGGTAAGGCTGATTTTAGTATCACGCTAGCCGAGCACGGTCAGAGCTGATGGCCGAGATATATGAACTTCTAGGAAGCGTTTTTGAATGACGCGTGGCTCTCATCCATATAGGACAATCGTATCGGCTTCCGCGAAACAGGCGAAGCCTAGTGCGGAAGCCATAATTAACCATTTTAATGTATGCGTTTTTTTGGGAAATATTTTTTTGACGTGACAACGTCTTATAATTCGATGAAGCCGGCTGCACGCCCGCAAAACATGACGTCATGTGCCGTTAACGCCGTTACCTCACCGCATGACGTCATGCGGCGTTACCTCGCTCTAAGGCGTAGTTGAAGTTGTCACGTTCAACTATCGGCAGTAAACCGACTTTACAGACAACCATTTTTCTTTCTTTTTTTCTTTTCTCAGCGTCCGCGGTGGTTGATAAACTAATACGCTCTGAGCTATCAGCGCAGACGGTACGCGTGCCGTTAGCGCGAAACTACAATCAGCCTAAATACCAGTAGGTAGTATATCTTTACTACCTGTGTGTTACCTGTTCATTGGATGGAACCCACTTCAAATAGGTAGCGCTTGAATGTTAGTAAAATTATATCAATTTGTTTTTTGCTTTTAAGTATCATTTGCCCCTCTACTCACCAGCCGGGTTTGCATCTCCGTGTTGGGGTATAAAAGGAGAGCTATGTGAAAAGCCCCACTGACTGTGTTTTCGAAGTCATGTCTGTAATGCCGATAACTCAAAAACAGCGAAGGAAACATATTGAGGAAACCGTCATGTACCTAGAATATTTCGAGGTCTTGTGTCATCGACCAACCCGCACTAGACCAGCGTGGTCGATTACGGCCTTGACTCTCTCCTTGCGAGAGAAGGCCCCGAATTGCAGCTGTGGGAACATTTAGTGGGCTGCTTTTGAAATTTGACCACAGATTTTAAGAATAAACAAATGAGTTAGAGATAGGACATGCCCCTGTCGACTTGTACACCGAACAGCGTAACCTTGTAATATGAAACAATATTGAAGTTAGTTTTAGCTAATATTATTTATTATGATCAATCAAATTGATTTTTAAAAAACAGTGTAGCTACAAATAACTTATCTGCAACGTTCAAAATAAAAACAGGAAAACAATAAAAAATAAATGAGTATCTTGTTATTGCAATACGGTCAAATAAAAAATTGTCAGTCATAGGATTTGCCGATAGAATTGAAAACTTAAAACTCAGAATTTGATAGCTTACCTTGGAAACTACACGGGTGTAACCGGAGGGCGTGGCTTCGCCGTCTTGGCATGACCATCTAGAAATGAGTCAGCATTTCCCATTGGCTGATACGTTTCTAGATGGCCATGCCATGATGGCCCGTCCAATTATTCACTTCATTCCGTCCGAATTCAATTCACAGCCCACGAAAAATCTGTCTAGGCGCGCCAAAAGAAGTTTTCACTTCAGAAACATTATATTTATTGTTCTTACCATAACATGAGATAACAAAAAAGGATTACATGAAGGCTGGTTGCCTGGAAGAGATTGCTCTCAGCAATAAGGCCGCCATTTGTGGCGCTAGTTTATAAGTGTGTCTCTGTAATATTTTAAGTTTTTTTTCGTGTCACAATAAAGAGTTTCTATCTATCTATCTATCTACATGAGTTAATTCGTTAAAAAAAGAATATCTTTCCACTACCCAATATTTTTGTGATGGAGATGATGTCATAACCGAGGGAAAAGTATATGAAAAGACTAGAAACAGATTACAACAATAAACATATTTTCACACCCTTCATAACGAATTGGAATTATGTACCTAAGTTATTAAGTGTAAAATGTTGTTAAAAAGAACACTTAGTTTTTACTTCTGGTATTAACATACTTAGATACCACATTTATTGCACGGTACCTACCCTAAAATTATGAACATACACAAATACCTACAAGTTTTAGAATTTTTTTGTTGTATTCTAATTGCCAATTTTATGAATAATATTAAATTTTAATACTTACATTAGCATAATCCGGATGTGTTTTTAGAAACACCTAATGGCGTGACGATAGAAAGACAAGATAGGATAAATCTATAGACTTGGATGCCCTCGCTAAAAACGATGAGCCATATTATGTGCAATCTACTTATACTAACCTACTATCTCCTTATACTAAAGTAGAACCACAGCATACCTCGCCGCTAGCGATTCTAGGGGTCAAGTAGATTGGTGGTGTGTAAACCACTTACGCTACACAAACAGACGCAGTTTATAACCAACTTCACGGTGCTCAGGGCACATCCAACGGCTTATATCGATACTATCGGGCACATTTCCTGCTCGTCTCATCACTCTTCACTATATAAAAAAATGTTTTGAGAAAAACAATTCTCTAGATATGGAAGCAAATGTAGAATGGTAAATAAGTAGGTACTTCTCTTAGTTTATACCTAAGAGGGTTTTTTCCCGATGTTAACAATTTTGGTGTATTCAAATCCAGAGTGAATCGGTCTCTTCTAGGTATGCACGCTCCATCATAGACCGCATCGTCGCTTAACATCAGGCGAGATAGCGGTCAAGTGTAAACCTCTAATAATTAAAAAAAATACCTCAAGATTATTATACAAAGATGGTAATACACAAAAAACTAATTAAAATTCTCCTAACCTTACTCTTAACAATTCTTAAAATTTTTTTAGGGTTCCGTGTAAAAAACATCGGTCATACACGGGCAGACACACACACGTCAAACTTTTAACGTCTCGTCGTTTTTTGTCGGGGGCCAAAAATATTTACTCACAAATCTGTTACTCAAAAGAAATCTTAAATGAATGGCAATAAATATCACCATAATTAATTAGTTGATATTTGAGCCATAATATAACTGTGTATTAGGAAATCATAATTACAAACAAAAAAAAAGTGTGTTTTTATGTAGATACGCATGCTAGAGGTTAATACGTCATCTCTTTTTTTCTCGTGCTAAGAAATACAACTTCAACTACAGAAAACTTATATATAATAACGCAAAACGCAAAAAGTGTTCACCTGAAGTTATTTACCATGTTTTATATGACTGGCCTCGTGGCTTAGTGGGTAGTAGCTCTGCCTGCGAAGCCGAGGGTCGTGGGTTCGATTCCCACCCAGTGCAAATATTTGTGTGATGAATTCAAATGTTTGCACTGTGTCTGGGTATTTCTATGTATAATAAGTATGTATTTAAAACTATATAAGTATTATATCAGCTATCTGGCCGCCATAGTACAAGCTTTGCTTAGTTTGGGGTCAGATAGTGCTGTGTGTGAATTGTCCACCAATGTTTATTGATTTATTTATAAAACATCGGCTTGCTAACTTCAGTCCTCGCACGCTTCGTAAAAATGTATTCTCATATATTTTCCCTCACGCGCCAAATATAAATTACTTGAAGAATGATTTGAATCACGCGTTATTACAACTGTATTGTACTTTTGTTGTACGGAACCTGTGGCATGAGAGTTGGTCGCGCAGTTGACCGGTTTTTTATTTTAATTTTATTCTTAGGTTCAAGATCACAGATCGAAGGTTAGCGCATTCTTATATAATTTTAAAATATTTAAGAATGAAGGAAGGTGAGATGATACGACATTATGTAACTATGCAATAAATCGTGTTTGGAGCATAGAATAATTAATGTTAAAATATATATTATGTTTGGAACAAGTTTGGGAAATCTAGGGGTCTGTACAACATTATAAGCATCCCACTAAATGTTCCCACTGCTGGGACTCGGGACCTTCTCTCGCAAGGAGAGAGTTAAGGCCATATTCCACCACGCTCGCCAAGTGTGTTGATAAAAATGACGAATGACCGCGAAAGAGTCTTGGAACATATCGGTTTCCTCACGATGTTTTCCTTCACCGTATTTGTAAGTTAGCGGCATTACGCACATGACTTCGATTGTTTTTGTATTTTTTATAGGTTAACACTATCGCCGTCTTATGTTAACGTCTGATGTTAAGCGGCGATGTGGTATACGATGAAACGTGTTTACCTAGAAGAAAAAAAACGATTTACTCTCGATTTGAAGATTGTAACCATCGGGGACACCCCACTTTGGTAACTCATTCCACAGCCTAGTCCTTATCACAAAAGTAGAGTCAAACCTCTTCGTTCGAGTCTAAAATACGGCAAGGAATTCGAACCCCGGGCTCTACATTACCAGTCGCCGTTCTCCTGACTAGACCAGCCGTAACTTACATACATAAAAAAGTTGCCAAGTGCGAGTTGGACTCGCCCATGACGGGTTCCGTTGCAGCAAGTAACATAATATACATTTTTATTTTTATAGCATAGAGTGACGAGACGAGCAGGTCATGTGCCTGATAGTAAGCAACATGCCTGCCACATAACAGCACAGTAACACGCAGCTATTGGAACATGATAGTCCAAATCTTTACCTAGCACTGCACTGCGCTCGTCACCCAGAGATCTAAGATATTATGTCTCTAAGCCCTGTAATTTCTCTGGAATCATTGCCCTTCAAACCGGAACACAGTAATGTTTGCACATTACTGCTTGGCGGTAGAATATTTGGCAAAGGTGTGGTACTCCCCCAGGCGGACTCTGCTAAGAGTCCTACCACTACTATGTTAAAACATAGTACACATAGTTCTTGTAGTTCGTTGTAACTTTGATCGAAGTTTTAATAGTAGTGTATTTATGACGTACTAAAAAAAAAACTACTAATCAGATCGAGTTCAAACCAATTTTCGTTGGTAGTTTGCATGATAATGTACATCATATTTTTTTTTCAGTTTTTTCATTCTCATACTTTAGAAGTTAGATCAACATCATTTTTGAAGACCTATCGATAGACACCACACACGTGTAGGTATGAAGAAAAAAATATTTGAGTTTCAGTTCTCAGTATGGAGGGCAACCCTAATTTTTTCTTTTTTTTTGTAAAAATCTTAATGCGGTTCAAAGAATACTTCTACTTACCAAGTTCCAACAGTGTAGTTCTCATAGTTTCGGCAAAAAGTGGCTGTGACATACGGACGGACAGACAGACCGACATGACGAATCTATAAGGGTTCCGTTTTTACGTTTTACGGAACTCTAAAAACAGACTTGGTACTAGGTGGTACCTATTAAAATAATTACGTAGAGGTTTAACCGTCTGAAATATATTCTAAAAACTATGTGTACTGATATGTAATAATAGACTACAGGCCCATAAACAAAATGTACGGGTCAAATGAACCACCAGGAGACCTATGTAGGATGATAGAAGGGTATAAAGTAATAAGATTCAGCACTATGCCGTCACTTGTAATCTGTCCAATCGAGTGCAGTTGAAGATGGGGGGTTGCAATCCTCGATCATTTCTCCTTGTCGCATGATTTTTGTACGGCGTTGCGGAATAATAGATTAGAAGAGGTAGTGTTTTCCAGACTATGAACTATCTACGTTTAATATTTCAGCCCGATCCGTTCAGACGTGACGACGTGATTGAGAGACAAATATCCAAACATTCGAATATTCCAACATTGACATTTTAAATATTTGTAGGATTTTATTTTCCCTCGGCACCTTATCTCACAAGGAGAGAGTTAAGGTCTTAATCCACTACGCCGGCTAAGTCAGAGTTGGCCGAGACAAACGTTCTCGTACGATATTTTATCTGAACATGCTGATTTTCTCACAACGTTTTCCTTCTAGATCTTCAGCCAGTGGTGATCAAATCGGTGTAAAAATATTCAACGTATCAGATGGCACATAAACTCAAAGAAACTAAATTGCCCTCTAACAGGATGAGCAAAACTTGCTTCGGATGGTAAGCAACACGCTTAGTGATAACTACCCATACGATGCCACAATTATTTAATTATTTTATGTTTTACATAATTATGGTGTGGCCTGGTTATTATGGCATGAACATCTAGAAATGCGTCAGCATTTCCCATTGGCTGACGCATTTCTAGATGGCTATGCCATGATGGGCAGGCCACGCCCTTTTATCATTTCCCATTGGCTGACGCACTTCTAGATGGCCAATGGCTATGGTCCCGAGTTTACCCGAAGATTTCTTATCATACCCGAGCGTGACGCTAGAATCCAATTCACTGCCCACGAAAAATCTGTCTTTTTTTTTGAAAAGAAGTTTTCAATTCAAAAGAAACTACCATCTTGAAGCTAAGATTTTGCAGAAGTTTAATATATTTTTGACTAGTCGGTATGTGTTTTGGATAATAATAAATGGCTCTGAAAACCATACGCAAAGCAAACTCGTTTTGCTCGGGGACGCGCCTTAAGAAAGAAAATAGATAATCTAAGATCCGTATTGGGTGATCCGTTATTATATAAATAACCTGTTTATGGACAGGGAAGAAGGCCCAGTTAAGCAAATTGGACTCAATCAACAGGAATTTAGATTTAAATGACTACCGGTGTACGGAAACCATTAAAGAGGTTAAGTTTACTACGCCACCTGTCGAAAATTAGTCGAACCAAGTCTTTGGCACATGCACAACAACTTTGGCAAAGATCACCACAGTCATGATCAAATGCATGGTTTACGATTCCATAAACAACAAACAAACAAACATTATTGAAGTGAAAACTTCTTTAGGCGCGCCTAGACAGATATTTCGTGGGCTGTGAATTGGACTCTAGCGTCACGCTCGGATATGATAAGAAATTGTCGGGTAAACTCGGGACCATGGCTATTGGTCATTTAGAAATGCGTCAGCCAATGGAAAATGCTGAAAAGGCGTGGCCTCGGCATCATGCCATGGCCATCTAGAAATGCATCAGCCAATAGGAAATGCTGACGGATTTTTAGATGGCCATGCCATGATGCCCAGGCCACACCCTCCGGTTACACACGAGTAGTTTCCAAAGTAAGCTATCAAATTCTTTTTAAAAAAGTTTTCACTTCTATCGGCAGTTTCTATGACTGCCAATTTTTTTTTATTCGTATAGAGATTATAGAATTTACAAGTTTATAAATAAAGATTTACAAAAAATGGATTGTCTGAAAAAGTCCTGTTCAGGTTTTCATGTTACTTAGGACAGAGTTCTTATGAGTATTTTATCTAATTTTCAATAAAAAAACTAGTATAAATGTTTATTTTGCAGATTAAACAGATTTATATGACAATATTGATTGAAGTGAAAACTTATTATTTATTTATTGAATAATAGGCGAGCAGCATTAGCTGATATGCCTATATCTCAGTGTTGAAATAACAAATTATAGGTAATTGTCTGTTAAAATGATTTTGTCTCTACCTATCTATCCATTTGTCCAATATGTTCTTGAAAGAGTTTAATGACTTTGCTGAAATAACATCCTCAGGCAACCTGTACCAGTTGTAAATCACTCTGTTGCTGAGGATGTGATGTGCAGTGTTTGTCAGTGATGGTGCGTGGGACAATTGGGACTTATGACGCAGACTGTCTCTCTTATGCTCCTTTAATCTGTACAGGTTCTTAATGTCAGGGAGGTTATAAAATCCATTCAGTATTTTAAATGTTTCGATCAAGTCTCCTCGTAACCGTCTCTCTTCCAATGCAGTGAGGTGTAGGGCTTTTAATCTGTCCGTGTAGGATTTACGTCGCAGGGCATATGGCCATTTTGTCGCTTTTCTTTGCACACTTTCAAGCAAATCAATATCTTTTTTGAAGTAGGGGCTCCAGACTTGATAACCATATTCTAGTAGCGGCTTCACATAAGTTTTATACATTTTGAGAAACATCTCTACAGTTATAGATTGAAAGGAACCACGAATGACATAAAGAAAAGAGTTTGCTTTCTTAACTATTGCATAAATATGTTGTTCCCATTTTAAATTTGATGTAATTATAACACCAAGGTCTTTTTGCTGATTCACTGAGGATAAAGCAACACCATTGAGATAATAGGTTATTAGTGGGTTATTCTTGCCGAGATGTAAGACCCCACACTTTGCAACATTCAAACTGACAACCCAATCCATGGTCCATACTTGCACCTGATCTAGATCCTTTTGGAGCCGTCCAGAACTAACCAATGGGTTTGCAAAAAATTTACTATCATCAGCGAAGAAGGCAGATTGACTTTCAATTGTTTCAATTATATCAGTTATGTAGATCCCAAAGAGTTGAGGAGCAGTCACCGATCCTTGAGGCACACCACTGAACACGTTCCTGTGCTGTGACAGGGAATTTCCGACTCGAACTTGAAAAGTTCTGCCAGTCAAGTAATGCTCTATCCATTTGAGCAGCCTCCCACGTATACCATAATGGTCTAATTTCATCAGGAGACGCTGATGAGAGACTCTATCAAAAGCTCGCTGAAAATCTAAGTAAATAATGTCCACTGGATTTCGTCCGTCCACTTCTTTACTCCAAGTATGGACACACTCTACCATGTTGGTGATAGTGGATCTTTTCTCAACAAAACCGTGCTGTTTTGTAGATATGATACAATGTCTATTAAGGAACAGTTTGCGCGCCACAGACCGATTTTTCGTGGGCTGTGAATTGAATTCTAGCGTCACACTCGGGAATGATAAGAAATCTTCAGGTTAACTCGGGACCATAGCCATTGGCCTTTCAATTATAATTATTAATAAGCATCTAGAAATGCTGACACAGATCTAGATGGCTATGCTTATGGCCACGCTCTCCGGTTTCACCCGCGTAGTTTCCAAAGTAAGCTATCAAATTCTGAGTTATAAGTTTTCACGTCTATCGTTAGTTCCTATGACTACCATTTTTTTAAATAAATTTTATTTACCAGATTTATGACCAGGCTGGTCAGTATGTTTTCAAATAACATTTTTTTTAAATTACTAAATTACTTTTAAAATAATTTTCACCCATTATATAGATAGGTGAAGATAGATGCTACTTCAGAACCTCTACTAAGATTTACTTGACGATGTGTGAACAGATAGTTCTTATTTATGTAAAAAAAATTTATATCGTATAATTAAATTGGATTTGATATAAAAACCCTATGGTACGATTTCATCTTTTTTGCATGAGATGAAATTTTTTTTAAGCTGTCCATTGTCTTAAATTTGATTATACTAATATTAATTAGATAAATTTATTCCCAAGGTTTGCAAAATACGCGTGTTAAATAGTCATTAAAATATGTGTTAAAAAAACGTATAGGTTTGTTTTGTTTCAAATGTTTTTTTTTAATATTTTGTAACAAAAAGCTATTGCCGAAGTTTATATCGTTTGCCCAAGTTTTGTATTTTTTAGAATTTATTTGTTATTCAATTGACAGTGACGTGTGCTAAATGTTTTTTAAGATATTAAGTTACAAACCAATCTGAAATCAAACTAATATAAATTATATCAATGTAATAATATATGTTGAATGTTTTAACGTAAAACAAACCAATAAAAGTATAATTCACACCAATCAAATTAAAATCTAAGTGTGAAATTAGATGCTGTATCTATTTGGACTCAAAATCACATTTTAACACAAATTATTTGATAATCATTTGACTAGAGTTAGAAAACAATAATTATTTTAAGGCAAATTATGTTATTCAAGTTAAACAAAACTAATCATGTTAAAATTGAAGTGTGACATAACGTACTTATCTGCTTACACACATAACTGAAGTGTGACATAACGTACTCATCTGCTTACAAACAAAGTCAGCGTGTGACAAAACGTACTTATATGCTTAGACACAAAATCTAAGTGTGACATAACGTACTTATCTGCTTAGACACAAAGCCAGCGTGTGACAAAACGTACTTATATGCTTCGACACAAAACTGAAGTGTGACATATCGTACTTATATGCCTAGGCACAAAATCTAAGTGTGACATAACGTACATATCTGATTGGATTCAAAGAAAATTAAACCTGATCATCAAACAAGCTAACTAAAATACACTGCTTAAATTAAAATGAAGCAAAATAATCAATTGAAAAAATACATATTTAATATTAATCAAAAACTAAAGTTTGTAAAAAATGTTTCCACTACAACTTTTTTCTATTTTGTGGCTTGTGTTATATATTACTCTGTGGCTGCGTATGGTGCACAAATTACATTGAAAACTTCGTCTGAAGAAGAACGGGAGATTATGTATTTATTTGGGTTTCGGTTTGTGCTGTTCACTTATTGGAATATGGTAAGTTTTATTATATTTATTAACTTTAATAAGCCTTTATTAAGGGGGCGCCTAAAGCCAGAAAACGAAAAAAGGACATTTTCGACGCTGCTCACTGAAGTTAAGAAACTAAAATCTATGACAAAAAAAATATTGACGTGTGAGTACAATCAAGAAGAAGCACAATAACCGAATAGAATTTTAAAAATAGATCAGAGTTTTTTACAATAAAAAAATAAAAATGACACCGAAAAAACCCGTTTTAATTCGAGTACTCGAAATTATCGGCGATGACCCCACATTATTTTTTAGTAATAAAATTCCTATTTGTACGTTCTAGTAAAGTAACCGAACACTTTTTTAAGTTTATGTTTAGTTATTGAGTAATTAAATAAAACTTGGTCAAAAATGGACTCCTGATTAAATATTGATTTTTCCTCCAAACTGTGTCATGCTATTCTCGACTTTATGTACATCACATTAAGAAACGCGTCGCGCGGGTGAAATCTGTTTTTTTCCTGGCTTTAGGCGCACTCTTAACAAAACTTTATTACAATTACACTACACTACATACCTAACTACTTAAATTATGCACATCTGAATAATTCATAGACCGAAGAAGGTCTAAAGATAATCAATGTGATCTAGCACACTAGTCAGAATCGTGCCCAGCATGCTGGCGGCATTACCACGCTGAATGACAATGTTTATATGTATGTTCGGTCAAACAAACGCCAGCGCTTTGGACACGCGTCACGTCGACCAAGCACTTGGAAAGGTTTTTGATAATGAGATGAACTCTCGAACTCATAGGCCAATCATTAGTTGGTCAGGCTATAAGAGCGACCACTTTAAAAAAACTTGGCAGTCATAGAAACTGCCGATAGAAGTGAAAACTCAGAATTGATAGCTCACTTTGGAAACTACGCGGGTGTAACCGCCCTCCGTGGCCTGGGCATCATGGCATGGCCGTCAGCATTTCCCATTGGCTCACGCATATTTAGATGGCCATGCCATGATTTCCAGGCCACGCCCTTTCAGCATTTCCTATTGGTTGACGCATTTCTAGGTGGCCAATGGTCATGGTCCCGAGTTTACCCGAAGATTTCTTATCATACCCGAGCGTGACGCTAGAATTCAATTCACAGCCCACGAAAAATCTATCTAGGTGCGACAAAAGAAGTTTTCACTTCAAAAATGAAATTCGAGTGACGTAACTTACGTATGTTTCTTCACCATCGCACATGCATCTATTAGTTTCAGACTGGCCATATAGATGAAGTGCCATTTGCCAGCCGGGCCCCAGCTTGTACGGGCCCCCCACGGGCCTGGCTTGAGGGAGCCGTAGGATAAGGTTAAGGCCCGGGCAAGTGATTGCTATGGAACCATCCAGGCCCTTTCGGCTCAGCCCAACCCTCTTTAAGATAAGCATCGTCGCTTAACATCAGGCGAGATGGCGGTCAAGTGTAAACCTATAAAAGTAAAAAAAAAAAATTGGCAGTCATAGGAACTGCCGATAGAAGTGAGAACTTATAACTCAGAATATGATAGCTTACCTTGGAAACTACACGGGTGTAACAGGAGGGCGTGGCCTCGCCATCATGGCATGACCATCTAGAAATGCGTCAGCATTTTCCATTGGCTCACGCATTTCAAGATGGCCAAGCTATGATGGCGAGGCCACGCCCTTTCAGCATTTCCCAGTGGCTGACGTATTTCTAGATGGCCAATAGCCATGGTCCCGAGTTAACCCGAAGCTTTCTTATCATACCCGAGCGTGACGAATGAATTCAATTCACAGCCCACGAAAAATCTGTCTAGGTGCGCCTAAAGAAGTTTTCACTTCAAAAACATTACACACTTCCATGTAAGTTATTGATACATACATTATAATTGATACATTCCCTATTACAACTTACTCCAATTTCATCCCTATACAGGTCGAAATTACAACATTGCTAGAACAAACATTTATTTGCTGTCAAGTATCTATGTACAGAGTTTCATGGTTTTATCTTCAACGGTTGGGAACTTTCATATTGACATTCATCCCCAATAATTGTCAATATGTCAATCATTTCAATCCCAATTTTACCCCCATACAGTTCAAAATTACAAAATTGATAGAACAATCATTTAATTGCTTCGTGTCAAGTGTCTAGATACAAAATTGTATAACTTTGAAAATCACGAATTTTCATACAACCGTTCATCCCTTGTTTCACCCTCTTTGGGGTTGAATTTCGCAAAACCCCGTCTTAGCGAGCGCCTACGTGCTAAAAGAGACCTCCATGCAAAATTTCAGATTCCTAGCATTTGTAGTTTCTGAGATTCCTTGATGATTCCTTGATTCGTTGATGCGAGACCTTTCGCTTTTATATATAAGTACCTGGGTGACCGAGCTTTGCTCGGTTTAAATACTAAATATACTTAGATACCTACAGATAAAATACTCTAAGAAATAGATTTTCTTAAAAAAAACGAATTGAAAAAAAATAACCCGTCTGGATTCGAACCCGGAGCTACTAATTCGTGACCGCTATGAGCGCCCGACTTCCCGTCTGAGCTAATTATGCTGTTGCGTCACGCGGCGAAATTTACCTTCACATTCTAATGTCTAATGTGACAGTTTTTCATTGTCTAAAAACGCGCATAATATGCGTTTTTTGAAGTGAAAACTTCTTTAGGCGCGCTATAGACAGAATTTTCGTGGGCTGTGAAATGGATTCATCAATCGTCACGCTTGGATATGATAATGGATCGGATCGGATATGAAATCTTCGGGTAAACTCGGTAAAAACGGCCAGGTAGGTCAGGCAGGTACCAGGGCAACAGAAACAGTAAAGAGTTTCGATTACCTACCTCCAACAGCCCAGCGTTTATCTCCAGATACCAGGACAACAGAAATATAAAAGAGTTGCGTTTGCCCCTAGGTACCAGTACCAGGGCAACAACAAGTTTTCACTTCTATCGGCAGTTCCTATGACTGCCAATTTTTTTTTAAATAAGACCTAGTTAGATCGATTTATCGTCCCCGAAATCCCCTGCATACATAATTTCATGAAAATCCGTCGAGCCGTTTCCGAGATTCAGATTCTATATATATATATACATATTTATATAGGTACAAGAATTGCTCGTTTAAAGGTATAAGATTATAGATAATCGTAAATTGAATATAGTAAGCACAGCGACACAGCACTGCAGTGAAGAGCAGCTGACTGTAACTTTTTCGCTAAGGTACACTCGGAGGTCCACAGTTCACCCGATCGAGTCTTTCACCTCAGAGCGTGACGGATCAGTTTACTTACAGCGTATGAAAAAATCTGTGTGCCATGGACCAATAGAAGTTTCACTAAAAATAACTTTAATTTAAAAAACCTGACTGCAAAAAATCAACAAGTAAAAAACATTATTTACTATTTAAGGACATTTGGGTGATTGAGATGAATCTAACGATGCCAATTAAGATTAATTGGCAAAATCCATTCAGCCGTTTGGAAGATACGTAGGAATAAATAAATTTACAAAGATACAAGATACGCGCGAAAAAAATAATCTTTCTTGCAGTCGGGTAAAAAAAGAATACGTGATAAATAAAATATGTAGAGTAAATGGTAAGGTAAGGTTTAGCAATACGTTTTTGAAGTGAAAACTTCTTTTGGCGCGCCTAGACAGTTTTTTCGTGGGCTGTGAATTAAATTCTAGCATCACGCTCGGGTGTGATAGGAAATGTTCGGGTTTAACTCGGCTATTGGCCATCTAGAAATGCGTCAGCCAATGGGAAATGCTGAAAGGGCGTGGCCTGGCATCATGGCATGGCCATCTAGAAATGCGTCAGTCAATGGGAAATGCTGACGCATTTATAGATGGCCATGCCATGATCACCAGGCCACGCTCTTCTAGCGTGCTTCCTCAAAGCTATCAAATTCAGAGTTATAAGTTTTCACTTCTATCGGCAGTTCCTATGACTGCCAATTTTATTTTGTTATTTTTTCGGCTCTGATGATTTTCCTCGATTTCGATTCATAAAGGTTTAAACTTTGGTTAAAAAAATGATCCCTTCGACAGACGGAAATTATCCAATTATTTTATAATACAGCGTATTTTCAACCCTAACGACATTGACAAAAAAACTTTTGTAACACTGGTTATGTAAAATTTACACAACAAAATTTTCAGATAGAAATATTATATTATTTTTTGTTGGTTTTCATCACCTTGAGTGTATAGGCGCTTAGAATTTTAAAATGTACATATACCACTGTTATTCAAGTATTGCTGCTCTCAACACCATTTTAAAATAAAACATTTAATATTTAAAATATAAATAAAATAAATATTAAAATGAAAAAAACGTTGCAAAGAAGTTTAAGCTGTGTGTTAGAAGAATTAGGAAAACATGTTATCGTGCAACATAAGTTAATTACTAATACTATTTTTCATGGTATAAACTGCGCCATTTTGTATAATCTATTATTATGGGGTGCTGAGTTTAAAAGTACGTTGAGTGGTTTTCGTTTAGAATTCGTAAATTCATCAATTTTATTTCAATATCAACACTGTTTGCTGACTAATTGGAACGTGGTAAGATAATTTATAGTAACATATTTTTAGTTATTTTCTATATCAACGAGACTAAACTTGATTGAAAAATATACTTACACTGTTTCATCATCATCGGGCGTAAGACGTCAACTGCTGAACATAGGCCTCTCCCCCTAGATTTCCACAACGAACGGTCCTGCGCAACTTGCAACCAGCGGTTTCTAGCGACCTTTGTGAGGTCATATGTCCTGTGGTAGTGGGAGGCCGTCCAACACTGAGTCTTCCGTGGTCGTCAGTCGAGAACCTTTCTTCCCCATCAGTTGTCAGTTCTGCGAGCGATGTGGCCTGCCCATTGCCACTTCAGCTTGATTACTCTTTGTCGGCTACTTTTGTTCTTTTGCGAAAATCCTCATTACGGATTCCGAGCATAGCTCTCTCCATGGCTTGCTATGCGATTTTAAGCTCTGTTATGCCAACAGTTGGGGACCTTGTTTCAGTTCCGTAAGCCAATACTGGCAATACGCACTGATTGAAAACTTTCTTATACGTCAGCATTTTTTACTGAAGTTATAGATAGTGCAATCCACGAAGACGCGCCCCGCCAATTTTTTTCTCCGCCAATCGCGTTTGCTCCGATCGTCAGTCGCGAACCATTCACCAGTCATTGTAGTGTGCGTGTGCATTCATAGGTAATTAGTGTGTACCGATAACACTCAAACATTGACGGAAACTTGCACACATATACTATAAACGGTTAGGAGGAATAGTGGGGCGCGTCTTCGTGGATTGCACTATCTGTACCGCTGGTCTAGTCGGGAGAACGGCGACTGCCGATCCGGGAAACCCTAGTCAAATCTCACCCTACCACTGTTTATTCATGTTAAGTCATGTGCGTTATGCCGCTAACTTAAAACGGTGAAAGAAAACACCGTGAGGAAACCGATATGTACCTAGAATCTTTCGAAGTTATGTGACTCTTTCCTTGCGAGAGAAGAGTTCCAGAAGAGTGTCATGTTTGTCTGATAGTTTTTTTTTTAATTTAAATTAGCCACTCCACAGACTACGGGTCCGTGATCTTTGTCATTACAATATTATCTTTTTTTAAATTTTTCTTGGATTAGGAGAAGAAGAGGAAAATGGGGGGGGAGTTGGGTACATTTTAAATCTAATAGGGTACAATCCCCAAAAAATACTAAGTAACCCGTTAGTTAGATTGCCAAAAAATATTGTACCTACACGTATTTTTTCTTTTGTTTCACAAACAAAAAATGACGAAGATACAGCTCTTCGAAGTTTCGTGTGACGTCACGTGTGAGTACGGTTTTTACTCACGAGTGACATCGCGACCCCTAATCTCGAAGTTTGATGGTCTATATCTTTGACGATTTTTAATATTATGAAAAAACAAAAATACGTGTCCAATATTTTTCCATGATCTAGCTGACGGACTAATTAGGATGGTGTATTTTTGACCCAGTCCGGTACCCTATTCTAGTGCTCGTTTTTTGAGCCGATCGCTACCGGTTGGGATTCCGCTAGTAATCGACTCGACATCGTCATTTGCCTGAGCCGTCTTGTGTCTGATAGTAAGCATGCCTGCTCATAACATCACAGTGTCACGCAGTTATTGGAACATGAATTTTCAAATAATGATCTAGCACTGCGCTGCGCTTACCATCCCGAGATATAAGATGATTTATGATCTGTAATTTCACTGGAAACATTGCCTTTCAAACCGGAACATAAGTAGGTAGTGATGTTTTCACTTTTCTGTTTGTATTGAAACCGTAAAAAATATAATTTTTAATGTTTTAATTACTAGTTTGTCGAAAAAATTCATGATTTACAGAGTAAATTTGGTCAATTGATTATGTACGGCATTATACCTCATTCCAAATGTCTGTGAATAAAAGGTAAACAAACCAATGTCACTCTCAATATGACAGACCACCATTTCTCAACCTTTGTTTTACAAGATAGTTTGTAGTACCTTTAATTGCTTGCCCTTTTAAATTTTCATCGCAAAACAAGGCTAAATCTATGGATATCATAAACACCCAAATATATGTTCCCACTGCTGGGACTTGGAACAATCAACACATTGCCGCTGTAAAAAATCGTCAGACACAAGAATCTGCAATTGCTGAACATCTGATTGATGCTAAAATTGGTCATTGGATCGAGATCCACGACCCGAAGGTTCTATCTACCGAATGTCATTACTACGCAAGAATGGTTCGGGAAGCATTGGAAAATAAAAAACATAGGTATATATTTCAACTACGACGCGATGACCACGATGCCAATAACCGAAAACTACCCGGTTTAGGGTTATCGGCGTCGCGGAAGCCTCTAATAAATAAATGTGTGCATAGCGCACTGAGTTTGGAGAAACCTGATATGGTTAGTGTTGTTTGTAGTGTTAGTCACCCTGCGATTTTTGAAGCCCAAATGAGGGTAGATGGAGATCTCCTCTCATTTCATAATGAGAGTATGGCGGGCATACGTACATTTATTTCTCCCACGTAAAAAAAAATTGGCAGTCATAGGAACTGCCGATAGAAGTGAAAACTTGCTGTTGCCCTGGTACTGATACCTAGGGGCAAACGCAACTCTTTTATATTTCTGTTGTCCTGGTATCTGGAGATAAACGCTGGGCTGTTGGAGGTAGGTAATCGAAACTCTTTACTGTTTCTATTGCCCTGGTACCAACCTGGCCGTTTTTACCGAGTTTACCCGAAGATTTCATATCCGATCCGATCCATTATCATATCCAAGCGTGACGATTGATGAATCCATTTCACAGCCCACGAAAATTTTGTCTATAGCGCGCCTAAAGAAGTTTTCACTTCAAAAGGAAAGGCAAAGCATTTGAGTTCGGAGAAGAATGTAACACTAGAACCAGTGACTTAGAAAAGTAATTTAGATGTTTCCTTAAATGAAAACGTTCATTTTATTTTTAACAATAATTAAATCTCGTTCAAATTGTCCTCGTATTACCTACCCAAAACTGATCATAACACTATGCTGTAATATTCTGGAAACACATACAAAAGTTTCGATCAAAATATATGGCATTTTAGAGTGAAAATTATACAAGCTTTTGATAGTAAACAGCGTAATTTGGAACACGTATTTAGAGGTTTGCGAATTTCTCTCAACTCGTTACGACACAAGAAACCTTTTTCTCGGAGTTCTTTAGCCATACTCTTACTCTTTTATTGATAACGAGTAGTTACATGTCATAATATTCAAGATATTCAAATATAACCAATACAAGTCAATAATTAAAAAAAAAATACAGACGTCAATTTATCCCATTACAATAAAAATCAAATAATACATTACATTAAAATCAAATTACATTACAATTACAAATTCCAAATTAATGACAAAAATAAATAGAGTAAAATTAATGCATACTTGAATATAATGGTAATGGGCATTTTTACAATATGGGCAGGAGAAAAATAGGGCAGGTATGTAAGAAAAATTGGCGCGTCTTTAATAAGAATAATTTGATGAAAAGAAGTATAAATGTCTTGAATGCAACATTGAGAGTTTGAGAAACACAGATCAAATAGCTAGTACTTAAAATCATATTTCTATCATCCTACCATTACTTTCTATAACTTTTAAAATAAGATAGTATGGAATTATTTGATCAATACAAATCTAAGTATATGGTATTTAAGATCGCAATAAAGTCGAATACTATTTGTGAAAAATATTTTAAGGCAATTTCATAAAAATAGTTCTATACAATTTCATTACCTCTTCTTATCCATTATTTCGCAATGCCGTAAAAAAATCATGCGACAAGAAGAAATGATCGAGGGTTGCAACCCCCCTTCTTCAACTGCACTCAGTTGGACAGCTTACAAGTGAGCAAGTGACGGCATAGTGCTGAATCTTATTACTTTATACTTTATACCCTTCTATCACCCTACAGAGGTCTCCTGGTGGTTCATTTGACCCGTAAATTTTGTTCACGGGCCTATAACGTCTTTTACCTCTTTCTTACTAACCACTTTCTTACACAGACTAAGTAGAGAGATACTCTTACTATCAAAACAATTTTATTATTGTAACAAATAATGTCACTGCCATGTGACATGTCATAAAATCCCATTTAAACAGATACACAACTAAAACAAAAAAGATGTGTGGCACTCGGGGACTGCCGCGGTAAAGCTATTGCATGTTGCATGCATTTTTATCAACATAAGCAATAGGGATGTTAACAGCTTTTCGGAATTGCTTTTATTTTGAAGAGTGACATTTGTTTACCATAATTTATCAACTTATGCAATTATATTTTTTTAAATTTAATTTCTACAGTATTTTTGGGATAATGTTGAGTCTGAGTCACATTTGTTTTTATCATAATCAATCTATTCTATGTCATAATGCTGGAAAGGTTGAGTACAAAATAATATAAACTCATTAAGGTAAAATTTCTACAAAAGATTTAATACAAAATGTTACTTATTTACATTAAGGTTAAAGTTATACAAAGAGATTAAGTACAAAATATCACTTATTTACAGCAACTATTCAAAACAATCTCAAAATCAAATGAGTCAAACAAACTCTCTTACATCATCATACTGTCATATACTTCTCTTAAAATTAATCACACTAACTAAATAAATATTGGTGGACTATTCACACACATGAAAATCTGACCCCAAACTAAGCAAAGCTTGTACTATGGCGGCCAGATAGCTGATATAATACTTATACAGTTTTAAATACATACTAGCTTTACCCGCAACTTCGTCTGTGCCAAATAAATATTAAGGTAATAATACAATTTCATCAAAATCGGTTCTGTTGTTTAGATGTGAAAGCGTAAGATACAATCGTCGCCCATTTCAACTCCAATTTCATCCCCATACAGGTCGAAATTAAAAAATTGCTAGAACAAACATTTATTTGTTTCGTGTCAAGTGTCTATATATTATACAGAGTTTCATGGTTTAATCTTCAACGGTTGGGAATTTTCATATTGACATTCATCCCCTATTTCAACCCCAATTTCACCCCATACAGTGTAAGTTGTAATTTTTACATTGGTTATAATAAAAGCGTTTGTTACATACCAATGGTGAAGACTAATACTTACCATGTATAAAAAAAAGGTCTTAGGAAAACATATTTATAAGTTTATTTCGAGCGCCAGTCCTCCTTCGGTTAATAAAGAATTTGCTAACGGATAGATAAAAATTTGGAGAGCAATGTCTAACTTTTAATCGAGAGCCTTTGGGGGCTATATTATTCTATGTAGTAAAACCATATATTGTTTGAATAATATTTATTGTTTGATGTTAGTTGAAAAGCCTAAGGTGTGTTATCGCTTATGCTATAGTGAAGTTATTTAATATTTTACTTTTAAATGTCCATGAAGTTATACAAGAAAGTTTTTAAGGTAATTTGTAAGTAGTTTATGTCTAATTAGAAGTTAGTCGATTAATTCAAACCATTAATTCAAAGTATTAATTCAAAGTATTAATTCAAGTTGCCATAGAAAATAATCTGATTCAATAGATTACAGAGTACATAATAAAGTTTTTGGCTTATCTGACTTTATCCCGGCTCAATGATACAAGAAGGCGTCCTCCGGCATCATGGTCAGCGTGGGGCTTCAATATAGAATTCGGGGGTAGCGAATTGGGCCGTGGAATTGAGTCTTATTAGATTTTAAACCAAGTCTGAAAAGTGCTTTCCAGGGAAATACAAATGAAGCATTTTCAGTTGTTATAAAAGTTGAGCTAATTTGGAATTTAAGCTTCTATATAAAATATATGGCCTTTTTTATATCAGGTCCATAGCTATAAGTAATTAAGTTCTATGTAGGAAATACTAATTTAGACTACATAAAAGAAAATAAAAGGATATTCGTCCTAAGCAGAGATTAGATCATGATTGACCCTAATCCACGCGTGCAGATATGAAATGCCTTTAGGTTTTGTTCTTCCGATTAAACGGAAAATCCAGACAAACCGGCAATCAGGAAAAAGAAACCCAGGATAAAGACGCCCATTAGGCTGTGAACAAAACAATCACAGCTCGTCATTCCCTTCAAAAAGATTTAAAATCGCGTAGGCCATGCTACAATGACCACGTGGTAGTTTACAAAAAATGGTAACTCACCGTTTCCTGGTAAGACAAATACGGGATTCGTATTAACACAAGAGCATTTTTAAGTTCTCTCCTCCCCTCAAGAAATGTTTCCACTGTAAAACAGGAAAAACAACGCTATTTCAATACAGAATTTTTTACAACCACACTTTCACCAAAAACTCGAAATATATTGGCGGGAAATTCACGCACCTTTAGGAACTTGTAATTTATAAAGAATTATCCCATTTTTTCAAGGGATTGGGACTCTTTCGTCCGATTAATAAAATTTTACATCAGCCTTCAACAAAAATGAACTAATGAATTGCCACCGGCCGCCAGCGCGGCCGGCGGGAAAAGAAGACAACTCGTCCAAACTTCCCACCATAGACCAAACCAACTTGACAGCAACAGTTTCGATCTTTATTTTTTTTATTCTCATTTTGAACTGTCAAAGTCACCCGTCATATCGTAATTCCGAAACATTATAAATGTGTATCCGAATCGGAGTTCTAAGATATTTTGACAATAGAATCGGAAAAAATGCATAGGTGACGATATTATGTCACAACAGTTCGAAATCACAAAATTGATAAAACAAACATTTAAGTGCTTCGTATCAGGTATCTAGAGACAAAATTTGATAACTTTGAAAATCACGAATTTTCATACAACAGTTCATCCTTGTTTCACTCTCTTAGGGGTTGAATTTAGCAAAACCCCGTCTTAGCGAGCGCCTACATGCTAAAAGGGACCTCCATACAAAATTTCAGATTCCTAGCATTTGTAGTTTCTGAGATTCCTTGATGAGTGACCTTTCGCTTTTGTATTTATAGAAGACTAGCGGCCCGCTCCGGCTTCGCTCGAATAATAACCTAGATATCAACTGCAGTGCCATCTGCCGAGCTGATTTGTGAATCTAAACCTTCCAGGGTCCTACCCAAATATATACAAAAAAAACATTCAAATCGGTCCAGCCATTTAGAAGGAGTTTAGGTACTAACAATGAAAAGTGGCATTGATTTATATTTATATAGATAGATAAAATATGAAGAAACACCCAGCCACAGTGCAAACATATTTTTTTTATAATGTGACTCATCACTCTATATTATAAACGAGCAGGACATGTGCCTGATGGTAAGCAACATGCCTGCCACATAACAGCACAGTGACACGCTGCTTTTGGAACATGAAGAGTCTAAATTATTACCTGCAGCACTGCACTGCGCTCGTCACCCAGATATATAAGATGTATTATCTGTATGCCCTGTAATTTCACTGGAAACATTGCCCTTCAAACCGGAACACAGTAATGTTTGCACATTACTGCACTGGGTGGGAATCGAATCCACAACCCTCAGTTTCGCAGGAAGAGCTACTAAATCCACTAAGCTCATGGCTTCTAATTCGCTCGCCAGTCTAATTCACTAACATAAGATTATTTTTATTAGTTTATTATTACTTCATTATACAACTGTTAATGTTTTTTTTTTTTTATTTTCCTGTTCAATTCAATTCATTTATTCGAACCATAAATCCATAAGAACATGTGGTAACGTCATTCACAAAAAATCAAAGAATCTGTGTACAAAATAAGATAAAATAACTAAGGTAAAAATTAATATAAGCAGCTGTAAAGGAGCCTCAGCAATTTAAAGCAGTGAATTGTGTGTGAATTGTCCACCAATATTTATACAGTATACTAAGTACATGATTGAGTACAAACAATGTTACACCAAAAGTTTTATAAATCTACTATTTTACCTTACTACAAGATTCCAATTTCAACACATTTCTCTTCCATATGTTATCTTTAACTTTGACTAACACTTGACTTTGTTGCCTTGCTCAATAGGTTTTTATTTCATTTTTAAACTTGATTTCATTGAGAGCTTGTGCAGGGATTGCAAAAATATAGAAGCGTAGGAAATACAATTTTGTGTTTATGGTGTGCTTTAGGATTCAGATTTAATTTCTGCCATTGACTTTGATTTTTTCTTACATACATTATACATTGATAAATATATGTACAATGATCCCTTCATTGCTACTTCTTCATACTAAAGTTGTTATGTGGTGAAAATCTCCCGTACTGATTCTCTAGCTGATAAATTATATAAACCATGGATTGCTTTCTTTTGCAATATGAAAACATAGTTCCTGTCCGCAGCCTTCTTCCACAGATTTATCATCATAGGCACAGGTATTTTCAGATGAAGCTGCTCCTTATCCCATATCCAAGGCTGTTTCATATTTTATTGTGTTCAGGACATACGCGACACTTGACAGTACACACATTTAGATCTCTTTTTATTTGGACATATCCAACAATCGCATAAGATAATCTTGAAGATCTGAAACAAGCAAACAAACGCTTATTATATTTTACGCACATAACCTAACTTTGTAAACAGTGTTAAAGATGAAGTTCTAAGCCGAAAATCATCTATTACATATTTATGTACTAGGCTGCTTTATGTATTATATACATAGGTAAATAGTATTAAACGTAAAACTGTACTTACAAAGATGTTTTCACGTTCATGAATTATTCTGAACTACAAAAGTCTTTGTTTCTTGATTGCAAAAAAGTTTGCCTTCTTTGGTAAATTGGCACTAGGTACCTATTCCCTTTAGTAAATCCAGATTCCATATTGTTAAGCCAAAACATCTCAATTATAGCACGCTTCTTGGAACATGAAGATTTTCAGCTTTTTCACTATATATTTTGCTTTTAGCACTAACTTTTTGGCACTTTGTTTTTTGTTTATTCATCTTTAGTGACATAATGACATTGACATTCATGTACATCCAAAAATTTTAAACGTCGCGAAATCAGTGTTCCATCTACTCAAAATATTTATCCCTAAACTTAAGTTAAAATAAAAATCCCTAAAATTGATTAAATAGTGAGCTAGTGAGCGTTTACGCTGACATTATTGCTTCATTGATATACTTATTCCAAAATATGCTATGATAATAGCCGTTAGAAAGTTATTTTCCCGTTCTCTACGTACTCAAATCCACTACGTATCACGGGAAATCCGTTAAGTTGGCAACACTGCTAAGAGCATTTAGTCTGTAAATGTAAACCTATAAGATTGAAAGTCGAATGACCGAGTGGGGAGGACGGCGTGACAGTCTTCCCTCCCTCTTTTTTTGTGAACATAAGAAAGAGATGCACCATTAGTAACAATCGGTCTCCAGGCCCGCGATAAAAGCTATGCAATAGCTTAAAAAACTTGTGCTTTAGGTGTATATATTGTTTGAAATTTGTCTATTTTTAGGGTTCCGTAAAACGTAAAAACAGAACCCTTATAAATTCGTCATGTCTGTCCGTCCGTATGTCACAGCCACTTTTTCCCGAAAGTATGAGAACTACACTGTTGAAACTTGGTAAGTAGATGTATTCTGTGAACCGGATTAAGATTTTGACAAAAAAAAAAAAAAAATATAACTGAAACTCATATTTTTTTGACGTGACAACGTCTTATAAATTGGTTTGCCGGGTGACACTTCAAGAAACTGCGTTACGCTCCGCTCACGTTATGCGCTCACAATGAGAGCGAGTGAGAGGGACGCGTGCCTTTCACTTTTTATGTCTGTCTCTCTCGCTCTTAGGCGGGCTAACCACTCACAGTCGTTGTCACGTAAAACTTTCGCCCGTATACCGACTTTACAGGCAACCAATTTTTTTTCATCAAACCTATACGTGTGGGGTGTTTATCGATAGGTCTTCAAAAATGATGTTAAGGTTTCTGATATTATTTTCGTCTACACTGAATAGTTTGCGCAAGAGACACTTCCCAAGTGGTAAAATGCGCTCCCCCAAATCCTAAAATAAGAGAATGATAAAACTAAAAAAAATATAAGATAAGATAAGATATTTTTTATTGGCATAAATTGAATACATACATTACTATTGTTATAATAATATAAGTTACATTTATGGCCTCGTCAGATTTACAATTAATAACTTCATTAATTTGTACTGTGAGTACTCTTGAAATACTCACATCAAGAGACTTATTAATCACATCAATTATTTTGAAATACATACATTAATTTTTGATCGTCATGTTATATTTAATACATAAATTCCATACATTTGGAATAATCACTTCGGTTATAAAAGCTGTATAAGGGCTTTCGGTGGAAAAAATATTTAACATAAAAAAAAAATATTTAACATAAATTACCAGCGTAATCTTCATCAATGGATGTTTTATATAATAATAATTATAATCAAATTGTTAAAATGCAAACCTAAGAAAATGAATAAATGAGTGAATTATAATCATAGATCCTCATTTTTCGTTAATAAAACAAACTACTATTTTATAGTCATCGTATTTGTTTTTCATATATTCTGCTACTTTATACAAGGGTTTCGACAGAAGCAGATTTCTTACATTTTGATAGAACGCATTGTCTGATGCACAATCTTTTATACAATTTGGCAGTTTATTATAGAGTTACTGACCTATCACAATAGGATTTTTTGTAGACAAGTGCAACCTATGCTTCACATGTAACAAATTATTTTTCAGGATTCGCTCATTATCAGTAGAATTACCCCATAATATAATACCGTACGTCATAACTGAATGTATATACGCGTAATAAACTTCCTTCAGGTAGCATTTTGTTGCCATTGGTCGCAATTGAATTAATACGTACATCCCTCGAGACATCTTATTACTGGTAGTATTTATATGCGTTTTCCAAGTTAAGGCAGAATCTATCTCGAATCCAAGAAGTTTAACCAAAGTAGTGGTTTTCAACCACTTTGCATCATCTATTTGAGGAATAGTTACTATTGGTTGTTTTGGAGATACTGCATTAAATACCATAATGTTAGTTTTCTCCGAATTCAAGTTAACTCCATTCATATTAAACCAATTACTCAACATTTTCATATTCCATGCAATTTTTTCAATCAAATCTTCCATATTATTACTAGAAACAATGACTGTAGTGTCATCGGCATACTGAATTAATTCTCCATATAATTCTAAATAAGCCATATATGATGTAGATTACCATGCAAACTACCAACGAAAATTGGTTTGAACTTGATCCGATCAGTAGTTTTTTAGGGTTCCGTAAAACGTAAAAACGGAACCCTTATAGATTCGTCATGTCTGTCTGTCTGTCTGTCTGTCTGTCCGTCCGTATGTCACAGCCACTTTTTGCCGAAACTATGAGAACTACACTGTTGAAACTTGGTAAGTAGATGTATTCTGTGAACCGCATTAAGATTTTTACAAAAGTTTTTTAAAAAAACAAAAATTAGGGGTGCCCCCCATACTGAGAACTGAAGCTCAAAAATTTTTTTTTCATGAAATCTACACGTGTGGGGTGTCTATCGATAGGTCTACAAAAATGGTGTTGAGGTTTCTAATATAATTTTTGTCTACACTGAATAACTTGCGCGAGAGACGCTTCCAAAGTGGTAAAATGTGTGTCCCCCCCCCTCTAACTTCTAAAGTAAGAGAATGAAAAAACTAAAAAAAATGTATGATGTACATTACCATGAAAACTACCAATGAAAATTAGTTTGAACTCGATCTGATGAGTAGTTTTTTTTTAGTACGTCATAAATACACTATTACTAAAACATCGATCAAAGTTAGAACGAACTACAAGAACTATGTGTACTATGTATATTATGTTACTTGCTGGAACGGAACCCTTCATGGGCGAGTCCAACTCGCACTTGGCTACTTTATTTTTTAGTACGTCATAAATACACTATTATTAAAACATCGATGAAAGTTACACCGAACTACAAGAGGTTATTCATTATGTTACTTACTGCTACAGAACCCTGCATGGGGGAGTCCAACTCCCACTTGGCTGTTTTTATTTTAATGACGTTTCAAAATGAACGTTATGTATGTAAAGTGAACTTTAGACCTGCATTAAAAAAACTAGTCGTTTAGCAAATTGCATTGTAAGTAAATACCTACATAATGAGTTGTTTTTGCCTCTGCTTCGCACCAAAACGAAAACAATGCGGAATTGTTTTTGTATTACTCATATCTATGTTAATTAGGGTAACCAAAAACGACATTATTTTTTTTATTTACCCTCGACTACCTCGGATTTGTAATCCGTACAACATTCTACTAGTCAAGCCCTTTCATTTTGTTACCCACTTTGAGGGAGTAGTGAAAAAATAAATGTATTTCGCCATTTTGTGGTGGCGGCCATCTTGGATTTGAAATTTGTCATAGTGCATAGTATTCCACAAGTCAAGCCCTTTCATTTGATACCCATATTGAGGTTGTAAAGAAATATTTAGTCCGCCATTTTGTGGAGGCGGCCATCTTGAATCGATATTAACCAAACATAACTAAGAACCACCGCACAGAAATTAGCCTTCCAATAAACATAAATGCCTTAAAATCGGTCTACGGTGCCACAGACAGACACAGATACAGACAGACATGGACGTCAAACTTAAAACACCCCTTTTTGGTCGGGTGTTAAAACTGTAGTGCAATGCTAAGTAGGCAGTAACTTGGATTCTTTGTATTCAAATAGCTGCGTGAGACTCTGCTGTTATGGACAGTCGTGTTGCTCACTACTTATTGTGGTTATGGCTTTGTTTTCCTGGGAGGTGGCCCAGAGTCACCGAATAAATAAAAACTATTAAAAAAAAACTTATAACATTATTTTCTCTGGATATACAAAACCGTTTTACCGACATCAGTAAGCTTGAAAGGAATTCGCAAAGACTACTCTTTCGAACCAAAAATAGAATACTTAATCATAATCGGCTTAGTCAGCCAGCCATAAAAGCTACAATCGAATTGAGAACCTCCTGTTGGGAAGTCGGTTTAAAAGAAGAAAATACGGCAACACTCCTGCTCATAATATTATATTACTTCACGCTACAGTGTTAAATTAATAATACCAGTAGGCGTTGCGTTTTGCTTAATTTTTTTATTTATTAAATAATATGTTTCAAGTTCGTAGATATAAATATATGTATTTACATAATTATTTAAATTAATGTTTATCATAATCTGACCATTATTAACGTGTTTTTATTGTAGTATAGTGTGACGAGACGAACAGGACATGTGCCTAATGGTAAGCAACATACCTGCCCATAACAGCACAGTGACGCGCAGCTATTGGAACATGAAGAGTCCAAATCATTACCTAGCACTGCACTGCACTCCCGTCACCCAGATATAGAATATGTTTAAATCTATGCTATATAATTTTAGTGGAAATATTGCCCATCAAACCGGAACACAGTGCCTTAGAACAACTGGGAGAGGTGTGGTAGTTCCCCAGGCGGACTCAGCAAAGATTCCTACCACTGCTATTGTTACCATACTACAAAAGGTAGACTGTAGTATTACTGTACCCCCAAAGGGCTATTTTTGTAAGTACCTACCTACCTAGCTACCTACTTAAAAATTTTGACTTACGCCAGAATACTACACCACCTTTGATGAAACTAAGTAAACGAAGATAAGGTACGCTCTAATGTAAAGACAGCATAATATGCCGAAAATACCACACAAGTATACGCAATGTGCACACAGCTTCACTTGCATCGTGAGAGACGTTTGAATGAATGACAAAGACATCATGACAAGTAGGCAGTAGGTGCAAATGAGATAGCTATACATCACATTTGTTTAGATATTTTTTTCGACAAGAATAGAAAGACATACAAATGCACTGGCGTGAAAGAGACAAAATAGCCGCAACTAACATATCGCCGGTCGTGTTGCACTCTTACGCTGTATGTACATCTGTCTCTTTTTAGAAATGACCAATTGTAAAATTGTTTACAACAGAAAAATAATTTTAGATGTAATAATCATTGAACTGTTATGGAAATAATTAAAGATTTTGTGTACTTACGCATGAAAAGTGATACCATGGAACTTGATCTTGGTCTTTGAAATGTTTGTGCACCTTGCAAAAGCAGAATAAGACATTATTACGGCTCATATCGGATTTTTTTGAATTGTTAGCGAACGTCCACTCAACTTGTGGCTCCTGTTGCGACTGAGACTCAATCAGGAGACGTCACCTGATTTTGCATTGGGATCGTAGCAGAGCGCGTGCCGCTTCTTAGTGTTTTAAGACTTCAATGTACACCACTCAAAAGATTACTCAGTTAAGTTATTACGCCTAGTGCCAGAAAACGAAAAAAGGACATTTTCAACGCCGCTCACTGAAGTACAGAAACTAAAAAATATGACAAAATAGTTATTTGTTGTACAAGAGTGCAAAGTGGCTTTTTAACCGCGTGCTCAATTTTGATGACCGAGCATGCGAAGGATTTTAAAGTTGAATCACGAGCGTAGCGAGGGATTCAAAAATTAGAATCCTGAGCGTAGCAAGGGAATCAAAAGGGCACAAGGTGAAAAATCTTTGCACTCGAGTGTAACACGTAATTTTTCATCCTCCCCTAGCGAGGAAATTACTAAACGCTTTGCGCATTTTCAGTTTCAGTCGATTCTGTTGGCGTTAAAAAATCTTCTTGGTCACTAGAATCACTTAGTATGGTATTTCGGTGTTTCACTTGTATTAAATTTTATAAGTTTTAAACTTAAGTTTATTTAGCCATGGTTTTAACAATAACAATATGACGTGAAAATATGGAGAGTTGACCGATTGAGGTAAGGAGTTTCATGTGTACATGAAAAAGTGTCCGCCCAAATGCATTATATTATAGTAGCGCTAAATTTGCATCAGGGTAAATTTTAAAGGAAATTAATAGACGTACTATACATAATTCATGAAAGAAATATATTGGCAGTCATAGGTACTGCCGATAGAAGTGGTAACTTATAACTCAGAATTTGATTTTTACTTTGGAAACTACTCGTGTGAAACCGGAGGGCGTGGCTATGAGAATGGCCGTCTAGAAATGCTGACACATTTTTAAATGGCCAATGGGAAAGGCTGAGGCATTTCTAGATGGCCATTGGCTATGGTCCCGAATTTACCCGAAGATTTCTTATCATTCCCGAGCGTGACCTAGAATTAAATTGACAGCCCACGAAAAATCTGTCTTTAGCGCGCCAAAAGAAGTTTTGACTTCAAAATATATTATACCTCCATGTTTTCTCAAAATAGTAATTATTTATTTAATGTTATATTTACTACATTATTTTGTACCGCACAAGTAGTTGAAATTATCTATTAGTTACTATTTGAGTAGTCAATAATATTTAATAATTTAACTCGGCATACTTCAATTCGATTACAATTGATTCATTCATAGCATTTCAAAATGTTTTGCCATTTGAAATAACATTCTTTACCTCTATCCTCCATACGTGAAAAGAAAATTGCGCGCAAAGCATTTAAAAAAAAATACACCAAAGAGGTTCCGAGTATGAGTTTTTAACAAATTAAAAATAAATGTATGATGAATTCGGCACCAAGGAGGTAGAAATAAATAGGTTAAATTATGTTTTGAATTCAAAACCTCAGTACACACGATGTTCTAAGTTCAAATCTACTTTACCCTCTAGAGGGTAAAAACGACTTTTGCGCCCTGATATCGAGGAGCAAAAGTACTCTTTCCGAGCTGGTGGGATGAAAAAAATATTGACGTGTGGGTACAATCAAGAAGAAGTACAATAACCGAATAGAATTTTAAAAATAGATCAGAGTTTTTTACAATAAAAAAATAAAAATGACACCGAAAAAACCCGTTTTAATTCGAGTACTCGAAATTATCAGCGATGACCCCACATTATTTTTTGGTAATAAAACTCCTAATTGTATGTTCTAGTAAAGTAATCGAACACTTTTTTAAATTTATGTTTAATTAATGAGTAATTTAATAAAACTTGGTCAAAAATGGACTCCTGATTTAATATTGATTTTTCCTCCAAACTGTGTCATGCTATTCTCGACTTTACGTATATCGCATTAAGAAACGCGTCGCGCGGGTGAAAACTGATTTTTCCCTGGCATTAGGCGCACTCTTAATACGATAAGTCCCATACGATTGCTGCGCCTGTATTATGTATGGTAATTAGAGCACCCTGACAATAGGTACAGATTATTATAAACGGACTTTTCACTGATCGCGTAATATAGAAAGGTTTTAATAAAGTGAAAAACGTAGCATAATACACATTAATTAGAGATTTTTATTCATTTTCAAGTATAAGTAGGAGTCTAATAATTGAGATAGTATTTTCCCGATGGTTACAATCTTGGTGTCTTCGAATCGAGAGTGAATCTGTTTCTTCTAGGTAAGCACGCTCTATCGTAGACCGCATCGTCGCTTAACATCAGGCGAGATAACGGTCAAGCGTAAACATCAAATAGTAAAAAATGGTTGTTTGTAAAGTCGGTTTACTGACGATAGTTGAACGTGACAACGTCTTAAGAAAATACTGATGGAATGGTAGCATTTTTCAAAAGAAAATTTTCGCGGTTGAAATTTCGTTTCCTTTTAATGCGGTAATAATAGTATTTGTGTTAAGCGCCATCTAGGTAAAACATTCTGAAGCTTTTTGAAAAGCTTTTCAAAGCGCCATCTCTGGGTACATCATTGTACTAGCACAAGTTCCTAACTTCATATCGTCGCTTTTCTAAAATATGGACAGACTCCTTGAACGTAATACACATTTCACTCACTAGATGGTGCGAAAAGTAATAAAAATACTGATGGAATGGTACTGACTGAGGTAACGGCGGTAACGGCACATAACGTCATGTTTTGCGGGTGTGCAGCCGGCTTCGTCGAATTATAAGACGTTATCACGTCAAAAAATTATATTTGAGTATCAAAATTGAGTTGTTTTTTTTTTTAATTTAATTAATTAATATTAATTAATAATTTTTGTAGTGGTAGGACTCTTAGCAGAGTCCACCTGGGGAAGTACCACACCTTTGTCAATTATTCTACCGCCAAGCAGTAATGTGCAAACATTACTGTGTTCCGGTTTGAAGGACAATGTTTCCAGAGAAATTACAGGGCTTAGAGATATAACAACTTAGATCTCTGGGTGACGAGCGCAGTGCGGTGCTAGGTAATGATTTTGGCTCTTCATGTTCCAATAGCTGCGTGTCACTGTGATGTTATGTGGCAGGCATGTTGCTTACCATCAGGCACATGTCCTGCTCGTCTCGTCACTTTATTTAAAAAAAATGGTTGTCTGTAAAGTCGGTTTACTGACGATAGTTAAACGTGACAACGTCTTAAGAAATCAGTACGCTGATAGCGCGAGTAGTGATACCGCTCGACTCGGCGGGTGGCGCCCTCAGCGCTCAGCTTCGTCCGCATGGCACGGACGACGAACTAACGGTAACGGTAACGTTACATGACGTCATGTTTTGCGGGCGTGCAGCCGGCTTCACCGAATTATAAGACGTTATCACGTCAAAAAAAAAAAATATATAAAAATTACAAATATTACCTGTTTAAACCGTACCCAGAAACTTTCTTTGGCTCATGTAGGTACAACAATTTTGCTAAACATGATCGAATGCATAGTCTACGATGCTACAAAGGACATACAGACAAACATTCATTTTACATTGTGTTATAGAGATACATTATATTTCACACTTCTAAATGTGAACTGTTTACTTGAAAACACATAAACAGGCAAAGCTATTTTAATAATGGCACAGATATTCATACACGAAAAATATTTTTTTGTAAGTGTTGCTGCATAATTAATGGAGTCATTAAAAGTTAATATCGCTTTACTGACGTGAGAATTTAGAATAAAACAATTTTTTCTTTACTACTACAACGGCAAGAAATCGTCGATAAAAAATGTAGGAATAATTACCGAGGTTGCACAGATTAACTGTACTGACCAAAGGAAGCGGTGTACCTGTTTATATTAATGTGTGAAAATCATTTTTTTCCCGTAAAAACAAAATCTGACTTCAATTTAAATTAAATTCAGACATTCGTCCATCTAAATATATAAAAATAATCAATACCACTTTTCGTTGTTATTGAACTCCTCCTAAACGGCTGGATCGATTTGAATGATTTTTTTTGTATACGTTTGGGTAGGGCCCTGGAAGGTTTAGATTCACAAATCAGCCCGGCAGATGGCGCTGCAGTTGATATCTAGGTGATTATTCGAGCGAAGCCGGAGCGGGCCGCTAGTATTTTATTAGAATCCATCGCTAAGTCATCGAGGTAGATGAAAGTACATTTAAGTTTTTTGTCCTTATTTCAAAGCCACACTGATTTCTATAAAATTTATATGGAACCACCTCTGAAATATGTAGATCATAGTTCAGAGGTTTCCAAACGAAAACATAACCATTAAAATTGATTCATAATTGGCGGAGTCAATATCAATAAGTATATAAAAAAGCCAAACAACACTACTAAAAGATAAGTAAATACATGATCAAACATACAATTAATCTATAATTAAATTAGCATAGGTCGTAAGTTGCCTAAATATCGAACAGATAGTGCCTCATATTTTAATGACATTTCTATCATGTGATATTAAATAGGCGAGACGATACTTGTATATACTTGTGTCACAAAATTAAAAATCTTACTGCATTTGTTCTTCATTTTTATCAACCAAAAGTAATATAAATTTATTGCCACTGCTTGCCTTTTGTATTGTCACTTTAGCTAGTGTTATTTCGTCCTGCTCTACGTTTATCGATTCGCTGTCTCTACTACATTACATACCTTATCCATATACATACATCTGTATTAAGCACACACGAATCGCAGTTCTAAAGATATTTTTTTATAGTATAAGGTGACGAGATAACAGCACAGTGACACGCAGCTATTGCTACCTAAATGAAGAGTCCAAACCATTACCTAGCACTACACTGCGTTTGTCACCCAGAGATTTAAGATATTGTATCTCCACGCCCTGTAATCACTGGAAACATTGCCCTTCAAACCGGAACACATAAATGTTTTTCTAAATTAAAATGATCAAGTTCGCCCACAGTTTTAACAATTATTAACTAACTGGCTGGAAGCTGAGAGTTATGGGTTCGATTCCCACACAGTGCAAATATTTGCGTATACAAATATTTTTTTCTGTGTCTGGGTGTTTTCTATGTTTAAAAAGTATATATTTACAACTATGTATATAAGTATTATATCACCTATCTGCTTTCCATAGTACAAGCTTTACTTAGTTTGCGGTCAGATGGTGTTAAATGTCCACCAATATATTATTATTATACCTCACTATCCCACTAATATTATAAATGTTAAAGTATGGATGTTTGGATGTTTGTTGCTCAATCACACCGTAACGTATGAACGGATCAGGTTAAAATTTGTAATACAGTTAGATTATAGTCTGGAAGAACACATAGGCTACTTTTTATCCCGAAAAAATAACGGGAACGGGAACTACGCGGGTAAAACCGCGCGACACTGCTAGTTATACAGATGTATGTAGATGAACCGCCACGCCCAGAACGGCCACTTTTTGATCTGTTATTGAAATAATAGATTAGTTAATAAATCGGCAAAACCGTGAAATGATAACTAATCTGTTTAATCTTATATGTGCCATTAAAGCCACTTATAAACAGTTTTTTTTAACAGGACTTTTAACTCGATGACAGCAAGACAAAACAAAAA
Source organism: Ectropis crepuscularia (assembly GCA_963693475.1). Taxonomy (NCBI): domain Eukaryota; kingdom Metazoa; phylum Arthropoda; class Insecta; order Lepidoptera; family Geometridae; genus Ectropis; species Ectropis crepuscularia. The sequence goes on along the minus strand of OY856366.1, from coordinate 15,344,108 downwards.
TATAGTCTATCTAGCTGTTACCCGCGACTTTGTCCGCGCGAAATAAATAAACTAAGGTAAATCAGGCAGTACCTATTTGTAAACCCAGACACATTTACGGTTACTAAAAACAGCTTATAATAGAACAATTGTATACAATTTCATCAAAATCTGTTCAGTTGTTTAGATCTGAAAGCGTAAGAGACGTTCGGCCCCTACTTCAACTCCAATTTCATCCCCATCCAGTTCGAACTTACAAAATTGCAAAAACAAACATTCGTTTGCCCCGTGTCAAGTGTCTATTTACAGAGTTTCATGATTTTATTTTCAACGATTAGGAACTACCATATTGACATTTATCCCCCATTTCACCCCCGTACAGTTTGAAATTACAAAATTGCTTAAACAAACGGTCGTTTGCTTCGTGTCAAGTATCCATTTACAGAGTTTCATGGTTTTATCTTCAACGGTTGGGAACATTCATATTGAAATGTATCCCCCATTTCAACCCCAATTTCACCTTCGTACAGTTCGAAATTTCGAAATTTGATAGAACAAACATTCGTCTGCTTCGTGTCAAGTGTCTTTGTACAGAGTTTCATGGTTTTATCTTCAACGGTTGGGAACTTCCACATTGACATTCATCCTCAATTTCAACCCCAATTTCACCCTCGTACAGTTTGAAATTACAAAAGTGATAGAACAAACATTTAATGGCTTCGTGTCAAGTATCTAGATACAATATTTGATAACCTTAAAAATGACGAATTTTCATACAACCGTTCATCCCTTGTTGAAATAGGGTGAACCCTATTAGGGGTTGAATTTTGCAAAACCCCGTCTTAGCGAGCGCCTACGTGCTATAAGGGACCCCATGCAAAATTTTACATTCCTAGCATTTGTAGTTTCTGAGATTCCTTGATGAGTGACCTTTCGCTTTTATATATTTTATCAATCGGAGATCGGGCAACAAAGAAAAAATAACAATGTCACCTTTAATATAAAGTAAAACCTATAAAGGCGGCCAAGTGCGAGTTGGACTCGCCCATGAAGGGTTCCGTAGCAGCAAGTAACATAATACAAAAGTTCTTGCTTCTTGTTGTTCGGTGTAACTTTGATCGGTGTTTTAATAATAGTGTATTATGACGTACTAAAAAAATACTACTCACAGATCGAGTTCAAACCCATTTCCGTCGGAAGTTTGCATGGTAATAATGTACATCATACATATTTTTAGTTTTATCATTATCTTATTTTAGAAGTTACAGTTTTACAGTTTTAGGGGGGGGGGCACATTTTACCACTTTGGAAGTGTCTCTCGCGCAAATTATTCAGTGTAGAAAAAATGATATTAGAAGCCTCAACATCATTTTTGAGGACCTATCCAAAGACACCTGAAAAAATGTTTTTGAGTTTCAGTTCTAAGTATGAAGCACCCCCATTTATTGTTTTTTTTATTTTTTTAGTAAAAATCGTAATGCGGTTCACAGAATACATCTACTTACCGAGTTTCAATAGTGTAGTTTTCATAGTTTCGGCAAAAAGTGGCTGTGACATACGGATGGACAGACTGATATGACGAATTTATAAGGGTTCCGTTTGTTATTACGTTTTGCGGAACCCTAAAAACCACCATTTTATCCTACTAATATCACAAATGGTATTAAGTTTGGATGTATATATATTTGTCACTCTTTTGAGTATAAACTTCTGATGGGATCTGGATGAAAGGTAGGTGCAATAGGTAATAGTGTAGAACATATTATAATACAGAACATAAAATAAGTATCGCGATCCAAAAGGGCAACGCTGCCAGCGTTCTGGGGACCCTGCCGCGCGGCACTGATCTCGACGGCGTGTTTACTTTATAGGATCCCTTCTTTTTATTTTATTTTTAATGTATGTATAAATTATGGCTATGTATATAAATTTATTACTTATTCGTGTTATATAATGTTTTAATTGAATACATATAAATTGCATCAACACATATATAGATAAGTGATGATGCAAACAAACCATAAGTGAAGGTTTATCAACTAAATAATATTATTCGCGGCAGCAGAAAAAATACAGGCTACTTTTTATTGCGGGAAAATAAAGCGATCGTGAACTTAAGTGAAATCATGGGACGATATGTCTATATTTGTAAAATATCGAAAACCATCTCCATTCAGAGGTACAAAAGTTAACTCAAACATTTATTTTTTCGAGTATTTGGGAAATCAACCATGAAATGATGTTGCCTTTTTGAACTACTCGCAGTCCTATAGAAAAAAGGGCAAGGTCATGCAGATCAGTTGCATACTATAGGAAATGTATCCGATAAAAAACTGATAAGCTGGGGAGCTTGCGACGCTGTGCAAGATTATTTTTTTAAGCATCAGGGTGTCTGGCCATGTTGGCCCAGTACGTATCAGGGCCCAGTTTAAACCTTAGTTGTAATATTCTTCCTCTTTTCTTTTCGGTTCAAATTATAAAAACAGCAATAACAAAGCTTAAGTCGATTTAGAATGGCGGTAGACAAGTATTTAAACTTGTTAAGTACTTTGATATCATTGAAGGTTCTACACGGCGACTGTAAAGGTTTTAAATCTCAAAATAGCGCAGGTAAAAGGATCCTGTTCTTGACAACTTCCTTGCAAACTTAAAAAGATAAACCTGCAATTTTTCAAGGTCAGAGTGAATCTAGAGTCGTGACCACACCATCGGTTACCTTCGAGCGAGTTAGTGATCAAACTCAGACCAGGGTGCCGCCAGCAGTGGGGCCAAGCTACCGGTGGTTAGGGCTGCAAAGTAAGGAACCTCCTGACGATGCGTGCTGAGTCGAGGACGACCGCCGCGTGCATCTGACCCGCCATCCAACCGTCTAGCGAAGTCTCTTAAGATGTTGGTCGAGACTTCTCGTTATAAGGCTTTTTGCCGACACTATTGGGACCATGATCGTGGAATCCACATCCCAAATGGCGGTAACCTTATAAGCCAAGTCAAGGTACTTGCTAAGCTTGTCATTTTCGGCTTTCACGAGGTTACCAGCACAATATAAGGCTTATTGGCGACAATAGTCCTGTCTGTGATGATAGATCGGTCCCAGTAGAGCAACGAGCAATTAAAAAAAATGTCAGTCATAGGAACTGCCGATAGAAGTGAAAACTTATAACTCAGAATTTGATAGCTTACCTTGGAAACTACACGGGTGTAACCGGAGGGCGTGCCCTCGCCATCTTGGCATGGCCATCTAAAAATGCGTCAGCATTTCCCATTGGCTCACGCATTTCTAGATGGCCATGCCATGATGGCCTGTCCACGCCCTTTCAGCATTTCCCATTGGATGACGTATTTCTAGATGGCCAATAGCCATGGTCCCGAGTTTACCCGAAGCTTCCTTATCATACCCGAGCGTGACGAATGAATTCAATTCACAGCCCACGAAAAATCTGTCTAGGCGCGTCTAAAGAAGTTTTCACTTCAAAAAGTTCTGTCCATCGATTGGCAACTTCCCCAGGCGGACTCTGCTTTACTCTTCAAAGATATTGATTATTCCGTATGTACGGACCGTATTGATGTAGTAAACCAGTTTCGCACACATCGATCCATGCGCCTACAGCGGTGGTTTTGAGAGACCATTACGCGCAATCATAGTATAAATGTTTTGTAGATATTCATAACTAGCAGTGCCTCGCGGTTTTACCCGCGTAGTATCCGTTCCCGTTATTTTCCCGGGATAAAAAGTAACCTATGTGTTCTTCCAGATTATAATCTAACTGTATTCCAAATTTCAGCCTGATCCGTTCATACGTTACGGCGTGATTGAGCAACAAACATCCAAACATCCAAATATGCATACATCCAAATATCCAAACATCCAAACATCAACATCCAAATATCCAAACATCTTGGCAGAGTCCGCCTGGCGAAGTACCACACCTTTGTCAATTATTCTAACGCCAAGCAGTAATGCGCAAACATTGCAGTGTTATGGTTTGAAGGGCAATGTTCCCAGAGAAATAAATTACAGGGCTTAGACATATAATATCTTGGTTATTTGGGTGACGAGAGCAGTGCAATGCTAGGTAATGATTTGGACTCTTCATATTCCAATAGCTGCGTGTCACTGTGTTGTTATGTGGCAGACATGCTGCTTACCATCAGGCACATGTCCTGCACGTCTCGTCACACTTAATTTTTTTTTAAATAGAACAATCAAACTTTGACATTTATAGTATTAGTGGGATAGTGGGATAATTATATTTGTGGGAATGTATTAGTGTTGGAATATATTTAATTTGTGGCGAGTATTAGTTGTCTAGATAAATTGACTAGATTTTAAGGCAACCTTTGTTGTTAGAAATATTGTTATTTTTTTAAATAAATGAAAAAAAGAGACTGCCTGGGGAAGTATCACAACTTTGCTAGTTATTCTACTGTCAAGTAGTAATAATGTGAAAACATTACTGTGGAATGTTGCTGATATTGTCTTTACTCTGGGTCTACCGCTTAAGTAAGACGGCTCATTTGTGCCCCAAGTCGTTTCAAGTTTATGTACTTAATTAGCCCCGGAGACCTAAAAAAGTTATTTAATTAAAATAACATAAAATTAAATAATGCAAACTGTACATTCAATACTAACGTGCCAAGCGGGGATTGCAAATTGGTGTGATTAAAAAGTACTTTAATGACTGTTCTCAGCTTAAAAAAATTTACACAACATCCAATTCGTTCGAAACTCGATTCGTTCGAAACTCGCACAACACAAGGAATTTCGTATTTTTTCCAAAGGTTTCGTAATTTTCTTGTGGTTTTTCCGAATCTCCGGTCCTTCTAGCGTCGAGTCGACATTATTTTGAGCACAGTAAGTCGCCAAGTAATGAATTTACTACTTTCTTTTAGTAGTAAGTAAAAAATCACGTTCTTGATTACCTACTTGGGGCGTTAATTTTTTTCAACATTTTAGTTGATATCTTTTAAGCCCCGCTATGCAGAATAAAAACATTAATGGCTCCACAATATATATTTAAAAAAAAATCCTATACAATGATCTAATTTTGGTCAAGTCTCCTGCACTTTTGCTGTGGGGCAAATGTCCATGGAACATGGGCCGTCTCCTTTGTCTTCGCTTTGTCTCCTTTGTCTTCGCTTGTTCTCTCTTTTCTTTTCAGTTGAAATTATAGAGACAGCCCCCGTCTACCCCAAAGATATTGGTTCTTACGTCAAAATGGCCGAACCCAATTGCATAATCGAATAGCTGCGGTGGCCTGGTACTTAAAACGATTTTACAACCGTCGGGTCTTAGGCTCGAATCTCGCTTGCACCTTCGAATGTTTCCCAATCCTTCTGATATTATAAATGCGAAAAATTAGGTGTTTAAAATGTTAATGTTTGTTACTCAATCACGCCGGTACACCTGTACGGATCGGGTTGAAATTTAGAGCCCAGATAGATTAGGTATATTTATAAAGTAAAATAACACTTATATGCTACTTTTCATTGCGGGGAAATTACAGTTTTTGAAGTTAAAACTTCTTTTGGCGCGCCTAGACAGATTTTTCGTGGGGTGTGAATTGAATTCTAGGGTCACGCTCGGGTATGATAAGAAATGTTCGGGTAAACTCGGGACCATGACCATTGGCTATCTAGAAATACGTCAGCCAATGTGACATGCTGAAAGGGCGTGGCCTAGCAGTCATGGCATGGCCATTTAGAAATGCGTGAGCCAATGGGAAATGCTGACGCATTTCTAGATGGTCGTGCCATGATGGCGAGGCCATAACCTCCGGTTACACCCGTGTAGTTTTCAAAGTAAGCTATCAAATTCGGAGTTGAAAGTTTTCGCTTCTATCGGCAGTTCCTATAACTGCCAATTTTTTTTTCTTGAAAAACATTTATAAAATTAATAAGATGTCATCCAACAGACACGCATCGATTCACGCTAAACGACTTGGACCTTGGACGTGTATATTAATTATGACTTAATTATTATTCCTTCATGATAAACGAAACACCTGTGTAAATATCATACATTATTTACAACATATTATACAATTTACTCATCATCAACAGCCCACTAAATGTTCCCACTGCTGGGACTCGGGGCCTTCTCTCGCAAGGAGAGAGTTAAGGCCATAATCCACCACGCTGGCCCAGTGCGGGTACGTGGATGCCACATGACTTCGAACGATTCTAGGTACATGTCGGTTTCCTCACGATGTTTTCCTTCACCGTTTTAAGTTAGCGGCATTACGCACATGACTACGAAAAGACAGTGGTGCGTGTGGGGTTTGAACCCGGGGTCTCCGGATCGGCAGGCGCCGTTCTCCCCACTAGAACCGATTACTCAGAGAATTTACTCATAATAACTATAATAATAATTCTATACTAATATTATAAAGCTGAAGAGATTATTGTATGAACGCGCTAATCTCAGGAACTACTGGACCAATTTCAGTAGTGGTAGGACTCTTAGCATAGTCCGCCTGGGGAAGTACCACACCTTTATTCTACCGCCAAGCAGTAATGTGCAAACGATTACTGTGCTCCGGTTTGAAGGGCAATGTATATATAGAAATTACAGGGCTTAGAGATATAACATCGTAGATCTCTAGGTGACGAGCGCAGTGCAGTGTTAGGTAATGATTTGGACTCTTCATGTTCCAATAGCTGCGTGTCACTGTGCTGTTATGTGGCAGGCATGTTGCTTACCATCAGGCACATGTCCTGCTCGTCTCGTAACTCTTTATTAAAAAAACATATATATTTAAACATATTATATTATAAACATATATTTCACCGTTGGGTATTTACGTGGTTCTTGAGTGCTAGAGCCTTAATATTATGTACAGCGGGTGAAGCCAGGACAGACCGCTAGTATAAATGTATAACTAAAATGGCGTAAAACCAAACAACAGAGATTCATTATTTTTGTTAATTCAAACTCGATTTTAGGATAAACTAGTTCTCCTTTTTTTTTTACACATAGAGTGACGAGACGAGCAGGACATGTGCCTGATGGTAAGCAAAATGCCTGCCACATAACAGCACAGTGACACGAAGCTATTGGAACATGGAGAGTCCAAATCATTACCTAGCACCGCACTGCGCTCGTCACCCAGAGATATAAGTTGTTACATCTCTAAGCCCTGTAATTTCTCTGGAAACATTGCCCTTCAAACCGAAACACAGTAATGTTTGCACATTACTGCTTAGCGGTAGAATAACTGACAAAGGTGTGGTACTTCCCCAGGCGGACTCTGCTAAGACTCTTACCACTACAAAAAACCATAGGCAAAACCAATTCATCTTTTAGTTTAGGATCAACCGGTACGGACTAGGCTGAACTGGTTTGTCCTATGGCCTATAGGTGAAACTAGTATAATCTAGGTTTAACTAGTTGAGCCTAATATAGGTAAATATAGTTCAGGATAAAGTAAGGCTCTTAGCAGAGTCCGTCTGGGGAAGTACCACACCTTTGCCAGTTATTCTACCGCTAAGCAGTAATGTGCAATCATTACTGTGTTCCGGTTCAAAGGTCAGTTTTCATTGAAATCACAGGGCATAGAGATACAACATGTTTTGTCTCTGGTGCACGAGCGCAGTGCAGTGCTAATGGATTGGACTTTTCATGTTCCAATAGCTGTGTGTCACTGCTGCTATGGGCAGGCAAGCTGCTTGCCATCAGGCACATGTCCTGCTCGTCTCATCAGTCTATTCCATAAAAAATGGTAATGCATGGTCTTGATTCTGTCCTTGTTTAACAAGGCCTCGATTCCCATCTACGGGAATATAAACAGCCCAATTTAGATCAAATTTGGCTATTTAAATTAAATAGGAAAGTACTTAAATTAGTACGGGTATACTGCCATAAGTGGACGCAGGGCGTTCGCCAAATTGACCGGACAACCTTGCTATGGAAAATATCACTAAACCTGATCACAATAAGGTACTTCCTTATTTGTATACTACGCGGAACTATGACGGTTTCGCACAGAAACAAAAATAACACACGCATACACAAGTAATCTAGAACAATGTAGATTTCAACCATTCACATCTCCCATAGTACAAAGCTTTGATTTTTAATTCGTTTAGAGCCTTAAGGTGCGTCCCCCAGCAAAACGAGTTTTTTGTCCAGTTTTAAGAGCTATCTCTACTCATTAGCCAAAACAAATATCAACTGGTAAAAAATACATAAAATTTCTACAACTTCTTGGCTTCAAAATAGTAGTTTTATTTTTTTAATAATGAACATTATTGTTTAAATAATCGCCTCACAACGAAACCATGAAAAAATTAAATAATTGTATTTATCATGCATCTCCTCGAAAATCGTCCATTATTTTGATTTTGTACTTACACCAACAGATAGACAATTCCATTACGAACATTTTGGTAGTTTTATTTTTTCAAAATACCAAAATCTGATTTTATAAAGAGTTTATTATAAAATTTGAGCGTAAAACAGTGACAAATCCTACTGTTTCTCTCTTGCTCTTTCTTGCGGTGTGCGATAAGGTAAGAAATACTCAAGGTCATTTGCTCTGGGTACGCCCTTAAAAAAGTAGTAGCTCTGCCTGCGAGGCCGAGGGTCGTGGGTTCGATTCCCACCCAGTCCAAATATTTGTGTGATGAATTCAAATGTTTGCACGTGTCTGGGTTTTTCTATGTATAATAAGTATGTATTTAAAACTATATAAGTATTGTATCAGCTATCTGGCCGCCATCACACAAGCTTTGTTTAGTTTGGGGTCAGATGGTGTTGTGTGTGAATTATCCACCAATATTTTTTTTTAAAACAAAGTATAGATGACGACTGAGTCTATAATATACCATTCTAATTAGTCCGTCAGCTAGGTTACTGAAAAATATGCGACACGTATATTTTAACCATCATCATCATCATCTGCAGTCTGCAGACGTCCACTGCTGGACATAGGCCTCGCCCAATGATTTCCACAATGACCGGTCTTGTGTCGCCTCCATCCACCGACTTCCCGCGACCGAGACAATATGATCGGTCCATCGTGAGGGGCCGTCCTACACTGCGTCTGACGGTTCGTGGTCGCCATTCCAGAACCTTTACTCCCCATCGGTTATCGGAACTGCGAGCTATATGGCCTGCCCATTGCCACATATTATAACCGACTTAAAAAAATTAAAAAAAAGTTGATCTCAGACTAGGTCTACTATCTACCGAACTCAGGGCTAATTAGCGTATATATCTACGTAATTTGTATTTAACTGATGTAGTCTGGAATTGCACACCTCGCTATTAAATATATCAAAAACCATTTCCACTCAAAGGCTGCTTGGAAGAAATCTCATTCAGCGCTAAGGCCGCCTGTTGTAGCACTAGCAGTTATTGTTTTTCTTTGTCTGTAAATCTGTCTTTCTTTTGGTGTGTACAATAAAGAGTATCATCTTTAGTGGCTTAGTCTGTAGTAGCTCTGCCTGCAAAGCCGAGAGTCGTGGGTTCGATTCCCACCCAGTGCAAATATTTGTGTGATGAATTCAAATGTTTGCACTGTGTCTGGGTGTTTCTATGTATAATAAGTATGTATTTAAAACTATATAAGTATTATATCAGCTATCTGGCCGCCATCACACAAGCTTTGTTTAGTTTGGGGTCAGATGGTGTTGTGTGTGAATTGTCTACTAATATTTATTATTATTATTAATTGCCATGCTCTCGATGAGCTTGACGCTCCCTTTTGCGTACTTATGTTATTTGATTGTTGCAATAAAAGTCGAATATTAATGTTTGATGTGAAAACCTGTTCCGCAAAATTCAATCAAAATCGAGTTCTTCTAGTTTCTGATGTTAATGTTAAGATAACCGTTAAGGACGTAACTTTAGAATTGATTTGAATTTTAACTACTCAAATATATGCTAAGTTACGGCTGGTCTAGTTGGGAGAACGGCGCGTGCCGATCCGGAGCCCTGGGTTCAAATCCCACGCGCACCACTGTCTTTTCGAAGTCTTTTTTTTTAAAATAAAGAGTGACGAGACGAGCAGCACATGTGCCTGATGGTAAGCAATATGCCTGCCACATAACAGCACAGTGACAGGCAGCTAGTGGAACATGAAGAGTCCAAATCATTACCTAGCACTGAGCACAGAGATCTAAGTTGTAATATCTCTAAGCCTTGTAATTTCTCTGGAAACATTGCCCTTCAAACCGGAACACAGTAATGTTTCCCCATTACTGCTGGGCGGTATAATAACTGGCAAAGGTGTGGTCCTTCCCCAGGCGGACTCTAGCAAGAGTCCTACCACTACTAAAATAAGTCATGTGCGTAATGCCGCTAACTTAAAACGGCGAAGGAAAACATTGTGAGTAACCCGACATGTACCTAGAATCTTTCGAGGTCACGTGCCACCCGACTGGGCCAGCGTGGTGAATGACCTTGACTGCCTCCTTGCGAGAGAAGGTCCCTAGTCTTACCACATTACACAGGGTACATTTAGTGGTCTGTTTATGCTATTATTGTAAGCCAATCCTTGCCGGCCGAAGCTAATAAGAGACGAGAGACGAACTTGTTAGCATTCCAAGGATTCACCGTGCGGGTGCCGGGTCCATCGTGTGGCAGAGAGAGAAATCCCGAGTGGACCCCAAGACTTGTGACTCAGGCGTAGGTTTAAAAGGGTCTTAATATTATTTTAATCTCGAAATACAAAAACCTGAAACCACTTAAATCAAATAACCTGTTTAAAAGAATCAAAAGTATTTTGCATTTAGTCTCAAATCAGTTCCGCGAGTTTAAACAGGCTGACGTACATATAAAAAATATTTCCGCGTTAATTGATATAGATTTTTGAAACAATCGAAACAAAATATCTGGATAATAAATAATATAATATAACTTTTTCGAAGATAGAGAACGTTGAACTTTGAACCTTGATAACATTGTGAATAAATTCATAATAATAAAATCCGTAATTATCCTAAAGATAATAATGAAATAATAATAAACATTGTAAAAATTTAGGCTTTAGAAAGGAAATAAATACGTGAATAATAATGATAACTGTCGTTAATAAATGGGCAATGTAAATAGTAATTTATTGATAAAAGTGAAATGTAACCGAAATCGTGAATAATAATAATACATGCTACAGTGAGTGGTGATACATTTATTTTTATTATTGGTGATAAATGCTAATAAATCTATAGTTATATTATAAAGCTGAAGAGTTTGTTTGTTCGAACGCAAGGATCTCGGGAACTACAAGTTATTCATAAGTAAAAATATGGCTCGTGAATACATTTTCAAAATATGTAGCTCCTTAAATTCATGGCTAGTTGTTTACAATTTACAAAGAAAGTGTTCATTTTTATTTTATTAAGCTATCTGTTGTGGTATCACTAAATACGGAAAATTTGCCAGAGTTGTATATTGACTCGAATTCCCGATACTTCATTATAGTGCCATTACCCATCACCATGTTTCAGTTTCATAAAATTGGTACATGAAGTTGCACCGAAATGTCGGGAACTCGCCACCATATTATGCTGACGCCGACAATAAGTAGCCGTGATTATTGACATACAATGAACAACAGTAGCATTCCCGTTTCATTATTATTAACTTATCCTTATCCCACTGTAGGTACGAGTATGTGTAGAAAAGGTATACTTAATAATAATATGTCAGCTTCCTCCATAAATGTAATTTATATTATCTTGGTAACGGAGCTGGACTTAGAAGTTTGAAGGATTCAGAACCACAAAGGACTCTTGCATCTTGCACAAATAATTTTACATTCTAAAAAAATCTATAATAGATTTATTTTATCATACTTTATTTTGATTATAAATTTAACACATATACGAGTAAATGTTGGTAAAACAGTGAAAAAAATAAAAATATATGGTTGAGTTTTTTTTTTCATTCGAATTCTTCATTATACGAAGGGCTTAATTTAATTATTTTTTTTAAATTTTTAAAGGACTTAATTTACTATTGTGGGAGGGACTGTGGCCCCAGATACCTGAGGTTGTGGGTTAACACCTTTGTTAATCTATTCCTTTTTTTCGCTGAAAATGGCTATAAATTCGCGAGCTATATTTTTTAGAAAAAAAAAAATGAGTGCCTACGCAAGAAGTTATACTTATTTTGATTTTTATGAAGTGTCCATTACTAACGCAAATCTGCAACTAACGCTCCTTCTGCGCTAGAAGAAACTTGGCTAGATAGAGGCTACTTGTGCATAACTCAGCCATTTATGTTTCTTTAAAAAACATAAACAACTAACATCATAGTGTCAAATTTGGGTGACGCTGTGCGCGGGCATTGTCAAAAAATCACTCAGAATATACAGTAGTGGTAGGACTAATTTTTTTAAAATAAAGAGTGACGAAATGAGCAGGACATGTGCTTGATGGTAAGCAACATGCCTGCCTCATAACGCTATTGGAAAATGAAGAGTCCAAATCATTACCTAGCACTGCACTGCGCTCGTCACCCAGAGGTCTAAGATGTTACATATCTAAGCCCTCTAACACTATTTGGTGAGCCCGTCTGGGGAAGTACCACAGTGTCAGTTATTCTTTAACCAAGCAGTAATGTGCAAACATTACTGTGTACCGGTTTGAAGATAATGTTTCCTGTGAATTAACAGGGCATAGAGATACAACATTTTATATCTCTGGGTGATGAGCGCAGTTCAGTGGTAGTGATTTGGACTTTTCATGTTCCAATAGCTGCGTGTGCTATGTGGCAGGTATGTTGCTTACTATCAGAAACATGTCCTGCTCGTCTCATCACTCTGTACTGTACAAACATTTAACAGCCAACGTCGTTTTTTGGCTTTGATAAACGTTCGCTCTCATTTTTTTTTTCAAAGGAAGTATAACTTAAATTATTATGGAAATAACTTCATGGAAATTGAAACATTATTATTATTCATTCTGATTTACAATTCTAATTATGTACGGGTATTGAAATGTATCCACAACTCACTGTCGCAAAATTTATCCTTAAACTTGCCATAACTATATAACTGTGAATACGCTTTGGTGTATGAAGGAATGTGACTATTTAATAATAAATAATAATAATTTATTTTTATGTTATACAATTTTTTTATGTTGTAAAAACTAAGAGATTAAGAAGATGATCAAATGAGTGAATAATAATAATAAACAAATATTGATGGACATTAAATAATTATTTTTAATAATAAAACTAGTAACGTTCAATCAAATGACGAACAATTACGTAAATAGTGTTGTGAAAATATTAAATAGTGCTGGAAAAAACAACTGAAAATGGAAGATCCACACGATTTGGAAGCTCAAGGATTTATATGTCACAGAAAACCGTTAAAATCTAATTTATTGAGGCGAATTATCAAAACAGTGTTTCATGTAATTCAACTACTAGTGTTTTTATTTGTTAATGGATATGGATTTAATATCATTGCAAAAAATTTAAACAATTTAAATGATGTTCTTCGATTTATGATTCGTTTTTCTTTAGGGTTTGGCACGAATTGGAATGTGGTGAGTTTTTTCTTTAAGTACTATATTGTAACTTATTATATACATTGTACACTTTTCTCAAAGTAATGCCGCCAACTTAAAACGGTGAAGGAAAACATCGTGAGGAAACTGACATGTACCTAGAATCTTTCGAAGTCGTGTGTCATCCACCAACCCGCACTGGGCCAGCGTGGTAGATTATGGCCTTAACTCTTTCCTTGCGAGATAAGGCCCCAAGCACAGAATAAATATTAGTACAGAAGCCTCACTTACCGAAAACAATTATACAAATAGCGACTCTTGCTGGGACACAACAAAGTTCAATTCAGCTCGCAATACCTGTCGCGATTTTCAAATAAACATTTGCTCTCTTTCTAACGCGTAACTCTGTCCCTGTCTAGCGCGGAGGGTTGTCGACATATCTAATAACAATATGCGCGGGAAAGCTAGCTGTAGGCTAAAACCGTGCGACCTTGAGCGAGTGATGATGCACTGCCCCGAGTCCCAGCAGTGGGAACGTTTAGTGGGCTGTTGATGATGATGACACCTTTCTAGGCTAGCCAAACATATATTTCGAGAGCTGGTTGCAAATTTTGTGTAGGTATTTAAGTCAAGCTGACAACTTGTCACATAACTCTCCCATTATACCCCGACCATAGCATAAAGCAGGGATGTTACGGAGCTTCGACTCCGACTCAGATAAGTCGGAACTTCCGATTCTTATTACACCTTCGGTTCCGCCTTCGGCTCCGAAACTTTTCAAACGGAGGTTTTAATCGGAGGTAAGGTGTATAAATATTTGAGATAATTCCTCATTGTGGTGGAACCTAAATGGAAATATAAAATCCCAACCCCTTCAATCAATTGCTCGTCAATATTTATCGTGTCCACGTGTTTGGCAATAAAAAAAATATCCCTAGTAAGACGTCTCTCCTGCCACCACTTTTGATTCTGCCTATGCCTATTCAGTAGTGTTAGGACTCTTAGCAGAGTCCGCCTGGGGAAGTACCACACCTTTGTCAGTTATTCTACCGCCAAGCAGCAATGTGTAAACATTACTGTGTTCCGGTTTGAAGGGCAATGTTTCCAGAGAAATTACAGGGCTTAGAGACATAACGTCTTAGATCTCTGGGTGACGAGCGCAGTGCAGTGCTAGGTAATGATTTGAACTGTTCATGTTCCAATAACTGCGTGTCACTGTGCTGCTATGTGGCAGGCATGTTGCTTACTATCGGGCACATGTCCTGCACGTCTCGTCATTCTTCATAAAAAAAAAATACCATGTTAGCTGCTATTTTCCCGCTATAAAAATTAACCTATCCCAGTCTATTATCTATTTTCGTACCTTTCATCCAGAACCCTTCTTTCTGTAGTTAGTATTAAAATGGCTTATGTGCTATTCCGGACTATATTCCGTGTTCCAAATTTCAACCCCAATCCGTTCTAACGTTTTGACGTGATTGAGCAACAAACATAAAAACCTAAACATTTGGAATGTTTCTATACACATGTAATATATTAAGGTAAAGGTCAGTAAAAACAAATACAATAACATAATTACGCATCAGATATATAAATAACCACTGAAATACAATAATGTGCAGTTTAATCAATAGTAGGTAAGTAAAGTGATTGTAATGATTTTGTATTATAAGTTAGAATAATGGACTGAGAGAATGTCTGGTAGTAACCACCGCGACTGCTCATAATAGCAGAATAAATAAATAATGAAAAAATTGGCAGTCATATAAACTGCCGATAGAAGTGAAAACTTATAACTTAAAATTTGATAGCTTACTTTGGAAATTACGCTGGTGAAACCGGAGGGCGTGGCAATGACCATGGTCATCTAGAAATGCTGACACCTTTCTAGATGGCCAATTGAAAATGCTCATTTGCTCACATGCTCACGCATTTCCAGATGATCACTGGCCATGGTCCCGAGTTTACCCGAAGATGTCTTATCATTCCCGAGCGTGACGCTAGAATTCAATTCACAGCCCACGAAACATACCACAGACAGCTGTGGTGCACCGTAAGAATGTTTCACTTTCAAAAATAGAAACACAATTCGTGGCAAGTAATGCCGAAGTAGTCACAAAAAAAAGTTGGCAATTTAATTTAAGTTCGCGATTCCACTCTTACTAATTTCGGAATATATGCAGTGGTTACGGCACGTATTCCCGATATTTCGTAGCAATTTAATTAACAATTACTGCCCTGTTTAAGTTTTTTGACCATCAAAATAAATAAACATTTAATAGTACATTATGATATAAGTGCGGTAAGTTGAAAATTACAGCCGAGGCGATATTGCTATAAGAAAGTAGAGTCTGTAATTATATTATCAAAACACTCGTCATAAGACGTTTTAAAACACATTTGCGAGGAAAGAAATAAAACTCTGACGACATTTTCAAATGAAAACAATACAGCGAAAAGAAAAAGCGCGCGGAATAATTTTTACTTGTTCACAAATTAGCGATGCGCGTGCACCAGCGCTTTTTTAAAGCAAAGGCACAAAATCAGCCAGTATTACTTATAAAGTAAATTAATATTTTTGTATTTTGTTACAGAAAAATTTCTGTAATTTATAGTCAAAATTAATTAAATTAACACATTAAATATTTCTTTGTTACAACAAAAATACATTACATTGTTACATAATTTGGGAGATAAAATACATTTAATCTCCCAAAGTTAATTTTATTCATAAAAATTTGCTCACTTTTATGACATAAAAACTTTGCTAAGATTTAAAAAAAAGTACCGTTTATTTTAGACGGAGCATTTTGGTAAACCATGCGTTTTTCATTGCATTACTGCACAAGTATGAGATACATTACGATATTGACATTGGTGAAATAAGAGACCTTTTACGAGCAAATGTGTTATAAAAATACTAATGGACGCCATGTGCACATACTAGGTAGAGAGCCATGTGGTTGAAAAGACCACAAAGCAATATTAATCTATGCTCAGTTTGACCACAGACTATAACGATAAACAAAAAAGTATTTATGCGTGTTAATCAAATACATGGCAGTGCGTGTAATGTATTTTTTATTGATTTAATGTCCTTTGTTCTTAAATATTCTTTGTATATAATTTTATAAAAATATTAGCACTCCACGCTCCTTCTCTATACAAACTACAACTGTCTTTAATACTCCTTCGTCAGCGCAATTTTATCAAAAAGGGCTTAGACTTTGTTTCACATATTAATATACAAGCGGTCTGCCCGGCCTCGCCTGTGGTGGTCTATAGCAATCAGAGATCACGTACATATTTAACCAACGTTGAAAGAATTTTTGAAATCGGTCCAGTAGTTCCTGAGATTAGCGCGTTCAAACAAATATTCTCTTCAGCTTTATAATAATACATACGAGTGCTGGTGGCAGCTAATTAAGTGACAAAATATTATAAACCTTATAGACTACAGGCCCGTGAACAAAATGTACGTAGTAAATGAACCACCAGGAGATCTATGTAGGATGATAGAAGGGTATAAAGTAATAAGATTCAGCACTATGCCGTCACTTGTAAGCTGTCCAACTGAGTGCAATTGAAGAGGGGGGGTTCCGATCCTCGATCATTTCTCCTTGTCGCATGATTTTTGTACGGCGTTGCGGAATAATAGATTAGAAGAGGTATGGAAACTATAATATATAGATTTTGGATTTTTAATTATTAGTTTGTCGGAAAAAATTATAATGTGTCGACGATTTACAGAGTAAATTCGGTCATTTGATTATGTACGGCATTGGTTCCATACAGTTTCAATGCCTCTTCTAGTCCATTATTTTGCAACGCCGTACAAAAATCATGCGACAAAGCGAAATGATCGAGGGTTGCATCCTTGCAACCCCCCCTCTTCAACTGTACTCAGTTGGACAGCTTACAAGTGACGACATAGTGCTGAATCTTATTACTTTATACCCTTCTATCATCCTACATAGGTCTCCTGGTGGTTCATTTACTACGTAAATTTTGTTCACGGGCACTGTACACTGCACTGCACACTGTAGTCCATTAATAATAGTATTGTGAATAAAAATAGTGTTTGTTTATAATTTAAAAATGGAAGTGACACAAAATATCGAAGCTCAAGAATTTAAAAGTAACAAAAAACATTTTAAATTGGCACGAATTGTTCGAACATCATTTTATTTAATAGAATTTGCAGTGTTTTTATTTGTAACTTATACTGCAGTTAAAATATTAGTTGAAAACGTAAACCATCCTATTGACTCATTGCGCTATCTGGTTCGTTTTCCTATAGTGTATGGCTCGAATTGGAACATGGTAAGTTATTTTCCTTAATATATAACGCTTAAGTTTATTCTTAAGTTTCACTTTATGCAATAACTGGGCTAAGAGATAAAACACCTCATGTTTCCGGATGACGAGCGCAGTGCGGTGCTAAGTAATGATTTGGATTCTTCATATTCCAATAGCTGCGTGCCACTGTGCTGTTAAGGGCAGGCATGTTGCTTACCACCAGGCACATGTCTTGCTCGTCTTGCCACTCTATACTTTAAAAAAAAAATGCTCACGATGAAATTTATATAAATAAGCACGCTTCCGGTTGGTAGTGGGCTCGACCATCTTGAATAAGTAGGTATATTTAGACCGCTACCTTTACCTTATTGACGGAAGTCTTTGTAGAGTCCACCTGGGGAAGTACCAAACTTTTGCCAGTTATTTTACCGCCAAACAGTAATATGTAAAACATCGCTACTAAAAGATCGCTGATCTACCAGGTGGCTGTGTATGTCAGAAATAATCTAAAATCATACAATACGCGAGGAGAGAGACATTCTCGAAACATACGTAACGCGGACAAGCTGGATGTCATATCACACTCTCTCACAAGGTCACGGAAGCTAACTCACATTATGGGACCTGAAGTTTATAACACTCTTCCCAAAATAGTTATATCTCCCCCAAGTTTCGGCAGCTTCAAAAACAAATTAAAGTCCTGGCTTATCGATCAAACTTTTTATAGTTACACCGAATTTTTAGAGAGTGATGGCAAAGTCCTATAAAAATGTTTACAAAAATTTGACATGGGTCAGTACAATTGTTATAAAAACATATTATACTCATATAATGCTTGACAGTTTTCTGTACAATAATTATTATAATACAGTAAAGTAGTCATTTCAAACTTTGAAAATGTATACAATTTGTATGCTCTTTCTTTTGTTTTTATTTTTTATTTATTGACGTGTAAATTGTACATTTATGAATATAGTACTTTGACTTTGACTTTGCTGTATTCCGGTTTGAAGGGAAATGTTTCCAATTTCATTTCATAGAGTCAAATATTCTAATATTTCTAGGTTAAGAGGGTAGTGCAGTGCTGGGTAAAGATTTGGCCTTCACGTTCCATTAGATGTGTGACACTGTGCTTGTCTATGGTTACTCGTTTTAATTACCATTAGGCACATGTTCTGCTCGTTTTGTCACTCTATACTATAAAAAAGACCTCTATTAATAAGCTATGGGTAATTTATAGCTTTATCTAGTCAATCGGTTTTATATCGGATAAACTTCGGAGAGTGTGCAACTGAACTGCATGATCTAATACCATCTTGCCTTTCTTTCTATCAGATTTCTCGTAGCTCGAAAAAGCGACATCGTTTCAGGGTCGATGTTCGAAAGACTCAAACAAGGAGAAGACTTTATTTTCGTGATAATAATGTCTAGGCTGTGGAATGCGTCACCCAAGTGGGTTTTTCTTGATGGTTAATGTCTTGGTATTTTCAAGTCGAGAGTGAATCAGTTTCTTATAATAATAAAAAAATTGGCAGTCATAGGAACTGCCTATAGAAGTGAAAACTTATAACTCAGAATTTGATAGCTTACTTTGGAAACTACACAGGTGTAACCGGAGGGCGTGGCCTGGGCATCATGGCATGGCCATCTCGAAATGCGTCAGCATTTCCTATTGGCTGATGCATTTCTAGATGGCCATGGCATGATGCCGAGGCCACGCCCTTTCAGCATTTCCCATTGGCTGACACATTTATAAATGACCAATAGCCATGGTCCCGAGTTTACCCGAAGATTTCTTATCATATCCGAGCGTGGCGCTAGAATCCAATTCACAGCCCACGAAATATCTGTCTAGGCGCGCCTAAAGAAGTTTTCACTTCAAAACCCATCAAAATCGGTTCATAATTGCCAGAACTATAGCGTAGCATACATGCAAAAAACTACAACATACATACAACCGTATTGAACACCTCCTCTTTTGTTGGAGTTGGTTAATTACAAAATATCAAGCGCAAAATATTTTTTATTAACTTTAACTAATGTCATTTAAATATTGTATTGTTATAATTCGCTAATGATATCCTAACAGTTTTTGTTATACTTACCTAATGACATTGTAACATTTTTTATTAAACTAGTAGTTAACTAATGATGTTAGTTATAATAATAATTATGTCGAATAATAGTGTAGTTCTCATAGCTCATTAAGTTTAGGTAATAACAGCTCTGTCCGTTAAAAAATACATAAAAATAAAGTGGCCAAGTGCGAGTTGAACCCGCCCATGAAGGGTTCCGTTGCAGCAAGTAACATAATATACATAGTACGCATAGTTCTTGTAGTTCGTTGTAACTTTGATCGAAGTTTTAAAAATAGTGTATTTATGACGTACTAAAAAAAAAACTACTCAACTCGAGTTCAAACCAATTTTCGTTGGTAGTTTTCATAAATAAATAAATAAATATTGGTGGACAATTCACACACAACACCATCTGACCCCAAACTAAGCAAAGCTTGTGTGATGGCGGCCAGATAGCTGATATAATACTTATATAGTTTTTAAATACATACTTATTATACATAGAAACACCCAGACACAGTGCAAACATTTGAATTTATCACACAAATATTTGCACTGGGTGGGGATCGAACCCACGACCCTCGGCTTCGCAGGCAGAGCTACTACCCACTAAGCCACGAGGCGAGCCATGGTAATGTACATCATATACTTTTTTTTAGTTTTTTCATTCCCTTACTTTAGAAGTTAGAGGGGGAGGGGACACACATTTCACCACTTTGGAAGTGTCTCTCGCGCAAATTATTCAGTGTAGACAAAAACTATGTTAGAAACCTCAACATCATTTTTGAAGACCTATCGGTAGACACCCCACACGTGTAGGTTTGATGAAAAAATTTTTTGAGTTTTCGTTCTCAGTATGGGGGGCAACCCTAATTTTTTTTTTTAATCTTAATGCGGTTTACAGAATACATCTACTTACCAAGTTTCAACAGTGTAGTTCTCATAGTTGCGGCAAAAAGTGGCTGTGACATACGGACGGACAGACAGACAGACAGACAGACATGACGAATCTATAAGGGTTCCGTTTTTACGTTTTACGGAACCCTAAAAACAATAATGATATTTTTTTTTATTATTTGATGAACCAAATTGAAAAAAAATGTTTCTATGACAATATACGCAAAAATACCTAAATTTATAATAAATAAATACATGACGTCAGTAAATTTAATTAAGTAGTTCTAACACAGAAAAACTTAATCATGAGAATGGCTAATTTTCTTGTTTTTCTAATAGGTTGTTTGCTATTTTAGAACATCATTAGCATATTCAGATGATCATTTGAATGAGAAAAATATACGATCTATGTATTTTTTTAAATGAGACTGACCTTGTACCTTTATTCGTTGTTCTACTTTCGTGAGAAGAACGTCTGGGCTGAGCCGTGCCGTTACCACATAAAGATTTTTTGCAAAAAAGGCAGTAGGTTTTCAGTTAAGGATGATGACTAAATTTAAAATTTATTAAACTAATTAGACCGTCAGGTATATGTTAATGAAAAAAAAAATAAGCAAGTTTTTTTTCGTTTGAGTAACGTCACGTCTTTGTACGATTTTTATGTGGATCTGACTTCATAACCCCCTTACTCAGTAAGTTTGATGATCTTTAAAATATTTACAAATTTTTTGTAATTTGATAAACAAAAAATAAAGTGGCCAAGTGCGAGTTGGACTCGCCTATGAAGGGTTCCGTTGCAGCAAGTAACATAATATACATAGTACACATAGTTCTTGTAGTTCGTTGTAACTTTGATCGAAGTTTCAATAATAGTGTATTTATGACACGTACTAAAAAAAACTACTCATCAGATCAAGTTCAAACCAATTTTTGTTGGTAGTTTACATGGTAATGTACATCATATATTTTTTTTAGATTTTTCATTCTCTTACTTTAGAAGTTAGAGGGGGGGGGGGGGGACACATTTTACCACTTTGGAAGTGTCTCTCGCGCAAATTATTCAGTGTAGACGAAAATGATTTTAGAAACCTCAACATCATTTTTGAAAACCTATCGATAAACATCCCACACGTGTAGGTTTGATGAAAAAAAAATGTTTCAGTTGCAGTTCTCAGTATGGGGGGCAACCCTAATATTTCTTTTTTTTTAATTTTTTTGTTCAAATCTTAATGCGGTTCACAGAATACATCTACTAACCAAGTTTCAACAGTGTAGTTCTCATAGTTTCGGCAAAAAGTGTCTGTGACATACGGACGGACAGACAGACAGACAGACAGACAGACATGACGAATCTATAAGGGTTCCGTTTACGGAACTGAAGACCAATTAGATTGGCATATTTTTAACCAGTGATGATCCCAATTCGATCTCATCATATTAATGTTTTTTTTTTTATGAAATCCCTGGATACGAGTAATTACGTCGTTTATGAACCGATTTTGATGATTCTTTTGATGTTGAAAAGGATTTTTTTTTATTTTATTACTTTCATTATTATGGAACCAGAATCGGATGATGCCATCTTAAAGAAATTGGAAGAAACTATTGAAAACTGTAAAGGTGACTGACTAGTGCGTTTGTTCATTGTTTCAAGGTATTATAAAGCTGAAGAGTTTGTTTGTTTGTTTGAACGAAAGGATCTCGGGAACTACTCGTCCGAATTGAAAGATTCTTTCTCTGTTGGATTCCATTTCAGTCCATTTATTGAGGAAGGTTATAGGCTATTTTACATTACGCTACTATCAACAGCAGCGGAGTATGAATGAAAAATGTAACAAAAACGAGGAAAACTATTGCTTTTTGAGAGCTTTCGTTGCGTGACAGCATGTGTCTATCTTTTAAAGGTTGCGTCATTAGAACCTTAGGTAACCGAATTTGCTGAAAATTTGAATTGGTTCGACCAATTTTCGATAGATGGCGTAGCAACGCGCCCACGGTTCAGCTAGTTTTTATATAAGCCGAGGGAATTTCTCAACAATTTTAACATCAGACTCCGGAGTCCGTGCCCTTTCGGGTTCACATTCGGGGGTTTTACATACATTATGGATTACGAGAAAAAAGAAGAGTAAAGAGTGGGGCAAATTTTCTACTTAATTTGAAGAGTCTTTAGTCTGTTTGCTCCATTTTGCTATTTTTGCTATATGTGCCCGGATCACCTTGAAACTGGTAATAAGCTGCGTCTGTATCTGTAGCGTAAGTGGTTTACAGCCCTACCAATTCACCAATTTACTTGACCCCTAGCATCGGCAAGCGGCGAGTTCTGCTTACTTTTGTTGTTGACATCAAATGGCACGTAAAAACATCCGGCGTTCACCGCTTCCTGTAACCGACTAGAACAGAAATAGTGAGCTCACTCTTCCCAACGATGATATAATTCCATGCGCGTGAAGTTTGGGAGGGCACATCCAATGGTTTATAACGATGATTTTTCAAGTAGCATTTTCCCAGTTCACGACCTCCCACGACCGCATTGCTGGCCCTGATGGCCATCTATAAGTTGAAATCTCGGCTGGTTTTCGGTGATGCAGCCAACACTGGCCATACAAACCCACAGATGACATCTCCAACGTTCTACAGCGGTTACCTTTTGTTGGACTTAATTCATGCGCCAACATTAATATGCCAAAATGTTCAGTTAGTACAAAAAAGTATCTAATTAAGACTGCAGTTTCACATACGAGTAGAACAACCAATAACTATTAGTCATAAGTCTGTTTAATTATTAGAACGAAATTCCATTTGGCATGCTTGGAAAAGATAGGAATTTTGCTGCGCGTCTGAGCTAAAACAATGTCAGACTAAAACAATAAGAAAAATATATAACGGAAATGAGGCGTAAAACTGCCTGTGGCCAGTGTACCCAACTTTATTTCTCTTAATATGATCGTACGTACCATAAATAATAAGATTGAGCAATTTTAATTTTTTTGCCATATAATTTTTTGCTAAATGTTTTCCTTCAAAATATTATCCTAAGGAATTTCGTTCCTACTTGGTGTCCCTGACATCATATCTTTCTAAACGTCTCTCATTTATTATCTCTATAATTTTCCATCTCAAGTAGCTGTCTTCTCCTCAATCTAGAAGCATTCTTCTTAGGTCTACCCAACACTTAAAATCGCAAACAATATATTTTTTATAAAAAAAACCAAACAAGCTCTCACCTTCACAATATTAGAATTATGTATTTCACATGACGACGGGTACATTATGGGCTAATTACTATTAATTATAATATGCGTATATCTTATCTTGAACTGTTCAAAGACCTTGTTATAGCGAAGATGGGTCAACAAGTATTGCCAGTTGCCGAATTTTCCCCAAGAATGTTGGATATTCTTAGGATCAGATCACTTTAAAGCAATGTTTTAAAATGTGTCTATTAGGTCTTATTATTTATTATTTGTAGTATTTATGATTTACATGTGACAATCAGTCGTAAATATACAAGGCTATAGAGAACTTTTAATTGTGTTCCGACTAATGTAATAAATAAAATGCCTATTTTTATACTTACTAAACAAAAATAGATATTTTATGACTTCACAAAATGTCTTAAACAGGTAAATTCATTTTACAATCATTATCGAAAGACAATTACGAAAAAAATGACTTTTAGTCAAACTTTGAGTATATAACACGCTCTTGACGGTTGTTTTATGTCATCTTTTTGTAAGTTACATTTTAAATACCCAAGTATTCATAGAACGTCTAAAGATTTTAAAATTTCGTAAGTTGTACAACTTAAATGTCTGCAATTATTCAAATATACTTTGATGACTTCATTCTTACTTCACTTTAATATTTTTGATTTTAAAACTCAAACGATACCTTTTTTGACTAGTTATCTGATTGAGAACATCTCCCTTAAAGTTGGTTAAAATTACACGTAAATTGGGGTAACTTTGTTCCCAACCTGGCAAGTCCACTGTGATACTTGCGAAATGCAGTGGCGGTACAATAATTATTTTGATAATAATTATTTCATAGTCGCCCAAATGATAACACGACGTTAGGGCGATTTCTTTATTTAGTCGTATTTATGTTTAAAATAATGATATAGAAAAAAAAATATGCGTTTCCTGTTTTAAAAATCTGATTAATAAAATATTAATTCTGAAAAAAAACCAACCCAATTGACTTAAAAAGTGACATAAAATATTACAAAAGAGCAGTTTTCAAAAATAATGTCAGATTATTTTTTTAAGTAACTTCAGTGATTACAATACAAAAAGCGTATAAGAGATTATATATTTTATGCAATAAATAATAAAAAAAAAAGATTTAATAGACCTGTGAATAAATGCGTGTGTGCCGGTAAATAATTAAACGGTTCTTTTTTGTAAATATGTGATTTTCGTTTTTGTTTTATCATGCAAAAAATAAATACTAATAAATAGTTTAGATTTTTGAAATTTGTAAACAATGGAGCAAACATTATGGACGGATTACAATATTTATTACAACATTTTATGTTTTCTTATAACTGAAAATGAGAAATTATTTGACAAAAGTGATTCTAAACTGTATTGGACCACAGTAGTGCACATTTTTGCAACTCTACATCATTATTATGTTGGGTTATTCGCCGTCAACATGAAACTGGGGCCTAGTGAACATGTAGATGTAGACAATCTGTATAAATTTAAACTGGCCTATCTAACTGGATGGAGTTTTGTAAGTGCTTACTTCTTATAATTTTTCTTGTCCGAAAAAAACTTCAAAATTTTGAAAAATTACTAGCTTATCGATTTTTTATCGGATATACTTCGGAGAGTGTGCTAGTGATCTGCAAGATGTATCACTTTGTTTTTTCGCATTACTTTTGTAATAAGAACGTTGAGATTGTGGAATGTCTATAATCACTGACAAGTGCCTACCAATGGGGTCTATATGTGATAGCATAACATTTTTGTACTAATATAAGTAGACGTAATGTTTTTATGACTAATGATAATTTACTATATCAACTAAACGCATAACTGTTTTCGCATAATTTTCACTAGCATATAGATAACTCACCATAGTGTTTAAACACATAACCATATCTAGCATAAATATAACTTAGCATAATGTTTAAAGGCGCATATTGAGAAAAGCAGACGGTACACCTAAGAAATATGGTGCAATTTTTGACTTCGGATGGGCTTCCCGCCAGAAGGTCTGCGGTCAGCCCTGAGCTTCTGGCTCCCGCATTTTTTATATACATACACTCTACGAGTAGTAGCGACAAAACTAGTAGGAGTCGGGTGCTCCGAGTCAGATCTGGGTTCTATGTTACTTGGATATATATTAAGTAGCACAACAATTAATTAAAAAATGCCTAAAGGCTATTATTATGCGTCTCATCAATGTACCTAAAGACTATTATGCGCCTCATCAATAGTCGAATTGAATGTAGTACAATAGATTGTTATGCTTAAAACACATTATGCCAAAAAACTGTTTTGCATAAGTTACATTATGACACTCTATTATGCTCTAATGCTACATTCATAAGAACATAATAGAATGCTGGCAGAGTCCACCTGGGGAAGGACCATACCTTTGCCAGTTATTCTACCGCCAAGCAGTAATGTTCAAACATTACTGTGTTCCGGTTTGAAGGGCAATGTTTCCAGAGAAATTACAGGTCTTAGATATATAACAACTTAGATCTCTGGGTGACGAGCGCAGTGCAGTGCCAGGTAATGATTTGGACTCTTCATGTTCCAATAGCTGCGTGTCACTGTGCTGATTTGTGGCAGACATGTTACTTACCATCAGGCACATGTCCTGCCCGTCTCGTCACTTTTTATTTAAAAAAAAAAAAAAAAAACATGGCAAAGTGAATTAGGAAAAAAGAATTATGCGTTTTAAATGGCACCCCTACTGCACTGCGGTCGTCATACGGAGTTTTAAGATGATATTATCTCTTGTTAAATTATACTTAAATGAACATTATCTTTATGAAAACTTTTCACACACCCTTCACTCAAGTGTCACAATAACGTTTTTACATTACTGCTTGGTGGTATAATAACTGGCAAATGTGTGGGACTTCCCCAAGCGGGCTCTACAAATAGTATCCTTACCCCACATACTCTATTTTGTAGGCGATTATAAATGTATACCTTCTAATATTATAAATGCAAAAGTAAGCTTTACCGATTTCAATTAAATTTGACAGATATAGAACTTAGAGTCTAGAACTTGATTTTTGAAGTAGTCCATTGAAATGTTAAATTTTTTAGGCCTTACCTTGCCTTTTTAGAGGACGCAATTTTATTTATTTGATGTGTAGGGGGGGTCAGTGAAAAGCTAAAAACAAGTTCGTGGGGTCGCAACCCTTGTCTCACGGCCGCCATCTTGAAAATAGGAATTGAAATTCTACGGTATATCTCTTAAACTATTTATTTGAAAAAAAAAATTATTACTATTTTTGTTGCAAATTAAATTCTCTACAACTTTGGCCCAGTAACTTTTTGTCGTAGAACTATAAATAAAAAAGTTATAAGCGAATAGCTAATAAAAAGAATATAACTATCACTGAAGTTTAAATCGTATCTAAAATTATTCAAAATCGTCTTCACAATTAAAAACAGTATAAAATACATCCGCACGTGGAGAAATATGTAGCACAACTAAAAGATATAGGTATAGCTAAGGTTTTATAGCGCTCCGAAGTGAGTACTATTTTTCAGTACTCTTAAGTATACCTATATAAATACCGCGCTGGTTTCACGCGGTATTTTTTGGTGTGAACAGTAATATTACCGCTTACCCACTTTACTTTTTTAATTGTCACTTAGAGGTATGAAAAATAGCTAGTAGCCGATTCTCATACCTAAAGAATATGCATATAAAATTTGGTTAAAATCAGTAAAGCCGTTTCGGAGGAGTAAGGAAACAAACACTGTGACACGAGAATTTTATACATAAGATTTTATTATATATTTATGTATAAGTATTTATGTTATGTTAGGATAGATATATTATGTTTATTTTTATGTACTATGTATATATATGTATTTTTTATAGTTGTTAGTACTTCTATACCAATACCACCTACACTTACCTATACGATTTCTGTCGCAAGTTTTCCATACAAAGGTTGCATGGAAGAAATTGCTTTAAGCAATAAGGCCGCCCTTTACACTGCCATTTACTATGTACAAATAATACTAGCTTAAAATAGACTAAATTAATGTTTAATTTAAGTCTGTTACTTGTATAATTATTTATTATGATTTTATGTATACTTTTAGACTTAATGTATTTTTTCTTAATTAATTAGTTTTTGTTAAGACTTTATGTATTTTTGGTGGGTGTAATAAAGCATTATATTATTATTATTATTATAACCCACTCGGTTTTCGCTACCGCAGGCAGCAGCGAATACCGCTTAGGTGTGAACAGGTCATAAAGTGGACCGCTAATTCGGTGGTAACTGATCACCCATATTATACTGACCACGTTGTCTACATGTGTATTATTCGTTGGCCGTTGACCTCAAATCACACGCTCGGTCGATCAGCAAAACTAAACGTGATAACGTCTAATACATTTCATATTTAACCTACGTCACGTGCAAATGAGTAATCGCGACTGATTAGTGCAGGTGTGTAGTGCGAGTACTGTCCAATTCTGTATAGTAGCTGAGTTTAGTTCATTGAGTTGTTAAATAAATCAGGATAATAATTAAGGAGAATAATTAAATCAGGAGTCCATTTTTACCAAGTTTTATTTAGTTACTCAATAATTAAACATACATTTAAAAAAGTGTTCGGTTACTTTACTTTTATTACCAAAAAATAATGTGGGGTCATCGCTGATAATTTCGAGTACCTACTCGAATTAAAACGGGTTTTTTCGGTGTCATTTTTATTTTTTTATTGTAAAAAACTCTGATCTATTTTTAAAATTCTATTCGGTTATCGTGCTTCTTCTTGATTGTACCCACACGTCACTATTTTTTTTGTCATAGTTTTTAGTTTCTTAACTTCAGTGAGCGGCGTCGAAAATGTCCTTTTTTCGTTTTCTGGCACTAGGCGCCCTCTGCAGTTTAAAAAAGATATTAAAAAAAGATATATATTACAATCTTTTATCATTATATCACGAAGGGTTCCGTACCATTAGCAAATAAACGGCGAAAACATCTTGAGCTTTATTCCGAATTCCGTATACATAAAAAAAAAAAAAAAAATTATCATCCTAATTGAGCAAGAAACGGTAAAAGATCAAGTTTGTTGTATGGGAGCCCCCCTTATATGTTAATTTTATTTTTAGTATTTGTTGTTATAGCAGCAATAGTACTAGTAGTAGATCATGTATTCCTATTGCCGCTATAACAAAAAATACTAAAAATATAATAAATATTTAAATTAATAAAAAATATGATATTTCCCATAAAAACTTGATTTTTTACCGTTTCTTGCTCGATACTAATAATGGTGACAGGTAAGTGTTTTTACTATTCACAGAGTATTTCGTTTTATGTTCTCTTTATTTACGTTCTCTTTAAATATAATTACTGAGCTTAGAGATATAACATTTTAGATCTCTGGGTGACGAGCGCAGGTCAGTGCTAGGTAATGATTTGGACTCTTCATGTTCCAATAGCTGCGTGTCACTGTGCTGTTATGTGGTAGGCATGTTGCTTACCATCAGGCACATGTCCTGCTCGTCTCGTCACTCTTTATTTAAAAAAAAACATTAAAATAAAATAAATAACTAAGGGAGCTCCCATATAATATCGTACGGAACCCTTCGTGCGCGAGTCCCACTCGCACTTGGCCGGTTTTTTTAATATATAAATGTTTGGAATATCAACCATTTGACGTAGAGCGTTGACTTAAAATTTATTATAATAACCAATCATAAGTATCTGATACATTATCATTTATGAGTAATTAGGAAGCAAGGTTCATTTATACCCATCACCGGTTACACAACGTTTGACGTTTCGTATTTGGGGTTAGTTGAAGACACGTGATAATAACGTAAATTCTTCTTTGATAAGAGGAGATAAACAGTAGAGAAAGTTACGGCTGGTCTTGTCGGGAGAACGGCGACTGCCGATCCGGAGACCCCAGGTTCAAACTGCGCACCACTGTCTTGTCAAGTCATGTATGTAATGCCGCTAACTTAAAAACGGCGAAGGAAAACATCGTGAGGAAACCGACATGTACCTAGAATATTTCGAAGTCATGTGTCATCCACCAACCCGCATTTGGCCAGCGTGGTGGATTATGAACTTGACTCTCTCCTTGCGAGACAAGGCCCCGAGTCCCAGCAGTGGGAATATTTAGTGAGTTGTTTATGTTATGTAAAATGACGAGATAATGTGGTGTTTTTAGTAAGCAAAATACATCTGTAAAAAATACTACGGTCGGTTCCCGTACTGTGAAAACTAGAGAATTAAGGAAGACTTCACTTCCTGCAGCTCTTCCGCCTAAAGGTCTGCGCCCACTCATACGACTCCGCTCCTACCCGACAAATAAAATTCACTCAAATATGGGCTTTATGTCATGCCGTTAAGATATAAATTACATTGGCAACACAAATCAGCCGACCGCTCGCTGACAGCTGTCTGCTAATTTATGTTGCCAATGTAATCTATACCTTAACGTGCATGCCATATAGCCCATATTTGACTGTATTTTATTTGTCTGGTGCTAGCCGAGTTTTATAGGTCGGCGGAGACCTTACCTCTCCTGCTTGCTACTTGATTTGTGACGCAACTGAAAGAAGACAACTACATCTGCTTTCATTTCCGCTGCATACGACCGCCTAACTAAATCGGCTATTAGTGGACAAATTGGTGGACAAATATTGGTGGACAATTCACACACAACACCATCTGACCCCAAACTAAGCAAAGCTTGTATGATGGCGGCCAGATAGCTGATATAATACTTATATAGATTTAAATACATACTTATTATACATAGAAACACCCAGACACAGTGCAAACATTTGAATTCATCACACAAATATTTGCACTGGCCCCACCCATCGAACCCACGACCCTCGGCTTCGCAGGCAGAGCTACTACCCACTAAGCCACGAGGCCAGTCAATATTGCTTTGCTAATGCTGTCTCTATCATTTCAAGCTAAATAAAGAGAGAGAAACATCAAAGCGATGACATTCTTCGTTCCCAAATCAAAGCATAGCAGCAAGCAGGAGAGTTAAAGGTGTGCGCCGAATTATACGACTCGGCTACCTCCCGACATTTAAAATACACTCAAATATGGGCTTTACGTCATGCCGGTTAAGATATAGATTACATTGGGCGACATAACTTAGCAGACGGCTATCAGCGAGCGGTCTGCTAGTTTGTGTTGCCAATGTAATCTGTATCTTAACAAGCATGACATAAATCCCATATTTGAGTGTAGTTTATTTGTCGGGTGAGAGCGGAGTTGAAGTGTATAAGTAGAACTGCGGGAACTCTTTCTGAAGTCGGATATAAAAAAAACGCTTAAAATAAACATTAAACACATTTCCTTCTTAAAATTTGAACAGGCGAGTAAAAACAGTCCTACTCTTAGAGCAGTCGAGTAAAACGTGACCACCCAAAAAAACGCGTGAGTTTGTGACCTCATTTGACCCCGGCAAGTAGTGTCAGTGCAACAATTTGATAATTAGCCCATATTTGCGCAGGCGCAGAGATAGAAGGGTTAGGGATGATACATTTAAAAAGGGCACACATGTTTTGATGCGTGTATTATCTTTCTTTCTTATCTTATATATAAAATTCTCGTGTCACAGTGTTTGTTTCCTTACTCCTCCGAAACGGCTTTACTGATTTTAACCAAATTTTATATGCATATTCTGTAGGTATGAGAATCGGCTACTAGCTATTTTTCATACCCCTAAGTGACAAGGGTTGTTCACTAAGGCAAAACAACGTTTGCGGGGTTAGCTAGTAGTATATAAAATTCTCGTGTCACAGTGTTTGTTTCCTTACTCCTCCGAAACGGCTTTACTGATTTTTACTAAATTTTATATGCATATTCAGTAGGTCTGAGAATCGGCTACTAGCTATTTTTCATACCCCTAATTGTTAGGGGTTGTTCACCCCAAACATTTTTTTTTTAATTTTTGGACAAAAAAAATTGTTTTTATTTTTTTATAATGTGGCGTTAAAAAATACATACAACCCTTAATTTTTAACCTTTTATCACCAACCCCTGATTTTTTATAGCCATTTTAGTAATTTAATCATTTGACAGTGAACTCCTAAACGACGGGACCGATTTGAATGTTTTTTTTTGTGTGTGTATTCGAAGATGGTTTAAGTTCACAAATAAGCCCGGCAGATGGCGCTGCAGACAGTGTCTAGGTTATGTCCGAGCGAAGCCGGAACGGGCCGCTAGTAGAGGTATATAAATACTTCGATATATCGTCTTAGCTTGTTTATTATTGCAATGAATACTTCTTTTGACGTCAACGCGTTGAGCAATTTTGAGGTGACAACTTCTTTGAAGCACCACCCATTGTGGCTGTGCGCTTTGCGTCTCGCTTGGAAATGAAAAAAATGGTCGGGTGAACTCGGGACCGCGCAGTGTGCCAGAGCGAGAAAGATAGTCAGCTGCTGTTGTCTATCTGCAATCACTGTCTTTTTGAAGTGAAAACTTCTTTAGGCGCGGCTAGACAGATTTTTCGTGGGGTGTAAATTGATTTCTAGCGTCACGCTCGGGTATGATAAGAAATCTTTGGGTAAACTCGGGTCCTTGGCGATTGGGCATCTAGAAAAATGCGTCAGCCAATGTGAAATGCTGAAAGGGCGTGGCCTCGACATTATGGCATGGCCATCTAGAAATGCGTGAGCCAATGGGAAATGCTGACGCATTTCTAGATGACCATGCCATGATGGCGAGGCCACGCCTTCCGGTTACACCCGTGTAGTTTCCAAGGTAAGCTATCAAATTCTGAGTTATAAGTTTTCACTTATATCGGCAGCTCCTATGACTGCCAACTTTTTTTTTTTGTTCCATGGATACTATTCCTTCTGCCGCATCTGTCACTGTCGTGTCGCTGTGTTTACTATATTATTCAATGTATATGTAATCGTTTTTATTTGTAAAAATTATTCAATCGTTTTCAATAGTTGAGTATTCATTATTTTAGCTTTCACTTCTGCCGTAAGTCTTAGTCTTGCACACACATTCTTTTGATTGAGGAATATCTTATGTTATCTATATTAAGATGCTGATAATTATGTCTGTACCTACTATTAAATTTTAACTAATTTTAAAGAAGGGTTATTCTCTATTCAGTTGTATGTTTTTTGTGTGTATGTTATGCGATAGCTCCGATCAATTGTGAATCGATTTTAATAGTTCTTTTTTTGTTTCGTAGATCATGCTCTAGATGTAACCCCATATAAGTTTTATCGAAATCAGTTTAGTGCTGTTTAAAATATCAATAAAAAACTTTTTTTTACTATTATCTGAGCGACGTATTCGTAGATTTCACAAATAGTATGAAGTTCGTGTTTGAGTTTAAATATATTTTAAAAAGAATTTAAGTCAGTTTTTGGATTTTCGAGGAAAATTTAATTACCTATTGGATGTATGAAATTCGAATCTACGACATTTCAATTGTAAAACTGAAAGTTCTAATTACTAAACCGTCAAGGTTTCATGATAATACAGGGTTGCTGGTAACCAGACGGCATCCATTTACGGGCATGGTCTGTATATTTAAATAAACAACTCTTGTTTTAGAACTTTTGTTAAAGCTCAATACATATTATAAAAAAAAATGTTTTAGTTGTCCTTTCCAGCACTGTTTATTTCTATGCCAATCGGCACTTCATTGATCGAGTATTAGCGTGCACGCGCACTTGTTACAAATTCGATGTTTCTAGACCGGGAAAATACACTTTTTGAAGTGAAAATTTATTTTGGCGCTTTTTCATGTTCTGTGAATTGAAATCTAGCGTCATGCTCGGGAATGATAAGAAATGCTGACGCATTTCTAAATGACCATGGTGATGGTCACGCCCTCCGGTTTCACCCGCGTAGTTTCCAAAGTGATCTATCAAATTCTGAGTTATAAGTTTTCACTTCTATCGGCAGTATATCATTTATAACTGCCAATTTTTTCTTTTTTGTACGGAAAAAATACATAGGAGATTTTTTAAATTGCAGTACAAAAGTTGTCGTTTATAAGTTGTCATAGGCACTTAACATATCCTTAAAAGGATGCAGGCTGATTACCAGTAACCCTGTATGTATAAGCCTATAGATTATCTTATTAGAGTTCAAGACCTTTGGCAATCACGCGACCTCATTATGACAGACAGAATAGCTGACGTTATTATCTGTTATATATACTAATTACGATATTATTACTACATACATCCTACACTGATCTTAATTAATTTACTGATAATTATCGTATGATTCTTGCTTTCATCATCACAACCAGCCTATAGTCCCATGAAATGGAAAAAATGCAGGGCCATCATACTATTTCAAAGTTATTTACTAACTAAACACTAAACTAAACTAATTAATGTAGAGTATACCTGACAATATTTCATATACCTAATTGTACTACCCATCTTCCATTATTAATATCTTCTGTATATCTTACCGTATCCTGTAAGAAATCACTCTTAACGACAAGGTCGCCAATTGCTACTTTTCACCAAGGTTTTTTTGACGTGATAACGTCTTATAATTCGATGAAGCCGGCTGCACGCCCACAAAAAATGACGTCATGTACCGTTACCGCGTTACCGTCGGTCGTTACCTCGCCGCATGTTTGTTACAGTTGTATTAATTATTTCGACCAGTAGTTCAAGCGGAGATGTAGCTCAGTGGTAGAGCGTTCGCTTTGCATGTGAAATGGCCCGGGTTCGATCCCCGGCATCTAAAAGCTTTTTTGCATTGTTTTGATTGAAAATTACTAAATTCTACTGATTACTTTTTACATACAAATCTATTAAACAAATGAAATTAAAATTTTCTTTTGAAAAATGCTACCATCAGTATTTTCTTAAGACGTTGTCACGTTATATCGTAAGTAAACCGACTTTACAGACAAACTTTTTTTTTTTAATAAAAAGTTTAATTCTTTTTTGGGGACACACTGATTCTCGAAAGTTGTAAGTCTCTTTTTTTTTGAGAACTCGGTTTGCCACCCGTTGCATCTTTGGGCGCGCACTGCATCCGCGTGTTCCCACAAAAAACCCTGGTTATATGCGTGTAACTAAGTATTGTTACTTAGTAAGAATATGTTAGTATGCCACTGGGCCTTCTGCAACAGCCTAAAGTTTGTTAGGCAGTAAAGGCTTGACCCTGAAGCCGGGGTCATAAAAAGAATTTGGTTTTAGCATGCCCAGCCTACCGTATGAGGCCATTATAGACGGATGGGCTTGGAAGCCCAACCTCCTATGAAAGTGAGTCCAACAGAAGAAACACTACGACATAATGAGGCCTGTGTCGCTTAGTCCATCGTATAAGGAAGGTGCCTCAAGCAAGGTGTTAGAATGATGCCGTTGTGTTACAATGGATATCTCGGTGTCCCCAGGCACTGATATAAGCCACCGAAAGGGTTCTAGTAAATAAAAACTCATATAACCCAGCTGTACTTTAATAGCCGGATATCTGCCAAAGATTTCCCCCTCGTCGACAAAAAAGGCAGTAATACCCACTTGAAGCCCAAGTTATATTGCAGCTCTGAAAATGTTCCAACTTTTATGCTGCATAATTTAATACTAATGTTATTGTCTGTTTATTTCCAGGTCTTCCAAACGGTGTTCCTGACTTTCTCCCTCCTGTACGACGTGCTAGAATGGCTGGACAAGCATCAGTCGGACTTCGGGAAGAAACTACATTACTACAAAGATTTAATATTTAGCGGCTTAGTGGTACCTTTTACAATGGTAAGTTCAAGTTTTTGTCTACGTAGTTAAATGATAAACAAATATGCAGAAAAGAAGTTGAACATCATCATTGATTTATAGTTTTTGTCGAAAGACGTGCCAAAAGACTCCTTTGACAAAAAATAAAATGTGTCTCCCACCTGGACGATTTTTTCGTAGATTTCACATACCGTATGAAGTTTAATCTCTGAGCTGAATTTTAAATTGAAATCAGTTTTCGTTTTTTCGTAGACAATGAAATTATTTCTTCTATTGTCAGTTTCTATGATTACCATTTTTTTAACAAATTTTATTTTTTATTTTTTCAGTTCATATCATCAATGTTCTGGATAGTGTACCACATCGACCGCGAGCTGGTCTTTCCGGAGATCTATGACCAAATCGTCCCCTGGTGGTTCAACCACTGCGTCCACACCAACATCACCATCGTGGTTCTCATCGAAACCATCCTCCAAAGCAGGAGATACCCGAGGGATAATAAGATTGAACTGGGACTGGTTACGTTTGTTAACGTTGGATATGCTATTGTGTGAGTATAATCCACTGAGGCATACATTTAAATGATTTTTTTTCAACTGGACTGGACTGGACCGGACGTTCTGAAAGAACTGGAGGGCTTGACTAGTAGAATACTATGACGATGCCATCGGTCGATTTGTACAACAATTGTCGACCACGTACATGTACCTAAGTATAATGTACTAAGGCGTATATCTTAGTGATTATTTTTGGGTGGACTGGATAGTGTACCAAATCAACCACAAGCTGGTCTTCTCGGCAATTTACGACCAGATCGTTCCCTGGTGATTCAACCACTGTGTCCACACCGACATCACCATTGTGGTCCTCATGATTAAAAAGGCCAGGGATGGACTAGAACTTTTAAATAATCGGTGTTTAAATATTTGTGGACATTTCACACACATCACCATCTGACCCCAAACTAAGCTTAACTTGTGCTATGGAAGCCAGGTAGCTGATATAATAATTAAAAATAGTTGTAAATATATTTATATTTATTACACATAAATTATTGAGGTACTTATTCACTATCTGACTTCCACAGGAGAAGCTTTGGTTAGTTTGATTTGATTTCAGATAGCTGATACAATAATTATATTTTTTTAAATTATTTAGTTCAGTCATTAATTCATTAATTGTGTTCTCTGTTTCCAGATACTATGCAATCTACTTCATCACCGGGAGGTGGCTGTATGGAGTGTTTGGCATCATGACCTGGTGGCAGGTCTGCCTGTACCAGCTCCTCATCTGGGGGTCAGCCTTCGCGTTCTACTTCCTCCAGTTCCCAGTCAACAGGTCAGTGGCGCCATCTAACCGCCGAAATGTAAACGAATAGTTGATGACGATTTGGTTAAAGACATACCATTATAGAGGTATAGCATTATGGGACAGGCCTATGTCTAGCAGTGGACGAACACAAGCTGATGATGATAATATGTGAATTAATATTTTTGAGATATATATCTATAGTGAATAGGTATGATGACAAAATTCATTCGTTCATTGTGAAAATCATTGGGGGAGGCCTATGTCCAGCAGTGGGCGTCTGCAGGCTGCAGATGAGATGATGATGATGACAAAAAATACTAATTAGTCCGTTAGCTAGATCATGGAAAAATATGGGACACGTATTTTGTGTTTCAAAATTGACAAAGATTCCAACAAGATGTTTTTCAACATCTAGAGTAGAGGTATGACGTCAATTCTTGCACTCGTGCACAGAATGATAGCTAACAAAGTTTAATATAAAATATATTGTTTTTTCAGGATTTTCCATCGAGAAGATCCGATTGAAGAACAGAAGAACGCAACAGCAGTAACAGCGAATGGCGATACAAGTAAAGACGCGTCTACACTGGCCAAAACCTGGAGCTTGACAAATAAGTCAGTTAAGAGCGAGAACTCCAAATTGTGATAAAATATTGTAACCAAAGCTTTATGAAAATTTATTTAGGTGCGATGGGCTTTTTTTGATATAGAAAACAATAACGGTGACAAAAAAATATAAATATATTCGTCAGTTAGATTATAAAAAAAAAAAAGTATTTTTTATTTTGTTTCAAAAACAAAAAATTACGAAGATACAGTGCTTAGAAGCTTCGAGTGACGTCACTTCATAGTACGATTTTCACGAAGATGCAACATCATAACCCCCTCTCCGGAACAGGCGCGGTCCCAGCGTCAAACTTTGTAGGGGGTCTCCAGTACACAGCCTCACATTTTGGAGGGTCACGAGTAGCAATACAATAAATCGAGTAGAAAAGACTACTACTGCCGCCGCGCCTGATTTTAATGTAACGTATACGCCTTTGCCTCCCCCCCCAATGTCATGTCCCCTGTGACCCTCCCTTCGGACCACGCATGCTCCGGAAGTTTGATGATGTACATATTTGTCAATAATAATATTAATTTGAAAAATGACGTGTCCCATATTTTTTTATAATCTATCTGACGGACTGATTAGAATGTTTTTTGGTTCAGTCATCGTCCCAATTTAAATCGCGACACTGTTGTTACACATGTATGTATGTTGGTATTTTTGAATTGGAGAAAAAGAAATGATCTTGCTTTACTGTGGTCGTTATCGATAGTTTCGTATATTAGTATGTACATAATATATTAAGTGTGTCCGTATAAATACATATGTAGTTACTGGTATCAACTTGCACCCATTTAAAGACATATTCTGTATATTTATAAAATGACTCTTGTTCCACTACTTTTGTTAAAACTCAATAGAGTTAAAGAGAGCGCGTGCTCTTCTTCATAGCAGTTTGATGTTTTTAAACCGAATAAAATACACTTTTTTATCTTGTATCGGAAAAAAACTTATAGTGGTAGGACTCATAGCAGAGTCCCCCTGGGGAAGTACCACA
This sequence comes from Ectropis crepuscularia, assembly GCA_963693475.1. Lineage (NCBI taxonomy): Eukaryota > Metazoa > Arthropoda > Insecta > Lepidoptera > Geometridae > Ectropis > Ectropis crepuscularia. The sequence goes on along the minus strand of OY856366.1, from coordinate 15,305,554 downwards.
CCTTTGCCAGATATTCTACCGCCAAGCAGTAATGTGCAAACGTTACTGTGTTCCGGTTTGAAGGGCAATGTTTCCAGTGAAATTACAGGGCATAGAGATATAACATCTTAGATCTCTGGGTGACGAGCGCAGTGCAGTGCAAGGTAATGATTCGGATTCTTCATGTTCCAATAGCTGCGTGTCACTGTGCTGTTATGTGGCAGGCATGTTGCCATCAGGCAAATGTCCTGCTCGTCTCGTCACTCTTTACTAAAAAAAACAACAATTTTTAAAGACTAGAACATAATAAATATGCTGACATATTTAATGTACTCAACATGCCCTTAAAAGAATCCAGGCTGAATACAGTAACCCTGTATAATATATGTATATGACCATTGAAAAAATATGATTTAATCTCAAATTTCGCCTTCTTAGTTTAATTTAATGTGACAAATTCGTGTAAAATAATATGTCTGCATTTAAAAAAAGTAATTTTTTGTAGTGCTGTGACTCTTAGCAGGGTCCATCTGGGGCTAAGTACCACCTCGAGTACCTTTGGCAGTTATTTCTACGGCCGAGGAGCAATGTGTTTTGATTTGAAGGGTAATGTTTCCAGAGTAATTACAGAACAAGGAGATAAGTCGTTTAATATCTCTGAGCGACGAGCGTAGTGCAATGCTAGGTAATGATTTGTAGTTTTCGTGTTTCAATAGCTGCGTGACACTGTGCTATTACGGACAGGCATGTTGCTTACCATCAGGCACATGTCCAGCTCGTCAGATCACTCTATACTATAAAAAAAAATTGTAAACTGACGTTTGATATAAGGATGTTAAGAACATCAACGATGAAACGGTGTCGCTGTATTTTTTATTGTTAACATTCCAAAATTAATTAAGTTGTATAATTTATTAAGGAGTTGTAAGTCAGTAGTTTACTTAGTCTAATTTTTAATTATAGATTTTGTCTTATTTACAAAGTTGAATCGTAAAATTTTATGTATTTTACAATAAATAGTGAAATAAATATAAATGTATTTTTTTTTCAAACCATTTACATAATAATATTATAATCCCACTAACATTGTAAAGTCACGGCTGGTCTAGTCGGGAGAACGGCGACTGCCGATCGGAGCCCCTGGGTTCAAATCCCACGCGAACCGCTGTCTTTTCGAAGTCCCGCCATGAAGATGAAGAGTGCTGAATGCTATTATTCCAGACTATAATTGAAGTTTTCTTAATTGCTGTTTCGACGTGATTGAGCAACAGACATCCAAAGTTTCGTATTTATAATATAAGTATGATATTTTGTTGTTTGTTGTTCAATTGTAATATTTTTATTATGCTTGGGTGTTTTCTACCTCTTCTAATCCATTATTCCGCAACGCCGTACAAAAATCATGCGACAAGGAGAAAATGATCGAGTATGCCACCCCCTTCTTCACCTGAACTCAGTACAAATACAAATACAAAAATCTTTATTGCTGTTTGTAGGTAAGATAAGATAATACCAAACATTTTAAAAGTTGCCCCATACAAACTGGCCTCTGCGAGAGGCATGCAATATGTCTGGCAAGACAATTTGTTAGTCTTAATTTTTTTTTTTTTTTTTTTTACAGTTGGACAGCTTACATATGCATAGTTCGGTATAGTGCCGAATCTTATTATTTTATACCCTTCTATCATCCTAGATAGGTGTCCTTGGTGATGGTGATTCATATGACCCATAAATTTTGTTCACGGGCCTATAGTCTATTAGGTATGTAAATCTACATTTGTGGTAGCGCCCATTGTATGCGCCCAGTGAGCCGCACTTGGCCAGCCTAGTAGATTTCAAGGTCAGAGTGGGTAAGTATGATTGATCATGTGATGATCTTTAGCAAAGTTGTTGTACATGAGTTAAAGAATGTTTCTGAGTTGGTACAACTAATTTTCAACAGGTGGCTTAGCAATGCGCGTAGGGTACAGATAGTTCACAATAAAAAAAAGTTGGCAGTCAAGCATGGCTAGGACTAAGAACTTCCGTTAAGTGAAAACTAATAACTTAGAATTTATTATATACTAGCGGCCCGTTCCAGCTTCGCTCGGATAATAACCTAGATACCAACTCCAGCGCCATCTGCCGGGCTGATTTGTGAATCTAAACCATGGAGGGCCCTACCCAAACGCATACAGAAAAATTAATTCAAATCGGTTCAGCCGTTTAGGAGGAGTTCACTAACAACGAAAAGTGGCATTGATTTTTATATAAATAATATATAGATTTAGAACTTTCTAAATAACAGTACTAATGTTGCACAATACGTAGCTTTTATACCTCCAGCTAACGCCTTTACGCATGTCGATAACGTGAGGTCTCAAGTTTTCACCCAACCAAAGATCGTTTAACGCGCATGTGCCGCTGCGCTGCGCTGCTCCGCCGTCACTTCGACGCTACCCCGCTCTATTACATTCCGAGAGCATTTATATATTATGGTAGCAAAATTTGGGTAGGTATTTAAGGCAAGGTGAACATTGTCATAGTTCTCCTATTATATCCCCCCCCACACGGAGGTGCCGACCTGGCTGGTGAGTAGCGGGGCAAAATGAATCCCTCAATTTAGATCCCCTGGCAGGTGGATAGTCCCTCCAAAATGATTTCTCTTTTTGAGAATCTCTATATTTTAGTTATAAATAACAATCAATTTAAACTTCAGATTGCCTCAAACCCATTTTTTGTAAAACATATGTATGTATTTGCACGCGCCTGGCAATTTTAAAACCTAGACGACATCGTCTGGCTTATTGCGTTTTTTTATTCTTTAAACATTAAACTACAACGTATAAAAAATCGTATTGCCTCAAACATATCCACTGAATAACAAAATAAAACAAAAAGTAAAAAAAATAATGGATGCATTTTGCCCCTTCTACACACCTTCGTGTTGAGGTATAATAGGAGAGTTATGTGACAAGTTTCCAGCTTGCTACCTACCAAAATTTGCTAGAAGCTCTTGGAATATTAACAGTATTAACATTACGGTGTCAGCTAGCCTATCGGTTTTTAATCGGATACACTTCGGAGAGTGTGCTTCTGATTTACATGATCTAATACCACTTTTTTTTGCCCTTTTTTATATCGGAATGATTGTAGCTCAAAAGAGCGACATCGTTTCATGGTTGATGTTCCAAAGACACGAACGAAGAGATTTGACTTTACTTTTGTGATAAGAACGTCTAGGCTGTGGAACATGTTGCCCGAGTGGCTTTTCCCCGATGGTTACAATCTTAGTGTCTTCAAATCGAGGGTGAATCGGTTTTTTTCGCTTAACATCAGGCGAGATGGCGGTCAAGTGTAAACCTATGAAAGTTAAAAAAAAGACAGGTGATTCGAACCTTCACACTACACTTATTAAAAAAGTAAATACAATGAAATTAAAATACTTTGATTATGATTTAAGTTTTTATTTTACAAAATCTTATATTTTCGCTTATAAAATTGTTCGTTACACTACAAATTTAAATTAATATACTCACAAATTATTTTTATTTACAATTGAACATAAAAAATTGTAAATGGGCTACACACAACTGCTGTACTGAGTCGAAAGGAGTTTGTTATTGGCATTATTATTAACAAATTTTAAGATGAAACTACGAAAAAAATAGGTGCTTAGGCACCTATGCGTAATGCGTAAAACGCAAGAAATTATATTACTTAAATGTTTGAGAAGTATTACTAGCGCTAACGCGGAAGTGACGCTTCTTGTACGCCAGCCAGACGCGCAAAAATGTCCCTTTAAAAAAAACCGGGCCAATTTTAACCGGGCAAACTTTAGTGTTTCGAATTTGGGTGACGGTGTGCGCACGCAGTGTTAAAAAATCACACACACATTCTTTCTAAGAAGGCCGATAAAAGTATAAGTTTGCTGAAAATGCAACAAAATTGAAATTAAAACTAGACTCTTGCGAGAGAAAGCCACTAACCTCAGTATTAGTAAAGTGGGCTATTTATGCTAATGCTTGTATACTATTTATCCTTTTTTTGGACATTACAGGCTAAAATAAAATGTAAAAAAATATGTTTTGTTAAGCTCCTTTCGACTAAGTGCAGTTCTGCATAATCCTAAATTTTATCGTAAATTACAATTAATATTGTTCTATGTTCTTGTTTCTCGATTGCACTTTTAGCTAGGTAACCTTTGAAGTGTTATAATCTTAATAAATTAGGACTGACCACACTTATGTGAACGCAATCGGCTGTTTAGAAAACAATATTTGGCCCTTCAACGGATGAAAGAATTAAATAACATATGAAAAACTATAAAAACACAATTATTACAAATTTATTGCGTGTTTTATCTAGTTCGTTGGTATTAAACCGGTTTGACCAAACATCTTGAAAACATGATCAAAATATAAATTAGATGTATGCCGTACAAATGTGTGGTTCCAAAAGGTACTTATTGGGTAAATATTGTTTTCCATATAAGTTAGTTGGAAATAAAAGATACAGCAATATTAAAGCCAAATCGTTTTAGAGAACAAGTCGAAGGGCCGGACCACAATATCGGGGACTCATTTAATTCAACGATTGCCGAATGAAGGATATCCGATTAAGGGTCCTTACAAAACGATTCCGTATTATTAAGTGTGGTCAATCCTTTAAGGTAACTAAGAGTATTTGATTTCTTAATTATTATTATCTGTTTCTTTTTCTTACATATAAAATTGGCAGTGATGCAATGGAGAATGAAATATAGTTATTTTTCAAATACATTTACAGTATAAATCTAAGGCTGACTAAATCCAAGTCTCCTAATTTATAAATATAATATAGAATCCTACGAAAATCTGTAGGGTAAGTTATATTTTTAACTAAATTCACCGATGTTTGTCAATTAGAAAATTGTTCACCATAGATTTATCACAATAAAATAGAAATTTACATTCGTATTGAGAAACTCACTTATTTGAAGCAGACCAAAAATCAGTTTCTGAATTTCTGGCACTAGCTATCTACACAAACGTTTTTTCTATTTATCAACCCAATAGACTAAGTAACAAGTCAATGGTTTAACGTCAATCAACGATGATTTAAATCTTTGGATTTAGTTCTTGCGAACCTAACAAAATCTGGAAAGAAAAGGGCAAGAAGGATACAAATGTTATACGACAGTATTCTCATATCTATTAAAACAAATATTTCATTGAAATATATAAGACAGTAAGACATTTTATGAAGGCTAAGTAAGAGGACAAAACAAATGTGACATGAGGTTTTATACTACAAATGTTAATTTATAATTGAATTAGATATTGACCAATATATCAAGGAAGACGATATACTAGATTCAGACGTTTCGCATATGGCTGCAATAACAAAAAAACAAATTTCTCGGTGAAAAACATACACCTACAGGTTTTCATACATACAATTATTAAGTATTCCGATTACAAGTTAAAAAGATCACCTAACTTTTTATACAATGGGTACTGACTTATCTGTCTAGGAAATCTTGCTACTTCGTCTTGGTAGACCACCCTTTGTGGTTGTAAATAGTACGAATTTGGAGTCCTTATACTAACTTGAATAGGCTGTCGTTTCCTCACTTGGTAATTGCTCAACTCGGAAGCAGCGAATTGAGGCTCTGTGTTATAATTATTTCTGAACCTAGCGAATGTGTAGTCCCTATCAGGTGAAATAAATCCACTGGGTACCCTGTTAATAGGAACTGTTGGTGCTAAAGCATCATTGATGATATCGTAGTCATTTTCAACTGAGTTTGCCAAATTTTGCGTGATTATGCTTTCTGGTATAAAAGGTTTACCAGTAGCTGTGTATGGTTTTGAGATTTCTGGTTTAGGTTTTGGTTTATATGGTGCTGGTTCTAAGGGGATTTTGTTTGGTTTATATTTTATTACAGGTCTTGGTGTATCTATGTACGGTTTTATGTAATCTCCAGGAGATAATGTAGATTCTAATTTATCGCGAATAGCTTCGTAATTTTCGTTGTATACTCGCAAGACTTTGGTAGCTAAAAATTTTGCTTGTTGATCAGGTGTTGTTAGTTCCACTGTTGATGTGTCTGGTTCTTCTGTTGTTGTCGTTGTTGTTCGATACCGTGTTGTCGTTTGGTAACGCGTTGTTGTTGGTTGGTACCGAATAGTTGTTTCTATTTTAGTTGTCGTTTCCGGTACTGTTGACGATTCTTTTTTATCGTAATCAATGTCTTCTTCATCGTAGTATTCGTATTCTTCTTCTGGTTTTACTTGTGTTGTTGATGGTGTAGTTATTGTTGTGGTCGGTTTAGTTGTTGTTGTTTGAAGTCTTGTTGTTGTTGGTGGCGGTTCTGGCGTGGTTGTCGTGGTTGTAGTCGTCGTCGTTGTAGTAGTAGTGGTTGTTGGTGGTTTAGTTGTAGTTGTTCTAGTTGTAGTTGGTCTCGCCGTAGTAGGAGCATAAGTGATAGGTTCAGGAGTAGTGCTAGTAGTAGTAGTAGTAGAAGTGGTAGTAGGTTTCGGGGTGGTATGTAAAGGAGCTGTTACGTCCCTACCGTTGACAGGCTGCAGCCCTCTCGGCAGGTACGGGCTACCACCCCTAGACGGTAAAAAAGGACGCTTTACCACTCTCACTGTAGGCCTAACTTCTTTGACCCTAGTTTCTATTTCCTCTTTCTGTCTTCTACTATCGTGGCCGTCTCTTTTATCCTCATAGTCATAATAGTAATCGTCGTCAAATTTTGGTTCTGTTTTTATTTTTGCAGGAACATCTTCATAGTCAATAGGTCTTTTTGCTGGCCTTTTAGGAGCAAAATGTGGTCTAGCAGGCTTGAATCTTTCTTTTTCGATAGGTTCTGGTGGAGGCCTTTGCTGTACAGCGCTAGACTTCACTGACGTCGATGGTCTACTTGTTTCATCTTCGTCCTCATAATCGTAATATTCATCTTCTATTTTAGGCGGGGCTTTAGTCGTCACTACAGGCTTATAATCGTACTTTTCTTTTTCATTGATTGGCACTGGTCGTTTAATTTTTGGTGGCATTCGAGGTTGGCTAAAAATACCAGTGCCTTTCGGTTTAACTAAGCCTGTAGCTTCAGGAGCTGTTGGGGTTTCAATTATTTTTTTATCTAATTCTTCATCTTCATAATTTCTCTCTCTGAATGGTCTTGGACGATCTTCTTTGGGTTTAGGAAGCTCATCATTATATTTTCTACCTTGATTCTGGTATCTTTCTCCTCTTTTTGGTCTGTCATCATCTCTTTCTGGTTTTCGTTCGTCTCTTGAGCGGAAGTTGTAGGGCTTCCTTGGTTCGGGTCTAGTTTCTTCGCGAGGTTTATATTCGTCTCTCGCTGTTGGTCGAACTTCATCCCTAGCAGTAGGTCTGGTTTCATCTCTATAAGGTCTAGATTCTTCTCTGAGTGGTCTTCCTTCATCTCTATTTAGTCTAATTTCTTTTTCAGGTTCTCGTATAAGTGGTCTCGCTTCAGGTTCTCTTGACCGCACGTCGTCTCTGTATGGTCTTGAATCGGAGTCTCTAGCTCTTATTTCATCTCTAGGACGTAACTCATCCCTTGGCCTGATCTCATCTCTAGGTCTAATTTCATCTCTTGGTCTAATTTCGTCTCTTGATTTTATATCGTCTCTTGATCTAACATCATCTCTTGACCTCACATTATCTCTCGTTCGCACGGGCTCATCGTCATCTCTAATTCGATCTTCATTAACCGGCCTTTTAGGTCTATATTCCTCTTCATCGTCATCTCTTGGTCGCGGTCTTCGTCTAGCTCCTCCTCTGCCCCGACCTTCATCGTACGGTCTTCTGTCATACGGTCTTTTGGCAGCGGGTCTAGCGTACGGTCTACGCTTCTCGTATTCGTCATCTTCGTCTCTTGCTGTGGGTGGAGGACGGCGGGCTGGTCTGCAATTTGAAAAATAGCTAGTTATTTACATTTATTCATACTACATTTTGAGTATTTTTGCAAAAGTTAAGGATTTTATTATCGTTAAGCAGAGAATAGAGCAGGAACTGTGTACACATGAAACATAAACAGCTCACTAAATGTATCCTACTTTTGGGACTCGGAGTCTTCTCTTGCATGTATTGAGTCAAGGCTAGAATCCAGCACGCTGGCCAAGTGGGTGTTGGTAAATGATACATGACCTCGAAACATTGCTCACGATGTTTTTCTTCACTGTTTATAAGCTAGTGGCATTACAGACATGATTTTGAAAAGAATTTGTGCACTTGGGATTTGAGCCTGGAGGCTCCGCATCGGCAGTCGCCATTCTTCCGACTAGACCAGCCGTAACTTAACTGTATATAGCATGGCATCAATTCTCAACCATGGCAAAAGTATTTAGACCCCAAAGTGATGGGAAGAGCAGGACATGTGTATGACAAGCAAACGTGCTTTCCCATAAAAACACAGCACCACGCCATTTGAAAATGAATAACCCTCCGGATCTGAAGTTGCCATCTTCCGACTAGTCTAGCCGTTATTTGATTAGTAGCCGTAACTATTTTAAATAAGCCCGTGGGCTATAATGGACAAGCATCTTGTTTTTCATCAGGCGCAAGTTTTGTTCGTCTTGTCACCCAATTTATGTCATTTTTATAATCATGTCCAGCAGTGGAGTACTAAGCAGAAGAATATTGGTGTATCATACCTCTCGTCTTCGTAGTCATCTGCGGCTGGTCTGTTCTTCTTCCCCGGTCTTCCTCCGGGTCTTGGTCTTGGTCTTCTTCTATTGTAGTCTCTGAAAAGAAAAAATATAACGTGTGACAAAAAGTATATATTTCGCCTAGTGTTTTTTCATCAAAATATTGACAAAATGCGGCGGTATATTAGTCGGAGTGTTTTTAATTAAATCAGTTTCTTCTAGGTTAGCGCGTTTAATTGCGAGATAGCGGTCAAGTGCAATGGACTAAAAACACTTTTTTACAAAACACCATCAATAAGGTTTGCTCTTGACCACCGTGTCGCTTGAAGCTAAGCGACGATGCGATCTATGACGGAGCGAGTTAACCTAGAAAAAAATTGGCAGTCATAGTCGGTAGGACTGCCGACAGAACTAATAACTCAGAATTTGATAGCTCGATAGAACGTGACGCTTGGGCTCAATTCACAGCCCACGGAAAATCTGTATGTGGTGCGCAAGAAGAACTTTTCACTTCAAAAACCGATTTATTCTACACTTGAAGACGCCCAGATGATATTCATCAGGAAATATCCAAGCAACGCATTCTAAAGTATTAATGTTCTTATTACAATGGTTTTTTTTTTAAATTGGCAGAGCCTTTATTAACAAAACTAAAATACAATGAGACTACACTACATACCTAACAACTACATACACTAAGCACACCTGAATTATCCATAGACCAATGAAGGTGTACAGATAATCAAGATGTTCAAGCCCACTACCAATCGGAAGCGTACGGCATTACCACGCTGAATGGCAATGCTTATGCGTTGGGCCAAATAAACGCCAGTATCTTGGTCACGCGTCGCGTCGACCAAGCGCTCGGAAAGGCTTTTGAAGATGAGGTGAGCTCCCGGCCCCCACGGACCCAATTTTAAAATTAAAATGGTATTGATTCCCACACAACATAAGGTGACCATGTTTATGCTATATTCAAAGTCGTTAGAATTTCCACCACCATTAAAAAAAATGTAACCGACTGCTTAAAAGAAGGAGGTTCTCGATTTGATTGTACGTTTTTATGTATATTACGCGATAGCGCCGCCAATTGCGATTTTAATGGTAATTATTTTGTTTGGTAGACCATTGTTCAGAAGTAGTCCATATTAATCTTGTTTTTTTTTTTTTTTTTTTTCATGTACCTATACGACGGTACGTAGTGATACATTCTTAAGAAGTTTCTTCGGGTGTCTGAATCTATGTATACTATGTATATTATAAAGCTGAAGCGTTTTTTTGTTTGTTTGAACGCAAGGATCTCGGGAACTACTGGTCCGAATTTGAAGATTCTTTCTTTTTTCTTGGATTTCTTGGATAGTCCATTTATCAACAGGAGCGGAGCATGAATGAAAAATGTAACAAAAACAGGAAAAAGTATTGCTTTTTGAGATCTTTCGTTGCGTGACAGCGTGTGTCTATCTTATAACACGTTGCGTCACTAGAATCTAAGGTAACTTAATATTCTAGATTTGAATTGGTACGACCAATTTTCGTTAGATGGCGTAGCAACGCGCGCACGGATCAGCTAGTTTAATTATAAATAGAGGCCGGTTTTTGTTGTTTTTAAAAATAATAAATTGTTATACTATACATGGGATGAGCCGGAACTACTAGACCGATTTCAAAAATTCTTTCACTGTTGAATACGTACATGATCCCTAAGTGCTATAGGCTTTGATGAAACTAAGTAAACGAAGATAAGGTACGCTCTAATATAAAGACAGCATAATATGCCGAAAATATCACACAAGTATACGCAATGTGCACACAGCTTCACGTGAGAGACGTGATATGACATGACGTGAATGAATGACAAAGACATCATGACAAGTAGGCAGTAGATGCAAATGAGATAGCTATACATCACATTTGTTTAGATATTTTTTTTGACAAGAATAGAAAGACATACAAATGCACTGGCATGAAAGAGACAAAATAGCCGCAACTAACATATCGCCGGTCGTGTTGCACTCTTACGCTGTATGTATATCGGTCTCTTTTTAGAAATGGCCAATTGTAAAATTGTTTACAACAGAAAAATAATTTTAGATGTAATAATCATTGAACTGTTATGGAAATAATTAAAGATTTTGTGTACCTACGCATGAAAAGTGATACCATGGAATTTGTTCTTGGTCTTTGAACTGTTTGTGCACCTTGCAAAAGCAGAATAAGACATTTTTACGGCTCATATCGGATTTTTTTGAATTGTTAGCGAACGTCCACTCAACTTGTGGCTCCTGTTGCGACTGAGACTCAATCAGGAGACGTCACCTGATTTTGCATTGGGATCGTAGCAGAGCGCGTGCCGCTTCTTAGTGTTTTAAGACTTCAATGGCTATAGGTCATACCGCGAGCGAACGTGTGACACATGGGTTTACCACGAGTGAACCCGGGGTGCCTGGGGAGGGGTGGTGGTGATTAATGAAATAGCAACCGATGATCAAAAGCATAATAATCACCTGTCATCATACTCATCATATTCCCTGGGCTGGTAGTAGTAATCATCATCATAGTAGTCGTAGTAATAAGGTCTGCGTCTGCCGGCCGGTCGCGGGCGCGGCGCCGGCGCAGCGGTGGTGGTGGTGGTCGTGGGGGGTGGGGGAGGAGGGGCGACGGTGGTCGTAGACGCTGCTTTGTACAGGGCTTCGTTTCTGAAAGAAATATTTTTTTATTAGTAAAATTACCGTTGGATGTGGCTTAGAATAAAATGACTGAAATAATGTTGAATGTAAGTCCAATGCTCAAACAAAAAGTCGCACTAAAATTAGCAATAACTGTTCAAAGGCATGGCAACTGTAAAAAAGCTAAGTTCCGGTTTGAAGGGCAATGTTTCCAGTGAAATTACAAGGCATCTTACACTCGGTAATATTATTTATCCAGTATTTTAACTCGGCCGTATATTTGAAATCAATGCCTACAGCCGCGCGGTAGGTACACAAACATGCGATAGGGTTGTCCGCCTCCAGCAATTACATTTGCCTACTTTGTGTTTTCAACAATATACAAATGCTATTCGTCATATTAAATATGTACTTGAAGTTATTTTTAACGGAAAATTCACGCGGTTATTGTTAAAAAAACGAGGCGCGTAGGTATAGCACGCGTTTCATCGTATATAGATAATATTATTATTGTCTTATATCTCTGGGTGACGAGCGCAGTACAATGCTAGCTAATGATTTGGACTCTTCAAGTTCTTGTTACTGTGCTGTTATGGGCAGGCATGTTGGTTACCCTCAGGCACATATCCTGCTCGGCTTGTCAGTTTTTAAGCATACAAAAAAAAATTGGTAGTCATAGGAACTGCCGATAGAAGTGAAAACTTTTAACTCAGAATTTGATAGCTTACTTTGGAACTTTGGACTACACGTGTGTAAACGGAGGGCGTGGCCTTGGCATCATGGCATGGTCATCTAGAAATGCGTCAGCATTTCCTATTGGCTGATGTATTTCATGGCATGATGCCGAGGCCACGCCCTTTCAGCATTTGCCATTAGCTGACGCATTTCTAAATGGCCAGTAGCCGGAGTCCCGAGTTTACCCGAAGATTTCTTATCATACCCGAGCGTGATGCTAGAATCCAATTCACAGCCCACGAAATATCTGTCTAGGCGCGCCTAAAGAAGTTTTCACTTCAAAAATGATTCTGTGGTTTTATGAAAGCACGGAAAAAGTGAAACTTTTTTTTGCATTGTAGACATTTAACAAAAAATTTATGGTTAAATATTCTATTTAAGTAAGTAAATTAAGTAATTTAAATAATTAAACGAGTAACGCCGCCATATTGACCTCGGATGCTCTGTCGAGTGCCTTTCGTTTAGTCCCTACTCCGAAGCCGACCATCACGCGACATGTCCCCTGTGACGCCCCCTCGCCTGGGTTCAGCTAGTAGTTTATATATACCTGTTGAAATAGTTAGGTGAGTTCTTGCAGTCCACTTCGGAGACGAAGTGGCAGATGAACGTCTTCTGGTCGAAGGCCGTGTAGTTGGCGCAGAGGAAGTCATATCGCGTGCCGAACAGACAGTGGTGGTACACCTGTAGAGGAATAGAGGTTAGAAATTATTTCGAGTAAAAACTGAGAAAGAAGGCGCAATTTCGAGCAAGACGAAAGTCAAGAAATATCGTCGCAAAATTGCTAGCTTATCGGGTTTTTATCAGTTACACTTCGGAGAATGTGCAACTGGTCTGCGTGATTTAATACCATCTTGCTCCTTTTCTATCGGAGCTCTCGTAGCTCGTAGAAGTAGCATCGTTTTATGGTTGATGTTCCAAGGACAGGAACGACGAGATAAGAACATTTAGGCTGTGGAATTCGTTGCCGGAGTGGGTTTTCACAACCCACACACACACACCAACTCAATCGGCAGTCTAGACGTTCTTACCACAAAAGTAGAGTCAAACTTCTTCGTTCTTTTTTTAAAATAAAGAGTGACGAGACGGGCATGTCATGTGCCTGATGGTAAGCAACATGCCTGCCACATAACAGCACAGTGACATGCAGCTATTGGAACATGAAGAATCCAAATCATTACTTAGCACTGCACTGCGCTCGTCACCCAGAGATCTAGAATGTTATATCTCTAAGCCCTGTAATTTCTCTGGAAACATTGCCCTTCAAACTGGAACACAGTAATGATAATCGTTCGTGTCTTTGGAACATCAACCATAAACTTGCCACTTCTTCGAGCTACTTGAAGTTCGATAGAAAAAAGGACAAGGTGGTATTAGATCACGCAGATCAGTAACACACTCTCCGAAGTGTATTTAAAACTATAGGTAAATACTAACTTGGCATTTATGAGGCACAGATGCATAGAACCCGTCATGAAGGCCATCGCACTTGAAGTCCATGGTTTCCGGAGGAGGGACCATTTCGTAGAACGGGTACTCCGAGAGGTTGTACCCATTCAGCTCCCGAGGCAGGTTTGGGTCGAGGAGGTAGTCTATTTGAGGAATCCCAGTGTATTTAGAGTTTGTAGTGTTCGCTTCTTCACCTTCGGCTGTAGTTTCTATCTGCAATTAGAAAAAGATACAATTAAATTAAATGTAAATAACAATAAAGGTGTTTAAAGTTACGGCTGATTTAGTCGAAATTACGGCAGAAGAAGTTCGACTCCCCCGAAGGGTGGCGCATTGACGAGGCCGGGGGGCTCAGTAGCCGTGGCTTGGTTACCTACGGTGAAGAGAAGAGGAATCCCGAGGTGGGGCCGCTCGTCTAGGCTTTGCCTCCAAGCCGACGATGATGAGACCATGTAGGTTGCACGGTATTGGTCATCGCGCCACGCAACTGAGGTGGGCTGCGATGTTGGGGATAGGCATCGCAGCTGTGTGTGTCTAATTCTAATTCAGGGTCGGGGTGATAAGTCTGTACTGACGTCCCGCTAGGGGTGCACTTCCCCCCTGCCCGCCTACCCAAATCAGCCGAGCTCCTCAAAATAACTCACCACGGCCTTGGGTCGCCGGCATACCAGTTTCACTCCCATTTCGTCAGGTGTTGTGTTTCTGCAATACTTGATTTGGAATCTGTCGATGATACGTGTCCTTTGCCCGCCGCAGCCTTAATGAGGTCGCCACCGTTAAATAACACACGCGGTGGGGTTACAGGGGAAAAGAAGTGCCAGTATTGCGGTAAGCCGCTATCCCTATCCTCTGCAGCAGAAAAGGCGGCAGGACTACAGACCTGAAGCATCACCTGCGGAAGCATCTGACACCCACTTACGAGTATTAGCTGGTTGGCAAGGTAGTCACGGCTTATACTGAGTTCAGGTGCGTCAATAATGGGAGTGTGCCCAATATAAGAGCCCAGAGACGGGCAAGCCACGCCGGGAGAATGCGAGAACAGTCCCGCGTTCCCGTCAAAAGCGGCAAAGATGGAACTTCATGGAGGTTTTAGTCGGTAGAGGCACTATGTTTGCATGGTGTCGAGTTCAACATAACCCGATCGTCCTCCTCAGGTGGAAAAGTATCCGTAAAAACATTTCCTCCACATAAAAAAGAAAAAGTTCGACTGCTGTTCCCTGCAACTGCCCAGAGTATAAACCCATACTCCACCACTTGGAAGTCATGTGCGTAATGCCACTAAAACATTGATGATGGTAACATGACGATAACGGCAATTAAAGTGTAAAAAACGGTGAAGGAAAATTTCGTGAATAAATCGTAAAGTTTCTAGAAACTTGCGAGGTTCTTGATATGTCATCCAACAACCTGCACTGGGCCAGCGTGGTGGTGGACATTTACTCTGAAAACACGTATGACCTCGAAATATTGTCAGAACATGCTGGCTTCCTCACGATGTTTATCTTCACGTTAAAACCCGTAGGGACGACAAACTTGTACTTAAAAGCTACTAAGTAAGCTAGGTAAATTTTAGAGGTCCCACATAAATCTTATTGAAATCTGTGGGGCCGTCTTTGAAATATCACTAAAAAACTAAGATTTGCTCACATGAAACTGGACGACATATTCGTAGATGTCATAAAAAATATTAAATTTAGTCGAGTGTCTTGCTTTAATTTGAAATTGAAGACTTTGTTTTCTTCGGAAAAAAGTAAGTTTTACTGGATGTACCCTGAGCAGGTACATTCAGTGGTTTATATCAATGGTAGCAGCAGGTCTGCTACGGAAACAACCCCTGAATAATCCGATCCGACCGACAGCTGTCCGAATAATCGGTAAGGTAGTTAAATGCTTTCGGAATAAGGTTTACGACACAAAAACTGTCCAATCTATGTCGTCGGAATCCGGTATGAACGAATCGCCCGAACCGACTGATTGTGTTTCGTGGTAAGAAACGTCCATAAGTTCGGCCGATATATCGTTTATCAGACTTCGTAGTAGACCTGGCACCGACCGCAAGTGTCGACCACCAACCACAAGTAGCTGTCGCTCGCTTCAGCTACTTTTGTAGCCGCTTCTAGCTTCTTTCGGCGGTGTTTGTGACTGTCACGTGTGGCCAGTGTGTGGCGACACTTAGCCTAACATATTAATTTTTAAATTCTATAAATAAATGATTTCCAATACGGTTATATCTCAATCCACATCCTGTCTCGAGCTAGGCGCGGCGTTCCAAGGTGATCTACTTTTCATTTCCTTGCTCATGTCTTTGTGCTGTTGATGGCAAATGGGTATTTTTTTGGTTCAATGTTTCTTCATCTGAATAAAGTTTTCATTAAAATAGCTTAGTTTTCTCGGAATACAACAAAAACTGACTTCAATGTAAAATTAAACTCAGTCACTAAATAATACCATATTTTCTGTAAAATCTACGAATAAGGCTAAGTATATTTTAGTTTTTTGTTAGTAATTCAAAAACCGCTAAAATAATTCTTCTCCTATGAAATATGACCTACCGAAACAACATAATCATATCAAATTTGATTAAAAATTGACGGAGCTATCACGTATCCTCGCTCTTTTTTGAACCTGTTTTTGAAACCTCTTAATTTTTTGAAGTCGGTTAAAACTACAATTACAATAACACTGTCAATACTCCAATACATCTTACTACGAGTATTTATACTAAGCGCGGCTAAAATATTCTCATCACTATTTATACTAAACTCGTCTAAATTGTTCCTCAAAGTTGGGAAGTTGAACATGCTAACGTTATATCAAGCACAGATTCACTCTTGTATGGTGTACTGTTTGCATCTTTGGCATGGGTCGGCTATGTATCAGCTGGAGGCTCTAGAATCGATAGAGACGTGCCAAAACGCTCGTAAGCAACTATATTTACATTGTTAATATTAGTTTTATGGATTATGTATAATCCCCGAATAACCTACTCTGAACTGCTCCAGGCGCAAAGGTTCCCAAAACCAGAATATTTTGGCTAAGTGGCAACAAGTTAGTTAATAGCAATTCTGGTTGAACACGTAACTTCGCGAAAGTCTACTGAAATAATTTATTGTCTGTCATAATTCATTATGTTGACATCTCTTTTATTTGACGCTGCATCTTTATGGCCCATATGTGGTTCAATCAACTAAAGCTAAACTATTAGGTGTGGCTTTGATTTGTCCACTCCTAGAGATGTGGTTTAAAGTTGCTAGAACGCTATTTCGCAATAGTGAGGTCGTGGCTTCGTATTCCGCCAACACGATTCAGTATTTTTCCAATTGACTATTCATAGACACCACTATCATCAACACTGACTTTAACGGTGAAAAAAAAAACGTTGTGAGGTAACCCACATGTTTCAAGGAAGTCATATTTTAAGGATGTGCATAAAGCATAAACCACTAAATAATATTCCTACAGCTAGGACCCGGGGCCTTCTCTCGCAAGGAGATAGTCAAGGTCATAATCCACCACGCTGGCCCAGTGCGGATTGGTGGATGGTATATGACTTTCTCACGATGGTTTCCTTTACCGTTTTAAGTTAGCGGCATTACGCATTTAAAGCTATGGGTTATTCATAAATCACTCACATCAATTTAGGTGGACAATTCACACACAACACCACCTGACCCCAAACTAAGCAAAGCTTGGTGGATTATGACTCTCTACTAGCGAGAGAAGGCCCAACCCCTGTAATCGTTTGAAATAACCAAAAACGTTGTTTCTCAGTTGTTCTCCCAACTTATGCTTCTTATCTTTTTTGGTGCTTCTATGATCTTGATTCACAGGACCTTTTCTGTGAATCAAGATCTTAGAAAACATTTGATGGCTTGAAAATGTAAAGTAGTTTTTCGTCTGTTTTTTAACTATCGCTATATTTTTGGGTGCTCATATGATCTTAATTTACAGAAAAGATCTGTGATCTTCCTCTTCTTAGAAACGACTCAAGCTTTTCAATGGCTTGTGTTTGCAATCAAAAGTAGCTGCTCACAAACATGTTACTTAACTTTTTCTATATATTTCAGAGTTCTTGTGACATTGTCTCAAAAAAAGGTCTATGGTCTTCTAATTCTTGGAAAGTACCCAAGCCTTTCAGCGAAGCCTTTCAGGTCCTTTGAAATAGTAGCAGTCCCTGATATCGTTAGGAATCAGTGGAAGTGTCGGGACCAGAAGCCCAACTTTAAAAATGCCTTTCAATGGCTTGTTTATGGCATGAGGTGTTTCTCACCTGATCTCCATCCTCAGCGGCTTCTTCTGGCGCAGCTGTGGTGGTGGAAGTCTTTGCTGAGAAGAAGAGGGATGTAGCCTTCACGGCTGATGTGGTTGGTAGCTCGCTGCATAGCGTCAGGAATCCTACACCTGAAAATAGAAGAGATATTTTGTTAAAACAAAATTATACACGACATAATATTATGTACAACTCAGTCTTCTTGCTTTGATGTAAATTAGCATAGATCTTTTGCATCGTTGCTACCTGTTACATGTAAAACAGCTCTGCTTTAAGCTTAGAGGGTATTCTTTTCTTTCAAAGTGTATGTTATGCTACCGACCCTAAAACTAAAATGACGTAAGTCTAGGGTGACAAGAATTTCACTATATCCTATCCATCTAATAACTTTCAACAACCAATTCTTGGTCTTGGGTACTATATTGGGTCCTCACTGTGTTTTGTTTTTGCGACACTGCCGAACATCACATCTTTCACATACTTCAAGCCGTTTCTGCAGCACTGATACCACAATGGAACTCGTTAAGAGGAGTGACCGTAAGAAAAAACCTAAAAGAGGAAAAAACAAATGAATTACGGTTTTCAAAACACAAAAGCATGAGTAAACAGCTGTATAAATTTGATTTCTATTTTCTTATCTGTGGTTAGAATCTAATACGAGTACATAATCTGAATTTCGGAAACGGTTCCAACTATTTTCTCGCAATTTAGTGTGCAGATAGTTACGGAAGCGATACATCAATCTAACTAGGCTTAATTTTTAGAAAACTTCATTTTATCCGTGTTTTCAAGGAATTAAACCGAGCAAACCTAGGTCATCCAGGTACTAAACGCTGATTATTGAATTTTGGCATTACTGTGGTGGATCTTCGGATTTAGGTTTAGAAGTTTTCGGTAATTAAGTATTATCATTTAAGTCTTTTTCGTAACCAAAATTAATCTAGTTATAAATATGTCACCGGTGATAGAGGGAGATGGAAGTAGATTATCGTGGAGAAGTGGTTGAGACGTGGTGGTCACGACTCTCATACATGAGGAACACGACTCAAGGACATGAATCCTTGAGATTTTCCCCACAAAAATGTATTCAACGCTGCTTATGCAGTTTTCAGTTCTAAAAAGTGCCTTATACATAATATACATATAAATTATAGACCTAAGAGATAAAACACCTATTATCTCCGGCGATGTGGACTTAGGTGATGATTTGGACTCCTCATGTCCCAAAAGCTGCACATCACTGTGCTCCTATGGGCAGGCATATATGTCTTACCCATCCTGTCATTATATTATTAAATAAACATTGGCAATCTTAAGGACTGCCGATAGCAGTGAAAACTTATAACTCAGAATTTGATGGCTCACTTTGTAAACTGCCAACAACTGCTGATAGCCAATGGGAAATGCTGACACATTTCTAGGCAGCCAATGGCTATGTTCCCGAGTTTACCCGAAAATTTCTTATCATTGCCGAGCGTGACGCTAGAATTCAATTCACAGCTTACGAAAAATCTATCTGTGATGCATCAAAAGAAGTTTTAACTTTAAAACACACATTACATTATTGGCAGTCTTCTAGTTCCCGTTTTTGCGTATGTCTGCCATTTGTCCACGAGCTTGCAAATATTTCGCTGTACGAAGCAAGGACAAAAAACTGACGCAAGCGCACATCTGAATACATAATCCTGAGTTAAGTGAGTTTAAGATGAATGTGTGATGTAGTCGACCTTCGAGAAATTCGGCATCGATTCGATTTTTCCTTAACTACGGTCGAATGCTTAAGGCATTTGTATTTGGGGAACTTCTTGGGGTTTCCATTTTAACTTATGTTGATATCTGTTTCTTTTTCTGGGTATTTTGAGTGTTTAAAGATCAGGGTCGTTTTAAAAGCAATTTACATTTGAAATGGACTAAGCCTTTTTATTTGGAATTTGGATTTTTTTGTATGTAAGGCGAGGTTAAATTTAAACCTATTCTGTATATAAGGAATTTAGAAAAGGTAAGGCTTGTAATTCTAGTCCAGAAAGAAATACGGTCACTATGGCAAACACTTCTGTAAATTGTTTTGTTTTGAGAGCGATTCTACTCGTAGTAAGTATTTAGGATACTTTCCTTCCTAATCAGTACAAATAAAATTACATACACCATTATAAAACTAGTTCGGATGTTTGTTGCTCATTCACGTTGGAAAAGAGGAACGGATCGAGTTGAAATTTAGGTTACAGTTAGATTATAGTCGGGATACATATATAGATTAACAGACATACTTATTATTCATAGAAAAATGGGGAACGAAATCCTCGGGTAAAACTGCGAATGCTGCTAGGATTATAAATTTACTAGCTGAATCGTGCGCGCGTTGCTACGCCATCTATTGAAAATTGGTCGTACCAATTTAAATCCAGAACAAATTTGGTTACCTTCGTTACCTTAGATTCTAATGACGCAACCTTCTAGAAGATAGGCACATGCTATCACGCAACGAAAGCTCTCAAAAAGCAATATTTATTCCCGTTTTTGTTACATTTTTCATTCATACTCCGCTTCTGTTAATAGTAGCGTAATGTTATATAGCCTATAGCCTTCCTCGGTAAATGGACTATCCAACAGAAAAATAATCTTTCAACTCGTACCAATAGTTCCCGAGATCCTAGCGTTCAAACAATCAAACAAACAAACTCTTCAGCTTTATAATATTAGTATAGATTAGATTACTGTAGGTACTTATTACCCGACTGAAAGAAGGGTTATGTTTTTCGCATGTATCTTGTATGTTTGTACATTTCTTTATTCCCACGTATCTTCCAAACGGCTGGATGGATTTAGACAATTAAGATATCGTTAAGGCCGATTTACATCAGACGAGCAAATGCTCATTCTATCCCCACTGTATCAAATTCATTTGGTGTAAACAAACGTAGAACATTCTTTCGTTGTTTTGTTTGCGTTCGCAAAGATTCTATGGAATATATAATATGGAAAACGCTAAGAACGATCTTTCGTTTACACTAAAAGATCGAGAAAGAATGGTCTTGTTCCAGCTCTAGCTCTATGTTCGTTCAGTTTAAATCGGCCTTTAGATGCCTCTCAATCACTCTTAGATATTTTTAAATGTTCATTTAAGTGTTGATTTTTTTCAGTCGGGTTTTTTAAATTTAAGTTATTTTATAGATTGTATTGTATTTATATTATTACACTAGCAATGCTCCACGGTTTCATCCTGGGAGTTCCCGTTAATTTCTCGCAGTAAAAATAGTCTATGTGCTATTCCGGATTAGTCTATGTTCCAAATTTCAATACCATCCGTTTAGCTGAGGCATTTGTAACATAGGATTTACAGTCGTGATTCTTTATAGGTCAAATTAAATCTTATACTTAACTAAATTGTATGGTGTCGAAATATTCATTATTTTACCTGTATTTTCAACACGAAAACTTGATATCAAAATATGCAGAGCGTAGTCGTGAACAGCTGAATTCAATCTCATAAAATAAAGATGAGCAGTATATGTCAAGGTTTTAGAATGGATCTTGATCCTTCTGGAAATGTCACGTAAGGCGTATTATCCTGTGTTGTTGTTTTTATGCGAACAATAGCAGGCCCCGCGGTTTTACCCGCGTGGTTTCTTAGTTATTTTCTTGTAATAAAAACCCTATGTGTTATAGACCAAGAGCCCATGCACCCCAGACCTTCGTTATTTTATAAAAGCTGAACGTTTGTCAGAGTATGCTCCCAACACAGTTAAGAACGATGGCCCATGATGAAGTTTGGATCATCCTGGCTTTGGCAGATAAACGGTACTAAAGGTGTACCGATCTAAATTTGTCAAATTATAAAGTCTGATATTTTGGTAATACCTTCAGAATATTATTAAAAATCACACCAATAATTGCCAGACACTTAACATCGTGGCAAACACTTGCCAGACACCCATGTTGTGTTAATGTCCAAGCAATTATAATTCTACTTGCGTCATAATATGCGCACTGATTTTTAAACATAATATTTGGGTTACAATTAGCAGCCTAATTATCATAAGCAGCCCACTAAAAGTTCCCACTGCTGGGACTTGGCGCCTTAGTACCATTTATTTGCCAAAGCCAGGATGACCCAAACTTCATAATGGTCCATCGTTCTTACCTGTGTTAGGAGCATGCGCTGACAACTTTTTAGCTTTTATAAAATAACGAAGGTCTGGGGTTCACGGGCTCTTGTTCTATTATATTAATATTTTAGATACCTCATATTTCAGAGTAATTTCTGTGTTCCAAATTTCAACACGATCCGTTCAGTCGTTCCGTACAAAATCTTGACCATCTAAATTTGCTGGTTCATATTAATTTATTAATGATTTTTATCTAATACATTCCGGAGAGTATGCAACTAATCTACGTGACCTAATACCACATTTCCTTTGTTTTCTATCGGACTACTCGTAACTCGAGAATAAGACATCGTGTCATGGCTTCCATCGAACGAGGAGTTTTTACCACTTTTTTGTTATGATAACGTATAGGCTGTATGGAAAGCGTTGCCTGAGTGGGATTTTCTCGATGGTTACATTCAAATCGAGAGTGAATCGGTTTCTTCTAGGTTAGCACGCTCCATCTTAGACCGCATCGTCGCTTAACATCAGGCGAGATGGTGATCAAGTACAAACCTAACATAGTTAAAAAACGAAGTAAAATGTTTCAATAGTTTAGGTTATAAACATGTAGATGCATAGTTTTTTAGAAGTCTGATCTAATATTTAAGTCTTCCTGCATTAGACAAACGAAAATAACAAAAAATAAAATAATGTATAAAACGTTAAGAAAAGGCATGGACCTAAGAGTCCGAGGAGGTGAAATTTTTCAAACAATAAAAAAAAAACGAAGTAAAAATAATTGCCTACTTCTTCGTTCCTCAGTCTAGTCAGGAAGATACTTTAATCGTATGTAATCAATTATTGTAATCAATCTATATATAACATAATTAATCAACAGTGACCCAGATGAATGCGAAATTAATTAATCTGTCCAACCGATTGACCTATAACGTAATGACACGCACAACTCATTAATAATATTGCATCCGTAATTAATTTATTGTAGACTGATTTTATAATCCCTATGTCAAAAGAAATAGTCGTGATTTAATTTTATATATTACAGTTGTTATACTTATAACACGCTTGGAAAAATGTAGAGAGTGATTTCACTCTCAAGATATTAACGATGCCCTCGCATATATTTTATTTTGAACAAGCAGAGCCTTTATTTAACAAGACTAAATTACATACAGTGAAAACTACACTTAGTAGGTGTACCTACTTAAGTGTAGTTTCCACTTATTACTTAATCACTTTTTTTTATTTCGCCTGTTTGCGGTCTCCACTCCAGAACCCGTCTACTCCAACGGTTATCGGTTCTGTGACAGACAGGTATTGCCAGCCCACTGTCATTTCAGCTTGCTGATGCGCTGAGCTATGTTGGCGACTTTAGTTCTCTGACAGATTATTTATTATCATTGCAAATACGAATACTAATCTTTCAGAGAAACTCCAAGCATAACTCTTTCCATTTCTCGCTGATCAACATTGAAACACTATCGGTTTTGTACCGCGCTCTTATAGTTAGTGTCCAGTGGAATTTGATAGCTTACCTTGGAAACTACACGGGTGTAACCGGAGGGCGTGGCCTCGCCATCTTGGCATGGCCATCTAGAAAGGAATCAGCATTTCCCATTGGCTGATGCGTTTCTAGATGGCCATGCCATGATGGCCTATCTACGCCCTTTCAGCATTTCTCATTGGCTGACGTATTTCTAGATGGCCAATAGCCATGGTCCCGAGTTTACCCGAAGCTTTCTTATCATACCCGAGCGTGACGAAAGAAATCAATTCACAGCCCACGAAAAATCTGTCTAGGCGCCCCTAAAGAAGTTTTCACTTCAAAAAACAATAATAAAGAGTACGGACCACAGTATCTGTAGTGACTAAAAATTAAAAATGAGCCTTACATAATTTTGTAGATCCAAAGTTATTTTTTACTGTAGCCTGAGCTTTAGGTAATTGACGAAACTTAATTGATTATGATGATGATGTCTTCCAGCCGATTTCGGCAACGGCAAATGCTTCTATATTTTTTAAAACTAAATTACAATAAATTCTACACCATAAATCTTACAACTTATTAAAACTATGAATATATAAGATGGTGCAAAAGCACACACAGACAAAGAGCAAATATCCATGTTTGTACAAAATTGCTATCTACGTCTTTCAAACGTACCAAACTTTACCACAAAGTAAATTAAGTACTGTGTAATGAAATTTAAAACACCATTATACAATTACGTTTTTAGTTTTTAGTAAGAAATCCATTACGCCCAAATAATTTAAATCACATACATACATAAATAGCCCAATAAATATTCTAACTTTTGGGACTAGCACCCTTTACTTTCAAGGTTGTAATCAACCAAGCTGGCCCACTGTGTGTTTGGCACAAGACGCATAACTTTAAAAGTTTTTTTTTATTGCATAGAGCGACGAGACGAGCACGGCATGTGCCTGATGGTGAGCCACATACCTGCCACATAACAGCACAGTGACACGCAGCTATTGGAACATGAAGAATCCATATCATTACCTACCTAGCACTGCACTGCGCTCATCACCCAGAGATCTAACATATTATATCTCGAAGCCCTGTAATTTCTCTGGAAACATTGCCCTTCAAACTTGAACACAGTAATGCTTGCACATTCCTGCTTGGCGGTAGAAAAACAAACAAAGGTGTGATACTTCCCCAGGAGGAATTTGCTAAGAGTCCTACCACTAATAAACTCGATTCTCGAAAGATACCGGTTTCCTTGTGATGTTTTCCTTCACCGATAAAGTTAGTGATAAACATGAAAAAAAAACAACTGAATGGACATAATTGAAATTAGGAACACAGTTTGATAATACTCTGGAATGGTACGTACGCTACTTTTTATCTCCGGAAATTAGCGAGAACCCGAGCTACGCGAGTAAAACCAGGATACCTATTACTAGTTGTCTAAAAAAAATTTAAACATCAATTACATTCAAGCTATTGGTACTAAATCCATTAAACTAAAACAATTTAAATTTAAACCAAAAATAGACAATTACAACCAAAACGAAACACGCGATTTCCAAATTCAGAATCAATTTGAATTAAAAGTAGACTATTAAACAAATTTGGTATTATTATAGCGTTTAAATGAGATTTGTACCCAAACTATTCAAGGTTTATCTCTGAATTTAAAAACTTGCAAATTACTCCGCTAGCGTAGTATCTTTACAAGATTCCTTGATTCTTCCGGTTTGAAGGGTAATGTTTCCAAAACAAAATACAAATCATTCAAGTTCAATTTTATTTCTTTTGCTTTAAGTTGTAGTTATTTTAGAGGTTCGAAAAACGTTTTGCTCCTAGACAATTTCGACCACTACTGGCTAACTGACTACTTAGAGGCACTGAACAAGTCAATCTTACTATTATTCTACTTCTTACAAATATTATGGGCGCGAACATTAGTATTTATGTACGGAAGTTTGTTACTATGGTGCGTTAAAGACTTCAAAGTCCTGCAGGTCTACTACGAAAACAAACTCCGAATGATCGGATCCGACCGACAGCTGAATCGGATTGTAGCCTACCACGAAAAACAGTCAGATCGATACATCTCGGTCGGAAGTTATAGAGTTAGGTCGAATGAGGCTCGGATCGAACGAAACGGCCGATTCGATCCAGCGACCGATTGTCTATCAAGGTAGGAAACTTCCATAAGTTCGGCCGATATATCGTTTATCGGACTTCGTAGTAGGCCTGCTGATCATCGCCGCAAAATAGCTAGCTTATCGGTGTTTTATCGGATACACTTCGGAGAGTGTGCAACTGATCTGCATGATCTAATCCTTGCCTTTTCTTCTATCGGAATCATCGTATCTCAAAAAAGCGACATCGTTTCATGGTTGATGTTCCAAAAACACGAACGAAGAGATTTGACTCCACGTTTATGATAAGAACGTCTAGGTTGTGGAATGCGTTGCCTGAGTGGGATTTTCCCGATAGTTACAATCTTGGTGTCTTCAAATCGAGAGTGAATCGGTTTCTTCTAGGTAAGCACGCTCCATCGTAGATCGCATCGTCGCTTAACATCAGGCGAGATGGTGCGAACCTATTATAGTTAAAAAAAACTCTTTCTAGTAAAAACTACTGAACGGATCTGGATGAAATTTGGTCCATAAATAGATTAAATTACACATTTTATCGGAAGATCGGAAATAAAGCAAGTGCCACCGAGAGATGGGCACTAGTTAATTAAATTGAACATTCACGTAATAATTCATATCTTGAAAATACCATTACTATCCCAAAATTATAAAATTGCATAATTTTTAAGGGTTATCATGATCTTTTTTTAAAATTTATAATACATATTTTGGTACATTTTTGTTCTCTCTCTCTTTCTCTCTTCTTGGCTATATATCCCATATGGTGGTGGGGTCAGCCTTCCTGCTATTTCTTCTCCACTTCGCTCTATCGAAGACATCGTCATCAGACAACTCGCATTCTCTCATATCCTTTTGCACTACAGTCCTTCATCTGGTTTTGGGTCGTCCTCTGGATCTTCGACCAGGGGTGGACAACTGCAGAGCCACGTTCCCTACGTAGTCAGGCGGCGTTCTTTTCACATGTCCATACCATCTCAGCCTACTCTCCTGTAACTTGTCGGCGATGTAGCGCACACCCAGGCTACCTCGCACGTACTCGCTGCGGATTTTATCGAGCCTGGTGACGCCGTACATCCATCAGCATTTTCATTTCGGCAACTTGAATAGTGATGTCCACACTATTTTGTGGGACGGGTCAAATTTCACTGCCATACATAAGGTCGTCAACTAGCTGTACCCTGCGCGTGTTGCTACGCCACCTATCGAAAACGCTCGTACCAACTCAGAAATCTTCTTTGGCTCATACACAACAAGTTTGCCAACGATCATCACATGATCAAATGCCTAGTTTACGATTCTATGAAGGTCATACAGATAAACATTAATTTCTAAATATTCATACCTGCAGGTCTACTACGAAGTCCGATAAACGATATATCGGCCGAACTTATGGTCGTTTCTTACCACGAAACACAATCAGTCGGTTGATCGGATCGGGCGTTTCGTTCATTCCGAATTCCGACCGACATAGATTTGACAGTTTTTGTGTCGTAAACCTTACGTAAGCCATACACGCTACAGTCTTCCGGAGAGGTCTACCTGTGGAGTTATGCCTGCGCAGGCCAACCGAACAGAATTGATTTTCGATCTTGCTCCGGTCACCTGCGCAGGCTTCCCACATACACTCCGGTCTACCTGCGCAGGCATAACTGTACAGGTAGACCTCTCCGGTAGACCGTAGCGTGTATGGCTTACATTACTCCGAAATCATTTAATTACCTTACCGATTATTCGGACAGTTTTCGGTCGGATCCGATTATTCGGAGGTTGTTTTCGTAGTAGACCTGCAGATGCCATAATATAACAATTTCATCTTGAGTGACGAGTCTCATACACTGCAGTGAACTGTACTTTTCATGTTTAAAATAGCTACGTAATACTGTGTGTTATGGACAGGCTTGTTATTTGCCACCAGGCGCATGTTTTGTTCATCCTGTCCCAAAATAGTGTAAAATAAACTTACAGAAGAGACTGAATCCCAGCCATCTGTGCCGGGCCCGTGTCATTGTGCCTCTGTGGTCTGTAACAAAACAAAATATATACTTAGTAATCAATCAATCAATCTATGTATAATAAGTATGTATTTACAACTATATAAGTATTAAATCAGCTATTTGGCCGCCATATTACAAGCTTTGCTTAGTTTGGGGTCAAATGGTGTTGTGTGTCAATTGTCCACCAATATTTATTTTATTTATTTATTTTAATATTTAATCTATGTTTACTAATATTATAAAGCCGAAGAGGTTTTTGAAGTGAACACTTTTCATTGGCGCGCCACAGACACCCTAATAGTACATGCTTAACATTATTAACAACTTTTTCTGAGAGGTCACCTCGGAAACGCGAAAAAAAATTAATTTCCTACAACTTTGTGGTACGCTATAAGACCTTGCTTTGTTAAAAGATTGTTTAGTGACGGGAAAATATATCGATATCTACAAATCTACATATTCTACGTATCTACATATCAAATCTACATATTCTACTATAAGTTACGGTGGTCTAGTCGGGAGAACGGCGGCTGCCGATCCGGAGACCCCGGGTTCAAACCCCACACGCACCACTGTCTTTTCGAAGTCATGTGCTAATGCCGCTAACTTAAAACGGTGAAGGAAAACATCGTGAGGAATCCGAGATGTACCTAGAATCTTTCGAAGTCATGTGTCATCCGCCAACCCGCACTGGGCCAGCGTGGTGGATTATGGCCTTAACTCTCTCCTTGCGAGAGAAGGCCCCGAGTCCCAGCAGTGGGAACGTTTAGTGGGCTGTTGATGATGATGATGACATATTCTACTAATACTATCAGCAAAGATTTGGATATTTTCTGCTCAATCACGTCAAAACGGGTGAACGTATCAGGTTTGAAATTTGAAACACATTTAGATTATGATGGAGATTAGCACATAGGATATTTTTCATCGACAGAAAACAACGTGAATTGGAACTACGTGGGTAAAACCGCGGGTGCGACTTTTACTAAACACTAGCAGTGCCCCGCAGTTTTAGCAATCAAGTTCCCGTCCCTTTATTTTCCCGGGATAAAAAGTTGCCGATATGTTTGGGCAGACTACAAATAATATTCTAACTGCTTTCCAAATTTCAACCAGATCCATTCAGACGTTACAATGTGATTGATCAAACAGTCAAATGGCCAAACATCCAAACATTGACAGTTATAATATTATCTAGTAGCATATATACACCCAGACAGATAACACATATTTATTTTGTCTTCATCACACAAATATTTGCTTTGGGTGGGACTTGAACCTACAGTTTCGCAGGCAGACTTACTCACAACCAAGGTAGCTAAGCCTGCCAATGTGACTGTATGTCTCTTATGCTACTTTCCCCTCATCCCTCTTAACGTATTGGTATAATATTTGTCAAATTTGAAATTTAAAACACTACATAAGTCAAATATACAATAAGAAATAACGTCAACCATAATCATTATCACAATTGTATAACCACACCCCTAACGGTAGCCGGCACAAAGGTGCACATTACGCTGACAGCATTACCCGCTGAATAGCGATGGACAAGTACAAGCCCTTTCTTCTATCGGACTTCGGACTACACTTCGGAGAGTGTGCAACTGATCTACATGATCTAATACCACCTTGCCTTTTCTTCTATCGGAATTATCGTATCTCAAAAAAGCGACATCGTTTCATGGTTGATGTTCCAAATACAAGAACGAAGAGATTTGAGATTTGTGATAAGAACGTCTAGGTTGTGGAACGCATTGCCTGAGTGGGTTTTCCCTGATAGTTACAATCTTGGTGGTCTTCAAATCGAGAGTGAATCAGTTTCTTCTAGGTAAGCACGCTCCAACGTAGATCGTCGCTTAAAATCAGGCGAGATGGTGGTCAAGTGCGAACCTACAATAGTTAAAAAAAAAGCCGGAGCGAGAGTCACCGCCAATTAGTGTAATTGATATATCGTATACGATGTTTGACATGCAACTCGCTGTCCCATCACTAACAGTACCTATACATGAACAGACACAACAATGGAAGTTATATAGCTATTACGACTTCCCCACATTGTGGTTACCACACAAGCGTTAGTTGTTTGCATTCAGATTTCGTAACTCATTTAATACTCGCTTCCCGCCCCGAATTCGTTCAGGGTTAAACAATTAAAAAAAAGAGGTAAAAAATTTTTTTTTAGTCAAGCCTCCAGAGGCCAAATTTGGGCAAAACCGGTTTTGGGACTTTAAAACCTTATTTTTCATGATATACATACTCGATTATTAGTTTATTTTGATGCCTAAGAGATAGGTGATAATATTAATTAGTACATTGTCGTTTACAGACACACAAAATTTGGTTTCATTTTTTAGTAATGATTTTTTGTGTGACGTCACGACGCCGGCCGCGTCGCGAGTCGGGCTTATAAACATTGAACTTAAAACCGATATCCGTGATAAGTGGCGCTTAAAGTGTGCAAACAATTTCTCTTGAATCGTTTTTGACGAATTTTTCTTTATCGGCTACACTTCGGAGGGTTTTACAACTGATTTACACGATCTAATACCTTGTCTCTTTTTCTATCGTACTGCTCGATGCTCTAAAAAGCAACATCGTTTCATGATTGATGTTCCAAAACCTATTAACGAAGAGGTTTGACTCTACTTTTGTATAAATGATAAGAACGTCGAAACTGTAGAATACGTTGCCTGAGTGTGTTTTCCCGATGATTACATTACAATGTTGGTATCTTCAAACCGAGAGTGAATCGGGTTCTAGATAAGTGCCGTTCATCGTAGACCGCATCGTCGCTTAACATCAAGCGGGAAGACGATCTAGTGTAAACCTATAAAAGTTAAAAAGAGGTATTTATCCTGGCTGATAACCACTCACATTCGGTTCCGTAGAAAGGTAAGCCTTTCGTAAGCCAATGAATCCTTAAGGTCAGTGAAATGGTAGTAAGATTATTAAAATATCACAACAGGAAATTCTCAACGATAAATAATATTATTCGCAACTTCATAAAGGGAAAAGTAACTGTACCAAAGCAAGGACAATCGCAAGGTGAATGCCCTCACTTGTATAGACGCTCACTTGAGTTAGGTCGTACTGCCTTCCCGGTAGAGAATGTAGAAAGGTCTGGCCAAACGACTGGGATATAACACTAGATACTTTTGTGTTTTCAAAAGCTTAGGTACCATTTTTAGCGATAAAGTCGCCATTTGTTTCACAAATTTTAAGCATGTATCTTTTTGTTTGTTTATTTTTGTGTAATGGACAATAAAGAGTTCCTTTTTAGGGTTCCGTAAAACGTAAAAACGGAACCCTTATAGATTCGTCATGTCTGTCTGTCTGTCTGTCTGTCTGTCCGTCCGTATGTCACAGCCACTTTTTGCCGAAACTATGAGAACTACACTGTTGAAACTTGGTAAGTAGATGTATTCTGTAAACAGCATTAAGATTTTTACAAAAGTTTTTTAAAAAACAAAAATTAGGGGTGCCCCCCATACTGAGAACTGAAGCTCAAAAATTTTTTTTTCATCAAACCTACACGTGTGGGGTGTTCATCGATAGGTCTTAAAAAATGATGTTGAGGTTTCTAATATAATTTTTGTCTACACTGAATAACTTGCGCGAGAGACGCTTCCAAAGTGGTAAAATGTATGTCCCCCCCCCCCTCTAACTTCTAAAGTAAGAGAATGAAAAAACTAAAAAAAATATATGATGTACATTACCATGAAAACTACCAACGAAAATTAGTTTGAACTCGATCTGATGAGTAGTTTTTTTTTAGTACGTCATAAATACACTATTATTAAAACTTCGATCAAAGTTACAACAAACTACAAGAACTATGTGTACTATGTATATTATGTTACTTGCTGGAACGGAACCCTTCATGGGCGAGTCCAACTCGCACTTGGCTACTTTATTATCTTTTTTGTTTAGTATAGAGTGACGCGACGAGCAGGACATGTGCCTGGTGGTGTACAAGACGCCTGCTTATGACAGCATAGCAACATTTTCAGAAAAAAACTATTATTTTAGTAAAAGGTCTGCTATTTCAAGCTATGATAGAGTTGTCTTTTGTGTAGTGGTAAGACTCTTTATAGAGTACGCCTGGGGAAGTACCACACTTTTACCAGTTATTGAAGTGAAAACTTCTTTAGGCGCGCCTAGACAGATATTTCGTGGGCTGTGAATTGGATTCTAGAGTCACGCTCGGATATGATAAGAATTCTTCGGGTAAACTCGGGACCATGGCTATTGGCCATTTAGAAATGCGTCAGCCAATGGGAAATGCTGAAAGGGCTTGGCCTCGGCATCATGCCATCGCCATCTAGAAATGCATCAGCCAATAGGAAATGCTGACGCATTTCGAGATGGCCATGCCATGACGGCGAGGCCACGCCCTCCGGTTACACACGTGTAGTTTCTAAAGTAAGCTATCAAATTGTGAGTTATAAGTTTTCACTTCTATCGGCAGTTCTATGACTGCCAATTTTTTTTATATCGACAAGCAATATGTGAAAGCATCACAGTATTTCGGTTTAAAGGGCAATGTTTCCAGAGAAATCACAGGGATATAAACATCTTACATCTCTGGGTGACAAGCGCAAAGTGGTGATTTTGACTCTTCATGTTCCAGAATAGATAAGTGTCACTATGCCTGTGGGAATATGCCTGCCCATAACAGGCAGGCATATTCCCATCAAGCACATGCCCTGAGCGTTTCATCACTCTACATTTTAAAAAAAGGTTGTTACTCGAATGTGCTTGATATAATAGTAAGCAACATACCTGCCTATAACAGCACAGTGACACGCAGCTATTGCAACATGCAGAGTCCAAATCATTACATACTACATTGCGCTCGGCACCCAGAGATATAAGGTCTATCCCCTGCAAGTAAAGATCATGGGGATCATGACCCTTCCCTGGACTGGACCCAGAACCTAGTACACTACTCATAAAAACGCACGCACGGACTTGTTGCACGGTTATGTGGCCCTGGTACCAAAGCTGGATTTGCCATACTTCAAGCAGGCAGAGTCCGCCTGGGGAAGGACACACCTTTGCCAGTTATTCTACCGCCAAACAGTAATGTGCAAACATTACTGTGTCCTGGTTTGAAGGGCAATGTTTCCAGAGAAATTACAGGGCTTAGAGAAATAACAACTTAGATCTCTGGGTGGCGAGCGCAGTGCAGTGCTAGGTAATGATTTGGACTCTTCATATTCCAATAGCTGTGTGTCACTGTGCTGTCATGTGGCAGGCATGTTGCTTACCATCAGGCACACGTTCTGCTCGTCTCGTCACTCTTTATTAAAAAAACATTGTTTGCACAATTTATTATTGATTGCAGATCCCTGTTTGGCGGTTGAATAACTGGGCATATTTGTGGTACTTTCCCAAGCGGACTCTCCAAAGAGTCCTACTCCTATAAAATGGATTATGTCCAGAAGTATTTCGATCAATGTCATCACAATAAAGAACATACGCTGCGCACGCGCCGCCGTCACGCTCGGGGGCGTACTTTCACTGGTACATTCCAGCGTTCTTCACACATGGTCGAAAGAACTTGCCGGTAGGGTTTTTTACAATTATATTATTTTCCCTATCTTATAACAACGGAAGCCTAGTTGCGTCTGATATACGACATGTTGAAGGTTCACTCTTGTATGGAGTAGCTACTGCACTCCTAAAGTGTATTATGCGTCGGCTAAGTATCAGCTGCAGGTCTTGGAATCGATCGAGAGGCGAGCCAAAAGACTCATAGGCAACAAATCAGCCCTGTTCAAAAAACACTTAGACATCTTCGTAAAGTTGCTGGTATAACGGTTTTCAATGAAATTACACTTCAGTGAGTGTGCAACTGGTCTGCATAACCTAATACCACCTTGCTCTTTTCTCTATCGGACTACTCGCAGCGTGAAAAAGTGACATCGTTTCATGTTTGATGTTTCAAAGACTTGAACAAGTGGACTCTATTAAGAACGTGTTGGTTTTGTTTTCACGATGGTAACTAGTGTCAGGTTAAGAGTGAATCAGTTACTTTTCATCTCCATCATAAATCACGTCATCTTTTAAAGTCAAGCTAGATGGTGGTCAAATGCAAATCTATGTATGATATTTAATTTTAATAAAATGGCAGTCATAGGAACTGCCGATAGAAGTGAAAACTTATAATTGAGAATTTGATAGCTTACTCTGGAAACCAATCGGGTGAAACCGGAGGGCGAGGGCTATGCCAAGATGGCCAAGCCATCTAAAAATGTTTGTAGTGGTAGGACTCTTAGCTGAGTCCGCCTGTGGAAGTACCACACCTTTGCCAGATATTCTACCGCCAAACAGTAATGTGCAAACATTACGGTGTTCCGGTTATGTGGCAGGCATGTTGCTTACCATCAGGCACATATACTGCTCGTCTCGTCACTCTTTATTTAAAAAAAAAAATGCTTCATAATTTCCTATTGGCTCACGCATTTCTAGATGGCCATGCCATGCTGGCCAGGCCACGCCCTTTCAGCATTTCCCATTGGCTGACGCATTTCTAGATGGCGAATGGCCATGGTCCCTAGTTTACCCGAAGATTTCTTATCATACCCGAGCGTAACGCTAAAATTCAATTCACATCCCACGCAAAATCGGTCTAGGTGCGCCAAAAGAAGTGTTTACTTCAAAAAATTGATTAGTATATTTTATACTGTATGAACTTGAATATTAAACATTAGCAGCGCGATTTCACCCGCGTAGTTTACGTTCCTGATGAAAAGTAGCCTATATATTATGTTATTCCAGAGTAAAATCTATAATCCAAATTCTTCCAAGTATTTGGATATGATTGAGCAACAAACATCAAAAATACACTTGTAAATTTAGTAGCGCAGTATGAGACCCAAATACATAAATATGGTGTATTGAATTATATTCAGTACCAATATTTCACAATATGATATGTAAGTAAAATGTGGGCCTGCTATAGTAAACGGATCACGGTGTCTGTCTGTCCGTTGCATAACTGTAGCAGTTACGTGATATGGAATTATTGTTACAATTGTAACTTAATGTGTGAGGTTCAAGAATTTTTGGAAATTTTGTTACACCGGAATTGTGAATTGAGGTCTACAATCGCGTTTTTTATTTACGAGTTTTATAGAGTGACGAGACGAGCAGGGCATGTGCCTGATGGTAAGCAACATGCCTGCCACATTACAGCACAGTGACACGCAGCTATTGGAACATGAAGAGTCCAAATCATTACCCAGCACTGCACTGCGCTCGTCACCCAGAGATATAAGATGTTTTATCTCTATGCCCTGTAGTTTCACTGGAGACATTGCCTTTTATAACGGAACACAGTCATCATCATCAACAGCCCACTAAACGTTCCCACTGTTGGGACTCGGGGCCTTCTCTCGCAAGGAGAGAGTTAAGGCCATAATCCACCACGCTGGCCCAGTGCGCGTTGGTGGATGACACATGACTTCGAAAGATTCTAGGTACATGTCGGTTTCCTCACGATGTTTTCCTTCACCGTTTTAAGTTAGCGGCATTACGCACATGACTTCGAAAAGACAGTGGTGCGTGTGGGGTTTGAACCCGGGGTCTCCGGATCGGCAGCCGTCGTTCTCCCGACTAGACCAGCCGTAACTTTAATACAGTAATGTAACACAGTAATGTTAGCATATTACTGCTTGGCGATAGAATAACTTGCAAAAGTGTGGTCCTTCCCCTGATGGGCTCTGCAAAGAGTCACTACCAAAAAAATAAATTTAATAAATAAGTAATAATAATACCTTTGTCAATTATTCTACCGCCAAGCAGTAATGTGCAAACATTACTGTGTTCCGGTTTGAAGGGCAATGTTTCCAGAGAAATTACAGGGCTTAGAGATATAACAACTTAGATCTCTGGGTGACGAGCGCAGTGCGGTGCTAGGTAATGATTTGGCTCTTCATGTTACAATAGCTGCGTGTAATTGTGCTGTTATGTGGCAGGCATGTTGCTTACCATCAGGCACATGTCCTGCTCGTCTCGTCACTTTTTATTTAAAAAAAAAAAAAAGTTTAGTAAATTTTAAGCGTAATAAAGAGTTAATGTGCCGATGTCTTTGGCTATGTGTCTCGTCTTTTTAGAATGAGGGCAATATTTTTGTTCTACCTCATTACTGTATAGTTACGGTTACGTTACGGCTGGTCTAGTCGGGAGAACGGCGACTGCCGATACGGAGACCCCGGGTTCAAAACCACGCGCACCACTGTCTTTTCGAAGTCATGCGCGTAACGCCGCTAACTTAAAACGGCGAAGAAAAACATCGTGAGGAAACCAACACCTAAAACCATTCGAAGTCATGTGTCATCCTCCTGCACTAGGCCAGCGTGGTGGATTATGGCCTTGACTCTCTCCTTGCGAGAGAAGCCCCCGAGTCCCAGCAGTGGGAACATTTAGTGGGCTGTTTATGCATTACAGTAGAAGTAAAAAAATGAATATGTATATGAATATGAATATGATCATTACTACCAAGGTTAGTGGGTCCTTGTACTACCGGGTCAGTGTGTAACCTACTGCCAGAAATGGGAGGAAATTGCTGAACCATTTTTGGAATTGCAAGACGAACGTGGGCCGAATATTTATTGTCAAGTTTTAACTAACTGTATTTAACTGTTTTATTAAGGTAAGTGATTGGCTGTTACTTGCTATCAGGGCAAGGACCTGTTAGTTGTATATCATATACCTATTAGTTGTTGTGTCAGTCTTTCGGATAGAGTAGAGTAGAGTAAGGCGAGTAGAGTTTACAACATTTTTTTTGAAGTGAAAATTAAATTGGATTCTACCGTCACACTCGGGTATGATAAGAAATCTTCGGGTAAACTCGGGATCTTGGTGATTGGCCATCTAGAAATGCGTCAGCCAATGGAAATGCTGACGCATTTCTAGATGGCCATGCCATGATGGCGAGGCCACGCTCTCCGGATTCACCCGTGTAGTTTCCAAGGTAAGCTATCAAATTCTGAGTTATAAGTTTTCATTTCTATCGGCAGTTCCTATGACTGCCAATTTTTTTTTATAATAAAGAGTGACGAGACGAGCAGGACATGTGTCCGATGGTAAGCAACATGCCTGCCACATAACAGCACAGTGACACGCAGCTATTGAAACATGAAGATTCCAAATCATTACCTAGCACTGCACTGCGCTCGTCACCCAGATATCTAAGTTGTTATATCTCTAAGCCCTGTAATTTCTCTGAAAACATTGCCTTTCAAACCGGAACACACAAATGTTTGCACATTACTGCTTGGCGGTAGAATATCTGGCAATAAACATTGTTGAAAAGAAAATTTATTTTGTCGTGTTGATCAATTTTTGTTGAATAGAAATCTTACAAGTACGCGTCACTGACCGTGTTGTTTAGTACTAAATTTAGGTAAATGATAAAAGTAGAAGTCAGTTAAAAACTAGAGGCATGCTTTGCTCTTTTCGAAGTGAAAACTTCTTTAGGCGCGCCTAGACAGATATTTCGTGGGCTGTGAATTGGATTCTAGCATCACGCTCGGGTATGATAAGACATCTTCGGGTAAACTCGGGACCATGGCTATTGGCCATTTAGAAATGCGTCACCCAATGGCAAATGCTGAAAGGGCGTGGCCTCGGCATCATGCCATGGCCATCTAGAAATGCATCAGCCAATAAGAAATGCTAACTCATTTCTAGATGGCCATGCCACGATGCCCAGGCTACGCCCTCCGGTTACACCCGTGTAGTTTCCACGGTAAGTTATCAAATTCTGAGTTATTAGTTTTCACTTCTAACGGCAGTTCCTATGACTGCCAATTTTTTCTATCAGAATGCTCGTAGCTCGGAAAAGCGAAATCGTTTCAAGGATGTTCCAAAAACAGGAACGAAGAGGTTTGACTCTACCTTTGTGATTAGATCGCCTACGGCTCAGTTAAGAACGGCTGTGGAATGCATTGCCTGAGTGGGGTATTCCCGATGGTTACAATTTTTGTTTCTCAATATTATGAGAGTGAATCAGTTTCTTCTAGGTAAATACGCTCCATCGTCGACCGCATCATCGCTCATCAGGCGAGATGGCGGTCAAATGTAAACCTAGCATGAGGACATAGCAAAATTTGACATTACAGAATTTACTCTTGTAATATTCCCCTCCAGACTAAACGAAGCGGTGTTTAAATATTTTATCCTTCTTGGTGGCAAAATAAGTAAGTAGAAAAAGTTATTTACAAACAATATGTACGAGAAAAGAATAAAATTAATAAATTATTTATTTCTTTTAAACAACGCATAAGAAATAAACCCAGACAAAGAAAATAAGTCTCGATGAAAGGTCAACACACTCTTTATTCCATGTCTCGAATAATAATCGAACAAAAACCATAAAATGTTTCGAATAAATAATCGATAACTTGTTCGAATGATGCGATAAATGTTTACTATTCTTACGTGCGTTTTGTTTGTGCCGTCGCATTTACTTATTCTCGAATACATCAAAAGAAATTTATATTATTTCCACAAACAAAGCTTTACGCATAAACCATAAAACACATAAACCTTACGCATTACTCACATCACTATTCACAGTTCAGACACAATAATAATCATTTTCTACGATAAATTAAGTCTCAAATAAGTATATAAAAAAAATCATTCAACAAATTATTAGACTACAGGCCCGTGAACAAAATTTACGGGTCAAATGAACCACCAGGATACCTATATAGGATGATAGAAGGGTATAAAGTAATAAGATTCAGCACTATGCCGTCACTTGTAAGGTGTCCAACTGAGTACAGTTGTAGAGGGGGGGTTCCAATCCTCGATCATTTCTCCTCGTCGCATGATTTTTATACACGTATAATTAAAAATTGACAAGTTTAGATTTTTAATTATTAGTTTGTCGGAAAAAATTATGATGTGCCGACAATTTACAGAGTAAATTTGGTCATTTGATTATGTACGGCATTGATTCCATACAGTTTCAATACCTCTTCTAATCCATTATATCGCAACGCCGTACAAAAATCATGCGACAAGGAGAAATGTTCGAGGATTGGAACCACCCTCTTCAACTGTACCCAGTTGGACAGCTTACAAGTGACAGAACATATAGTGATGAATCTTATTACTTTATACCCTTCAATCATCCTACATAGGTCTCCTGGTGGTTCATTTGACCCGTACATTTTGTTCACGGGCCTGTAGTCTATATGTCTATGTAAAGTAATTTGCATGATCTAATACCACCACGCCATTTTTATATCGAACTTCTTGTAGCTCCAGGACGCCTACTCTCTCTCTCTACGAAAAATATAATTTCGAAATAAAGTCGCGACTTTCCTACTCCGGTATCTATTCTATGCTCCGACTCTACTTCGATTCGTAGTTAATCTCTATAAGAGTAGAGTAGAGAGTTAATACTCTAATTAGAGTAGGCTTAGAACAGTGGGCATTTCCTGAGGGATATAGCCTGAGTGTCTTCAAAACTGCACTGAATCGTTTTTATTTTTATTTTAGCTCGTTTTATTAACGACCACATCCATCGTCACTAAACGTAAGACGTAAGTAACATCACAACTTCCAGAGTGGGGACTCTGGAAGTTTGATGTTTGATATCTTTGTCGATAAATGATTAGATACAACAAAAATACGTCTCATAATTTTCCATACTCTACCTGAAATACTAATTAGAATAGTACATTTTTGGTCCAATCATCATCCTAACTATAATAGTCATCAACCTATCTTAGCCCACTGCTGGACATAAGACTCTTTCATGGCACGCCACTCAGCTCGACCCTTAGCTTTATATTCCCATCCATTATCTACTGCCATAGTCTATTAAATCTTATAGTCGTTCGACTAAGCCTCCTAGACGGGGCAATCGTGCGGGGCGTGCGGGGTGAGACGCGGGAAGCGCGCTCCTGCATTGCCTACATTATAATGTTAGTATTGCGGGAGTGCGGCTCAGGGCTGACGTATGTTTTAATTGTATTTTGGTGGTTGTGTTTGCGACAACCCTATCCGTCTCTAGACATTATCGGCGTTTCTCCCAAGATCAAAGGCCATGAACTACTGGTAGTATTTCTTTGTACTGTGCTATCTTACTTATATCGTCACTCCATCTAGTCTTACACTACGACATCTAGTACTACACTAGGGTGTTCTACACTAAGATTACCGATTTGCGGTTTCCACTCAAGAACCTTTGTTAGTCAAAGGTAGATACACCATACAACACAAACTATAAAAAGATCTGTAATTTTACGGTAAATTTTGTTTTCGAAATCATATCGTCAATGTTGTAACTGTCCCTTAATTTCCCATTTCCTAACTTCGCCGTTCATTTGCTGCGGTCGGTTAAAATGCAATTACTCTGAATTATAGCGAATTGGAGCTAGATGGAAATGACAGCCCGTAATGGTTTGGTAAGATTAAAGTAAGTGTTGTGGTCCATTCTCTAATACGACACGACACATAAGTTGGTGAAAGACATACAAGAAACTAGTGGACAGTTGCGGATTTGCTCGAATATTGTCCTACAAAGTCCTGCCGTTTGGTTGCAGTGTAGATAAATAACCTAGACTGGAACGCCATCTGTCGGGGTGATTTGTGAATCTAAACCAACCCCCCAAACTTATTCAAATCGGTCCAGTCGTTCAGGTCCAAGAGTTCAATTACTTACACACGTACAGAAGAAATTAAAATTATTCTCAATAGAAACGTAAATTATGCATTTAATCACGTGAAGCAGTAATCTTTAGCAAAGTTATTGTGCATGAGCGAAAGAAGGTTTTTGAGTTGGTACGACCAATTTTTCAACAGGTGCCGTAGCAAAGGGGGCAGAGTACAGTTAGTATTAATGTTTATTATATATCCAGACTAACCTACCGTAAGATCATAATGTCACGCATTAAATAATAATCTGAAGGTGTTGACAATTTTACGATTGCATGGAATTGTATCGTAGCTTAGTGGGTAGTAACTCTGCCTGCGAAGCCGACCGACGTTCGTGGCTCCAATGCAAATATTTGTGTGATGAATTCAAATGTTTGCACTGTGTCTGGGTGTTTTTATGTATGATAAGTGTGTATTTACAACTATATACGTTTTTTGTCAGCTCTCTGGCCGCTATAATACAAGCTTTGCTTAGTTTGGAGTCAGATAGTGTTGTGTGTGAATTATCTACCAATATATTATTTATTTACTAATAATTATTTCGCGACAAATCGGGGGACTCCCGCGCCGGCTCGTACCTGGTGCAAAGGCTGGCCATAGCAATCCAGCGAGGCAATGCGGCCAGTGTAATGGGCACTTTTGCACCGGGTGCTGTTCGGGGTGGGTTCTTTTAGCTTAATGACGAATACTTTTCGTATTATTTGTTTTCGAATTCTATTTGATTATTTATTGATATTGATTGTAATAATTATATATTTAACGATCTACACTATATCAACATTTACGTCAATCATTAAGTATATTATTTAGCGTCTAAAACTGTTCCAATGACGTATGCGCGTGAGCATTGGAAACGTTCAACATTGCGTAACAGAGTGCCCGCTTCCGAAACCGGCTCGCTGCAATCATCGGTGCAGTTGCTTCAATTAGTGGGATTTAATTGCAATCATATTTACAACTGTTCGTTAGAGAATTACTATTTCATAGAGCAGTTCTTTTTGTTTTGATTGTGCGTGGCAAAAGTGCCATAATTATGTTCAAATGCCAATGCATATTAATGGTAGATTTACCTTTATTGGTGGACAATTCACACACAACACCATCTGACCCCAAACTAAGCAAAGCTTGTACTATGGCGGCCAGATAGCTGATATAATACTTATACCTACCTGTAGTTTTTAATACTAACTTATTATTTGTCATTTTATCGTGGCTTAGTGGGTAGTAGCTCTTCCTGCGAAGCCGACGGTCTTGAGTTCGATTCCCATTCAGTGCAAATATTTGTATGATGAATTCAATTATTTTGTCTGGGTGTTTCTATGTATAATAAATAAATAAATATTTGTAGACAATAATTTACACACAACATCATCTGACCCCAAACTAAGCAAAGCTTGTATGATGGCGGCCAGATAGCTGATATAATACTTATATAGTTCTAAATATATACTTAGTAAACATTGAAAACACCCAGACACAGTAGAAATATTTGTATTCATCACACAAATACTCGTATTTACATTGGGTGGGGATCAAACCCGCGACCCACGTCTTCGCAGGTAGACTTACTACCAACTAAATCATCAGGCCAGCCTATGATACTTCACTTGACCGTCCTCTCACCTGATGTTAGGCGACAATGCGATCTATGATGGAGCAAGCTAACCTAGAAGTAACAGATTCAATAAATATCAAGTTAAAGACACCAAGTTTGTAACCGTCGGGAAAAATCCAGACAACGTATTTTTTTTTAAATATGAGTGACAAGACGAGCAGGACATGTGCCTGTTGGTAAGCAACATAACTGCCACATAACAGCACAGTGACACGCAGCTAGTGGAACATGAAGAGTCCAAATCATTACCTAGCACTGCACTGCGCTCGTCACCCAGAGATCTAAGATGTTATATCTCTAAGACCTGTAATTTCTCTGGAAACATTGCCCTTCAAACCGGAACACAGTAATGTTTGCACATTACTGCTTGGCGTAGAATAACTGGCAAAGGTGTGGTACTTCCCCAGGCGGACTCTGCCAAGAGTCCTATCACTACTAAATAGTATTCCACAGTTCAAGCGTTATTTTATTACAAACGTGGATTCAAACCTCTTTGTTCGAATCTTTGGAATTGCAATTAGACACTATGTCGTCTTGTCGAGCTACGAAGTAGTCCGGCAGAAAAAAAAGACAAGATTATGCAAATCAGCTTTACACTCTCTAAACTGCATCCGATCAAAAAACGGATAAGCTACTTTGGTTTAACAACATCACGACGATGTTCAAGACTTGGTGAGAACAAGGTGAGAGTACGACCATAATCTATCTGCTATGGACCAAGTGATAAATCGGGCAATTTTTCAAAAAGACCGGGCACTATGAAAAATGACCACTAAGAGAGGGCAATTTGATAATAATTATTCAAATTGACTGGTTTTTTTTTTGAATTTTTTTTTATGGTAGGACTCTTGGCAGAGTCCGCCTGGGGAAGGACCACAC
The DNA here is from genome assembly GCA_963693475.1 of Ectropis crepuscularia. NCBI lineage: Eukaryota > Metazoa > Arthropoda > Insecta > Lepidoptera > Geometridae > Ectropis > Ectropis crepuscularia. Next base: position 15,262,899 of record OY856366.1, on the reverse strand, counting down.
CTTTGCCAAATATTCTACCGCCAAGCAGTAATGTGCAAACATTACTGTGTTCCGGTCTGAAGGGCAATGTTTCCAGAGAAATTACAGGGCTTAGAGATATAAGGGTCATTCTACTTTTTAGTGCAGGTTTTTGTGTCCCCCAGACAAAAAAATCTAGATTTGCCATTTACTTCATAAAATTTAAAAATATTGCGCAATACACGAAACTTCCGTAATATTTCCTTTACTTCTGTTAACATTTATATTTAAATATTTTGCCTATTTTAAGATAATTAAGGGTAACAAAGTGGAGTTTTATGGTAACATAGTTGTTTTCCATAGTATTGCAAAGTGTCCCCGACCTAATACGCGGACTAACTTAACCAAAAAAAGTATTCTTATTGCAGTGTAGTCCTATGTTTCAAAAATTTATTAAGTTTATTTGATATGTTTGCCTTTTTTATGTAGGCCTCATATATTTTTAAACGATTTATTTCTTTTTCATAATAATTACTTAAGTTTTGTCCCTAAGGAAGAAGCTCAATACGGTACTACTATGTTTCTGGTATTTCTTAAAAAAATCGTTAGATGTCGCTGTACCGCCACTGGTCGGGTCGATTGGGTAGGTTGCGCATTACAAGAGCGGGGTGGAGGGGAATGGTAGTAAGCCACGTGCCGCCACTCAGTCGCCGCCATGTTGTGAATCAAGACGCGTGTGTTTATTTGGTGTGCACTTTGTTACCCGGCGAAAAGGTAAGTTTCTAAACTTTTACTTTATGTTTTAACTGTTGAGACGTGGCATTTATGTCTCTTAATTGTATTCTATTGTTGGATTTGCAAATTATATGGTCATTTCGTAAATATCAGGTAGCATCATGTTATTTTACAACTGTGTTACCGACCCACTTTGTTACTCTGCTGTGGTAACGCAGTTGTAAATATACTCTGTCACTGATTTTTCTAATTTTATTTAACTTGATTAGTTCGTATCGACCCACAGGTTAATATTTTAACAATTTTACAATTGTTTGCTGACTTACTTTTAATTGTTGACGGTAAAATTAGTACTACAATGCCATGTTTTTATCTCTTACAGAAGATCATGCCGCTAACTCCAGCCGAAAAACAACGTCGGTACCGAAACAAGCGAAAAATAGACCCTGTTAAAGATGAGGACGCAAGAAAAAAAGCTCTAGAAAGGTACCACAAAACAAAACGCCTTGTCAAAGACTTAAGATCACGTGAACATCGCCAATGCAAGAGAAAATGGCGGGTCGCTAACAGCAAAAGAAGAGCCCGCATTCATGCCCTGCAATCTATTACAAGAAACACTCCGGAATTGACCCCTCAACAAAAAGATTTTTAGAGGGAAACGCGAATACTACGAATTCCCTAATCCTCTGGAAGTGTTTGAACAATGACTGCAATTATTAATACATTTTTAAGTAATCCGACCTGCATAAGTGCTGTGATTTTGGTAAAACGGATATATTTGTATTATTAACATTATTATCTTTAACCTTTGTGGTAAATATGAGACTGATTAGCTATTTTTGTAGAAGAGAATTCTCTATTGAAACAACTTTGTTACTGTTGAACAACTGTGTTACCATTATGTCCCTATTTCTAAGTAAAGGTTTTTCAATTTGAGTTGTACAATTGGCATATTAAGCTACATTACAGATATATCAGATGGAAGATAATATTTTTTAATATCAATATTAAATACGTTGTTAAGATATTTTTACATATATACATTTTATGTCAAATCTTTGTAAACAAAAGTGCACAACAGTAACATAGTTGTCATTTAAATGTGATTTATAAGACTTAATAAATGATAATTTCTAATTTTAGTTATGAAAGAGAAAGATTTATGTTCCTAAGATACGTTTTGTTAATTATTTGTTTGTAATGAGTGACTAAAGCTGCTCAATAAAAATATTTAGATTGGTAACAAAGTGGTATGATTTTTCTACCTCGGTCGCCAAAATCTTTATTTTCCGAAAGAAATATGTAAAAAATTCGCTGCTGGCAGTTAATTTCAATTGTGTGGGTATAATTACGCATAAATACAGTTACATTACTTCATTTTTCTCTAATGATAAAAATTTTAAACCCCACTTTTAGCAGTGCAAAAACCTGCACTAAAAAGTAGAATGACCCTAAAACAACTTAGATCTCTGGGTGACGAGCCGCAGTGCAGTGCTAGGTAATGATTTGGAATCTTCATGTTCCAGTAGCTGCGTGTCACTGTGTTGTTATGTGGCAGGCATGTTGCTTACCATCAGGCACATGACCTGCTGGTCTCGTCACTCTATATTTAAAAAAAAAAAAGAATTTATACATAATACACAATGCATATCACTTTTTAGGTACAAACAATACATATTATAACATAATATATATAAGTAAGTAAATATATTTACTTACTATTTTTTTACTGCAGTCAGTTAGGGTCTATTACTGAAATTTGACTCCGGGTAGGCTCTTCGTAAGAAGTTCCGACGTTTTATATACACTCTAGAGGTAGTAGCGATAAGACTAAGAGGAGTTGGGGTTCTCCGAGTCGGATCTGGGTCCTAAGTAACCTAACCGGTCCCATTTGTTTACTTAGTTTTATTATCAAAGTACCTGGGTCACCGAGCTTTGCTCGGTTTAAATATTAAAAATACTTAGATATTCTTAAAAAAAAGAATACTCGAAAAAAGAAGAGAAGCCGTCTAGATTCGAACCCGCAGCTATTAATTCGTGACCGCCACGAACGCCCAACTTCCCGTCTGAGCCAATTATGCTGTCGCGTCATGCGGCGAAATTTACCTTTGTATTCTAATGTCTAATGTGACAGTTTTTCATTGTCTACAAACGCGCATAATATGCGTTTTTTTTTAAATGAAACCTAGTTAGATCGATTTATCGTCCCCGAAACCCCCTGCATACATAATTTCATAAATATCGTTCCAGCCGTTTCCGAAATTCAGATTCTATATATATATACATATTTATATAGGTAATATCTTATACCTTTAAACGAGCAATTCTTGTACCTATATAAATATGTATATATATATAGAATCTGAATTTCGGAAACGGCTGGAACGATATTTATGAAATTATGTATGCAGGGGGTTTCGGGGACGATAAATCGATCTAACTAGGTTTCATTTAAAAAAAAAACGCATATTATGCGCGTTTGTAGACAATGAAAATCTGTCACATTAGACATTAGAATGCTAAGGTAAATTTCGCCGCGCGACGTGACAGCATAATTGGCTTAGATGGGAAGTCGGGCGTTCGTGGCGGTCACGAATTAAGAGCTGCGGGTTCGAATCCAGACGGGTTCTCTTTTTTTTCAAGTATTCTTTTTTTTAAAGAAAATCTAAGAGGATCTAAGTATTTTTAGTACTTATTTAAACCGAGCAAAGCTCGGTGACCAGGTACTACATATTTATATAGGTACAAGAATTGCTCGTTTAAAGGTATAAGATTGCCCATTTGTCACGTAGCGATAACAACCAGGTAAAATGGTAAATAATTAAGTTTAAATAGTAAAAAAAATGTCAGTCATAGGAACTGCCGATAGAAGTGAAAACTTATAACTCAGAATTTGATAGCTTACTTTGGAAACTACACGGGTGTAACCGGAGGGCGTGGCCTGGGCATCATGGCATGACCATATAGAAATGCGTCAGCATTTCCCATTGGCTGATGCATTTCTGGAGGACCAATGCCCACGGTCCCGAGTTTACCCGAAGATTTCTTATCATACCCGAGCGTGACGCTAGAATTCAATTCACACCCTACGAAAAACCTGTCTAGGCGCGCTAAAAGAAGTTTTCACTTCAAAGTTGCTATGGTGTTAGCTGACACAGTGGATTGACACATAGGCTACTTTTTATCCCGAAAAAATTACGGGATCTACGGGAACGGAAACTATGCGGGGGAAATCGAAGGGCGTCGTTAGTAAATAATAAATAAACAATAACGAAAAGTAAGTCCCATGAATAGGAAGAGATAGAATACCGTTCAAAGACTACGGAAATAAATTTAATGCTCAACTATTAGTCATCTATTGTTGTATTACATAACCTCTTATTGGTAAGTCGGTCAAGCCGTGCGTAGACCTCGGCTGATCAATAGACGTTTTTTTTGTGTTAAAAGTAGGTTAGGTGTTTGTTACAAGATAATTACGCTTTTGCATTACCGTTTTATTATCTACAAGCGGTTTGACACGGCTTTGCTTGGATCAGCATTTAATAAAATGAATTCTTTAAGTAGAGATAAAAAATTACAATGCTTTAAGGTGCTGTTTTTTGTTGGAAGATTTTATATTATTTAATATAAGTTATTATGATCTAACTTAATACAGTTATCCTATTCAACTATTATTATGAACTAACAGCTAGTCACTGTGATGTTATAGGCAGACATGTTGCTTATCATTAGCCATAAATATGTCCTGCTCGTCACTCTATACTACAAAGAAATAAAAAAGTTGCTGAAATGGAGACAATTGAATTTTGAGATTGTCATCAAAAGTTGTAAGCCCGACTCGCGACGTGGCCGGCGTCGTGACTCGTGACGTCACACAAAAAATCATTACAAAAAAATGAAACCAAATTTTGTGTGTCTGTAAACGACAATGTACAAATTAATATTATCGCCTATCTCTTAGGCATCAAAATAAACTAATAATCGATTATGTATAAGATGAAAAAATTAGGTTTTAAAGTCCCAAAACGGTTTTGCCCAAATTTGGCCTCTTGGGGCTTGACTACTCGCAGTGTAGTGTAACTCGTAGTGAGTATAGGGTGAATATTAATATGAAAGAAATAGAAAAGGATGAAACATCTGATATACTAAGAAGTTCTTTATTTAGAACTGTAAAATGTAACTAAGTAGGTACATAGGTCCAGTTAGGTTTGTTAGTCAGTTACCACCAAACCTGAAAGAATTAAAAAAAACCCAGCAAATTTGTTCTTTGCCGACGCCATTTTGAGAGTAGTTTTTTGGCAATAGGTGGCAGAAAGTGGAATTAAAATTAAACGAACAGACTAGGCAAGTAATTAAGACCTTATAAAGTAAATAGTGGAGGAAGGGGAAAAGCACTATCCCGGTGGATAGACACCATCAAGATCTCAGCAAAGACAATCATCCAAACTTGCCTACGGATGGCCCAAGACAGGAGTGTCTGGAGGAAGGTGGTCTAGGACATCGATGGATGGTCACAACCCTCAGTAATGAAGATATAATCTTTTCTTTTTTTTTTAAATAAAGGGTGACGAGACGAGCAGGATGTGCCATGACCATATGCCTGATGGTAAGCAACATACCTGCCACATAACAGCACAGTGATACGCAGCTATAGGAACATGAAAAGTCCAAATCATCACCTAGCACTGCACTGCGCTCGTCACTCAGAGATCTAAGATGTTATATCTTTAAGCCCTGTAATTTCTCTGGAAACATTGCCCTTTAAACCGGAACACAGTAATGTTTGCACATTACTGCTTGGCGGTAGAATAAATGGCAAAGGTGTAGTACTTCCCCAGGCGGACTCTGCTAAGAGTCCTACCACTACACAGATCAATAAGATGAAGAAAGTGACATAAATGTTTCATTTCAATTTTGTGTTTCAAAGTACAGAGCTACGAGTTACAAATGCCAAGCGTCTGATGGTTGGTAATGTGTATTCTGATGCATTTTTCTCGAAGCATCTTTCGTGTATATTTTCTTACATAACTCAATCAAAAGTACGCGACATTGTTGAAAATTGTGAATATAAACACGTAAGTGGGGCAAAAGGTCAACCACTGTGAGGCAAGCTATCTGGTCACATCACAGCGCAGTTTGAGCAGTAAGATAACTTTCATAGTTGATATTGTTTTTAAACTTTTGCGATTTGAACAGATAATGTGAACACTATACAGGACCTAACGCTGCCCATACGTGGAGAAACGTGGAAACAATTAATTCATCATTTTATGATGGCGGCCATCTTAGATTTCAAAAAATTCCATAATGAGGAATTTGTGACAAAATATGCAATCCGCCATTTTGTAGCGGCAGCCATCTTGGACCAATGTTCATCAAACATAGTTGAGAACACTACCAACTAGTTCAGCTTCAAGAGGTACGTTAACACAGACAGACACACCCACAAACACACACAGAGCAATACGACAAACTTATAATACTCCGTCGTAACGCAGACTGATAAAATAATTCACTATCCCACTAGGCCACTGTGTTCCGGTTTGAAGGGCAATGTTTCCAGAGAAATTACAGGGCTTAGAGATAGAACAACTTAGATCTCTGGGTGACAAGCGCAGTGCAGTGCTAGGTAGTGAATTGGACTCTTCATGTTCCAGTAGCTGCGTGTCACTGTGCATGTGGCAGGCATGTTGCTCACTATCAGGCACATGTCCTGCTCGTCTCGTCACTCTTTATTAATAAAATAAAAAAGGCCAGAACAGAAGATCAAGTAACAGCAGCAGAATCCTTACTGTTTGTATTCTGCGTACTTGAGAAATAATAGAATGAGATAATACTTAGCACCTGTGAGACGGACATTCGTCTGTGTTAGACAACAATTTATACAAACATGCTGATGGGCTGACATTGACCGATAAATGTGCTAAGCGGAGGAAACTACGGGCTGGTCGTAACTCTTGCCTGGTTTTTGTATCGATATAAACCACTGGATGTGACCCTCCCAAACTTCTATAGCACAGAGTTATGTCATCGTTAGGAAGAGTGAGCTCACTCTTTCCGTTCTAGTCGGTTGCAGGAAGCGGTGAATGCCGGTCGTTAACTATTATTCGTTATCAACAACCAAAGTAAGTAGAACCACAGCATACCTCGCCGCTAGCGATTCTAGGGTTCAAGTAGATTGATGGTGTGTAAACTACTTATGTACGCTACATACATAGACGCAGCTTATTACCAATTTCAAGGTGCTCAGGGCACACCCAAATGGTTTATATCGATGGATTTTGGGGTAGCTACTAGCAGTGCTCCCCGGTTTTACCCGGGTAGCTCTCATTCTCGTAACTCGCTAAACACAGTAGTATATTTGTAATTTCAGAATATGATGTAACAGTGTTTTAAATTTCGACTCGATCCGTTCAGCCGTTGCGACGCGGTTGAGCCACAAACAGCCATATATTGGCATTTTAAATATAAGTAGGATAGAATTCCGTCATTATCATTTTCTTACCATTTCTCTACAAAGTTTTTTAATATTTTTTTTCCGAGCGCTGTAAACCCTCGGAGACAGTGTGCCTTAATGACGCAACTTTGAAAAAATGTATACTATTTGTATGCAATACCTTTTGTTTTTTTTTCATTAATATTTGGCGTGTAAATTGTACATTTATGTATAAAGAACTTTGACTTTAACTTGCCAAAGCTTAGATGTTTTAATCAAGTCGTCTTTGCAACGTTAACTATAAAACGTTGTCGCTTTTTCGAGCTATGAGCAGTCCAATATAAAAAAAAGATAACTTGGTATTAAATCATGTAGATTAGCCTCACACTTTCCGAATACATCTGATGAAAAATCGATAAGCTGGCAATTTGCGGCGATGTTCAAGACTTTAAAGATTTTTTCGAACGAGGGTGTCGTTGGCTATGACTGTTTTGCTAGGTTTCTCGATCGATTCCAGAGCTCCAAGATTGTACTCACACTAAAAGAAGCAAAAATGTGATACAAAAAAAATTGCAGAGTAAAAAATTTCGCACACTTATCTAAGATACTAAGTTGATAGTAAGATCTAAAGAGTTGAGTGTGATTGACAGCGTCAAAACACAAAATATAAAATTCTGTATGTGTATTTTTTTTTTTTATTAATTTTTTTCTACCTCTATTATAGATCTTATTGTAAATTTAACAAATAAGTTAATCGAAATAAAAACTATTATATTAGTTAGTTAAATAATAATTTACATTATGATGAAGTCGTGTGTATTGTTAACAATTGCTTCAAATCGTAAAAATTAAAAAACTAGATACTAATATAACTGAATAATATAACTGAAGAGTTTATGTTGTTTGGACACGCTAATCTTAAGAACTACTGAGCCGATTTAAAAAAAAACTTTTAGCGTTAGATATATTCGTGATCTTTGAGTGCTAAAATGCGAAGCCAGGGCGTAACACTTGTAGTTCAAATGGAACAGGAGTGTAGAAGGCTATTTTTAAAAAATTGTGCTTAAAAATACATTAAATCAATAAAAAAAACATAAGGTACACAATACATGTATTTGAAACGCGTAAATATGTTTTTGTTCATAGACTTCAAAAAAGGAAGAGGTTCTCTGGACGTATGCTATTTTGTTGTATGTATGCTACGTTGTTATGGGATAGCACCGCCAATCGTGAATCGATTTTGATGTTTTTTAAACCAACTTTCAAAAAGGAGGATGTTATCAATTCGACCACCATATTTTTTTCATGGATGTTACCTGATCTCGCGAGAACGGCCGAACCGATTTAAACATTTAATTTTTGTGTTTGGATGGGTGTGCTTCCCAAATGGTCCGATATAAATTTTATCGCAATCGGTGTAGTGGTTTTTAAAATATAAAAAAGAAACTTAAATTTGCCTAGAGTTTTGTCTGCAAGACATTGTTGTAGATTTTACACAAGTTATGAAATTCGATCCTATTAACACGAAAGTGTGTAAATGCATTACTGACATTGTTTTGCGCTAAAAGGGGTAAAATAAACAATTTTTATACAAAAAATTAAACCGACTTCAAAACCACAGATATGCACAAAAGGGCCAGACAAGTCATACAAGTAGTAGTAGATAGATACTACTTACTTACTTACCAAATCCTACTTACTACGTACATAGTATCTATCTACTAGATTTTTGACTTGAATGGCACCAACATCAAATAGATGAGTGGGTAGCGGTTGAAATAATATTAAATTAATTATTTTTCCCTTTTGATAGCCTATTTGTGGTTTTGAAGTCGGTTTAATATTTGTATGAAAAGAGTTTATTTTGGTCGATCATAAATAATATACTCGTAGTTCAAAGACGGTCCCATATAATTTTTATCGAAATTGGTGTAGCTGATATATGAACACAAAATCTAAGATTTGCTTTTACGACGCAATGGTAAGTTCTTATGAAATTTGGTCGAGTTTTAATTTGAAATTGAAACCGGTTTTTGTTTTTTCGGCGAAAATCAATGATTTATTGTTTTTTTTTAACTTGAGTAGGTTTACACTTGACCGCCATCTCGCCTGATGTTAAGCGACGATGCGGTCTACGATTAAGCGTGCTTACCTAGAAGAAACCGATTCACTCTCGACTTGAAGACACCAAGATTATAACTATCCGGGAAAATCCACTCTGGTAGCTCATTCTGGTAGCACAGCCTAGACGTTCTTTTCACAAATGGAGTCAAACCTCTTTGTTCGCGTCTTTGGAACATCAACCATGAAACGATGTCGCTTTCTTGAGTTACAAGCAGTCCGATAGAAAAAGGGGCAAGGTATTAGGTTATGCAGATCAGTCGCGCACTCTTCGAAATGTATCCGATAATAAACCGATAGGCTAGCAATTTTGCGGCGATGTTCAAGACTTTGAAGTCTTGAACATTGATAAACGCTATAGTCAAATTGAGCATAAATTAATTACTTCATTTTTTACCAATTAACGACCACTAGTTATAATATAATAAACGTGAATAATGATCAGATAAGAACACATACTTAACTTACAGTATGAACTAAAAAATATGATTAATATACAGACAGCTGCTCAACCGTTGCCAAAGACAAGTTATGTAAGTTGTTAAGTCATCCACTTGGGTCCTAGATGTTAGCAATATGCCATTGTAATACCTAGGTTGCAATATGTATTGACTATTGTAAATATTGTATTACGTATTACTGTGGTAGGACTCTTTGCAAAGTCCGCCTGGGGACGAACCACAGCTTTGTTAGTTATTTTATCCCTATAAGTAATGTGCAAACATCACTGTCTTCCGATTTGACGGGCAATATTTACAAAAAAAAAATACAGGGCATAATCTATAAGTATATTCGTTTATTAGTGGAGGATCGCAGTGCAGTGGTAGGTAACGATTTGGATTCTTCATGTTCCAGTTGCGTGACACTGTGCTGTTAAGGGCAGATGTGTTGCTTACCATCAGGTATGCGTCTTAAAACACGTATTTGTACACCGTAAAATTATAAATGCCGTCAGTTCTCATAATTTCATATAAATGATAATTCAGGACCTTTTTATTGGGAATAAAAAGGTCTATAATAATTCAGAGTAAGATATATTTTTCCAATTTTTCGCCCGATTTGTGCAACACTCAGTCCAGCATCTAAGCAGCACGCACACATACACTCACACCACACACATACACCCTCTCCCACACACACAAAAACACACAGATACGTCAAATTTATAACACTCCGTCGTTTTTAGTTCGGGGGTAAACCAACAACAAAACCACACCTTTGCTAGTTATTCTACCGCCAAGCAGTAAGGTGCAACCATTACTGTGTTCCGGTTTGAAGGGCAATGTTTCCAGTGAAATTACAGGGCTTAGAGATATAACATCTTAGATCTCTGGGTGACGAGCGCAGTCCAGTGGTAGGTAATGATTTGGACTCTTCATGTTCCAATAGCTGCGTGTCACTGTGCTGTTATGTGGCAGGTATGTTGCTTACCATCAGGCAAAAGCCCTGCTCGTCTCGTCACTCTTTATTTAAAAAAAAAAACAATTCGACCGTACACGATCGCATCCAATCACCATACTTCCTTGTTTCCTTCTCTTTTCTGTCTAGCCTTATTATTGAACTGTCTCTACATACCGCGAATTCCAGTAACTTTTATTTAACCTTTGTATTAATTATGAAACTGGTGTCTTTCGTCCGGTAACCTCGGCGGACGGACGAAGGCCGTCGTGTGAGAGAGCGGAACAACATGCCGTCTTTCTCTTTTACTCTTTAATAGCTAGCTCTTAATCATTATTTGTATATAAGGCTTATAACATATCAACAACAACAATCTTGTTTTTTATTTTTATAGGTTTGTACTTGAGCGCTATTTCGCCTGATGTAAAGCGACGATGCGGTCTACGTTGGAGTGAGTTTACCTAGAAGAAACCAATTCACTCTCGATTTGAAGACACCAAGATAATAACTACTAATAACTCTTGGTGTCTTCAAATCGAGAGTGAATCAGTTTCTTCTAGGTAAACACGTCCCATCGTAGACTGCATCGTCGCTGAATATCAGGCGAGATGTCGGTCAAGTGTAAACGTATAAAATGTAAAAAAGTGACATCGTTTCATGGTTGACGTTTCAAAGATACAAAGGAAGAGGTTTGACTCTACTTTTGTGAGAAGTACGTCTAGGCTGTGGGATACGTTGGCTGAGTGGGTTTTTCCCGAAGGTTATTATAAACCTTCATGTTTTCAAATCGAGAGTGAACCGATTTCTCCAAACAATTTGCTAAATTTTGTGACTGAATTCAGAAGCAAATTTAGAAAGTTGGAAGCAAGCAATCTTCAGTCGACTAAATTTAGCTAAGTGAGCCTTTACCAGCAACGATCATCTTTCTCTTTTACTCTTATCAACAAATCATTACCTAGCACAGCGCTCGTCACCCAGACATTGAAAACGAAGAACCGGTTTTTGTGGCAATAACGAAACACATAAACAGAAATAGAGTAAGATCCCAGAGCTCCCAGACGTCACCTATTTGGACGACGGAAAGTGGCTGGGAGTATTGGAACCTTGTTTTTAAGGATGTGTTGCCTACAACATACGTGAAAATCACTTATTAGAAAATACGTGAAGTAAGTAATGTTTGTATGTAGGTACCTTCATTACCCTATATCTCAAAATTGGCCGTCTAAGCAAGTTAGCGAGTAAGCATGTGTTCTTAGCACTTACTAACTCCACTCAATCGTCCACATTTCATTCATCGGAAAATAGGTGACGTCTGGGAGCTCTGGGATCTCGGACTAAAAGGTATATGTGACAAGAAATACAAAGAACTAATACTTATTGTGTTAGTGTGCACTGGACTTCACACTAGGGCAACCTGCGTTGGAAGAACAAGGCTTCTCCTAATTTTAAAAGAGCAACAATAAACTGTAGAGCAACAGCAACAAGTACCACACCTTTGCCAGTTATTCTACCGCCAAGCAGTAATTTGCAAACATTACTGTGTTCCGGTTTGAAGGGCAATGTTGCCATAGAAATTACAGGGCTTAGAGATATAACAACTTAGATGTCTGGGTGACAAGCGCTGTGCAGTGCTAGGTAATGATTTGGACTCTTCATGGTCCAATAGCTGCGTGTCACTGTGCTGTTATGTGGCAGGCATGTTGCTTACCATCAGGCACATGTCATCTGTCACTCTTTATTTAAACAAAAAATATATTTGCCAAAAAAAGAAAAATATTTACTAAAAAAAGAAGGATATTTATTTTAAAATTTTGTTTCTTCAACATGTTTTATCTCTATGCCCTGTAATTTCACTGGAAACATTGCCATTCAAATCGGAACACAGTTATGTTTTCACATTACTGCTTGATGCTAGTATAACTGCCAAACGTGTGATAATACCCCAGATTAATTATAACCACCAATGTAAGCCACCATAAGGCTCCACTGGTTTCTTTACGATGTGTTATTTCACCGTTAAGGGCGTACCCCGAGCTACCAAAAACTAAAAATAAAACTACCAATATGTTCGTAATAGAATTGCCTATCCGTTGGTGTAAGTACAAAATCAAAATAATAGACGATTTTCGAGGAGATGTATGATAACTACAGTTATTTAATTTTTTCATGGTTTCGTTGTGAGACGATTATTTAAACAATAAGTTCATTATCAAAAAAATAAAACTACCATTTTGAAGCCAAGAACTTGTAGAAATCGAATGTATTTTTTACCAGTTGATATTTGTTTTGGCTGATGAGTAGATAGCTCTTAAAACTGGACAAAAAACTCGTTTTGCTGGGGGACGCACCTTAACCACCACCGATAATATCTGCATTTATAGAAACACTAGTGCCAAGTAACGTTTTGTCGTTCGAAGATTAGATTAAAATATTGCTTGATCAAATCTTGCCTCAAACCAATAAATTACGTTGAGAAGGCAAGTGACCTTTTCGAAATATTCTGGTTTTCACAGAAATAGCAGTTTTATTGCCAGAGTACCATTTTGAGGTTACGCAGAAGCATTGTGCTTGGTTGAAAGCAACGTACTGTTATCCTACCAATATTATAAATGATTGGGTATTTGGATGTTTGTTGCTCAATCACCTCGTAACGTATGAACGGATTGGGCCGAAATTTGGAACACAGACAGATGGAAAGACACAGATAATACATGCCTAATCAATACGGCATTGGTAACAGAGAGTTTGTCTACTTAATCTGTGGGTAAGAGTAACAGTGTCCCGAGTTCAATTGTTTTATCTCATCTCAAAAAATATCCAATGCGCCAAATACGCAAACTCGCGCAAACTATTTTATCCCGGATAAATAACGGGAAAAGGAACTATGCGGGTGAAACCACGGGGTGCTGCTAGTTCTAGATAAGAAACAACGTTTTTTTAACCAATTCTTTTCTTAATTAATCCAATACATTTTTTATTTATTTTTTAAATTTAAATAAAGACTGACGAGATGAGCAGGACATTTGCCTGATGGTAAGCAACATGCCTGCCACATAACAGCACAATGACATGCAGTTATTGGAACATGAAGAGTCCATATCATTACCTAGCACTGCACTGCGCTCGTCACCCAGGGATCTAAGGTGTTATGTCTCTAAGCCCTGTGATTTCTCTGGAAACATTGCCCTTCAAACCGGAACACAGTAATGTGTCCCGGTTTATTAATATTGATAAACACATTATATATATTAATAAAGCATGCAATATACTTTCTACGTTACTTACTTTCATTCTATTAGAAAAAGTCACTATTAGTTGAAACGGCCGCCATTCATGGCACATGGTTCAAACTACGTTTTTAAAATAAAGGATTCTTTATTTCAGTACTTTTGGTATGAAAATATCATTTAGGGTCGTACAACCAACATGTTTATCTGTGTCACAGAAACTGATACAGTCTCGACTTGAAGACATCAAGATTTTATTCCTAACATGGTGCTTTTGGGATAGTTGGTAAATGTTTGTGTTGTGTATAACCTTGTTTTTACAAAAAAACAAAATAATGTTTTCTCAGAATTCGAGTATATGACTCAAAACCGTTAGTTTTGTTTTATTTACTCTTATCTCATAATTAACGGTTAAAACTTTGTCAACTACAATTTGAGATATTATTTGAAGCGGGTAGTTTATTACTGTTGGCTGTTCTTGTGTGTACTGTTATTGTCATATTTTCATTGAATGCTTGAAAACTTTTGCTTACAAACGCGTGGTACAATAATTTTGCCAAATTTATTTACAGACAAATTTTAATGTTTGTGTTATTAGTAGATATGAAATGCCCGTTTAAGGTCGAATTTAGAGGTCTAGAGACCTTGGGATAATAAAGGAGTGGAGGTCTTTTGTGCGCGAATTATTTTAGAAATATTTTTTTACTTTTATGGGTTTACACTTGAGCGCCATTTTCATGATGTTGAGCGACGATGCGGTCTACGATAGATTGTATTTACCTGAAATAAACAGATTCACTCTCAATTTGAAGATACCAAAATCGTAACCATCGGTAAGCTCGCCCTTGGTTTGGTCCTCAATGTAAAAGTGCTGAAGCATTTAAACATGAGGCCTACCTAGCCTGGGTTGATGCTCGACAGCGTAAGGCAAGGGACATACACCAGAAGAAGAAGGCGTTCAACAAGGCTGCTAAGGCATGCAAAAAGGTTCTTCAGAGGGCTCGGTTTGACCACATTAGTCGAATAGGGAACAAACTAGCTTCGTACCCAGCGGGCAGCAAAGCGTTTTGGTCCCTAGCTAAATCGGTCGAATCGAACTTCTGCCGCTCCTCACTACCTCCAATGCTGAAACCTGATGGGACACTGGCTCACACTGCAACGGAGAAAGCAAACTTGTTTGCAACTCAGTTTGCGGAATCTTCGCGTCTAGATGCTGGTAGCGCGACACCTCCTACTCAACCTGGCTGTTCGACTTTTATGTCAGAGATACGCATTCGCCAAAAGGAGGTTCGCAAAGTGCTACGCAATCTGGACGTGAATAAAGCCAGTGGCCCAGATGGTATTCCTGCTCTAGTATTGAAGGCTTGTGCGCCTGAGTTGTCACCGATATTGACACGCCTATTTAGACTCTCTCTCCAAACTGGGCTAGTACCGAAGTCTTGGAAGCTTGCCAATGTGCAACCTGTGCCCAAAAAAGGTAGTCGTGCTGACCCTGTCAACTACAGGCCCATCTTAGTCACGTCCATACTCTGCAAGACTATGGAACGTGTCTTAAACCACAGGCTCCTGACGTACCTAGAATCGAACGACCTCCTCAGTGACCAGCAATACGGGTTTCGCCGAAACCGGTCCACCGGGGATATTCTAGCGTACGTCACTCACATCTGGAGTGAAGCTATTGAGAAACACGGGGAAGCACTTGCAGTCTCCCTGGATATCTCGAAGGCTTTCGACAGGGTTTGGCATGATGGCCTTATAAGCAAGCTTTCTAGTTATGGTTTGTCTTCTGGGTTCATTGCTTGGATATCGGACTTCTTGAGGGATCGATCCATACGAGTCGTCATTGATGGCTGCTCGTCGGATCAAATGGGTATCAATGCCGGAGTCCCACAAGGGTCGGTACTCTCTGCGACGCTCTTCCTGCTACATATCAACGATCTGTTGAAGCCCGGTATCTATGGGTACGCAGATGATAGCACCGTTGTAGAGAGTTACATATGTAGCGCGAGAGCCACTGGGCAGCAAACTCAGGTACTGAGAGAGAGTCTGATCGAGCGTTTGGGCTTGACCCTTGATGCGGTGTCCAAATGGGGCGATGCCAATCTGGTCAAGTTCAACGAGAGTAAGACGCAGGCGTGTCTGTTCTCCGCTAAAAGGAGTCCTTTCCAACTGACTCCAACTTTTAGAGGTGTATCCGTGCCGGTCTCTGACCGTCTTGAACTTTTGGCCGTTACTTTGACCTCTACGCTCAACTTTGGCTCGTTTATCGAGTCCAAGGCTAAACTTGCTGCCAAAAAACTTGGTGTCCTCTCAAAGGTGCGAAGGTACTTCAAGTCTGAACAGTTGCTTACACTATATCAAGCACAGATTCGCTCCTGTATGGAGTACTGTTCGCACCTTTGGGATGGATCGGCTAAGTATCAGCTGGAGGCTCTGGAATCGATCGAGAGACGTGCCAAAAGGCTCATAGGCAACGACACTCTTGTGCGAAAAAGACTTCAAAGTCTTGAACATCGCCGAAAAATTGCTAGCCTATCGGTTTTTTATCGGATACACTTCGGAGAGTGTGCGACTGATTTGCATGATCTGATACCACCTTGTCCTTTTTTCTATCGGAATGCTCGTAGCTCGAAAAAGCGACATCGTTTCATGGTTGATGTTCCAAAGACACGAACGAAGAGATTCGACTCTACTTTTGTGATAAGAACGTCTAAGCTGTGGAATACGTTGCCTGAGTGGGTTTTCCCCGATGGTTACAATCTTTGTGTCTTCAAATCGAGAGTGAATCGGTTTTATCTAGGTAAACACGCTCCATCGTAGACCGTATCGTCGCTTAACATCAGGCGAGATGGCGGTCAAGTGTAAACCTATAGAAGTTAAAAAAAAAAAAAAAAAAAAAAAAAACACATAAATCTAAATAATGATAATTATTTAAAACACAATCAAGCAACGTATTCTATTCTAGAGCCTCGACGTTTTTATCATAATATTATTAATTAAAAACATTAGACAATTAAAAATAATTTATGTTTTTAATATTAAATATTATATATAATAAAAATATATATAATATTAATTTTATGTATATACAATATGTACAGAAAATTAATTAATTATGGGACAGGGATATGTCCAGCAGTGGAAAAAATAAATGAAATTATTTATTTTCGCAATGGATTTTCATTTTAATAAAATTAATTCAAAAGTCTATATTTTCGACCAAAACAAGTCTGAGGCAACAAACATAACAAAATCAGTCGAATTGAAAACCTCCTTTTTTGAGTCCGCTTAAAATAATAAAAGTGGAGGTGGACCTCAAACTTTAGAAATCGAACGTTCCGGCTACTAGCCATATCGACTAGTGACTAGTAGTTAACTGACATGAACCATGTCAATGAGACTTCGTGCCACGATTCAAAACCGTCACAATCAGCGCCACAATCGTATTCCCAAACGACATCCCATATAAAAGTTACTTAGTACAACAATTTCGCCACAGTACTTCATCGGTGGCAAGGATCGTGCCACCATCTAAAACCATCATAATTGGCACCACCATCGTATGCCTCGTTGGTTAACGACATACATGTATTTAAAAGTTACACAGTACAACAATTTCGCCACGGTACTTCATCGGTGGCAAGGACACGCACGAACCGCTAATATGTCAAATTGTCATGTCAGTACTAGAGGCACAGAGCACAGACTGTTAACAAAGCGACTGAGAACCTGACATTAGTGATGTAATTGCCGCCGAGGCCGGGCAATCGATTAAAAATCGATTAGACTCGGAATCGACAGCTTTCGATCGATTCGCTTCGTAATCGGATGGAATTTTGTTTGGTAATTGATCAAGTTTGTCGCAAATATTGGCAATCGTGACGAAAATATATCAATTCTACTAATAATATAAATGGTAAAGTTTGTCTGAATGTATAGGATGTTTATTAGCTTGGATTTTGATGTCACTGATATTGTTGTTGTTGTGATGTTGTTTATCGTACCAATAAAAAAAAAAAAAAGTTTTGTCCCAAATTGACTTGCTTAAACTATTTGACTTGAATAAACTATAATATTGCACGCCAGAAATGGCCAAACTTTTGTGCCCGTGTATTGTATTTAATGTCATCTTCTATATATTAAATAAACTATTCTGATTTCAATCGTTTTCCTCCACGAAGTTCCCGTTAACGTAATTCCGAGGATAAAAAATGTTTGTCTGTAAAGTCGGTTTACTGACGATAGAACGTGACAACGTCTTAAGAAAGTACTGATGAAATGGTAGCATTTTTCAAAAGAAAATTTTAATTTCATTTGTTTAATAGATTTGTATGTAAAAAGTAATCAGTAGAATTTAGTCATTTTCAATCAAAACAATGCAAAAAAGCTTTTAGATGCCGGGGATCGAACCCGGGGCATTTCACATGCAAAGCGAACGCTCTACCACTGAGCTACATCCCCGCTTGAACTACTGGTCGAAATAATTAATACAACTGTAACAAACATGCGGCGAGGTAACGACCGACGGTAACGCGGTAACGGTACATGACGTCATGTTTTGTGGGCGTGCAGCCGGCTTCATCGAATTATAAGACGTTATCACGTCAAAAATAACCTATGTTTTAATCCAGACTATCTATCTATATGTATATCAAATTTCATCGAAATCCCTTGAGTAGTTTCTGGGTGAACTGTTTAACAAACAACCTCACAAAGTTTCATATGTATAAAAAAATTGGCAGTCATAGGAACTGCCGATGGAAGTGAAAACTTGTAAATCAGAATTTGATAGCTAACTTTGGAAACTACGCGGGTGCAACTGGAGTAGCGTGGCCATGAGCATCTAGAAAAGCTGATGCATTTTTAGATGGCCAATGGCCATGGTCCTGAGTTCACCCAAATATTTCTTATCATTTCCGAGCATTCTATTCACAGCACACACAGTGTTATGAGCCATCAGATAGGAACTAAGTTCCTTCGGAAAATATAGAAACAACACAATTAGAAAATAAATGCTATTTTTTTTCTTAATGATACGACCATCTGAAAACTAAAGTTGGCCACACTGGTCACGGGCAGTTTTTACGCGTCATTTCTGTTATATATATTTTTCTTACGGTTTTATTCTCACATTTTTTTCCAGTTCTGTCGCACAACAAAATCCCTATGTCCTCCTGCCGTAAAGGATTTCGTTCCAATTTTAGTGGGATTTTAACTAAAATAATTTAAACTATTGTCTACTAAAAAGATAGACCGATAATAAATAAATATTGGTGAACAATTCATACACAACACCATCTGACCCCATACTAAGCAAAGCTTCTACTACTATACCATAGCCAGATAGCTGATATAACACTTATATAGTTTTAAATACATACTTATGATACATAGAAACACCCAGACACAATACAAATATTTGATTTCATCACACAAATATTTGCACTGTGTGCAAATCGAACCCACGACCCTCGGCTTCGCAGGCAGAGCTACTACCCACTAAGCCACGAGGTAAGTCGATGTAGAGTTATTTTGTAAATGGCTTTTTCAACAGTAAATTAATAAAATCATTGGTTAATAAACTAATGAGTGTGTTTATTCTTTTATCAATTCGGAAGTCAAAATCAAATTATATATTTGTTGTTTTTTTGTAATTAATAACTTGACAATGCCATTTTAATTAGTTTATAATTTTCATTTAATACAACTTTACGTTTAAAACGTAAAACTTTGATGACAATTGAAATTAACGTTGTCGAAATTCCTTTTTAGTGGCATCCCATCAAAAAAGTGGAATGCTCTTCTAGTCTCGGTGTTTCTTTGATAATACAACCCGGGTCACGACTAGAATGTATAACTCAATATACGGGCAAGTATGGTCTATCTTGGACCACATCATAGGGTTCAATCTGGTGGGAGTCCAATCCACTACCACTAAATCCACTTCCTACGAACTAAGTCAAGTAGTCAGTAAGATTAGGTTAGTATAGTAGTTAGCTAGTTAGTCATAAAAATTAGATGCGATTTAACGCCAACTAACATTGATAAAAAAAAACTCCGTAATAAACTTCAGTTTAAAATGATACTTCACTAAATTTCATAATTTTTGTGAAATCAATTATTAACACAAAGTTCCAATAAAACAGTCAGGTTGTACGAATATCGTTGAAATAAGCAAATTTGAAATTTTGTTTGATATTTTAAAAGCACCGATTACGATATAATTTATGTGGGAGCTCTAAATAAAGTATGATACCAAGCTAAAACAAAAATATTAAAATCGAGCGGAGCTATCGCGTAATATACTTACAAAAAAACACACCTACTTCGGAATTGAGAACTTCCTTCTTTTTTGTAGTCGGTTAACAAGAACATGATAAAATAATTTTTTTTTATCTGGGTAGAGCCTTTATTAACAAAACTAAAATACAATAAGAACTACACTACTCTACATACCTAACTAACTACTTACACTAAGCACACCTGAATTATCCATCGACCAATAATGAAGGTCTACAGATAATCAAGATGTTCAATTTAAAATAATCAACATCCCTACGTTAGTTACCACACCTAGACCTATACCGATTTCGATAAAATTTATATGTGAACACAAACATCTTTCTGATGATCAACAAATCAAGAAAAACATCATCAAAATCTATTCGGAGCTATCGCGTAGCATACATAAAAACATCCGAATGGAGTACTCTTTCATTTTTGAAATCGTTTAAAATTGACAAAAATTGTCCACGAAACTTAGTAATGACAAAGATAAATAGTTTAAAATTATTCTAAATTGTAAATGAAACTTAGTAATAACAAAAAATTAAAAATAAAATCAAAACGTAATAAATTGTGTAACCCTAAATAAATACTTACATATAAACATACACGCAATCTGTTCATACATAAGTGATGTCGATATTTCTCGTGAGACATTTCTTTAAGAAAAAAATACATTTAAAATATTCATCGAGCAACACCCGTTTTTGCTGAAGTGTTGTAATAGCACTCGATTAATTTGGGTTGTCCACAAAGAAATCATTTCAGTAATTCGAAAGGAGCGAATTTTTTAAGTGATTTCAAAAACGGCTTGGTTGTGTGTTTCTTTTTTTATTTGCTTGTTACACGAGAGTTATTTTTATCTGGTGGAATTTACTTCAAAGGTCATTTAAAATTTATCGAAATGGTGTAACGGTTTTTGAAATCTTAACAAAAATCTTAAATTTGCATACATTGACGTTATTTTCGTCTACTCGGAAGCCTCGCTGTCATTAAAACAGGGTATGTAGTTGGTTTCACAAAAATAGTCGAGTATATGAGTTTAAATTTAAATAGAAGCCAGTGTTTATTTCTTCGCACAAATTATTTGGATATTTGAATCAAGTTACACAACCTAAAGTACGTGATATACGACTGTTTAAGCTGCGCGCGCGCGCAGGTATTTATTTATTGTAATAGTATATTTTTTGGTGTTTTACAGATATAATGTTCACTTTATTTAGAAATATCTTAAGAATATATCTTTTGGATTTTTTTATATCTGCTTTTCAATTTATTTATATCTGTAATAATAATTGTTTTCGAAATAAATTAAAAAAACTTATATCACAAAGAATCCGTCCATGGGTTGTTTCTATAATATTGTTCTGTAATATTGTTTTTAATTTTTAAGTGTGTAAAATGTAAAATGTGGATGTAATAAATCGTTATAATGTTATTATTACTATTGGCCTTAAAGTGGTCTAAATTCGACCATAAAGAAATATTAATCCATTAATAATTTGATTTATAACTTTAACAATAAACAAAATAGTATTTAAACCTATATTTTTTAGATTTTTGCACTCTTCTAAATAAACTATGCTAGTCAAAATCTTTATGATAATGACTAGGATATGAGGCTTTTTACTCTTTAATTTCTCTAAATATATTGCCTTTCAAACTGGATCACACTAATGTTGAGACATTACTGCTTTGCGTCAGAATAATTATTTGCAAAGTTGTGGAACATCTCGTGGCCAATTCTGAAAAAGAGGTGACAACTACAAATAAATAAAATAAATAAAAAACTTACCAAAAATCTCCTTGTGATACTCTCGTCACTTTAGTCCAGAATTAGTTCAAAATGTTCACTTGCACTTTACACGATTCGTTCACATTGTCTCTTTTTAAAACACTTCAAACATAAAACACTGCAAAATCAAAATAATAGAACACTTAACCAAAATAATAATACACTAAATCTCTTTAATAATTACACTTAACCGAGGTAATAATCGTAGAAATAAAATAGAATGTAAATAGCGACCGCGTAGATTACGAATTTAAAATATAAAAAAATGAAGTCTATTATAAATTTCCAAATCGTTTGGGTTACCCCGTTTTGTCGTTGAGTAGGTTCTTGCATTTATTTCATTTAATTTTGTTATTTTGCCAATGCCTGCAACAATAAATTTTGAAATAAATAAAAATGTTTTAGTAAAAAAAGTTAATAATCAACACCCCCTCAAAAGACCCATTTAAAAGTTTTATCATTTTCTTATAAAAAATATCAAAAAAAAAAACTTTTAAAAAGTACTGATGTATGAATGACAGAAGTAATGATTTTTATATTTATCACAGATAAAACGAACTCATCGCCCAAAAGCAGTATTAGTAAATATCTCCATACTCTACGCATTGAAAAAACCTTAAAAATTCCACATTACACCTAAAAATTAAACACAAAAATTAAAAAAATACACAACAAAAAAACTTAAATCCCTAAACCACGTAAAAATTAAAATCAGTACACCAACTCCTAAAATAAAACCACCAACGCCCAAGCAAAAAAAATACACGAAAAAAAACAAACAGCAAAATGACCAAAGAGTTTCAAGCACTTTCGTGGACCACAGACTATGTGAGACTAGAGTGTTGGAGTGCAGAACGCAACGCCCGGCCGAGTACTGTGCCCTCACTGTTGTTATTCTGTGGATTTAGAATGGTTGAAGGTCATTCACGTGACTTCATCCATTTTCTTGTAGAACCAGCTTGTCGTAATGTGACACTGAGACCGGTTATTTTAATGTGTTGTAATCTATGATTTTTGTCGTGTCGTGAACATTAAATATACATATAATTAAAAACGTAGGGACTGATTTCATTCATCAAATATTGTTGTGAGATTTTAGAACAAAGTTTTTTACGGCAAGTTTGGAGGGATATTGTTGTGCGAATGTGTGTGTATTTCATAAAAGTCGTTGGAGCCGTTTTCGATATGCATATTCTAAATATGCATATTATGTACGCACAGTAATGAGTCCTTAGTAGTTCATAGTCTGTTCAGTCCAACTAAGTTTTAGCAGCATCCAGCGGCCTTTTTTCAAGGAAAGTGCACGCGCGAGACTGCTGCTCATTTGGCGCTCAAATTTTGATGTGCCTGACATTTAAGCTAGTCTGGACTGACTATAGAGCATTATATATAGATTGCATTTAGAGCAAGAGTCCGTGAACCCCAGACCTTCGTTACTTTATAAAAGCTGAAAACTTGTCTGCACATGCTCCTAACACAGGTAAGAACGATGGACCATTATGAAATTTGTGTCATCCTGGCTTTGGCAGATAAACGGTACTAAGACCCCGAGTCCCAGCAGTGGGAACTTTTAGTGGGCTGTTAATTGTTACCCAAGTATTATGTATAAAAATTAGCACACATTAATTTAAGGCGCAAGTAGAATTATAATTGCATGAACATTAACACAACATGGGTGTCTGGCAAGTGTTTACCACGATGTTAAGTGTCTAGCAATTCTTGGTGTGATTTTTAATAGTATTCTGAAGGTATTACCAAATTATCAGACTTTATAATTTGACAGATTTAGATCGGTACACGTTTAGTTTCGTTTATCTGCCAAAGCCAGGATGATCCAAACTTCATCATTCGAATCTGTCGAATTTTCAACTTATCAAAAAAAAAAGGTCCCAAAATTAGTAATGAAAAAACTTAAAACTTGTTGATCATAATTATCCCATATGAGTTGCCGGTGAATCAATGAAAAAATATATAT
This sequence comes from Ectropis crepuscularia, assembly GCA_963693475.1. Classification (NCBI taxonomy): domain Eukaryota; kingdom Metazoa; phylum Arthropoda; class Insecta; order Lepidoptera; family Geometridae; genus Ectropis; species Ectropis crepuscularia. The sequence goes on along the minus strand of OY856366.1, from coordinate 15,238,969 downwards.
TAAAACAAACAAACAAACTTTAATTTAACAAAGAACATTAGTTGAACTATATTTTTAAAACTTGTTTTTTAAATTTTGTTCCGCGTATTTCGCGCGCATGGTCACAGTAGGGTATTGCGTGCGCGCACAATGGCGGGGTAGATCGACTCTTGCGCAGTGCGACGTGAAATTCAACCGTTCAATACGAATGTACAATGTACCAGCTATTCGTTGCACTCATGTTGTATAAGATATTTCGGTACTTACAAGTCTATAACTTGTATACTTCTGCGGTTTCGCCTTTTAAACTCTATATGCAAAGGCGACGGAGTGTTGCAAGATCGACCTATTATAGTATATTCCTAACCACTAATAACTTTCATTGTTGTAGGTATTAGTATATTATTATGTACTAACAGCACCCCGCGGTGTTACCTGCGTAGTTCTCATTGTTTTTTTCGAGATAAAAAGCCTATGTGTTCTTCCAGACTATAATCTATTTATGTGCTCGTAATTTCAGCCCGATCCGTTCATACGTTAGGCCGTTATTGAGCAACAAACATCCAAATATCCAAACATCCATACATTGACGTTTATAATATTAGTAGGAAGTATAGATAGATAAGTATAGAAGATAGTAGGATAGGATTTAGATGTAAAATGATTACATAAGTATAAAAATATATTATTTGGTATTTTGTTTTGTAAACCAGATTTCTTTTTAATTGTAGATATACCGATGTACGTAATAAAAGTATCAACCTCTCCTTTGTACTTCCTTGTCCTGCATATTCAAATATCTCATTCCGTCCTATAGTTGCCTGGAATAGATCGCTTTTAGTGATAAGATCGCCAACTGCTACTTTATATTGTTTCGTTTTAAGTGACTTTTGTTTTTTATTAAATTACACTAAGCACATTTCAATTATCCAAAGACCAATGAAGGATGAGATCAACATGAGCAACTAATGACGATCACCTGACGGTCAGTACCAATTGTATCCACGACGGACCGTGTTTACCTAGAGTAAACCGATTCACTCTCGATTTTGGGAAAAACCCATTCAAACAACGCCTTTTTTAACTATAATAGAGTCGCACTTGACCACCATCTCGCCTGATATTAAGCGACGATGCGATCTACGATGGAACGCTTACCTAGAAGAAACCGATTCACGCTCGATTCGAAGACACCAAGATTGTAACTATCAGGAAAAACCCACCCAGGCAACGCATTCCACAACCTAGACGTTCTTATTACAAACGTGGAGTCAAATCTCTTCGTTCGTGTTTTTGGAAATTCCGATTGGAGAATTCCGATAGAAGAAAGGGCAAGGTGGTATTAGATCATGCAGATCAGTTGCACACTCTCCGAAGTGTTTCCGATAAAAACCCGATAAGGTAGCAATTTTGCGGCGATGATCAGGACTTTGAAGTCTTTTACGCATTCCACAATCTAAACGTTATTATCACAAAAGCTATAAAACCAAGCTAGGAAAATAATGCCATATTCTAGTTTTCGTGAAAAGATTCCGTTATACAAAGAACATAAAATCAATTCGAATCGAACTTCCTATGATTACAGCGCGTCTACATAACTAGGCTTTCCTGAGGAAGCGACGTTTGAGGAAGCAACTAGTCTAACACGAAAGGAAATAGTGTTTGTAAGTGAAAAACCACTTAATAGGTCAAGCACGATTAACATAGCATGCTTATACAATACAAATGATTGGGTAACCTAAAAAAATAGTGGAGTAGAATATTGGAAATGGATTGAAGAAAAGCAGCTAGCTGATTTATCTACAAATAATGCAAGCTGAACCAGCCAAGCAAATACAAGTTCTTCCTTGGTGTTTCAAGGAAAATAAAAATAACTCTCGACCAATATTTTAAGAGGCTTTCCTTAGACGGTTGGGTCAAGGTTGTACCAGCTGAAACACTTTGGTGACTATATTACACCAAATGACGAAAACCAACAAACTTTACTTTGTAGTCGGGTTTTTGACGGCGAAACGTTTATTCCGAATTTTTTTTTGGGAAGGTATACCCATAAATGTATGTCATTATGCCAATTTCGTAAACCTGCACAGCTGACAGTGGACCCAGCGGCTATAGCGTTTTGTGTAATAAAAAGTAACCTTTGAGTTATTCCAGACAATCTAACAATTTTCCAAATTCCCACGTCTCACACACGATTGCCTCGTCTAGACTATCGATATAAAACATTGGAATTGCCCTCAGCACCTTGAAATTAGTACTAAACTGCGTCTATCTGTGTAGCGTAAGTGGTTTACACACCACCAATCTTCGTGACCCGAACGTCCTGCATTCACCTCTTTTTGCAAATGACTAGAACGAAAGGAATGAGCTCAGTCTTCCCAACGATGACAATTATGTGCGCCTGATGTTTGGGAGGGTGTACATCTAATGGTTTATATCGATGGTCTAGACGTTTTCGTCCAACGACTGTATGATTTATAAGACTAGCATACTACCACGGTTTTGTTCAACAGTGTATTTAGCCCCAATGCATAACCCTGGATACATATCTGTGTAATGAATGCTCAGTCATACAGTGAAAAGTAATCGGTTTTACAATGATTGACTGATGCCGAAGTTTCAACTTTCTAGGATACGCATCGGTAAGTTTACGAAGACAGGTTGATACGAAAAAATTACTTACAAATACTTTAGTTATGTTTTAAGTTATTTTATCTCATTCATTATTTACAGAGGTACCCTACGTGAGAACATTAAAAATATTGTAGTGGTACCTAGGACTCTTAGCAGAGTCCATCTGGGTAAGAACCACACCTTTGCCAGTTATTCTACCGCCAAGCAGTAATTTGCAAACATTACTGTGGTTTTAAGGGCAATATTTCCAATTAAATTACAGGGCAGAGAGATAAAATACCTTATATCTATGGGTGGCGCAGTGCAGTGTTAGGTAATGATTTGGACACTTCATATTCTAGTAGCTGCGTGTCACTGTGTGTTGTTATGCCCTAGCTACACGACGCTAGTTTTTCAACCTAGGATAGCAAGCTAATACATTTAGCTTCGTGTAGACAACGCTAGTTTTGTCTACACGAAGCTAAAAATAAATAAATATAAATAAATATTGGTGGACAATTCACACACAACACCATCTGACCCCAAACTAAGCAAAGCTTGTATGATGGCGGCCAGATAGCTGATATAATACGTATATAGTTTAAATACATACTTATTATACATAGAAACACCCAGACACAGTGCAAACATTTGAATTCATCACACAAATATTTGCACTGGGTGGGAATCGAACCCACGACCCTCGGCTTCGCAGGCAGAGCTACTCCCAACTAAGCCACGAGGCCAGTCAAATACTAGCTAGCTATCCTAGCTTAAAAAACTAGCGTCGTGTAGCTAGGGCATTATGCAGGAATATTACTTACTCGTCACTCTATACCATAAAACAATCACACAATCTAACACACCTTTGCTCGTCTCGTTAGCTTTAAAAAGGACATTCAATAATTATTTAGCAAATAAACTACACACCGGAAATACGCAATTTCACAAACGTAGGTATTATTTAATCCATCAAAAGCAATTGAAAATTATCAGAACAAAACTAATATAACCCAAACATGTTACGTAAACGAATAATAGCCAAATTCACAGCATCCATATAATCAGAAGTTATAAAACTCTGCAATGCTATAATATTATACAATAATGCGAAGCAATGCTCGGATTAGACCGTGCGAGTGAACGAGCGAGTACAAAGGACAGTAATTGTGCTAATGAAAATTTAAATTCGTTTATTTTTATGAGTACCTATGGATTTGTCCGACTTTGGCAGTGTCAGATGTAGATATTATGTTAGTGTATTAGTTTCGTTCTGTTGACAAATTTCGCTAATAATTATTTAGAATGATTTTTGTGTTTGTCAAGTCAAAAATATATATGGTGCAAAATTAGTGCTCTTCCTGTTCAAATATCATGCTAAGATTTAGTGTTCGTCTTCTTGAAATGTCTGGTTGTCTTTTATTTAGTGTGATTTTAGTACTGTTCCGCAAAACCTACTAAGATTTAATGTTCGTCTTGTTCAAATGTATTTTATTTAGTGCGATTTTAGTACTGTTCCTGTCCAAAACTCATATTAATATTTGAGATGATTATAAATATGTAGAGTTTGTCGTGATGAAAATTACGTTGATAAATTAGTGTAATTTTGACATTTATTGTGAAAAATGATTGAAATATTTGGTGTGATTTTTTTAAATAAATAAATAAATATAAGTGGATAATTCACACACAACACCATCTGACCCCAAACTAAGCAAAGCCTGTGTGATGGCGGCCAGATAGCTGATATAATACTTTTGGTCGTAATGTTGAACTATAACACTAACATATAACGTGAGATTGGTGTTCATCCTGAATAAAAATCACACAAATATCTGAAGTGATTTTAGTGGATGTTCGTTAGAAAAATCACTGTAATAATGTAAATTTAGCATTTGTTCAGTCGAAAAGTGTAAGTAATATTTGGTGGGAATTTAGTGTCCATCGCATAAAAAAATCAACCTAATTTTTTTTTTTTTTTATGAAATGGTTAAAGTTTAAAATGGTTGATTACATTAACACAAAAAAACTCTCAATGAGTTGCTAACTTTCTTGATGTCGATGAAATTTATATGGGTCTGGGTACCTCTGAAGTATCTACCAAACCAAAAAAATATCAAAATTGAGTCACAATTGGCAGAGCTATCTCGTAACATATATATATAACAAACAACTAGTCGCATTAAAAACCCTCTTTTTTTAGATCTGTTAAAAACATAAAATGACATCAGCAAAGATCGTTACAAGTCTAAAAGTAACAAACCAAAATGCAGACGAAAAAAAATATCTCTTTTACACTGTTGTCTTGGTATCAAATATGGTACGTCTGACTGGACCAGGTACCATACATGGTTGAGACGGTCGTAAAAATCCATGTCTAGCCAACTTGATGTAAACTTTATGTTGGGGCATTTTCGAAAAAAACTAAGATAGATGACATTAGGTTGAGTAAAGTTTGTCTTTGATGTCGTATTGGTATGACTTCTTGCTATAGACCAACTATAAATCTCCTGGCAGATCTCATTTTTATTTTGTAGGATATTGTTGGTGATTTATTGACTAGAAGGGTGCTGTGGTGGCTGATACGCAATTGTACCGGAGTTGTAAGCTTGAAGGAAACTCCTCAGCTTATAAGGGTGCAATGGCGGCTGATTTGCGGATACAGGAGTTTTAGGCGTTCAAGGAAGTGGGGAATAAAATAAAGTGCAGGGGCTGTTTCCGGGAGAATGAAACAGTGAAGCAAGTGCTCTTACGCTGTGAGGCCACAAAAAACATTCGATTAAAATCGAGATTCCTTGAAGAAACTCCAAATGAAATATGCAGAGAAACAACAACTGACGAAATGGGAGTGAAATTAGTATGCCAGCGACCCAAGGCGTGCTCCGCTATTTTAAGGAGCCCGGCTGGTTTGGGTAGGCTGGCTGGGAGGAGGGGGGGGGGGAGTGCACGAACACCCTTAGCGGGACGTCAGTGCCGGTTAATTACCCCCATTCCGAATTAGAAATAGAATTAGAAGTAGGGAGTAGGGAGTGGGGCGAAAAGCAAGGAGAAGGCGAAGATCTCGCCTGATGTTAACCGATGATGCGGTCTACGATGGAATGTGCTTACCTAGAAGAGGATTCCCTCTCGATTTTATGACGTAAAGATTGTAACCATTGAGAAATAACCACTCAGGCAACGCATTTCACAACCTAGACGTTCTTGTCACAGGAGTCAAACCGTGTGATGACGCTTTTTCGAGCTACGTGCAGTCCGATAGAAAAAAATAAAAAATTAATAAATAAATATTGGTGGACAATTCACACACAACACCATCTGACCCCAAACTAAGCAAAGCTTGCATGATGGCGGCCAGATAGCTGATATAATGAATAAATAATGATGAATGATATAATGATGAAAAGAACAAGGTAGATCATGCAGATCAGTTACACACTATACGAAATTAAATTAAATTAAAATTCACTTATTTCAAGTAACACAAGACTCATATTCATGGATAAAAAATTAATAATTACGTCACATTACATTATAAATATACAACAGTCATTACATCTATTAATTATTAAATTTTACATTATTATAATTGAATATTAATTACATTATGAATTATTGAATGTTACATTATACAGCCAAACACTTTACACATATACACTAAAATAAACATTCACACACTCAATAAGTCTCATTTATGTCATAGTCACCCTTGCAAACTTTACAGCTAGATTAAGCAGTCAAATGGTCTAGTCGGGAAAACAGCAACACGCACTACAGTCCCTTCGCAGTCATGTGTGTAAAGGAAAACATCGTGAGGAAACCAAACATGTACCTAGAATCTCTCGAAGTCATGTGTCACCCACCAACCCACACTGGGCCAGCGTGGTAGATTAAGGCCTTGACTCTCTACTTGCAAGTGAAGTGCATACAATAAAAAACGATAAGTTATCTGTTTTGCGGCGAAGTTTAAGACAGTGAAGTAATTTTCGAATGACGAAAAGATGTAGGTTTATGAGCCATCTGGGGAAGGACCACATTTTTTCCAGTTATGCTACCGGCTAGCAACAATGATGCAAGCTGTGTTCTAATTTTTCGATTCCATGTTCAAGGATTAGTTTGACTGGAAACACTGCCCTTAAAACTGGAACACAGTGACATTACTGCGTACCGGTAGAATAACTGGCAAAGACGTGGTACTTCCCCAGGGACCCTCTGCAAAAGAGTCCTACCACTACAGACTGTCTGTCTACTGAGCCACAAGACGGAAAGTCCATGATTTTTATCGGATACACTTCGGAGAGTGTGCGGCTGATTTACATGATCTAATACCACTTTGTCCTTTTTTCTATCGGAATGTTCGTAGCTCGAAAAAGCGACATTGTGTCATGGATGATGTTCCAAAGACACGAACGAAGAGCTTTGACTCTACTTTTGTCATAATAACGTCTAGGCTGTGGAATACGTTGCCTGAGTGGGTTTTCCCCGATGGTTGAAATCTTTGTGTCTTCAAATCGAGAGTGAATCGGTTTTTTTTCTAGGTAAACACGCTCCATCGTAGACCGCATCGTCGCTTAACATCAGGCGAGATGGCGGTCAAGTGTAAACTTATAAAAGTAAAAAAAAAAGATGTTGATTATATATTTATACAGTTATTTATTTAATCTAGCTTATTTTCACCATCTCCTGGCGCATGGAATACCTGCATTGTTCAATTGTTTTCAGACAATGCTCTGGAAGAAAGTTCCGATTGTAATACGAGATATAAGTTCTTCCTATTATGATAAAATTCTAGACACAAATTCGTAGTTAATTATTATCATTACTATAATTTTATACTCTTATACTTATATTTTATACTCTTATCTGATTGTGACTTCGCCCAATTAAAATTAAAAAAAAACTTTTTTTTTAAATAAAGAGTGACGAGACGAGCAGGTCATGTGCTTGATGGTAAGCAACATGCCTGCCACATAACAGCACAGTGACACGCAGCTATTGGAACATGAAGAGTCCAAATCATTACCTAGCACTGCACTGCGCTCATCACCCAGAGATCTAAGATGTAATATCTCTAAGCCCTGTAATTTCTCTGGAAACATTGCCCTTCAAACCGGAACACAGTAATGTTAGCTAATTACTGCTTGGCGGTAGAATAACTGGCAAAGGTGTCGTACTTCCCCAGGCGGATTCGGCTAAGAGTCCTACCACTACCATGCTAGCCCCTTATTAGTTATTTTACTTTTTTCGGACTTGAAAAGTAACCTATTTGTTATTTCAAACTACAATCTATCTACAAGTATTTAAATAAAAAATGAGTCATCGAAATGTATATATAAATATAATTAAAAAAAATATTGGTGGACAATTCACACACGGCACCATCTAACCCCAAACTAAGCAGAGCTTGTGTGATGGTGGCCAGATAGCTGATATAATACTTATATAGTTTTAAATACATACTTATTATACATAGAAAACACCCAGACACAGTGCAAACATTTGAATTCATCACACAAATATATGCACTGGGTGAGAATCGAACCCACGATCATCGGCTTCGCAGGAAGAGCCACTACCAACTAAGCCACGAGGCCAGTCAATATGAAAACAATATGGTGCTACGAAGTTCACCGGATCAGATTTTAAAAACTTTGTAATCTAAACTCACATTGTAAGCATACAACGGTAATTATTTCTTTAGGTATTATTGTGCTATGTTTACAATACAACCTATTTAAATTCAAAATTATACCTCGACGTGATTGAGTAACTAACACCCAATCTTCTACATCCATAATTTAGATAGATAGTAGGATTTGCAAACAATACTAGGTACGTATTGAGCATTAAGGTAGATTATCTTATGTGATTGAATGACGAGCACAGTGCAAGTTTGAATAGTGGTTTTCAGATTATGCGGAAAATCCCTTTCAGGCAACGCATTCCAAGGTCATATAATAAAAAAACTGGCAGCCATAGGCGCTACTGATAGAAGTGAAAACTTATAACTCAAATTTTGATAAATCACTTTGTAAACTACGCGGGTGTAATCGGGGGGCGCTGTTAGACTGGAATATAATTATCTTCAAAGCATTGTCATTTAAATAGATCTTCTAAGCATGGCCTTCTAGACTAGATGGGTATGATCTCGAGTTCACCCGAAGATGTCTTACGTTTACGAGCGTGACGCTTGAGGTCAATCCAGGAATGCTCGTAGCTCGAAGAAGCGACATCGTTTCATGGTTGATGTTTCAAAGACACGAACGAAGAGATTCGACTCTACTTTTGTGATAAGAACGTCTAGGCTGTGGAATACGTTGCCTGAGTGGGTTTTCCCCGACGGTTACAATATTTCTCTGCTTAAAATCGAGTGTGAATCTGTTTCTTCTAGGTAAACACGCTCTATCGTAGACCGCATCGTCGCTTAACATCAGGCGAGATGGCGGTCAAATGTAAACCTATAAAAGTAAAAAAAAATAACCAACTAAATCTGTGTGGTGCGCTGATGCACCAAAAGAAGTTGTTATTGCAAAACGTGACGTCACAACTCCTCTTCTCTTGAATGTCTTTCAGTAATACTAATGTTTTTAATTGCATTGCTCTCCATTAGATAAATATTACTTAATCTCGAGCATTGCTTAGATTAGCAATATATTAAACTAACAAATTAAATACCATTTAAACGACGTTTATGTTATTTTTAAGCGATTACTTCGACATTTCGCCTCGGGCAAACAAACAAGCAATTTTTGTAGCAAAATGTTGCAGTGAAGAAACGAGTATTAATCAAGTTGGGTAAATGCCTAGAATTATTTTAAGTACAAAATTACTCATGTAGCAAACACGAGACTTTGTAAGTTTTATTTGATTTATTTACGCTTGACTGCCGTCTTCTTTGATGTTAAGCAATGATGCCTGTTTACGTGTTTAAAACCTAACTGATATATTATAATACTATTTTTGAATACACCACGATTGTATCCATCGACAAGACCCATTCAGGCATTCTACATTTTGTAAGTTTGTGTTTCAATATCCGTTTCATTTATAATAACTTAGTAAAAAAATACAATTAAAAAAAACTCAATTCAAAAAATTAAGAATTAGCAGCGCTCCGCACTCCGCATAGTTCCTGTTATTTTCCTGAGATTTAAAAATACTTGTGTGTTTTGCCTGACTATAATCTAACTGTGTTCTAAATTTCAGCCCGATCCGTTCATACGTTACGATGTGATTGAGCAACAAACATCCAAAAATTTTATAAAATGAATAGCATTTTCTAACCAGAGAAGTATATATTTTTGATATAAAGTCATAAGACAAGCAAGACATGTGCCTGATTGAAAATAACACATCTGCTCATTGCAGCACAGTGTCAACCAGGTATTTGAACATGATGACTCCAAATTACTGCTTAGCATTGCACTACGCTATATAGCACTACGCTACATTGCACTACGCTATAAAGGATGCCACACCACTGCCCTCATCTGTAACCTTGTTCTTGATACCAAAAGGTTATCTGGAAGAGATCGCTATTAGCGATAAGATCGCCTTTTGTGCCCAAAATGTTTTGATGTTATTTTTAATCAATGTTTTTGAAATGTTTTGTGGTATAATAAAGTGTTTTGTATTGTATTGTATTGTGTACGCTAGTGTCCAGGAGATATAACACGATTTCTCTCTTTTCACCGTAATATCTCGAGAACCCAAAAGCAACATCCATAGCTCATAGTTTTTTATTAATACCAAAACATAGATACAAGTCAACAGTATAGGTACATAAAATGGATAATTAAAATTATAACGTAATTAAAATTAAATAATTGCAAATGTCAAATTAAGCAATAATATTGATGAATAGAAAATAAAATTGATGAGTATTATAATATTATGTACCATCGTCGTCACAATCCTACTGCTTGTTAATCATTGTAAAATTTTCGTCCTCATTAATGCATACTAACGTAAATATATTTAGTTCAATAAGTTATTATGATATTAAAACGCAAAGTTAACATACCTAAAAATCGGATTAAATAGTGTTTTATAACAAAAGCCATCACAAACCAACTTTTTTGCAAGACATTAATAATCGAAACCTACAGTATGAAATCTCCAACTTTAATCAATAACTAGTCAATACATAAATACTCATAACAACATCAATCAATATCTGTTTAAATTACTAAAACACCTAATTCGAATTTTAATTAATAATAAAAATCAGAACAGAAAAATGGTCACTAACAAAAGCCTTACTTTCGCCGCCACGAAGCTCATAAATAATTAATATTTATTAATAATGACTTAATAAGAATGCATCCGTGGGAAAATACTATTCAATTCATAGACTCGTGTCAGTGAATGAAATATTATAATTATTATGTAACTTTTTATTATTCTATGGTTGTGGCGTTGTGGACATTTTTCAGAAGGTCAGAGGTCAGTTAGTGCCGGAGCATAATTTTTGAGAAGGTCAGAGGTAATTGACCAGTCAATCAGTTCATCAAGTCAGTCAGTTGAGACAATTGAGAGTGCCATAGTCTTATTTAATAACTTTGCATTGTACAAATTGATACAGCGATTCCATGATATCTAAACGTGAAAAACTAATATACTTTGACCTACGATTGAATAGAATTGTAACGAATTTTAGGGTCATATTACATAAGTTGGTAAATTCACACGTTACAGTTAATGACCATCTCTTTTTCGTAAATAAATTAATTTGAATATTATTACAGTTTCATAACTTTATACCAATTAATAATTTAAATTTAAAATCCAAGGAAAGTCGTTTAAGTTTGTCTATTAAACTGATTAAATTTTACTGGCGCAACCACGCATAGTAGGAGATCCCGCTATACAACGACCTTCACTGAGATGTTTATTTGATGAAACGTATTTTATAAGTAATTTAATGGGTCAATAAATATATTGCACATGGGTTGCCTAACAAATTTTAGTCCAGAGTATGATTATATATCCATATAAAATACGTTTCATCAAATAAACATCTCGGCGAAGGTTGTTGTATAGCGGCATCTTAGAACAGCAGTATTTATAGTAGCAGTAAAATGCTAATTTTCATCTTAGGGCCTGTAAACCATCAACTCTGGTTAGCGAAAATAAAAAATAGTATCCCAATGAAAAGTTATTTTTAAACAAATATTTGATAGCTCGTTTTCAAACCATGACATTTTCAGTAAAATTTCCGGGCACCGACCGAATTGTCCAATCACAAACACTTTACACCTTCACCGCGACTGGACATATTACGCAATTACAGATTTGACACTCGATCAAGCGCATCTGTGTTTGATAATTGTGTAATAGGTCGTATAGTCTTTAGATAGGTATTAAATCATCGAAGACCTTGATTTTTTTGGATCTTTGACCTGAATTGGCTAAAAAAGGCTGGTTTTTGTGACCCAAATCATTCACCCTAGTTTACCGTTGAATGCAGATTCAAATGCCTTGTTGTTTGTTTTTCATCATCATGGCGTTACGCGTAGTATTTAAGATATTGATGTTGTCTGAGAAACTCCATATCATTGTGGAATAATAACATAAACATAAAAACACAATTTATTTCGTAACCAAGTAAGATGTTACAATATTTTAAGTTCCTTTTACTTTACTTCTAAAGAGTATGTACATATTCCATTAAGTCCTAAAATAATACAAATATGGAATAATAAGTAGGCTATGTTTTATTCCAGACTGTTGTTTATTTGAATTCCAAATATATTTATTTTATAGAGCGGCAATGCGGCCAGTGTAATGGGCACTTTTGCACCGGTGCTGTTCGGGGTGGGTTCTTTTAAATTAATGACGAATACTTTTCGTATTATTTGTTTTGGATTTTTATTTGATTATTGATTGTGAATTGAATTGTACGTGTATATTTTATACAGAATAATAATTATATAATCAATATTCTATATATATGCGAAAGCTAGGATGTTTAGATGTTCGTTGCTCTATCTGTCGGATCGGCAGATTTAATCAAGTTATGTAGAGGTAGGGCTCTTGGCAGAGTCCGCCTGAGGAAGTACCACACCTTTGCCAGTTATTTTACCGCCAAGCAGTAATGTGCAAACATTACTGTGTTCCGGTTTGAAGGGCAATGTTTCCAGAAAAATTACAGGGCTTAGAGATATAACAACTTAGATCTCTGGGTGGCGAGCGCAGCGCAGTGCTAGGTAATGATTTGGACTCTTCATGTTCCAATAGCTACGTGTCACTGTGCTGTTATGTGGCAGGCATGTTGCTTACCATCAGGCACATATCGGGCTCGTCTCGTAACTCTTTATTTAAAAAAAAAATGTTTTAAGAAAATACTGATGGAATGGTAGCATTTTTCAAAAGAAAATTTTAATTTCATTTGTTTAATAGATTTGTATGTAAAAAGTAATCAGTAGAATTTAGTCATTTTCAATCAAAACAATGCAAAAAACAATGCAAAAAAGCTTTTAGATGCCGGGGATCGAACCCGGGGCATTTCACATGCAAAGCGAACGCTCTGCCACTGAGCTACATCCCCGCTTAAACTACTGGTCGAAATTATTAATACAACTGTAACAAACATGCGGCGAGGTAACGACCGACGGTAACGACCGACGGTAACGCGGTAACGGTACATGCCGTCATGTTTTGTGGGCGTGCAGCCAGCTTCATCGAATTATAAGACGTTATCACGTCAAAAAACCTATTTTCATTTATCTTTAAAATAAAAATCAAATTCTACAGAACCCTTAATGAAATTCACTTTAAAAAGTGCAATTGCAACAATTTGTTACTTGACTCAGTTACCTTAAACCCACCTACTGATATTAGTCAAAAATATATTTATAGATTATGTTAATCGATTCAAAAATTATCAATTTTACATAATTTTCGTATTAAAGACACATACGGATCCGGTTCATGACACGATGACATAATTCCCATAATACCTTTTTATTTACTGATATGTATGTTGTTCAAAACTGTATGTGTTTATTGAGTTTTCTCTTGATGATTCACTAACTGCCGTATTTGAAAGATCCTATTACAATATTATAAAAATGTCAATGTTTGGATGTTTGTTGCTCAATCACGTCGTAACGTATGAAGGTAAGAAAGAAAGATATTACTTCAGCGCTAACTATTGGCAGTTTCAAGACAAAGCAAATTCAAAGTACTTTATTCATAAATGTACAATTTACACGTCAATAAATAAAATTAAAAACAAAAGAAAGAGCATACAAATTGTACACATTTTCAAAGTTTGAAATGACTACTTTACTGTATTATAATAATTATTGCACAGAAAACTGTCAAGCATTATATGAGTATAATATGTTTTTATTACAATTATTGTACTGACCCATGTCAAATGTTTGTATACATGTTTATAGGACTTTGCCATCACTCTCTAAAAATTCGGTGTAACTATAAAAAGTTTGAAAGCTTTAGCATTATAAGTAAGCTTATTGAGCAGATGTTCTATAGCTGTAATTAATTTATTGAGCACAAAAGTCAGATGTTTACTTTTCATTCAACTTGAACTACAATTTTAGTTGTAGTATGTTGACATTTTAACTTCTTAAGCCGGGTCACACAGAGGCGATCCGATAACGATAGCGATCCGATAGCGTAATGAATTTTTTGTAATGTTCGAATTTGTATGCAACCTGACACACAGCAAGCGGGCGCGATCCCATACTCGGTATCGGATCGCTATCGCTACCGGATCGCCTCTGTGTGACCCAGCCTTTAACCTATTTTTACTTGAAATTCTTTTGATATGTTAATTTATATTTGTTTTTAATTGACATTTTGTTTTTTAAATTACTTTTACTGTCAGAAAAGTATTTTACTGTTAATACATTTATTTATCTGATTGTGTGACATGTAACGAATGTTATGAATGATTGATTATGATTGGGTTGAAATTTGGAACACATATCATAACGTGTAACTTTGTTCCTACCTGGTGTCCCATGACACCACATCTTTATGTAAAACTAGCGACCCGTTCCGGTTTCGCTCGGATCATAAACCTAGACACTGTCTGCAGCGCCATCTGCCGGGCTTATTTGTGAATCAAAGGCCCTGACCACACATGCTACTTTTTGCAGCAAAATCGCGTGATTTAGCAGCTAACGCGGAAACGCGCGCTTTAGCAGCTGAAGCGGAAACGCGCGATTTAGCTGCAAAAAGAAGCTGCATCGCGATGCAGCGACTGTTTGCGTCTGTCGCGGCCGCCGAGCAATTGTTCCGTTCAGTGTTGCTAACTTGGATTTTTAAAAAGTGTAGACAGGTTTAAAAATACGTAGAGTAATATTAAATTATGTAAAGTATATAGAACTGCGTACTTTTTTTTTTAATTAGTAAGGTAGTAAATGTAGTGTACCAATGTAGTTAGGTGCAGGGTTTTTAACTTGTCTGTGTAGGATTTACGTCGAAGAGTATTGTCGCTTTTCTTTGCAGACTGTCAAGTAAATCGATATCTTTTTTGAAGTAGTCCTCACATATGTTTCATAAATTTTAAGAAACATTTCTACAGTTATAGATTGAAAGAATTCAGAAGGACGTAAAGAAAAGAATTTGCTTTCTGTATAATTGCAGAAATGTGTTCTTCGCATTTTAAGTTTAATTTTTTAAAAAGGGCCGAGCCTTTATTATCAAAACTAAAATACAATGAGAACTACACTACGCTACATATCTAACTAACTACTTATACTTATCACACCTGAATTATCCATAGACAAATGAAGGTCTACAGATAATCAAGATGTTCAAGCCCACTACCAATCGAAAGCGTACCCAGCATGCTGGCGGCATCACCACGCTGAATGGCAATGCTTATGCGTTGGGCCAAATAAACGCCACCATTTTGGTCACGCGTCGCGTCGACCAAGCGCTCGGAACGGCTTTTGAAGATGAGGTGAGCTCCCGGCCCCCACGGGCCCAACCCCAAGGGTTGAGCCCCTTATATGATATGTAACCTCATCCGGGGGTTGCATATTTGTGCCGTTTTGCTCAGCTAAATTAGCCGCTGCACCAGCCCTACTATGTGTCTCTGGAAGATGTGATGATGCCAGAGGATCGACGCAAGTTGCGTCCCACACTAGGGGCCGACCCAACTTCCAAGGCACAACAGTCATGCCGTCAGGTCTTTTGCCATCGTCACGTGCAAGGTGACTTGGTTCGAGTATGTCTATTATAATTTATATAATTATAATACCGAGGTCTTTATTATATATATTTATAACTTTTAAGATTAACATAACTTCTTCATCTTTAGTTCACATAATATATACTTTTTACTACATAAGTAAGTACCTCTTTAGTATTTCAGACAGGTGGCATAGATAGACATTTCAAGAATTTAGACATTAGGCGGGTAAGTTGTAGGACTCTGTTTTAAAACCTAATATTTTGGAAATTAAATTGAATCTTATTTTAAAAGGGGGGTGTTACAACGTTTGCATCTCTCACCATGAATTTTGACACGAAACAATTTATCGTGGAAATAGAAAAGCGCCCTGCAGTATGGGATTCACGTTCAGTATGCTACAGCAATAAAATAGAAAAAATTAGGGCTTGGGAGGTATTTTATTTGGCTGATCATTAGAAGAACTTCGTCAGGTCTTCTCGTCACCCATACCAGAAAGTATCAAGATAAAAATGTACAACCAGTGCGTCCTACCCGTTATGACAAAATTATTATAATTATTGAGCAAAAACTAGTATAGTTATTAGCAGGCCTTTCTTTGTCAATTTTTTCTTGGGCGCACGCAACAAAAGTTATATGTTTGTAATTTTGGAAAACTTGGTGCAACTTCGGGGGCATTATAAAAAAACCCCTGATATCAGGATGTTAAAGAAAAAAAATTTCATCAAAATGTCACTACATACTATGACTCTAGTGTTTATACCAACGTAGAACGAAATCGATGCCCGGGAATATAATAAGGAATTGGGTCTCATTTTTTTATTCCGCGAATAGAGGAAGCACGAATAGGGAGTTTTTACTGTAAAGTACTGAACATATTTATAGAAATAGATAATAAAATATGAAATTTTTAGAATCTTACTAACATTTTGCCTCAAAGCAATATAAATAATGGCTGGTAATAAGTCATGTTATGTTGCTAGGTTCGTAGTTCGTAGATTTGCATTAAAGGTCTAAAATACAAAGATCTATGTTAAAATACTTACGTTAGAAAATCATGTTTCGTTTCGTAAATAACGTTGAAAACGCAAGCTTCCATGGTACAAGTTTTACTTAGTTTAGGGTCACATGATATTGTGTGTGAAGTGTCCACCAATATTTATTTATTGTTGGATCGGGTGGGCTGTATTTTCACGATAAATAATGAACTATCGATTTGCAATAATATTTCAGTACGGTTATCTGTGGTATGACTTTAAATGACAAATTTTGCATGAGTTCTTGCTTTATTTTCTTAAAATTTTAAAACCAACACAGGTTAGTATCATTTGAAAAAAAAAACTAAATCATTGAAACTGTAGGGACACAAAGTCTCTGATTACACTGCGTTCAGCTTGCCAATCAGTCAGTCATTGTTATATTCGGATCATGAACGTACGCTGGAAAATAAATACCACTAAACTGCATAGCAACTTTTAATTTATTCCCGAGAAAATATCCATGTTAAGAACAGACATTAATAATTGTAGATATACGTTAAAAGCAAAAACACGTTAAGTTGGCCACACTGAATTTAAAATGTAGTTTTGTCAAACTTTAGAGTAACCACAGTATAACAAAAATACCAGTAGGACGACTAGTTTTTTTCATTTGGGAGAAATGCTAACAATGCTATCTACTAGCGATAGGGCCACCGCTTGTAACACTAGTTTTATTGTTATTCTCTCTTGTATAGGTGTTTTTTGTTTATGGTGTACAATAAAGAGTATCTATCTATCTACTATTCGTAGCTACTTTTGCCTAAAATATAATAGACATACATTCTAGCATATGTCCATGACCCTTCTTACATATACTAATACGAAGGCAATGAATTCAAAATGTTATGTAAAAAAGATGTACGAGCTTCAATCAGATTTTAGCAAGCTTTCGACATAATCTACTGATTTTTGCCTTGAACTTTAAATACGGAAAGTGACGGAGCTTGTCTTATTTCCACAGGCATGGCATTCCACAACTCAACTGCTTGGAATGCAAAAGATTTGCCGTAGAATGTTTTGCAACGTGCAGAGGGCGCTTGCAGGGACAAATTATAGGTTGATATAAGATTACATGAGTGTACGCTACTGTAGAATGTAAAGCAGTTTTTCAGATATCGTGGTGTGGCAGTGTTAAATATAATACTGTAAAGCAGTGAAAGAAAATGAGCATTCCGAAGAAAGCAAATGAGGAGCTACTTGAGCTGTAGGAAAAGAAATTAATAAACAGTTGCAAATTAGGTATATGAAAACTAGCCAAGTCAGATCTTAGTTTTGAACCAATTATCCTGAGAGTACAGTTTCATTTATTATGAAAATATTTCAGGATCGCCCATTAAACTTTTCACTCAAGCACCCATTTAGATCTCACTTCTTTTGTTGTTCTGTAATAAATTCTATAAGTAATATTTAGTTTGATTTTAATTTCATATTTATATTTTTGATGGCATATTGTCGTCCTACTGGGTTTTTCATTACACTGTGACTGAGTCGCCTGCAGCTGCCGCTGCATCACGCTTCCGAAAAACGCGAGTCGCAGCTACTTTTTGAAGCGAGATGCAGCGACTAGACGCCTGTCGCAGCTTCTTTTTGAAGCAGGATGCAGCAGCTAGACGCCTGTCGCAGCTACTGAAAGTAGCTAGTGTGAACAGGCTGTAAACCATCCTCGAATCCACTTGTACACACACAAAAAAAACCATTTAAATCAGTCCCGCCGTTTAGGAGGAGTTCACTGTCAAATGATTAAATTACTAAAATGGCTATTAAAAATAGGGATTGGTGATAAAAGGGTAAAAATGTAGGGTTGTATGTATTCTTTAATGTCACATTAAAAAAAAATATAAACAAAAAAAAGCGTTCAAAAATTTAAAAAAACTTGTAGGGGTGAACAACCCTTATCACTTATGGTAAGAAAAATAGATAGTAGCCAATTCTCAGACCTGAATATGCATATAAAATTTAGTAAAAATCAGTAAACCCGTTTCGGAGGAGTAAGATAACCAACATTGTGACACGAGAATTTTATAAATAAGATGTAAACCTAATAAAATGAATTTATTTAATAATATATCAGCGTTCCACGGTTTTACTGTAGCTATCGATTCCGTTATTTTCCCGGAACATAAAGTAGCCTTTTTGTACTCAGTTTATGCTCTATCAGTGTCCAAAATTTCAGCCTGATGTGTTCTGCCATTCCATGATGATTCAGATAAACATCTAAGCTTTTGCATTGATATTATTAGGAGCAAAACCAATGGTATTTTCTCCACTGCTAATAATTCTGACACTAGGTCTTTCTGCTTACCCTTCGCGAACTATTTAAAGAAGTATTGCACAGCACAAATCATTCTAGTTTCTATTATAAAACACCTTGTAATACGAAGTGAAAGTGAACTAACTTTGCCAGTGCTTGTAGACCTAAGCACTAATACGATTCTCTGGAAACTAGAGCTCAGACTTAAATTGTTGCATAATCAAATAAATAAATAAATAAATATTGGTGGACAATTCAAACACAACACCATTTGACCCCAAACTAAGCAAAGCTTGTGTGATGGCGGCCAGATAGCTGATATAATACTTATATAGTTTTAAATACATACTTATTATACATAGAAACACCCAGACACAGTGCAAACATTTGAATTCATCACACAAATATTTGCACTGGGTGGGGATCGAACCCACGACCCTCGGCTTCGCAGGCAGAGCTACTACCCACTAAGCCACAAGGGCAGTCTATATGTATTATATCTTGACCTCTATTGTAGTGAAAAAAGTTTGTTGTTAAAGGTCATCGTGGAATGGATGGTCTAAATAATTCTGACCTCTGGACTTTTGATACATTTTTATGAAAAAAAAAATATTTTATTTAAATTATTTTTTGTAGTGTAAAGTGACAGGAAGATATGTGCTTGATGGTAAACAATACACCTGTTCATAACAGCACAGTGTCATGCAAATATTAGAACATGAAGTGCCCAATGCAATATCTAGCACTGCACTGAAGTTGTTAGCTAGATGTATGTAGGTTTGAAAGGCAATGTTTTCAGAAAAATTACAGAGCGTAGATATATAATATATCTACGCTCTGTAATTCTTCGTAATCTGTTAGTTTTTCGTAAAATAAAATAATAAGTTACTTAAAGAAACATAAATTATTATTACTTTCCATACTACAAACATTAGATGCTAAAATGCTAAAAAAATTGACAAAAATAAAATGAAAATCTAAGCAAAATGTGACCAAATAAATAAAAAAACAAGTTTTTTTTTGTAAATCTAGTGATTAGGGGTCAATTGGATATCTACGTTTAAAAATTATCGTTTTTTGTTAAGTGCAAGCGTTATGCGTAACAATGTATAATGCGATGTAATAGATACATAGAAACCAATATATTTATTTAGTCTAATCCGGTATTCCGGCGCAGTTCCATGCTTTAAATTCACACAACACTGTCTGTTGACTTACTTTTGCGTAACATGTGAAAGCAGACAATTATTTCGTACTGTGCGAGTTTAAATGCGTCTATGTAGGTAAATTTACTATTTCTACAATTGAATTACATTACTACATTGAATTAAAATAGTGAATTACATTGACATAAAACAGTGAAGTTGAGGTTGCCTGGAAGACATCGCTATTGGCGACAAGGCTGCCATCTGTAACACAGGATCTTAAGTTCTTTAGTATGTTACTTGTTTTAACTGACTGGCCTCGTGGCTTAGTGGGTAGTAGCTTTGCCTGCGAAGCCGAGGGTCGTGGGTTCGATTCCCACCCAGTGCAAATATTTGTATGATGAATTCAAATGTTTGCACTGTGTCTGGGAGTTTCTATGTATAATAAGTATGTATTTAAAACTATAATAAGTATTATATCAGCTATCTGGCCGCCATCGTACAAGCTTAGTTTGGGGTCAAGTGGTGTTGTGTGTGAATTGTCCACCAATATATTTAGTATATTATATTTAACTGGCGATTTCTTTGGTGTGTTCAATAAAATGTAACTAAGTATGTTACCTATCTATGCCAATTGAACAATACAGCGATGAAAAGATGAAACGCCAGTTGCAGACTTTCCGAAATGAATGATACAATAAAAAATTGGCAGCCATAGGAACTGCCTATAGAAGTGAAAACTTAAAACTCAGAATTTGAGAGATAATAAATTAAAGAATTCAGATATATAAGATGTCCCTATGCTCTGTAATTTCACTGGAAACATTATCCTTCATACAGAAATACAGTAATGTTTACATATCACTGTTTCTTAGTAGAATAACTAGCAAAAGTATGGTATTTCCCCAGGTATTTACTCTGCAATGAGTCCCACTACAAAATCATTGCGAAATAAATAAACAAACATTGGTGGACAATTAACACACAACACCATCTGACCCCAAACTAAGCAAAGCTTGTACTATGGCGGCCAGATAGCTGATATAATACTTATATAGTTGTAAATACATACTTATTAATAACATCTTAGATAAATATAGAGTTTAAATTAGCTCAACAGATCGAGCTTGAAGTGACCAGTAAGGTTCTATTAGTGCAATATGTTATCAGTACATCGGTTAGGTAACCATTGCGTAAGACGTGGCGACACCACCGTATACTGGTCGATAACTCAAGGTCGCTTGCGTGGTTATGGAGCAATGTTTGATTAACTGGCTCGATGGGTGATCGTTGACTGATATTTTGAAGTGAAAACTTCTTTAGGCGCGCTATAGACAGAATTTTCGTGGGCTGTGAAATGGATTCATCAATCGTCACGCTTGGATATGATAATGGATCGGATCGGTTCGGATATGAAATCTTCGGGTAAACTCAGTAAAAACGGCCAGGTAGGTACCAGGGCAATAGAAACAGTAAAGAGCTGAAATATTCTGTATAATTACGTTGATATAAAACTAGATGGCGCAACCATCAATTTAGCTGGCGGTGTTGAAATTATGCGAATGTACATAGACCTACGATGGTTTAACAAATTTAATAATCTGTCATTTGACAAGGTGATAAATAAATTCATTTGAGTCATTTCAGTCACAAGTTTTCACTTCTATCGGCAGTTCCTATGACTGCCAATTTTTTTATTTTGCCCCACTATTTAACAGCCAGGTCTGCACCTACGTCAAGCGGCAGGGATTTTGAGGTTAGTTTTGCTAAAACAAATCATAAGTGAACCTTTATTGTCATCTTAACATTTTTGCGGCAGCAGAATAAAAATGACTATGAACTAGTGAAATCAATTAATAGAATTTGTTTTAAAATGAGTCGCAACTGACGGATTAAGGTGTAGGAGAGTTTGTGACAAGTTTTCGGTTTGTCTCAAATACCTACCCAAAATTTGGTGCCAGCTTTTGGTAAATGAGCTATAACTTGCTGGCCAATTATCTTGCTGCCAAGCAGTAGTGAGCAAACATCACTGTGTTCCAGTTTGAAGGGCAATGTTTCCAAAGAAATTACTGGGCAAAGAGAAAAAAGACCTTTTATCACTGGGTGATGAGCGCAGTACGGTGCTAGGTAATAATTTGGACTCTTCATGTTCTAATTAGATGCGAGTAGCTGTGCTCTTATGGGCAGGCTTGTTGCTTACTATCAGGCACATGTCTTGCTCGTCTTGTCAATCTATACTTAAGAAATAAAAAAGACAAAAACGGGCTTGAAAAACCTCAACCTTTTTTTTGAAGTCCATTACAAAATCAAAACAAATAATGTTATTCATCACACAAATATTTGCCCTTAATGGGAACCCACGACCTACAGTTTTGCAGACAAATTTACTACCAATTCGACTCGTGACTTAGTGGGTAGTAACTCTGCCTGCGGAGCCGAGGGTCGTGGGTTCGATTCGTATATATTATATTCGAAATATTTGTACGATGAATTCAAATATTTGTACTGTGTCTGAATATTTCTATGTATCTATAATAAGTATGTATTTACAACTATGTAAGTATTATATTAGCTATCTGGCCATATTACAAGCTTTGCTTAGTTTGGGGTCTGTTGGAGATGTGTGAATTGTCCACCAATATTTATTTACAGTGTTTTATTAAACCACAAGATCAATCATAAAGGGAAAGACACATCTTTGTTTCAAAAATATCTTAATGAACAATGTAGTTACAAGTAAATTATCTCACCTAGAGATTACACGGCACGGCCGCGCGGTTTCTAAGTACTTTCTTTGAGTGATGTAACTTGCCATTGAGGGAGTGACGTCATTGTGAGGCCTCTTGCTTACTCTCGGACTGAGAGAACAATCCTACTATTAACAGTAGAACTCATTAACGTAGTTTATGTTTGACGGATCCACTTCGGAGAGTGTGCAACTGATTTACAGTGGTAGGACTCTTTACAGAGGGTACCTGGGGAAGTATCCCATGTTTTCCAGTTATTCTACCGCAGTAATGTGCAAACAACACCGGAACACATTTCGGTTTGAAGGGCAATGTTTCCAGTGAAATTACAGGGCAAAGAGATATAACATCTTATATATCTGGGTAACGAGCGCAGTGCAGTGCTAGGTAATGATTTGGACTATGTGTGTTCCAATAGCTGCGTGTCATTGTGGTGTTATGTGGCAGGCATGTTGCTTATCATCAGGTACATGTCCTGCTCGTCTCGTCACTCTACTCTGTAAAATGAAATCTGCACGATATAATACATTGGCCATTTTTCTATCAGACTACTCATTATCCCTAATAATGTGTCAACTGTTGTGCTAAAGCTGATTTAAGCTCAATTTTATCTCTTTGGCTTTGATTAAAGTCATAAACATTGAAAACTTCTCTAAAGTTTAACATAATAGGCCCTTCTGCCTTACTTCGGTTAGAACTGTCGTTATCAGCACCCGTTGATGTCTTTTATATGAACGGTTTGAACCGTATTAACAAGATTCTAGTTTTTTGCATAGAAACCGATATTATTTGTATTTATCTGAGCCTCGTGATTTAAATAGTATATTTTTTTGTAGTATGTGAGTTATTGACAATATTTTTTTATTTAAAACTAATAGTTTCTGAAATTAAGGCGTTAAAATACCTTATGACATTATACTTAACAGATAATTTGAATTCCTATTTCCGAATCAGTTTTTTTACCTCCGAACTTACGTATAATAGATACACACTTGGCAGCGTGGTTTACAAAATTCAAAGAAAGTTTTTAAAAATGACAGTATATTATCTATTCAAATTATGAAGCAATTTTAAGAAAAAAAATAATCTAGAAATAAATAGCTGCTATGTTATAGTAATTTTTTAAGTTTAATGCAGCTGTTGAGTCGAAACAACAAAATCGACTAAACTTAATTTCGGACCCTCGCCTAAATTTTAGCACTTTTATAATATCAACTTAACACACCAAATCATCGGCAAATTATACTTTTTTTTTGTTGATATTTTGTAAAAACACTGCATTGTTTTCAATAAAATGTACATGAAACCGAATACAAAAGGAATCGTTCAAATTGATTCACGAGTGGCAGAGCTATCAAATAACATAAATATAGGTACATATAAAAAATTGGCAGTCATAGGAACTGCCGATAGAAGTGAAAACTTAGAACTGAAAATTTGATAGCTTACTTTGGAAACTACACGGGTGTAACCAGAGGGCGTGGCCTGGGCATCATGGCATGGCCATCTAGAATAAATTTTATCAAAATTCGTGGCATGATTTTTGAGATATGAACAAAAAAACAAAAAAAAAACTTAAAATATAGGTATTTAGATGATGTAAAAAAAAGTTACGGCTGGTGTAGTCGGAAAGACGGTGACTGTCGATCCGAAGCCCCAGATTCAAAACTGTCACTGTTCACTGCCTTTTCGAAGTCATATGCGTAACGCCGCTAACTTAAAACGGTGAAGGCAAACATCACAAGGAAACCAACATTCAAAAAAAATATTTCGAGGGCATGTGTCATCCACCAACCCACACTGGGCCAGCGTGGTGGATTATAGCCTTGACTCTCCTTGCGTGAGAAGGCCTCGAGTTTTAGCAGTTTTTAGTGGGCTGATAATCATTTATTATTATTTAGACGATATAGTGTGATCCTTATAAATTAGTATAGATCCTTATGAAATTTGATCAAATGTCTGAATTCAATGTAAAATTGAAATCGGTTTTGATTTCTCGTAGAAAATAAAATTATTAAATATATAAAATATTAAAAAATACTTCTTCATTTTCCGGAGTCATTCAAAAATGCAACGGTCACCTACCTTTTAAAAACGCAGTTATATCAGAACAATAAAACAATAAGGTTTTTAAGAACATGCACCGTACGGCCTCATTTCGAAACAGGCTTGTTACCAAATATAGACAGTGAAGAACGGGTACGGGAATGCCTTGTTTGGTTCCGTATGTTTTTGGCATGACATTTTCGTGATGTTTCGCTGATGCTTGCATAATTAATTTTTGGGAAAAAATTGTGTAAGTTAAAGCAACTACAATAACAAGGATTTCAATTTTAAGGCGCGTGTGGGGTTTGAACCCGGGGTCTCCGGATCGGCAGTCGCCGTTCTCCCGACTAGACCAGCCGTAACTTAGACCTGTCTCCTTGCGAGAGAAGGCCCCGAGTCCCAGCAGTGGGAACGTTTAGTGGGCTGTTGATGATGATAATGATTTTAAGGGCAATATATTTGTGTAAGGATGTTAGCACAACATTTTAAGTGACATATATTTTTAATCATTATATTTACCCATGACCGCCACTGCGATTGCGGTCTATGGAGTGTGTTTACCTAGGAAAGTCGATTCACTCTCAATTGGAAGACACCACCATGATGTACCTGATTGATTTGGAAAACTCCACTCAAGAAACGCATTCCACAGCCTTGACGTTCTTATCACAAAAGTAGAGTCAAACTTCTTCGTCTAGGACTACGTAGTGATGTGCTGTTGTAAAAAAATATTCAAAAAAAATATCCCGCTAATATTAAATGTCAATCTTAGTCATGCCGAAAGTTCAAAATGGATTGTATTGACATTTGGAACACAGCTAAATTATTATAGTCAGAAGCTGCACATAAGCTACTTTTAATTGCAAAAAAATAACAGGTTCAAAAACTATGCGTGGGACAGCGATTTCACTATTATTAAAAATGACAATGTTTGTTGCTCAATCACGTTGTAACGTATGAAGACTGACTACCGACGGAGCTACGACCAGTCACTATACCTGATTTAAATGCTATAGTTTTTGTCGGATATCCATAACTGATAATAACCTATTATTACTGGCAAGCAATAATTTTAGACGCAGTTACTTGTACAAGTAATATACTTCCTTATATATAAAAACTGGTAGCACCTTCGATTTTACGCATGTAGTTCCTATTTCCGGTATTTTATCGCTACGAAAATTAGTTTATGTGTTATTCCAGGTAATAAACGATGTGCGTTTCAAATTTTAACCCAAGAGTTCTCATCCATTTCAGACCTAATTTCCTCAAGATATTTTTATAGGAAGTTACGGCTGGTCTATTCGGACATTCGGACGGCGCCTGCCGATCCGGAGACCCCGGGTTCAAACTCCACACGCACCACTGTCTTTTCGAAGGCATGTCCGTAATGATGCTAACCTTAAACGGTGAAGGAAATTATCGTGAGAAAACCGACATGTACCTAGAATGTTTGGAAGTCATGTGTCATCCACCAACCCGCACTGGGCCAGCGTGGTGGATTATGGCCTTAACTCTCTCCTTGCGAGAGAAGGCCCCGAGTCGCAGCAGTGGGAACATTTAGTGGGCTGTTGATGATGATGATTTTTATAGACGTCAAGTGTAAAGTTGTAATATTTCAAAAAAACAATGTGTGTTCTTACGCAAAAATATATATTTTTGACGAGCAGGTCGTGTGACTGATGGTAAGCATATGACCTGTGCATTCAACATACCAGCACAGTGACACGCAGCTATTGGAACATGAAGAGTCCAAATCATTACTTAGCGCATCACTGCGCTCGTCACCCAGAGATCTAAGATGTTATATCTCCAAGCCCTGTAATTTCTCTGGAAACATTGCCCTTGAAACCGGACCACAGTAATGTTTGCACATTGCTGCTTGGCGTTAGATTAACTGGCAATGGTGTGGTACTTCCCACGGCGGACTCTGCCACGAGTTCTACCACTACTAAATATCTTCAACACAAGACGTATTCATTAACCTTTTTAGTTAAGTTATTTACAATGTAAACTAAAACTTTGGCTAACTACTAACTGAACTAGAGTGTTGGCTTTTCATTACAGTGTGTAGGTACGCGCATCGTAATGATTTACTCTCATATCTTAGCACGCTTTTATTAGCTTCACTTGTAATAAACTAACTAACTATGTATAAAAGAAAATCTTGGCATCTTAATTTGACCCACTTCCCGGTCTTCGATTAGGATAAAACTTTGAACACGCCCTGAATTCTGATGACAATACATACATAACTAGCTAAGAAACGTCGTTACAAATCTAACATGGCGGCTCACGATATAGGTATCAAATGAAAGGGTTTGCTGTCAGGAATACGAAAAAAATAGTCACGTGACTTAAATCTAACATGGCGGACATCCAAGATGGCGGATTGGCTATTTGAAATGGTATTGGTATTAAATGAGAGTTTTGTAATTTTTTGTGCTTGCCGAAAGCGTGTTTTTTAGTTTTTTAAACTATTATTTATCCAAACTCGCCAAAAGAAGGATAAATTTAAACCAAAACGAGGTTCTAGTTAGTAGAGACACTATATATAGTATCGAGTCCGAAATAACCAGACTATCTCCTCCAGACGTTAAAGTACCTACACATAAATACATTTACTCCAAGTCAACAAAATCCTTAGGGAAAATGCTTCAGCTAATATTAAGAGCATCTGATTTTATATTTTATAACTATCAAATATGAAATCAGAGTATAGAGTAACATAACGTTCATTTCAATAATCTTAGTATAGAGTATTAATTAGTTGTAATAAGTTGAATCATATTAAGTAATTAATTAATTGAATTATAATTTCAATCTTAGTATAGAGTAACACAACGTTCATTTCAATAATCTGATAGTAAACAATTCGCCTCCTATGTATTTATTATATATATTGCCATACATTTTGCAATATGTAGAATCCATATCACCTAGCACCACACTGCGCTTGCCACCCAGATATTGAAAATGATAATCTCTTTCCCCCATATTTTTTTTCTAAATGTATGGGGAATATATTTTAATAGCAATGTTTGCAAATTACTGCGTTGCCATAAAATACCTGGCAAAGTTATACTTCCTCAGGTAAACCCTGCAAAGAATCCTACCACTACAAACTACAATGCTGTTGTCATAGTTGTTTTGTTCAAAATGATATTTCGTGAAATATGAGTTAAAATAACTCTTTCAACTTAGCACGTGCGTTCTGTGCTCCCTTGTATTTCTGTTTATAGTTAGTTTAAGATCCGCAATAACTCCTACTTTACGGCTCATCAATCAGGTTTTACGAACATAATTTAATGATGCCTTATATCCGTATAGCAAAAAGCCTCTTTTTCCGGAAAAAATGGTAGTCATAGGACCTACCGATAGAAGTGAAAACTTATAAACTAGAAACTAGACTAATCATAATAGGTGTCCTCTCAAAGGTGCGAAGATACTTCAATTCTGAACAGTTGCTTTTGTTATACAAAGCACAGATTCGCTCCTGTATGGAGTACTGTTCGCAGCTTTGGGACGGATTGGCTAACTATCAGCTGGAGACTGGAATCGATTGAGAGACGTGCCAAAAGGCTCATAGGCAATGACACTCTTGTGCGTGAAAGACTTTAAAGTCTTGATCATCGCCGCAAGATTGCTAGCTTATCGGGTTTTTTCGGATAAACTTCGGAGAGTGTGCAACTGATCTGCATGATCTAATACCACTTTGCCCTTTCTTCTATCGGAATTCTCGTATCTCAAAATAGTGACATCGTTTCATGGTTGTTGTTTCAAAAACACGAACGAAGAGAAGTTACAATCTTGGTGTCTTCAAATCGAGAGTGAATCGGTTTCTTCTAGGTAAGCACGTTCCATCGTAAATCGCATCGTAGCTTAACATCAGGACATGATGACATGATGACGGTTAAGTGCGAACCTATTATAGTTAAAAAAAAACTTCCTCGTTGTGTAAATAAGAACACAGACACTTTTTTGAAGTGAAAACTTATTTTGACTCACCACATACAGATTTTTCGTAGGCTGTGAGTCGAGCTCAAGCGTCATTCTCGTAAATGAAATAAATCTTCGGGTGAACTCGGGACCATGCCTATCTAGTCTAGATAGACATACTTAGAACACTTATTTAGACGACAATGATTTGAAGATTTATTCGAGACTAGCAGCGCCCTCCGGTTTCACCCGCGTAGTTTCTAAAGTGAGCTATCAAATTCTGAGTTATAAGTTTTCACTTCTATCGGCAGCCCCTAACATTATTTTTTCAATTTTCAAGTCTGGCAATTTGTTTCCTTTAGAACGTTTTATTGTCACTTTGCAAACAAAATCGGTGGCCCATATAAATCGAAAATGCTATAAATTGGCTTAGAACAGCCGTAAATTGGAGTCACTAAATTGAGATCGAGTAAATATTTCTTGGATCGAATTTATCGGCTCGATTAAAAAGATAAAACGATATCGCCGTATTATTATTATTTTGTTACACTCTATTCTCACTCTGTGTCTTCTTTTCTCTCATTTGTTGCTTGCCAGAAATAGCTTTTAGCTATAGAGCTGCCATTTAGGCCACCACGGTTTTAGTAAAAATAAAAACATGTTTTGACATTTGAGAAAAAACTAATTTGGCAATTGGAATAAAAAATAAAGTAGCCAAGTGCGAGTTGGACTCGCCCATGAAGGGTTCCGTTCCAGCAAGTAACATAATATACATAGTACACATAGTTCTTGTAGTTCGTTGTAACTTTGATCGAAGTTTTAATAATAGTGTATTTATGACGTACTAAAAAAAACTACTCATCAGATCGAGTTCAAACTAATTTTCGTTGGTAGTTTTCATGGTAATGTACATCATATATTTTTTTTAGTTTTTTCTTTCTCTTACTTTAGAAGTTAGAGGGGGGGGGGACACACATTTTACCACTTTGGAAGCGTCTCTCGCGCAAGTTATTCAGTGTAGACAAAAACTATCTTAAAAACCTCAACATCATTTTTTAAGACCTATCGATAGACACCTCACACGTGTAGGTTTGATGAAAAAAAAATTTTTGAGCTTCAGTTCTCAGTATGGGGGCGGCACCCCTAATTTTTTTTTTTTTTAAACTTTTGTAAAAATTTTAATGCGGTTCACAGAATACATCTACTTACCAAGTTTCAACAGTGTAGTTCTCATAGTTTCGGCAAAAAGTGGCTGTGACATACGGACGGACAGACAGACAGACAGACAGACAGACATGACGAATCTATAAGGGTTCCGTTTTTACGTTTTACGGAACCCTAAAAAACTAACAAGTACGAACTTTGTGAATGTGCTTTTACAAAAAAAAGTGCATAAGTGCAAGTGCATTAAATACGTACCCACTACATTAAATTATAGTTTTTTAGAAATCAGAACTAGCCTTTTTTTTCTTGCAGATAACAGTAATAAGTTTCTTGTCTTTTGTAACCGTTATGTTAATTTAGTGGTTTGATTATCTGTAGATCTTCATTGGTCTATGAATAATTGAGATGTGCTTAGTGTAAAGTAGTTGTATAAGTACGTCGTGTAGTGCTCATTACATTTTAGTTTTGTCAATAAGGGCTCTACCCGTTAAAAAACAAAGGTTATTTTAAGAGTGCGCCTAAAGCCAGGGAAAAATCAGTTGTCACCCGCGCGACGCGTTTCTTAATACGATATACGTAAAGTCGAGAATAGCATGACACAGTTTGGAGGAAAAATCAATATCAAATCAGGAGTCCATTTTTGACCAAGTTTTATTAAATTACTCAATAAATTAAACATACATTTAAAAAAGTGTTCGGTTACTTTACTAGAACGTACAATTAGGAATTTTATTAGCAAAAAACAATGTGGGGTCATTTTTTTTTTTTTTAACTTTTATAGGTTTACACTTGACCGCCATCTCACCTGATGTTAAGCGACGATGCGGTCTACGATGGAGCGTGTTTACCTAGAAAAAACCGATTCACTCTCGATTTGAAGACACAAAGATTATAATTAACGGGAAATACCCACTCAGGCAACGTATTCCACAGTCTTGACGTTCTTATCACAAAATATAATCTATATATATCTATATATAATCTTATCATCGCTGATAATTTGGAGTACTCGAATTAAAACGGGTTTATTCGGTGTCATTTTTATTTTTTACTAGCGGCCCATTCCGGCTGCGCTCGGATATTATCATTTAAAGACTATTAATCGAAATAAAAACTATCCTATCTCTCAAGTTGGACCAAACTGCTCGCGGTGTGCCAATTTAATTTAAAATCGGTTAAGTAGTTTAGGAATCCATCGCGGACAAACATCGTGACAGGAGATTTATATATATTAAGATTGTAAAAAACTCTGATCTATTTTTAAAATTCTATTCGGTTATTGTGCTTGTTCTTGATTGTACCCACACGTCAATATTTTTTTTGCCATAGTTTTTAGTTTCTTAACTTCAGTGAGCGGCGCCGAAAATGTTCTTTTTTCGTTTTCTGGCACTAGGCGCCCCCTTAACCATTATATTATGTTTACACTTAACCGCCATATTGCCTTATTTGAAGCAACGATGCAGTCTACGAAAGAGCGTACTAACCTAGAAGAAACTGATTCACTCTCGATTTGGAGACATCAACATTGTAACCATCGGAAAAAAACATCGCGACAAAGCATTCCACAGCCTAGACGTTCTTATTACGAAAGTAGACCGTTTCATGGTCGACATTCCAAACACTCAAACAAAGAAGTTTCACTCTATTTTTGTGATAAAACGTCTAGTCTGTGGAATTTACTACCTGAGTGGGGGTTTCCCGATTCTTAGTGTCTTCAAATTGAGAGTGAATTGGTTTCTTACATTCAAGCACGCTCCGTCGTAGACTGCATCAGGCGAAACGGCGGTCAAGTGAAAAAAATAATGGTTAAAAAAGAAATAATTTGTGTCTATTATTTTTTTATTTCTGCCCTAAAATTTCTTTATGAACATTGCCCTTCAAACCGGAACACTTTAATGTTTTCAGAGTAATGCTAGCATAAACAGCCCCTGATATAGAGTAATGTTTGACGGTAGAATAATTGGCAAAACTTGAGGTGCGGTACTTCCCTAGGCCGACTATTTAAAGAATACAACCACTACATAATTTGATTAGTTACTCAGATTGACTTTGATTGAACCCTATAAGTAATACAAAATAATATGTTCGAATTATGTTAGGCACTATCTTTTAAGACGTTATTTTTACGCATTTTTTTGTTACGTAAATTCTTTCTTAAATATAAAATTCTTGTGTCACAATTTTACTGAAACCTTACTCCTCCAAAACGGCTTTACTGATTTTTACCAAATTTTATATGCATATTCAGTAGGTCTGAGAATCGGCTACTATCTACTTTTCATACCCTTAAGTGATAAAGATTGTTCATCACAATTTTTTTTTTTAATTTTTGGACATGTTTTTTTGTTTTTATTTTTTTATAATGTGGCATTAAAAAATACATACAACCCTAAATTTTTGCCATTTTATCACCAACCCCTATTTTTTAATAGCCATTTTAGTAATTTAATCATTTTTCATCCCGCTCGATAACTGATCAATTAATTATCATTTATCACTAAAAATTACCTAGAAATCATTTATGTGGCAAAACAACGTTTGCCGGGTCAGCTAGTAAACAGCTAAAAATACTGAAATATAGCCTATTAAAAGCAATTATGTATAGCCTTGGTGGCAGGCTGTATATCATTCATTACGTAAACATTCCAACATAATTGATACATACTAAAACAGTTAAATTGTATTTATTTTGTACTGGTTACCTGAAAGTGACTGTTATTAGTTATTAGTAATAACGTCGTCTTTGGTGTCGCTAGTGTTTCATTTCAGTACTTCTGTTTAGATCATATGATAAATTATAAACTTAGGCACCTCACTGAATGTTCCACTGCTGGATGTCTACTCTGTTTCTACGAAAACGAAATTTCGAAAAAAACTCCCGACTTTCCTGCTCTCGATCTACTTCGTTTCGTCCGATACAACATTGTTTGACGTTGAAATGTTCTAAGCTTACTCTAATTAGAGTAGGCTTAGAATATTTAATCGGACAAAACGATGGACCGAAGTAGAATCGCAGTTGGAAAGTCGCGAGTTTATTTCGAAATTACGTTTTCATTGAATTAGAGTAGACGTCCTGAGACTCGGGGCCTTCTCTCGCAAGGAAGAGAGTCAAGTCCATAATCCACCACGCTGGCCGAGTGCGGGTGAATGGATAAGTATTAATCTTCATTATCTTGTTAAATCGACAAGGTTTTGTTTTGTAGTACCTACCTAATCTAAAAGTTGTTTCATATTCATTTAAACAATCCTTCATTATAACACACACAAATATACATATTTTAAAAAAGCTGTAAAGTGTTAGCACAAGAAAAAAGTCTTATAGCTGAGAGCAATCTCATCCATTTCACCTTTCCACCTGACAAAGAATAATCGCCGACAAACAAGCATGGATAGAGTAAAAGCATATGCAAAGCAAATAAATGTTTTTATTTTTAGTATTACAACTAAATAAGTTATTGTAATATAAAACTCCAAAAATATTAAAATTGTTGTTGTGTGTGATTTGTTCACCAATATTATATTACTAAATACGATTTCTATGGTAGGTGCATACATAAAAGTATACTGATACAATTGTCATTACAAGATGATCGCTTTTACCTAGAAATGGCTTCAATATTAGCAGCGGTACGCAACCTTGGAAAAGCAGGCGCGAAAAAGAGACGGGTGTATCAGTTTCACATATACAAGTACCCATTTCATTACTTTGCAAACTTGAAAGCAGTTTTGAAACGACATAAATTATGCACAAGGAACCCTAAAAAGTTACGAAAACTGTTATGCAACACGGTATTGTGCCAGAAAAGAATTAAAAAAATATAACTGTCAAACCGTACCCGCCAAAATGTATCACTTTTTTTTCAACACTGGCACTTTTGGGAAACTTTTGACAGCTGTCACTCGCGTTATTTTTTTTTACTTTTGTTTTTTTTTGGTAAGAGACGCGCGTGCGTCCGTTGCCAGTTGTGGTAGCAAACTGGATCCAATCGCTTTTGCTTGACGCTTGTTCAGAAGTAAAGGTGAGGTCAGATTGTTTGTTGAAACATTTTCAATCGGTTTCAAATTTGTCATGCTTTTAGCGATGCAATTTTGTTTTACAACGGTTCATTTTGACATATTTTCTGTTTCCTGACAGTTGGTTAGTTATGTAAGCTTTGTGATCTTTCAGAATAATGAGAAATCGATTAATTTTAAACGTTTAGTTACTGTAACTATTTGGTAATGCTTTTTATAAAAGTGTAGAGAGAAGCAAGACGTGCGGCTAATGGTAAACAACCATAAATATAAAGCAATAGATGTACCCTGAGCACCTTAAAATTGGTAATAAACTGCGACTCTGTGTGTATTGTAAGTAGTTAAAGGTTAACAAACAACCCACAAATAAACAACTTGATCCCTAGAATCGCTAATCCAGAAAATAAAAAAAAAATTCAGTCATAGAAACTAGTAGCCAATGAAAGTGAAAACTTACAACTCAACATTTAATAGCTCACTTTGGAAACTACACGGGTGAAACCGGAGGTCGTGGCCATGAGCATGGCCATGGTCCCGAGCTAACCCAAAGATTTCTTATCATTCCCGAGCATGATGCTAGAATTCAATTCACAGCCCGCGAAAAATCTGTGGAAAGAAGTTTTCACTTCAAGAAACAAAAACACCCATTTCATACAAATGCTCTTTTGACTCGAACCCACACTGTATACAGCTCGCTAAGTAAACTCTTGACTCGAACCCACACTGTATACAGCTCGCTAAGTAAACTCTTGACTTGAACCCACACTGTATACAGCTCGCTAAGTAAACTCTTGACTCGAACCCACACTGTATACAGCTCGCTAAGTAAACTCTTGACTTGAACCCACACTGTATGCAGCTCGCTAAGTAAACTCTTGACTCGAACCCACACTGTATACAGCTCGCTAAGTAAACTCTTGACTTGAACCCACACTGTATACAGCTCGCTAAGTAAACTCTTGACTCGAACCCACACTGTATACAGCTCGCTAAGTAAACTCTTGACTCGAACCCACACTGTATACAGCTCGCTAAGTAAACTCTTGACTTGAACCCACACTGTATGCAGCTCGCTAAGTAAACTCTTGACTCGAACCCACACTGTATACAGCTCGCTAAGTAAACTCTTGACTTGAACCCACACTGTATACAGCTCGCTAAGTAAACTCTTGACTCGAACCCACACTGTATACAGCTCGCTAAGTAAACTCTTGACTCGAACCCACACTGTATACAGCTCGCTAAGTAAACTCTTGACTTGAACCCACACTGTATACAGCTCGCTAAGTAAACTCTTGACTTGAACCCACACTGTATACAGCTCGCTAAGTAAACTCTTGACTCGAACCCACACTGTATACAGCTCGCTAAGTAAACTCTTGACTCGAACCCACACTGTATACAGCTCGCTAAGTAAACTCTTGACTCGAACCCACACTGTATACAGCTCGCTAAGTAAACTCTTGACTCGAACCCACACTGTATTCAGCTCGCTAAGTAAACTCACCAACAACAGAACTAAAACACAAACCACTATATTTTAAATCAATAATACAATATTTTTTCTGCATAAAACATATCCACAAAATTTAACAAATCAGACACACCTTTATACTAATTATGCATACCCACACACACAAACCAGTGCAACGCGCGCGCGTGTGCGTGCTAGAATGCAGTGACCATACTAATGTACTTACCTGTATTAAGTTTTGGTGTCGACATGACTATGTAACTATAGCTTTTGCTTATGAAATGGGTTTTAGTTGTATGCACGTATGCAATAAGTGTATAAGCGCACTTAAAGTTTTCAAAAAAATAAATGGTCCGTTATGACATTTAGGAAACAACTGCAATCATACTAATAACATAAATGTCAATGTTTTTTTTCATGGTATAGAGTGACGAAAGGAGTAGGACATGTGTGTGATGGTAAGCAACATGCCAGCCACTTAACAGCACAGTGACACGCAGCTATTGGAACATGAAGAGTATAAATAAGTATATAAGTATTATATCAGCTATCTGGCCGCCATCATACAAGCTTTGCTTAGTTTGGGGTCAGATGGTGTTGTGTGTGAATTGTCCACCAATATTTATTTATTTATTTAAATAGCACTGTACTGCAACAGATTTGGTCTACCGCGTATTGTAATGCTGCTAACTTTTACTATACTGTACAATACGTTACTGTGTTCCGGTTTGAAAGGCAATGTTTCCAGAGAAATTACTGGGCTTAGAGATATCATATCTTAGATCTCTGGGTGACAAGCGCAGCACAGTGCTAGGTAATGATTTGGACTCTTCATGTTCCAATAGCTGCGTGTTATTGTGCTGTTATGTGGCAGGCATGTTGCTTACCATCAGGCACATGTCCTGCTCGTCTCGTCACTATACGATATAAAAAAAAAAAACGGTATTTATTCTTCTGTTCTGATGGTCCGTTCTGTATTAGTTTTGTTAAATTAAAATATCTGTAGCCATTTGTTAGGATTTCAGTAATCTTTTAAATTGATTTCGAAAGTAGTACCCAAGTTACGGCTGGTCTAGTCGGGAGAACGGCGACTGCCGATCCGACGACCCCGGGTCAAAACCACGCGCACCACTGTCTTTTCTAAGTCATGTGCGTAATGCCGCTAACTTAAAACGGTGAAGGAAAAGATTGTGAGGAAACCGACATGTACCTAGAATTTTTGAAGTCATGTGTCATCCACCAACTGGGCCAGCGTTGTGGATTATGGCCTTGCCTCTCTCCTTGTCAGAGAAGGCCCCAGTCCCAGCAGTGGGAACATTTTGTGGGCTGTTTATGTTATGCTATGCTAGTAGTACCTGGTTCACATTTTCCATTTGTTAAATTCTATCCGGTAGTTTATTGTATCCGCCTGGGGAAGTACCGCCAAGCAGTAATGTGCAAACTTTACTGTGTTCCGGTTTGAAGGGCAATGTTTCCAGAGAAATTACTGAGCTTAGAGATATAACAACTTAGATATCTGGATGACGAGCGCATTGGCTAGGTAATGATTTAGACTCTTCATGTTCTAATAGCTGCGTGTCACTGTGCTGTTATGTGGCAGGCATGTTGCTTACCATCCGGCACATGCACTGCTCGTCTCGTCACACTTTATTTAAAAAAATCGCTTTTGCCCCATTACTTTTGATAGTTTTCGAGCAATGCGTAATCTGTGCTGCATTGGTAACAGGTAGCGGTTATTAATTTTACAGTTTCTCGTCTTAGAGTTATTTTGCTTTTTATATTCTGTAAAGTTTTTGGGAACATATTATTTCAAAACCTCAAAGATGTACAAAGACCGGCCACATGCGAGCGGGACTCCCGCACGAAGGGATCCGTACCATTAGCAAATTAACGGCGAAAACCTATTTGGGTCTTTGACTTTATTCCGAATTCCGTATACATTGACTATCGCAGTTTCCACAGACAGGCTTTAATCCAAAAAGCTTCAATAGAATTTTGATTTTACCTTATGATTCTAACGGCGACGTCGATAGCGCGTTTTATTCTATAGGGTCTCGTTTTTACCCTTTGGGTACGGAACCCTAAAAAACAGATAGGATCATAATATAAATCAACACATCTGCCCAAAACTTCAGGCCCACGGAATTATGTTATAGTTGGGAAGAGTGAGCTCACTCTTTCCGTTCTAGTAGATTGTAGGAAGCGGTGTACGCCGGACGATAAATCCTATCGCCATTCGTTGTAGACAACCAAAATAAGTAGAACCGCAACATACCTCGCCGTTAGCGATTTTAGGGGTCAAGTAGATTGGTAGTTGTAAACCTCTCATGTTACACACAGAGACGCAGTTTATTGACAATTTCAAGGTGCACATGGCACATATTTTGATTTATATCGATGGATACTACCTACATGTTGCAATGGATAAATGAAATGCTATGATAAAAAAAATCAATAGCCAATCCCAAATCACAAAAACTGTATTAAAATTATTAGGCTTACCATAATATTATGTAGTTTTCTGTCTTATTGCATTTTTTTTTTCGTTGTTTAACATTGACTGACCTCATGGCTTAGTTGGTAGTAGCACTGCCTGCGAAGTCGAGGGTCGTGGGTTCGATCCCCACCCAATGCAAATATTTGTGTGATGAATTCAAATGTTTGCACTGTGTCTGGGTGTTTCTATGTATAATAAGTATGTATTTAAAACTATATAAGTATTATATCAGCTATCTGGCCGCCATCACACAAGCTTTGCTTAGTTTGGGGTCAGATGGTGTTGTGTGTGAATTGTCCACCAATATTTATTTATTTATTTATTGGTGTTTCCTACTTTAACCCCTAAAATATAATTTTACTAATTGTTATTTTAAAGTTCAAT
Source organism: Ectropis crepuscularia (assembly GCA_963693475.1). Lineage (NCBI taxonomy): Eukaryota > Metazoa > Arthropoda > Insecta > Lepidoptera > Geometridae > Ectropis > Ectropis crepuscularia. The sequence continues at coordinate 15,200,511 of OY856366.1, read as the reverse complement.
GATAATAAAGAATAAAATTGCGTAGTGTTTTATTTTATTTCGTCGTTGTTAACAGTGCGGATTTGAAATTAAAATATATTATATATATATATATATGGGATCCTCTATTGCAGAAACATATTGGAAGTGGAATCACACAGGTAAAACTGCGAGGAACAATTAGTACAAAATAAAACAAAACAAACTACAAAAATATTTATTATAAGAAAAATAAAATATCAAACAAGCTATTTACAGTTTAATTTGTGGTAACTTTAACTTATGGCAAATATTTTTATTACATTATTTCAATTAACGTAATAAAATAGCGTTTAAAAATCACTTATTTAAGAATAACTCTTACGCGTCACATAAATACAAAGCATTAATTTGTTTCGACATAGTAGTTATTAATTATGTAATTACCCAATCAGAACGGTACAGGTAGGTACAACAAAATTGGTAAAGTATGTCTTTTCCATTGCTGTTATTGCTATATCGTTAATATCAAGCGAAAATAAAGACAACAATATTAAAGCTAAGGCCATTTAAAGGCGTTTTATATTTGGCTAAATATACAGTCGCTACTGAATTCAGTGAAGTATAATAGCATTTAGGAAGCTATCATACTAAATTCAGAAGCGAGGATTGCGTGCTTCTAACTAGCTTCTGAATTCAGTTGATTATATTTAGCCTAGTGTTTTTTTTAAATAAAGAGTGACTAGAGGAGCATAACATGTCCCTGATGGTAAGCAACATGCCTGCCACATAACAACACAGCGACATGCAGCTATTGGAACATGAAGAGTCCAAATTATTACCTAGCACTGCACTGCGCTCGTCACCCAGAGATCTAAGTTGTTATATCTCTAAGCTCTATACCCCTTCTAATGTATTATTCTGCAACGCCGTACAAAAATCATGCGACAAGGAGAAATGATCGAGGGTTGCAACCCCCCCTCTTCGACTGTACTCAGTTGGACAGCTTACAAGTGACGGCATAGTGCTGGATCTTATTACTTTATACCCTTCTATCATCCTACATAGGTCTCCTGGTGGTTCATTTACTACGTAAATTTTGTTCACAAGCCTGTAGTCTATTTATACAGTGACGTGGTTTCATTTCATCTCCATATCAGTAACACCTACATGTTTATTATCATCATTAACTTCAAGGATGAAAAAAAAACATCTTGAAGAAACCGGCATATCCTAAGAAAGACATTTTATAACGACATGCGTCATTTGCCGACCCACACTTGGACATTGTGGATTATGGCCTTCACTCTCTCCTTGTGAGAGAAAGTTTCGAGTCCCAGAAGTGGGAACACAAAACGGGCTGCTCACACTATCTTTTTAAAGCAAGCATACTTTACACAAAAAAAATCTGCCAACTTCATAACACTCTCAGTACTTATACTCATATCATAGGTAAGTACCTGGGTCACTGAGCTTTGCTCGGTTTAAATACTAAAAATACTTAGATACTCTTAGATTTTCTTAAAAAAAAGAATATTTGAAAAAAAAAAAAAGAAGCCGTCAGGAGGATTCGAACCCGCAGCTATTAATTCGTGACCGCCACGAACGCCCGACTTCCCGTCTGAGCCAATTATGCTGTCACGTCACGCGGCGAAATTTACCGTCGCATTCTAATGTCTATATGTGACAGTTTTTCATTGTCTAAAAATGCGCATAATATGCGTTTTTTTTAAATGAAACCTAGTTAGATCGATTTATCGTCCCCGAAACCCCCTGCATACATAATTTCATGAAAATCGTTCGAGCCGTTTCCGAGATTCAGATTCTATATATATATATTTACATATATAGGTACAAGAATTGCTCGTTTAAAGGTATAAGATATCTAAACTAAATTTTTAATCAAGGGGTATAAACCATTCCATACCTGTTTTTTATAGAAAACAAATTATCTGTAGGTACAACGGCCAAAAGCGGAACTTATAACTTACGAGTATTAAAGAACACAAAAATGGTGTAATTTTAACAAGGGGCAATACTTTTTGATTGTGGCGCCATCGCTGCGTACTACAGATAAATTGGTTGCACTATACGCTATTAAAGTTGAAAAAAAAGTATTTTTCTGTTGAAACTTTTTTGTGCGCATGCTCTCTTCGGCCATTTATCTCGGACACTTTACAGATAAACAAGCAGTACCTAGTACCTACAACCTACATACTGTTTATCATCTAATTTGCTAAAAAATAAAAAATTGGCAGTCGTAGGAACTGCCGATAGAAGTGAAAACTTATAACACAGAATTTGATACCTTACCTTGGAAACTACACGGGTGTAACCGGAGGGCGTGGCCTGGGCATCATGGCATGGCCATCTAGAAATGCGTCAGCATTTCCCATTGGCTCACGCATTTCTAGATGGCCATGCTATGATGGAGAGGCCACGCCCTTTCAGCATTTCCCATTGGCTGACGCATTTCTAGATGCCCAATCGCCAAGGTCCCGAGTTTACCCGAAGATTTCTTATCATACCCGAGCGTGACGGTAGAATTCAATTTACACCCCACGAAAAATTTGTCTAGGCGCGCCTAAAGAAGTTTTCACTTCAAAAACAGTCGTCTAATTCATATAACAAACAATAAGATTTCGTTGTTGTGTTGTTTTTTTCTCGTTATTGTAAAAACACGCACAATTTTCACCTTTATTACATAAATAAAATAATATTACATATTACGTATAATTTATTAATAAAAATGGCTATGTAGATAATTTATACGCTGTAGAAGTAGGAGCGAGAGGTATACCAGCAAAATCTCTCTATAACCTGCTTAAAAAGACCTTGGATTGTCCAGAAGTGCAGTAAGTTCTATACTAGAACGAGTATCTAAAGCTGAACTAGTAGGATCATATCGGATTTGGCTGGGCAGGGAGAGAAATACGAGTAGTGAAGGTGAGTGTTGAAGTACGTCACTAAGGGGCCCCTTTTAAACCTACGCCCGAGTAACAAGTCTTGGGTCTACTCGAGATTTCTCTCTTTGCCACACGATGGACCCGGGGGTCTAACGCCGAACGAAAAATGTCATGGCTTTGATGTTTCTCTCCTTTTTCTTTTCGCTTGAAATGATAGAGACAGCTTTAGCAAAGCGATAGCTGATTTAGTTAGGCGGTAGAAGCGCCGGCACCCGCACGGTGAATCCATGGAATGCTAAGAAGTTCGTCTCTCTTATTATCGTAAACTTGACTATAGTTCTCGCTAAATCCGGATAGCCACGCCAGGAAGCATTACTCGATCACGTGACCCCAATAAACTGGTCTATGATTCGTCGGTCCAGTCTTGTCAGTATCGCAAGGTCCTGTCGGTCCTGTCAGTCATCGGTCGATATTTCCTGACGTTTTCTTGACGCATTCGTCTCGCAGTCAGTCGGCGTTCGTCAAAATTCTTGTGGTAAGAATTACTTCTGAAAAAGATAAGTTTTTATAACATTTTCCAAACAAACAACATGCAAACTATTCGGTATAGACTACAGACCCGTGAACGAAATTTACGGGTCAAATGAACCAGCGGGAGACCTATGCAGGATGATAGACGGGTACAAAATAATAAGATTCAGCACTATGTCGTCACTTGTAAGCTGTCCAACTGAGTGCAGGTGAGAATTCAAAAGTGCAAGTAGAGTGGGTAGATTTTGGTCATTTGTTTCTGTACGGCATTCTTACCATCCAATAGATCCATGAAAAATAACGAGAAAACGCGTAGTGCCGTACAAAAATAGTGATCCACGAAGTCGGAAACATTGATAATCCGGAAATTTTGAGGGAAAATTTGGTCATTTGATACTGTACGGCATCGGTTCCAAACAGTTGCAATACCTCTTCTAATCCATTATTCTGCAACGCCGTACACAAATAATGGTCCAAGAGGAAATGATCGGGGGTTCAACTTCCTCTTTTCAGTGATCCGGAGAGGTGATTTGAAAAAGTACGGCATCGGTTCCAAATGATTATCTAGCACTCAAACGGACAATTAAAAAAAATGCCGTCTAAAAATTAATGTTCATTTGAATTTTTATCGATAATTATCTTAATTTCATCGTATACTTCATTTATAAAAGTGGTAGGTCATTTGATCCTGTACGGCGCCGTATTTTTCTACATGTTATTGCTAAAACTATTGTTGTATAATAATGCCCTACAAAAGAAAATGTTCTAAAAAAAGTTACAGAGGAATACAAAACATGGAAGTTTTCATTTATTTGAATAACCATAGATTAATGAATTATAGCAATGTTCAACATATTATCATTGTTTTGAATAGTATTCAAGCAAATGAATTTGAAAAAAATCATGCCGTACATTTTAACCCTTAATCAAACAAAATATGTACCACTTAGTTAGAAACTCGGAAACTACTTATGTACTTTAGGGCAAAAATTATTTAGGTTATTATTGTAGAAAATAAAATGTTACACTTTTTGCTCCAAGAAAACTTTTTGTGAAACGTACCGTTTGCGATTTATGACCCATTTAAAATACCGGTTTTTCTATCACGGCCGATAACTCTTGAAATTTTAGATTAATCAATAAAACGCATTGAACTATTCTTAAAGATCAGTTTATTCTCTACAACTTTTGTGATTTTTTTTTGTAATGTCCATACGTTTTGAAACAATAGTTTTGTTTGTGTTGGGTTATTAGACGATGAAAACTCTGATAAAGAATAAGTAAATAAATAGATCAGGTTTTTCACGCATATGAGGTGTATGTAAGCTATGGCAATATAGTGATGCGTCCAACATTAAACTACTTATAACTCAAAAAGTACATACTTAAAAAAAAACAATTTTGGCAAAAGTTGTAGAGAATAAACTGGTCTTTAAACATGGATTGATGCGTCTTATTTATCTTAATATCTCAAGAGTTATCGGCAGCGATAGAAAACTCGGTTCATTAAATGGGCCGTAAATGGTACGTTTAACAAAAAAAATTAGTTTTAAAACATTAAATTCAAATAAATTATCAGAATGCCGTTAAAAAACCGTACCAACTATCACCCTAAAGTACATTTTGTCATATGCAATGTTCTGGAGTTTTCTTGCCATTTACTGACTTTTGGACTAAGAAAAATGAACGGCACGTATACAATTTTTATCTATGCACAAAATACTTTCGGAATAAATTAATTTTACGTTGTGTCAAATCACCTCTCCGGATCACTGAAAAGAGAAAGTTGAACCCCCGAACATTTCCTCTTGGACCATTATTTTTGTACGGCGTTGCGGAATAATGGATTAGAAGAGGTATTGCAACTGTATGAAACCGATGCCGTACAGTATCAAATGACCAAATTTTCCTTCAGAATATCCGGATTATCAATAATGTTTCCGACTTCGTGGATCACTATTTTTGTACGGCACTACGCGTTTTCTCGTTATTTTTCATGGATCTATTGGATGGTAAGAATGCCGTACAGAAACAAATGACCAAAATGTACCCACTCTACTTGCACTTTTGAATTCTCACCTGCACTCAGTTGGACAGCTTACAAGTGACGGCATAGTGCTGAATCTTCTTATTTTGTACCCGTCTATCATCCTGCATAGGTCTCCTGCTGGTTCATTTGACCCGTAAATTTTGTTCACGGTCCTGTAGTCTAGTAGATCTGTTTGTTATCGTTAACATTAGCAACTGTAAACTTTTACCATGTTCCTCTCTGAAGGGCAATGTTTCTGAGAAATTATTATACTCGTAATTACCGGGTAAAAGGTTAACATAGTCTTATATTTTCGGATGACAAACACAATGCAGCGTTAACAGCTAACTCTTCTTGTTCGAAATATGATCACTGTACTGTTTAGGCAGGTGCTGTACTATTACCGTCAGGCGTCCAGCATTTTTTCGGTAAACATTTCCCTTCAAATTGGAACATAGAAATGTTAAACATAAAAGTGTTCCCACAGCTGGGACTCGGGGCTTTCTCTCACAAGGAGACAGTCAAGGCCATAATCCACCACGATGGCCCAGTGCGGGTTGGTGGATGACATACGAACTTGAAAGCTTTTGGGTACATTTCGGTTTCTTCACGTTTCCTTATCCGTTTTAAGTTAGCGGCATAACGCACATGATTTAAAAAAGACAGTGGTTCACGTGGGATTGGAACCCAGGACTCCGGATCGGCAGTCACCTTTGTCCCGACTAGTCCAGCCGTAACTTTGTTTGAGAAAGTAATGTTTGCGCATTTGTAATATTTCTGGAAAAAACATGACAAAAAACTGAAACCTTTTCATCAAAATCCCTCATTTAAGCAGTGCAACATAGCCGATAAGACTCTGAAAGTAAAGTGAAACCTAAGACATGAAATTACAGTAAGTTATTTACCTTCGGAAGAGAAACAGACGGACGTCTACTCTGTTTCTACGAAAACGAAATTTCGAACAAAAACTCGCGACTTTCCTACTCTCGTTCTACTTCGTTTCGTCCGATACAACATTGTTTGACGTTTAAATGTTCTAAGCATACTCTAATTAAAGTAGGCTTAGATCATTTAAACGGACAAAGCGACGGATCGAAGTAGAATCGGAGTTGGAAAATCGTGAGTTTATTTCGAAATTACGTTTTCGTTGAATTAGAGTAGACGTCCAGAACTATTTAAGAATTTTATGGAGAATGAAATATAAGAATTAATAAAATTAAAAGTCGAAAGTGTGTCTAGTGAAGTGAAATCGGTTTTTATCGGATACACTTCGGAGAGTGTAATCTGCATGCTATATTGCCACCTTGCTCTTTCTTCTATTGAAATGCTCCTTGAAAAAGCGACAGGGTTTCATGGTTAACACTCCAAAGACTCGAATGAAGAGGTTTGGCTCTAATTTTGTGAAGAGAACGTTCAGGCTGTGTATTTTTGAAGTGAAAACTTCTTTAGGCGCGCCTAGACAAATTTTTCGTAGGGTGTAAATCGATTTCTACCGTCACGCTCAGGTATGATAAAAAATCTTCGGGTAAACTCGGGACTTGGCAATTGGGCATCTAGAAATGCGTCAGCCAATGGGAAATGCTGAAAGGGATTGGCCTCGCCATCATGGCATGGCCATCTAGAAATGCGTGAGCCAATGGGAAATGCTGACGCATTTCTAGATGGCCATGCCATGATGGCGAGGGCACGCCCTCCGGTTACACCCGTGTAGTTTCCAAGGCAAGCTATCAAATTCCGAGTTATAAGTTTTCACTTCTATCGGCAGTTCCTATGACTGCCAATTTTTTTTTACAATGATAGGTTTGTGAGCGTGCTTACCTAGATGTATCCGATTAACTTTTGAGTTCAAGACACCAACATTGTATCCATCGGCTAAAACCTACTCAGGCGACCCATTCCACAGCCAAAATGTTTTTACCAAGAAATGGAGTTCAAATAAGTTCAATACTTTGGAACGTCACTTATGAAACGATGTCACGTTTTGACATACAGTTCTCACCATGTGGTAGAGCAGCAAACATCCAAAATTGTACAATTATAATATTTGTTTGTTGATAATCGTAAAAACCAAAAACAGTACCTACTCTTAAGATATCCAAAAAATATTTTCAAGCCTTTTTTGGTTCGATAAAATATATCCTATAAGGCAAAGAATAAAAGGCAAAAAGGACCGAAATAAACGAAACACTTCAAAGCGAGAGAAAGGATGTTAAAGGGTCAGGAGCGTGATTCTCTTAGTCAGCCACTAAAACACGTAACGTGAAAACCAGTATAACTTGATCTATAAGAATAGCTGTAGTTCCATATAGTGAGTAGTTTCCAAATAAAAAGAAGATGTGGTGTGGTCACATTTTTAGGGTTCCGTAGCGAAATGGCAAAAAACGGGACCCTTATAGATTCGTCATGTCTGTCTGTCTGTCCGTCCGTATGTCACAGCCACGTTTTGACGAAACTATGAGAACTATACGGTGGAAACTTGATAAGTAGAGTAGATATCTTCTGTAAACTGATTTAATATTTTTACACAAAAATATTAAAAAACATTAAATTATGGGGGTGCCCTATACTTAGAACTGAAACTCAAAAATATTTTTTTCATCAAACTTATACGTATGGGGTGTCCATGGATAAGTCTTAAAAAATGATGTTGAGGTAGTTTTAAGTAGTTTTTTTATTGCGTCATAAATACATACATACATACATACACTATAATTAAAACATCGATCAAAGTTACAACGAACTACAAGAACTTATGTATTATGTTACTTGCTGCCACGGAACCCTTCATGGGCGAGTCCGACTCGCACTTGGCTGCTTCTATTTTCATTTCGGTGGCGCATCAAAATCGCTATCTCCTTCAAGCCTGCTGTTAGGAACATCGTTCCAATATACAAATGGTTGATGATTGCAATATATGTAGTACAAAAAAGTGGCCAAGTGCGAGTTGGACTCGCCCATGAAGAGTTCCGTTGCAGCAAGTAACATAATATACATAGTACACATAGTTCTTTTAGTTCGTTGTAACTTTGATCGAAGTTTTAAAATAATAATGTATTTATGACGTACTAAAAAAAACTACTCATCAGATCGAGTTCAAACCAATTTTCGTTGGTAGTTTGCATGGTAATAATGTACATCAATATTTTTTTAGTTTTTTCATTCTCTTATTTTAGAAGTTAGAGGGGGGGGGGGGCACATTTTACCACTTTGGAAGTGTCTCTCGCGCAAATTATTCAGTGTAGACAAAAACTATATTAGAAACCTCAACATCATTTTAAAGACCTATCGATAGAAATCCCACACGAGTAGGTTTGATGAAAAAATTTTTTTGAGTTTCAGTTCTAAGTATGGAGGGCAACCCTAATTTTTTTTTTGTTGTAAATACCTTAATGCGGTTCACAGAATACATCTACTTACCAAGTTTCAATAGTGTAGTTCTCATAGTTTCGGCAAAAAGTGGCTGTGACATACGGACGGACAGACAGACAGACAGACATGACGAATCTATAAGGGTTCCGTTTTTACGTTTTACGGAACCCTAAAAAAACACTACCGTCATCTAGTGTGTTTGTAGATTGGTACTACATTGTTTGTTTTTTAAACGGCTCACTGTAGGTCAACTTATAATGGCGATAATTTGAGTATAAAGCTTTAGTAACAGTGAATATGTGCCCTCCATCGTAACGATGTAACATGTGATATGACGTAACAATTTTACCTCAAAATATTTGGTACACAGAAGTCAAGCTTCATACAATGCACACATAGTCTACCAGTGACAGCCAAAGTAGAGGTCGTACCATCTGAGGTAGGGATCTTATGGAGATCCGTAATCGAAACTATTGGATATCCGAAATAAAACTATATCCGTAACCGTAACCGTATCCGTTTAAAAAAATTCGGTTAGTTTCGAATAAGGGCAAAGTCTAAATAATTTTAATTTTAATAGGTAGGTACATAAACCTTAAAATTGAGCAGGTTTATAATAAAAAATTACTTACCTATGTGGCTGATTATTATATACCTAACTAGCGGCCCGTTCCGGCTTCGCTCGGATAATAACATAGATACCAACTGCAGCACCATCTGTCGGGCTGATTTGTGAATCTAAACCGTCCAGGGCCCTACCCAAACGTATACAAAAAAAAACATTCAAATCGGTCCAGCCGTTCAGGAGCAGTTCACTTACAACGAAAAGTGGCATTGATTTTTATATATCTATAGATAGATGAAAACCTAGACTAATATAAACCCATAAATAAAATCAAATTTTCACATTATATTTATGTTTATGTTTTACTTTAATCTCATATCTATAACTGAAACTATCCAAAAATAATGGATAATCCGGAATAATTACGTATCCGTAAACGTATCCGAAACAGATTTTTTTTATTTTATTTTTATAGGTTTACACTTGACCGCCGTTTAGCCTCATGTTAAGCGACGATGCGGTCTAGGATAGAGCGTGTTAATCTAGAAGAAACCGATTTAATCTCAATTTATTCCGATATCCATATCCGTATCCAGATCCGAAATATCGCATTCATAACATCCCTAATCTGAAGTGTCCTAGTGTTATTCGTCATACGAGATATACCATAATACTCGTTAAGGGCCACAGCAGACATACTCATTTTAGCATCGGCGATCGACGATTTTGCGTCTTCATCGATGATGCATCGAGTTTTGGCGACTCTTTGCGTTCAGTCGCAACGCAAACTTCGCAAAGTTCATAGGCAACGACACTCTTGTGCGAAAAAGACTTCAAAGTCTTGAACATCGCCGAAAAATTGCTAGAGTTTTTATCGGATACACTTGCAGTATAGTAGTAGTAAGACTCTTGGCAGAGTCCACCTGGGGAAGTAGCACTTCTTTGCCAGTTATTCTACCGCCAAGTAGTAATGTGCAAACATTACTGTGTTCCGGTTTGAAGGGCAATGTTTCCAGAGAAATTACAGGGCTTAGAGACATAATATCTTAGATCTTTGAGTGACGAACGCAGTGCAATGATTTGGACCCTTCGTGTTCCAATAGCTGCGTGTCACTGTGCTGTTATGAGGCAGGTATGTTGCTTACCATTAGGCACATGTCCTGCTCGTCTCATCACTGTATAACATATTTAAATAAAAACTTCGGCGAGTGTGCGACTGATTTGCATGATCAATTCCACCTCGCCCTTTTTTCTATCGGAGTGCGTGTAGCTCAAAAAGCGACACCGTTTAATGGTTGATGTTCCAAAGACATGAACGAAGAGATTTGACTCTACTTTTCTGATCAGAATATCTAGGCTGTGGAATACGTTGCCTGAGTAGGTTTTCCCCGATGGTTACAATCTTTGTGTCTTCAAACCGAGAGTGAATACATTTTTACCAGGTAAGCATGCTCCATTGTAGACTGCATCGTCACTTAACATCAGACGAGATGACGGTCAAGTGTAAAACTATTAAAGTAAAAAAAAGGGTTGCAGCATTGAAATTGCGCGTTTTAGCAACTGCATCGATGCTACATCGCGATTTCGCGACAGCCTGCATTCGATCGCTGCCGGCATCGCGCGTTATAGCTACTGTACCGTTCAGCGATGCCAACTCGGATTAACAAAAAAAGCGTAGACGAGTTTAAAAAATACGTAGAATTTATAAAAATTGTGTATGAAAAGTTCTTAGTTAAGTCCTTACTTTCTTGACATTGTTTATTTTACCATAATATGATTGCTTATAATAGGCTTCAACATATCTGATGGCGTGGACTTAGACCAGCTCCGCGCCACGACTGGGTTACGTAGTAGCTACGGTCTTCAGAAGTCTTCAGAAGGTCTTATCAGCTGCTGACGTGATGATGAGACCGTGGCCTCTCATAGCATTTTCTTGATATCATCATATCAGCAGAAAGACGTCCACTGCTGGACGAAGGCCTCCCCCAAGGATCTCCACAAAGACCGGTCTTGCGCCGTCCGCATTATTTCTTGATATATTTGACTTTATTTATTTTTACCATAATACCACTGTGCCTTCTGTGCTCAGCCGAAATTTCGGTAGGCTAGTGCCTACTACTAGTCTACTAGTGTAGACTACAGGCCGCTGAACAAAAATTTACGTATGTAGGATGATAGAAGGGTATGAAGTAATATGATTCAGCACTATGCCGTCACTTGTAAGCTGTCCAACTGAGTGCAGTCGAAGAGGGGGGGTTCCAATCCTCGATCATTTCTCCTTATGGCATGATTTTTGTATGGCAATACTGTACTGTACCACAGAATAAATATTAGTACAAGTACAGAAGCCTCACTACCGAAAACAATTAAATAAATAGCGACTCTTGCTGGGACACAATAAAGTTCAATTCAGCTCGCATTAGCGCTCAATACCTGTCGCGATTTTCAACTTAACATTTGCGCTCTTTCTGACGCGGAACTCTGTCGCTGTCTTGCGCGGAGGGTTGTCGACATATCTAATAACAATATGCGCGGGAAACGTGTTGCGCGAGCGCTCAGCCGTGCGTCCGACAACCGACTGGCACTTGTTCCCTGGGAGGGACGGTCTAGCTGTACGCTAAAACCGCGCGACCTTGAGCGAGTGATGATGCACTGACTGTACTGTGTACTGTAGTCTATAGAGGCCACTAAACTTGTAGTACATTTTGTACAAACATGAGGTACATACTTCACAGGTTTAACTTCTGTGTATTAATTATTTTGTAATCTTATGTAGTGTGATATTCTGGTGGGTAATGTATGTACATTTTGTATGACACACATGTAAATTGTCTGTTAAAATCACTTTAAACTTCTTTTTAAAGGGGTCTGATAAGTTTTACGAGTTTGTCTGATTTTCTGCGGTATTGTAGCATTTTGCCTAATGTTAAGCGACGACCAGGTTTACGATTCGACCGTGCTTAAGTATTTACTTAAAATTAATCAATTTATTTTAATAATACATCGATACATCTATCAAGGAATACCGACTGGAACAACGCTTTTCAAACCACATGTTATGTGTGGCTGGCCCGTTGGCTTAGTGGTTAGTAACTCTGCCTGCGAAGCCGTGGGTCGTGGGTTGATGAATTCCAATATTTGTACTGTGCCTGGGTGATTTCTATGTTTAATAAATATGTATTTAAAAATACATAAGTATTATATCAGCTATCTGGCTTCCATAACATAAGCTTTGCTTAGTTTTGCAATATTTATTTATTACGAAATTGGAGACAAATCTCATCGATCGAAAAAAAGCGTGATCGAAATGGCTAATATATTATTATCTTTATCCCTAGATAGCCAAACCCAGGACGTCTACTCTATTTCTACGAAAACGTAATTTCGAAAAAAAAAACTCGCTTTTTTCCTGCTCTCGTTCTACTTCGTTTCATCCGATACAATATTGTTTGACGTTTAAATGTTCTAAACCCACTCTAATTAGAGCAGGCTTCGACGATTTTAAACGGACAAAACGACGGATCGAAGTAGAATTGGAGTTTAAAAGTCGCGAGTTTATTTCGAAATTACGTTTTCGTAGAAAGAGAGTGGACGCCCTGGACGTCTACTCTGTTTCTACGAAAACGAAATTTCGAAAAAAAACTCGCGACTTTCCTACAGTACTCTCGTTCTACTTCGTTCAGTTCGATACAACATTGTTTGACGTTTAAATGTTCTAAGGTTACTCTCATTAGAGTAGGCTTAGATCATTTAAACGGATAAAACGACGTATCGAAGTAGAATCGGAGTTAGAAAATCGCGAGTTATTTCGAAATTACGTTTTCGTTGAATTAGAGTAGACGTCCTGGTCCAAAGGCCACCAGGACGTCTACTATCTTTCTACGCAAAACGTAATTTCGAAATAAACTCGTGACTTTTCTAACCTGGTTCTACTTCGTTTCGTCCGATTGAATATTGTTTGACGTGTAAATGCTCTAATTAGAGTAAGTTTACAAACAGACGAATGAAACGACGGATCGCACAACACGACACTACAAAGTTCAATTCAGCTCGCAATACCTGTCGCAATTTTCAAATAAACATTTGCGCTCTTTCTAACGCGTAACTCTGTCCCTGTCTAGCGCGGAGGGTTGTCGACATGTCTAATAACAATATGCGCGGGAAACGTGTTGCGCGAGCGCTCAGCCGTGCGTCCGACAACCGACTGGCACTTGTTCCCTGAGAGGGACGCTCTAGCTGTACGCTAAAACCGCGCGACCTTGAGCGAGTGATGATGCACTGACTGGAGTAGGAAAGTCGCGAGTTTATTTCGAAATTACGTGTACCTACGTTGTGTAGATCACGTGTGACGTTGGAGTATTTTACGTTGTCTTCCAACCTCCATGAAGTCCAACGCAGTTTAGCAGAAAAGGGGCCTGGTGTGACGGGTTCACCGGAACATTTTTTTGTTTTTTTATTTAGTTAGTACCTAGTAAGTCTACGTAAGTTACGGCTAAGTTACGGCTGGTCTAGTCGGGAGAACGGCGGCTGCCGATCCGGCGACCCCGGGTTCAAACCCCACACGCACCACTGTCTTTTCGAAGTTATGTGCGGAATGCCGCTAACTTAAAACGGTGAAGGAAAACATCGTGAGGAAACCGACATGTACCTAGAACCTTTCGAAGTCATGTGTCATCCGCCAACCCGCACTGGGCCAGCGTGGTGGATAATTTTTTTTTTTTTTTTTTTTTAAATAAAGAGTGACGAGACGAGCAGGACATGTGCCTGATGGTAAGCAACATGCCTGCCACATAACAGCACAGTTCCATGCAGCTATTGGAACATGAAGAGTCCAAATCATTACCTAGCACTGCACTGCGCTCGTCACCCAGAGATCTAAGTTGTTATATCTCTAAGCCCTGTAATTTCTCTGGAAACATTGCCCTTCAAACCGGAACACAGTAATGTTTGCACATTACTGCTTGGCGGTAGAATAATTGGCAAAGGTGTGGTACTTCCCCAGGCGGACTCTGCTAAGAGTCCTACCACTACAAACTTTTACTTATGGCCTTAACTCTCTCCTTGCGAGAGAAGGCCCCGAGTCCCAGCAGTGGGAACGTTTAGTGGGCTGTTGATGATGATGATGATGAAGTCTACGTATGTTGTGGGTTCGATTCCCATCCAGGACAAATGTTTGTGCGATGAGTATGGATATTTGTTGTGTCTGTGGTGTCTATGTATCATAAGTATATAGGTACTTAAAATTCTACAAATATTATAAATATAATCGGCTGTCTGGTTCCCATGATACAAACTTTGCTTAGTTCGGACCTAGTTAGTGTACTATGAAAATGTTCAGAAATATGTATTCATTTACATTTATTTTATATGGAGTTGCTTCTTTTATGCAGTGTATAAAATCTTAAACTGTAAACGTAGTGTAGGACGCCCTGGGACTAGATGGAGTGATGATATACAAAAGGCAGCTGTTGGCGGTTGGAAACATAAGAGGATTGGGCTGATGACGTGGTATGGGAGAGGCCTAGGAGAGTGTCCTGCAGTGAACAAATACAGGCTGATGTTGATGATAAAATCTTATTATAGCGCAGCTCTTTTGCTATAGCATACCCTTTTTGGAACCCAATCTTACTGATATTTTAGGAATGTAAATGCTTAAGTTTTTCTTTAAAATGGGGCGACGAGACGAGCACACTCGATGTAAATCAACACGCCTTCCCATAAAAGCAGAGTGCCACAAGATGTATGCAAAATTAATTAATCTGTAAAACCGATTGACCTACTACGTAATACACGCATAAATACTCAATTAATTATATTGCATTCATCATTTATTGCAGACTCTGTATAAAGTTTAAAAAGTGTTTCACATCGGGATTTAAAATGTTTTTGAAGTGAAAACTTCTCGGAAATGATAAGAAATCTTCGGGTAAGCTAGGGACCATAGCCATTGGCTATCTAGAAATGCGTCATCCAATGGGAAATGCTAAAAGGGCGTGGGCTGCCCATCATGGCATGGCCATCTAGAAATTCGTCAGCTAATGGGAAATGCTGGTGCGTTTCTAGATGGTCATGCCAAGATGACCAGGCCACATCACCAGGGTTACACACGTGTAGTTTCCAAAGTAAGCTATCAAAATCTGAGCAAAAGAAATTTAATGAATGTCTCTACATTGACTAAATATGTAGATATTATTAAAAGTTTTCGAATTCGGTGCACAAGACAAGCAAGAGACCTTTCTCCTTCCACCGCCGTCTCACCTTTGGGGCCTTTTATTATGTCCATCTAAACACTTTATGGAATAACTGCATTGACCAACTATAAAAACTACACGAATTATTTGTTAGTTATTCGTTCTGATCGACGATTTTAAGCTAATGTTCGTGTTATGGTTGACGTTCGAAAAACACGAACGAAGAGGTTTGACTCTACTTTTGTGATACGAATGTCTGGGCTGTGGAATGCGTTGACTGAGTGGATTTTTCCCCAATGGTTACTGTATTGGTGTCTTAAAATCGAAAGTGTATCGATTTTGTCTAGGTACATCAGGCGAGATGGTGGTCAAGTGTAAACCTATTAAAGATAAAAAAGAATTTTTTTATAGGCTGATTGTATTTTAACTCGTTTAAACACAATCAGTCTAAGAAGTCTAAAGAAGTTTTAAGACATAGACTTCACTTATACTGTACTACCTTTGCAGATGATAGTGTTTGTAATTCTTTTAGGTTACTAAATCGGGATAAAGATCAATAAAGAAACAATAAAATAATATGAAATTAACTGAAAAATTAAGTATATTATTTTGTACTAAATTTAACTTACTTTTTATTTATCTAAAATACAAAACTACATATATCTTACACAATAATCATTATTATTATGGTAACTTTATAGAAGAAAAAAATCGTTTAATTCGTATTCCAAATGTTTTCTCAAAACTCAAGTCTTAAGACATCACAAAAATATGCCAAACTTTTCTATAAATTGTGTGTTTTCTAAAAAACGTGTAAATTATATAATTAAGAATAAAGTACTTTGACTTAAGGTCAAATCGGTATGGAAATGTTTGACGTTTGTAATACTAATAAAAAAATACGCAACTAAAAATAAAAATCATTTGACTGAAGAGCGCAGAAAGTTGAAAGAAGTAAAAATGTACCTACCTCTAAAATACGATCAAAATGTCCTGAATGTGTAAAATGAAATTAATATGTTTAATGAAATTGTTAACTTTTGACACTTTAATAGATCTCAAAGCGTTCTATTTTGTGTTTGAGTATAGTTTTGGAATACAGAATCATTACGTTAAAAATACGTCACATAAAATGTGTTTTTAACGTGTAAAAATATAGATACATATAAACACAAAATTAAATTAAAATGACAAAAGAAATAACGCACACATCAGTAGATAATTACACGCGTTACTTGTGTATATGTGTGCGTGTCAGCCTATCAGTGACAACCTGACAACGCACACGTGCAAATGTGGCCGACTCTAGTGACACAATTTTGTTTTAGCGAGACTACGTCCGACTTTTTTGTACGTCCATGGATACGAGTGCATCTTTTGATTTTCTAGCTACTGGCGTTCGATTAAAATTAGACGTCTAGTCTCTTTCTACGGAAAACGTAAATTCGAAATTAACTTGCGACTTTCCTACTCCAGTTCTATATGGTTTCGTCCGATCGAACATTGTTTGACGTTTGGCTTAGAACATTTAAACGAACGAAACGACGGCTCGAAGTAGAACCGGAGTAGGAAAGTCGCGAGTTTATTTCGATATTACGTTTTTTGACGTGACAACGTCTTATAATTCGATGAAGCCGGCTGCACGCACGAAAAAACATGACGTCATGCGCCGTTACCGCCGTTACCTCGCCGCATGACGTCATGCGGCGTTACCTCGCTCTAAGGCGTAGTTGAAGTTGTCACGTTCAACTATCGTCAGTAAACCGACTTTACAGACAACCTATTTTTCGTAGAAAGAGAGTAGACGTCCTAGTATAAAAAACAATGGTAGTATGTAAGTAAAGTATAAAATAGTTATGAAGTAAAGTAATCTACATTAATATAGGCAGAAAAAAATCAATTTTGCTTAATAGTTATGGCATGCTTAATAAAAATTTACATTAAAGTAATTTACAAAAGAAAGAGTTCGATCACCACAAGATTCCATAGAAAAAGACTAGGTACTAAGCCAGAAAGTGATACATTCAATTCAATTAAACTCATTACAAAAGATGATATTTTATAATAGTCTAATCACCGCATTCAAAGTCATTCAATTAAAATTACAAAAAAAAAATGATAATTCATTATTTTTGAATGAGATTTAATGAATTCAATAAAGTGTTTTAGTTTTAATTCAACGTCACACATATCTAAAATTTTAAATAACCGTATGACTTTACTCAAAAATTTGATAGAGTTTTGAATAAAATTTCGTAATACGGTTAAACAATTTTAAAAAACCATTATCGATAAACAAAAATGTTGATACATTTTACATACATGTACAATGTACATATAGTTCAAGTTATTAAGTAGATCATCTTACAAATGTCCACCAATATTTATTTATTTATAAAATGTTTTATATCTTTTTGAGTAAGCACAGCATGTCTCTTTTGGCGTTGTACAAGTCATTAGAGCACTGTATTATAAAAACATGTAAAAGATGAAAAGATGTGCTCGACTTAAGGATATGAAACGTGACTTTCTCGCTGTGAATGTTTCACGCTTTCGTTGTAAATTTATATAAATATAAAACAATGTTAGAACACTCAAGCGTGAAAGGAGCTGCAATCATTTACCGCCATTTGTCAAATATTTAGTCAAAGCCGAGCTCATTTACTCAAACTTGTAATTTTTTTGAGTAAACATTTTTCAATCAAATTTTTTGACTTTTGTGACGTCAAACACAATCAACGTGAAGAATTAAGTTTAAATCTCGTTTTGTAATGCAGTGGTTAGTTAGATTTTTAAGTGTCTATCTTAGAGCGGTCATTTTCAAGAGCTAAGGGAAAATATTGCGCATGAGGGATTTTTTAAATAAATACAACACACAAAATTGTAAACTTTGCAAAGTACTGCTTTAGTAAAAACTTATGCAAAAAAAGCTAAAAGTCTCAGAAGACTGGCGCTGAGAATACAGCCAAAGACAAAATACCTTGTTTCATTTTTTACCCGACTGCAAGAAGGGTTATGTTTTTATTACAAAATAAACAAATATGCAGTCAACTCTTTCGATGGTAAGTGATGACTGCTGCTCAAAAAAATTGTTCATTCTTTAGTAAAACAATAATTTACTTGACAGTGAATTTTGTCTTGTTTAACAATTTCGTTAAAGCGCCATCTATGAATTGAACTGAGAAATTAAAAAAGAGCTGGAGATTTTTTGTGTGTTTAAAAAACCCCTCATATGCTAGATTTTGAAAGAAGAACAGTACAGTTAAATGACTTAAGGAATATCTACTTTTTGCCGTTAATGTAGTTTCCAGCTTCGTCTTTGTACAAGTCTTCGTTGATGCCGTAGTAAGCTGGTGCGTTGGCGCAGTCCACCTGGAAAATAAGAAGTTGACAGTGTTATTACTGAAACCATTACACAAGACTTAGTCGGGATCTTATTTTATTACCTCAATAAAATAAGTTAGTTTTCATACTATAAAATAAGTTCTTAAGTGCCCTACGATTTTACATAACACATACATAAACAGCCCACTAAATGTTCCCACTGGTGGGACTTGGGGCCTTCTCTCGCAAGGAGAGATTCAAGACCATAACCCCCCACACTGGCCCAGTGCGGGTTGGTGTATGACACATGACTTCGAAAGATTCTAGATACATGTCGGTTTCGTCTCGATGTTTTCCTTCACTGTTTTAACTTAGCGGCATTACGCAAATAACTTCGAAAGACAGCGCCTTGTGACTTCGGAAGACTAAAAAAAAATATTCCTACCAACGTTTTCCAATTTTTATAAATAAATGAATTTAAAATCGATTTTTTACAGAGAGAAATAACTGTAAATATATAAATATTTAAGAAATGGCAGTCCTAGGGACTGCCGATAGAAGTGAAAACTTATAACTCAGAATTTGATAGCTCACTTTGGAGACTACGCGGTTGTAACCGGAGGGCACTGTTAGTCTGAAATAAGCCTTCAAAGCATTGTCGTCTAAATAAGGCCTACTGTCCACGCACGCGTCTTTTGTCGAATGCATGCATCCTACGAACAAACGCAAGACGTGCGGCTGTCGTGTCGTTGTCGTTTCGTGGACATAGACTTCATTATTTGTACGCAAGATGCAAGCATTCGTCTTGCATCCGACAATTGTCGAAATCGTGCGAATGTCGTGCAGCTACGTGGACAATTGGCCTAAGTCTTCTAAGCATGGCTGTATCTATAGACTAGATAGCTCTACTACTAACCATGGCCATCTAGAAATGCGTTAGCATCGCATAGCTCGTTCACCCGAAGATTTCTTTCATTTACAGCGTCGCGCTTGGGCTCAATTCACAGCCCACGAAAAATCTGTGTGCGGTGCGCCAAAAAAGTTGACACTTCTAAAACATATTAAAAGAAATACCTTATAAAAGTAGTCGCAGACGCGTGTCCTCTGGTTAAACACGGTACCAGGCGCGCAGATGAAAGAGTACTTCTCGTTACCACCGATACCAGGCACGCACCAATGCCACACCTGAGCAATACACAAAGACAATATTAAAAACATTAAAATATAGTAGAGAATAATATATCTACATATACTATAGTATTCCAGAGTTTGTTTGTTCGAACGCAAGGATCTCGGGAGCTACTGGTCCGAATTGCAATATTCTCTCTCTGTTGGATAGTCCATTTATCGAGGAAGGCTATAGGCTATTGAATAGTGAATGATAAATGTATATGAATGGCTACAGTGAATGGAAAATGTAACAAAAACGGGAAAAATATTGCTTTTTGAGAGCTTTCTTTACTTGACAGCATGTCTATCTTTTGAAGGTTGCGTTAAGGTAGGTAACCGAATTTTTTTGTTCAAAATTTGAATTGGTAGGTACAATTTTTGATAGATGGCGGAGCAACGTGCGCACGGTTCTGGTAGTCTAATATAATAACAGTATCGATTTAATTTTCTATGCATAAACAAAAACTAAATTTAAAATTAAATTCAAACACTCGATAAATTTTCACAATCATTCGTCGGGTACAAGGGTGTACCCCTGAGTGCCCGGAGACGGGTAAGTCGCGGAAGAAGAAGAAAAGCGGTCCTCCGCTATCAACCTTTCACTCGTTCACCTCTCTGCTACCAAGGCATTTCGTATCACTTTGCTATCACAAAACTACAATAGTGGCGCCATCCCTTACCAATATTGGTGAGAACTAATGTTATTATATAGAATTTATGTTACGTGAGTTTCATCATAGCAAAAGTAAAGTAACATTTTGCAATTTGTTTTGATCAGGATATAGCAAAACTGTAACAGCGCGTCAAAAATGAGAAAGATAAATTATTACTGTGCTAGAAATTAATTTTTTTATGGTTAATTACAACCTCAGAAAATGCCTAAAACGATTAGCTTGCATAGGAGTTTTTTTGTCTGACTGATCAAATATTGTAACAATAATGTAAGTATTTATAGTTATAAAACTCTTTGTAGAGTTTGCTTGGCAAACTACGTGTACCACGTCTTTGCCTGTTATTCTACAACCAAGTGGGAAAGAGCATATTTATGTTAAATATTTTCACATTACCGCTTGGCGGTAGAATAACCGGCAAAGCCAAAGGTATGATACTTCCCCAGGCGGACTCTGCAAAGAGTCTCACCATTGCATACACCATAGCATTGCGCTAGATTACCTGATGAAGGTATCTATATATTATATAAAAGCGAAAGGTCACTCATCAAGGAATCTCAGAAACTACAAATGCTAGGAATCTGAAATTTTGCATGGAGCTCCCTTTTAGCATGTAGGCGCTCGCTAAGACGGGGTTTTGCGAAATTCAACCCCTAAGTGGGTGAAACAAGGGGTGAACGTTTGTATGAAAATTAGGGATTTTCAAAGTTATTAAATTTTGTATCTAGACACTTGACACGAAGCAAATAAATGTTTGGTCAATCAATTTTGTAATTTCGAACTGTACAGGGGTGAAATTGGGGTTGAAATGGGGGATGAATTTTATATGAAAGTTCCCAACCGTTGAAGATAAAACCATGAAACTCTGCTTATAGACACTCGACACGAAGCAAACGAATGTTTGTTCTAGCAATTTTGTTATTTCGAACTGTACGGGGATGAAATTGGGGTTGCAATGGGAGATGAATGTCAATATGGAAGTTCCCAACCGTTTAAAACCATGAAACTTTGTATGTAGACACTTGATACGAAGCAAACAAATGTTTGTTCTAGCAATTTTGTATTTTCGAACTTTACGGGGATAAAATTGGGGTTGAAATGGGGGATGAATGTCAATATGGAAGTTCCCAACCATTGAAGATAAAACCATGAAACTTTGTATATAGACACTTAATACGAAGCAAACAAATGTTTGTTCTAGCAATTTTGTAATTTCGATCCGTACGGGGATGAAATTGGGGTTGAAATAGGGGATGAATGTCAGTATGAAAGTTCCCAACCGTTGAAGATAAAACCATGAAACTCTGAATATAGACACTTGACACGAAGCAAACTACCTACTAACACGGACAAAACATATTGTCCTAGCAATTTTGTAATTTCGAATCGTATAGGGATGAAAGTATACATGGAAGCTTCCAATCGTTGAAGATAAAGCCATGAGACTATGTATATAGGCACTTGACACGAAGCAAATAAATGTTTGTTCTAGCAATTGTGTAATTTCGAACTGTACGGGGATGAAATTGGGATTGAAATGGAGGATGAATGGCGATATGGTAGTACCTAATCGTTGAAGATAAAACTATGAAACTCTTTATATAGGCTCTTGGCACGAAGCCAATAAATGTTTGTTCTAGCAATTTTGTAATTTCGAACTGTATGGGGATGAAATTGGACTTGAAATGGGGGACGAATGTCTCTTCCGCTTTCACACCTAAACAACTGAACCGATATGTATAAAATTGTTTTATTATAAGATGTTTTTAGTAACCGTAAATGTGTCTGGGTGTAAAAATAGGTACCCTACCTACTGCCCGAGTTACCTTAGTATATATTTCGCGCGGACGAAGTCGCGGGTAACAGCTAGTTCATGTATATATGTAGATCTCGGATAAATTGTTAAATGCTCTAAAATGTATGTAGTAAGGTATGTACTTACTTGACACCTGGTCTCAGGGTCGGCGTAGTACCCGGGTATCTTGTCGTCACATCTGAAGGAGAGGCCGAGAGGGACCTCCGTGTATACTGGGTAGTCTTGGTCTGGCACGTAGCTCTCTAGTTGCTGAAACATTAACGACAAAACTATATTTTACTAGAGTATATATTATGATGCGAGTACAACATTATTTAACGCACCTACATTTTGTTTTGCAATAGGGAGAATAGTATAATATTTAATACTTACAATTGTAAGTATAAAATATTATACTTACTATAAAATATTATGAAAGTAGTCTTATAAAAATGTTACTCACCGCTAGAGATTTATCCAGAATGTAAAGGAAAACTGCTATGAGGCCTACGGAACCCACCGGCACGCCACATAGGCGTCTGTGTTGCGACATCACGGAACCCTAATCCGCAGGACTGTTTTATCTGTAACAAGAGTAAAAAGAACAAAATTAAAAATTTGAATAAACCCCCGACTACCTTGGATTTGAAATTTGTAGAGTATTGTCTCGAGTTTAACCGAAGATTTCTATCATTCCCGAGCGTGACGCTAGAATTCAATTCACAGCCCGAGAAAAATCTGTCTATAGTGCGCCAAAAGAAGTTTTCACTTAAAAAATAACAAAAATTCGGTATCATATCCTCGATGACTTGGTGATTGCCTCTAGTGAAGTTTAGTCGAGTATCTACATTTACTTAGTTCTAAATTTTTATATGCTTCAGAATCTTGGACTCTAAAGGCAAGGATAAAGGGGAAGATTGATGCGTTCGAAATGTGGTGCTGGCGGAAAATGCTTGGCATCAAGTGGACAGCTCGCCGCACAAATGCATCAATCCTGAACCAGCTGAAGATCAGTACAAGGCTCTCCACCATCTGCACTCAGCGGACTCTTCAATTTTTCGGACACGTGGCTAGACGACATGAAAGCTTAGAAAATTTAATAATGATCGGTCGCGTTGAAGGGAAGAGAGGTAGAGGCAAAGCGCCATCCCGGTGGATAGACACCATCAAGACCTCAGCAAGGATAAACATCCAAACTTGCTTACGGTTGGTCCAAGACAGGAGTACCTGGAGGAAGGTGGTTAAGGACGTCGATGGTAGTCACGACCCTCAGTAATGAGGATACGATCAAGAAGAAGAAGAAGAAGAAATTGAAGTGGAATTTATCGTAGAAAATAAATTATATCGGAGCATATCAAATTAAATGTGAATGTAGAGATTTTGAATACGCCTCATTTTAAACCTTCACTCATTTGTTCTTCCGTTCATTATCCTAAGTTCTAGTTCTAAGCAATCATACGAAACGATACAAGAATGTGACTTCCGGACATGATAGGAAACACACATACTACTGCCCATGAGAACCCCTCAAAAACTGAAACCTAGCGTTACGCCAGACAGACAAAGGAACTGCGTGTGGCAAAAACTCAGCAATTACTGTTGCAAATGTAATTAAGTTACAATTGTGCTCATGCAAATATTGACGTGTGAAATAATTCAGATGTCTGTCTGACATTGCTTATTAGTTATTAATTACCAATTACAATTAATTATCAAGTAAGCGCAGAGACGTCGATTCAACCATAGAGCTATACTGATTTATTCTCAGTTTGGTCACAGATTGCAACAATAAATAAAATATATCTGGATGTAATTATGCGAGTGTATCAATTACTTACATGGTAGAGTATGTAATGTTTTTTTTACGTATTTTTAACCGACTTTAAAAAAGGAAGAGGTTCTGTTTTCTGCTGTATCTATGTTTTTGAAGTGAAAACTTCAAAGCACGCCTCAGACAGATTTTTTGTGGGCTGTGAATTGAATTCTAACGTCACGCTCGGGTATAATAAGAAATCTTCGGGTAAAATCGGAACCATGGCCATTGACCATCTAGAAATATGTCAGCCAATGGGAAATGCTGAAAGGGCGTGGCCTGGCCATCTAAAAATGCGTCATCCAAAGGGAAATGCTGACGCATTTCTAGATGGTCATGCCATGATAACCAAGCCACACCCTCCGGTTTCACCCGCGTAGTTACCAAAGTAAGCTATCAAATTTTGAGTTTTAAGTTTTCACTTCTATCGGCAGTTCCTATGACTGCCATTTTTTTTGTTTGTGAAACAAAAGAAAGAATACGTGTACGATATTTTTAATAACCTATCCGACGGACATTTTTTTTTTGTTTTCATATTTCAAATACCGCCACACCGATTTCAATAAAATGTATATGGGACAGTCATAAATGTATATTTGTTGTCATAGTCTGAACTATGACAACAAATTTAATCTTTTTGTTTTGTTTGGTAGAAAATATTTCAGAGGTCAGTAGTCACATTTAAATTTTATCGTAATCAGTGTTACAGACTTTAAAATATCAACAAACAACAAAGTTTGCTTACATCGTGGCTTAGTGGGTAGCAGCTCTGCCTGCGAAGCCGAGGGTCGTGGGTTCGATCCCCACCCAGTGAAAATATTTGTGTGAAGAATTCAAATCTTTGCACCGTGTCTGGGTGTTTCTATTTATGATAAGTATGTATTTAAAACTATATAAGTATTATATCAGCTATCTGGCCGCCATCATACAAGCTTTACTTAGTTTGGGGTCAGATGGTGTTGTGTGTGAATTGTCCACCGATATTTATTATTATTTTATTATTTATTTATTTATCTGGACAGTGTCACAGCCATAGCTTTTTATGGAATTTTATCCAGTGTCTGAACTTAATTTAAATCGGACTCGGTTTTTTTTTGCAGCTAATTAAATTATTTAGCTTTACATAATAGGCTGAGGCATTGAGGAATTTCGCGGCATTTCGTGGGGATGGTGATCAGGAGTTAGTAGTAATCCATCCACTCGGAATGCGTCGGGAAAATGAGAGATCAAATGGTCACTATATTGTAATATTTTTCTCGTTTTTTTTTTGTACTAACAATAGTTTATTAAGTGTTTTTCTATTAACTTAATGGATTATGTTATCTGAAATAATATAATTTGGGTTTGATAATAAATAATAAGTATACATCTATTAACATGTTTTTTTTCTCACAGCTTATAGGAAAGCAAACAGGAAATATTAGGATTATACGTTTTAGAGAATAGTGAAGTTTGTTTAAACTACGCCATATTAGTAAAAAGAGTTATAATTTTACTTTGAAGATTCCGCTTAGGCAAATAATGGAGAATATGTTAAGAAAAAGGATCAATAACGTAAATAAATATAGTAAGAGGCTTTTTTTATGCGGACTTTTAACAGTTATCTGGGTGTTTCTATGTAGCGTAAGTTTGTATTTAAGATTGTACAAATACTAGCAGCGCACCGCGGATTAATGCGCGAAATTTCAATTTCCCGTTTTTAAAATTCAGCCTATGTAATTTTCCAGATTTTAATCAGTGTTCTAAATTTCAAACTGATCTGTTAAGAGGGCGCCTAGTGCCAGAAAACGAAAAAAGGACATTTTCGACGCCGCTCACTGAAGTTAAGAAACTAAAAACTATGACAAAAAAAGTATTGACGTGTGGGTACAATCAAGAAGAAGCACAATAACCGAATAGAATTTTAAAAATAGATCAGAGTTTTTTACAATAAAAAAATAAAAATGACACCGAAAAAACCCGTTTTAATTCGAGTACTCGAAATTATCAGCGATGACCCCACGTTATTTTTTGGTAATAAAATTCCTATTTGTACGTTCTAGTAAAGTAACCGAACACTTTTTTAAATTTATGTTTAATTATTGAGTAATTAAATAAAACTTGGTCAAAAATGGACTCCTGATTAAATTTTGATTTTTCCTCCAAACTGTGTCATGCTATTCTCGACTTTATGTATATCACATTAAGAAACGCGTCGCGCGGGTGAAAACTGATTTTTCCCTGGCATTAGGCGCACTCTTAAGTATACCGTTTCAACGATATTAAGCTACAAGCATCTAAATATTCAAATTTATAATATTAGTAGAAGTAGGATATTTATTTATTCAACAAACTAGCTGACCCGGCGAACTTTGTATCGCCATATTTTTTTTTTCAACCCTTAAGGAAGGAAGGGTACTTCCTTCCTTTTTGAAGTGAAAACTTCTTTTGGCGCGTCTAGACAGATTTTTCGTGGGCTGTGAATTTAATTCGAGCGTCACGCTCGGGTATGATAAGAAAGCTTCGGGTAAACTCGGGACCATGGCTATTGGCCATCTAGAAATACGTCAGCCAATGAAAAATGCTGACGCATTTCTAGATGGCCATGCCAAGATGGCGAGGCCACGCCCTCCGGTTACACCCGTGTAGTTTCCAAGGTAAGCTATCAAATATCAAATTCTGAGTTACTTATAAGTTTTCACTTCTATCGGCAGTTTCTATGACTGCCAATTTTTTTGTTTTTAAACCCTTTCAACACTGGTTAAATTTTTTTTCATACTCGTGTATGAATTTCTAGAATAAAATAATTAATTTAACTTAAGTTAACCCCATTTTTTTTTTGTTATTATCGTCAATACCTACTTAAACTTTTCGTGAAAAGCTGTACAGTCGGTTAGGTTTAAGCTGAGCTTTGCATTAGTGTGAGTGATCACCAAAAGTACAGTCAGACGCAGGACGCTGTGACCATGTTCTCTTAATAAGGTGTAAATTTTATATTCAATAAATCGTTGTTTATTATGCAGTATCAATTGATAAAGTTGTGGTTTAAGCATGGATATTGAGTGATCGATATTGCGTAACTTTTATTTTTTTAAGTAAATAAGTTATAGGTACGTAGGTGACGGATCTCATGCTTTTCCATTAAAATTTTTCTGTTATTCTCTGTCCTTGACCATTTGAATCCTAAAAGAGATACTTCTTTTCGCAATGACCATATTGATCCTGGATAGTTAATGTCAGCTTGTTGTTTAAGAGTTTGTTGTCTGACTGTACTTTTGGTAATAGATGCGTATGCATGTGATCACTCACACTAATGCAAAGCTCACCTTAAACCTCGCGGACTGTACCTACATTTGAAATTACAAATACACACTTTAATTTCATTAATACCATAAACTGCTATAGCCAGACAAGAAGTTAATTTGTTTGGAATTTTCGACAACTGTGACATGAAAAGAACCCAAAAAGACAGGAGGTTTACACTTGACCGCCATCTCACTTGACGTTAAGCAACGATATGGTCTACGATGGAGCGTGTTCACCTAAAATAAACCGACCCACTCTTCAATTTGAAGCCATAAAGATCCGGGGAATATCCACTCAGGCAACGTATTCCACAGCTTACGTTCTTTTCACAAAATTAAAGTCAAACCTTTTCGTTCGTGTCTTTGGAAAATCAGCCATGAAACGATGTCGCTTTTTACGTTACGAGCAGTCTGATATGTTGATACATAAATAGTGTATTCTGATAGTTAGAAATGATACTTCAATCAAGTTTTATAATAAGCCAGAAAGTGTATCTCTTTGTGAACAACTTCTCAGGCAATGATTTAACAAATAAGTGGTTCGTAAACTGAAAGTGGAATCAAATCTCATCTCCATGGACATTCATTTCTTTGGTACATCAACCATGAAACGATGTTTCTGTGTTGCCGTAATGTAGGTACAATCCAACGAAATTAAAAGTAAA
Source organism: Ectropis crepuscularia (assembly GCA_963693475.1). Classification (NCBI taxonomy): domain Eukaryota; kingdom Metazoa; phylum Arthropoda; class Insecta; order Lepidoptera; family Geometridae; genus Ectropis; species Ectropis crepuscularia. The sequence goes on along the minus strand of OY856366.1, from coordinate 15,172,240 downwards.
ACACTAATTTCTCGCTCACAACCAAGAACCATTTTTAAAATCGTTCGCAGTATTCTTTTATTGATGGCGAGAAAATCATACGACTCGAATTCCACTTCTGTAGCACAAGCGAACGAAATCCCTCGAATATGATTTTATCCAACTGAAAGAAGGGTTATGTTTTTCGCGCGTATCTTGTATGTTTGTAATTTTTATTATTCCCGTATATTCCACACGGCTGGATGGATTTCAAAAATTAAGATTTCGTTAGATTCGTCTTAATCACCTTAGATACGAGTAGTATATGGTATTACGTAATGTTTTTTATCTGTTGAATTTTTGCAGTCGGGTTTTTAAATTACATTTATTTACTGTTATAATTATATAGTTTTACACTTGAATCGCCTAATCCTACTAATGTTATAAATGGGGAAAATTGGGTGTTTTGATCTTTGTTATTTAATCACGTCAGAACGCCTGAACGGATCGTGATGAAACTTTTACACAGATTATAAAGGCTTATTACATTTGGCTTAACTTAATCAACTGACTGTGAGTCGACAGAATTTAGTTTTAGTATTAAAATTAACGTGGTTGTTACACATATTGATTAGGTAAACGGGTAACTCACGTGTAATGAGGTCGGTCAATCCGACTCAAGTTTTAGTTAATTTAAAGAATTTAGTTGCTACTGATTTCAGTGAAGTGTGTTCAGTAAGCTAACGAACTAAATTCAGAAGCGAGAATGGCTTGCTTCTGAATTCAGTTAAAAAATTTAGCCAATTTAATAAGCCTTATAGTCTAGAATAAGATATTCGAAATAACACATTGAAATGTGTCCAGGATGAATCCTGTATAAATAACAGGAACAGAGGCGAGTGAAACTACGGGCGCTGCTAGCCTAATATATTTTTTGATTAATTGTGCCTTCGACTCCGTGCAGTGCAAATATTTGTGTGATTAATATAAATATTTGTACTGTATCTGGGTGTTTTCTATGTATGTTCTGTGTGTCTCTGCTTAGTTTGGGGTCACATGATGCTGTGTGTGAAATGTTTGCCACTATTTACTTATTTTATTTTAAATATAAATTAATCATATGTGTGAAACAAACTCACGACTATAATAAATACTCGTAGTCTCGTACCTACTAAGCCGAAGCTACTCAGTTATGGAATCAAATTCGAACAAAAATTCCAACTTCGAAGGAGTTCAAAAATGGGACTCCGCTGCATAGACGGAAGTTTTAACGGTGCGTGTACGTTTTTACTATACTTCCACATTTGATCAGGTTTTTGTCTGTCTGTACTGTGTATTTGCTGTATTGATATAATTCTTAAGCTATACAAGGTGATACAAGCCAAGTACGGAGTCGAAAGACATGCGTTGTGTACTAATTTCTGAGTTGAGAACTGTTTTTAAACACTTTTTATTGATATATTAAAAATGAAAAAAAGTTGGCAGTCATAGGAACTGCCGATAGAAGTGAAAACTTATAACTCAGAATTTGATACCTTATCTTGGAAACTATACGGGGGTAACCGGAGGGCGTGGCCTCGCCATCATGACATGGCCATCTAGAAATGCGTCAGCATTTCCCATTGGCTCACGCATTTCTAGATGGCCATGCCATGATGTCGAGGCCAGGCCCTTTCAGCATTTCCCATTGGCTGACGCATTTCTAGATGCCCAATCGCCAAGGACCCGAGTTTACCCGAAGATTTCTTATCATACCCGAGCGTGACGCTAGAAATCAATTTACACCCCACGAAAAATCTGTCTAGGCGCGCCTAAAGAAGTTTTCACTTCAATAAAGAAGTAATCAATTGTAAACTACTTAGTTAGTTGAATCACGTTGGACACTTTTTGATACGGGAGAATCCTATGTATTCGCGTCATCGACACGTTACTGTAGAGGGGATGCGATTTACATGCTTTTAGTTTAGTGAAATATCGTGAGATCGCGTCACTAACTATAACGTATAAGCAGACCATTAAATGTTCCCACTGCTGGGACTCGTGGGCTCCTCTCGCAAGGAGAGAGTCAAGGCCATAATAAACCACGGTGGCCCAGTACCGACATGTGTAAAAGCAGTATACCTATCTGTATCTATACAGTTTTTATTATAGAGTAGAGTGACGAGACGAGCAGGACATGCGCTTGATGGTAAGCAACATGCCTGCCACATAACAGCACAGCTATTGGAACATGAAGAGTCCAAATCATTACCTATCATTGCGCGCGTCAATCGGAGATCTAAGGTATTATATATCTAAGCCCAGTAATTTCTCTGGAAACATTGCCCTTCAAACCGGAACACAGTAACGCTTACTCATCACTGCTTGGCGGCAGAATAACTGACAAAGGTGTGGTACTTCCCCAGGTGGACTCTGCCAAGAGTCCTACCACTACAAATTGTGCATAGATTGGCACTGTTTGATACCACATATATTAATTACTACATTATAATTTTTAACTTCTATAGGCAGTCCCTACGACTGACAATTTTAAAATTGTGTATATTATGCTGTAAGTATTTTTGTATTGTATTGTATCCTTGACGTGGTCCTTAACTGTAGGCCTCATAACAAAGCTCAAAGTCACACAGCGAGCTATGGAGAGAGCTATGCTCGGAGTCTCTTTGCGCGACAGAATCCGTAATGAGGATATTCGCAAAAGAACGAAAGTAGCCGACATAACGAGTAGCTAAGCTGAAGTGGCAATGGGCAGGCCACATCGCTCGCAGAACTGACAACCGATGGCGAAGAAAGGTTCTCGAGTGGCGACCACGAACCGGAAGACGCAGTGTTGGACGGCCTCCCACTAAATGGACAGATAACATAAAGGTCGCTGGAAACCGCTGGTTGCAGGTTGCGCGGGACCGTTCGTTGTGGAAATCTAGGGGGGAGGCCTATGTTCAACAGTGGAGGTCTTGCGGCTGATGATGATGATGATCGTATCCTACTTTTTCTTTTTTAAGTTTTATAGGTTTACACTTGACCGCCATCTCGCCTGATGTTAAGTGACGATGCGGTCTACGATGGAGCGTGTTTACCTAGAACCGATTCACTCTTGATTTGAAGGATTGTAACCATCAGGGAAAACCCACTCAGGTAACGCATTCCAAAGCCTAGACGTTCTTATCACAAAAGTAGAGTAATTTCTCTTTGATCGTGTCTTTGTAACATCAACCATGAAACGATGTCGCTTTTTCGAGCTACGAGCATTCCGATAGAAAAAAGGTCAAGGTGGTACTAGATCATGCAACTCCGAAGTGTATCCGATAAAAAACCTATAGGCTAGCAATTTTTCGGCGATGTTCAAGACTTTGAAGTCATTTTCGCACAAGAGTTTGATTATTATATTCTATAATTGTTACAAACAGTTTTTGGAAAATATGTCATCAGCCTACCTTAGTCCACTGCTGGACATTTATGCCTCTCCCGTGGCTCACCACTCAGCCCTACTCTTATCCTTACACCTCCATCCACTGCTGTCTTCCGTATATCATCAATAATCATACATACTACAACCAAATAGAAGCAAGAAATAAATAGAAGATGAAGAATCAGATGACTTAAATAACACAACTGAATAATAAGCTAGAAAGAAATCAAAAGAAGACAAAGAAGAAGACGACTTTAATCAGCTGTCAATTATTTTATATACTTATTCTTTTTTTCTTGTTTTTTTCATTCCATAATTTATATTCTTTTTTCATTGTGTAAATTAAGAAACAAATAGTTTTGCCAGACATATTAGAAGAAGAGGCCAGTTTGTATGGGTCAACTTTTTATAAAAAATGTTGTATGTGTATCAGTCCATCTACTCTCAGGGTGTCCTAAACTACTAGACCACAGGCCCGTGAACAAAATGTATGGGTTCAAATGAACCACCAGGAGACCTATGGAGGATGATAGAAGGGTATAAAGTATTAAGATTCAGCACTATGCCGTTACTTGTTGCAACCCTCGATCATTTTTTCTTGTCGCATGATTTTTTAATTTTTTTTTTTAATTTTATAGGTTTTCACTTGACCGCCATCTCGCCTGATGTTAAGCGACGATGCGGTCTACGATGGAGCGTGTTTACCTAGAAAAAAAAAAAAAAAAAAACAAATATACGGTCGAATTGAGAAACCTACTTTTTTTTTAAAGCCGGTTAAAAAAACCGATTCACTCTCGATTTGAAGACACCAATATTATAACCATTTTTGTACGACGTTGCGGAATAATATACCTATGAGAAGAAGTAGGTATTGAAACTATAAGTTACGTTATATGTTTGCCGATTTACCCTCCCCAAAATAGAATATATGTAAATCCGAGTAATTATCATTTCAAAACTTCAAAACTAAATAATCTGTGAGAATAATCAGAGTAATTAAATTTTAATTCGGAGCATGAGATTAAACTTAGTCTACAAGGACCGCCGTGAATAACGTTTTTGCAATTTTGCATTTAAAATGTAAATTAAGTTCGTAATTATATGAACTAAAGTCGTTTGCAGATGAAATTGCTTTTTGTTATTATCTGTGGAGTTTAAAACTTTTACTAGCCTTGTGGCTTAGTTGGTAGTAAGACTGCATGTGAAGACGTGGGTTGTGGGTTCCATTCCGTCCGGGGCAAATATTTATTTATTTATTTGCACTGTGGACATACATGCGCGGTCCGAAGGGGGGAGTCACAGGGGACATGACCCCCCTGCTTTTAGCGACCCACGATTTTAACCGCTAGTTGCTGTTCCATTTATTTTTCCACGCTAAAAAATAGTCTAATTAGATATTTTGAATTTTTGTAGGTTTTTAATTTAACTTATATCTACGATTTGAGGGGGGGTCATGTCCCCTGTGGCTCCCCCCTTCGGACCTAGATTTATTGTATTTCTACTACCCCCCAAAATCGGAAGCTGTGTACTGGTGACCCCCTCCAAAATTCGAGGCTAGGACCGCGCCTGTGGGCATACATACATTATTAGATAGATGCGATATCCGTGGATAGATCTTATAGCTAAAATCTATAACTATATGTGCAAAGACCCTGTTAGGGAGTTGAAAAACAGGACGATAACACAGTTTCGTCCCGAGAGATGTAATTATAAAATGTATTAACAAAATGTATTATCAAAATACTACCAGTATTTCATTTTGATTTTGGGAGAAATGCCGATAATGTCTAGACACTAGTAGGTAGGGCAATTTAAAAACGTGGCACCAAATTAAAATTAAAACATACGGAAGACGTCAGCTCTGAGCCGCGCTCCTGCAATACTAACATTGTAATGTAGGCAATGCGGGAGCGCGCTTCCCGCGTCTCACCCCGCACGATTGCCCCGTCTAGACGGCTTCGTCGAACGACTGTATGATTTAATAGACTGTGGTTCAACCGTGGGACAATAATATGTTAAAAGCCATTCAGACAAGCTAAACCATTAATAATGTATTGTAATGCAATAGAACCTTCCCGAATTATATTGGCAACCATGTGCCATTGTCTTCTCAAGATGGGATCATTTTCCCACGAACCAATATACTTATTACGAAATCATGGAAGTTAAAATTATATTGTGATTCTTTTGTTTTTGTAACAGAATGGAATAGTGGCTCCATCTTTTTTTAAGATTGTTTGGATGGTATCTCTATCCCATACCCCAGTCGTTAAGTTTGCCAAATGAAGAAACTAACAATTATATTTAAGCTGCTTTTTTGTTTTTTTTTTTTTAAGTGAAAACTTTTTTAAGCGCGCCTAGACAGATTTTTCGTGGGCTGTAAATTGAACTCATTCGTCACGCTCGGGTATGATAAGAAAGCTTCGGGTAAACTCGGGACCGTGGCTATTGGCCATCTAGAAATGCGTCAGCCAATGGGAAATGCTGAAAGGGCGGGGATAGGCCATCTAGAAACGCATCAGCCAATGGGAAATGCTGACGCATTTCTAGATGGCCATGCCATGATGGCCAGGCCACACCCTCCGGTTACACCCGCGTAGTTTCCAAAGTAAGCTATCAAATTCTGTTGCTGATATAAGTTTTCACTTATATCAGTAGTTCCTACGACTGCCAATTTTTTTTTTTTAGTAAATCCTGTAGTGGCTCCGCATGTTTTTGTTTGGTTAAATTGTGTTACTTTCCCACGATTCGAGAAACTAATTCATGTTAAAATTTAACTAAATTATCGTAAGTTTATTTTGTTTGTGGGAATTCTCGTTTTGTCAGGAAATTTCGATGGTGATGCCCTCGTTGTAGTTAGTTTATAAACATTGTTGTGTTTATAATGGTATGCAATACTGTGTAGTTTTTATCTACGCATCTTTGTAGTGGTTAGCTAATCTGGTCACTAGGGAATCTTGTTAAAGTGATGGAAACTTACTGGGTAACATTGCTTCAATGTCAATTATTTTGTCCACATACGTACACATATTTTTTTTCAACTTTATGGGTTTACACTTGACGCCCGTCTCGCCTGATGTTGAGCGACGATGCGGTCTACGATGGAGCGTGCTTACTTGGAAAAAATCGATTCACACTCAGTTTGATGACACCAAGATTGCAACCATCAGGAAAAAAGAACTCAGACAACGCATTCCACATCCTAGAAGTTCTTATCACAAAATTAGAGTCACACATCTTCGTTCGAGTCTTTGACGTCAATAATGAAACGTTGTCGCTTTTGCGAGCTACGGGCAGTCCGATAGAAAATAGGGGATTATGGTATTAGATCATGCAGATCAGTTACACACTATTTAAAGTGTATCCGATAAAAAACCGATGAGCTAGCAATTTTACGGCAATATTTAAGTCGTTTTCGAACAAGATTGTCGTCGCCTATCGCCTATGAGCCTATTGGCACGTCTCTCGATCGATTCCAGAGCCTCCAGCTGATACTTAGCTGATCCAAATCAGAGGTGCGAACAGCACTCTTACAAGATACCTTCTGCGTATACATCTATCTATTTTCTATTTAGGTACCGTTATACTTCTTGCACCAACGCTTGCAAGAATGAAGAGAGTGACTTTCTGAAAATAAGCGCGCACACAGACAGCCAAAACACTCCATGTCCATCTGTGGTATTAAATCCGATATTACAGTAGAAGGGTGTATGAAAATACATTCCTCCTCCTCATAAAAAAGGACCGATAGCTTTTGGGATAGACGTGTCCAAAACTGGACACCGTAGCTAGGAAAACGTAGCGTAGGACGCCCTGGTACTGAAAGTGTCTGGAGAAGAAAAGCCGAAGATAAAGCTGAACGGCATATCATGGATGATGCCTACTTCGAGCTGTTGACTAGGACATGCTGATGATATTAGTGATGATGATGATCGTAGTTGTAGTACTCTTTGCAGAGTCCTCCTTAGGAGGTACCACGCTGTTGCCAGTTATTCTACCGTCAAGCAGTAGTTTGTAAACATTACTGCGTTCCGGTTTTAAGGGCAATGTTTTCAGTGAAATAACAGTAACAGGGCATAGAGATACATAATCTGGGTGACCAGTGCTAGGTAATGATATGGACTTTTCATGTTCCAATAGCTGCGTCTCACTGTGTTGGTATATGTTAGACATGTTGTTTACCATCAGGCACATGTCCTACTCATCTCGTTACTCTTTATTTAAAAAAAAAAACCGAAGATTGGGCTGACATATCGCGGGAGAGGCTTACGTCTAGCAATCGACTAAAATAAACTGATGATTATAATAAAGCTTACAAATTCATCTATCTCATACTTGTCTACAAATACAATTTAATGTCTTAATTGGAACTTGATATCTCCCTTGCACTGACATACATTATCTGCGGTTTTAGCGCAGTTCCTGGTTTTAGTACCGATTGAGAAACTATTTACTATCCAGTATTGCATCATCAGGTGGTCCACAGTTGTCTAGGAATCAAGCACGTGCAAAAGTTACAGCTTGTCTGGCCGTGAGAACGACGACTGCCGTTCCGGAGTCCCTGATTCGGATTCCACGCGCACCACTGTCGTTTCGAAGTCATGTGCGTAATGCCACTACCTAAAAACGGCGAAGGAATTTATCGTGAGGAAACCGACATGTATCTAGCACCTTTTGATTGTAGTGGTAGGACTTATTGCAGAGTCCGCCTGGGGAATTGGACTTATCATGTTCCAATAGCTGCGTGTCACTGTGCTGTTATGTGGCAGGCATGTTGCTTACCATCAGGCACATGTCCTCGATCGTGTCGTCACTCTGTATAATAAAAAAAAGGTCATGCGTCGCCAACCCGCACTGGGCCAACGTAGTGGATCTATGGCCTTGAATCTCTCCTTGCGAGAGAAGGTCCGAGTCTCAATAGTGGGAACATTTGGAATACGTTGCCTGAGTGGGTTTTCCCCGATGGTTACAATCTTTGTGTCTTCAAAACGAGAGTGAACAGGTTTTTTTCTAGGTAAACACGCTACATCGTAGACCGCATCGTTGCTTCACATCCGGCGAGATGGCGGTCAAGTGTAAACCAATTTTTTTTTTTACTGCCCTCGTGGCTTAGTTGGTAGTAGCTCTGCCTGCGAAGCCGAGGGTCGTGGGTTCGATTCCCACCCAGTGCAAATATTTGTGTGATGAATTCAAATGTTTGCACTGTGTCTGGGTGTTTATATGTATAATAAGTATGTATTTAAAACTATATAAGTATTATATCAGCTATCTGGCCGCCATCATACAAGCTTTGCTTAGTTTGGGGTCAGATGGTGTTGTGTGTGAATTGTCCACCAATATTTATATTTATTTATTTATTTATAATAAAAATTAAAAAAGGTCAAAGCCATAATTCAGTACTTGTCCACTCTCTCTATGTGAGACTATTTTGGTAGGACGCTTTGCAGAGTAGCTGTGCTAGCTATTCATCTTATATTTATTTAAAGGTGACAAGCGCAGTGCAGTGCTAGGTAATGTTTTGAACTCTTCATTATTTTTTTATTATAATATGAAGTGGCGAAACGAGCAGGACATAAATATGCCTGATGGCAAGCAACATGTCTGCCACATAACAGGACAGTGACACGCAGCTATTGGAACATGAAGAATCCAAATTTTTTTTTTACCTGGAAACATTGCCCTTCAAACCGGAACACAGTAATGTTTGCACATTACTGCTTGGCGGTAGAATAACTGGCAAAGACTTATGCCTGTATCATATTCTATGCAATCGCAGTTTTTAATATGCGTGTCCAAGCCTCATTTAAATGCGTTGGAAGATAGCGTCATTCATTCTGCTCATTAGAGCACAAAGGTCACACCGCATCATTGTTGGTGTATTGTCCTTTCTACTGACCTTACGGATTAACACCTTTTATTGTGGCCCAGTTAATTTAACTACGCGTGATAAAAATATAGATTAACTTATTTTTTTATATATTTCAAGTACATAAAATCACTGTACTTTTTCAATTATTAGTAAATTAATTCGTGAAGCAAAATACTTTGTACCCTTTATTACGAAAATTGAAGTTTCGTACACGTATAGTTTATACTAGCCGCACCCTGCGGTTTCACTCCCAATTTGGCATTTTTTTCCCCGTTTCTTTCTCGTGGTAAATAGCCCATGTGCTTGTTTCCAATATCAAGCGGATCCGTTCATACGTTCCGATGTAATTAATTTATTTTTAACTTTTATAGACTACACTTTTTATTTAATATTTATTTTACACTTGACCGCAGTCTCGCCTGATGAATACCCCGTTTACATTATTCCAGTCCAGCGACAGAATCCAGCGCTGGATTGCTTACTGGAATAATGGAGACCGGCACTGGAATGCATCAATCCAGTGCCAATGCATTCCAGTGCCGGTTTAGTTTACATGATTCCAGTCCAGCGATCGAATCCAGCGCTGGATTGCTTACTGGAATAATGTAAACCGGCACTGAAATGTATTGGCACTGGATTGATGCTTTCCAGTGCCGGTTTCCATTATTCCAGTAAGCAATCCAGCGCTGGATTCTGTCGCTGGACTGGAATAATGTAAACGGGGTATTAAGCTACGATGCGGTTTACAATGGAGCGTGCTTACCTAGAAGAAACCGATTCACTCTCGATTTGAAGACACTAAGGTTGCAACTATCGAGAAAAACCCACTCAGGCAACGCATTCCACAGTCTTGACGTTTTTATCACAAAAGTAGAGTCAAACCTCTTCGTTCGTGTCTTTGGAGCAACAACCACGAAACTATGTCACTTTTTCGAGCTGCAAAGATTCCGATTGAAAAAATGGCAAGGGTTTAAGATCATGCAAATCAGTTGCACACTCTCCGAAGTATATCCGATAAAAAACCGATAAGCTAGCAATTTTTCGGCAATGTTTAAGACTGCAGCAAACATACAACCTTTCAAATTTATAATATTAGTAGGATTAAACATAAACAGCCAATTAACTGTTCCCACTCCTGGGACTCGGGGCCGTCTCTCGCAAGGAGTCAAGGTCATAATCCACCACGCTGGCCCAGTGCGGGTTTGTGGATGACGCGTGACATCGAAAGAATCTATGTAGGTCCATATCTATTCCTCACTATAGTGTATTCAGTGTTTTTAAGTTAACGGCATTAAACACATGACTTCGAAAAGACAGTGGTGCGAGTGGGATTCGAACCAGGGGCTTCAGATGGTTTGTTTTTATAGTGACGAGATGAGCAGGACATGTGCCTGATAATAAGCAACATGTCTGCCGAATAACAGCACAGTGACGCGCAGCTATTAGAACATGAAGAGTCCAAATCTTTACTATAATTTATAATCTTTAGAAATCATAGATATTATATATCTAAGCCCAGTAATTTCTCTCGAAAGTTTTTAGATGTCGTTCTCCCGACTAGACCAGCCATTAATTTTGCTATCATTACAAGCACCTTGGTGATTACAAGCATACTTCTGTAAAAGTGATTTAGCAACTCAGATTTGAAAGGTATTAAGCATTCAGTTATTTATATTTGCAATCGGAAAATAGGAAGTTACGCATTAGGAAGGCAAGCTCACGCGATGTAATTCGTTTAAAACACAAATGTGATGTAAAACCAGTCTGCTTTATGGGCTTGTAAAGAAACTCGAGCATGTTTTGAGCCTGATGGTAAGTTATTTAATTTTCTCCAAAAAAAAAAAATTTACTTACCCGAAAAGCGACGCGGAATCCATATCGGTTCGGCACCGGATATGACTCATCATGTGAAAAAAACTATATAAAAAAAATTGAATTGAAAAAAATTATATAGAAAAAGTTTGAGACTAGTTTTGACAAAACAAATCATAAGTGAAGGTTTATCAACTAAATATTTTTCGCGGCAGCAGAAAAAAAACTTTAAAGGTACAAGTTCGCGCTGAGACCGCGACGCGAGACCGCGACACGAGACCGCGACCGGAGACCGAGACAGGCACTTGACACTATGGAATTGTATGGGCGCCAGTTCGCGCCGCGACCGCGACAGGAGACCGAGACAGGTCGCGGTCGCGGTCTCGGCGCGAACTGGCGCCCATACCATTCCATAGTGTCAAGTGCCTGTCTTGGTCTCCGGTCGCGGTCTCGCGTCGCGGTCGCGGCGCGAACCGCTACCTTTAACTAGTAAAATAAATGAAAAGAATTTGTCTTAAAATTTGCTTTTGATGACCGGTTAATTCAATTTATCATAATCAAAATCGATTCACATTTGGCAGGGCTATCGCATAACAACATAACATACATAAAAAAAGAAACACACAACTGAATTGATAATCTCTTCCTTGTTTGAACTCCTAAGCAAAAAAAAACCGGCAAAGTGCGAGTGGGACTCCCGCATGAAGGGTTCCGTACCGTTAGCAAAAAACAGCGAAAACCTCTTTGGCTTTATTCGAAATTTCTTATACATCATATTTAATTTTAATTTCCGCAGACAGGCAAAAAGTTTTGATGAAATATTGATTTTCGGCTCATGATTCTGACGACGAATTCGATATCGCGTTTTATTTTTACTAGTGGCGCCATATAGTTTGTTTGGGACGGACTAAACGAGCAAATAACGGTAAAAATCAGGTTTGTTGTATGGGAGCGCCCCTTAAATATTGTTTTTATTTTGTTTTTAGTATTTGTTGTTATAGCGGCAATAGAAATACATCATCTGTGAAAATTTCAACTGTCTAGCTATCACCGTTCTTGAGATACAGCCTGGTGACAGATAGACGGACGGGCAGCCAAAAGTCACTGTAATAGGGTTCCGTTTTTACCCTTTGGGTACGGAACCCTAAAAAGATGTAGGCAATTTTAGGTGACATGTCCATTAAATCAAAGACGATTTTTATCCGGCGATGCACGCACTTTCACCTAAACTTCATCACATAACAGCAATGACACGAAGAATCGTAACAAAATCTAGATTTCTTCTAATATTTGAGTGTTACTCAGCAAATTCATAAAATACTTAGGTGTTAAATTACGTATTACTTCACCTTTACTTCACAGTTATGGTAATCATTAGAAATTGTTATGACGCAATTGACGCCATCATATCCGTAACACGAAGCATTTTACCGAATACTTTTTAGTAATTATTTTTGTCTGTAATGTTAAGACTTCAATTTGCAAATTAAATTCACACACTAAACTATTGAAGCTTTTTTAAATTACAAAAACTTGTCAAATTGCCATCATCGAATTTGCTGAAGGATTCAACGACAGAAATCTTAGTGGTTTATTATAAAGATTTCTATGGAATCAACAAAGCAATCCATTATTAGTATAAAATGATGCAATAAAATTATTTTTATAGTAAAACGATGCGGATGCGTCGTTTAACATCAGACGAGTTGACGGTCAAGTGTAAACCTATAAAAGTTAGAAAAAAAACAACCTGCACTTAGCCAGCGTGATGAACCATATATTATAGTTCTGACTTAGCACATAAGCTACTTTTCATCGCAAAAAGAAAAATGATAACTACAACTAAATTAACAAAAATAACAATTTAATAAAATCACAATAAGAACTATTGTACATTACACTATCTACATACCTAACGACTTACACTAAGCACATCTGAATTATCCATAGACCAATTATTAATGTCTGCAGATGATCAAGATGATCGAGCCCATTTCGAGTCGAAAGCGTGCCTAGCATGCTGGCGTCATTGCCACTGCTGGTGCTGAATGGCAACGCTTATTCATCGCCAATAAAAGCCAGTAAATACCTTTATATGAGACATAGGAATACCTACTTTGTAATATGATAATATAATGTTAATCACACATATATTTTGTCCTGGATGGGAATCAAACGCACGGCTCAATGAGCATAATCCCTACCGATAGAGTTGTAAAATCGGTTATGTTATCAAAGATAACAGTGGCGTTGCAGTATTTTTAAACAGACGCTTACTATCTGGCATAATTCTTACCTGTCTGACTTTATACCCGACTGAAGAAGGGTTATGTTTTTCGCGCGTATCTTATATGTTTGTAAATATCTTCCACGCATCTTATAAACGGCTGGATGGATTTAGAAAATTAATTAAGTATAACAAAATGTTGTTTTTAAAATAAAAAAGTCAGTCGGTGCTTTTAAAATAAAAAAATATAAAATACATACAAAAAATAATTTAAACTTATTTAATAACATTTGTAGTTATGTGCGTTTTGTGAAAATAAACGTGCCGTTGGACGTCCAAACATAGCTTAATATATAAACTAATCTTAGACCACACTCTGAAGACACCGTTAAAAAGTTATCTTTAACACTTCATAAATTTTATGAATTATAATTTTACTTCTAATGCAGCTGATATTAATTACGATTCCAAGCTAAATTGAGGAAACGATTTGAGATACATAACGGAACTGAGCTAAGCAGAATGGGTATGAAACACTGAAATGAAAATTGAAAAGGAAAAATGATAACATACACATAAACATACAAAAGATTTTCAAATAAATAAAGTTTTGTATAAAATTATTTTTCTTCGAAAAAATATATAACATATAAATTAAGCTAGATTGTTACTTATTAGTATAAGGATAACTTGAGAAAAAAAAAAACAATTCAGGCACTCCACCAAATTTCATAAGAAGCAATCACTATGCCATCGAGGTATATGAAAGCAATTTTTAGTTCATATTTTAATAACCACGACATCGATTTCAATAAAATTTATTTGAAACTTGAGACCACCTCTAAACTATGATCTACCGAACAAAAATAGAATCATCAAAATAGATTTAGAATTGCCGAAGCTATCGCGTAACATACAATAACTTTATTTTTTTAAAACCAGATTACAAAAAATCAACAGGTAAAAAAAACATTATAAACTATCTCAGGTCACTTGGGTGGTTGAGAGGAATCTAACGAAATCTTAATTGTTAATATTTATCCAGCCATTTGGAAGATACGTGGGAATAAAGAAATTTACAAACATACAAGATACGTGCGAAAAACATACAACCGAAATGAAGTCAGTTAAATATATTACTTATGTTTTTTTTTTTTTTAAATAACGAGTGACGAGACGAGCAGGACATGTGCCTGATGGTAAGCAACATGCCTGCCACATAACAGCACAGTGACACGCAGCTATTGGAACACGTAGAGTCCAAATCATTACCTAGCACCGCACTGCGCTCGTCACCCAGAGATCTAAGTTGTTATATCTCTAAGCCCTGTAATTTCTCTGGAAACATTGCCCTTCAATCCGGAACACAGTAATGTTTGCACATTACTGCTTGGCGGTAGAATAATTTACAAAGGTGTGGTACTTCCCCAGGACTCTGCTAAGAGTCCTACCACTACAAAATACTATGTTTATGGGTTGCACAACATTATGGAAGATATTGCACTTCCCAACGCCTGTGACGCGTGAACCAAATTAGTTAGAAACCCGACTACAAAGGGGTGTTATAAGTTTAGACGTCAATGTCTATCTAGCTATTGCTTGCATCTTGCACACTTCATACAACTTCATCTTATCTTCTTATATATCAAATTCTCGTGTCACAATGTTAGTTACCTTACTCCTCCGAAACGGCTTTACTGGTTTGTACTAAATTTTATATGCATATTCAGTAGGTCTGAGAATCGGCTACTATCTATTTTTCATAGCCCTAAGTGATAAGAGTTGTTCACCCCTATTTTTTTTTGACAAAAAAAAATGTTTTTATTTTTTTATAATGTGGCATTAAAAAATACACAACCCTAAATTTTTACCCTTTTATCGTCAACCCCTATTTTTTAATAGCCATTTTAGTAATTTAACCATTTTTCATCCCGCTCGGCAACTAATCAATTCTCTATCTCTCATATCTCATATCTCTATTTCGATTAAAATTTCCCAGAGCTTTTATGGCAAATCTAAAATTGTTTTATAAAAATAAACATTTATTTTTATTAAAGTTTAGGGTTGCCATGGATGGTTTAGATTCACAAACCAGCCCGGCAGATGGCGCTGCAGTTGGTATCCAGGTTATGATCCAAACGAAGCCGGAACGGGCCGCTAGTCTTCAAATAAATAATTTTAACTTGTACGTAACATAAAATGAAACATTCACACAAAAAAACGTTTGTTTTTTTTAAATAAAAAATAAAGTAGCCAAGTGCGAGTTGGGCTCGAACATGAAGGGTTCCGTTGCAGCAAGTAACATAATATACATAGTACACATAGTTCTTGTAGTTCGTTGTAACTTTGATCGAAGTTTTAATAATAGTGTATTTATGACGTACTAAAAAAAAACTACTCATCAGATCGAGTTCAAACTAATTTTCGTTGATAGTTTTCATGGTAATGTACATCATATATTTTTTTTTGTTTTTTCATTCTCTTACTTTAGAAGTTAGGGGGGGGGGGGACACACATTTTACCACTTTGGAAGCGTCTCTCGCGCAAATTATTCAGTGTAGACAAAAATTATATTAGAAACCTCAACATCATTTTTGAAGACCTATTGATAGACACCCCACACGTGTAGGTTTGATGAAAAAAAAATTTTTGAGTTTGAGTTCTCAGTATGGGGGGCACCCCTAATTTTTGTTTTTTTTAAAAACTTTTGTAAAAATCTTAATGCGGTTCACAGAATACATCTACTTACCAAGTTTCAACAGTGTAGTTCTCATAGTTTCGGCAAAAAGTGGCTGTGACATACGGACGGACAGACAGACAGACAGACAGACAGACAGACAGACAGACAGACAGACATGACGAATCTATAAGGGTTCCGTTTTTACGTTTTACGGAACCCTAAAAATCGTCTTCGACCTGTATTCTCTTTCTTCGAAAAACATAATTTCGAAATAAACTCGTGACTTTCCTACTCCGGTTCTACTTCGATCCATCGTTTCGTCCATCTACATCACCCGGTGTTAAGCGTTTGTTCTAACTCTATACGTACTATAATATATTACAAACTCTTTGGTTCTAGTACTCGGCGTGATTCTCACCTTGCGAGAGAATGTTCCTAGTCATAGTAGTGTGAACATATATTATCAACAGTGGGCACATATTCGAGATGTGCCGATAATGTGTTGGCTTCAGTGAAAACACTAATTTAACAATGCAAGTGTTACATAAAGATGTGCTCTTAAATAGTCAAGGTTAAACAGAAAGGTTTTAAAAATTCGAAAAGTTTTTTTATAACATTTTTTAATCAAGAAAAGACCAGGAGGTCTACTCTCTTTTAACGAAAAACGTAATTTCGAAATAAACTCGCGACTTTCCTACTCCGGTTCTACCTACTTCGTTTCGTGCGATCGAACGTTGTTTGACGTTTAAATGTTCTAATCCTACTCTAATTAGAGTAGGATTATAACCTTGACTATTTTAAGAGCACATCTTTATGTAACACTTGCATTGTTAAATTAGTGTTTTCACTGAAGCCAACACATTATCGACACATCTCGAATATGTGCCCACTGTTGATAATATATGTTCACACTACTATGACTAGGAACATTCTCTCGCAAGGTGAGAATCACGCCGAGTACTAGAACCAAAGAGTTTATAATATATAGTACGTATAGAGTTAGAACAAACGCTTAACACCGGGCGCACGGGTCTGATCGCTCTTGTCTTGTCGCTCTTGTGGAAGTGGCATACTTTTGTCGCGGCACATCACTATGTCGCCATTGCTAACATACACCTCATCTGCTTACGATTGGTACCAAGGGACCGTGCGGAAAAATAACCTGATCTATTATTTACATAATAATAAATAAATAAATAAATTTTTTTCATAGAAAGTAAATTACAAGTTTAAATTGAACACTTTGTGGATCTTAAAACTATAATTACGTTGTACCCTAGAAATTGCACTAGGCTAATGCCTTTGTTGCATAATCTAGTGTATTCCGCCTTGATTGACTAACAATATGGACAATAAAATAAAAACATAATTTTAACATTGCTAATAATTGCTTACATGCTTAATAGGGTGTGTGCGTGTGTGTGTATGTGAGAGAGAGAGAGGTTGTGTGAGGGTGTGTTTGCAGGTGCGTGCGTGTGTTATTGTGTTTGTGCGTGTAGGTGTTTGGTACTAGGCTATTTATAATGTTATGGTTAATAATTTTTCAGCAGTTCGACAATGGAGTGAATCTTGTCTACCAATAACCTGTAATGTGCAACATTACCATTAGAATGGTTGCTGGACATTTAGTCACACTGTACGACCAGATCCAATTCCAGACAGACAGACATATTCTTTATCTAAGACTAATAGAACTAATATAATTGGAACCAAGTTCCTTTCGGCTGGCTTAGAAGATATAGGGAGTTTGCTTTGCACCCGAAATGACCAAAACGTGAGACTATAGACCGTAAGAAAAATATATAACGGAAGTTACGAGTAAAAACTATCCGTGACCAGTGTTGCCAACTTTATTTTTCAGATAATCGTACCACATATAACAAGATAAACTTTTTGCAAATTGTGTCTGCTTCTGCATATATTATCTGAATAAATGGAATTCCTTCTTGAGGTCCTATGATATCATGTCTTTTTTATCATACTTAATATTATAAATGCGAACGTTTTGATGTTTGTTGTTCAATCATGCCGGAACGTCTTAACGGATTTGAAACATAGATAGCTTATAATCTCGAATAATACATAGTCAAGTAGATAGTGAATATGTTTCATAGCGTGAAAATAACGCTTGCCTTTTACAACACAATTTCACGCAAATATTTTAAAAAAAAGATTCCTTTTTATTGGCCAACACTTTTCTGCGCTCGTCACCTATAAATATAAATATAATGTGATTTTGAACTGTAATTTTTCTGGCAACAGTTCTCATAAAACTGAATCACATAAATGTTAAGTTTTACTGCTGGGTGGTAAAAAAACTGGCATAATTATGTGCAGTACTTGCCCAACTCTGCAAATAGCCCTACCACTGCAAAAATTAGTGCTTGGAATCACATCACTGTGTTACAGATTTGAAGGGCAATGTTTCCAGCGAAATTACAGGGAAAATACCCTCCAGGCCACGTGGTTCGACAGCGTAGTTCGATCAATCGAACCACGGACACTTTTTTTTCCCGTTGGTTCGATCAATCGGACCACGTGAACTTTCTTTTCCTGTTGGTTCGATCGATCGAACCACGTGAACTTTTTTATCCCGTTGGTTCGATCATCGAACCATGTGTTGTTGAGAATTCTGATAGTTGATTTATCTGAATATTTAGACTTTTTTCAATAGGTTCGGTTAGTCGAACCTTGCAAATCTGCCAAACTTAGATAAAAACAAAAACACGACAAGCATATATATTTTAAGCTGTATTTAATTATGTTAAATTTTTTCACTTAATTTGTAACATTTCCAAGGACATTATAGCTTTATTTACAGTAACATTAATAAACTCAAAAAATTTTATACAAATAATTAAACAGATTTCAAAACAACATAATTAGGCACTGAAAAGCGAAAAATAAGTTAATGTAGCGCTAAGCGCTACTCACTCATCTATTTGAAGACGGTGCCAGTCAAGTTGACTTCAAAACAAAAAAAAAGGCGATTGAATTGATAATCTCCTTTTTGGAAGTCTGTGAAAAACAAAGTTAGGAGACATTGTATTACAATTATTAAAATCTCTCTACAATTAATATAATTTTGAAATCTTACTTCCTACTATAATCCTACTAATATTATAAACGTCAATTTTTAATGTTTGTTACTCAATCATGTCGTAACGTCTGAACAGATCGGGCTGAAATCTACGCGGTAGAAACCGCGGGGCGCTGCAAGTTATCATATAATATCGAAAAATTGTTGCGATGAAACGAGAATCATTGCGCTATGTTCCGAAGAAGTGATACAATTTATATCCACAGTCAGTTTTCTTTAGAGACGGCACATTTCACAGCTAGGGATCCATCCATAAATATAGGATCATCATCATCATCAACCGCAAGACGTCCACTGCTGAACATTGGCCTCCCCCCTAGATTTCCACAACGAATGGTTCTGCGGACCCTGCAACCAGTGGGTTCCAGCGACCTTTGTGGAGTAATCTGTCTATCTAGTGGGCGGCCGTCCAACAGTGCAAATTCAATTACAAATTCTGTCGCCCAAAGAGACTCCGACCATAGCTCTCTCCATAGCTTGCTGTGTGACTTTGAGCTTTGGTATGAGGCCCACAGTTAAGGACCACGTCTCAGTTCCATAAGCCACCACTGGCAACACGCACTGTTTAAAGAGTTTCGTCTTTAGGCATTGGGGTGTTTTGGACTCCAAGATGTGCCGTAGTTTCCCGAACGCTGCCCGTCTAAGTTGGATCCTTCGCTGGACCTCTTTGTCGAAGTTGGATCTGCCTCATTGGATCTTTTGACCCAGGTAGACGTATTCGTCAACAATAACCGGTATAGGTGCGACAAGAATATTTCGCACATGATTGTGCCTGTAGGTACGAGGTAAGTGTACTTCGATGAAACGAACCTCCAGGCGAACCAGATGAACTTGTCACCGTGGTTCGACTATGGAGTCGAACCACGAGGTCCCTAGTATTAGTAGTTCACGTGGTTCGACTTTGGAGTCGAACCACGCGGTCCCAAGTATCAGTAGTTCACGTGGTGCGATTCTAAAGTCGAACCAACGGGAAAAAAAAGTGTCCGTGGTTCGATTGATCGAACTAAATTGTCGAACCACGTGGCCTGGAGGAAATATCCATATATAAAAACATCTTATTTCTCTGGTAGACAAGCGCAGTGCAGTGCAGTGGACTGTGTTCCGGTTTGAAGGATTTTGTGGCATTTACAATGAAATAACAGGTAAATTTTGTAGAGTAAACTTATTTTATAATTCTAGATGACGAGTGCAGTACAGCTAGGTAATGATTAATACTCTTCATGTTCCAATAGCTGCGTGTCACTGTGTTGTTATGGGCAGGCGTGTTGCTTACCATCAAGCACATGACCAGCTCGTCCCGCCCCTCTATACTTATAAAAAATCTGTCTCTATATCGTGTCAGCTTACTAAATGTTCCCAATGCTGGGACTCTGGGCCCTTTGAGTCAAAGCCATAATTAACCATTATCTCCCATCGTGGGTTGCCAGATGACGCATAACCACTAAAGTTTAATATCGTTTTCTTGGAACGTGTCGGTTTCCTCACGATGTTTACCTTCATCGGTAAGCTAATAGTGATAACAAACGTGTACCAAATGTACGTTTGTTTTCCATAAATACTCAGGTATGAAGGCGGATTTTGAACCTACGATCCTAAGATTGTCGATCTCGATCTAAGTAAATAAATCAAATAAATACTAATCTATACTAATATTATAAAGCAAAAGAGTTTGTTTGCACGCAAGGATCTCAGGAATTACTGGTCCGAATTGAAAGATTCTTTCTCTGTTGGATAGTCAATTTATCGAGGAAGGCTATAGGCTATTTAATTTTACGCTAATATTAACAGGAGTGGGGGATAAATGAAAAATGTAACAAAAACGGGGAAAAATATTGCTTTTTGATAACTTTCGTTGCGTGCCAGCATGTGTCTATCTTTTAAAGGTTGCGTCATTAGAACCTAAGGTAACCAAATCTGTTCAAAAATTTAATTGGTACGACCAATTTTCTATAGATGGCGTAGCGCGCGCACGGATCAGCTAGTAATACTATAAAGCTGAAGAGGGTTTTTGTTTGAACGCGCTAATCTCTGAAACTACTGGACCGATTTAAAAAAATCTTGCACCGTTTGATATGTACGTGATGCTTGAGGGCTATAGACCATATATTATGTACCAGTAGGAAGCCGGGCGGACTGCTGGTATATATTTTTTGGCGTTGATAAATTTATTAATGTATTTCAATGTGCGAATCGCGGGACAATATTTGTAAGTTAATTTTGAAAAATACGTTTCAAATCACAAATAATTAATAGTAATAAGCCCTCTTATTTATTGTCTTAGCATAGTTGGTAGTTATAATATTTCAGTAAACAAAGATTTGATTTGTTTTAAAATTTTAATAATTTAATCAGGAACCCCGGTTAGGGTAAAGGCCTCCTCAAAAGATAAGACTTTTGTCGATCTTGTGCTATGGAGTACCAGATAAACCAGATGATATTTTCAGATTATCTTCCTACCAAGCTAAGTCACAATTAATAATAAATTTCATATAATATCATACTTCGTCTCCATAACAATCCATTTAAAATAGTAAAAATTGCGTTTTCATGCAAATCATATCGGAAAAACTTTAATAACAAGTAATTTAGTAAAATACAAAGTCACACATCATACTTCGTTACCATTAAAACAATCCATTTAAATGTAAAAATTGCATTTTAATGCAAATTTTATCTGAAAAACTATAATAATAGGTAATTAAGTGTACATACCTAATTACACACAAACGCACACACAGACACAGCGGCACGTCAAACACAACTGAAATGTGAACGCTAGAGCGGCGTGGTTTTATAATATGGAGCGGTAGCCATAGTGTGGATATTCCGCTGAGATATGGTCCGGCCAAAGAGTTTACATATACTACGTATAGAGTATTTGTAAACTCGAAGAACAAACGCTTAACACCGAAAGCACGGGTCTGATCGCTCTTGTAGACTTGTCATACTTTTGTCGCGACACATCACTATGTCGCCATAGCTAACATACACCTCATCTGCTTATGATTGCTATAAAGGAACCGTGCGGAAAATCCTGACCAATTTACTTAATACATAACTTTACATTTAGGCATAACTTTCTACATGCGAATAAATTATTATTATCTTACAAAAGTCAAAAACACAAATTAAACAATAATAATATTAACAATAACTTTAAAAAATACGTTTTCTGCATCTAACGGCACCCTTCACTAAAGTTTCTGTCTGCTTCTGTCTGTTTTGACAGCATTGCCTCGCTGAATAGCGATGGACAATTTTTGTACTGAGTATAAGCCAAAGTGGAGGTCTATGTAGTTTTTATGTTATTTATGTCTCTATTTTGGCTGTTAGTACTTTGACCAAGCGACAAATTGGTTTTATTTAGAAAGTTAACATCTTAATAAAATCAATTCAACAACAACAGTCATCAAAGTTTTCAGAACATATTACAGGGTATTTTTAAATCTGATTACTTTATATATTTGCCATTTTTGTAAGGGTTTTCATAATTACTATTGATGTGATTTTTGATAAAAAAATATGATTATTTACAAGCCTTTTTTTGATTTCAAGAAAGGATGACATTCTTAATTCATAGCTATGTTATTTTATTTTGTACATAAATATGATACGCTACAACTCCATCAATTGAATCGATTTTGATGTTTTTGTTTCGTTTGGTAGATAAAAAATTGTTCTATACATTTTTGGTACGGTAA
Source organism: Ectropis crepuscularia (assembly GCA_963693475.1). Taxonomy (NCBI): domain Eukaryota; kingdom Metazoa; phylum Arthropoda; class Insecta; order Lepidoptera; family Geometridae; genus Ectropis; species Ectropis crepuscularia. The sequence goes on along the minus strand of OY856366.1, from coordinate 15,149,484 downwards.
TTATTCTATACAGGGCGGTTTTTGAAACATCAACAAAAAACATAAAATTCACTTATACATTTCCCTGGACGACCTATACTAGTCGTTAATTTCACAAAAAATATGAAATTGATTCTGCGCTTAACTTTAAATTGAAGTCAGTTTTTTGTGTCGGAGAAAATAAAATTATATTTAATTTTAAAAGATATAACTAAATTTAAAATATATTAAAAATAACTTTTTATTCGTTCATCATTAATTTCCGATGTACGTGAAATGTCCGTCGCAGCCACGCTAGTCTGTCCGGTTTCCCACGGAACGGTCACAGGTAAGCTTGTACATAATGAAGCTTGCAACACGTGGCTCGGAGAATGTGACAAATACACAAATCTGCAAGGACGGACTACTGCCCACCCTTCGCGTAAACCGCCCAAATTCGGGCTTATATCGGATAAAAATGTATGGAGTACTGTTCGCACCTTTGGGATGGATCGGCTATGTATATCAGCTAGAGGCTCTCGAATCTATCGAGAGGCGTGCCAAAAGGCTCGTAGGCAACGACACTCTTGTGCGAAAAAGACTGCAGGGTCTTGAACATCGCCGAAAAATTGCTAGCCTATCGGTTTTTTATCGGATACACTTCGGAAAGTGTACATCTGATTTACATGATCTAATACCACCTTGTCCTTTTTTTCTATCGGAATGCTTGTAGCTCGAAAAAGCGACATCGTTTCATGGTTGATGTTCCAAAGACACGAACGAAGAGATTTGACTCTACTTTTGTGAAAAGAACGTCTAGGCTGTGGAATACGCTGCCTGAGTGGGTTTTCCCCGATGGTTACAATCTTTGTGTCTTCAAATCGAGAGTGAATAGTTTTTCTAGGTAAACACGCTCCATCGTAGACCGCATCGTCGCTTAACATCAGGCGAGGTTGGCGGTCAAGTGTAAACCTTTAAAAGTTAACAAATATATATCTTTCCCACTGCTGGGATTCCAGGCAAGCTCGGACCCAGGGAGGTGTCATGGCGGTCATGACTCCCCTCTGGCATAGAATAGATAATACAGATAGAACGGGCACTCCCCACCCCCCGCCAGTTTCAAGCTTCCTACCCCGCAAGAACGCGAGAAGCACTCAACGAAGGGTTATATTATCGGACGACAATTTTCTATGACAATATGACCATGACGCTGTGTTGCTGTGTTATTTAAATTTAGGTACCAATTTTTTCATTTGTTCAACGAAACAAGAAGAATAACAGATTTTTAATTTCATAAGAATTTCTATAATAATACTAGGATTGAATCGTTTTTCTAGCCTAGTTTGACTAGCCTACCTATAATGAAATACGCGATATATGGAGTGATTAATTAATATATTGTCAGAATAAAGTTTTCTCTTTGGGTAAGTGTACTTAACTAAAAATCAATTCGTCCATGGTACCTTTATTATCTCCTATTTTGTTTTAAATCTTCTCCCTTCTGGTTGTTGATGAAAGTTATATTTACCTACATTAAAGATCGAACACTAACTAGGTAAGATTATAGGACACTTTACACAGGCAGGTGAACTCACGGGTCACAACTATTTCATAAAATAATTTAGTAACCCTAGATGACACGCACACATGCGTAAATGTGTTCGAACGACATATGCGTAGTTGTGTGAGTGTAGGTATGTCAACTGCACCGTCTGTATAGATTTTAGGCTGAGTGTCCGGGGTGTGCCTCTGGGCTGGGTCCAGTACCAGTACCAGTACAGTACCATTACCTACATAGGTGAACCATTGATTAAAAAGAATCCATGAACTTATCGCACAGTTTTCTTGGCTACGACTATGTGACCCCAAATAGCACCAAAACTGGGTCCACCCTTAACTCCGGGCCTCTCACAATCGAGAGGGAATCGGTTACTTCTAGGTAAACGTGTTTCATCGTAGACCGCATCGTGGTTTAACATCAGGCGAGATGGCGGCCAAGTGTAAATCTATAAAATAAAAAAATTTGCAGTCATAAGAACTGGCGATAGGAATTAAAACTTATAACTTATAACTCAAACAAACCCGATTAGGTTGAAATTTAGAACACAGAATATAGGCTAGAATAAATAAATAAATATTGGTGGACAATTCACACACAACACCATCTGACCCCAAACTAAGTAAAGCTTGTATGATGGCGGCCAGACAGCTGATATAATACAAACTTATATAGTTTTAAATACATACTTATTATACATAAAACACCCAGACACAGTGCAAACATTTGAATTCATTACACAAATATTTTCACTGGGTGGGAATCGAACCCACAACCCTCGGCTTCGCAGGCAGAGCTACTACCAACTAAGCCACGAGGCCAGTCAAGAATGTCAGAATAGCACCTACGAGTATGCTATTGGTTAAATCGAGGTGCACTACCAGTCTGTTCATATTGATGAGTACCTATACCACACCCTCACCACTCGCTATACGGCGCGAGATAATAACCTACTCGTTCGGGTCCACCCGGGTGTTCTAAAATCACAGGGGCGCCGGCCGCTTCCCCGAGTTGACGTGCGAACGAACGCCGAGTGCGCGCATAAATAATGTCGCGGCGTTATTGTATTGTGGATGGCTGCAAAACACTAAAATGTAGTAATTTATCTTATTTCAAATTGCCGAAACAGGAAGCAAGGTAAGTGTTTTTATTGCTAATATTTATTTTTGAGCATCATTTTGGTAGGTTTCAATGGCACAGAATATTGAAACAGTAGTGTGTAATATGTATTTTGTATAGGTAATATCTATTTAGAATAGATACAATAGAGATTATGCGTAAAAAATATTTTGTCTGAAATACCTTTTTATCCCATCTTTATTATGTCTCATTAATTTTAAATGAGTTTTTGAAGACATACTTTTTATTAGCGTTCCGTACCCAAAGGGTAAAGGATTTTGCTCGATTAGTCCGTCGAAAATAAACTAGATGGCGCCACTAGTAAAAATAGATCGCGATGTAGACTTCATTGTGATAATCATGAGGGAAAAGTCAATATTTTAATAAAACTTTTTGCCTGTCTGCGGAAATTGCGATGTAAAAGAAATTTCGTATAATGCCAAAGAGATTTTCGCATTCGCAGTTTATTTGCTAACTAGCAGTGCCCCGCAGTTTTACCCGCGTAGTTCCCGTTCCCGTAATTTTCCCGGGATTCGGAAACGACTCTAAAATAATATCTATTTTTTTAGAGTCGTTTCAGTCTATTTTTTTTACTTGCATAAAATTAGCCTGGATCCCACAAAACAGGTCACCATAGTGTGGGATCTAGTTCACACTAGCAAAACATGTTAAGTATTCATTCTTTGTACCTATTTATTGTCACATATATGTATTCTTTGTATTTATTGTCGCTTTGTATTTAACATCCGAGAGCGCGTGAAACTGTTTTTAATAACTTTAAGGCGGTAGACGCTAGGTTTTGTAGCTTTTCTTGTGATTTGGTTTTCGTTATTGAGATAATAAACATTTTTTTTTCATTTTCATTCCATTTAAATAAACAAGTACCTGGGTGACCGAGCTTTGCTCAGTTTAAATACTAAATATACTTAGATACCTACAGATAAAATACTCCAAGAAATAGATTTTCTTAAAAAAAGAAGAATTGAAAAAAAAAGAGAACCCGTCTGGATTCGAACCCGGAGCTACTAATTCCTGACCGCTATGAGCGCCCGACTTCCCGTCTGAGCTAATTATGCTGTCGCGTCACGCGGCGAAATTTACTTTCACATTCTAATGTCTAATGTGACAGTTTTTCATTGTCTAAAAACGCGCATAATATGCGTTTTTTTTTAAATAAGACCTAATTAGATCAATTTATCGTCCCCGAAATCCCCTGCATACATAATTTCAAGAAAATCCGTCGAGCCGTTTCCGAGATTCAGATTCTATATATATATACATATTTATATAGGTACACGAATTGCTCGTTTAAAGGTATAAGATAAAGAAAATTACAATTTGCAGTTTAGTTTTTTTTATCATCTTATCATATTTCGTACAACCCTAGCACGTTTGGTCAGTGACGTAAGCAGACGACAAGTCACACGGGGCGCACGGTATTCTCAACTCTGCGTGCTTGTGCAAAGGTGTATTTTTGCTTGCAAGTAACAGTAGGTAAGTATTTTACGAAAGTTTAGGTTATTATCGTGTAGGTATTTGCGCTTTTGTATGGCAGTGATGCATCTGTTACGAAGTAACTATTTTCTGATCTGTGCCTATACTAGAGGCACTCCGTGATTTCACCAGCGTAGTTTCCGATCTAGTTATTTTCCTGGGATAAAAAATAGTCTTTGTTGTTGTCATTTTATTACATACTATGACACTAGTTCACAGTACATCTGTTATTAAGGCATATGACATGCTATTTTAAAAAATATAATTTAATAGTTTTATTAGCTCTAGTTTCTGAATTTGTAGTGTTCTTGTAGTGGTAGAATTCTTTGCAGAGTCTGTCTGGAGAAGTACCACACCTTGCCTTGCCAGAGCGGGAGTCACCACCTTGGTTACGTAAACGACGCCCAATCTCGCGGACTAAATCTTTGGCCTCGGCTCCCCAACTGCCCGTGGTCTCCACGGCCACTGGAACAAAGAAGTATTGCGGCTCCATTGCCGCGTACTTCTGCCGCTTTTTACCAGCGGCCTCCTCCGCCGCTGCTGCCGGAGTATGGACGGTGCGACTCAAGTGCGTAGCCGCGACAGTGCTGACACACGTAGCGTCCCATACTAAGCACTTGCCGTGCTTCCAGGGCACCAAGGTCATAATTAGTTATCTATATATATATATATAAAAATAAATGTCACTTTTCGTTGTTATTGAACTCCTCCTAAACGGCTGGACCGATTTGAATGATTTTTTTTGTATACGTTTGGGTAGAGCCCTGGAAGGTTTAGATTCACAAATCAGCCCGGCAGATGGCGCTGCAGTTGATATCTAGGTTATTATTCGAGCGAAGCCGGAGCGGGCCGCTAGTAATTTATAATTCACCCTTAATTAGTGCTTAAAAGTGCAAACATACATATAATCGACTGGCCTCGTGGCTTAGTTGGTAGTAGCTCTGCCTGCGAAGCCGAGGGTCGTGGGTTCGATTCCCACCCACACAGTGCAAATATTTGTGTAATGAATTCAAATGTTTGCACTGTGTCTGGGTGTTTCTATGTATAATAAGTATGTATTTAAAACTATATAAGTATTACATCAGCTATCTGGTCGCCATCATACAAGCTTTGCTTAGTTTGGGGTCAGATGGTGTTGTGTGTGAATTGTCCACCAATATTAAAAAAAAAATGTGCTTATAAGTGCAAACATACATATAATCTTTTGCATTGATAATATTAGTGGAATCAACCTTTTGGTACAGCTCACTTAATCTACATAGCGCGTCGGCAATAATTGTGCAAAACACAGACCGACGAGGAAATCGTCTTTGTTTTGAACTCGTAAAAGAGAATGGCCAAAATTCAAAACCGAATGTCCGTTCACTGCGACATTTAACTCACATCTCCATACCTACTCGCGGGCCGCGCACTGGGACCTTTATCTAATCTAGATCACAAGGGCACAGGACCCGCTACAACTAAATAGCACGTGAACATCCTCCTTTCTTTGATGTCTGTTAAATGGCACATTATTCAATTTAATTTAAATGTTACATTATTAATTTAACAAATCATAATTATTAGTATTTGTCAAATTATTTGTGGAGCATGAATGGGGAGGGAATTGTGACGTCACTGCTTCGTAAAAAACGTAGAATGAAGTCACGTCACTCGAAACTTCTTAACTTTTTTTTTATTAACGAGACGAGCAGGACATTTGCCTGATGATAAAGAAAATGCCTGCCACATAAAAGCACAGTGCCACGCAGCTATTGGAACATGAAGAGTCAAAATCATCACCTAGCACTGCACTGCGCTCGTCACCCAGAGATCTAAGATGTTATATCTCTAAGCCCTGTTATTTCTCTGGAAACATTGCCCTTCAAACCGGAACACAGTAATATTTGCCCATTACTGTTTGGCGGTAGAATATCTGGCAAAGGTGTGGTACTTCCCCAGGCGGACGCTGCTAAGAGTCCTACCACTACAAAATTTCTCTTTTACTTACTACTTCTTTGTTTACTCGTCTCCCCTCTATGTAAGAGCCATCTGACGTCAAAAAAGTTTTTAGTTCGGTATCTCGAAGAGCCCTTTTGGTCCTTTGGGAAGGATGGATTAAAATGTTGACCTCTACAATTTTCATTGACAGTATTTTGGCGTGCCTGCAAAATTGACTTTTCAAATTTTAGACTATGTGAGTGTAATTTTTAAATTAAAGTAAACCAAAGAACCTGTTTCAAGTTTTATAGACAAACTAGCTGACCCCGCAAACGTTGTTTTGCCTTAGTGAACAACCCTTGTCACTTAGGGGTATGAAAAATAGCTAGTAGCCGATTCTCATACCTACAGAATATGCATATAAAATTTGGTTAAAATCAGTAAAGCCGTTTCGGAGGAGTAAGGAAACAAACACTGTGACACGAGAATTTTATATATAAGATAATTATTAATTTAAATATTTTCAGTATTCGTAAGTAAAGCAGTAAAAGTGGAAGAATTATTTTGACCGAAAAGTTCGAGTCTAGCTTCCCAAACTCAACACGTTGCTTACAAACTTGAGTGTGATCTAAATGTTGAAACAATTGCGTTGTCATTTTTAATGTAACTAATTTATACTACTTCTAGTATGAGTGGGTCTCTCGATGGTTACAATCTCGGTGTCTTCAAATCGAGAGTGAATCGGTTTCTTCTAGATAAACACGCTGGTTGCCTGGAAGAGATTGCTCTCAGCAATAAGGCCGCCATTTGTGGCGCTAGTTAATAAGCGTGTCTCTGTAATATTTTAATTTTTTTTTGAGTCACAATAAAGAGTTTCTATCTATCTTAGTAGTGGTAGGACTCTTAGCAGAGTCCGCCTGGGGAAGTACCACACCTTTGCCAAATATTCTACCGCCAAGCAGTAATGTGCAAACATTACTGTGTTCCGGTTTGAAGGGCAATGATTCCAGAGAAATTACAGGGCTTAGAGACATAATATCTTAGATCTCTGGGTGACGAGCGCAGTACAGTGCTAGGTAATGATTTGGGCTATCATGTTCCAATAGCTGCGTGTTACTGTGCTGTTATGTGGCAGGCATGTTGCTTACCATCAGGCACATGACCTGCTCGTCTCGTCACTCTATGCTATAAAAAAAAAAATACTATCTAACACGCTTCATTGTAGACCGCATCGTTGCTTAACATCAGGCGAGACGACAGTCAAGTGTAAACCTACATAATATGTACATATATAGTTAATTTTTTCCGAAAAAATAAAAACCGACTTCAATATAAAATTAAATTGAGACAATCAAATTTCATTGAATCTATCACTATGTCGTCTAAATACGATACATAAAAGTTTATTGTTTATATTTCAAAAACCGCCATACCGATTTCCGTTCTACTTACATGAGACTACCTCTGAACTATGATTAGTTTGGTACTAAAAAAATTACCAATTCGCGGCGCTATCGCATAACATACTCGTACATACAAAAAACATTGTCAGTCATAGGAACTGCCTATAGAAGTGAAAACTTAAAACTCAGAATTTGATAGCTTACCTTGGAAACTACACGGGTGTAACCGGAGGGCGTGGCCTCGCCATCTTGGCATGGCCATCTAGAAATGCGTCAGCATTTCCCATTGGATGATGCGTTTCTAGATGGCCATGCCATGATAGCCTGTCCACGCCCTTTCAGCATTTCCCATTGGCTGACGTATTTCTAGATGGCCAATAGCCATGTTCCCGAGTTTACCCGAAGCTTTCTTATCATATCCGAGCGTGACGAATGAATTCAATTCACAGCCCACGAAAAATCTGTAAAGGCGCGCCTAAAGAAGTTTTTACTTCAAAAATTGGCAGTCAGGGACTGCCGATAGAAGTGAAAACTTGGTGAGAATTTGATAGCTCACTTTGGAAACTAGTCAAGAAAAACATGGTCGTTTAAATGAGTATTCTAAATATGGCCATCTTGATTAATATTGTAAGTATTGCTATTTATCTAGATGCGAATGCGTCTCGAGTAGGTGCCGAGTTCAATCGAACATTTCTTTGATTTACGAGCGTGACGATGATCTTCATTTACAGGCCACGATTAATCTGTGTGAGGTTTTTTTTTTATAGCATAGAGTGACGAGACGAGCAGGTCATGTGCCTGATGGTAAGCAAGATGCCTGCCACATAACAGTACAGTAACACACAGCTATTGGAACATGATAGTCCAAATCATTACCTAGCACTGCACTGCGCTCGTCACCCAGAGATCTAAGATATTATGTCTCTAAGCCCTGTAATTTCTCTGGAATCATTGCTCTTCAAATCGGAACACAGTAATGTTTGCACATTACTTCTTGGCGGTAGAATATTTGGCAAAGGTGTGGTACTTCCCCAGGTGAACTCTGCTAAGAGTCCTCTACCACTACTAATGGAGGTGCGCCAAAATAAGTTTTCACGTAAAAAATCCCCACAAAACCTCCTTTTTTCAAGTCGATTAAAAACATACAACTGAATTGAGAACATCTTCCTTTTTTTAAGTCAGTTAAAAAGTTTTAAAAAAATTATACATGGTGTAGTAAAAGTTGAGAAGTGGTTTGTGACCGGAAAGGTCGCGTCTAGCTTCCCAAACACAAGGTCGCGTTGCTAAAACGTACTCTTATTTGGTTCTCACAGTTCACTGCAACATTTAACGATGGGCGAATACTGCGACCGAGTGTTTTGATACTTTCAGAAATTTTAAATTTTAACTCACTAACATAAATGTGAACATTTGGATGTTTGTTGTGTAATCACATAACATTTGAACAATAGTCTGGAATAGCACAGAGGTTTCTTTTTATATCTTACTTTTTATTTAGTTGGTGCAGCTCAAACATGTCATAGAATTCTGGATCGCGTCAGCTTATAACGCATGTTCTCGAATAATGGGTTTTGTGTTTTGTGGTAAGTACTTGCCAGTTTTTCCGTGATATTTTTATTCTCCGTTACAGCCACTGATAATGATAAAATCCTACAAACCTGAATCATGTAACTGTAAATATTTTTTGTGACAAATAATATATTATCTGGACATATCATGTATTATCCTATCAATCCTAAGCTATGCCATAACTACCTGGGGTAACGCAACTGATATCAAAAAGGTGTTAAAATGTCAAAAACGCTCTATAAGAATTATAAACGGAATTCGTAGACGACAATCTGCTAGGAAATATTTTGTGGATAATAGAATTATGACTGTAATATCATTGTATATTTATAAATCGCTACTCGAAATACATACCGAAAAAGAGAGGTATCCTAAGAACATGGACAAGTGCTTGCATAATTAGAATTTAAGAAATAAAGAAAAACTTTTCGTACCTCGTACAAGACTATGTAAAACGCAAAAGCAAGGTATTTTCAATAAAATCATGATGTACAATAAATTACCGCAATCTATTGCTAATCTACCATTCTTAGATTTTAAGAAGAAGATAAAACGATTCTGTAGTAAAAAATCATTTTATACATTAAGTGAGTTTATGCAGTTAAAATTAAATGAGTCGTTTTCAGATATGTGATATTATACTCGTTACGTCAATTATTTTAGACTTTTGTTCTTGACTGTTATTTCTTATTGTAAATTGTGCGGAATTAATTGGACATCATGATGGACTTTTAATGATGGATTTTTAACAATAATTATGAATTTGTACTCAATCTTGACATTGTATTTTCGTTGACATTATTTATTGATTTTATTATTCATTGACTTATTTTAAATTTAGTGTTTATTGACATTTAATACATATTATTTTACTTTGATTTCAAACACAATGTATTTAGAAATCTTTTTATATTTAATGTTAATTAGATCACATTTAACCTATTTTTATTTATCTATAGAGAGAAAATTTGTGCTGTTTTCGGTATACAAAATGTTTAATATTGTAAAATTTCAATTATCGATTTCTATTTATCTTGTATATAATATCTGTTTTTAGTGCTGATTATTCCTGTATCCATGACGTACCTTGTATGACTAACATGTTGTAATGGTGAATAAATGATCTGAATCTGAATCTATGTAAATCGTCATATACTCGCATGTACCTAAATAATAGGACTGGATGATATTTGTTGAAATTTTGTTGTTGATATTTCTTTGCAATCTATTTTTTTCTAGAAATTTAGAACGCGGTAATGTTTGAGAATTACAATCAATCTAAGCTGCAATATAAGACTAATATTGTAAAACTGGAAGTTTGTATGTTTGTAAGTATGAACGAATTTTAATATGTAATAAGTACATTACCGGCACCAACAGGTGGCCCACCTTTTATTTGAAGTTAGAGGTTTCTGTGGTATACTTAGATAAGGTATGATTCATTTGCGTGAATTTCATATTTTTGTGGGAAATGATCAACCCGTGAGAGAGAGACCGCGAGCTGTAGACAGTAATTTATAAAAACAATACTAAAAGTATCAAAACCAGTCGTTCTTCTATAAAATATTACGCGCACGCACAATTACAGTATCGCAACAGTAAGATTACTTTGTTTCTTCGTTACAACATAATGTACTGAATTAATAACTAGTGTGAATAATGCGAGTGATTTGTTGCTACCAGTGTTACTGTAACCTTTACACTGTTGCGTATCTGATCATTCGTAACGTACTAATGCAATAGAGTAGGAGATAGGAGGAATGGGATAAGTTTGCATACGCAAATTGGTTAAAGACATCGTTTCAAGGTTGATGTTCCAAAGACACGAACGAAAAGATCTAACTCTACTTTTGTGGTAAGAACATAAGAACGTCTAAGCTGTGGAACGAGTTGCCTAAGTGGATTTTTCTAGATGGTTTTAATCTTAGTGTCTTCAAATCGAGAGTGAATTGGTTTCTTCTATGTAAACACGCTCCAATGTAGATCGCATCGTCGCGTAATATCAGGCGAGATGGCGGTCAAGTGTAAACCTATTAAAGATAAAAAAAATTGGCAGTCATAGGAACTGCCGATAGAAGTGAAAACTTATAACACAGAATTTGATAGCTTACTTTGGAAACTACACGGGTGTAACCTGAGGGCGTGATCTCGCCATCTTGGCATGGCCGTCTAGAAATGCGTTAGCATTTCCCATTGGCTGATGCGTTTCTAGATGGCCATGCCATGGTGGCCTGTCCACGCCCTTTCAGCATTTCCCATTGGCTGACGTATTTCTAGATGGCCAATAGCCATGGTCCCGAGTTTACCCGAAGCATTCTCATCATACCCGAGCGTGACGAATGAATTCAATTCACAGCCCACGAAAACTCTGACTAGGCGCGCCTAAAGAAGTTTTCACTTCAAAAACAGTGAGGAGAAGGCACATGCAGTGCCGTAAATAGGGCAGTGCCGTCAATGTCCTAGTTACGGCTGGTCTAGTCAGGAGAACGACGACTGTCGATCCGAAGCCCCGGTTACAAATCCCACACACACACCACTTTCTTTCTGAAGTCATGTCCGTAATGCCGCTGACTTAAAACGGTGAAGGAAAGCTTGATGAAACCGACATGTACCTAGAATCTTCCGAGGCCGTGTGTCATCCACCCACACTGGCCCATCGTGGTGGATTATGCCTTTGAGTTTTGAGTCTCTCCTGACTAAGGCCCCAAGTCCCAGCAGTGGAAACAAAGTCACAGTACTTAATTCATAAATGTACAATTTACACGTCAATTAATAAAAACAAAAGAAAGAGCATACAAATTACATTTAGTGAGCTGGCTATGCACCGGTCCCCAGGCACAGGGCATATACTCTGGGCGTAAGAATGGCCAGAATAAGGACTATAATTTTTTTCGGTTAACTCCTGATAAGTTCCCGTTGCGTCCCTAGTCCAACCTGTCCTAGTCCTACGATTCCAACCTGAATAAATCTGAATATTAAAGCCTTATTATTTAGATTTCTGTGATTCGGTGAACGACATTAAAACAGTTGCAGGCAGTACAGCTAAAACAGCTGTGGAGGCAATTAGAGGAGGCCTACAATATATAATATCTATTTTTTTATTATTTTATAACACGTGACTCCTGCTCCGGATCGTTTCTGAGGCAGAGGATTGCCATCGCTGTTCAGCGAGGCAATGCGGCCAGCGTTTTGGGCGCATTTGCACCAGGAACGGTTCGAGGCGGGCTATTCTAGTTGATATAACTTTGTGGACGTCTATTTTTGTTGACATATTCAATTGTGACTTTATTTATTGACTAGATGAACGCGCGCGCGTTGCTACGCCATCTATCGAAAATTGGTCGTCCCAATTCAAATTTTGAACAAATTCGGTTACTTTAGGTTCTAATGACGCAACCTTTAACATATGACATTTGCTGTCACGCAACGAAAGCTCTCAAAAACCAATATTTTTCCCATTTTTGTTACATTTTTCATTCATGCTCGGCTCCTGTTGATAGTAGCGAAATGTTAAATAGCCTATAGCCTTCCTCGATAAATGGACTATTCTACAAAGAAAGAATCTTTCAATTCCGACCAGCAGTTCTAGAGATCCTTGCGTTCAAACAAACAAACTCTTCAGCTTTATAATATTAGTATAAATATAGACATGTAATCGCTTTATTCAATAAATACTATACAATTAATTTTTAATAACAAAAAATATTTTAATTCACATATAATACTATTGTTTTAGGTAAATAATCAAATAAAACAATGGTTGTGAAAGTAAAATTTACTTATTTATCTGTATAAAGACTCTTTTTATTTAATTTATTTTTCTTTTTTCCCTGTAATTTCTCTGGAAATATTGCCCTTCACACCGGAACACAGTGACTTCACATTACTGATTGGCATTAGAATAACTGGCAACTGCACCACAATATGTCACCTGTATAGCTACAGATATACTGATATTACGCATTCCGACGTCGCGAAGTTGCAAAATTTCACATTAAAAAACACGCACGTTCCACTCTGCTCCATCACCGCTCCAACGCTACGCCGCTGCATTAGCATGTCGTTGATAGAAACCTATAAATTTTCCCAAGACACAAAAAAAATAAGTGTTTAAGTTTTCTACTTAACTACTTCGCCAAACAAATGACGTCATCTTAAGGCCGATTTACATCAGACGAGCGAATGCTCATTCTATCCCCACTGTTTCAAATTCATTTGGTGTAAACAAACGTAAAGCATTCTTATGTTGTTTTGTTTGCGTTCGCAAAGATTCTATGGAATATCTAAAGGGCCGATTTAAACTGAACGAACATAGAGCTAGAGCTGGAACAAGAGCATTCTTTCTCGATCTTTTGGTGTAAACGAAAGATCGTTCTTAGCGTTTTCCATATTATATATTCCATAGAATCTTTGCGAACGCAAACAAAACAACGAAAGAATGTTATACGTTTGTTTACACCAAATGAATTTGATACAGTGGCGATAGAATGAGCATTCGCTCGTCTGATGGAAATCGGCCTTAAATATGGAAAACGCTAAGAACGATCTTTCGTTTACACTAAAAGATCGAGAAAGAATGCTCTTGTTCCAGCTCTAGCTCTATGTTCGTTCAGTTTAAATCGGCTTTTACTGAAACATTCATAGAGATCTTTTATAGTCCCAGTCCCAATAGTCCATTGAAATGTTACATGAACTTTGCATTTTTAAGAGAACGCGATTTTAGTTTTGGAACTTGTGTAGGAATATATGTGTGGAACAAGATATTAAGTATATCGAAAATGGCGTCTTCCAAGATGGCGGCCGGAGGACAAGGGCAGTTTTTTTATGTGGGGGAAATACATTTACGTATCCCCACAATGCAGGGACATGGCGAAGTATGTCGGGCTCGACACCATGGCGTCGACAGACATGGTGCCCCTACCGACTAAAACCCCCACAGATTTCTCCTGTCAGGGGTCAGGGTCGCGGGGTCACTTTTCGCATTCCTGTCAACGTCCCTGACCCTCGCCGTCGCCCTTACGGACCCGCCTCGCGGGGGGCGTTAGTAGTTAGTACCCCCGCATAGCTTTAGTGATGCGCCGGAAATCAGCGGCGCGTCATCTCCTCGAAGGCAGGGCGGCAACCCTACAAACTAACCTATTGACCACACATGTCCCAAAGAAAAAATGGCGTCCTCTAAAAACTGCAATATTAGGACCTTTAAATTGTATGATTTCAATGGACTACAATCAGTTTGCGAATTGATTTCAAAATTGACAGCCCATAAAATATAAAACTCCGCGTGGGAACATCCGATGACCCCACAGAAAACATAATAGATCAGTACCATCCTAATTGTTTCTCGTGATCTCCAAATAGCCGCGGGTTCAAGCGATTATCGACCGAAAGGTCAGCTCGGACCTACTGTTCGTTACTTTTACTGTGTGGAGGTCAGTATTGGATATGAGGAAGGTATTAAAATAAAATAGCCCTTACGGCCGAGATTCACGAGGCTAGTGTTTCAAGGAAGGAACACCTAGCTGCTAGCAAGGAAGCAAGGAAGCAAGGAAGCAAGGAAGCTAGCAAGCTGGTGCTTCTAGCACACCCCGGACACTCGGCCTAAACTCCAAACAAACGGTGAAGTCGACATACCTACACTCACACAACTACGCATATGTCGTTCGAACACATTTACGCATGTGTGCGTGTCATCAAGGGTTACTAAATTATTTTATGGAATAGCTGTGACCCGTGAGTTCACCTGCCTGTGTTAAGTGGCTTACAATCTTACCTAGTTAGTGTTCGATCTTTAATGTAGGTAAATATAACTTTCATCAATAATCAGAAGGGAGAAGATTTAAAACAAAATAGGAGATAATAAAGGTACCATGTACGAATTGATTTTTAGTTAAGTATTCTGACAATTCAATTCTGACAACGAAAGCCGCAGTTTAAAAACAACGAGTTTAATAATTTCGTCACAGGACTTCAGTGTTGGCGCGTACTTCTAACCAGAATAGCTTAACACAGTTTATAAAAATGATTCAATCTTTGTAGAAATTCTTATGAAATTAAAAATCTCTTATTCTTGTTTCGTATAATAGACGAAAAATTTGGTACCATTTTGTTAAATAATACAGCATCATGGTCGTATTCTCATAGAAAATTATCGTCCGATATAATAACCCTTCGTTGAGTCCGCCTCGCGTCCGCGAGGGGGAGGAAGCTTGAAATTGGCGGGGGGTGGGGAGTGTCCGTTCTATCTATATTATCTATTCTATGCTTCTAGCTTCGTGTAGAAGACGCTACGCAACGCTAGTTTTGTCTACACGAAGCTAGAAGTACCAGCTTGCTAGCTTACTAACACTAGCTTGCTATTCTAGCTTGAAACACTAGCGTCGTGTAGCTCAAACATTATTCCTACGTACATATCTTTAGTAGTGGTAGGACTCTTGGAAGAGTCCGCCCTGGGGAAGTACCACACCTTTGACAGTTATTCTACCGCTAAGCAGTAATGTGTATTCATTACTGTATTCCGGTTTGAAGGGCATTGTTTCCAGAGAAATTACAGGGCTTAGAGATATAATATCTTAGATTTTTGGGTGACGAGCGCAGTGCAGTGCTAGGTAATGATTTGGACTCTTCGTGTTCCCATAGCTGCGTGTCACTGTGCTGTTATGTGGCAGGCATGTTGCTTACCATCAGACACCCTCCCCTCCCCCCTTCAATTTTATACCCTTCTATCATCCTACATAGGTTTCCTGGTGGTTCATAAGACCCATATATTTTGTTCACGGGCCTGTAGTCTAAAAGGAATATGTCTCAAAGTGAACGATAAAGGATTGGTGATGAAATTGCAGTCACCATCACATCAGTCAGAAATTTTACAAAAAAGCAGTGCTCCTGTAATTCCAACTCGATTACAATGTTTATGAAAAAATTCCAATGAATCACTCGTAGACACCGATCAAACGATTATCGTAATTACATTGATTTGTTTAATTACCGTGCGAAGTTCCAGCAGAAGGTAACGTATATTAATTGGTCACTGTGACTTCTGATTGCTAATTATTTCTTTGTAGTTAAAAAGCTTCAGGAGAAACCAGTGACAAATGACAAAACATGTACCTAGTGTATCAAAACTTATTGTAAGATTAATATAGAGAGAGACCAAAGAGGTATATAGACTGATCTTTATTTGGACTCACAAAACAAAATTCATGACAACGTTTAATAATATAGCAGCCAATGGCGACCTTATCGCTAAAACCGATCTCTTGCAGGCAACCACGGAATGGAAAAGGAGATATACTATAGGAATACGAGAGTAATTGTGCCTATGCTAGTTATTCAACTGCCAATTATTATTATGCAAAACAACGTACTTCCCTACAAATAATTTACAATTTATTACAGCAGCTGATTTGTGTAATAAAAAAATTATTATTTCCATGTGAACGTACTTTATTAAAGAGAGCATCGTTGCCAAATATCAAGAGGGATAGCGGTCAAGAGTAAGAAGATTTCTTTCATTCACGAGCGTGATGTTGAAGCTCAATTTACAGCCCACAAAAATCAGTGAGGGGTGCGGCAAAAGAAATTTTCACTTCAATAAAAATTTAACGTATCTACTTCAAGCAGAAAGACTAAAAGCATTCGTGCTAGGTTGACGTTTAACTGCCTTGTATGGACAGTGGGTGTTTGTAAAAAACACCATTAATTAAAACATTCTAATAATACCATTGTTATATTCTCACGTGGATATTAATTGTATAATAGATGTTAATAACTCGTTTCGCAGATAACTGTCACGTGATCAGGGTAATCTAGTTTTTTTTTTCATTTAATGAAGATTGAGTGTCAGAAATTAATTTGCCCATCTGATAATCTGAGTTCACCTCTTTAAAAAGTTTTTTTTCTCCAAGGGCTTGGCTTCTTGGTCATTCATAATACATAGCAGTTTTTTTTTAAATAAAGAGTGGCTAGACGAACAGGACATATGCCTGATGGTAAGCAACATGCTTGCCACATAACAGCACAGTGACACCCAGCTACATTGGAACATGAAGAGTCCAAATCATTACCTATCACTGCACTGCGTTCGTCACCCAGAGATCTAAGATGTTATATTTCTGAGCCCTGTAATTTCTCTGGAAACATTGCCCTTCAAACCGGAACACAATTGCCATAGCTTTGTTGTTTTATTACCATTTTCTTGTTTAGTGTTTGGTAGTGGAGAAGGGTAGGGAAAGGTCAGGAAGAAGAAAATAATGCTGTAAAAATACCAATCGAATTGAGAACCACCTGCTTTTTTGAAGTTGGTATACAAACTACCTTATTTTAACAACCTCCTTTGTGTAATAATGGCGCTACCTTGCTTCTTGACATAGGAAAAGCAAAGTGGTTTTAAATTTTATTTGTGAGCACTTTCAGGCGCCAGCAATTTTATTTTGAAAACCTGTTATTGTACCATTTTATACTCAACTAGCTGAACGCGCGCGCGTTGCTACGCCATCTATCGAAAATTGGTCGTACCAATTCAAATTTTGTTCAAATTCGGTTACTTTAGGTTCTAATGACGCAACCTTTAACATAATATGACAAATGCTGTCACGCAACGAAAGCTCTCTAAAAGCAATATTTTTTCCCCGTTTTTGTTACATTTTTCATACATTCTCGGCTCCTGTTGATAGTAGCGTCATGTTAAATACCCTATAGCCTTCCTCGATAAATGGACTATCCTACAAAGAAAGAATCTTTCAATTCGGACCAGTAGTTCCAGAGATCCTTGCGTTCAAACAAACAAACAAACATACAAACAAACAAACAAACTCTTCAGCTTTATAATATTAGTATAGAAGTATAGATAGTCCCTATACTGTGTTATTCAACATCATCAACAGCGCACTAAACGTTCCCACTGCTGGGACTCGGGGCCTTCTCTCGCAAGGAGAGAGTTAAGGCCATAATCCACCACGCTGGCCCAGTGCGGGTTGGTGGATGACACATGACTTCGAAAGATTCTAGGTGCATGTCGGTTCCCTCGCGATGTTTTCCTTCACTGTTTTAAGTTAGCGGCATTACGCACATGACTTCGAAAAGGCAGTGGTGCGTGTGGGGTTTGAACCCAGAGTCTCCGGATCGGCAGCCGCCGTTCTCCCGACTAGGCCAGCCGTAACTTTACTGTGTGATTATAGATTCAAAAAAAGCAAACGGGGTATTAGCCGTTTACATGATTCCAGTCCAGCGACCGAATCCAGTGCTGGATAATGGAGACCGGCACTAGAATGCACTGGCACTGGACTGATGCATTCCAGTGCCGGTCTCCATTATTCCAGTAAGCAATCCAGCGCTGGATTCGGTCGCTGGACTGGAATCATGTAAACGGCTAATACCCCGTTTGCTTTTTTTGAATCTATAATCACACAGTAAAGTTACGGCTTAACGTTATAGCTGCTGTTTAACGTCCTTTAGCGCCTGATAATAAAATGGAAGCAATCACTTGGAAAGTATTTTTTTCAAACGAATCAGGCGTTCCAACAGCACCTTGCGATGTACCCCGCGGCCTAACAACTACTCATAAGTAGTTCAAAAAATGTTCCTACTGCTGGGACCCTTCTCTAGCAAGAAGAGAATCGAGACCATAATCAATTCACCACGCTGGCCCAGTACGGGTTGGTGGATGGACACATAACCTCGAAAGATTCTAAGTACATTTCGGTTTCCTGACAATGTATTCCTTCACCGTTCACCGTCGACTCCGTCGTAAGTTAGTGGCATTACGCATATAAAAATAAAGTGGCTAAGTGCGAGTTGGACTCGCCCATGAAGGGTTCCGTTGGAATAAGTAACATAATATATATAGTACCTACACATAGTTCTTGTAGTTCGTTGTAACTTTGATCGAAGTTTTAATAATAGTCCATTTATGACGTACGTACTAAAAAAAAACTACTCATCAGATCGAGTTCAAACCAATTTTCGTTGGTAGTTTTTATGGTAATGTATATTGTACGTGACCCCGAGGTTCTAGTGCGGCGCGAAGCCCTGGGGCTTCGGACTAGGCGGAGACACGTACTTGATTGTTGAAGGCTGGGTTGGAGGACAAAGACTATTTGAGATGTTGACGGTTCGATTTATTGCTGGGTACTACATACAAATTTTCCTCCGAGTGTATATTTATAGTAAACCCGGAGAGCAAATAAACCGAGGCTCTGATTGGCGGGCCAATGGGAGCGCGGCTTTAAACTATTGCCATCCCGCTCTGTACGTCCCTTTCGCACTTAGGGAGTTTATTTTTCTTTTTGGCCTAAAGAGAGCCTAGGTCTATTTTCTGTTTATTTCGATCTTAAAAACTTAAATAAACTAGCTTACAAATATTGAACATATATCTAAACACATCTACGTATAACATAAGCTTAAATTTACAGCGCCGTCCTGCACATCCTCCCGCCGTGCGACCCCGTCGCAGCTCACGTCGGTGCTGGCTCGGCGCTCGCTATCGGTAGAACCACCAGCTTGCGTACCGGTCGTCGTAGCACGCCGCCTTTGGTTCGGATGTCGACAGTTCGCACGATGTTGTCCGGCCCGGGGTAGGTAGCGATGACTCTGCCCCGAATCCATGTGTTACGGGGCAGGTTGGCGTCGACTATGAGGACCAAGTCGTTAACGTCGACTGGTAGTCCTCGCCCGTGCGGCTCCCGCCGGTGTTGTAAGTCGGGAAGGCACTCTCGGACCCATCTAGCCCAGAATAGGTCGGCGAGGCGCTGCGCCGCGCGCCAGCTGTGTCTTTCTTATAGGTATCGACGCTATC
Organism: Ectropis crepuscularia; assembly: GCA_963693475.1. Lineage (NCBI taxonomy): Eukaryota > Metazoa > Arthropoda > Insecta > Lepidoptera > Geometridae > Ectropis > Ectropis crepuscularia. The sequence continues at coordinate 15,129,671 of OY856366.1, read as the reverse complement.
TTATTTTTCTTTTGAATTTTCACCCATTCTGGGTCATTTTCTTTATTTTTCTTCGTTTTCTGATAGTGCGTACTGTGCGTTTTGATTTTACACAGCTGTATAAATTGTAGGACTCTGGCTGTCGCGTACCGCAGTCTCTCCCAGTTAGAGAATCGTGAGGCTGTAGGAAGTCCTTCAGATAAACGTAACTTGCGTTTTTCAGTGAGTGTTATGTTGTTAGTTCGCTCTTCGCCCGTGGTTGGCGCTGCAGTCGGTTGTGATTTTTCTATCGGCCAGTGTTCTACGGAGTGATATAAGAACTCAGGCCCTCGAAACCATCGGTGATCTTTGTTGAACGACGGCGGTACGTCTCGGGTCGCGTCGTCGGCCACGTTCAGCTTGCTCGGGACCCAGCGCCAGTCGTTTACTGTCGAAGCTTCTTCTATGGCGGCGAGTCGATGCGCGACGTACGGTTTGTACGATCGAGATCCGGTGCGTATCCACGTGAGTACCGTCTTGCTGTCTGTCCAGAAGGTTGTTGAGGCGGGTTTCCGTTCATGCTCTTCTATCACGGCTTCTGTTAAGCGCGTTCCCATCACGGCGGCTTGCAGCTCGAGTCGCGGGATCGACGTGATTTTTAATGGCGCGACTCTGGCCTTGGCGATGACGAGCGACACGTGGACTGTGCCGTCTGGCGCCTCCGCCCTCCAATATAGGGCTGTCGCGTAGGCCGATTCACTGGCATCGACGAAGACGTGTAGCTGTAGACCTGAGGCGTCACTGTAGTGTAGGTATTGCCTCGGGATGGTCACGTTCTGTAGGTTTCTCAGGTGTACGAGCCAGTGTCGCCACTGTTCTGTTAGGTCGTCGTTGAGCTCGTCATCCCACGCGGTGCCACGGCGCCACGCTTCTTGTAGAAGTTGTTTCGCTCGGATCGTAACGACTGATGCGAAGCCGAGCGGGTCGAAGAGGGACATAACGACCATCAGGGCTTCTCTCTTGGTGGGCGTCTTGCCTTCTATAAGCTGTGGTGGTATCCTGGCCAAGTTGAGGTTGAAGGCCAGGACATCCGACTCTGGTTTCCATATGAGGCCCAGTACTCGTTCTGTTTTTTCTTGTTTACTATACAGCTCTGTGTCTTCTGATATTTTATTTTCGCCGATAGCTTCGAGAAGTCGTTGTGAGTTCGACTTCCACTGCTTGAGTTCGAAGTGAGCTTTCAGGTGCACGTCTCGGACGCCTTTAACGATGCGTATGGCTTCCTCTATGTTGTTGAAGCTGTCTAAGTAGTCGTCGACATAGTGTTTTCTCTGGATGGCGAGCGCGGCTTCCGGGTGAGTATGTTCGTGCTTCTTAGCGTTCAAGTCTTTGACGAAAATCGCTGTAGACGGAGAGCTCGATGCGCCGAAGATGAGTGACGTCATTCGGTACTCGTCGGGCGGCTGGCTATCTCGACGATCGTTGCGCCAGAGATATCGTAGCGCGTCTCTGTCTTCCGTTCTAAGTTTTACTTGCATGAACATTTCCTTGATGTCGGCCGTCACTGCGATACTATGTTGTCTAAATCGCATGACAACTCCCGGTAGCGACTGTAGCAGGTCGGGGCCCTTAAGTAGTAGGTCGTTAAGGGCCACTCCCTTAGTCTTAGCGGCGGCGTCGTGGACGACTCGGAGCTTCTCGGGTTTCATCGGGTTCACCACTGCAAAGTGCGGTAAGTACCATGTTCTTTTTTCTGTTCTAGACTGCGGGGCGCGTTCGGCGTAGCCCTTTTCGACGAGAGCTTCCATCTGTTCTGTGTACTTCTGCTTCAAGCCCGGGTCGCGATCGAGCTTCTTTTCTATGCCGTGTAGTCGTTTCAGGGCGTTTTCGTAGTTGTTAGGTAAAACGACGTCTTCTTTCTTCCAGAGTAGCGAGGTTTGGTATCTTCCTTCTTCTGTGTGGACTGTATTTTCTGTTAAGATACGTAGGGCTTGCTCTTCTGGGTCTGTCTTCGGCTTCTTCGGCGCTAAGCAGAGCGCGTCCATGTTGAAGTAGTCTCTCATCATTTTTTCTGTGTTTTCCTCTCGTTGTTTGACATCAGTGTCTTCTGTGAGGTGCGATATGACATGTACCGCGTGACCGAGGGTGCGTGTGTGGCCCCCGTGCAGTACCCAACCCAGTGACGTGAGGGATGCCACTGGTTGGTCTCTGCGACCTCTTCGTGTCTTCGTGGCCACCAAAATATGCCAGTTATCTTGGCCAATGAGGACACGCGGCTTGGCCTCGTCGTAGGTGACGAGCTTGCTGATGTCTCGTAGGTGCGGGCAGCCTTCTATGATGTTTCTCGAAACCTCTTGAGTGGATACGCGCAAGTTATGGACTGTTCTTGCTTGTATGCGTTCTTCCTTGCGATTCGGCCCTCGCACGATCAAGTCGACTCTTCTCGACGAAGTCTCTGTTGTTTTCATACTGTTAATAGCTTCGATGCGTAGCGGGTCTATGGGGCCCGTCACGCCGATCTTCTCGCATATGCCGTTATCGATGAGCGTCACCGTCGAGCCGTCGTCTAAGAGGGCGTAGGTATCGACGGTCGCTGTCGGCCCTTTAACCTGGATCGGGATGATCTTGAGGAAAGACTGTCTGTTAGTCCCGGTCCAGGCGGAGTTGATGACCTCCGTCTGTTGTTTCTCGCCGACCTCTTCTATTTTCTTTTTTCTACCGACGTGTAGCAATCTGTTATGTGTGTACTTGCAGTCGTCGACGCCGCACGTTCTCGGTCGGCAGCTGTGAGTTTTGTTTCTGAAGCGTAGACAACGAAAACATAGGCGTTTTTCCTTCGCTATGTCCCATCTCTCGTTCCCGTCGGCTGTCTTGAATTTCTCGCACTCTGTGATGAAGTGACTCGCACTGTCGCAGACGGGACACTTGGCTGATGGTTGTTTCTCGACGACGGAAGGCACATTCTGTGCTCTTCTGTGCTGTTGAGCGGGCTGTGAGTGAGGGCACACTGACTCGGGCTGCGCATACGGGCCGCACAACTCCGCTTCTTTTTTCAAAAACTTTTCGAACTTTATTAAATCGGGTTCTTCTTTGAGTTGTAGCGCCGCTAAGTCGTAGTATCTGTAGCGCAGCGTCGGCGTGAGCTTCTCGACCATGATCTTGGTGACCTCCGGGTTGTAGAGATAGTGAATGCAGTTCAGGGCTCGAAGTGTAGACACGGCGTTCGTCACTTTACTTGAGAATATGCATATTTCGCGCGGCGACTCGGTGAGGCGAGACAGAGACTTCAGATTGTCTATCTCTGTCGTGGCGATGACTTCAGGCCTCCCGAATCTGGACTGCAGCACCTTCAAGACTTCTGTCGACTCGGCGTTACTGATGAGTAGCCCTTCTACTGCTTCTCTAGCTCTTCCCTTTAAATTTCTTCTTAATCTGTTTAAATTTTCTATGTTCGTGAAGGTGTCCATCGTCTCGAAGAAAGCGGCTCGGAATGATAGCCACTCTTGATGGTTGCCGCTGAAGAATGGTAGCTCGACGTACTTCGGTTGACGCGCAGCTTTAACGGCGAGCGTAATGGCCGATGCGAGCTGCGCGATGTCGGGCTGGATGCCGACTCCCGCCGGCGTCGATAGTACTTGCGGTTGGCTAGGTTTCTGATCTTCGATGATGTCTTCCTTCTCTGTCGTCGGCAGTGGCCTCTCGCTCTGGTTTAGCCACGTGTCGACGCGCTCGTCGGCATCCGTCTTCGAGTAGATTGAAATCTCGTCGTCGGTGTCTTCTTCTGCTTCTAGGGCGGCTAAGCGGGCCTCAGCCAGCTTAACCTGTTGGCGCGCGAGCTCTTCCCGCGCTCGCGCTATTTTTGCTGCTCGATGTGACCGCGCCGACTTTGTAGCGGCGACGCGGTTGGCTGACACGGGCATGTCCGGCGGCTGTGCTTGACATGTATTCTTCCCGGCTTCTATGATTTCTATCGGCGTGTCCGCCGCTATGACGCCCTGCGCGGCAGATGGCAAGGCGCCCCGTTGAGGCGTCGATGTAGTACCCGTCGTTGTAACTGCGCGCGCGGTGGTGGCCTTGCGCACGGTGGTATGTGCGTCGCTCGACGATGTTGAGAAAGGGTCCAGGTTCTCAGGAATGATAACCCGGCCCTTCCCCGTAGATCTTGTAATCGGCATGGCGTGCGCTGCGCAGTAACACGGCGTCCTCGTATCCGGCGGCGAAGGACCACAATGTACGTGACCCCGAGGTTCTAGTGCGGCGCGAAGCCCTGGGGCTTCGGACTAGGCGGAGACACGTACTTGATTGTTGAAGGCTGGGTTGGAGGACAAAGACTATTTGAGATGTTGACGGTTCGATTTATTGCTGGGTACTACATACAAATTTTCCTCCGAGTGTATATTTATAGTAAACCCGGAGAGCAAATAAACCGAGGCTCTGATTGGCGGGCCAATGGGAGCGCGGCTTTAAACTATTGCCATCCCGCTCTGTACGTCCCTTTCGCACTTAGGGAGTTTATTTTTCTTTTTGGCCTAAAGAGAGCCTAGGTCTATTTTCTGTTTATTTCGATCTTAAAAACTTAAATAAACTAGCTTACAAATATTGAACATATATCTAAACACATCTACGTATAACATAAGCTTAAATTTACAGCGCCGTCCTGCACATATATCATAATATATTTTTTTTAGTTTTAAGCTATTGCGTAGCTTTTATCGCGGGCCTGAGACCGATTGTTGCTAATGGTGCATCTCTTTCTTATGTTCACAAAAAAAGAGGGAGGGAAGACTGTCACGCCGTCCTCCCCACTCGGTCATTCGACTTTCAATCTTATGGTTCTACATTTACAGACTAAATGCTCTTAGCAGTGTTGCCAACTTAACGGATTTCCCGTGATACGTAGTGGATTTGAGTACGTAGAGAACGGGAAAATAACTTTCTAACGGCTATTATCATAGCATATTTTGGAATAGGTATATCAATGAAGCAATAATGTCAGCGTAAAAGCTCACTAGCTCACTATTTTTAATCAACTTTAGGGATTTTTAATTTAACTTAAGTTTAGGGATAAATATTTTGAGTAGATGGAACACTGATTTCGCGACGTTTAAAATTTTCGGATGCACATGAATGTCAATGTCACTAAATATGAATAAAATAAACAAAAAACAAAGTGCCATAAAAGCAAAATATAGTGAAAAAGCTGAAAATCTTCATGTTCCAAGAAGCGTGCTATAATTGAGATGTTTTGGCTTAACAATATGGAATCTGGATTTACTAAAGGGAATAGGTAGTTCCAATTTACCAAAGAAGGCAAACTGTTTTGCAATCAAGAAACAAAGACTTTTGTAGTTCAGAATAATTCATGAACGTGAAAACATCTTTGTAAGTACAGTTTTACGTTTAATACTATTTACCTATGTATTTAATACATTTAATACATAAAGCAGCCTAGTACATAAATATGTAATAGATGATTTTCGGCTTAGAACTTCATCTTTAACACTGTTTACAAAGTTAGGTTATGTGCGTAAAATATAATAAGCGTTTGTTTGCTTGTTTCAGATCTTCAAGATTATTTATGCGATGATGTTGTTGAATATGTCCAAATAAAAAGAGATATAAATGTGTGTACTGTCAAGTGTCGCGTATGTCCTGAACACAATAAAATATGAAACAGCCTTGGATATGGGATAAGGAGTAGCTTCATCTGAAAATACCTGTGCCTATGATAAATCTCTGGAAGAAGCTACAGCCAAAGGCTGCGGACAGGAACTATGTTTTCATATTTCAAAAGAAAGCAATCCATGGTTTATATAATTTATCAGCTAGAGAATCAGTACGGGAGATTTTCACCACATAACAACTTTAGTATGATAGCAATGAAGGGATCATTGTACATATATTTATCAATGTATAATGTATGTAAAAAAAAATTAAAGTCAATGGCAGAAATTAAATCTGAATCCTAAAGCACTCCATAAACACAAAATTGTATTTCCTACGCTTCTATATTTTTGCAATCCCTGCACAAGCTCTCAATGAAATCAAGTTTAAAAATGAAATAAAAACCTATTGAGCAAGGCAACAAAGTCAAGTGTTAGTCAAAGTTAAAGATAACATATGGAAGAGAAATGTGTTGAAATTGGAATCTTGTAGTAAGGTAAAATAGTAGATTTATAAAACTTTTGGTGTAACATTGTTTGTACTCAATCATGTACTTAGTATACTGTATAAATATTGGTGGACAATTCACACACAATTCACTGCTTTAAATTGCTGAGGCTCCTTTACAGCTGCTTACATTAATTTTTACCTTAGTTATTTTATCTTATTATGTACACAGATTCTTTGATTTTTTGTGAATGACGTTACCACATGTTCTTATGGATTTATGGTTCGAATAAATGAATTGAATTGAACAGGAAAATAAAAAAAATTAAACATTAACAGTTGTATAATGATGTAATAATAAACTAATAAAAATAATCTTATGTTAGTGAATTAGACTGGCGAGCGAATTAGAAGCCATGAGCTTAGTGGGTATAGTAGCTCTGCCAGCGAAGCCGAGGGTTGTGGGTTCGATTCCCACCCAGTGCAGTAATGTGCAAACATTACTGTGTTCCGGTTTGAAGGGCAATGTTTCCAGTGAAGTTACAGGGCATACAGATAATACATCTTATATCTCTGGGTGACGAGCGCAGTGCAGTGCTGCAGGTAATAATTTGGACTCTTCATGTTCCAAAAGCAGCTTGTCACTGTGCTGTTATGTGGCAGGCATGTTGCTTACCATCAGGCACATGTCCTGCTCGTTTATAATATAGAGTGATGAGTCACATTATAAAAAAAATATGTTTGCACTGTGGCTGGGTGTTTCTTCATATTTTATCTATCTATATAAATATAAATCAATGCCACTTTTCATTGTTAGTAAACTCCTCCTAAATGGCTGGACCAATTTGAATGTTTTTTTTGTATATATTTGGGTAGGACCCTGGAAGGTTTAGATTCACAAATCAGCTCGGCAGATGGCGCTGCAGTTGATATCTAGGTTATTATTCGAGCGAAGCCGGAGCGGGCCGCTAGTCTTCTATAAATACAAAAGCGAAAGGTCACTCATCAAAGAATCTCAGAAACTACAAATGCTAGGAATCTGAAATTTTGTATGGAGGTCCCTTTTAGCACGTAGGCGCTCACTAAGACGGGGTTTTGCGAAATTCAACCCCTAAGAGAGTGAAACAAGGATGAACTGTTGTATGAAAATTCGTGATTTTCAAAGTTATCAAATTTTGTCTCTAGATACCTGATATGAAGCACTTAAATGTTTGTTTTATCAATTTTGTGATTTCGAACTGTATGGGGTGAAATTGGGGTTGAAATAGGGGATGAATGTCAATATGAAAATTCCCAACCGTTGAAGATAAAACCCTTCGGGTATATTTGATCGAAGATAAAACCATGAAACTCTGTATAATATATAGACACTTGACACGAAACAAATAAATGTTTGTTCTAGCAATTTTGTAATTTCGACCTGTATGGGGATGAAATTGGAGTTGAAATGGGCGACGATTGTATCTTACGCTTTCACATCTAAACAACAGAACCGATTTTGATGAAATTGTATTATTACCTTAATATTTATTTTGCACAGACGAAGTTGCGGGTAAAGCTAGTAGCAAGTATGTATTTAAAACTGTATAAGTATTATATCAGCTATCTGGCCGCCATAGTACAAGCTTTGCTTAGTTTGGGGTCAGATTTTCATGTGTGTGAATAGTCCACCAATATTTATTTAGTTAGTGTGATTAATTTTAAGAGAAGTATATGACAGTATGATGATGTAAGAGAGTTTGTTTGACTCATTTGATTTTGAGATTGTTTTGAATAATTGCTGTAAATAAGTGATATTTTGTACTTAATCTCTTTGTATAACTTTAACCTTAATGTAAATAATAAGTAGCATTTTGTATTAAATCTTTTGTAGAAATTTTACCTTAATGAGTTTATATTATTTTGTACTCAACCTTTCCAGCATTGTGACATAGAATAGATTGATTATGATAAAAACAAATGTGACTCAGACTCAACATTATCCTAAAAATACTGTAGAAATCAAATTTAAAAAAATATAATTGCATAAGTTGATAAAAAATGCATGCAATAGCTTTACCGCGGCAGTCCCCGAGTGCCACACGTCTTTTTTTTCATTCTCTTACTTTAGAAGTTAGAGGGGGGGGGGGGGTCACACATTATACTACTTTGGAAGTGTCTCTCGCGCAAATTATTCAAATTGTTCAGACAAAAACTATGTTAGAAACCTCAACACCAAACATTTTTGAAGACCTATCGATAGACAAAACAAAAAAAAAATATTTATCATTTTTGTAGTGGTATGACACTTTGCAGAGGCCGCCTGGGAAAGTACCACACCTTTGCCAGTTATTCTAACGCCAAGCAGTAATACGCAAACATTACTGTGTTCCGGTTTGAAGGGCAATGTTTCCAGTGAAATTACAGGGCATTGAAACAAAACTTCTTTTATCTCTGTGTGATGAGCGGAGTGCGGTACTGGGTAATGATTTGTACTGTTCATGTTCCAATAACTGCGTGTCACTGTGCCGTTGTGACAGGCATGTTGCTTACAATCAGACACATGTCCTGCTCATCTCGTCACTCTATAGTTACTACAAAATCTACGTGTAGGTACTACGTTTAGCTACGTAATATGTTTTAAAAATCTAACTAATTACGTTTCGGACCAATTAGTGTTTTTAAGGGTTCCGTAAAACGTAAAAACGGAACCCTTATAGATTCGTCATGTCTGTCTGTCTGCCTGTCCGTCCGTATGTCACAGCCCCTTTTTGCCGAAACTATGAGAACTACACTGTTGAAACTTGGTAAGTAGATGAACTCTGTGAACCGCATTAAGATTAAAACAAAAAAAAAAAAAAAAAAAGATAAATTAGGGTTGCCCCCCATACTGAGAACTGAAACTCAAAAAACTTTTGAAGTGAAAACTTCTTTGGGCGCGCTATAGACAGAATTTTCGTGGGCTGTGAAATGGATTCATCAATCGTCACGCTTGGATATGATAATGGATCGGATCGGATATGAAATCTTCGGGTAAACTCGGTAAAAACGGCCAGGTAGGTACCAGGGTAACAGAAACAGTAAAGAGTTTCGATTACCTACCTCCAACAGCCCAGCGTTTATCTCCAGATACCAGGACAACAGAAATATAAAAGAGTTGCGTTTGTCCCTAGGTACCAGTACCAGGGCAACAGCAAGTTTTCACTTCTATCGGCAGTACCTATGACTGCCAATTTTTTTTCATCAAACCTAAACGTGCGGGAATGTCTATCGATAGGTCTTCAAAAATGATGTTGAGGTTTCTAAAATCATTTTCGTCTACACTGAATAATTTGCGCGAGAGACACTTCCAAAGTGGTAAAATGTGTCTCCCCCCCCCCCCTCTAACTTCTAAAGTAAGAGAATGAAAAATCTAAAAAAAATATATGATGTACATTACCGTGTAAACTACCAACGAAAATTGGTTTGAACTCGATCTGATGAGTAGTTTTTTTTAGTACGTCATAAATACACTATTATTAAAACTTCGATCAAAGTTACAACGAACTACAAGAAGGAACTATGTTTACTATGTATATTATGTTACTTGCTACAACGGAACCCTTCATGGGCGAGTCTAACTCGCACTTGGCCACTTTTTTTCCACCATGCATGCCTATTTCGACTTGTTTGCAGGGTAATGAACTCATCGTAAGCCCATAAGCCCAGAGCCTCATAGCCACCGTGACGTCATTCGCCCAGTCAAGCGACACACCCCAAGGAAGCCGCAACCGCCGTAAAGGGTGGCAGGTGACATTTCACTCGGGTCTCACATAAATTAGTGTTGGAGCGTTACTGTCTAATGACTTAATGAATTAACTTTTGACGTGATAACGTCTTATAATTCGATGAAGCCGGCTGCACGCCTACAAAACATGACGTCATGTACCGTTACCGCGTTACCGTCGGTCGTTACCGTCGGTCGTTACCTCGCCGCATGTTTGTTACAGTTGTATTAATTATTTCGACCAGTAGCTCAAGCGGGGATGTAGCTCAGTGGTAGAGCGTACGCTTTGCATGTGAAATGCCCCGGGTTCGATCCCCGGCATCTAAAAGCTTTTTTGCATTGTTTTGATTGAAAATGACTAAATTCTACTGATTACTTTTTACATACAAATCTATTAAACAAATGAAATTAAAATTTTCTTTTGAAAAATGCTACCATTTCATCAGTATTTTCTTAAGACGTTGTCACGTTATATCGTCAGTAAACCGACTTTACAGACAAACATTTTTTTGTATACAAAGATATGCTTGCACTTAGCTATCATCTCGCCCTTATTCGTAGGGAAAATGCTTTTCTCATTGTATTGGATACACAACCATCATTTCGCCTGATGTAAAGTAACGATATGCTTAGTATAAAAGGGAGCCCAATTCTGTATGTCAATTTAAGAATACTGTATCGTTAAATTACGACTTTTTGGTCGAATATCGAATTAAAAACAATATTAATAATATGTTCTCAATTTCATCACAGACTTCAACAATAATAAACAAAAGAGTATTGATTTGTTGAGTCAAATATGTACATTTTAGCATCGAGCATTGTAGTTGATAGTGTGTATAATGTTTGTAAAAATAAAGTAGCCAAGTGCGAGTTAGACTCGCCCATGAAGGGTTCCGTTCCAGCAAGTAACATAATATACATAGTACACATAGTTCTTGTAGTTCGTTGTAACTTTGATCGAAGTTTTAATAATAGTGTATTTATGACGTACTAAAAAAAACTACTCATCAGATCGAGTTCAAACTAATTTTCGTTGGTAGTTTTCATGGTTTTCAATGTTCATCAATCATGTAGTTTTCAATCATGTAGTTTTCAATGTTCATCATATATTTTTTTTAGTTTTTTCATTCTCTTACTTTAGAAGTTAGAGGGGGGGGGGGGACACATTTTGCCACTTTGGAAGCGTCTCTCGCGCAAGTTATTCAGTGTAGACAAAAATTATATTAAAAACCTCAACATCATTTTTTAAGACCTATCGATAGACACCCCACACGTGTAGGTTTGATGAAAAAAATTTTTTTGAGCTTCAGTTCTCAGTATGGGGGGCACCCCTAATTTTTGTTTTTTTTTTAAACTTTTGTAAAAATCTTAATGCGGTTCACAGAATACATCTACTTACCAAGTTTCAACAGTGTAGTTCTCATAGTTTCGGCAAAAAGTGGCTGTGACATACGGACGGACAGACAGACAGACAGACAGACATGACGAATCTATAAGGGTTCCGTTTTTACGTTTTACGGAACCCTAAAAACCCTATGCAAAAAAAATGTGTTCTGTTCATCTTCTGTACTGTACTGTACTGTCTACTATAAGGGCGAAATTTCATACTTCTCTACGACAATTTTCGTAAAAAGGGGAACAAAGTTTTGATACCATTTAATAAACAAAAATATAGATGCCATTACAATAGTTTTTTTAAAACGTCGTTACTATATTTAACAAAATGTCGCTTTATCTGCACTTTTAAAGTTTCATTGTTGCTTTAGTATGTTTATTGTTTAATTTGTTCTTAATCTTACCCTATCAATCCTTCAAAAGATCCATAAAGGCGACACATCCAAGCCGTAAAAATAAATGATCGAATACGAGTACATCAAAACCGCAGGGCATCGAACCCACAACCTGTAGCGCACGATCAGTGAACCATACACCATAGTTTCTGAACCGTGCCACACAGAACAGTTAGGAGTCAGTAAGAGGTGATGCGTAGCGTATATTATAAAGTACTCATTTCTATGTTATGCAGTTGAAGCCGAATGCCATAAATTTTTGAAGTGATAACTTCTTTAGGCGCGCCTAGAAAAATTTTTCGTGAGGTGTAAATTGAATTCTACCGTCACACTCGGGTATGATAAGAAATGTTCGGGTAAACTCGGGACCTTGGCGATTGGGCATCTAGAAATGCGTCAGCCAATTGGAAATTTTGACGCATTTCTAGCTGGCCATGCCATGATGGCGAGGCCACGCCCTCCGGTTACACCCGTGTAGTTTCCAAGGTAAGCTATCAAATTCTGAGTTATAAGTTTTCACTTCTATCGGCAGTTCCTATGACTGACAATTTTTTTATTGATATACTTCAAAAAAGATGAGGATTTCAATTCGGTTGTGTTTTTTGAAGTGAACACTTCTTTCGGCGCACCACTGACAGATGGGCTGTGAATTGAATTCTAGTGTCACTCTCATTAATGATAACAAATTTTCGGGTGAACTCGGAACCATGGTCATTGACCATCTAGAAATGCATCTGCATTTCCCATAGGCTATCTAGAAATGCGTCAATATTTCTAGATGGCTATTGTCATGGCAACGCCCTCCGGTTTCACCCGGCTAGTTTTCAAAGTGAGCTATCAAATTCTGAGTTATAAGTTTTCACTTCTATCGGCAGTTCCTATGACTGCCATTTTTTTTCTTTTCTGTTGCATTGCAACTGCTCTACATTGCCATTGCCACTAAAACACAGTAAAGGATGCAGTTTGGTTACACCACGGGGTTACACAAATTTTAAATGCACGTTTCTTTGCTTTGTTAGATCATTATCATCAACAGCCCATTATATGTTCCCACTGCTGGGACTCGAGGCCTTCTCTCGCAAGGAGAGAGTTAAGGTCATAATCCACCACGCTGGCCCAGTGCGTGTTGGTGGATGACACATGATTTCGAAAGATTCTAGGTACATGTCGGTTTCCTCACGATGTTTTCCTTCACCGTTTTAAGTTAGCGGCATTACGCACATGACTTCGAAAAGACAGTGGTGCGTGTGGGGTTTGAACCCGGGGTTTCCGGATCGGCAGGCGCCGTTCTCCCGACTAGACCAGCGGTAACTTAGATGCCATTTGTTAATATTTATTAACATTATTTATTTTATTAATGTGCATTCCGACCTGATTGACAAACAAACATCAAAACTGACACATTTTTATTAGTAGCAAGTAGAAATTGAAATGTGTTCTCGATAAAAACGTGTTTTATCTAATTGTTAACTAATTTACACAAAATTCCTATGTAGCAACTGACAAACATATTAATAAAATTCAATTCTGATTGATTTCAAAATTTTATATAGCTTGTGTTTTCTATTAATAGCTTATTTATTGCCGACTTCGGAAAAAGGAGGACATTCTCAATTTGTATATTTATGTATGTATGTTACGCGACAGTTCCACTAATTATGGATCGATTTTGACGACATTTTTTTTTGTTTGGTAGACAATACTACAAAAGTGGTCTCATATTTTTTTTATTTTTTTTTATATATAAATTTTATCGAAGTTGCTGTAGAGGTTTCAGAAATTTGAACAAAAAGCTAAAATAGTCTTACATTAAAAACAAAAATAGACTCCAATTTCAATTACTTAATCTTTAAATTCAATTTAAATATTTTTTTAATAACTCCAAATTAAATTTAGACACTCGACTATGATAACTACGAAACTATGAAAGATAAGAATGTAAATAAATTTTTTTGATAGTTCAGAAACAGCTGCACCGCTTTCGATAAAATTAAACGGAATTATTTTCTGCATTGACTAAACTGATATACTCGATTTTGTACAATATTTCTACCAACATTCATACAAAAAACATGCAATCGTATTGAAAATCTTTTTTTTGAGTTTGTCAAAAATTATGAAATTCAGCAGTGTCCAATTTAACCTTAAATTGAAGTCAGTTTCAATTTCTTCGAAGAAAATGATATTATTTTAAAAGCACGTGATAAATCAGAGTTTGTAACACAGCGGTAACGATCCTCTTTCTCGAGCAGTCGGTTAAAAGCGTAGCAGAAGAGTACATACTATAATATTTGTATGAGTCACGTGTCACCTGATATCCGACTTGTACGTACAAACTGATAAACTAACTGTGTGATACGTCACTTCGATATAATTGAGAGGGGTAGACAGAAAGCCTGTGCCAAACTAAAAGGGATGCGTTCGCTCATTTTTTGATGGGTTAAATCTTTACAACTACTATTTTCTTCAAAAAATAAAAAACGGCTTCAATATACATGAAATAAACTCGACCAAGTTTCATAAGTATCTATCACTACGTCGTTTAAAAATATGAAAGCGAATTTTAGTTTTTTGTTCATATTTCAAGAACCGATTTTGATAAAATTTGTATAGAAGCGAGTATGAACTATGATTTATCAAACAAAAAAAATACCAACAAAATTGATTCACGATTGGCGGCGCTAGCGCTTAACTTAAAAACATACAACCGAATCGAGACCCCTTCTTTTTGCAAGTTGATTAAAAACTAAATTACTGTTATAACTACATTACTCTAACACGTAGCATACTAATTCTCGTGAGTTGAAAAAGTATCGGGTACCTATATTGACGGAGCAGTGAAAAAAAAATGTCATTCGCCAGATGGCGGCTATCGTGGATTTGAAATGTTTCATAGCGTGCACTATGATTTTGAAAAAGTATATAATCCGCTAATGAGACAAATTTTCATAAAAAGTAGCTAAGAACACTCCAGAATAATTCACCTTTTAAGCGAAAGCTCTACTGAACCAGTCATGAATTAAAAAAGTGTATAATAGACCGGAACCTTGACCGCTAATTAGACTAATTTTCATAAAAAGAAGCTAAGAACACTTCAGAATAATTCACTTTAAGCAAAAACTGTACTGAACCAGTCATGAATTAAAAAAAACTGTAAAATAGATTAGAACGAACGGTCCTTTCGATTCTATAGTCCGTTTCTGTATAGTCCTAATATGTTGTCACGCACACATTGAAGAATTTTTACAGGTGAGTCGGCACACATGGATACATTTCCATATACAGGCTGATGATACAAATAAAGTATAGAGATCACAGTTATGTGTAGGTGTAGTCTAGTGGTAGGACTCTTAGCAAAGTCCGCCAGGAGAAGTACCACACCTTTACCAGTTATTCTACCGCCAAGCAGTAATGTGCAAACATTACTGTGTTCCGATTTGAAGGGCAATATTTCCGGTGAAATTACAGGGCTTAGAGATAGAACATCTTAGATCTCTGGGTGACGAGCGCAGTGCAGTGCTAGGTAACGATTTGGACTCTTCATGTTCCAATAGCTGTGTGTCACTGTGCTGTTATGTGGCAGGCATGTTGCGTACCATCAGGCAAATGTCCTGCTCGTCTCGCCCTTCTTTATTTAAAAAAAAAAGTATACAATTGTGAATTATGTTATAAACGTGAAAGTTTGTGAGTATGGATGGATGGATGGATGTTTGTTTGTTACTCTGTCACGTAAAACCACTGAAAGGGTTTAGATGAAATTTTGTACATAGATAGATAATGGTGTAGAATAGTACATTGTATGCGCTGGTTCGAGTTTTGACTAGTTTTCACAATTTTAAATCAAGAGCTACATCAAATTAGGCAACCAAAAAAGAAGGCTGGGGCTAACGTGATGATGAATCTCCTATACCCGCCAGCCGGCAGTTATACGACGATAAGTTACACTAGATTTGTTTTAACTGGTTCACTTATCTGAGTTGGAAGCAGCGGGAACTGAATGATGACACCTTTTATTTATCATTTCAAATGACGCGAGGAAGATTGATGTTAGAGGGTAGGAAAAGGAACGGAAGTGTTACCTGTATAATTTCCACGATAATGGCCATAAACTTGCAAAGGGAAATCATATATTTTGTGAGATTTGAAACTTAAATTCTAGACAGTTCGATTCTATAATTTATACGTCCAAACTGTAGATAGAAAAAATGATTAATATTTATGTTTTTTTACAAAATGTAGAGTAACTAGCGGCTCATTCCGGCTGCGTTCGGATATTGTCATTTAAAGACTATTAATCGAAATAAAAACAATCCTATCTCTCAAGTTGGACCAGACTGCTCACGATGTGCCAATTTAATTTAAAATCGGTTAAGTAGTTTAGGAATCCATCGCGGACAAACATCGTGACAGGAGATTTATATATATTAAGATGGAAGCTGCAAAACAAGCGTCTGATGGTAAAGAACCCGCCTGCTTACCTATTTCGCCTTTGACCCAGGGATGTAAGATTTATCTCTTTGTCTTGCACTGTATTTTTTCTAAAAAGGTATACTTTTCTAACCTTAACACACCAATGTTTGCACGTTAAAGCTTGGCGGTAGAGTAACTGACAAAGGTATGGTACTTCCCCAGGCGGACTCTGTAAAGAGTAAAAGTAAATAAAATTGAATAAGTAACGCTTTATTGCTGCCCACAATAATCCATTAAAGTGTTAACTTATTTTTTATGTAATTATGTATTCAATTTTAATTTATTGCTAACAGTGTCTATTTAAATTGATGATCTTGTTATTGTAAATATTTTCTCACCTTCCGTCCATGAGATAAACCAAAGAAGTAAAAAAAGTAGAAATAAATAATGAAATAATAAATTTTACTACTTATGTATTTCTTGCTGGATTACCACACACACTACATTTGAATAAAGAAAAAAATGCCATGAAGACTAGTTTGTATTGGCTGTGGAGAGTATGGAGACTTATTTGTTAGATAATTTCATAAAACAATATTTTTATTTAGTCAACAAAATTAAAACGCATTTCTGTTACGGTAAAAAAAACAAAGCCATTAAAGGAAACATTGGAAATTAAAATCAGGCTGTATGTCTTATCACTTTACCTCACCTCATTGTGTGTGCAATCTACATACTTATTCTAACGTGCCGAGAAATACAAAAACTACCTTAGCTACATTAAGATAGGAGTCACTTGTGTAATTATCAACTACTGACAGCCTTTGCATGGACACGCATGACGACCAATAACGTTTGAGCTTTGCCTCCCCTCACCACCAAATAACGTTGTAAGAAACGAAGAGTTTTTGTATCACCGGTCAAGGGTCTTCTTTATTTGGTCTAAACGCGTTCCGATTTTGAAAAGCGAATTTAGTATTCACATTTGCGCTTTGCCCCGGTTCGGACGTCGCCATATTGTTTTTTACTTTTAAAATTTTTGTTTTATTTTTTTTCTTTTATGCTGTATACTTTGTGGTGTCGAAAAAGTTTTTAGTGTATTTTCTGTGAATAGTGAAGTGATTACTTTCTGTTTGTCTGGTGAGTATTCGTTAATTAGATTACGTCAGATTGATAAGGTTTTACTATGTGGAAAATACATGGAAAAACATGTTTTCAAAGTTTGTAATATAACAATATTACACACACATATTGTTTTACACAGTTGTCCTCTATGATTTTAATCTCGACCGTTCCTTTTTGCTAAAAATCTGGAGTATAGAAGCCTCCAAAAACTCGTCGGGTTTCGACTCCATATCCATATAATTTGGAATGCGTTGCCAGGATGGATATTCTTCGACGAATATTGTCTGGAGTTTTAGAGTGTTTTCAAGTCTAGAGTGAATTGTTTTTCTTTATCTAAGTGCGTTTCCTCGTAGCTTAACATCAGGCGAGATCTAGCGGCTAATGTTGATAAAAGCATTTTCTTTACAAATTTATTTCGCTATCTTTAGATAGCTACATAGTTTTAGCCAGTGGAAATGATTAATTGTAGAGCTAAGACTGCAGATTACGTGTGGGGAACTACCACACCTTTGCCAGTCATTCTTTGTATTTCATTCAAGTATTAATGTAAATAGATAACTATAGTTTAAAGGGCAATATTTACAAGGCAAAGAGATAAACCTCATCCTACTAGTCCTACTAATATTATAAATGGCAATGTATGGATGTTTGGATATTTGGATGTTTGTTGCTCAATCACGTCCTAACGTATGAACGGATCGGGCTGAAATTTCGAATACAGTATAATGCTGGCGTTTATTTGGCCCAACGCATAAGCATTGCCATTCAGCGTGGTAATGCCGCCAGCATGCTGGGTACGCTTCCGATTGGTAGTGGGCTTGAACATCTTGATTATCTGTAGACCTTCATTGGTCTATGGATAATTCAGGTGTGCTTAGTGTAAGTAGTTGTTAGGTATGTAGCGTAGTGTAGTTCTCATTGTATTTTAGTTTTGATAATAAAGGCTCTGCCAATTCTAAAAGAATACAGTTATATTATAGTCTGGAAGAATACATAGGCTACTTTTTATTCCGAAAAAACAACGGGAACTTCGCGGGTAACATCGCGGGGCGCTGCTAGTATAACATAAGGGTGACAAGCGCAGGGTAGTGCTAGGCTGTGATTGTGGAGGGTAGAGCAAGGAGTGTTGTCATACTTGAAAAAGCATACGTCCAAATGTATTAAATTAGGGTGGCACCACATTTCCATCAGGGTAAATTTAAAGGAAATAAATAAACGTACTATTCATAGTTCACGATCTAAAATCACTCTAGCTACACGTGTTCTCATAACAAACATTTTTAAGTCTATATTTACTACATTATTTTCTAATACGCAAGTAGTTGAAATTTTCTATATGTAATTATTTTAGAAGACAATAAGAAGACATTAATACTATTTTTTTTAACTCGGCATACTTCTATTCGTTTACAATTGCAACATTCATACCCTTTGTCTACATCAGCGTTGCTGGAGAAAACTTTTGTACATTTATTTATATCATACTGCTAGCCACTTTTTGAAGTTGTCTACCTTATGAGATGATACTCATCGCTCTACCCTCCATAGTAGTGATATAAACTCGTTTATGTTCAAATAGCTAAGTGGTACTGTGCTTTTAAAGGCAGGCGTATTGTTTACCATCAGATACAGATCTTACTTTAACAGGTGGACTCTGTAAGGAGTCCTACCATGTACTCTACAAAACATGCTAACTACTGTACAGTCAACTAGCGAAGGCCTAGTATCGTTTAGACTCTAGGCCGAGGCGTTGCTAACAGTGTTTATAAACAGTGTGTTCCTAAGACATCTTAGTTCCCAGCAGATATCCTATATGCCTATCTCATTACCCAATTCTAACAAAAAATTTAATAAATAAACTTATATTGATGGATATTTCTCAGAATCTAACACAGGCCTCCTATCTTCACCCTAACCAAGCAAAGCTTGTCGCACTATGAAAGTATTAATTATAATTATTTAAACGTAAAGAGATTTTTTACTAGCCAGAGCCTTTATTAACTAACACAGCTAACTTCATACCTAACTACTATATAAAGCACATCTGAATCATCCTTAGATGCGTTAGCTGTCCTTGTAAGTTGTCCTCTCAAAGGTGCGAAGATACTTAAAGTCTGAACAGTAAAGTTGCTCACGTTATATAAAACACAGATTCACTCTTGTATAGAGTACTGTTCGCACCTTTGGGATGGATCGGCTAAGTACTAGATGGAGGCTCTAGCGTCGATCGAGAGACTTGCCAAAAGGCTTATAGGCAACGACTTTTTTGTTCGAAAAAAGACTTCAAAGTGTTAAACATAGCTTCAAGTTGCACGCTTATCTGTTTTTAATCGGATCGATTTCGGAGAGGGAAGGTTCAACTGTTTTATATGATCCAATACCTTGCCCTTTTTTCTATGGGATTGCTCATAGCTCTAAAAAAACATCGTTTCATCGATACGACTAGAAAAAGGAGATTTTCCTCCGTTTTCGTAATTAGAACCACTAGGCTGTTGAATACGTTGCCTGAGTGGGCTTTTCATGATAGTTACAATCTTAGTGTCCTCAAGACTAGAGTGAATTGTTTTTTTCTAGCTAAGTACACTCCATCGTTAGACCCGCATCGTCGCTCAACATCAAGCAAGATGACGGTCAATTGCAAACCGATCATTGTTAAGACATTATCTAACTAGTTTAGCTAACTTCTAGCTAGCAAGTTATCTAGTTATTGCTATAATCATCTATCTATCTTTGACTGGTTTCTCAAATAGTCACATAACAGAGTTGCGTGTTCCATAATCCATTAGATACGGCGAAAGTGTTATGATACTATTACACGTGCTTACTATATCGCGCGGGTTTTCTCGACATCACTGTTATTATTATTATTTTAAATAAAAAGTGACGAGATGAGCAGGACATCTGCCTGATGGTAAGCAACATGCTTGCCATATAACAGCACAGTGACACGCAGCTATTGGAACATGAAGAGTCCAAATCATTGCCTAGTACTGCACTGCGTTCATCACCCAGAGATCTAAGTTGTTATATCTCTAAGCCCTGTAATTTCTCTGGAAACATTACCCTTCAAACCGGAACACAGTAATGTTTGCACATTACTGCTTGGCGGTAGAATAACTGGCAAAGGTGTGGTAATTCCCCAGGCGGACTCTGCTAAGAGTCCTACCACTACTGTATTATGTGCTCTTAACTCAAGGTAACTGTCGGTATTTATGTTTTTGAAGTGAAATCTTCTTTTGGCGTGCCACTGACAGATTTGTCGTGGGCTGTGAATTGAATTTTAGCGTCATGCTCAGGAATGACAAAATTTTCGGGTGAATTCGCGACCATGGCCATTCGCGCCCAGATATGCGCGAGCATTTCCCATTGGCTATCTAGAAATGGGGCAGCATTTCGAAAGTAAGCCATCAAATTCTGAGTTATAAGTTCTCACTTCTATCGGCAATTCCTATGACTGCCAATTTTTTTATTTATTTTGTATTTATAAACTAGAAGTGCCCCGTGGTTTCGCCCGTGTAGCTCCCTTATCTGTTATTTTCTCGCAATAAAAAAAGCTTAACTATAATCTGACTGTGTTCTAAATCACTCAGTCTAGTCACTCCGACGTGATTGAGCAACCAACATACAAACTTTCAGCGTTGTTTTAGTAGAGTAGAAAGTAGGATATTTTTATTATTGCAGATGATGACATAAACGAATGATATCTGAACTTAACATAATACATATATTATACTGATTATGACAACATTATCAGCAAAATCTAAAAAAAAAATTTCACGTTTTGAATCAAAATAATAAAAGTGATAATTAATTAAACAACGTCATAAACAAAACGTTCTACCCGTTTATTTCGTTGTAATTTGTTTTTAAATAGGTATATTATTCTTGTTTCAAATTTATGAAGATTTTATTAGTGTGCCCTAACATAATTATTTAATTTTGTTTGCAAAGTATTAATTCTTATTGGTGTAATTTTTGTTATAATTGTATGACGCACTAAGCAAAGTGCTTTTTAATTTGTACACTAAAAATCATATTTTCCTTAATACTTAAATATTATCAATGTAGTAAATACCATACCAATAGCAATTAACTGGTTTAAAAAAAACGCATTATTTTTAAATTAATGCGAAATCGCAATAATTGCCGTCACTGTAAATGAAAAAAAAAATTATTGACATAAACATTCGAAAGTTTTCAAAAATATTAGGTTTTATAAAATGTTGCCTGTTTATGGGTAGCACATTATAGCAGATACTGCAGTTATTGCACCAACAACCCTTGTGACGCGAAAAAACAAATAAAAATTAATTTCCACTTACTTTGCAAAACATAAAATAGGCGACATGACTAAAAAAAAGGAAACGATTTTTTTGTTTTGTTTCACAAACAAAAAAATTGTCAGTCTAAATAGGAACTATACCGATAGAAGTGAAAACTTATAACTCAGAATTTGATAGCTTACTTTGGAACTATGCGGGTGAAACCGGAGGTCGTGGCCGTATTGGCTATCTAGAAATGCGTTAGCATAGCTAATGGGAAATATTGACGCATTTCTAGACGCCCTTGGTCCCGAATTCACCCGAAAATTTCTTTTCATTCCCGAGCTTGACGCCACAAATTTAATTTGCAGCACAGCTCACGAAAAACCTGTCTTTGGTGCGCCAAAAGAGGTTTTAACTTCAAAAATGACGAAGATACAGTGCTTAGAAGAGTGACTTCACTTCACGGTACGATTTTTACAACAATAGTACCTAGGTAGGTATTCCATAACTACTTTATACTAAATACTTTAATACAAAAACACGTAACAAGATAAATCATGTTACTGTCAAATAAAAACTCCCCCACGCGCCGAGTGTCGCTCAAAGGTCCCCATAATACTGGCCGCATTCCCCCGTTGAATCACCATGGAAATCCGCTGAACCAGATACCAGTCTGCCCGGGAATCGCGCCCTATGTCACGCAAACGACGTCCGAGGTCCAGCACAAACCTTCGAGCCTCTGCATACCACGGCCCCGCAGTCTCAACGGCAAACGGGACGAAATCAAATGCCAACCCTAAACACGAGTATTTGAGGTGCTTAGCTCTGGCAGCCGCCTCCGCTCCTGCGCCGGCACTTTGCTCGGTAGCGGCGAGATGGCAGGATGCAAACGTGCTTACACACGTTGCATCCCACACGAGACAGCGTCCTCTCTGCCATGGGATCAAAGTAAGGCCATCAGGTCGCTTGCCGTCCGAACGCGATAGTCCAGCGGGTTCCAAGATGCTGGGTATATCTGCCGACACAAGAGCCCGCCTCTGGATATCGTTGATAGCATAATGTCTTGGTCTGCGACCCACGCATCGACTACAACTGAGCACGTGGTGGCCGACCTTCGACTTTGGCCCCGCAGACGCAGCTGTGAGGTTCGCAGATGGTACAACCGAGCCGCAGAGCCACTGCAACTCTCAACGAATCGTCATCCATTAAGGTGCCCAAGTGTGGAGACTATTTCTAAATTGTAACTGACGGACTAATTAGAATGGCATATTGATCCAGTCAGCATCCCAATTAAAACCAATAAAGCATCTCCAAGATCACCAAGATCTGTACATTATCCTTTCAGCAAGGTACAGGTCTACAGGTGCTCTGTGTAACCCTAATTTTATCAATTTATCTTTTCGTTTCGGTACGTGCACGCTGTTATACAGTCAAAGATTTATTTTGGTATTTTTATAAATTGTTTTATCAGTAACTTTGGGAGATAACAATGCCGTGTTATCTATGATAACCGAAGCACTAAAACAACAGTTATACAGCGACGTGGAAAAACTATGTAGAATACTAACAAGGAAAACATAAAAAGGTTAGCAAGTCATAAGGACTGCGGGTATAATACACAGAACAACTTATTATGGCTATGAACAAACATAAAATTCGTAGCGCATTTTTTTTGACGTGACAACGTCTTATAATTCGATGAAGCCGGCTGCACGCCCGCAAAACATGACGTCATGTGCCGTTAACGCCGTTACCTTGCCGCCGGCGTTACCTCGCTCTAAGGCGTAGTTGAAGCTGTCACGTTCAACTAACGTCAGTAACCCGACTTTACAGACAACCATTTTTTTTTCTAATTATATTTTTAGTCACTATGCTTATTGGCAGACCTATTGTGTAACTTGCATATAAAAATTGTATGCTTAAGATCACAGGACAGAAGTTAAAACTAAAATGAGAAATAATACCTAATTAAAAAGATTGAATAATTCTAATAATTAAAAATTAAAATTATTATTTATTGAATATAGTAAACACAGTGACACGACAGTGGCAGATGCGGCTGAAGGACTAGTATCCATGGCCAAGAATAAATAAAAAAGACAGTGATAGCAGCAGCTATCTTTCTCGCTCTGGCTCACTCAGCGGTCCCGAGTTCAGCCGAGGATTTCTTTCATTGTCAAGCGAGACGCTGAGCTTCATTAAAAGCCCAAGAAAAAAAAATTTGGCGCACCGCCAAAAAAAGTATTCACTTCAAAACCATAGATCCGAATTAAGAATCATCAGCTTGAGGCTCTGGAATCGATCGAGAGTCGTGCCAAAAGGCTCATAGGCAACGACACTCTTGTGCGAAAAAGACTGCAAAGTCTTATCGCCGAAAAATTGCTAGCTAATCGGTTTTTATCGGATACACTTAGGACAGTGTGCAACTGATCTGCATCTATTACCACCTTGCCCTTTTTTCTATCTATTTATTTATTTATTTATTTAATTAGGCGTACATAACAGATTACGGTTAATGTTAAATAACAGATAAATTATAATATTGTGATGTTCTAAACTGTTATCCAAAGCATGCACACACAACTTAACTAGAATATTGAGGCAGTCACTAAATTAAATACATACAATATAAATCAATAACTTTAACTTAACTCATACCTACATGCAACTAAAACTATAACATAACTAAAATATGTAAACGCAACCAAGAAATACTTTATAATTTGAAAACTTTATAATAATGAAAATCGACTTTAGCGAACATATGGCGTAAATACTATCTTCCTAAGTTCATTTTTAAATTTATACATTTTGTTATGAAATACATCAATTGTGTCGTGGTATTTTTTATGAATTTCGTTATATTGGCGACACATTCTCACTATAGGGTTATAAAATGACGTATTATTGATGTAAACCTGCAACGAAAAAATCCTAGCATGATAGTCACGGGCTCTAGGGGTGATGTTAATGTTGATACTGGAGAGAAGAGTGGGGGAGTCTATATCTTAAAGAGGCAGACAAATTCATTATAAGCACGTCTAGATTCAAGAGTTTGCATTTTAAATTTAGCAAGTTTGTCGGGATAAGGTTGCAATTGGCGCCGCAGCCCCTGCCTGTAGCACAGTATGGTTAAGCACATGCTCTGTACTCGTTCTATACGCCTCGTATGCACTTCGTAATGTGGTGACCATACAACAGAATTATATTCTAGAACACTCCGTACTAGGGCATAGTACAGATTTAAAAAACTTGTAGGTTTTTTAAATTTATTCGTAATCCGAGAAATAAAGCCCAGGAGTTTAGTGCTCTTACTAATTATATGATCATAATGATTGCGAAACGTCATTTTTTCATCCAACAAAATGCCAAGATCCTTTACAACAGTCTTAACTAACTAAACTGCCGATAGAAGTGAAAACTTAAAACTCAGAATTTGATAGCTTAGGTACCTTGGAAACTACACGGGTGTAACCGGAGGGCGTGGCCTCGCCATCTTGGCATGGCCATCTAGAAATGCGTCAGCATTTCCCATTGGCTGATGCGTTTCTAGATGGCCATGCCATGATGGCCTGTCCACGCCCTTTCAGCATTTCCCATTGGCTGACGTATTTCTAGATGGCCAATAGCCATGGTCCCGAGTTTACCCGAAGCTTTCTTATCATATCCGAGCGTGACGAATGAATTCAATTCACAGCCTACGAAAAATCTGTCTAGGCGCGCCTAAATAGTTTTCACTTAAAAAAAACTGTTTCCGTTTTGAAGTAAGTTAAAATAGGTATATACAACCTCGGAATCATTCGCATTCTGCTAACTCCATTACGAAAGACGAACAATGGCCAGCATACCGTATTTACGCAAGTGTTATAATTACCTTCAACAATATATTGCCAAGGTTTTTCGTGGAAAACAGATGTCGTGATACGATTATGGAACGCAAAAATTCACATACCAAAACGCTGAGGGTACATTATGATACTTTTGCATGAGCAGTCTACTAAATGTTCCCACTGGTATGACTTAGGGGCCTTCTCTAGCAAGCAGACAGTCAAGGCCTCTTTTGGGTTTGTGAATGACACATGACCTCGACAGATTCTAGGTACATGTGGTTTTCTCACGATGTTTTCCTTCGCTGTTTTAAGTTAGCAGCATTACGCACAAGGCTTTGAAAATACTGTGATGTGCGTGGTATATGAATGGCTCCGGATCGGCAGTCGCCGTTCTCCTAACTATAAATGCGACAATTTGTATGTTTGGATGCTTGTGGATTCTTGCTCAAAGACAAAATTCTTCTATCTAAACTCAATACTGTTTCCACCTTATACTTAGCCGTAGTTTTTCTATCGGACTGCTCGTAGCTCGAGAAAGCAACGTCGTTTCATGGTTGATGTTCCAAAGACACGAACAAAAAGGTTTGGCTCTACTTTTGTGATAAGAACGTCTAGGCTGTCGAATGAGCTACCGGAGTGGATTTTCCCTGATAGTTATAATCTTGGGGTCTTCAAATCCAGAGTGAATTGGTTTCTTCTAGGTAAAAGTACGCTTCATCGTAGACCGCTTCGTCGCTTAACATCAGGCGAGATGGCGGTCAAGTGTAAACCTATTTAATAAAAAAAAAAGAATAACTGGCAAAAATGTGGTAATTTCTCAGGCGGCCTTTTCAAAGAGTCCTACCCTTAATTTAAGTAACCACAACCGATAGTTCAAAAGGAACGGTCCATTTTCGACAGTTGTCGTGCAATTAAAATCAATGCCATTATATAGCAGCAATTAAAAAGTTCATAAAAACGGCGTTCTTTCACAATTAGTTAATTACTTATTGTATTAGTAGAATAAAGGAACCGAAGCAATTTCGCCGTCTTTATCACCTTATCACTCGCTGATAAGGTCTTATCAGCACAGGAGCAAGGTTGTGATAGAAACGTTGATTTAAGGCGCGATCCTGCAAAACACTGCATTAGTTATTTTTCCTTAGTTTTTGAAGCTATCTCTTCATTAATTATTAAAATAATAAAAATTGTCAGCCATAGGAACTGCCGATAGAAGTGAAAACTTATAACTCAGAATTTGATAGCTTACCTTTGAAACAACGCGGGTGTAACCGGAGGGCGTGGCCTCGCCATCATGGCATGGCTATCTAGAAATGCGTCAGCATTTCCCATTGGCTCACACATTTCAAGATGGCCATGCCATGATGGCGAGGCCACGCCCTTTCAGCATTTCCCATTGGCTGATGGCCTTTCTAGATGCCCAATCGCCAAGGTCCCGAGTTTACCCGAAGATTTCTTATCATACCCGAGCGTGACGGTAGAATTCAATTTACACCCCACGAAAAATTAGTCTAGGCGCGCCTAAAGAAGTTTTCACTTCAAAAATGTTTTTTCGAAAAAACCCCGACTTCAATTTAATGCCCAGTTTACATTATTCCAGTCCAGTGATCCAGCGAGAATCCAGTCCAGTGCTACTCAATTTCTACATTATTCCAGTTATTTATTAGCCGTTGAAGTCTGAACACTACAGTGACGATGATTTCAAGAAGAGATCAGTGTCGTAAACCACTGGCATTCCAGTGGTTGGCACTGGGTTGGCCGTCTACATTACTCCAGTTGCACTGGATTGGTCACACTTAATTCAAAAGTAGACTGCCAATCCATTTACTGGACTGGAATGGTAAAATGAATTCGTTGCTTTCCAGTGCAGGTTACATTTTAAGCTAGTAAGCAACTCAGCGCTGGATTAGATAGCTGCATGTCTACTACGAAGTCCGATAAACGATATATCGGCCGAACTTTCGGTCCGGAACCGGTCGGTTGATCGAATCGGCCGTTTTGTTCGATCCAACCCTCATCAACCTAAGTCTATAACTTCCGACCGAGATGTATCGATCCGAGTGTTTTTCGTGGTAGGCTACAGATCCGATTCAGCTGTCGGTCGGATCCGATCATTCGGAGTTTATTTTCGTAGTAGACCTGCAGGACTAGAATAATGTAAACCGAGCATAAGTTAAATTCAAACACTCGACCAAATATCAAAATTAGCTATCATTACTTCGCGTCGTCTAGATAAAAGAGAAGTTGTTACCTGATATTTCAAAAACCACCACAAACGATTTCGATAAAACGTATATACGAGTATACCTCTAAACTTTATGATTTATCAAACATAAAAGGACCATCAAAATCGATTCATAATTGGCGGAGATATCGCGTAAAATACACACAAACAAAAACAAACAACCGAATCGAGAACCTTCTCTTTTCTAAAGTCGGTTTTAAATACATTTAATTTACCCAACTGTCCTATCTTTCAAGTTAGAATAAATTACACCTTAGAATTAATAATATATATTTAGTAGTGGTGGGACTCTTAGCAGAGTCCATCTGGCGAAGTACCACACCTTTGCTAGTTATTCTACCGCCAAACAGTAATGTGTAAACATTACTGTGTTCCGGTTTGAAGGGCAATGTTCCCAGTGAAATTACAGGGCTTAGAGATATAATATCTTAGATCTGTGGGTAACGAGCGCAGTGCAGTGTGTAATGATTTGCACTCTTCGTGTCCCAATAGCTGCGTGTCACTGTGCTGTTATGTGGCAGGCATGTTGTTTACCATCAGGCACATGGCCTGCTCGTCTCGTCACTCTATACTATAAAAAAAAACATAATTGGCGGAGATATCGTGTAAAATACGTACAATAAAAAAATGGTTGTCTGTAAAGTCGGTTTACTGACGATAGTTGAACTTGACAACGTCTTAAGAAAATACTGATTGTGTTAAGCGCCATCTAGGTAAAACATTCTGAAGCTTTTTGAAAAGCTGTTCAAAGCGCCATCTCTGGGTACATCATTGTACTAGCACAAGTTCTTAACTTCATATCGTCGCTTTTCTAAAACATGGACAGACTCCTTGAACGTAATACACTTTTCACTCACTAGATGGTGCGAAAAGTAATAAGGCGAGGTAACGGTGGTAAATATTATCTATTCTATGGCGGTAACGTTACATGACGTCATGTTTTGCGGGCGTGCAGCCGGCTTCATCGAATCATAAGACGTTATCACGTCAAAAACAACCGAATTGAAAACCTTCTCTTTTCTGAAGTCGGTTTAAAATGCATTTAATTTAAGCCACTTCTTCTTCTTCATCATATCCTCATTACTGAGGGTCGTGACTACCATCGACGTCCTTAACCACTATCCTCCAGGCACTCCTGTCTTGGGCCATCCGTAAGCAAGTTTGGATGTTCGTCCTTGCTGAGGCCTTGATGGTGTCTATCCACCGGGATGGCGCTATTAAGCAACTACCCTATCTTTAAATTTAGAACCAATTACACTTATAGTAGATCCAACCGTTTATTTTCTATTTGACAGCACCAATAGAACGTAACTGCGTCATGTTACGCAAAAGTTCACTTTTAAAATGCGAGGTTTTAAAAATATGACAACTGCTTAGGTAAATTTGCTCCTTGCTCCCGTATAATAATCATCTGTATCAAATTGAGTCCATAAGTGCAGTAGTTTTTTTATAAATTACATAAAATAACAAACGTTTTTAAAAATTTACGTTCTATGGGTGATGTTGATAGCCATAGAACGTAAATTTTTAAAAACGTTTTTTGTTTTATGTAATTTATACAAAAACTACTGCACCTATGGACTCAATTTGTTAAAGATGATTATTATACGGGATCAAGGAGCAAATTTAAGCAGTTGTCATATTTTTAAAACCTCGCATTTAAAAGTGAACTTTTGCGTAACATGACGCAGTTACGTTCTATTGGTGCTGTTAAAAAGAAAATAAACGGTTGGATCTACTATAGAGTGAATAATATCGGCTTACTTGGACACTGCTAAAATACATTATGACTCTAGATTTTTATATATTAAGACATTCTACGGTTGAATGTATTTGATCAATAGAAAATATCGTTTTCTACGTTAAAGTATTTTATTGATAAAAAAAGAAAGTACAACTATTATAGATATTTTGTGTTTGTCACGATTTCACGAAGGCTATTTTATCAACTCACGATTACGACTGTTTGTCTCAATTCAGAACCGATGTTATACAACAAAGCTGTTGAGGCTTAGTGGCGAGAATTACTACCGATTTTGATATTATTTGTTACTAGCGGCCCGCCCCGGCTTCGCCCGCGAAACCTATAGCGAAATTTATAGCCTATATCCTATAAATCACGTAAATATCCAATGGTGAAAAAAAAATGGTTGTCTGTAAAGTCGGGTTACTGACGTTAGTTGAACGTGACAACTTCAACTACGCCTTAGAGCGAGGTAACGCCGGCGGCGAGGTAACGGCGTTAACGGCACATGACGTCATGTTTTGCGGGCGTGCAGCCGGCTTCATCGAATTATAAGACGTTGTCACGTCAATAATGAAATTGGTCTCATAGTTCCTGAGATTTGCGCGTTCAAACAAATAAATTGTTCAGCTTTATAATGTTAGTTTAGACTAGTAGCACCGCCCGGTTTTATCTGTGTAGTTCCCATTCTTATTATTTAGCTAAGATTTTTTTTTTTTAAATAAAGAGTGACGAGATGAGCAGGACATGTGCCTGATGGTAAGCAACATGCCCGCCACATGACAGCACAGTGACACGCAGCTATAGGAACATGAAGAGTCTAAATCATCACCTAGCACTGCACTGCGCTCGTCACCCAGAGATCTAAGATGTTGTATCTCTAAGCCCTGTAATTTCTCTGGAAACATTGTCCTTCAAACCGGAACACAGTCATGTTTGCACATTACTGCTTGGCGGTACTTCCCCAGGCGGACTCTGCCAAGAGTCCTACCACTACAAGAATAAATAATCTATGTGCTACTGCAGACTATAATTTAATTGTATTCCAAATTTCAACCTAATCCTTTCAAAAGTTCCGACGTGATTGAGCAATAAACATCAAAACTTTTGCATTTGCTAAATTAGTAGGATTATTTTAAATAGCCGCGGTTACGAGAAGACTTAAAAGGCGGATCGTCTCATTGGGAGAGCGTTGTAACGAAACTGAATAACACATACCTAGGCTACTTTTTATTACGGAAAAATGGAGACATGAACTACGGGGGTAAAACCACGAGACACTACTAGTAATAATATTACTGGTAGACATTCTCACCTCTAAACTCCTCCGTCTTAAGTGACGCCTTTTAATTTTTGTCATTTTGTTTTTCGATCACACCCTATTTTCATTATTTTTTTTGTGTTTTTCCTGCCTTTAATGGTTGTCTGGAAGAAATCGCTATTAGCGATAAGGCCGCCATTTATGGCACTAGTCATAAGTATTTTTTGTTTTGTATATTTTTTTAATTTTACTGGTGTGCATAATAAAGTGTTTCTGTCCATCTTCGTTGAAATAAAAGTGATTTGATTTGTAACGTCTCAACAACAGTCCAAGTAGGTTTATATTTGAGACAAGTGCACGTAGTGACATTACATCAAATACTCACATCCATTGCGTCTTATAGATAACAGGCACGCAAAACACATTCTTCTGTGATCGAAGTACAACATCTCATCTCATCAACGACTAGTATGATACCGATACTAGTATGATATCGGTATCAAAGGCACCTACGGTACGACCAAGGTTTCGACTGTCGTCTGTTAGTCCAATCATCTTGGACTTAATTAGTTGAAAATCTCATTTAATTGCTAAATATTGGTTGACAATTCACACATAACACCATCTGACCCCAAACTAAGCAAAGCTTGTACTATGGCGGCCAGATAGCTGATATAATACTTACCTACTTAGTTGTAAATACATAGGTGCTTATTATATATACATAGAAACACCCAGACACGGTACACATATTTGAATTCATCACACAAATATTTGCACCATGTGGGAATTGAAACCACGACCCTCGGCTTCGCAGGCAGTGTCACTACCCAAATCTGGAATATTACCACGTAAAAAGTAGTATTTTGTCATCCTAGAGCTTGTATCAAAACATACATACATATAACTGGATGGCCGCAAGTTTTAAAATCAGTGGTCAAAGACCACAGAATAGACTGCGCTACTTTCTTTGCAAATACCTCGGTGTCTATAAGATTTACGCTAATTGTGTGTTTTACAAAATTGTAGAAAATGAAATTTTCTAAAACTTTTGTCTCCAATATTTTTCCATACCTCAAATTGTTTTTGAGATAGAAAGCGGAGAGCGCGCTATCCGATAATCCTGTCGGGTCAATTGTTAGTCTCGATCAAACACTCTAAATTATTGTTATAATATTGATTTTTTTGTCCCCGATTTTAAAATCAGTGGTCATCCACATTACATGTGTGATTTGAGACAAGTTTTAGGATTCCAAAATACTACTTTTACGTGGTAATGTACTAGGTATCTCAATTTTCCGAAGTCAATCCCCTAAATGACTGGGCTAAGTAGGAAAGACGAAGAAACGACCTGACATCCCAGCAGGTCCCCTACGGCCAAAACAATTATCTGATTCTATTAAAGTATTTACAAGAATCGTTCTTTAGATAGTTTGATTAGATATACATGATTGGATAATATCATCGCTATTATTTTTGTATCTAAATTCGCTAAGCCTTGAGCAAAACGTGCGAATAAATAAAAAATTGTAGTGTCATGGGACACCAGGGAAGAACAAAATTAGCAAAATAATTTGCAAAAAAACAAATTGCTCAAATTTATTATTTCTGGTACGATTATTTGAAAAATAAAGTTGTCAACACCGGTAATGGGCAGTTTTTACGCGTTATTTCCGGTATATAATTATTTTTCAATATTTTATCTACATCCTCTCTGTTATTTTTTCGCTAGAAACAGTGACGAAAATATTAATTATCGCATTTATAATATTAGTAAGACTAGCGGTCTACTCCGGCTATGCCCGTGGTACAAACAAAACTCATAGGTATAGAGCACTTATAAAACACAGGGATTTCGTACATTTGACGTGTAAATTGTACATTTATGAATAAAAAACTTTGACTTTGACTTTGACGTACCCAACGGTGAAAGAATGTTTGAAATCGGTCCAGTAGTTACTGAGATTAGCGAATTCAAACAAAAAACCTCTTCAACTTTATAATATTAGTGTATTTAGAACAACGCCATTAGCGATATTAAAAGGTACATTTGGGTCAATAAATAATTAATTATCTGATTCTATTGAAGTATTTTTACAAGAATCGCTCATTAGATAGTTTGATTAGATAGAATATAATTAATATCATCGAAATTCGAAATTAATTAGTGGAATTAGATATTCTGTTGTCAATCAGTAATTTGTACACATTACTGTTCCGGTTTGAAGCGCAATGATTCCGGAGAAATTACAAGGCAATTAGATAATTATTTCATATCCAACTTTAAGCCGCTACCTACTTTAGAATGTCGGTTACGTGAGCATATAAGATTTTTTTTTGAAGAGTTTTTGAAATGAAAACTTATTTTGGCGCGCCACATACTGATTTATCGTGGGCTGATTGAATTCTAGCGTCACGCTCGGGAATGATAAGAAATATTCGGGTAAACTCCGCACACCACACACCATGGCCATTGGGCCATCTAGAAATGCGTCAGCATCTCCCATTGGCTATCTAGAAATGCGTCTGCAATTCTAGATGGCCATGCTCTGGCTCATGGCCACGCCCTCCGGTTACACCCGTGTAGTTTCCAAGTCAAGCTATCAAATTCTGAGTTATACATGTTCACTTCTATCGGCAGTTCATATGACTGCCAATTTTTTTTTAATTGAATTTAGCAACTCCACACAGACTTCGGAGTCCGTGACCTCTGTCATTTGTTTCCTTTTTTTACATGAATCTTGGGTCAAGAGAAGAAAAGGAAATAGGGGGGGGGGGGGGGGGGGAGTAGGGAACATTTTCATTCTAATTCTAGGACTATTTAATTTTCTAAGTCGCTTCCACCACGACTGCATTTCGTAAGTCCCAGCAGTGAGAACATTAAGTGGGCTGTTTTTTGAAGTGAAAACTTCTTTAGGCGCGCTATAGGCAGAATTTTCGTGGGCTGTGAAATGGATTAATCAATCGTCACGCTTGGATATGATAAGAACGGACTCCTCGTAGCTCAAAGACGCGGCACCGTTTCATGGTTGAGTTTCCAAAGACACGGACTAAGACAGTAGGTACCAGGGCAACAGAAACAGTAAAGAGTTTCGATTACCTACCTCCAAACAGCCCAGCGTATATCTCCAGATACCAGGACAACAGGACTTTGAACTTTGCGTGAGCCAATGGGAAATGCTAACGCATTTCTAGATGGCCATGCCATGATGGTCAGGCCACGCCTTGCGGTACATCCGTGTAGTTTCCAAAGTAAGCTATCAAATTCTGAGTTACAAGTTTTCACTTCGATCGGCAGTTCCTACTGCCATTTTTTTTTTTTTATTATTTAAATTAGCCACTCCACAGACACCGGGGTCCGTGATCTTTGTCGTTTCTATAATGGGCTGTTTATATTTAAGATATGTTTTTTGGAGATAATAAATGATTGGCAACTAATTCAATGTTCACGAACTAAGTAACGTTTCCGTGGCTCGACAGGACAGGTGCTCCCCAGCTGACGTCAGCTGTCTCCGAACCCTCTTTTTGTGAATCAGTACAACTGAGACAGGTGGCATGTGCTACAATCTAATATCCTACTAATATTATAAATTACATGTTTGGATGTTTGCTTCTCAGTCGTGTTAAAACGACTGAACGGATTTGGTTGAAATTTGAAGACAGTTAGGTTATAGTTTGAAAGAACACATAGGATACTTTTTATCTCGGGAAAATAATGGGAACGGAAACTAAGCGGTGAAACCGCGAGGCGCGGCGCGTAAAAAATAAATAAGGAGATTCACTTTCAAACATCTTTTGTTTGTCTTTTCCTGTAGTAGTAGTAGGGTTCCTCGGGAAGTTCCACACACTTGCCAGTTACTTATTCTAGCCCCAAGCAGTAGTGTGTATCACATATAACATTTTTTTTTTCAGATTTTCTAATAATAACAAGTACAAAAACCCTTAATTTTCACTCTTCAAGCACAAAACCACATTTTTTTTATTCTACCGCTGTATATATGTGTACATCTGTACAATTGTTTAATTTCATGTATACTTGTTATAAAGTTTCTTATTATTCCCGAGCGTGACACTAAAATTTAATTCACAGCCCACGAAAAATCTGTCTCTGACACGCCAAAATAAGTTTTTCACTTCAAAAATGTGTTTTGTTTGTGTCTCGGGAACTTTGAGTTATATTACTAACTCTTCTACTTTGTAAATCAGTATAAATTGAATAACATTATCTCGCCAGACATTTTATTACGAAATTGAATCATTGATCTAGATACCTAAATAACATATTAAAGTCGCATTCATTAAAATTGTTGAAATGTTAATTTAAAACATCGTATCAGTCAATGTATTATGAGCTAACTTTGTGTTTAATGACTTATTTGCCTTATTTTACCGACTTAATACTTTTTTTCTCTCAAATAACATATATATATCAAATTTTATGCAAAAAAAAAAATATTTTTTTTTCAAAAAAGCTTTTTTTATTACATTAGGTATTTAATAAATTATTATAACATAAATTCAAAAAAAGCTTTTTTTGAATTTTTTTTTATATTTGTTTTTTTTTTTTG
The DNA here is from genome assembly GCA_963693475.1 of Ectropis crepuscularia. NCBI lineage: Eukaryota > Metazoa > Arthropoda > Insecta > Lepidoptera > Geometridae > Ectropis > Ectropis crepuscularia. The sequence goes on along the minus strand of OY856366.1, from coordinate 15,094,616 downwards.
AAAAATTGGGTGGGACACTTGACCAAATTTCACAAGAATCTATCACGCGTCGCGTCGTCTAAACACACGAAAGTCAGTTTTCGTTTTTTGATCATTATTTCAAAAACCGCCGCACTGATGTCGATAAAATTAATACGGGTGGTCCCGTAAACTGTCTGAACCCGTCCCGTCTGAACTGTGATCTACCAAACAAAGAAAGAATCACGTAGAGAGAAGAGTGGGGGAGTCTATATGAGCATGCAATATCTTAAAGAGGCAGACAAATTCATTATAAGCACGTCTAGATTCAAGAGTTTGCATTTTAAATTTAGCAAGTTTGTCGGGATAAGATTGCAATTGACGCTGCAGCCCCTGCCTGTAGCACAGTATGGTTAAGCATTCAGGCTTAGTAACGTTTTACAATATAGGTGTGACAATCAATTACAGTTATATTAGTCTTCCAAATACGTCTTGTTAATATGATAAGCTGCAGTAGATCTCGATATAATATTCATCCAAGTCGTAAAAAGTTTTATCATTGAGCCAAGTTTTCAGTGTGTTTTTGAAAATACTGTTACAGGTTATAGATTTAATATGTACTAGCCGTTACCCGCGACTTCGTCCGCGCGAAATAAATACTAAGGTAACTCAGGCAGTACGTATTTGCATACCCAGACACATTTACTAAAACAGCTTATAATAAAACAATTGTATACAATTTCATCCAAATCGGTTCAGTTGTTTAGATCTGAAAGCGTAAGAGACATTCGGTCCCCATTTTAACTCCAATTTCATCCCCATACAGTTCGAAATTACAAAATTGCAAGAACAAACATTCGTTTGCTTCGTGTCAAGAGTACAAATCATTACCTAGCACTGCAATGAGCTCGTCACCCAGAGATCTAAGGTCTCTAAGCCCTATAATTTATCTGGAAACATTGTCCTTCAAACCGGGACACAGTAATGTTTGCACATTACTTGGCGGTAGAATAACTGGCAAAGGTGTGGAACTTCCCCAGGCGGACTCTGCTAAGAGTCCTACCACTACTATATGTCTATATACTTAAAGAGTTTTATGGTTTTATCTTCAACGATTGGGAACTTCCATATTGACAATATCCCTCATTTCATCCCCGTTCAGTTTGAAATTACAAAATTGCTAGAACAAACATTCGTTTGCTTCGTGTCAAGTGTCTATATACAGAGTTTCATGGTTTTATCTGCAACGGTCGGGAACTTCCATATCGACATTCATCCCCCATTTCAACCCCAATTTCACCCCCGTACAGTTTGAAATTAGAAAATTGATATAACAAACATCTAATTTCTTCGTGTCATGTGTCTAGATACAAAATTTGATAACTTTAAAATAGACGAATTTTCATACAGCCGTTCATCCCTTGTTTCACCCTCTTATGGGTTGAATTTCGCAAAACCCCGTCTTAGCGAGCGCCTACGTGCTAAAAGAAACCTCCATGCAAAATTTCAGATTCCTAGCATTTGTAGTTTCTGAGATTCCTTGATGAGTGACCTTTCGCTTTTATTATGTCTATATACTTAAAGAGTTTTATGGTTTTATCTTCAACGATTGGGAACTTCCATATTGACAATATCCCTCATTTCATCCCCGTTCAGTTTGAAATTACAAAATTGCTAGAACAAACATTCGTTTGCTTCGTGTCAAGTGTCTATATACAGAGTTTCATGGTTTTATCTGCAACGGTCGGGAACTTCCATATCGACATTCATCCCCCATTTCAACCCCAATTTCACCCCCGTACAGTTTGAAATTAGAAAATTGATATAACAAACATCTAATTTCTTCGTGTCATGTGTCTAGATACAAAATTTGATAACTTTAAAAATGACGAATTTTCATACAGCCGTTCATCCCTTGTTTCACCCTCTTAGGGGTTGAATTTCGCAAAACCCCGTCTTAGCGAGCGCCTACGTGCTAAAAGAAACCTCCATGCAAAATTTCAGATTCCTAGCATTTGTAGTTTCTGAGATTCCTTGATGAGTGACCTTTCGCTTTTATATATATAGATTGGTAGGCTATTAAATTGGTAACTAATTAGTTACTTTCTCTTTAATTCCAGATCCAGCGATGAAGCAGAATAACTACAAACGATAGAAGAACTCACTCAAAATGGCGGACAACGAAGGTCCTGTCACCGTCGATGACTTGCCCATCTCTTTCCAGGTAAGGAACTACATACATCCACAGATTACAGAAATGTACACAAATGGAACCTTCGTGAACAACACTGTGAGGCCCGTAAGTCCCCGTAGTAGCCCGTAGTCATGTTGACGTAAAATTGTCAAATCAACGTTCCAAATTACTTGTATAATGTTGTCAGTCTTAAGAAAAAAGTCCCACTATTGTTGTCTTAGCTTAGGAAATCTTCACGTATAATAAACACATCAATTGATATTTTAAAATATTAATATTATTACGGCAATTATGCAAGGATTTTTTGTTACTACTATTTCCATTCTATGAAGAAAATAATTTTGATTTTGCATGCAACTAGAAATTAACTTGAATCGCAAATAATAAAATTAGTGTAATTTACTCGCTTAGATAGGTTAAACAAAAATTAAAACAACTACCTTTACCACCAAACTATTTTTGATAAAATGCAAATAGGCTACCAGTATGTTATAGGTCCAAACAACAAACAAAAAAAAACTGACAAAATAATCATTTTAACAGTTCACTTATTATTCACCTTTTTTTTTGACAAAACAAGACTTTAAAATCAAGTAACCGTTTATACGGTTACTTGATTTTAAATGACATTCTCGAAACATACGTAACGCGTACAAGCTGGATGTCATATCACACTCTCTCACAAGTCACAAGGTCACGGAAGCTAACTCACATAACCTGAAATTTATAACACTCTTCCCATAATAGTTATATCTGCCCCAAGTTTCGGCAGCTTCAAAAACAAATTAAAGTGCTGGCTTATCGATCAAACTTTTTATAGTTACACCGAATTTTCAGAGAGTGATGGCAAAGTCCCATAAAAATGTATACAAAAATTTGACATGGGTCAGTACAATTGTTATAAAAAAACATATTATACTCATATAATGCTTGACAGTTTTCTGTACAATAATTATTATAATACAGTAAAGTAGTCATTTCAAACTTTGAAAATGTATACAATTTGTATACTCTTTCTTTTGTTTTTAATTTTATTTATTGACCTGTAAATTGTACATTAAAGTACTTTGACTTTAATATTTAAAAACTTTACAATTTAAAAATATTTCATTTTACAAACAACGTTATGCATAATATTAACTTCAAAAATATCTTCCTTCAACAAATGTTTTATTTTATAAACCATAATTTTGTAACCAATTTTAGAGCCGTTTCACTTAGATAATATATCGAATGACATTACAATATAATACAAAACACTTTATTGGCACCATAAACAAAGTTGACAAGAAGTAACACATATAATAACAAAACAAAATGGGCACAAAAGGCGATCTTGTCGCTAAAAGCGATCTCTTCCATATAACATTTTGATTCATGAGGAAACAAAATTTGTAATATTTTAGGCAGTGGTGCAACTAACGAAATAAATAAATACAAATTTTAGGATGTATTAATGATTTTGTTTTTTGTACATTTTTATGTCATAAATTACTCATTTCACAAATTTAACATTTACTTAAATTAAATTTGAAATTAAATTAAATTGAATAATACAATGCCCAACAGTTATTTGGTGTACGAGTATCTAAAAAAATATATAATCTGTATTTTACCCTAAATTCAGGGAAAATAATTTCCATTTAGTATCGCCACACTAACCTATTTTCGTTGAGGTGTTGTGTTCCATTCATCACCATAATAATATCGCCTAAATTATATAAATAACAGTAAAAATATTCAAATTTTCCTATGAAATTATATTCCTCTTTCCTTTTTTTATTTTTGGGAACATTGTTTGAAGACACAAAACGGCATATTTTAAAACAAAACTTAAAATCACACGGGACTCCCGTACAACACGGAAGTCCGTTTCATACTGACTGGAGTTTGTATTTGCTTCGGCGTTTGTATTTCCTTTGTCTGCTTCAGTAGCTCTGTTCTGCGCGCTCCATCTGGTTTTATTTCTGTAATCTGTGCATACATCATAAATACTAGTTTTTATGCTTGTGACTTCTTGTGCCAAGAGCTTTGATTTTTTTTTTAAATAAATATGAAAAAAATAGACGAGACGAACATGACATGTGCCTGATGGTAAGCAATATGCCTGCCACATAACAGCACAGTGACACGTAGCTATTGGAACATGAAGAGTCCAAATCATTACCTAGCACTGCACTGCGCTCGTCACCCAGAGATCTAAGATGTTATATATCTAAGCCCTGTCATTTCTCTGGAAACATTACCCTTCAAACCGGAACACAGTAACGTTTGCTCATTACTGCTTGGCGGTAGAATATCTGGCAAAGGTGTGGTACTTCCCCAGGCGGACTCTGCTAAAAGTCCTACCACTACAACAATACGTCGCTGTTGCCTAAAGAACTACATTTGTCGAGATGAAAAGTAGTCGTAAGTGTAAATCCCTGAAATTTATGTGATTTCCGAATTTCAGCTCGATTGCTTCAGTAAATACTTACGACGTGATTGAGCAACAAACATCATTAACACTTTCACATTTATAATGTTACTAAAAGCGCCCCGTGGTTTTGCCCGACAGTTATATATCCCGATAGTACTTAGTGGTAGGACTCTTTGCAGAGTCTGCCTGGAGAACTATCACACCATTGTAGTAGTAGTGTGTAGTTAGTAATGCGAAGACATCACTGTGTTCCGGTTTGAAGGGCAATGTTTCCAGTGAAATTACGAGGCATAGAGATATCAAACATCTTATATTGTCTCTGGGTGACGAGCGCAGTACGTTCCAAAAGTTGCGTGCTGCTGTTATGGCATAGATGTTAGGCATGTTTCTTATCATCAGGCACATGTCCTGCTCGTCTCGTCATTCCATAAAAAAATTGAGATAAAACCCTATGCGATATTACTGACGCTATTCCGTGTTTCAATGTTCAATACCTCGGCTCAACGGATGCTTGTAGTTTCTCTAAAGGATTGCATTTATTTTTTGCATTATGAAATAATCCGTCAGAGAACTAAGGTCACCGACATGGCTCAGCGTATCAGCGAGCTGAAGTAGCAGTGGGCTGGTTATATCTATCGCAGAAGCGCGGAACCCATATGGGCTCGGCGACGGATATGACTCATCAGATCATAAGAACGTCTAGATTGTGGAATGCGTTGCCAGAATAGAGTTTCTCCGATAGTTACAATCTTATGTTCAAATCGAGAGTGCATCGGTTTCTTCTAGGTAAGCACGCTCCATCGAAGATCGCATCGTCGCTTAACATCAGGTGAGATGGCGGTCAAGTGTAAAAACTATATTACTCAAAAAAATGTGAACAAAATACGAAAAAGTTGACTCTAATTGAATCTACCCTCAAAAATTTGGAGGTTAGTTTTGACAAAACAAATCATAACTGAAGGTTTATCAACATTTTTTTTTTCTCTCGGCAGGAGAAAAAAAACTATAAACTGGTGAAATAATTGAATAGAATTTGTCTAAAGGTCTGAATTTGTGTTTTTGATCACGGGTTAAGATTTTTTTTTTAAATTAAATAAAAAGTGACGAGACAAGCAGGTCATGTGCCTGATGGTAAGCAACATGCCTGCCACATAACAGCACAGTGACACGCAGCTATTGGAACAGGAACAGTCCAAATCATTACCTAGCACTGCATTGCGCTCGTCACCCAGAGATCTAAGATGTTATATCTCTAAGCCCTGTAATTTCTCTGGAAGTTTTTGCCCTTCAAACCGGAACACAGTAATGTTTGTACATTGCTGCTTGGATTGGATGGAAGTACGCCCAATGTGCGTAGCCTTGTCGTAGTTAATCCTGTCCACTTTCACATCACATTAGTCTGATAATATTATTGTTTTGTTATAATCGTGGACCAAAATCGTCCATGTCCCACATTCCACTTGTTTAGTATGTATGAGGTACCACATTTATCTGTGACGTCACTTCCTGTCTGCCGTTTCGCTCCAGTTGGGCGGCAATTTACTGCGTTCGTGGTTTTAGTTCAACTAAACTATCTGTGGATTGGGTGAGGGAGACACTGTTTTATGTTTACATATTTTGTAGTCCTACTCTTTGAAGTTACGGCTGGTCTAGTCGGAAAGGCAACTGCCAATCCGGAAGCCCCGGGTTCAATTCCCACGCGCACCACTATCTTTTCGATGTCTTGTGCGTAATGACGCTAACAAACGGTGAAGGACATCATCACAAAATCGCCATTTTCCTAAAATCTTTCAATGTCATGCATCATGCATCACACTGGGCCAGCGTGGTGGATTATGGACTTGACTCTCTCTTTGCGAGACAAGGCCCCGAGTGAAAAACACTTTAATACAACTTAATTTAATCTATACTATCTATACTAATATTATAAAGCTGAAGAGTTTGTTTGTATGTTTGTTTGTTTGAACGCAAGGATCTCTGGAACTACTGGTCCGAATTGAAAGATTCTTTCTTTGTAGGATAGTCCATTTATCGAGGAAGGCTATAGGCTATTTAACATTACGCTACTATCAACAGGAGCCGAACAGGAATGAAAAATGTAACAAAAACGGGAAAAAATATTGCTTTTTGAGAGCTTTCGTTGCGTGACAGTATGTCATATTTTAAGGTTGCGTCATTAGAACCTAAAGTAACCGAATTTGTTCAAAATTTGAATTGGTGCGATCGATTTTCGATAGATGGCGTAGCAACGCGCGCGCGTTCAGCTAGTACATAAATAAGATTCAAGTAATTTTTATCTGATTGAAAATCGAATCCACGACCAATGACTCAGTAGGTAAATATATTCCCTACCAACGAAGCCATGACTAAGCTCGTTGACTACACTTAACAGCAAAAGTATTTTTTTTAACCTTAATAAGAGATGCATGTGACTTGTAATTAGCGAAAACCTACATAAGTAATTACACACACATTTTTAAAGTTAAAACTTCTTCAGGCATGTTGAACTTTTTGGGTGAAGAAAAGTGGCCGATTTCACATCATCGTTACCTAACACGTTTTGAGATAGTAGTGCCTATAACACTAATCTAGATAGCCATGCTTAGCAGACTTATCTAGATGGCCATGCTTACAATACTAATCTAGATCGTCATGCGTATTTTTTTATACTTTTATGGGCTTACACTTTACCGCTATCTTGCCTGATGTTAAGCGACGATGCGGTCTACGATGGAGCGTGTTTACCTAGAAGAAACCGATTCACTCTCGATTTGACACATAGATTGTAACCAACAGGGAAAATCCACTCAGGCAACGCATTCCAAAGCGTAGACGTTCTTATCACAAAAGTAGAGTCAAATCTCTTTGTTTGTGTCTTTGGAACATCAACCATGAAACGATGTAATATTTATAGCGTATAATATTAATCTAGAAGGCCATGCTAATCTAGATGGTTATGCGTATAATACCTACTAATCTAGATGGCCATGCTTATAAGACTTATATCTATAGATGTCCATGCTTTGAAGATTTATCCCAGACTAGCATCGCCCTCCGGTTTCACTCGCGTAGTTTCCAAGGTAAGCTATCAAATTCTGAGTTATAAGTTTTCACTTCTATCAGCAGTCCCTATGACTGCCATTTTTTTCAATTAAAGATGTACGAACAGTAAATATACATATATATATATATATTAGGGTGTCCCTTAAAATTCAATGTCAATATATTTTTACGCATACCTTCTAAAAACTTTTATATGGACCTAATATAGTACAGAAATAAATATTAGCCCGATTTATAAACGATAACCCGTGCCGACTTGAGTTTTTAACTTGTCCATACAATTGCGCGGGTGCAGCGCTGCGACCTGTTACTGCGAGTTTCAATTGTCATTTCATACGTGATTTCTAACATTATTAGTGCGTTGTTGTTTATTGTGTGAAGATGTCTGTGGAATTACGAAGTGATATACAAAATATTTACCTTATCGGACTGCCAAGCCACCAGATAAATGGTGCAAAATTACCATCTAATCGACAAGTTCTCACCGTTTTATGTTATAATATACGTGAGGTCAAGCTGACTGTTAGTGAAAGTGCGATTCTTGTTATAAGAGAGTGCATTATATTTTGGGAAAAGCCAGAATTCCTACAAAGGCATTTCCTAACTGCGTGAAGAAACTTGTTGATTTATATCATGTTTGGAGGGAGCTGCAAAAAAACTGTAAGAAAACTCAGGAGACGTTCAAGAACCGAGAACATAATTTTGTAAAAGACCTTGATAACTTGTTTGATATTGCACATGCTGATGCCTTCAACAGAATGAAGATAGAGGAAGACAAAGATTTTTTAAGGAAACAGAGAGAGCCAGGTCGACCGGGATGCTTAGGTGGAACTGACAAAACATTGGCGGAGAAAGAAAAACGAGTTAGGCAAAAACGATTGGAAGAAAAGGGAAGAAAGGTAAAACAAAGAGAGCTATTGGCTATTGCATGTACTTCTTCGGTAGATAGCTTGGAATGTCTGGAGGATTCGAATGAGGAACAGATTTCGAATTCTGTACTTAGTATTCAGATTCCTTGCCCTGAAAAAAATTCTAAAAGAGGCACGAAAAATTTCATTACTCCTAAACTGGTAGCAGCTTTAGATCGATGCCAATTAAACATAAGAGACTCAGTTTACATTCTCCATGCGGTTGTAGTAGCGCTTGGTCTGAACACCGATAAAGTACAGATAATGTGCTGCGATACAACAGCTTAAAATACTGGCCGTTTCAGTGGAGCTTGTGCTATTTTGGAGCAGACTTTAGAAAGGGAATTACTGCTTTTTGCTTGTCGTCATCATTTTTATATGTTGGTCTTCAAAGCTGTTTTTGAAACCAGGGTAAAGCAAATTACAAGTAGCCCAGATATTCCAATTTTCAAAAAGTTAAGAGTATACTAAACCTTGGCTCGAAAGTACAGTGTCAATTAAAGCACCTAACCAAGACTTATGCTTTTTGAAAGCTCTAAAAGAATATGAAAAAGTAGACGCGACAAATTCCAAGGCATCCACAAGCAAGTTTGTTCATCATTTATGGTATTTGTGTGAAGAAGCAGTCATGTTATTACTCTTTGATGAAGAAGTTGATTTCAAAACCAAGACAAAAACGATTAATAATTTAAACAGAGATGAAAGTTCAGATTCCGCCAAACGCTATATCCCATCGAAGGAAGAAAATACGCAAAATTTCTTTAATAAGCTTAATATTTTCTTGTTTCTTTTTTCAAAGTTTCGTGGCTTAGTGTTTGCTTTTTAGACTGTTTTTTCTTTCTTTCAGATATTATGATGATGGATGATTTTGTGACTCAAAGAAGCAAACAATTTTCGACTGCAGATCGACGACAGTTTTCTTCGGGAGGATGTATCTTCTTGGGGTGACAATACTACTTTTTTGGAAGCTAGAAGACGAATAAGTTGTTTGAAAGGTCGTAAATGACACTGCTGAAAGAGCTGTTAAATGAATGCAAGATTTTAATGGATTTATCACGGCTGAAGAAGAACAAAAACAGTTTTTGTTGCGTTGTGTTCAGGAACATAGAAATCTGTATCCAGACTGTAAAAAAACTACACCAAAGAGAAGTCACCCTAATGTATTATTATTATAAATTGTATTTAAATAAAAGTTTGTGTTGATCTTATTTTGTAATTACTCATATTTACTTTATTTGTTGCATTTTAATTATTTTGGATCAAACCAAGATGTCAGGCCAAAACACTATTTTCTAATAAACTTTAGAGCTCGGTCGGCACGGGTTGCAATCATGCTACAAATACGAAATTTCGTATTTAAGTATATTTTAGCATTCATAAAAAAAGTAGAGGGTATGCGTTTCGAAATTCAAAAAAAAATTTTTTTTTGCCATATAAGGGACACCCTAATATATATATATACCCAGTAGCCAGAATTCTAGATTTTATATTAGATTAATTGTATTAACTACTTCGATACACATCTACTGTAGTTATTTATCAAAAAAACTCGAGATTTCGGAAAACTTGACTATACTGTAATATTTATCGAAAGATATTATGTAGATAGCTAAATCGGTTTTTAATACTCTGTGATTAAATTTCTTGGGTGTGAATGTCAGGAAGTGTTGAATGCACAGCTCTTTAGAATGTACTCATCACGCGAACATGACGCCTTATGATAAGATAGGAAAATTATATAGACTACAGGCCCGTGAACAAAATTTACGTATCAAATGAACCACCAGGAGACCTATTATTCCGCAACGCCGTACAAAAATTATGCGACAAGGGGAAATATAATGATCGAGGGTTGCAACCCTCCCGGTTGCATCTTCGACTATTTGACAGCTTACAAGTGACGGCATAGTGCTGAATCTTATTACTTTATATCCTTCTATCATCCTACATAGGTCTCCTGGTGGTTCATTTGATACGTACATTTTGTTCACGGGCCTGTAGTCTACTACATTAAAAGCCAAAAAATAGGAGAAGAAAATAAACTTAAAAAAAAAATGGCAGTCATAGAAACTGCCGATAGAAGTGAAAACTTATAACTTAGAATTTGATAGCTTACCTTGGAAACTTCACGGGTGTAACCGGAGGGCGTGGCCTCGCCATCTTGGCATGGCCATCTAGAAATGCGTCAGCATTTCTCATTGGCTGATGCGTTTCTAGATGGCCATGCCATGATGGCCTGTCCACGCCCTTTCAGGATTTCCCATTGGCTGACGTATTTCTAGGTGGCCAATAGCCATGGTCCCGAGTTTACACGAAGCTTTCTTATCATACCCGAGCGTGACGTATGAATTTAATTCACAGCCCACGAAAAATCTGTCTAGGCGCGCCTAAAGAAGTTTTCACTTCAAAATGGTATTTTAATTGAAAGCCTTATCGTTTATAGTTTGGAGCTACCTCTTCCAGACAACCGTGCACGGATAGAATGATATGACAGACATGGCTCTTGAATACATTTACGTTTGATATAGTTAATCAATAACAAAGAAACTTACGTCTAGACTACAGGCCTGTGAACAAAATGTACATAAACCATAAGGAGACCTATGTAGAATGATAGAAGGGTATAAAATAATAAGATTCAGCACTATGCCGGCATTTGTAAGCTCTGAATGCTTGTGAGAGTGATTTTCAGGGTAAATTTGGTGATTTGATTATGTACGGCATTGGTTCCATACAGTTTCAATACATCTTCAAATCCATTATTTTGCAACGCCGTACAAAAATCATGCGACAAGGAGAAATGATCGAGGGTTGCAACCCTCTTCAACTGCACTCAGTTGGACAGCTTACAAATACCGGCATAGTCCTGAATCATATTATTGTATACCCTTCTATCATCCTACATGGGTCTCTTGGTAGTTCATACGACCCATAAATTTTGTTCACGGGACTAGTATATCAGTTCAAATTTAAGAATATTGAAAAAAAATCCTTTTTTTTCACAAACAAGCAATGACGAAAATACAGTGCTTAAAAGTATTGTGGATCATGAATGTATTGTTAGCTAGTAGCGTCCCGCGGTGTTACTCGTGTAGTTCCCATTCCCGTTTTTTTTTTCGAGATAAAAAGTAACCTATGTATTTTTCCAGACTATTATCTAACTATGTTTAAAATTTAAGCCCGATCCGATCATAAGTTAGGATGTGATTGAGCAACAAACATCGAAACATCCAAACATTGACATTTTTAATATTAGGGGCATTTCACGCCAAGTGGACACTGGACAAGCAAAAAAATATAAGGTCATGAATTTTGTTCATACCCTGCTCAGTTACATACGTATTTTTAGTAGACGTGGGTGTGTAGTACAAACATATTTTTTTCATGTGATGTTCTATTACCGAGTTATACGCTTTTAAAAAATTAGTTTTTAATTACATTTTATTTAGGCTTAGTTTTACCTGCAAAGGGTAAAATCATTGTTTCTATATCTCCTTTGTACAACATTTTTGAACAAAGTTTACGCAATCAATATTTCTGATTCTGATTCTGATTCTGCCACTTGACCAGTTAGTAGTGACTCTGCTAAAATAAGTACAGTTAATCCAATTACCCAACAATAGCAGGGAGAAACAGGCACCGACGATGAATAACACATACTCTACACCATGACCGGCCTTTGTATGGAAAGTACCTAGGTCTGATTGGATGCACTAGGCCGTGACGGATTCATTTGGGGCGTATATCCTATACACGGAGTATACACCAATTTATGCTCCGAATAGGGTTAATAGAATATATGTATATACTTATAATAATGTGCTGGCTAATGCTGGCTTACTTACGCTTTACGCTGGCTAAGTTACGGTTGATCTAGTCGAGAGAGAACGCAGCGACTGCCAATCCGGAGTTCCCGGGTTCAAATCTCACGCGCGCCTCTTATGTGCGTAGTGCTAACTTAAAACGGTTACCTAAGGCAAACATCTTCAGGAAACCTGACTATGTTTACCTTACCTGTTCGCGCCTTTGGGATGGATCGGCTAAGTATCAGCTTGAGGCTCTGGAATCGATCGAGAGGCGTGCCAAAAGGAGGCAAAGGCGCTTTTATATACCTACTTAACTAGTCATATTTATTGAAGTGAAAACTTCTTTAGGCGCGCCTAGACAGATTTTTCGTGGGCTGTGAATTGAATTCATTCGTCACGCTCGGGTATGATAAGAAAGCTTCGGGTTAACTCGGGACCATGGCTATTGGTCATATAGAAATACGTCAGCCAATGGGAAATGCTGAAAGGGCGTGGACAGGGCATCATGGCATGGCCATCTGGAAACGCATCAGCCAATGGGAAATGCTGACGCATTTCTAGATGGCCATGCCAAGATGGCGAGGTCACGCCCTCCGGTTACACCCGTGTAGTTTCCAAGGTAAGCTATCAAATTCTGAGTTATAAGTTTTCACTTCTATCGGCAGTTCCTATGACTGCCATTTTTTTTAAATTTACATTATTACATAGACAATAGCAATATTCAATATATGTAATAGCAACATAAGCTACAAAAAGTGCTGAAATGAAGCTACTTTTTCAAAGCGATTGCTAGAACTAACGATTGAGTCGAGTTTTGATTAACTAGGCATAGAAACACCGAAAATAAATATTTGTATTAATCACACAAATCGGACCCACGGACCTACGGTTTCGCAGACTTAGACCAACTAAGTCACTAGGCATACCAAGCCTTTTGTGCACAAAAATGGTTTTTAATTTTAAGTTTATTTACTGTTTCTGTGTATTGATTTTTGTGGTATAATAAAGTGTTGTATTGTATTGTAATCATTTGCATTGCAGGTGAAATACTTGGGCCAGAGCGACGCCCGAGGGCTATGGGGCATCAAACACACGAGAAAGCCGGTCGACCTGATGGTGGCAGCCGCCAAGGCGTTACCTCCTGGTAATTATTGCTTTTTTTTTCTTCGATAAATTTGTTATTGGCCACTGCTTAGCATATTAGTAATTATATTCAGCTATTCTACTAAGGTACAATTTCGCGCGGAGACCGCGACCGGAGACCGCGACAGGCACTTTACACTATGAAATTGTATGGGCATCAGTTCGCGCCGCGACCGCGACAGGAGACCGAGACACACACGTGTCGCGGTCTCGGCACGAACTGGCGCCCATACAATTCCATAGTGTCAAATGGCTGTCGCGGTCTCCGATTGCGGTCTCCTGTCGCGGTCTCCTGTCGCGAACCTGTACCTTGGAATTTTCTTTTCTATTGCGTTCTCCATAATTTAAACAGTTATTGTTTTCTGATATGTTTTTGTATTTCAAATTCCAGGTCAAATCCTGCCCATAGTGCGACTCACCATCACAGTGGATGGCGTACACCTCGAAACTATTAACCAAGGTGTGTTAAAAAAACAACAATTACCCTTTGAAATTTTTCATGAACTGTCAGTCATGTTTAAATTTCCATTAATGTCTATCATGTTTTTTTGTATACATAAGCAGCCCAGTAAATTTTTCTCCACTCATGGAACTCGAGTCCTTCTTTCGCAAGGAGAGAGTCAAGGTCATCATAATCCACCACGGTAGCTCATTACGGGTTAATGCATGAGCATGACGCATCACCTCGAAAGATTCTTGAACCATGCCGGTTTTCTCACAATGTTTTGGTTCACCATCTTTAAGTATTGCATTTTTTATGCACAGGGCTTCTAAACGACAACGGTGCCCGTGGGATTCAAATCATGGCCTCCGTGTTGTTTTTTGCCATTCTCCCTACGTAAAAAAACCTACGTACTTATTAAGTACCTAAGTATTCTTCTTTCTTCTTCTTTCTTTTATTTCATCAATATTTTCGGTGTAAAAATCATATTTTTAATTTCCAGGCACGAAACGAGAAGAATTCGAACACATGGCGGTATTCTTCAACATCGAGTCGATATCGTACGGCGTCCAGGACCTGGTCTACACGAGGGTGTTCTCCATGATCATCGTGAAGGACAACGCCGACGTGAAGGGGCTGAACCCCTTCGAGTGCCACGCGTTCGTCTGCGAGAGCAGGTTGGTATTTCGTCTACATGACCACAGCTTAGCGGATACGTGATAACCTGTTAGGTGTTAGCTAAATGAATGTATCTGCAAATAGTCTTAAAATTTTTCGAGTGCCATGCGATCGTCTGTGAAAGCAGGTTGGTATTTCGTCTACTTGACGACAGCTTAGCGGAATGAGTGACAGCAAATAGTGGACTTAAATCCTTTCGAGTGCCACAAGTTCAAAACTCGCAAACAAAGACCTATCTTGCGAGGAGTGACACAAAGAGACGTAATCTCTTTGAAATTGTTCTCAAACCCATTGAAGGATATTTTATGAGCAAGACGCAGTAGGCTGGATCTGATGTTATTCGTTCACATCTGGGTAGCGATTCTAAATGCGATTCCGAATGGTTCGGAATCAGAATGACAATCAATGTCATGCTAAACAGATAAGGCAAATGCCGAGAGAAGAGATTCCGTGTCGGATGCAACCGAATGGATTTAGAATCGCTATGCAGGTCCAGCCTCCTGCGTCTATACCTCGAATAAATCTAGCGCAAAAATATCTCTGACATTTGATTTATAAATGATATTATAGAAATAGTCAAAATGCGTTTAGTCAACATTTATAAGGAACGCGTTGAAAATAGTCAGCAGTAGCCTAGTTGACGTGCATGTCTTTCTCGTCCTGTTACGCTATAGTTACTAGAATTAAAAGATTTAGCATTTCTAAAAAAAGATTTAAGCAAGTCAATTACTTACGAAAAAAAAATTGTTTAACAATTTGGATGACTAATAAACTTCAGCAGTTGATCTCACAATAACAATATCAATAGGGCTAACGCATGTAATATCATTTCAATTGTATCGACTAGCTTGTCTACATTTAGAATATCGAAATCGAATTTCTGCTCGAAAAACCATCGCTTCAGGCTGCCAGACTTTTTCATTTTGTAAAATAGTTAGTTTGTCCTAGTTTGGCTTGTTCGTCTAGTAACATAAACAATAGAAGTGGACATCGATCGTCTGGCTCGTATCTGTCCTTATCACGTGACCCGTCTGATAAAGGTAATCTATGATGTACAGAACGACATGGGATAGGATTTCGCAACGCACTCTTGAGATAAAACTAATCTAGAAATCCCGTGAGAATTTTGTATGTACATTCCTTAAATTTTTACTGATCTAGATAGCAGGTATACCTACACTACCTACGCCGGAAGTATCAAATTCAGTAATGGTAAAGGTCACTCAAATCTTATACCTTTAAACGAGCAATTCTTGTACCTATATAAATATGTATATATATATAGAATCTGAATCTCGGAAACGGCTCGACGGAATTTCATGAAATTATGTATGCAGGGGATTTCGGGGACGATAAATCGATCAAACTAGGTCTTATTTAAAAAAAACGCATATTATGCGCGTTTTTAGACAATGAAAAACTGTCACATTAGACATTAGAATGTGAAGGTAAATTTCGTCGCGTGACGTGACAGCATAATTAGCTCAGACGGGAAGTCCGGCGCACATAGCGGTCACGAATTAGTAGCTCCGGGTTCGAATCCAGACGGGTTTTTTTTTTCAATTTGTTTTGTTTTAAGAAAATCTATTTCTTGGAGTCTTTTATCTGTAGGTATCTAAGTATATTTAGTATTTAAACCGAGCAAAGCTCGGTCACCCAGGTACTGATATTTTATTTGTCGTAGATGACTTTACAGGGCATAGAGATAAAACAACTTGTGTCTTTGGGTGACGCGCGTCATATTCAAATAGCTACGTAATACTGTGCTGCAATGCCGGATTTAGGGGAGGGCAAACGGGGCATATGCTCCGGGGGCTCCACAACAGACACTTCGGGAAAACAAAAACAAATCTCGACAGTAAACATCTTTTACGTCTAACTTTAAACCATTTGTAGTCCGGGCTTTTGCTTGTGAAATCTTAACCTAGGGGGGCGGCGGTTTCAACGTCCCCAACGAACTCCGCCCCGGGGCCTGCACACCTCTAAATCCGGCCCTGCTGTGGTGTTATGGGCAGGTGTATTGCTTACCGTCAGGCACATGTCCTGCTCGTCTTGCCACTCTATTCTTTTAAAAACTTAACTTGAATGATATAACGATACACTATTAACTTAGTTATTTACGCCTTGTAATCTTACTACCAATTAAGCTACATTCGCTATCTAGCAATGTGTGTGATTTGATGTGTCTCCGTTTCAGAAATGCTGCAAGACGGCTAACATATTCTTTAGCTGCAGCCTTCCAAGACTACTCCAGAAGGGTGAAAGAAATGCAGGCGACACCAGGTGATTATATTTCATTAATGTTGGCAACACTCTAAACTTTACAACGGTTTAATTCTGCTCCGCTACTCACCAGCCAGGTCTGCACCTCCGTGTTTGGGGTATAATAGGACAGAATGTGATAAGTAAGATAACTTGCCTCAAATACCTACACAAAATTTGTTGTCAGCTCTCGAAATACTATATCCTATTAATATAATACATTACCATATTCTACTAATCCTTAAAATGCAAAAGTTTGGATGTTGATGATGAATTATGCCGCAACGGCTGTACAAATCGGGTTGAAATTTACAACATAGGTAGTTTATGGTCTGGAATACCTACACATATGATACTTTTCATCACTGGAAAATGCGACGCTCTTCCTGCTACATATCAACGATCTGTTGAAGCCCGGTATCTTTGGGTACGCAGATGATAGCACCGTTGTAGAGAGTTACATATCTAGAGCGAGAACCAGAGGGCAGCAAACTCAGGTACTGAGAGAGAGTCTGAACGAGCGTTTTAGCTTGACCCTTGTAGCGGTGTCTAAATGGGGCGATGCCAATCTGGTCAAGTTCAACGAGAGTAAGATGCAGGCGTGTCTGTTCTCCGCTAAAAGAAGAAAACGTATGTTTTTTTATTTTTATTTCTGTATAGAAATAAAAATAAAAATACGGGAACGAGAGCTACGCGGATGAAACCACGGAAAATTGCTAGTACATACATTTATACACACATTTCGATACACATAGCTACACGAAAAGAGAGAGACATACATACAACATCACCTCACTTTCAAAGACCCCTTTATATATTTATGTATGGTGGGCTGAGAAATAAGGCGCTATAAAACATTTATTTGTGTATTTTCAGAGCTAGACGAACGGCCGCCGAGTATGAAAAAGAAATTCGCTATCGACCTCCGAACGCCGGAGGAGATCGAGGCAGACTTGGAGACTGAAGCATAGCCAAAGAAAAGAGAGACGCGCATATTTTTTTTAGAATTTAGTCTTAGTGCGGCTTCAGCGTTCAGCCAATTGTAGCTTTGTTATGAATTTTGGCTCGCGTGGTTCAATCAATCAACAGTATATAATACATATGTAAGTACATATATATGAGCGCTTATGAAAATAAAAGTTTTAAAAATTGATTGATTCTAAAATTATAAGAAAAGAATATACATATATACTAAGAGCATATCAAACAATAGTTAATTTTGCTTAACTCTTATTTTACATAGATATTTTCGCTGACAAATCCTTAAAAACGGTTTATATATTTTCAGTAAGACCTCATTGTTTTTTTTTTAGTATTTTGATTTGAAAGTTCGCCAGACTTTCGACTTGTTCTGCCGAAATTATTGAACTACCTACATTGCTTGTTTACAATGTTTTTCAATAATCGTTGCATAGGTATAATAATAATGGCGTCATCATCGACCATGAGTTGTAACGAGGAGTCCTACAGACCCATAATAACTCCTTGGATTGCATTAAGTAGTTTTTTTTAAATTATGACTCAGCGCAATAAAATATATTTTAATTTCAGTTAGTTTAGCCAGCATTAATTGATTTTACTTTTAAATTTGGCTTCCCACTGCACGCCATTTTATTTTAATTCTTTTGTTGGTCAGGCGTGGTACGCACATTTTGCTACCAGTTTTTTTTATATACCTACCTAGTAGTTGGCCTCGCGCGTCTAATGAAATGAAAATGTCACCGAATGATTTAATCTTAAGAAATTTGAGTATAATTTCCAATAACATAATAGATCAGGCGCTGGATGCAGTTTAGTGTGCAAAATATGAAGCCCGTATTCGTTGTACGGTTTTGTACTCAAAAAAGCATGCAAATTATGATTCTGGATGTTGCCAGGTGTAGTGGGCATTTTTTAAAAATATTTTTTACAAAAGACGGACCGACCTCGACAGTTTTAAAGAAGATTGGAAGACTTAAAGTCCTCTGTAGAGGTTCTGGACCGGGAAATTTTAAGGGGGGCGAGGTTTCTCAAAAAATATAAAACCCGAAATAATAATTTATAACTAATAGTAAAAGTCAATGGAGGCTCTCGGAGGTCGTTCTTAGGTACCTAATTACCGAACACGCGGTCCAAATCATTAAAATACTAAAAATGGGAACCAAATCATTATCGTACACAATATTTTAGTACATTTTTGAGATGTTTGTATAGATTATATTTAGTGTTTATGAAAACAAGATTACCCAGAAATGGTCTACTTTAGAAAGTGACTTAGAAGCGCTTTCAACGATAGCGTCGTCGCTAAACATCGGGCAAGATGGCGGTCACATTGTAACCTCTAATTGTGAAAAAAACTGAAATATTACGAAGTAAGCAAATAGGCCTGTCTAAGATAGTCTAATTTAATCTAATAGATCAAATTTTCCCCAAATCTGCAATTTTTTTTTGATATGTGAACTTGATAATTATCATTGACAAGTCTTGTAAAACGCATGATTTTAGAACACAATACCGTCCTTTCGAGTAAGTGGACCTTTTCTGCATAAACTTGTTTATTTAGGAGGCAGAATGTACCAAACTTTTACTTGTGATGTATCTAGGATAGATTTAGATTGATAAATGTAATAATATAAAAGACATAATAGTAACATTAATGGATGTTTATTTTGTAAGTTATTTATAGAAGTTTGTTTTGAAAATATTATAAAATTATCACACTATGTAGTTTATTTTAATGTTTTAAAAAAGAACCTGCCTTTTGTAATTCTGTATTCCCACTACTAGGCTTAACAGCTTGCATCCGGAAGTAGAGAGTTTAAGGTCTAAGCCCTAAAACACAAAGCTGTCTAAGTGCTGATTGGAGGATGACGCATCACGATGTTTTCCTTCACCGTTAAGGCCTTTGGTGAGAATAGTGTTAATAAGAGACCTTGAACAAGTAACAAGAAGTTACGACTGGTCTAGTCGGGAGAACGGCGAGGTTTCCTCACGATGTTGTCCTACCGTTGTAAGTAAGCGGCATTACGTCATGACTCCAAAAATTCAATGGTGCGCGTGGGTTTTGAACCCGGGGCTTCGGATCGGTAGTAGCCGTTCTCCCGATTAGACCAACCGTAACTTTTTAGTTCTATAAAACATTAAAAAACAAACAATTAATTCATACTTTTAATTTCTTCTAATAAGTTCAATACAAATACAAACTCTTCACTCGTTCTTTCAAATTCTTTTTCGTTCTCCTTCACGTAATCCCAAAAGTCGTCTTCTAGACCGTTCTTGGCAGACTCCTCCATCATCCCTAGAAGTCTTGTTGTAGAAAGATGTAGAAGTACTTCAAGAAGAGGCTTTCTAGATGAATCGATGTAAACTTCCTTGAGACTCTTGAACCAATGTTGATGGTCATATTTGGTGACCATTGCTATGTATTTTAAGGCATTATGTAGCTGAAACAATAAGAATATATTGATTTACTAGCAGCGCCCCACGGTGTTACCCGCGAAGTTCCCGTTCCTGTTGTTTTTCCGGGATAAAAAGTAGTCTAAATGTTCTTCCAGACTATAATCTATCTGTGTTCTAAATTTCAACCCGATCCATTCATACGTTAGGACGTGATTGAGCAACAAACATCCAAACATTGACATTTATAATATTAGTAGGATAACTAATTTTCCACGGAAAAAATAATACCGCATTCAATTTAAAAGTAAAGTCAAGAGTAAATTTGAATTTTTAAAGTGAAAACTGCTTTTGGCGCACCGCAGACAGATTTTTCGTGGGCTGTGAATTGAATTCTAGCGTCACTTTCGGAAATGAAAATAATTTTTCGGATGTATTCGGGACCATGGCCATTGGCCATCTAGAAATGCGTCAGCATTTTCCATTGGCTATCTAGAAATGCGTCATCATTTCTAGATGGCCATGCTCATGGCCACGCCCTCCGATTTCACCTGCGTAGTTTCCAAAGTAATACATTTCTGATTTATTCGTTTTCACTTCTATCGGAAGTTCCTACGACTGCCAAGTTTTTTGTGTAATTAACTAAACACGATGTTCTAATGAGACAACAATGTAGGATGCAAATGTCATGGGCAGAGCCTTTATTAACAAAACTAAAATACAATGAAAACTACACTACGCTACATACCTAACAACTACTTACACTAAGCACACCTGAATTATCCATAGACCAATGAAGGTCTACAGATAATCAAGATGTTCAAGCCCACTACCAATCGGAAGCGTACCCAGCATGCTGGCGGCATTACCACGCTGAATGGCATTGGGTAAGCAAATTTTAGATTTTTATTGATATAGGTAACAAACACCGCTACACTGATATCAATGGAACCTACACCCGTGTCACAAGTCTCGGGATCTACTCGGGATTTCTCTCTCTGTCACACGATAGACCCGGCACCCGGCACCGGTGTCTTCAAGTCGAGAGTGAATCGGTATCTTCCAGAAGCACGCTTCACGTAGACCGCATCGTCGCTTAACATCAGGCGAGATGGCGGTCATGTGCTAACCTATTAGTAGTAGGGATTCGAGAGTTCTGGCCCACCCAAAAAAGTTCTAACTCACACCCCTAAAGTCGAGTCATGTCAACCTCACCGACTAAAAAAAAAAAAAAAAAAAAAAAAAAAAAAAAAAGTTTGGTGTCATTTTAGGGGTTTTCGGGGACGCCCGATCGATTGCAGCGATCCGTTTTTTGATATCTCTTCAGGTTTCCGAGATAGGATTTCAGTTACAGGATCCACTAATGAATGTCTAATGAGAGGTGCTCATTAGCCCGCGTGAGCTCGCAGTCCCATTGTTCTTAATTAGGGTGGTCGTTATCGCGTAGGGTCATTAACAATGCCTTGTTTACTAGTTAACTTTTATTTAAAATAGTGTTTGAACAAATTGTATACCAATATATCATTTATTACTGTTTTATCTGGATCAAATATATGCGTCAAATCCAACATGCTGTGGCTGTGGAATTTGTAGTACAAATACACCAAGCAGTATTCGCCACAAACTGAGCTCCAATCATTTTGTATCCTTTTACTATTGAAGCCCCACACTCTACAGTTTCTGTTTAGGAAAGTCTTGTGAAAGCCCACAGGTGGTCGACCGAACGAGTCAAAATATTGTCCGATGTTGTTATCATCTATGTGGATTGCAACCCAATGCGATCCAGGTTGTGTATCAGAATCGAGATTGCTAATTAAAAACGTAGGCGCTTCGATGTGAACAGGTAATCGGTTCGCAGCATAAACGTTATTTTGTAAACTCCAGTGAATTTTATATAAGCATTCCCTGATCTCTATGGTGTTCATATTTGTATGTATCACTTGTGTCACCTTCAGGAAGTAACTCTTGTGAATGTTATGTGCTGAATTAACTATACACTATTTATAGACATCTCAAAATGAAACAAGGCATGTGTTATACATGTTTTTATTATTCTTACAAACATAAGGTACAACTAAATAATATACAATAGTTATTCTACTCTAACTACTATAGTCTACAATGACGTTCCGGTTCTTATCTATTTCAATGACATTATCAAACTCTGCGTACACAATGCAGTTGATAGTCTGGGAAAGAGCAGATTCGAAGCGTACCTCTAATCTCACGCTTCCGTTTCTTACTAAAGACCAATGACTGGAATTCGCTGATAAATCTGGAGTCAAATCAAACGCTAAGAGACAATAACCTTTGGAATAACTCTCTCTAGATATTCCATTACCGTCGTTGAGAAAATGTATTCCTGTCCCAGAGAATAATGTGTGGTAAGATGTGGTAAATATATTACTCTCGAATGAAGGCTGCAATGCTTTAGAAGGTATTTGCTGACCATCGATGTACAAACAAAATGAACTCATATCATAATTCTCGAAATTAAATGGATTTTTAGTAAGACTTCCATTGAATGCTGCATTATTAACAAACCCAACAATACACCTTTTGGGTACTTGTCCCAGAAAAATATTGTCAAGTGTTTTTCCCTGAACCCCCGATGGTATCGTCAAAACTTTTACTTCGGCTCGAGTTATGGGGTATTTAGCTGTCGAAGATGCTAAAACCTTTTGATGTGCAAGTAAAACAGTGGGATTGATTCGAGCTCTACGAATAATGAGAGTTGCATCTGTTATGCACACCTTTAACTTTAAATCATTCGAAGCAGCCATTAAGTTAAAAGACTCTCTGGAACGAACTAACTTAACAGACATGTCAACGCCGTTTATCAGAAACTTTTCTTGATTGAATAAGTCACCATGTAAATGTCCTATCATTTCGATTTCCTTACTTTCAGTAGCAAACACTTGTCGTTTTGCGAATCCTTTATTACTCTCGTCAGATGAATCCATTTTTCCAGATGTATCTTCATACCAAAGACTACAGGTAAGGTGGGAATCTTTGGCTGCTGGAGCATAATTGAGTAGAGATTCAATGTATGCGCGATATGCATACGTATTATTTGGAGGTGATACGAGTTTTTGATTCAAATAAACATCAAGTTGGTTGAACAGTGAATGTAGCCAGTTATTTACAGGGGCTACCACGGCCGATGAATTTAATTTTGATGAATCTTGATTCAATATTTTTGCTTTCACATGCAACAATGTGTGTGATAAATCAATGTAGTCGTCACCCGCTCCTGGGACATGAAATTCTATTGGTCCATCATCAGCAAGAGATGAAATTGGTTTATAGTGTATCCATATTCCACTTTCAATACTTGTTTGTGTTGATGGTAAAGCAAATAAATCTAGTTCTGACTTAATGCATTCGCAGGAATGGCTATGTAAAAATGACATTATTGTTCTGTTTATGAAAATATATCTTTTATATTGTTTTTATTTAATTTTGATTTCTTTGCAACACCTTTCAGTTTAGCAACCGAAGGAGAAATGAGTGAAGATGGACGTTTGTTCTTTTTTATATATCCTGAACCAGACATATTGATCCTATCAATTTTACCATCTGCTTTTCTTTTTAAATTCGAGCTTGCTTCTTTGAGACGGGACTTAATAGAATCCTCCATAGGACGCGAACCAACCATATCAGATAAAAGACCAACTCCTGCATTCAAAGCTTCTTTTCCAATGACTTGAGCTCCACTTGATAAAAGAGGTAAAATAGATCTAAATAATCCACCTAAAAAACTGCCAATACCATGTCCACGTTGATATGGGACTCCTTTGTATATGACTCCTATACCAGACCCAGCTTGTCGTGAATAATAATGTTCATAAGGACAATTTGTATTTATAGATTTAAAGTTCATAGTTGGATTTTTCTAAAGTGTAGTTTAATACACACTGTCCCAAACTGGAATGGTATTTTTTGTCCAGTACTTGTTCTTATATCTATTTCAATCGTATCAAATTCCCTCCGCATTACTGGTAAATAGTGAGGAGGTGAGAAAACGTGCATTTTATTAGCCCCATATATGTACTTCGAAGGGTCTAATGGTATTATTCTCAGCAACGGAGTCATCACATCTCCAACGATTTGCGGTTCAATAATATCACAGTAGACAAACAATTGCGGTGGAAGTCCTAAATGTAAATTAGCCGGACATTTTCCGAAACCTTTTTCCACAAGGTTCCTGTTTGGTTCAAATCCGAGTTGAAGAGACAACTGAGGTGACAATGTTATTGTCTTTATATTGGTATCCATTACTGAGACATTGACAAATTTTGATAATTCATCATAGCGAAATTTTATTTTTTCTCTAATATTGTTTAAGGCGCTTAGAATATGATTGATATTGTCATAATTTGTAGCCGGAATGTGGGTTTTGTAGTACACCGTAGATGGTTTGTTTTCATTGGGCATATTCATTAATTTAGTCACATATACTATATTTTCATGTTCTTGAACAGTGTACATCGTACAAGGATACTGAAATTCAACCACACCGACGTGCCATATTCCTTCTAGTATTATTGACTTGGGTAGTTTTGTAGAAAATCGAGTGGTTTTATTATCAGGAAAATATTCCATTGAGCTATTGCTCAGTAACGTTAAATAAAAGCTTTCTTTCATCATATCTGATTTAAATTAGATACTAGAACCCAACTGTTGAATTTGTCTGGATAACCTTTCCACTTGACTAACACTTCTTTTCTGGGACCAGATCGACGAGATCGAATTATTTTATCTATTTTATATGATGAAATTGGGTCGTAACTGACTTTTTGTAATTCTTTTTCATAAAACGTGCCAACGATTGGCTCATCTTGCAAATCTTTTAAAGTATAGACAACCCATGGAGAGCGCTCTATTATTGATGTTACTATAAATATTTCATCACTCCAGTTAGACTCGTACCCTTTTTGAAATATATGTTTGTATTTTGTGATTCTTACATGGTCTCCTATATGCAGTTTTGGGGGTAAAGTTGGTGAAAGTTTGGCTTTTGTCTGCCTATCGTATAAATTATCCCAAACAGTCTTAATATTGCTCGAGTTAACATCACTTGGACACATTTTTATACTAGAATGATAGCTGTGGTTGTACCCATATAGCAAATCTTGGAGAACGTCAACATATCTATAAGTATTTTTGTGAGTAAAATATCGCCACATTCTCGTTTTCAAAGTTCTTTGAAATCTCTCTACAATACTTGCTTTAATATCAGGATTGTTAGTAGTATAGTAGTTAATATTTTTACTTCTAAAGTATTTCTGTACATCTTTTGAAACAAATTCAGTACCCTTATCAGATTGTATATGAGTTGGAGTAGCATTAGCTTCGTTAAATATACTTTCAAAACAATGTTTAACTGTTTCAGAATTTTTATATTTCAAAGTTCGGGCATATGCATATTTAGAAAATACATCAATAACACACAGAATGTAATTATAACCATCGTTATATTTTGAATAAGTTCTTAGATCACTTAAATCAGCCTGCCAAAGTTCATTAAAATTTGATAGAATGTATTTATTCCGTGGGAATCTTTTACGTACAGGTTTGTGTAATGTGTAAGTCTCTTGAGACTGCAACCACGTCTTCACTTCATTTTTTGTCATGTCTCCATTCATTGCCTTTGTTAACTTATCTATGCTACTATAACCCGCCGGATGTGAAGCATCATAATATATTTCATAGATACGCTCTAAGGGGTCCATAGCATTGTCATTTAATATGGAGTCCATTTTTCCCAATCAAGTTTTTTACTAATATTTTTACGAATCTTTTTTACGTACTTATCAGTAGGAGTGCAAAATTCTTCTTCGGGTGAAATTTCTCCAAGATCTTGTAAAGTTATTTTGTTTATATATTCAACTCGCTTTGGATTACCCAAATAAATGAGTGGTATTTTAATATCTTTTAAAGCCTTGGCAAAAGTTTCCCACCCTATTGGGTCACTTCTTTTAAGTGGTCTAACCAAATCGTTTACCAAATCCACAATATTGCTTCCAGGAATTGTTTTGTCGTCTATTACTACTGTACCATCATTATTCCATCGTATTTTATTTTTGCTTTGTGAGAGTGCTTGTAATAACGATTCACCTTTGTTTGAATATGATTTAGGTATTAACTTCAGAATTTCACTTGTACTGTAATGAGATTTTTCCGTAGCTGTTACACCTTTTTCGATATTGACACCTTTTTCTTGTAATGTCTGAGTGGAGACTGCACCTTGAATCTGATTTTCTTGTTTTATATCTGCTATATTTTCAGTATGTGTTATTATAGGTAGTTCGATAGGTCGACGATTTTCTTCATTGAAGTGTAAATATCTTTGCAGTACTTGTAGATATAAAATAGATTTTTTTCTATCATCCATCTTGCTTTTTAATATGTTGTTCATTTCAGTGTCTAATCTGGAGGTTGGGCTTTCGTCACTGTTCTGCATATTTATCTTTTCTAACAAAGTTGGTTCAATAAGCAGCATCTTTTTAGCATGATCCATTTTTAATTAAATTAAATTACCTATCAAAGTACTCAATATCGAACCCAAAATGATAGGTAAAAAGGCACCACCTTTTTGTATTATAACGTTTTTTCTAATCTTATCGCACCCTTTGCGTACTAATTTACGAAGTACTGTTTTGTATCTATTTAACTTTTTCTTCTTTTTCTCCTCTATTGGTATCTTACCCTGCAGAACGTTGTGAATGCATTCGCATATAACATTTATTTCTTCTTTATCACAAGATTTTAAGAGAGCTTTTCTGTATTTTGGTTTAAGTTTATGAAGCGCTAACAACAACTCTTTATGCGTATTAAGACACCGCGACATTATTTGTAAATGATGGGAATTGGTTGATTCTTTGCATATTTATACCCCTTAGTAGGTACGTAAACTTGACAATATCCGTTAGATGGAAATATGTTTGTTTTGATACGACACATGTCATCAGTATTTTGTTTCAAGTCAATCATTAAATATCCATGTGCATCTTTGGTTGCATCTCTGTATGCATCTTCTATAAACTTTGGATTTTCTGGTGATACTTGACGTGCTAAGTACCGGATCTGAGTTTTATCGCGTGGGTTTTTAAAGTAAATTATATAGCTTGAATTTAATGAAATATCTCTCTGCCCTTTTCCTTGATGAAATAAATTTTGTGTTATATAAAACACACTTAAATTTCTATGATGACTACCCTTAGTGAATATATCTACTATGCGTCCATCAGATTCCCTCATAAGATCATCAATTATTATTAGACTAGGCTTTTTACCATCAAACATACTAAGATCCGGCAATCCCTGATAATAATTTACACTTGGTAAGTTATACAAAGGTTGCATTTCATCAAAACACCATATTATTTGAGTAAAGGTACTACTACAAATATCTTGAACATATTTAATAAAATTTGTAACAAAATTTGATTTTCCACATCCACTGGGGCCTGCTACTATGCAAGTGAATGGGTGAACAAAATGAAACATCCTGATACGTGTTATGTCTAGAGGGTAAGGTGAATAAATAAAAACATATGGTAAGATACATCCAATTTTATTTCAATCAAGTACAATATACCTATCTAACTTAAAGCTAAAAATAGTCTTCTTATAAGTAACTTAAACTGAATACATAACTTATCTACAATAATTCTATACAACTCTTCAATTACTATATTTACAATAAAGAACAATCAAATATTATTTACTACATACATCTTATACATCTTACATAAAAATTAACATATTTTACAACATTAAAAATATCTACATATCCCTTAATTTGTAGTGCCCCCATGCTAAAGTGCTGACATTGTCGGGTAAAATATACCTTTTTGTATCAGTAGAAGATAAACTTATTTTGTTTATTTTTTGTGTGTAAATGGTGTGTTTTATTGACCTGAACCGGTACATAGTGTCATATTGTATATTTTTTGAAAATAGACATGTTTTATAATTATTCATAGACATCTTTTTTGTGACACATTTATTAATTCCTTTGGCTTTTGTTGTCAATTTATCTTCAGTTTGAATTGCATACATTTTAGATCTAAGTCCAACAAATTCTTTTACAATTTTTCCATTATTTTCATCTTTAAAAAAACCTAACCTCTTTTTATTAATTTGTTGATATTTAAACATATTATCAGGTACATAGTCAGAAGTATCGAAGCGTAGGGATAGGTCAGGTTTAATATCTTCATAAAAGTTGTCAGTAAAAACTTGGTAAATCAAACTGTCCGTGTCGGTATACAATAATTTACATTTTTTGTCAAATTTTGCTAACATGTAATCGTAATGAAACTCATACATTAATGTTTTGGATATGTCTAAAATAGAAAATCCTAAGTAAATTGGTTTGTTATAACACACTTTAGTTTTGTTTAATTGCACTGCCACTAAATTTTCAGAGAAAATCGATAAACTTTTAAATTCTGGTTTTGAAATTAAATCTTGCACACCTAAACATTTTCCACAATTCTCCCAGTGATTGAGTAATTTTACATTTACTCTTTTTTCAACGTTTTCCATAGTTTTTCCAAATACAGAATTATTCATTAGTTTGAAAAAATCTTTATCGAAATCTGATGTTGCTTTTGTTCTTAAGTTTGTATTTAGATCTATATATTGTTTTAGCCATGGACTTTGACGAAATTTTAGTATTCTATGAATTTTTGTGACTTTGAGACCCAGTTTTAAACATTGTTTTAAATTAACATAATGAACTATGTATTTATTTTTGTTGTTTAAATTTGGTATCAGTTTAATTTCGTTTGATTCTCCTGCTTGTATATTTTCCGGACATAATGGCAAGTCTGAATGCAAATCATGTAGTTCATTGGGGTACTGCAAATCAACTTCTAATACAAATCCATGATCAGAAGTATCTTCAACATTGTAGTTTGTATTAGGATTCACCCACTCAAAACCGCCTTCTGGTAAAAATTGTGACATAGCCCAACCGTATAAATTATTAGCGTCAAGGTACGTCAAATAAGATGAGGGTAAGTTTTCGTCAAAATCATCTAGAAATTTATTGTTAGCCTTAGCATGTCGATGACTACATTGAGAGACACCACCTCTGATTCCTGTTTTTATGAATGCAATTTGATCAATGTCTGTCAATAATTGTAATTTGACCTTTGTTTGTTTCATCATAGCATCCCAACTTAGCCCAGGTGCTGTATAATAGTGAGCAGGATCTAACCCATAGGTTTTTAAACAGAGATTGCGGAAATTTTCGAATACATCTGTTAGTAACAAGACATCAGTTTTAAGATATAAGTTAGAATAATCCAACATGTTTTGACAACCAAAATGTTGCCAAACATCTTGAGCACGACTGTAATCGTCATCGGAAATATGTGAGTCAGTCAGTGAACTATAAAACTTATCTTTACTTGGCAATGAGTTGAGCTCCAAAGACTGGAAAGATGACATAAATTCGTAAGGATAAACACCTTTTATACGAAGACGATCAAAATCAGTATTGTCAGAAAAAACTCGTTTGAGTTCATGAAATTCATCATCTTTTAAGTTTTTAGCTAATTGATCGAGACTACACGAAAGGAACTTATATGAATCTAGGAATCTCAAACTTACTTTTTGATTGTTTACTATCATATGTTTTGTGAAAGATATATACTTTTCTTTATTTTGAGGTATAAGATCAATTTCACCCTCATATAAGTTAAGTGCATGTACAATAAAATGTGCATCGTAATTGCTTAAGTTATGTAAAAAAATGGGAATGTGTTGTGGTGGACGGTACTTCTTTTCACATATTTCATGAGCGACACCAATGAAATCCCCAGTTTGCCAATCAAAAGTTAAAACTTTTTCATCGTTCAAATTTGTTTCACAAATATGACAAATTTTAGACGTAGCTATTTGATAATTTTCTTCGTTTGATAAAGGTTTGGGAGGTTTTTGACGATGATTATGTTTACATATTTCCTCCAAATCTTCATTTAAACATTTCATAAACTCTTGAGCACAATTAGGGCCACTATATGAAACATATTTGGACAAATTGTTATCAAAAGAGCATTTGACGTAATATCCAAAACTGTAAGGTACATGTTTTTGAACGTTGGTGGTAAATGGTTTTGAATAATCGCTTGTATCTGTACGACTTGACTCTGGATTTAAAAGTGCTTCAAAATCAGCATATATAACAAACGGAATCTTCATAGTTTTTTGGAAGTTATCAAATTGTAACTTATCATTGGGGACTGTTTGACCGAACCAATTTTTTGATGAATTTTCTCCATTTGGTAAAATGGTTGTGATGTGTGTGCAATCTTTTTGTTGGTGGGTTACTAATCTATCTCTTGTGGTAAAACTTACTAAACAACCATCACATATATGCACTGCACCGTTTCTAATAGATATTTGAGAGCTTACTAAACGCGATAAATTTTTGATGTAACAATAATGTCCAACTCCCCCGTTTTGGATGTATAGTAAATTTATGTGTGTACATTTTCGTGACTTTGTGAAGTATAAGGGACCTACAACTTTATGTTTTCTTGTTTTGTTATCAAATTCTAAGCCAAAAACATTGACACTTATATTGTTCTGTTGTTCTATTTTTGATATGGCTATTAATTTCACTGGAAAAGATACACCTTCAAAATTAAGTTTATTTACATGTCTACTATATGATGTAGGACGGTCTGAATGTTTGTTAACCGGAAACATTGCTGAAAGAATTGCCCATTTGAAACACAAATTATCGGAATTTTTTACATTTATGATGGCTTTTTTGTCCTTAATGTCTTTGGGTAAGTCAATATAGGATGTGCCACGCAGAGGGCTAAACTTGTTAATGTTTAGTTCAATATATTTTATATTTAACAAACTCCAACCACTATCTTTTCTTTCAAATTCACTTATTTTGTTTGTCAATGTGTCTCGCAAGGATACCATGAAAACATTGAGGTTGTCAGCTTGGGTTATAACGAAGTTACAAGTTTGGAAATCAAAACTATTAAAAATATTTTTGGATTCTTGTTTGAAATCAGCATGTAAAACACAGTTTATTTTTAAAGAACTATGAGTTTTTACAGCATCATCAATCAAAAAGAACATTTCATTTTTTATCGAATCTAAGAAAATTTCCGGTGTTTGAAATATCAAATCTGATTGTGGTTTGCTTTTTATTTTGTAAGATATAATACGATTTCCAAATGCAGATTCAATTACCGAAACGTTTTCAAAAGAATTATGATTTTTCAATAAATTATTTTTGTGAAAATTACTTTTAGTATGTTGTGCATAATATTTCTTATTAACTAATATGTTACAAATATCACATTGTACCTTATCGCTACTAGTATCGGAAGTGGATGCTTCTTCCTGACGCAGTCTTTTAGCATCGTTGTTGGCAGCTTCGTTGGCAAACCGTTTCAGTTCTCCCCTGGCTCCCCCGGTCTGCTCTCCGAATGAAGTTGATGGTTGACTATAACAAAAAGAAACTTTTAACAAAAAGGATAAAATAAGCAAAAACTGGGTGAGTGTAAAAATGCATTTTTCTAACTTACTTTTCATTGTTTTCTACCAAGGCACAGATTTCGTATAAATCATTGTCATACTCGGTGTCAAAGAGTTCAGCTTCTTCCACTTTCTCACATAGCTCTATCATATCTATTTCTTCACATATTTCGTCAAGTTCAAATATATCAACCACTTCACTGCATTCGAAGCCACTTTGGTTTTCACTACTCACAGACTTTGTGAAAAACACACTAGTACACGTTGATTCCATTTTTATGTTGTTGCCTCTTCGAAGTTAGTTACAAAAATGAGAACTTATTTGAATTATCGAAAACTATTTATACACTTCAACATAGGACATAGACAACACTAATTACTTTACTATAGAATCTTTCCCAGAAAAATGTAGTGAAATAAAGTAATTACAACTAATTAACACAATTATTATATTACACTGATAACATAATGAATGTACAATAGAATTTAGTTAGTATTGTTAAAAAACATATTTTTACTCGACTCTGTATTCGATATTTCTTTGGTAATATTGAAAATAGTTTTTTTAATGCTCTCCATGTTCTGATTTGCATCATTTGCGTAGTATTTTATTCGCGTACTAGCATGTTTCCACCGTTGTGTGGCTGGTATCTTTGATATAGTTTTTATGTCATAAATTTCTATTTTTATGAGATGCGTCGATGAGGACATGTCATCGCGATTAGTCGATATCCAAGCAACACCGTTTTGTTGCGCTCTTGATACAGATGAACTTTGTGATGCTTGTATCCTCTTTTTGCTTTTATTAAAATTGAAAAAAGCGTCTAGGTCTTCATCTCGTTTTCTTTTAGGCGAGTCTTTTTCCATAGTAAGTTTGTCTGATGTACTCGTATCATCATCAGACAATGTAGAGGGATAATAATATTGTTTGAATGTATTTTCTTCAAAAATGTTCTGCAACAAGATTTACAAACTATAAAAACTACAAAAAATTAAAAGAAAGAATTTCTCATTCAAGACATGCAATAAAAATTGTAACAACTTACCTCCATCGTAAATATTTTGTAGATTTTCGTTAACACAAGCACTGAACAAAGAACTCGTCTCAAAAACACAACTGTGAAATAATGCAAGAAAGTAACAATGATTTGCTTTTATACTTAGAATGAGTTATCTTATCACTTAACACTAACGAGCTGGACCAAGGTCTACCTTCCGTTAATTGCTATCTAAATGAGTTATTTAATCACCAATCAAGAAAAGTTTCTGCTAAACGGCGTTGACATGTCTGTTAAGTTAGTTCGTTCCAGAGAGTCTTTTAACTTAATGGCTGCTTCGAATGATTTAAAGTTAAAGGTGTGCATAACAGATGCAACTCTCATTATTCGTAGAGCTCGAATCAATCCCACTGTTTTACTTGCACATCAAAAGGTTTTAGCATCTTCGACAGCTAAATACCCCATAACTCGAGCCGAAGTAAAAGTTTTGACGATACCATCGGGGGTTCAGGGAAAAACACTTGACAATATTTTTCTGGGACAAGTACCCAAAAGGTGTATTGTTGGGTTTGTTAATAATGCAGCATTCAATGGAAGTCTTACTAAAAATCCATTTAATTTCGAGAATTATGATATGAGTTCATTTTGTTTGTACATCGATGGTCAGCAAATACCTTCTAAAGCATTGCAGCCTTCATTCGAGAGTAATATATTTACCACATCTTACCACACATTATTCTCTGGGACAGGAATACATTTTCTCAACGACGGTAATGGAATATCTAGAGAGAGTTATTCCAAAGGTTATTGTCTCTTAGCGTTTGATTTGACTCCAGATTTATCAGCGAATTCCAGTCATTGGTCTTTAGTAAGAAACGGAAGCGTGAGATTAGAGGTACGCTTCGAATCTGCTCTTTCCCAGACTATCAACTGCATTGTGTACGCAGAGTTTGATAATGTCATTGAAATAGATAAGAACCGGAACGTCATTGTAGACTATAGTAGTTAGAGTAGAATAACTATTGTATATTATTTAGTTGTACCTTATGTTTGTAAGAATAATAAAAACATGTATAACACATGCCTTGTTTCATTTTGAGATGTCTATAAATAGTGTATAGTTAATTCAGCACATAACATTCACAAGAGTTACTTCCTGAAGGTGACACAAGTGATACATACAAATATGAACACCATAGAGATCAGGGAATGCTTATATAAAATTCACTGGAGTTTACAAAATAACGTTTATGCTGCGAACCGATTACCTGTTCACATCGAAGCGCCTACGTTTTTAATTAGCAATCTCGATTCTGATACACAACCTGGATCGCATTGGGTTGCAATCCACATAGATGATAACAACATCGGACAATATTTTGACTCGTTCGGTCGACCACCTGTGGGCTTTCACAAGACTTTCCTAAACAGAAACTGTAGAGTGTGGGGCTTCAATAGTAAAAGGATACAAAATGATTGGAGCTCAGTTTGTGGCGAATACTGCTTGGTGTATTTGTACTACAAATTCCACAGCCACAGCATGTTGGATTTGACGCATATATTTGATCCAGATAAAACAGTAATAAATGATATATTGGTATACAATTTGTTCAAACACTATTTTAAATAAAAGTTAACTAGTAAACAAGGCATTGTTAATGACCCTACGCGATAACGACCACCCTAATTAAGAACAATGGGACTGCGAGCTCACGCGGGCTAATGAGCACCTCTCATTAGACATTCATTAGTGGATCCTGTAACTGAAATCCTATCTCGGAAACCTGAAGAGATATCAAAAAACGGATCGCTGCAATCGATCGGGCGTCCCCGAAAACCCCTAAAATGACACCAAACTTTTTTTTTTTTTTTTTTTTTTAGTCGGTGAGGTTGACATGACTCGACTTTAGGGGTGTGAGTTAGAACTTTTTTGGGTGGGCCAGAACTCTCGAATCCCTACTACTCCTATTATACTTAAAAAAAAAGATCATCAAACTTCGAGAGTGGTCGTGACGTCACTCGTGGGTAAAAATCGTACCCGTGGGTACGATTTTTTTTTCGTAACTTCTAAACGCTGCATCTTCGTCATTTTTTGCGTCGTCAAAAGAAAAAATACGTGCATAATATTGTTTTGCAATCTGACTGACGGACTAATTAGTTTTTTTGTGGATTGTACCCTATTAAAATTTCACTTCAATACTTACATCATACAAACCTCCCTGCAAGTCATCTAAGAACTCCAACAATTCGGTCAACTCTTCTTTGGGTATTACTTCGGGTTGTCCTCGGACATCCCACGCGCGTATTCTATGCCCTGATTCTTTGATCAGTCTCTTGCGTTTCTTGCCATTCGCAATTGTTATACCTGAAATACCAAATTAATTTTGTAGGTATATAACTAAATTATTGAAATTTAGCCTATGTTATGCCAGACGATTTTGTTTAAAATAAATAAATAAATATTGGTGGACAATTCACACACAACACCATCTGACCCCAAACTAAGCAAAGCTTGTATGATGGCGGCCAGATAGCTGATATAATACTTATATAGTTTTAAATACATACTTATTATACATAGAAACACCCAGACACAGTGCAAACATTTGAATAATTAAATTAAAATGTTTAAAAAAAAATACAGTCATAGGGACTGCCGATAGAAGTGAAAACTAATAACTTAGTATTTGATAGCTCACTTTAGGAACTACTCGGATGTAACCGGAGGGTGTGGCCATGACAATAGCCATCTAGAATAGCTCACGTATTTCTAGATAACCAATGGGAAATGCTTAAGCATTTCTAGATGGTCAATGGCTATGGTCCCGAGTTCACCCGAAAATTTCTTATCCTTCCCGAGCGTGACTCTATAATTCAATTCACACTTCACGAAAAATCTGTCTGTGGTCTGCCAAAAGAAGTTTTCACTTCAACATTGTGAGGAAAACGACATTTTTTTTAACATTTATAGGTTTACACTTGACCGCCATCTCGTCTCATGTTAAGTGGCGATGCGGTTTACGATGGAGCGTGCTTACCTAGAAAAGAACCGATTCATTCTCGATTTGAAGATACAAAGATTGTAATCATCGGGGAAAACCCACTCAGGCAACGTATTCCACAGCCTAGACGTTCTTCACAAAAGTAGAGTCAAATCTCTTCGTTCGTGTCTTTGGAACATCGACCATGAAACGATGTCGTTATTTCGAGCTACGAGCATTCCGATAGAAAAAAGAACTAGGCGGTATTAGATCATGCAAATCAGTCGCACACTCTCCGAAGTGTATCCGATAAAAACCCGATAGGCTAGCAATTTTGCGGCATGCTCTTAAAATCTCTCGAGGTCATCTGTCATTCACCAACCCGCGCTGGGTGCGTGGTGGATTATGGCCTAGACGCTCTCCCTGCGAGAGGAGACCCAGAGTCCCAGCTGTGGACTACTTATACTACATTTAGTGGGCTGTTTATGAGGTTACCTCTTCGTGCATCTGCCAAACTCTCTTGGACCTGGTCTCGAGCGTTGGAATGGAGAAACACGATATATTTCAGCAGCTCCATGTCTGATGGATGAATGTCTTCTTCCTTCTGAAGTGATGCACTGAAAATAATTGCAAAACATTTATTGAAGTGAGAACTTCTTTTGGCGCGCCATAGACAGATTTTTCGCGGGCTGTGAATTTAACTCTAGCGTCACGGTCGGGAGTGATAAGAAATCTTCGGGTAAACTCGGATTCACAGTCGATATAAAACGATTCATCTCTGTACCCTGTTATTTCTTTGGACACTTTGTCCTTCAAACTGGAACACAGTGATGTTTGCATATTACTACTTGGCGGTAGAATAACTGGCAAAGGTGTGATACTCTTTGCAGAGTCCACTTGGGGTAGTACCACACCTTAGCTAGTTATACTGCCGCCAAGCAGTAGTGTTCAAACATTACTATGTTCCGGTTTGAAGGGAAATGTTTATTATCTTAAATGTGCTTTATGTATACTAATATTATGAAACTGAAGAGCTTGTTAATGCATACGCTAATCTCAGGATCTACTCAACTGATTTTAAAAATTATTTCACTGTTTAATTTAAAAAAATAAAAACAAAAAATGTTGTCCAAACATTAAATCCAATTTTTAGGGGTGAACAACCCTTATCACTTAGGGGTATGAAAATAGATAGATAGTAGCCGATTCTCAGACCTACTAAATATGCATATCAAATTTGGTAAAAATCAGTAAAGCCGTTTCGGAGGAGTAAGGTAACTAACATTGTGCCACGAGAATCTATGATATAAGAAGATATACTGACTAAGCATAGTAAGCGGTTAAAGTTAAAAACGATATTACTTACACCATCTCATCCATCTTTTTAATAGCCGATTGGATATCAACAGTCGTTCCCAACCAATCATAGTTTCCAAGAGCTTTATTATTTTCATGTATCATGTCTCCCAAAACCTCTTCATATGCACCTAATTCACCATTATTGCTATTTCTAACAGATCCTCTTTTACTATCTCTATCCATTCGTTCTAAGTGTATATAAAGTTCCAAAATTTCAGCATCTTCTAAATATTCTGCCATATTTTTCACGATTTCAAATTCAGCTTTTTTGTCGGGTTGTGTGGAATTGAATAGATGGTTGGCGACCTTTAGCAGTTCTCCTGGTGATGTCCTGGATCTAGTGAAGTGTTTTCTTGGTTTGTAATATTTTGTGTCCGTTTGTTTGTCAGGCTTTTTGTAGATGTCTAGAATTTGTTCTAGAGTTTTAATTTCTTGGTATGGTTTAGGATGAATTTTGTTATTTTTGTTGCGATCATAAATTAGTTTTAAAGGATTTAGTGAGTAGTATTTTGTGTGTACGTCTTGTATGTATGAATGTTTCTCTTCTGTATCTTTAGTTCTTTCTATGTTTTGTTCTGAGTCTTTATTGTCATAAAATTTAGCGTTGTTTTCTGTGTGTTTATTTCCTTTTGGTCTATGTCGATAATATATAATATCATCATAAAAAGTAGGAAGTGGTGACCGCAGAACATTCGTGGTCTTTACGGGCACGTTATCTGTAACAAGTATTTAAAAGCTTGTGAATACAATATAAATAGTAATAGCTTAATGGATTCTAGATCTAGGAAACCCGCATGAACGTCAGACAATGTTTCAAAGTGGAGACGTACGATTCTGACATCACCACAGTGAAAAATATCTTCAGAGAGGAAACTGACATATTTCAAGAAAAATATTGTTGAACACATAAACCTCCTCTAGGTCAGCGTGATTGGTGGACTATTATTACTATTATATGGCGTTGCATCTCTCCTTCCGAGAGAAAGTCCTGATTAACATCAGTCGGAACATATAGTGGTTAACTATATGCTAACTATGCTATATACTATGCTTAAGAATATATTATCATCATAAACTGTGTCCACAACTACACCAATTAACTGCCTTGACTAGTTTCCACATCCAAGCCTTCAGAAGAACATTATTCTTCCAAGTAAAAATGCTGTAAGCGAAGAAAAAGTGCTACCACCTCCGACAATGATTTGAAGAAAATATATTTGTTTCGACGGTCACTAGGGCTACGCAGACAACGGAACGGGCTGGGCCGGGGAATTTAACCATGAACGATAGATCAATGAGGATTGTATATTGCCAACGCACACGGTGGACAAAATGTCCGCGCTGCAAATGCCTGGCTGCTGGCCATGGATTACACAAACCAGCTTGCATGCAGTAACGCAGATGGCTTCTGGCTTGCTGAGGCCGATTGATATTCACTAGAAGGAACGTCGTGAATTAACGCTTCTATTCCTCGTGTACGTTGTGCATAGCCGTGGGTATCGGCGGGCAGACGCGGGCTTTATTGCATTGCAGTCCAAATTGTCCATCCCGGCCAAAGTGTCCGCCCCGTTGTCTGCGTAGCGTTTTAAGCGCACTGTTCAAATGTTTCACACATTTTCTGCATTCTTCCGACGTCAAGGATTTTGCGTCTACAAATTCAAAGTGAAAAACCAGATGAAGGCTAACATAGTATGTTGATCCTATTAAAATTATAACTGTAAATGTTTGGATGTTTGCTGCTCATTCGCTTCGTAACGTCTGAACGGATCCGATTTGAATTTAGACACAGTTAGATTTTAGTCTGGAACTCTGGAAGAACACATACAATAATTTGTACCCCGGAAAAGAACGGAATATGGAACTATACGGATAAAACCGCGGGACTAAGCTAGTACAATACAATTAAAGTGTTTCTTTTGGATACAATCTTTTAATTTATTATGTAGTTAAGGGTCTAATAGTTTTACCCAAAATTCCAAAGCCTCCTTAATTGTAAACTCAATCACTCGTATATATTAGTTTGTAAATGCATAACTGGTAACTTGGTAATTGGTCTCATAAGACTTAAATTGAATTAAATATTTGAGTACATTATTGTCTTTCATTTAATCATTCCTGCTTCAAAACTTCCCGTGAAAAACATTAATTTGATACTTTTTAGTATAATTCTTATTGGTCGCATTTTTTATGTTGAACCACGAAAGAAGAAAGCCACTGACGTAGGTATGAGTGGCTTCTGAACTTCGAGAAGTGTTTCGACAGCCAGATAGGTCAATAACATTTGACCCATCGCCAAAAATTTTACGAATGATATTGGTTAATTTGTATGTACAGTATGACGATACAGGTTGGAAATGACAACGATGATACGCACCTTCAAAATAAGCATCCATTTTTGATGTGTTAAGAGTCTTATAACGCATAAAATATTTAGCCTCTAACATCATATGTCTAATTTGTGACATTGTGTCAAATAGAGGTGGATTTAATAATTCCTCTTCGTCATCACTATTATTCTCCTCAGATTTAGGGTTGAACTTACATTTGCTACATTGCTTTTTATATACACAACATCTACGTGCTCCATTCTTTCTATTTATATAGTTTTCTTTTATATACTTTTCCAAATCTATATTCGTATTCTTTAATATAAAATCTTTGACGGATTTGGGTAAATCTATTTCAACAGGCTCACCTTTATTTACATTCTTCACTATTCCGTCACCACCGTTCGCTCTTGAGAAATGCGGATCGTTGTAGTATTGCCATTCGATTTGGTGTTCATCATTTTTTTCGTCGTAATTTTCAATATTATGTTCGTTAATCTTGTTACGTGTGTTGTAATCATTAGATTTTCCACTGTCTTCTACATTGGGGCCATAGTTATTGGTAGGATCGTAGAAGGCATTTTTTGGGGAGTAGTAGTAGACTGGTGCATAGTTGGGCTGATCAGCTGTTTTTTCTTTTAGAAGTTTCTTTAATTTCTTAGCAGACTTCGGCATCATAGATGGAAATGAATTTCCTGGAAATCATTATTTTATTAGTATGAGACAGCGAGAGAGAGAGAGCAATTAGAGAAGATAGCAATTACCAACATTACAAATGATGATTTTTAGTTACTTTGTTTATGGATTTTTTAAGTAACTCACCATCTCTCCCAAAGAAACCCACATCATCGTCTTCACCAACATCTGTATCATCAGGATTCGGCCCATACACATTCTTAGGGTTGTAAAAAGCGTTTTTCGGTATATATTTGTAAACGGGAATTTGGTATGGCTCTTCTGATATTACATGCTGTTGGGTCTTTGGCTGTATTATGCGAGGCTCTTGGAAGTTGCTATATTGTTTTTTATCAGCGATATTCATTTGTGGAATCTCGGGTTTTTTCATGTCTAGTTGTGTCAACTTTGATGACATTTTACCTGTTTTTTGTTGTACAAACGGGTTTTCATCCGGAGCTAAAATGTATCGTAATAAATGTTACTTTTATTTATTTTTTATTAGTCTCTATCATTTTTCAGAATACTTTAGAATAACAATAAAAAATCATGTCCTTTTATGTGGAGATAGGTGGAACTACCATAAACGAGATTAGTATTTACTTTGATAGTAGGTCTTTCTTAATTTCTATGGAATATAATCTAAAACTCTATGTCAGCGTGCATTCCATCAATCAGACCGTCGCTAACCATTTTAGTCGAGTTGGTGGTCAAACGTGAACCTAAGTGCTTTTAGAATATTTTTATCAAAATTATGCTACTGATAATGTCTAATTGTTGACTCATCGTGCATAGTTAGTAACACCGAACTCAAAACCTAAAACAAACATAATCTCACTAATATTGTTAACCAACCATTGTTAATCCAAGTAACAAATGTTATTATGAAATTATTACCAGATACAATGTTGTAAAATATACGTATTTTAACATATTTTTATTGAAATGGCTGTGCTGAATTTGATGTTAGGCGCGGTGACATGAGTCTTTGAAAATTGCAGGCGTAGCAATAGAGGTCAGGAGTGTAAGCCCTAGATGAGGACCCGGATAATACAGAAAAATCCCCAGACAGCAGAAGTTAAGAGTAAAAGCAATTCTGCTCTTAAAAAAAAATTAAACTAAATCGTATTGATGGATGTCTAGCAGCAAAATGGACTCGATTGGCATAAAACTAGACATGGCATGATAAGAGAAAGACCCAGTAATGGAATTAAGAATGGTGTGGATGATAATAAACACAATTTTGGATTGGTGTAAAAAATCACTTACAAACTTCAAAAACGTCATGCGCTTTGATTTCAACTTGCTCATTATGTCCTGTTTTCTCTTCAGCTTTAGTACCATCATCAGATTCAAGTAATTTTATTCTTAGATTTTTGATAACTTCACTCACAAAAGTTTTAGCAGTTGTAGACAATGCTGTGCCATTTGATTTCTTTTTAGTTTTACTTGCTTTCCTTTTGTTCTTTTTTTGCTTGCTTCTTGTCTTCAGTTTTGTTTTGCCTTCAGATCTAAAGTCTGCAATATCTAATATTGGAGTCAAAACTTGGACCTTTTCCGTAGTTGTATTTATTATGGAATTTGTTACATCTACACTTTCTTTGTAGTTGTTTTCTGTTTCATTTGTTGTTGCATTTTCTGTTGTCGTTGTTGCATTTTCTGTTGTTGTTGCATTTTCTGAAGCAGGGACTTTTGCAATTTCTATGTTTATTATATCGGAATCTTTAAAGTCTTTTGGCAAAGATTGATTAATATTGGGATTTGTCACATCTTGCTTAGACAGTTTTAATGGTTCTTCTGTAGTATTTTGTGATTCCGTTGTTTGAATGTTGTGAACGTTATCTTGACTTGTATTAATTTCTGTTGAATTTTTGGAGTTATTGCTAAATACGTTTTCATATGTCTCCCTGATTTTTTCTAGTCTTAATGCATCTGTAACTATTTCTTCGGTAGGACTACTCTGAAAATCATCATGTGTTGTAAATAAATTGTCTTGTGTGTTTTCACTAATAACAGTCGTTTTATGGAACTCGTCATTTGAATGTGTACTCTGAGTTTCAGTTAGTGAGGTAGTTACATCAGTTTTTGTAGTATTTTGTTGGTTATTTTCACTATTCGGAATTGTCACTTCTCTTTTACTTTTTTGACTATAACCTCTGCTTTCGTCTAAATTGTTGGTACTAGCGTTTGTATCTATTGTTGTAATTTTTTGAACTTCATCTAGATTATTTGCATTCGTTTTTGTATCTATTGTTGTATTTTCGTGAACTTCTAGATATATAACAGCTTTTTCTGTATTATTTTCACTCCTTCTAAAATTTTTAACTTGTATGTCTACATCTGATTCTCTACTTTTCTGTTCTGTGCTATTGTCATTATCACCAGAAAATCCAGTAAATACTTTACGTCCACTCTCTCTCTTAGTGCGATTTTTTTCGGCACGTAAAGTAAGGTCGACATATTTTGCTGTTTTCAGACCGTCATTTTGTAAAGATCGGCCTATGCTATACGGTTTATTGGCTTCTATTTCAACGTCATTAGTTTCCAATTTAAGTTTCTCCGATTCTTCTTTCATGATTTTTTCTATAAAAGCATCATGTTCATTTAGTTTGTCTTCCGGTATCTCTTGACTTTCTTTGGGCTTATCGTTATTCGTTTGAACTTCTGCTAGTATTCTTCTAGCAATTTTTTCTAATAATTCCTGTTTTTCTTTGTCGGGCAAGAGATCTATATACTTAGGGTTACTGTCTGCATTAATAATTGTAAACAGAAGAATAAATTGTAGAAATATGAGCATTTTCAATGTTTTTCTGTCATTTTATTGCATTTGCAAATATGAATCGCGAATGCTGTAAAATTGAAGTGCTGATTGGAAAGTCATAAATCTGTGTGAGATCAAGCGTACTAAAATTAATTGGATTTGATAGTTAAAGGAAACTTACGGTTTGTTAACAATGTGATTCACTCAACCACAGAGATAACCACTTCATGTTTTTAATAGATAGTGTAAGAACTTGAACTTAAAAACTCACAGCAAGGACAGTGAAAGCCAGTGGTGACACTAAACTCATATGTACATCTTTTTTTTCATCATCATCATCATCAACAGCCCACTAAATGTTCCCACTGCTGGGACTCGGGGCCTTCTCTCACAAGGAGAGAGTTAAGGCCATAATCCACCACGCTGGCCCAGTGCGGGTTGGTGGATGACACATGACTTCGAAAGATTCTAGGTACATGTCGGTTTCCTCACGATGTTTTCCTTCACCGTTTTAAGTTAGCGGCATTACGCACATGACTTCGAAAAGACAGTGGTGCGTGTGGGGTTTGAACCCGGGGTCTCAGGATCGGCAGGCGCCGTTCTCCCGACTAGACCAGCCGTAACTTCTTTTTTTTATAGTAGGTATTTATAGAGTGACGAGACATGCATGACATGTAGGTAAGCAACATGCTTGCCCATAACAGCACAGTGACACACAGCTATTGGAATAGGAAGATTTCAAATCTACCTAATAGGACCTATAACTGCACTGAGCTCGTCACCCAGAGATATAAGACGTTTTATCTCTTTGCCTTGTAATTTCACTGAAAGCTTTGCCATTCAAATCGGAACTTCGATATAAACCATTAGATGTGCCCTGAGCACCTTGAAATTGGTAATAAACTGCGTCTGTGTGTGTAGCGTGGTATACACACCAACAATCTACTTGACCCCTAGA
The DNA here is from genome assembly GCA_963693475.1 of Ectropis crepuscularia. NCBI lineage: Eukaryota > Metazoa > Arthropoda > Insecta > Lepidoptera > Geometridae > Ectropis > Ectropis crepuscularia. Next base: position 15,050,789 of record OY856366.1, on the reverse strand, counting down.
ATCGCTAGCGGCGAGGTATGCTGTGGTTCTACTTATTTTGGTTATTGTCAACGAATAGTGATAGGTAAAAACATCCGGTGTTAGTCGCTTCCTGCAACCGACTAGAACGGAAATTGAGTGAGCTCACTCTTCCCAACGATGAATTTCGTACGCCTGAAGTTTGGGAACATCTAGTTCACTTAGGTTTATATCGATGATCGGAACATATAGTAATGACTCGGGATTATCACCTACCTTTGATTGTCCTTGGTGCCCGGGCATAGAATGTGGCATCGGCCCCCCTGCGGTACCGGAACCTATGTTTTTTCTTTGTAGTAAATACTGACGAGACGAGCAGGACATATGCCTGGCGGTGAGCAACATGCCTGCCACATAACAGCACAGTGACACGCAGCTATTGAAAACATCAAGAGTCAAAATAATTAGGTACCTATTTAGCTCTGTGCTCGTCACCCAGATTTATTATAAGTTGTTTTATTTCTATGCCATGTAATTTCACTGAAAATATTGCCCTTAAAACCGGAAGACAGCGATGTTTTCACATTACTGCTTCGCGGTAAAATAACTGGCATAGGAGTCCCAGGAGAGTTCTTCTGGGGCTCCTATGCCAGTTATTTTTTTAGCAAGCAATTGCCCTACCACTACAGAAGTATAGAAAAGTACCTACGGTTTTGGCCTTGTACAGGATAGACATTGATTCATCCATACTATTATTTACTTCCTTGTCTATATTATAATGCGAATATTACTTTATCTATCTGTATGTCTGTCTGATTTTCTTTCACGCCTAAACTACTAAATCGATTTAAATGAAATTTCGTACAGAGATAGTCAAGAGCTCTAGAGCGTAAGAGAGGTCAAGGTTAACTTTTTAATGCGAAAACGGTTTCGAGGGATTGAAATACGAAATGAAAATTTAAATGGAAGTTTTGTTATTTGAGGGATTGATGCTTGAAACGCATATTTTAGTCTTATAATGCAATCCCTATCCCTGCACAACACGAACGAAGAGATTTGACTCCACGTTTGTGATAAGAACATCTAGGTTGTGGAATGAGTCGCCTGAGTGGGTTTTCCCTAATAGTTACAATCTTGGTGTCTTCAAATCGAGAGTGAATCGGTTTCTTCTAGGTAAGCACGCTTCATCGTAGATCGCATCATCGCTTAACATCAGGCGAGATGGTGGTCAAGTGCGAACCTATAATAGTTAAAAAAAAAAAAAAACAAGTGGAAGATCTCAACTAAACCAAGTTTAAAAATGAAATAAAAAATCGACCTAAGCAATGTATACTATAATCTTAGTAGCGCCACACGGTTTTACTCGGTTTATTGCGTGGATTTCAGACTTCTTGAGTTATCGATCCATACGAGTCGTCATTGATCAAAAGTAATCATTCAACTACAGGACAAGTCGTAAGTCGGCCCACTACCACCCATACACTGTGGATATTCCCAAAATCCGTACAAAACGGTTTGAATCCACTTTTCTCGTACGTACAGCTTTAGAGTGGAATAAGTTGCCGGCCTCCTTGTTCCCTGAGAGATACAATCTAGAACTTTTCAAAGTTAGAGTGAATAGGTACTTTCTAGGTCAACGTGCGTCATCTTCGCCCACACCGTCGCTTACCATCAGGCGAGTTGGTGGTCAAACGCGAACCCATACGCGATAAAAAAAAGTCAAAAGTTCCCGTTACCCTTTTTTACCGGGATAAAAAGTTGTCTGGATAGCGTATTTGCTATTCCAGACTGTAGTCTGTGTTCCAAACAACCTAATTTCCGATTCCGACGTGATCGAGCACCAAAAATCCAAACATCTAAACATTCAAATTTTCGCATTTATAATATTAGTGGGAACTATAAGATAGAGATTTTTTTTAAAATAAAAAGTCACGAGACGAGCAAGATATGTGGTTGATGGTGAGCAACATGCCTGCCACATAACAGCACACGCAGCGTGAAGAGTCCAAATCATTACCTAGCCTAGCACTGCACTGTGCTCGTCACCCGAGATCTGTTGTTACATCTCTAAGCCCTGTAATTTATCTGTAATTATAAGAAGTTTATAATATCTGGCATTACATATACCCATAGCATTGCTTAGTTTAGTGATAGATGGTGTTGCATTAGAAATCTTGTTAAAACGTATCTTGAGTTAAAGATAGCTACGGTGATTTCGCTGCAATTAAAACTATAAACAAAATTTTATTGTTTATTTCATCATATTCCTATTTACATATCACTAAATTACTCATAATATTGGCCACTTGAGAATTTAATACAATTCTATAAATCAGACATCTGCTTTAAACCTAAAAGACCTCCTTGCACCAATACTTCTTTCCAACGCTAGTCTACCGTCAACATCTTCCTCTGCCATTGCAATGTTTTCTTTATTGTTATTAGCTTCTGGTTCATTTTCGGAGACCTCATCTGTGATAATTTCCGGGAATATTTCTTCCACGTTTTCACCAAGATCTATGGTTTGTAGTTTTTCTTTCATTTCCTCATCAATGATTTCGGTGAATAGTTTATCTAAGATTATGTTCTGCTTCCTGTTGTCTTGCTTCCTTTTCTTAATGCTATTCCTTATATACGCTTGTTCTCTTTCTATTTGGTCTTCGTCTTCTTTGTCATTAGTGTTTCTGTCTCGTACGTTTATTCTGTTTTGTGTCTCTTTTTCGTCTGCTTTCTTGGAATCGTTCTTGGGAGGGACTTTTCCTATTTCATTGTTTACGTAGTAGAAGTTTGGTGATTCTTCGCAGGGGATTGAGTCTCGTGGTCTCGTGCAAGTCAAAACTTCCTGGAAAATTTAATTTGGCTATGATTTCACATATTAAGCAAATGTTGTAGGTACTCTGGGTGTTCTGTTTTGAGGATCGAACTCACTACCTACGACTTCTACCAATTTTTAAGAGGCCAGTCAAATCTCTTACCCTTCGTTCTCAGTTATTGCTGAGCAGCACGCCTTTCCATAACAGCAAAATTTAAGCAATTAATCAATCAATTAATTGTTTAAACACGAAAACTCATAGTCACTGTCTAACTCAACAATAACCTCATCACCCAGATATAAAATATAATTTATCTCTTTACCCCATCGATAAAACGAATGGTTTATATCGATGCTTAACCCTATAGTTTCATTGAAACATTGCCTTTCAAACCGGAACCAAATGTTGGCGGTAGAATTACTGTCAATGGTGTGGTACTTCTCCAGAAATATTTTGCAACTCTTTGCAAAATATTTCTGGAGAAGTACCACTACAACTCATCACTACAAAAGGATGAAACTTGTTCTTCATACCGCCTATAAATTATCAGGCACTATATATCCTTCCCACTAGATTCGTACCTGGTATACTCTTTTGCGAATTCAGGTCGTTCCGTGATCTTCCCTACCGGTGGCCCAAAGCCGAAGGCGTGCCCTCTGAGTTGCTTTTTGAGAGGTTACGCTAGTTTGAGATGTAGATTCTTTGAGTACTGTAACATTTAGTTAAGGCTCTTGTGTCTTTTGCGCTATTCTAAAATTCAGAAGTCAGTAGTTATGGCAGACCTAGTCGGGAGAACGGTGACTGCCGATCCGGCAACTCCGGGTTTAAATCCCACGCGCACCACTGTCTTTTCGAAGTTATGTGCGTCAGCTAACTTAAAACGGTCAAGGAAAACATCGTAAGGAAACTGACACCTAGTACCTAAAGTACTTAAAGTACCTAGATTTTTTCGAGGGCATGTGTCACCTACCAACCCGCACTGTGCCAGTGGTGGATAGCCTTGACTTGCGAGAATAGACCCAGAGTTCAATAAGTTCAATCGGCAGAACAAGGTTCAATCTTTGTTAGATCCCTTTAAAAACAAAATAAAATGTCAGTCATAGGAACTGCTGATAAAAGTGAAAACTTATAACTCAGAATTTGATAGCTTACTTTGGAATCTACACGGGTCTAACCGGAGGGCGTGGCTTGGCCATCATTGCATGGCCGTCTAGAAATGCGCCAGCATTTCCCATTGGCTGAAATTGAAATGGCGAATTGAAATGGCCAAAAGCCATGGTCCCGAGTTTATCCGAAAATTTGTCATCATACCCGAGCGTGACGCTAGAATTCAACTCACACCCCACGCAAAATCTGTCAAGGCGCGGCTAAAGAAGCTTTCACTTCAAACATACATTGATTTTGAGGTTCACAAGAGAAAAGCTGACCTGGTTGAAGATGGTCTCGTTGGGGCAGATGAAGCTCCACCTGTAGGTGACGTTCCGGCCGGAGGGTGTCTGCGACGGGAGACACACGTGGAACAGCTGGCAGTCGTTGTCCACGTCGGCGTAGTAGCCGTACGTGCGGTTCTCACAACTGAAATATAACGTAGTTTTTAGGGTTCCGTAAAACGTAAAAACGGAACCCTTATAGATTTGTCATGTCTGTCTGTCCGTCCGTATGTCACAGCCACTTTTTGCCGAAACTATGAGAACTACACTGTTGAAACTTAGTAAGTAGATGTATTCTGTGAACCGCATTAAGATTTGTACAAAAAAATTAAAAAAAAAAGAAAAATTAGGGATGCCCCCCATACTGAGAACTGAAACTGAAAAATTTTTTTTTCATCAAACCTACTCGTGTGTGGTATCTATATCGATAGGTCTATAAAAATGATATTGGGGTTTCTAAAATCATTTTCGTCTACACTGAATAATTTGCGCGAGAGACACTTCCAAAGTGGTAAAATGTATGTTCCCCCCCCCCCTCTAACTTCTAAAATAAGAGAATGAAAAATCTAAAAAAAATGTTTTTTTTAGTACGTCATATATACACTATTATCGTAACTTCGATCAAAGTTACAACGAACTTTAAGAACTATGTGTACTATGTATATTATGTTACTTGCTGCAACGGAACCCTTCATGGGCGAGTCCAACTCGCACTTGGCCACTTTATATTATTTAAGCTGCGTCTACGCTAGGAGAGCCGACCACGAGCGGAGCACAAGCGGAGCCGTTGGCGGCGCCAAGTGTGGACGCACAACGAACCTGCACTGGTGTAAAAAAAAATTACTTACATAGTAGTTGCATCACGAAACTGTGAATGGAACTGACGTCAACTCAAATTTTACATTAGTTCCAATATTTTGAAATCCATTTCTAATGGAACTTATGTTGTAAAATTATTATCAGTAGTTCCATCATGGAACTGTGAATGGAACTAGTGGCAACGAACCGAACCTACAACGATCACTGTCCTCAAACGTCCACGAACGCGAAACAAATCCCTTTGTGTTCGTCAAAAAACCGACACCAGGCGGAACGCAGCCGAGCACGAACGAAATGTTCGCAGCGCGCTCGTTCGAGGCTTGTAAGTCGGTCCACACTACGCGAATTGTGTTCGGCTCGTGCGCGCTTGTGCTCGGTACTCCTAGCGTAGACGCAGCTTAACATCGATATATGAATGAATGAAAACTCTTTATTAGTGAAACAACTGGCGGCCTTATCGCTGAAAGCGATTTCTTCCAGGCAACCTTGGGGTGGACATAAAAAAAAACTAGGAGAACTTAAAGCGTGGTGCGCAACAAAAGATGGGCCTGAGCACCTTGTTAACAAACGGCATCTGTGTGTGCAGCGTGAGTGGTTTACACACAACCAATCTACTTGACTCCTAGAATCGCTAGTGTGAGATAATTATGTTACGGTTCTGCTTATTTTGGTTGTTGACAACGAATAGTGAGGTATAAATATAATGTTTCCTATAACCAACTAGATCGGTAAGAGTGAGCTCACTCTTCCCAACGATAACATAATTCTGAAGTTTGGGAGGGTACATTCATTGATTTATATCGATGGTTTTTGACATGACAACGTCTTATAATTCGATGAAGCCGGCTGCACGCCCGCAAAACATGACGTCATGTGCCGTTAACGCCGTTACCTCGCCGCCGGCGTTACCTCGCTCTAAGGCGTAGTTGAAGTTGTCACGTTCAACTAACGTCAGTAACCCGACTTTACAGACAACCATTTTTTTTAACACATTTTACAGTGACCATCGAACAGGATATGTGTCTGATGGTAAGCAACGTGCCACCCCATAACAGCACAGTGACACGCAGCTATTGCAACATGAAGAGTCCAAATCATTACCTAACACCGCACTGCGCTTGTCACCCGGAGATACAAGGTGTTTCATAAATAAATATATACTGTTAAGTAGCAGCGTCCCGCGGTTTCACCCGCTCAATTCCTACTCCCGTTATTTTCCCGATAGTAGCTTAAGGTACAAGTTCGCGCCGCGACCGCGACGCGAGACCGCGACCGGAGACCAAGACAGGCACTTGACACTATGGAATTGTATGGGCGCCAGTTCGCGCCGCGACCGCGACCGCGACCTGTCTCGGTCTCCTGTCGCGGTCGCGGCGCGAACTGGCGTCCATACAATTCCATAGTGTCAAGTGCCTGTCGCGATCTCCGGTCTCGGTCTCCTGTCGCGGTCTCGTGTCGCGGTCTCCGCGCGAACTTGTACCTTTATGTAACTTCTAATTCTTCAAAGAAGATTAAAAAGATTTATTTACCTGAAAGTGTCGGTAATGTTTTCTCTTATAGAGGACGCATTGGCGGGCAGGTTGAGACTCTCGGATGCGTTTGTCTTGTTCGCCATATCCTGAGAATTAGAAAATATTTTTTGTAATGGGTTATTGGCCTCGTGGCTTAGTTGGTAGTAGCTCTAACTGCGAAGCCGAGGGTCGTGGGTTCGATTCCCACCCACTGCAAATAATTGTGTGATGAATTCAAATGTTTGCACTGTGTCTGGGTGTTTCTAGTATGTATTTAAAACTATATATGTATTATATCAGCTATCTGGCCGCCAGCATACAAGCTTTGCTTAGTTTGGGGTCAGATGGTGTTGTGTGTGAATTGTCCACCAGTATTTATTTATTTATTGGTTAAAATGTTTGATTTCTAATCCTGAAGTGGGTTGTTCGATTCCCGTCTACACCGATGACTAGATATAAGTAAACATTTGTCATCATCACTGGCTTTCATGACAATAACGGTGAAAGAAAACATGGGGAGAAAACCAGCATGATTTTTCTTTCTTAAAAGAAAAAAGTTACGGCTGGTCTAATCGGGTGAACGGCGACTGCCGATCCGGAAGCCCCGGGTTCAAATCCCACGCACACCGCTGTCTTTTCGAAGTTATGTACGTAATGTCGCTAACTTAAAATCGGTGAAGGAGAACATCGTGAGGAAACCGACATGCTGTGAGGAGACCTTGAATCTTTCGAGGTCATGTGTCATTCACCAACCCGCACTGGGCCAGCATGGTGGATTATGGCCTTGACTCTCTCCTTGCGAGAGAAGGCCCCGAGTCCCAGCAGTGGGAACATTTAGTGGGCTGCTTAAAAGTGTTATGTGAGATGTTAAAAAAATACAATAATTCTTTAGATATCCCAGAAAAATAAAAATGCTTTAGATAAAGAATACATAGGTACATATGATATCCTAGAAAAAATCATACTTACTCTGAGCATTTTAAGCATCAATCCATTATGAACTTCAATGTCAATGTCGTCTGCATTCGAATACACAGTAAATAGTAGAAATAATGATATACTTCTTAATATTCGACGCATTGTAGATACCTGAAATAGATAAATACTTATTATTATATAAAACTGAGAAAATTAGGTTGTAAATGTTGCCTACTCCTCCTATTTTCCTTTTCTTTTTTTTTATATATCATAGAGTATAAAGACGAGCAGGACATGTGGCTGACGGTAAGCAACATGCTTGCGACATAACAGCATAATGACACGCAGCTATTGGAACACGAAGAGACCTAATCATTATCTAGCACTGTGCTCGTCACCCGGAGACATAAGGTGTTTATCTCTCAGCCCAGTAATTTATCTGGAAAATTGCCCTATACATCGGAGTATATACAACATAATACACAGTAATGTTTGCACAATACTGCTTGGCGGGCGGACTTTCCCAGGCGAACTCTGAAAAAAGCCTATATTTTTGTAATGCTACCATTAAAAAAATGTATCTTCTTCTAACCTAAGCTTTATGTTAAAATCGAGGCTGTAAAGTTGCTAAAATTATATAAAAAAGTACAAATATAAAAAAAAAAAAAAACGAAATAATATAGTGTCATGACTTTTGTTCCCAGTGAGCTTTACCAAGTTAATCAATATTAATGAAAGTTTGAATTTATGTGAAATTTGGTCCAACTTTGAGAGGTAGAATAGGCAATGGTCTTTATATGATAACTGATCGAAGCCGGAGCGGGCCAGCTTCCGTTCATCACCCGATCGATGCTTTTAGATTGTAATCTTCTTCTTTTTAAACAAGATCTGTCCCACACTAACATACTAACAGCGCTTCTACCGCCTAACTAAATCGGCTATCGCTTTGCTAATCCTGACTCTATCATTTCAAGCGAAAAGAAAAGAGAGAGAAACATCAAAGCGATGACATTTTTCGTTCGGCGGTAGACCCCCCGGGGCAAGTAGAATAAAAGCTTATAAAAATAAATAAAATAAATTACAAACGTACAAGGTACACGCGAAAAACATAACCCTTCTTGCAGTTGGGTAAAAACAAACGATTAACGCAATGGTTTGGGCGTCACATACAACATACAAAGTAAATTTCAATTATATAATCCTATCGCAGCTAAAAGAGCTGATAACTTTGAAACGGCTGAACCGAATTCAATGAAACATAGCTCAGAACACTTCCGACTAATTCGCAATTAGCTTTTAAAGAACAAACAAAATCATAATCTCTTCATCCCGTTTGGAAGCTACGATACCACACACATACACATACAACCCTCTGACAAATCAAATGTTTACCCCATCAATTTTGCATCGGGGGTTAAAAATAAAAATAAACAAACAGTCCAATAAATTAGTTAATCAAAGAAGTACCTTCACTTCACAAATTTTCAAACACAATCACGATACACTGCGCCGAAATATCCGATTTGTTTAACTCACTATAGAGTGACAAAGAAGAACACTTCAATCCTACACAAAATACGTCGGAATGCTAACATCTCGATTTATTTCACTCTTTTATAAACGTGTAGCGAGTCCAGTGGCTAGGGAGAATTCGCAATGAGGATTTAGGTACCGCTCGCAGAAAAATTGCAACTCATTCCGCGATTTAGATAAATAAAATAATTAATTATTGTGAGACAAATAATTAAAATGTGTAGTTTGCTGCATGTTGTTAGCATTGCTGTAAGTGCATGATAGCAATTGAAATATAAAACAAATAAAAAAAAAAACGTTATAGTAAAAAACTACGGAATAACGCCTGAAATGGCTACCTTCGTGTTAATAGCTGTATTTTTCAACTTCCAATGAGCTTCAAATTTATTAATTATTTGTTAGAGATTATTATTAAAATTAAGACAATTGTAACTCCTAGAAATGAACGTACCTACGTCCTATATAATCGGTACTTATGTACAAAAAAACATTTTCAAAAAATGTTTGTCTGTATATTCCCTATAGCTAATCTCTAAAATGAAGTGGACCGATTTTATGTAACTTTCAGTGGCAGATAGCTCATGCTATAAGGAGTAACTTAGGCTACTTTTATTTTGGAAAAAAGACATTCAATAGCTTATTACTATAAAGACTCTCGCACACATACATACTCTTAACGCTGTTTGTTACGCACACACACAAAGATACAGCTGAACATACACATTCATCCGGACAGGCGTGAACGCTCGCACAGTTTCAAATTGTTTTGCCCTTTTTTTGCGAACGCTACCCAGAGCTTTGGCTCGCTTACTCTCGACAGATGTGAGCTGAAATCGTAATGTCCTTAAAATCTATCAAAATATTGTACCGTAAGAGATCAATGGCGCATGCGCACGGACCACGTACGAAACAGTTAAATAGCTTATGACTCAGCACCTGGGAAAATTTGGCAATTCTACTTTTTTTTAGCCGACTAATGGAACTAACTATTTCTTCCAAATACTGGAAGTATGTGGTAGAAATCGCTAGTAGCAACAAGACCGCCATTTTTTTAAGTGAAATTTCTTTTGGCATACCACATACAGATTTTAATTTTAGTTTTAACTATGTATAATTTTAAAAAAAGTTATGGCTGGTCGGGAGAACGGCGCCTGCCGATCCGGAGACCCCGGGTTCAAACCCCACACGCACCACTGTCTTTTCGAAGTCATGTGCGTAATGCCGCTAACTGAAAACGGTGAAGGAAAACATCGTGAGGAAACCGACATGTACCTAGAATCTTTCGAAGTCATGTGTCATCCGCCAACCCGCACTGGGCCAGCGTGGTGGATTATGGCCTTAACTCTCTCCTTGCGAGAGAAGGCCCCGAGTCCCAGCAGTGGGAACGTTTAGTGGGCTGTTGATGATGATGTATAATAAGTATGTGTTTATAACTATATAAGTATTATATCAGCTATCTGGCCGCCATGATACAAGCTTTGCTTAGTTTGGGATCAGATGGTGTTGTGTGATTTGTCCACCGATATTTATGTATTATTTTCCGTAGGGGCTGTGAATTGAACTCAAGCGGCACGTTCAGTCGGATGATCTAGATGGCCATAGTCATATGGTCATCTAGATCATCCGAGCCACACCCTCCGGTTTCACCCGCGTAGTTTCCAAAGTGAGCTATCAAATTCTGAGTTTAAAGTTTTCACTTCTATCGGCAGTTCCTATGACTGCCAATTTTTTTTTGTTTTTCAGTTAGTCATGATGTTAGGCGACGATGCGGTCTACGATGAAGCGTGTTTACCTATGTAGAAGAAACCGATTCACTCTCGATTTAAAAAGCTTTGAGCATCAAACACAATGAGTTTTTTATGATAATTGACATGCTCATTATTTTTAGCTATAATTTGTGTCCAGAACTATAATATATTGTAGTAATAGGACTCTTGGCAGAGTCCGCTTGGGGAAGGACCACACCTTTCCCAGTTATTCTACCGCCAAGCAGTAATGTGCAAACATTACTGTGTTCCGGTTTGAAGGGCAATGTTTCCAGAGAAATTACAGGGCTTAGAGATATAACAACTTAGATCTCAGGGTGATGAGCGCAGTGTAGTGCTAGGTAATGATGATTTGGACTGTTCATGTTCCAATAGCTGCGTGTCACTGTGCTATTATGTAGCAGGCATGTTGCTTACCATCAGGCACATGTCCTGCTCGACTCGTCACTCTTTATTTAAAAAAATAATAATAATTGTAAAGTTAACATCGTGAAGAAAATTTACGTGTCTATTAAATTTAGTAAAAATAAAGTTAGAATTTCTCATGTGCTAGTGTAAACTTGACGCACAACTTAAAAAAATATTTCCCTAAAGTAAATACAGTTTAATGAACTTTGATTTTTAATCTAACAGATTAATTTTAAACCGCGATTTAGTCAAACGTGTGAAAATATATAAAAGTTTTAATGTGAGAACATTTATTATCATAATCGATTTGAATATATAAGTTATGTTAATTTAACTTGTGGTTAATGACTCTCAAGTAGCATAATATTACGATTAATTTACGTAGTAGCAGGCAGACCACACAGAGTCGATAATATTCATATTGTCCAAAATCGGCAATGTCCAAACATCACTGTGTTCCGGTTTCAAGAGCAATGTATCCATAAAAATTACACGACATGCAGATAAATCATCTCGTTTGTGTTGGCGACGACCGCAGTGCTGTAGGTAACGATTTGGACTCTTCATGTTACAATAGCTGCGTGAAACTATGCTGGCACGGACAGCCTCTTTGTTTACCATCAGGCACATATCCTACTCATCCCATTACTTTTGTACTATGCAAAAATGTAGCTACTGTGGAGTAACTTATTTCAAGAGGATGTAAGAGCCATACGTGTCATTGTGCTGTCACTGTGCTGATGAGCAGGTCATGTGCCTGATGGTAAGCAACATGCCTGCCACATAGCAGCACAGTGACACGCAGCTATTGGAACATGAAGAGTCCAAATCATTACCTAGCACTATACTGCGCTCATCACCCAGAGATCTAAGATATTATATCTCTAAGAGAAATTTCTCTGGGAACATTGCCCTTCAAACCGGTAGAATTACTGGCAAAGGTGTGGCACTTCCCCAGGCGGACTCTGCCGAGAGTCCAACCACTACTAAACATATGAGTATACTAATACTATATGGGTTAACTCCACAGAAATCTTTATTATTTAGATATCTGTGGTATACTCAGACACTATGGCACTTGCATTTTGTTACTATTCAAGGAAGAATCTCAAAACCTGTATCAGCATTAGTAAAAACAACTAATTTTATGGTCCCACTGTTATAACTCGGAGTTCTAATATGTCTGCCTGTGAAGCCGTGGGTCGTGCGTTCGATCCCCACCCAGTGCAAATATTTGTGTTATGAGTTTATTTTTTATTTTTTAAATAAAATGTGACGAGACGAGCAGGACATGTGCCTGATGGTAAGCAACATGCCTGCCACATAACAGCACAGTGACACGCAGCTATTGGAACATGAAGACCCCAAATCATTACCTAGCACTGCACTGCGCTCGTCACCCAGAGATCTAAGTTGTTATATCTCTAAGCCCTGTAATTTCTCTGGAACCATTGCCCTTTAAACTGGAACACAGTAATGTTTGCACATTACTGCTTGGCGGTAGAATACTTGGCAAAGGTGTGGTACTTCCCCAGGCGGACTCTGCTAAGAGTCCTACCACTACTTAAATATATATATAATATGAATATATACTTAAATATGAGTTCTAATATTTGTACTATGCCTGTTTGTTTTCTATGTAATAAGTATGTATTAAAAATGTGTAGGTATTATATCAGCTATCTGGCTTCTATAGAACAAACTTTGTTTAGTTTGGGGTCAGATGGTGTTGTGTGTGATTGTCCACCAATATTTTTTTTGGCAGATTCGGTAGAGTCTGCCTGGGGAAGGACCACACCTTTGCCAGTTATTCTACCGCCAAGCAGTAATATGCAAACAGTACTGTGTTCCGGTTTGAAGGGCAATGTTTGCAGAGAAATTACCGGGCTTAGAGATATAACAACTTAGATCTCTGGGTGGCAAGCGCAGTGCAATGCTAGGTAATGATTTGGATTCTTCATGTTCCAATAGCTGCGTGTCACTGTGCTGTTATGTGGCAGGCATGTTGCTTACCATCAGGCACATCTCTTGCTCGTCTCGTCACTCTTTATTAAAATAAAAACATACATTATTATTTATTTTCGAAGCTATGATCGTCGAATCGTAACATCCCACATGATGATAACCTCTTGAGTCAAGTATAAAGTATTTGCTGAGCTTGTTCTTCTCGGTCTTCACGATGTTCTGATTATATGACATGGTGATACACCGTCAAGCATCAACAGTCCAGTCCTTAATGATGCATCAGCCTCAGTAGAACAACACACGAGAAAATATCGAAAACTCGCGTAGATGCGTACTTACACTCCGGCACGTCGGACTTGACAAGGCCGTATCGAAGAGCAAGTACCTGGTAGATGGTAGATGATCCTGGATACTAACTAGGTTGTTGTATTTGTGCAAGTACTCGTTGGCTGTTCGTACAGCCAGAAATCTATACTAATATTATAAAGCTGAAGAGTTTGTTTGTTTGGACGCAAGGATCTCGGGAACTACTGGTCCGAATTGAAAGATCTCTGTTGGATAGTCCATTCATCGAGGAAGGCTATAAGCTATTTCACATTACGCTACTATTAATAGGAGCGGAGCATGAATGAAAAACGTAACAAAAACGGGAAAAAATATTGACTCTTGAGAGCTTTCGTTGCGTGACAGCATGTGCCTATCTTTTAAAGGTTGCGTCATTAGAATCTAAGGTCAATTTATTCTGTGCTAAGGTAACCGAATTTATTTATAATTTGAATTGGTACAACTAATTTTCGATAGGTGGCGTAGCAATGCGCGCACGGTTCAGCTATAATAGATCCAACCGTTATTTTCTTTTTGACAGCACCAATAGAACGTAACTGCGTCATGTTACGCAAAAGTTCACTTTTAAATGCGCGGTTTTAAAAATATGGCAACTGCTTAAATTTGCTCCTTGATCCCGTATAATAATCATCTTTGACAAATTGAGTCCATAAGTGCAGTAGTTTTTTTATAAATTACATAAAATAACAAACGTTTTTATGTTGTAATAGATGAACGACACTGTGTTGTTATGGGCAAGCGTCTTGCTTACCATCAGGGACATGTCCTGCTCTTCTCTTACCTCTTTACTGTAGAAAAAGTACTCAACGCTCTTAAAGAAATGTTCAGTTCAAAAGTTACATTCAAAAATATTTTTTTTGTTAAAATATATTTAAATTCCGTCCTTCAAAAGTAGGGTACTAAAGCTGTAGGGTATTCCTTAACCCACGGAACAAATACCACTTCAGCGTCTAACAGTACAAGGTCGGTACCGTGCGCGTCCCAAAATTCGGTGATACGCCTCGCGAATCCTAATGAAGGAATCAGTGTTTGACCGGTTTATAGTTTTCTTCAGTTAGATGGGTAATCTGCGCAGCACACTAAATAGGGATACATTCAATATTTATTATCTTTTTAACAGACTGAGCCTTAATTGACAAAACTAAATTACAATTAGAGCTACACTACCTAACTAACTACTTACACTAAACATATTATCTAAAATATCTATGGACTAATGACAGTATTATTAACATCAACATCGTAATCGCCCACTAAACGTTCCCACTGCTGGGACTCGGGGCCTTCTCTCGCAAGGAGAGAGTTGAGGCCATAATCCACCACGCTGGCCCAGTGCGGGTTGGCGGATGACACGTGACTTCGAAAGGTTCTAGGTCGTTTTCCTCGCGATGTTTTCCTTCACCGTTTTAAGTTAGCGGCATTACGCACGTGACTTCGAAAAGACAGTGGTGCGTGTGGGGTTTGAACCCGGGGTCTCCGGATCGGCAGTCGCCGTTCTCCCGACTAGACCAGCCGTAACTTGACGGTCCGGTGACGTACCGTGATGGTCTTATGATAAAGTAATTTTTTTTTTATATACTACTAGCAGGTCCCTGCGGTTTTACCTGCGAAGTTGCCGTTCCTATTATATTCCGGGGATATTTTTGCCAGACTATAATCTAACTATGTTCCAAATTTCAGCCCGATCCATTCATGCGTGATTGTGCAACAAATATCCAAAAATGTCCATTTAATACATTAGGTAGTTGGACATACTCGTATTGTTATCTGATATCTTCTTAATAATCTTCTTACAAGGACGTTTAAAAAACACGGACAGAGCCCATCCTGAGACAAGACTGAGGCACTCAAATGACCCAAAATGGCGGCGGATATTCATGTGTGGAATTAATTCTGGGTTGCCACGTTAACCAAATTTACACCACAAAAAACAAGTACCTAATCAATAAAATTATTTCATTTCTTTATCATTTTGCTGGTCCATCCTAGAGAATTCGAGCATTTAGGCATTGTCATATATGTCATTAACTTCGAAATGCTTACCTACTGCACTTCGAACGACACACTGACACTGATATTTGGGATCCAATTGTTTTTACAATTACAATTTTTAACCGTTTCGATCCAGTCGTTTCTTCGTCGTCGTTTTCGTTTGCTTAATTTTCTTTTGGAAATCTAGCACACAGAATATTAAAATACGTAGTGACAATGGCAACCAAAATCATCTGTGTGCTTAAGACCGTGCGGCAGAAGCGAACACTAAAATAAGAAACAACTAGTAGAGAAAACGATTTAATATTTTTAATTGTAAAAAATAAAAATGTAATATAGTAAACATAGCTCGGGCACAGTCTGCGGTCCCATTTCACCTGAACGAATCTTTTACTTCCAAACGTGACTATGAGCTTCATTCACATCTCTGACAAAAAATTCTGTGTGGTGCGCAAAAAGAAGTTTTCACTTCAATAATAAATTATGATATAATTAAATATCAACTATCTCAATACAAAAATGTGCCCTCCCAAACTTCAGGGCGCACGGAATCATGTTATCGTTGGGAAGAGTGAGCTCACTTTTTCCGTTCTAGTCGGTTACAGGAAGCGGTGGACGCCGGACGTTTTTGAAGTGAAAACTTCTTTAGGCGCGCCTAGACAGTTTTTTTGTGGGCTGTGAATTGCATTAATTCGTCACGCTTGGGTGTGATAAGAAAGCTTCGAGTAAACTCGGGACCATGGCTATTGGCCATCTAAAAATACGTCAGCCTGTGGGAAATGATGAAAGAGTGTGGACAGGTCATCATGGCATGGCCATCTAGAAACGCTGACGCATGGGCCAATGGGAAATGCTGACGCATTTCTAGATGGCCATGCCAAGATGGCGAGGCCAAGCCCTCCGTTTACACCCGTGTAGTTTCCAAGGTATGCTATCAAATTTAGAGTTGTAAGTTTTCACTTCTATCGGCAGTTCCTATGACTGCCAATTTTTTTTCCTATCACTATTCGTTATCCACAACCAAAATAAGTAGAACCACAGCATATCTTGCCGCTAGCGATTCTAGGGGTCAAGTAGGTTGTTTGTAAACTACTTACGATACACACAGAGACGCAGTTTATTACCAATTTCAAGGTGCTCAGGGCACATCTGTTGGTTTATATCGATGTTATATGAATTATTAAGTTACGGCTGGTCTAGACGGGAGAACGGCGGCTGCCGATCCGAAGTTCAAATCCTAGGCGCACCACTGTATTTTCGAATTCGTATGCATAATGCCGCTTACTTAAAAAACGCCGAACGAAAACATCTTGAGGAAAACGACATGTACTTATCTAGATGGCATTGACTTTCAATACAATAAGTGAACATTTAGTGGGCTGCTTATAATATGCTATTGATATAATTTACGAGTACCATATATTTTGGGTAATTATCACGCGGTAATATTGGCAGCACTGATCTTGGGATTCCCTATTTTGTGTTAGGAAATAAAGATTTGTTTTAATATTTAAAATGGGGAAATAAATGATTAAATTATTCAATCACTTATGAAACATGATTCCTGGAGGTTTATTGCGTTGGTCACTACGGCTTTTACAGGATTTCAAGGCGCAGGACGTTCTGTGTGTCAAGATTTGTATTTATCGCGAAACGTGTTGGCTGGCCTAGTTTTGCGCGCATAATGGCCGACTAGTGTGCGAATGTGTGCGTGTTAGCCTGTATGTGACAGAGCTCTGGCCGACTCAATATGACACAACTTGTTCGTTAGCCAGACTCTGTCCGACTTTTTTTAAACGTCCTTGTCTTCTTAATATAAATAAATATCCTGTCACGATGTTTGTCCGCGATGGATTCCTAAACTACTTAACCGATTTTAAATTAAATTGGCACACCGTGAGCAGTCTGGTCCAACTTGAGAGATAGGATAGTTTTTATTTCGATTAATAGTCTTTACAATATCCGAGCGCAGCCGGAATGGGCCGCTAGTTTATAATATGTTCATACTACCTTAAGTTTTCAGACTAGCCTCAAAGTTGTTTAAATAAAATCGTAACCGAGGTGTGCCGCGATGTTGGACGGCGGCCATCGTGGAGGTCGTGGCGGGAGAAGAACGCTGGTATTAGGATGCACCGTTTTCCCTACCTACCGCGGCATAGGCGGGGTCGCCACCGCTAGGTAGTTAATTAGTTTGGCGGGGCTTTTCCGCATCTAGCCTCTTTATTGGGCCATTGTGCGTGACTCATATCTCCCTTTTCTACTCCAACCAGCGCAAGCCGTCCCAGAAGGCAAGCATTCTGTTAGGGTTGCGATAGGCATCCTGAACAGACGACGGAGATTGGAGGAGTCGCCACCGCTAATCTTGAGGCTGCAGGGGAAGAGGAGTGCCAGTATAACGGTGTACCGCTCTCCCCATCCTCTGCAGCCGAAAAGTGGTAGGCAACTGACCAAACACAGACAACGGCGACCATAGTGCTAACCCGTAGCGGGGGACCAAAGAAGTCCAGACATGGGGGCGTCTAACACTTACTGGTTGGTCCCCGAAAAGTCACAGCGTATTTCTTAATTCTGTAATCCTGGTGCGGCAATGACGGGGTTTTGCCCCAATAGAGCACCCAGAGACGGGCAAAGCGAGGCGGATTTGCATAATTCAAAATCATTCCCGCGTTCTCGCCGTAAGTGTCAAAAGAGGAACCTCATGAAGGTTTTAGTCGATAGGGATACCAGATAAAAGGTGCATAAATGCAAAAAACCTATTTACTCTAACCTTGAAAAGTTTTAGATTGTATCTCTCAGAGAACAATGAAGCCGGCAACTTATTCTACTCTAAGGTTCTATGAGGAAAGTGGACTGATAATAATTAATAAATTAATTCATAGTCGAACCATGTCCATTTTACATTCCACACTGAAGGCCATTTATTATCTAAGTTCAATGACTGTTGTAAGAGTTAAATTTATCGTCTGCCTAACTAACACTACTTTTGTACGTGGTTTGAACTTCATAGGTACTAAATAGGTATCTACAGGGGGTCTATATGTGGTAGCATAACATTTTTTGTACTAATTTAAGTAGGCATAATACAATTTTTAGGCGTTTTTAGGACTAAAATATTAATAAAATTTATATTGGCCCCATATGGTCTCTCAAGTATATTGTACCAAAAGAATGAAAATAGCGGAGCTATCGCGTAAGATACGTACCAGAATATACAACGGAATTGAGAACGTAACCATCGGAACACCCCACTCAGGCAACGTATTCCGCAGCCTAGACGTTGTTATCGCAAAAGTAAAATCAAACCTCTTCGTTCCATCCTTTGGAACGCCAACCATGAAACGATGAATTTTATCTAAGTATATCTGAATCAGGTGAAGTGATTTTTGAAATATCGACAGAAAACTAAAGGAGTTTGGGTAATATTGGCGGTGTTTTTTTTTAGCGGCCTAAGATCTGTTATTACTTGCTTGTAACAAAAACATGGTGACGCATTTCTAGATAGCAATGGTCATATGTTTCACCTGCGTAATTTCCGAAGTGTGCTATCTGCGTTACAAGTTTTCACTACTATCGGCAGTCCCAATGACTGTCAGTTTTTTTTAAGTGAATACTTCTTTTGGCGCACCTAGACAGATTTTTCGTGGGCTGTGAATTGAATTCTAGCGTCACGCTCGGGTATGATAAGAAATTTTCGGGTAAACTCGGGCTGCTAGAGCGAGAAAAATAAAAAGTAAACAAGTGCGCCAGAGTGAGAAAGATAATATAGTCAACCTGCTCTTCGCTGTTGTGTCCCTGTGTTTAGTAGGTAGGTATGTTCATGTTTTTAATCGCATTTGAACCTGTCACGAAATATTAAATTTGCATTTCACATCCATTGCAAAAAAGTTTTGGTTGTAATGTATTACTGTTTTATCACAGCAACAAGCTACGTAAACACACAAAATGATACCCATTTTCATCACAGTGGGTACCTACTTACAGATACACTATAACACAACATATTTATGCATTTTTAGCGAAATAGGTACCTATAAAATAAATAAATAGCAAATAATTTAAAAAATGTGCGACAAACGCTACGCTACTTCCGACCCGCGTAAAATTTTGTTTTTAATTTATTCTTGGCCATGGATAGGTACCTACTAGTCATTCAGCCGCATGTCAATATCGCGTTGCTGTGTTACTGCTGCTGTGGTACTGCTGTGGTACTGTTAGCTTACTAGGGATATTCAATTTCAATTGAAAAATCGGTTTTTGTTTTTAATTAATAAAATTATTTAGTAGTCTTTATAGTTACGCATTTTTGTTTTTAGTTTTCACTTCTGTCGTGCGCACACATATTTTTGAAGTGAAAACTTAAAGGGTTTGGGTAAAATTGGCGGTGTTTTTTTTAGCGGCCAAAGATCTGTTATTACTTGCTTGTAACAATAACATGCTGACGCATTTCTAGATAGCAATGGTCATATGTTTCACCCGCGTAATTTCCAAAGTGTGCTATCTAAGTTAATACAAGTTTTCACTACCATCGGCACCCAATGACTGCCAGTTTTTTTGAAGTGAATACTTCTTTTGGCGCACCTAGACAGATTTTTCGTGGGGTGTAAATTGAATTCTACCGTCACGCTCGGGTATGACAAGAAATCTTCGGGTAAACTCGGGATATTGGCGATTGGGCATCTAGAAATGCGTCAGCCAATGGGAAATGCAGAAAGGGCGTGGCCTCGCCATCATGGCATGGCCATCTAGAAATGCGTGAGCCAATGGGAGATGACGACGCATTTCTAGATGGCCATGCCATGATGGCGAGGCCACGCCCTCCGGTTACACCTGTGTATTTTCCGAGGTAAGCTATCAAATTCTGAGTTATAAGTTTTCACTTCTATGGGCAGTTCCTATGACTGCCGACTTTTTTTTATTTCTCTGTTTTGTCCACGCAGATAAGAAGATACTATTTTTGGAATGATTGAATGAGGTTATCCACTTAATCCTCACAGTATTTTGGTATCCCTATTGGAGATTCACTATCATATTATATCTTGCAATTGGAGCGCACCCCTACTTAGGTTTATTTTCTTGATCTAGAGGGTGAACTAAAAATATTTTTTTAAATCATACAACAAATAAAATAGCCAAGTCCGAGTTGGACTCGCCCATGAAGGGTTCCGTTCCAGCAAGTAACATAATATACATAGTTCTTGTAGTTCGTTGTAACTTTGATCGAAGTTTTAATAATAGTGTATTTATGACATACTAAAAAAAACTACTCATCAGATCGAGTTCAAACTAATTTTCGTTGGTAGTTTTCATGGTAATGTACATCATATATTTCTTTTAGTTTTTTCATTCTCTTACTTTAGAAGTTAGAGGGGGGGGGGACACATTTTACCACTTTGGAAGCGTCTCTCGCGCAAGTTATTCAGTGTAGACAAAAATTATATTAGAAACCTCAACATCATTTTTTAAGACTTATCGATAAACACCCCACACATGTAGGTTTGATGAAAAAAAAAATTTTGAGCTTCAGTTCTCAGTATGGGGGGCACCCCTAATTTTTGTTTTTTTAAAAAACTTTTGTAAAAATCTTAATGCGGTTCACAGAACACATTTACTTACCAAGTTTTAACAGTGTAGTTCTCATAGTTTCGGCAAAAAGTGGCTGTGACATACGGACGGACGGACAGACAGACAGACAGACAGACATGACGAATCTATAAGGGTTCCGTTTTTACGTTTTACGGAACCCTAACAAAAAACTCATTCGTCACGATATTTCTATTCGAAAATTTCTTCCCGCTCGAGCAATTTTCACTTTTTCAAACATTTGGTAGGTATGGGTATAGTTTTAAGTTACGGGTGGTCAAGTCAGGAGGAGATCCGGAGACCCTGGGTTCGAATCCCACGCAAACCATTGTCTTTTCGAAGTCACGTGCGTAATGCAGCCTACTTAAAACGGTGAAGGAAAACATCGTGAGGAAACCAACATGTACCTAGAACCTTTCGAAGTCATATGTCGTCCACCAACCCCCACTGGACTAGCATGGTGGATTATGGCCTTGACTCTCTCCTTGCGAGAGAAGGCCCCGAGTAGCAGCAGTGGGAACTTTTACTGGGCTGCTTATTATGCTATCTTTTTTTTCAGACAAAAAAAAGTTTTTATGTATTTTAGAAAAATAAGGAACTTAAAACTAACCGTTTTAAGGAAACCATTGTGAGGCAACCGACATGTATCTAGAAACTTTCGGGCTCATTTTCCAATCCATACTGGGTCAGCGTGGTGGATTATGGCCTTGACTCTCTCCTTGCGAGACAAGGCTCCGAGTCCCAGCAGTGGGAACATTTAGTGGACTGCTTAAGAGATGAGTATAATTCGTAAATGTTGATCCTGAGTAGGTACTCGCATCCGCTGTCTCAATGTATCATATGACCTCTTACCTCTTTCGAAGGTACGAAAGGTCATTTACATATTTAAATACTGGTAAAAATATAAAAAATTATCACCAAATATAATTTATAAAAGTATAAAAGCGTATAAATGAGTATTTTATTTAAATCAGTTCTATACCACATTAGTCATCCAGATAAATTCACCACGCGTCGTAGATGTATATTTTCTACCAAATAAAAATTCTACACTCTCTGGCAACATTAAAATAGTGAACTAGGTAAAGATAAAAGTCTAGATTAAGTCATAAAGATAATCCTAGAATCCTAGCCGCTATTTTTATCTGTTCTCGTGTGGCGTTACTATCGAAATGTTTCTGTTTTAACTCTTTCAGGTTGGGTGGTTAGTTTTCAAACCACCTATTTTTAGCTATTTAAAATTTATTTTAATTGTCTAACCCCTTACCCTCATGACAAATACAACAAAAACCAGGCCCCAAGTACCCGGCGACTCCAGTGGAAATGTTGCCGGTGACAGTACGGTGACACTCCCTGGCATCACGGGGCCAGATAATCTCCGGGTGGCAAATTCTAACTGTCAAACGACCAGGGCATGCTCAAAGGACGCCGATAAACTAAAAATACTGACATACAATGTGCAGACTCTAAGAACAGAGAGCCGATTAGTCGAGCTAGAAAACGCTTTAAGTGAAGTAAAGTGGGATATAGTGGGACTAGCAGAGATCAGAAGAGAAGGTGAAGAAATACTAGAACGAAATAAGAGTATATTTTATTACACAGGAACAGGAAGCATGTTTGGTGTAGGTTTTCTGGTATCCAAAAAGTGGAAAAACAATATCGTAGAATTTAAATCATATTCCGAAAGAGTAGCAGCTCTAAAATTTCGAGTAAAAGATGAAAAGTGTCTGACAGTTATTCAAGTACACGCTCCCACAGGATCTCATTCTAATAGCGAAATTGATGAATTTTATAATTTGGTTGCTTCAGCGTACAATGAAAATCATAGTACGTGGACACTTATCATAGGAGATTTTAACGCTAAAGTCGGTAAGTGCCCCAAAACAGATAGCAACAATCTACTTGGTTCTCATGGGCTAGGAAATCGAAATGAACGTGGCACGCGTCTCATAGATTTTGCTATTAGTTTGAAACTTAGTATTAGCAATACTTTTTTCTTCAAAAAACCCAACCGACGCTGGACGTGGCGATCTCCAGACAAAAGAACTAAAAATGAAATAGACTTTTGTCTCGCTTCAAATCAACACACAATATCAAATGTAGAAGTTCTAAATTCAACAAAATTTACTTCAGACCATAGACCATTACGTATTACTTTAGCTCTAAAATTTAAAGTATTGCGGTTTCACATGATAAAGAAGACAACAAAAAAATTAGATAAACTTACTCTCTTAGCTAACCAAGATCATTTCAAAACAGAATTAAAAAACAGCCTTAAAACTCTTAAAGATATAGATTCTGATGACATAGAAATTCAATACAATAACATTCAAAAGACAATCCACAATGCAAGTCAAAAAATTAATCTAGTAAAGAAAAAAGAAATTAAACTTAGTTCATTAACTAAAAAATTAATACAGGAAAGGCAAGAGCTTACTTACTACTCGCCAGGACACAAAGAAAAAGATAGAGAAGTAAAACGAAACATTCGTAAAGACATTAGGCACTACAACAACAGAATAATAGAAACTGCTCTCATTAACAACACTTCTTTAAAAATTGCCAAACAAGGCACCCAAAAAGGGAAATCTTCTATAGTACACCTTAAAGACAGCTCGGGAGTGAAACACGGTGACCGAGATAAAATTTTGCAGATATGCTCAGATTTTTTCAAAAAATTATATACTGACACTGAAAACATATCAAATGTACACTTTGATGAGGACTATACATGTCAAAAAGAAGTGGACCCCATTACGGGCTACGAAGTACACAAGGCTCTTCTTAGTATGAAATACAACAAATCCCCAGGTCACGACAACATCACCACTGAAGCACTCAAAGTTGGAGAACCAATATTACTGCCACACATCACAAATCTCTTTAACTTAATACTACAAACAGGCAAATTTCCTAACTCTTTTTGTCATTCAGAAATAGTACTAATTCATAAAAAAGGCGATAAATCCAATATTGAAAACTACCGTCCTATTAGCCTAACTTCACACTTATATAAAACTTTTATCAAAATCATAGAAAATAGAATATCAGGTATACTAGATAAGCACCAACCTCCTGAACAGGCTGGTTTTCGCAGAGGTCTTTCTACGACAGACCATTTGCATACTATTAACCAAATTATAGAAAAACATAGTGAATTTGATTTACCTCTCTACCTTGCTTTTGTGGACTATTCAAAAGCATTTGATAGTATCACACACTCTTCAATATTCCATGCACTAGAAAAACAAGACGTCAATAAAACATACATACATCTTTTACATAATATATACCGTAATAGTACATCTGCTATAAAATTAAACACCACGGGACCCAACTTTTTCATAGAGAAAGGCGTCAAACAAGGTGACCCGCTATCGCCTAAACTTTTCACAGCTACCTTAGAAGAGATTTTCCGTAAACTGGCTTCGAAATGGGAAGAGAAAGGAATTCTCGTGGGAACGAGAAGACTTACGAATCTGCGATTTGCAGACGACATTATCATCTTTTCTTCCTCAGCAGCACAATTGAGTAATATGCTACAAGACCTTAGCATGGCAAGTCGCGATGTCGGACTGACGATGAACATGTCAAAGACCAAAATAATGACCAACAGCAGGGCGCACAAGATTTTGATCGAGAATGTGGAGATTGAATATGTCCAGAGCTACGTTTATTTGGGCCAATTAGTTTCTTTCCAGGCAAGACAAAAAGCGGAAGTGACTCGTCGCATTGAAAACGCCTGGAGGAGCTATTGGTCCATGAAAGACCTGATGAAGGGAAATACTCCACTATTCCTCAAGCGTAAGCTCATGGACATGTGCATTCTCCCCATTTTAACCTACGGAGCGCAAACTTGGTCCTTGACTAAAAGTCAGATGTCCGATCTTGCGATCTGTCAAAGGGCTATGGAACGCAGTGTTCTAAACGTAAAGCTAACTGACCGGATTAGAAACACCATACTGCGTTCCAAGACTCAAATAGCCGATGTGACCCAAAAGGCTGCTAGCTTGAAGTGGAATTGGGCTGGACACGTCTGCCGCATGTCAGATGATCTTTGGGCCAAGATCACTACACAATGGAAGCCAGACCGCAAAAGACGTTGCGGTAGACCATCTAAGCGATGGCGGGATGACCTCGACAAACATCTCAATGATTGGTATATACTGGCTCAGGATAGAGATAAGTGGAAAAAGGGTAGGGAGGCCTTTGCCCAGCATTGGGACATTTCAGGCTCTTAATAATAATAAAAAAAATTTATTTTCAGACTATCTATCGACAATGTGCTAAACTATGTTGTTTTTCAAGTTGTTGTTGACTGTGTGTTGACATATTTTGATGCAAATGCGCGTCGGTTAATTTTATACAAATATTTGAAAAAGTCGTCAGTGCGTATTTCGTAACGGAGAATTTCAAAATTTAATAACAAAGGTAAGAATATTTATTATATTATAATTTCTGTATTATTGTATTACTAAGTATTGGATTAGTTGATTTTTGATACAATATATGGGTTTCCGTTTTTACATTTTTATAAATAACGTTAATAATAAGGTGGTTAGTTCTCTAACCACCGTGACTATAGTAGGTTTTGTTTTATCCATTTCGTATACATATTTACAGAATACTGTGTGTGATGAATGAAAGTGAAATTCAAGACGTTCTTGTAGAAAATATTCCTTCAGATAATGACATTGTGTGTAGTGTGGAACCAGATGAAGAATATAATGATAGACCGGAAACTGACATGGTGCTCGTCGATTACCCCCACAGCAGCACGGTTTGAAGAGGAAATTGATTCCGAACTTTGTCAGAATTTGCCAGCACTTCAGATAATCACATACCTACTACGATCGCCTCAGCATCATCAAACCAAAGAGTTGTGACGAAACCAAAGTGGAAGAAACACTTCAGAATGGAAGAACTGAGTGAGTACACAGGAGGTGGAGGGTATACCACAAGAAAATTGCATAAATGGTGGCATCGCATTTTTTTCATTTGTTGAATTGCGCTGTCATAAACTCCTTTTTATTATATCCAGAACTCCAGAAAGAACGGCATCCCGAGTGAGATAAATTAGATACAAAAGACTTTCGCAGAAGTGTGTATCAAGGAACCTTAGCGCCATCTCAAGCAAAAAACGCAACTCCAGCTCTAACCGTTCCAGTTCTGCATCGTCTTCACCATTGCTGGTCTTGATGAAACGCCATAAGCTAACAGTACCTATACAATTACGAATGGAGAGCAATATGCATCAGCCAGTGCGAATTACTTCACGAAAATGCGCCAAATGGAGCACTAAAATAGATCAAGCACGAGCTGTATGGCAATGCAGTACTTGTAAAGTCCCTCTATGTATCCGCAAGATAAAACATGCTTTTAGATAATCATACAAAAATATAATTTATAATTAAGTTACGAATGTTAGCATATTTTATTTTGATTATTGTTCATACCTACAGTCATGGTGGTTAGTAAACTAACCACCTTATTCCTCGAAAGCCTTATGTAGGATTTCAGTAAAATATTTTTTTTCTTTATAATTAAACAGTAATAAAACCAAATACGCGTTTGTTTTATTTATGAAGGACATAAATAAAAACTGTGGCTGAAAGAGTTAAGTCGTTGGACTAGATGGAGTGACGATTTACGATAGGTGACGGTTGGAAGCGTAAAGCCGAGGATTAGGCAGAGTGGCGTATTATGGGAGAGGATTATGTCAGTAGACGAATGTGGGCTGATTACGATGATGGTAGGTGGACTTAGATGGACTCTTTCTACTGCATGCCATATGTAGTAGGTACCTAGTGCTGCCATGCTCCTTTTAACATCGGAGATCGACGATTCTGATGATTTCAGTATACTATCAATACTCAATACTCAATCATTTATTGCTGATATTATGGTACATTAGTTGGTCTTATTTATAAGTACATGTCATAAGTTTCATGCTTCTAATTTTGCTTTGAATGCAATCACTAGATTTACCCAAGTAATTAAGGCGCGTCCCCGAGCAAAGCGAATTTTTTGTACTGTTTTCAGAGCTAAGTATCTCCTCTTTATCGAAAACATAATATTTCAACTGTTAAAAAATCTATTACTTAAACTTCTGCGAATTCTTAGCTTCAAAATGGTAAGTAGTTTCCTTTTTTTGTTGCTGAACGAAACCATTAATTTAATAAAGATAATTAAGTTAGTTAGATTAATAAAGATAATTTTAACTAAAATTATCTACTCGAAAAGCCATTTTTTAACCATTATTTAGATTATGAACATTATGGTAGAAATGTTTTTTCTACAAAATCTGATTTTATAAAGAGTTTATTCTAAAATTTGAGCGTAAAACAGTAATCAATCATACTGTTTCGCTCTTTCTTGCGGTTTGGGATGAGGTAAGAAGAAGAAGGATACTCAAGCTAATTTGCTCAGGGTAGTCCGTAAGGATTTAAATAGTTTTGTTTTAAACCTAGTACGATAATTTTGTCTAAATAGAGGCTAAGTTGTACCTAAGTGCAAGGCGGTACCTACAATCTATCTATTTCTAAGTTGTTTACTTGCATAGCCACAATTTAAGTCAGTGCCATGTAGAATACTAAGTAATCAGTGCCATTGACCTAGCCTAGGCAAAAATGTTTACATATTATGGGTGATTTTAGATATGTGCGTTTCCATTGTCTTTATTTACTAGGAAATACACCAGCTTCGTGCTGGTGCTAAAAAGTAGTATATTTATTGGATACATTTCGAAGAGTGTGCGTCTGATACGCATGGAAATGTTTCGGAAAATGTGCTAGTGATTGCACGATCTAATAATAAGAAGACTTTTAGCATGGCTAACGTTTATTCTACCGCCAAGCAGTAATGTGCAAACATTACTGTGTTCCGGTCTGAAGGGCAATGTTTCCAGTGAAATTACAGGGCTTAGAGATATAACAACTTAGATCTCTGGGTGACGAGCGCAGTGCAGTGCTAGGTAATGATTTGGAATCTTCATGTTCCAATAGCTGCGTGTCACTGTGTTGTTATGTGGCAGGCATGTTGCTTACCATCAGGCACATGACCTGCTCGTCTCGTCACTCTATATTTAAAAAAAAAAAAAAACGTCATGCTAAACGTGTTGCAAAGAAAATTCGCTTGTGAATGTAACGCGTTAGTGTGAAAGAGTAAGCTAAATTCGTAAATTCAATAATGTGTGAAAGGGTTAGGGTAAGAAATTGTTAATAGGTGTGAGGAAATAAATAAAATAAGTACCTACATTAAAATGGAACGACGAAAATTGAATATAGTATACACTATGATACACAATACACACATACACAGCGACACAGCAGTAAAGAGCAGCAGCTATTTCTTTCTCACTCTGGCACACTCGGCGGTCCCGCGCGTCTACCGCCTAACGAAAAACGCTTTGATGCTTTGACATTGCTGTCTCTTTTCTTCTCGCTTGAAATGAAAGAGACGGCAATGCCAAAGCGTCAAAGCGTTTTTCGTTAGGCGGTAGACCCCCGGAGTTCACCCGAACATTTCTTTGATTCGTAGCCCACGAAAGAAGTTTTCACTTCAAAAAAAAGAAATAAAACAAACAACCGTGTCAAAATCACCTTATTTTTTTGAAGTCGGATAAAATATATTAATGTTTTCTTGTTTGGTCCTCATATTTATTTCCACTGCTACATGACAACTTCTCATGACTCGAGTCGTGGCCTAAAGATTATCTATTCCATGCCTAAAGCTAACCTATTTCATCAAAATAACTGCCCTAAATCAATGGTATTGCCATTGTTTTCACACATTCCTGGCTATAAAATTAATCACTCTGCCATCAAGTCCAGACATAAGTAGAATGGAAACAAGTAAATTATAATTCTGTGCATGTTCTACTGTCGCGCAAAAACATCTGTAACGTATTTTAAAATTGTGCAAATTCCGAGAAATTTGCAACTAGAGATATGTGAGAACATTTACAGTTTTGCATTATTTGAATCGCCTTTCAGCATCGTGATGCCGCCACTATGACTATCGGCTATCGGTAGTTGTTCTAAGCGTCGGCGTCGCGTCGTAAGATTATTGGTCATTGGTACCTAATTGAAAGGTTTTAGCTAAAGAAAGATAAAAGTGGTCAAGTGCGGGTGGGACTCCCGCACGAAAGGGTTCCGTACCATTAGCAAATAAACGGCGAAAACCTCTGGCTTTATTTGAATTCCGTAAATATAAACGGATCGCAGTTTCCACGGACAGGCTTTCATACAAAAGTCATTCCAATTTTTTGATTTAACGACGATTTCTTACGATTTTAACGACGAGGTCGAATGCGTGTTTTAGTGTACTAGTGGTGCCATCTAGTTTATTTGGAACGGACTAATCGAGCAAAAAACGGTAAAAAATCAAGTTTGTTGTATGGGAGCCCCCGATAAAAATATATTTCATTTTTTGTATTTGTTGTTATAGCGGCAATAGAAATACATCATCTATGAAAATTTAAACTGTCTAGCTATCACCGTTCATGAGATACAGCAGCCTGGCGGACGACAGATGGACGGACAGACGGACAGCCAAGTCACAGTAATAGGGTTCCGTTTTTGAAGTGAAAACTTCTTTAGGCGCTCTATAGACAGAATTTTCGTGGGCTGTGAAATGGATTCATCAATCGTCACGCTTGGATATGATAAGAACTCGGATATGGATATGGATACGGAACTTGGATATGATAAGGACTACTCGTAACTCAAAGAAGCGGCACCGTTTCATGGTTGATGTTCCAAAGACACGAACGAAGAGATTTGACTCTACTTTTGTGATGAGAACGTCTAGGGTGTAGATTGAGTTGCCTTAGTGGGTTTTTCCTGATAGTTATAATCGTGGTGTCTTCAAATCGAGAGTGAATCGGTTTCTTCTAGGTAAACACGCTGCATCGTAGACCGCATCGTCGCTTTACATCAGGCGAGATGGCGGTCATGTGTAAACCTATAAAAGTTTTAAAAAAACATACAAACATTGACATTTATAGGATAACTAGCGGCCCGTTCCGGCTTCGCTCGGACATAACCTAGACACTGCCTGCAGCGCCATCTGCCGGGCTTATTTGTCAATTTAAACTATCTTCGAATACACACACAAAAAAAACATTCAAATCGGTCCCGTCGTTTAGGAGTTCACTGTCAAATGATAAAATTACTAAAATGGCTATAAAAAAACAGGGGTTGGTGATAAAAAGGTAAAAATTTAGTTGTATGTATTTAACGCCACATTAAAAAAAAAATTGACAAAAAATTAAAAAAAAAATGTTTGGTGTGAACAACCCCTAATACTCAGGGGTATGAAAAATAGCTAGTAGCCGATTCTCAGACCTACTGAATATGCATATAAAATTTGGTAAAAATCAGTAAAGCCGTTTCGGAGGAGTAAGGAAACAAACACTGTGACACGAGAATTTTATATATAAGATAATATGATTAATAATTAATAATTATTTATAATGTGATTATATATCTTACTAATATTATAAATGTCAATGTTTGGATATTTGGATGTTTGTTGCTCAGTCACGTCCTAACGTATGAACGGATTGGGCTGAAATTTGGAACACTGATAGAGTATAGTCTGGAAGAACACAGGCTTTTTATCCCGAAAAAACAACGGGAACAACAGGAACTTTGCGGGTAACACCGCGGGGCATTGCTAGTGAATTATAATTATTTATTTGCTATGAGACTTGTCACGTTAGTGAACATAAAAAGGATTTTAAAAGGGAGGAGATAGGTGAAGGGGAATAATAAACAGTTGTAATTACAAGTATATTAAAAACTAGCGGCCCGCTCCGGCTTCGTTCGAATAATAACCTAGATATCAACTGCAGCGCCATCTGCCGTAGCCTATGTTACTCGGGAATAATGTAGCTTTCCAAAGGTGAAAGAATTTTTGAAATCGGTCCAGTAGTTTCGGAGCCTATTCATTACAAACAAACAAACAAACAAACAAATATTTCCTCTTTATAATATTAGTATAAATAAATGATGAGATTAAATGAAAATGATAGTAAAAAAAAAAAAAAAGGACGTAACTTAGAAATAAACGAATTGAGAGGGTTCAGTAGCTTGAGGGGCTAAGAGGGTGCAGTGGCTTCCAGAGAAGGGAATTGTTCACAGGAGTAGTAATCCGCTTCAGGAATAGTAGTCCGCTTCAGGAACGGTAGTCTGCTTCAGGAACAGTAATCCGCTTCAGGAATAGTAGTCCGCTTTAGTAGCTGAGAGGGTTCAGTAGTACTCAGCGTTCAGCAGTCATCAGCATTCAGTATTCATACAAGGAATGTGAGGGTTAAGGAACAGGTTCAGTCTTGCAGCATCCCACAACAGGAATGACTTGAGGGGCTGCAGCCTGGAGCAGGTTCAGCGTTCAGCAGACCTTCAAAGTTCAGCAGTCATGCATGAATGTGAGGGTTCACAGCCGGCAGCAGGGAATAGCTTGCAGGTCCAGCAGCTTAGAGGGTTCTCCGGTCCAACAGACTGGAGCAGGTTCAGCGTTCAACAGACCTGCAAGGTTCACTGGTGATGCTGGTCACTTGGAAGTCAACTGTTCTTTTAATGTTCCCCTCTTGGAAGCCAGATCCTCACTACCATCTCAGCCTCTGAGATTCATAAAGAAAGCTTTCAGTGTTTTAAATCTAGAAGAGAAGACTTTATTTTAATATTAATAGTCCAAAGAGGATTAGGCCTAAATAAAGTGGCCAAGTGCGAGTTGGACTCGCCCATGAAGGGTTCCGTTGCACCAAGTAACATAATATACATAGTACACATAGTTCTTGTAGTTCGTTGTAACTTTGATCGAAGTTTCAATAATAGTGTATTTATGACGTACTAAAAAAAACTACTCATCAGATCGAGTTCAAACTAATTTTCGTTGGTAGTTTACATGGTAATGTACATCATATATTTTTTTTAGATTTTTCATTCCCCTACTTTAAAAGTTAGAGGGGGGGGGACACACATTTTACCACTTTGGAAGTGTCTCTCGCGCAAATTATTCAGTGTAGACTAAAATAATTTTAGAAACCTCAACATCATTTTTGAAGACCTATCGATAGACACCCCACAGGTGTAGGTTTGATGAAAAAAAATTTTTTGAGTTTCTGTTCTCAGTATGGGGGGCAACCCTAATTTATCTTTTTTTTTAAATTTTTTGTTCAAATCTTAATGCGGTTTACAGAATACGTCTACTTACCAAGTTTCAACAGTGTAGTTCTCATAGTTTCGGAGAAAAGTGGCTGTGACATACGGACGGACAGACAGACAGACAGACAGACAGACAGACATGACGAATCTATAAGGGTTCCGTTTTTACGTTTTACGGAACCCTAAAAACTATACGACCTTATGAAAAGGGTAGAGGTTGCCTAGCGACGGTTGTTGTTTGAAGTATGATAAAGTAAACATATAAGATTTTAGAAAACTACATTTTTTACATGTTAAAAGTGATATTATTAAATAAATAATATTAGTATTATGATTAGAAAATTATGCTTTATCGTATGGACACGATTAAAAGGATATTAGTTATATGAAAATTTGGTATGTAAATATCTATGAATTCTATAAATGCTAGTTTTGAGATGAAAATAGAGATGAAATGTACGTTTACATATTGTAGTCAATATGTAATGTTACAGACTTTAATAACAATTATTCGCCTATGAATATTTATTTACAATTTACTTGCTGGTGATTGCTCTATGTTTTTTGGACTCAGCACCACATTTACCTATTGTTAAGTACCTAATTTACTCTACATTAAGAAGACAATTAGTCCATAAATAAAACAGCTATGATCAGTATACAGCATTATATTTCGAAATCAATCCTTCATCATACCAACTTATTCACAGCTGCCTTGTGCAGCTGAAGTAGTAAATTTTGTAAAATATTACAAAATTGAAGAAAACGCTTTACAGTACCTTAAATTCAGTAACAGATGTACAATTATCACTTTTATTTAGATGTTTATCGGTTTACTAGTACTTTTAATTTAAACCTTTCGCTTGGACTTGCTGCTGCATAATATTTTCTTATTAACCTGTTTTGTCTGTTTTACGAGCAAAAAACAAGAGCTTGACTGCTTGATTGTTTCCCGCCAAAACGATCAAGCCACAGACTATATACCAACCATACCCGGAATTGTAGGGTTGCCATAGAGTGCATTTCGATATTCTTACTATTCTTTCAATAAGAACTTACATACATTACTAATATTGCTAACACTATGTACAGCTTATTGTCTAGTAGGTACCTACTAAACTAAATGGTCAAGTGTAGATTTGCTCCAGAGGTAATACTATATATTCATGGTACACTCGGATTTGGATTAAATCATTCATTGAACGATCCCGCCAACGTTGAATTCCGCATACCTTCGAGACACACATCTAACTCACTGGATATTTCTTGCCAAGCTACGTCGACATTTAAAATGCTAATCCTTGATCACATGTTTAGTTTACGATCTGCATCTCT
Organism: Ectropis crepuscularia; assembly: GCA_963693475.1. Lineage (NCBI taxonomy): Eukaryota > Metazoa > Arthropoda > Insecta > Lepidoptera > Geometridae > Ectropis > Ectropis crepuscularia. The sequence continues at coordinate 15,017,248 of OY856366.1, read as the reverse complement.
AGGCTTGAAGCCAAAACCATTTTATAAACGACGCGTCAAAGTATATACCAATATTACTTATAAAAGAAATATTGGTAGACAATTCACACACAACACCATTTGACCCCAAACTAAGGAAAGCTTGTAATATGGTGGCCAAATAGCTGATATAATACATAAATAGTTGTAAATACATACTTTTTATCCATAGAAAAACCCAGTGCAAATATTTATTTTGAATTCATCACACAAATATTTGCACTGGGTGGGAATCGAAGCCAGGATCCTCGACTTCGCAGGCAGTTACTACCCAGTATGCCACGAGGCCAGTCAATATAGTATGTTTTGGGAAGAACAATCCTTCCGCGTATTATCTCGCTCCTTATTTAAGTTAACTTTGAATGGAACAGCGGCTAGTTATTTACCTACATAATTCAGGATCACCACTAGGGTGGAGCGAAAAAACTTTTTTCGTTTAACTGTAATGTAATAGTAAAAATTTGGTGCCATTTGGGCTTAAATTAAGCAATACAAAATATAAATCAATTCCGTTTAGAGTAACTGCCCCCGCATCGGCACTGATTTTGTAAAAATAATTGGTTTTAGACCTCACGTAGACGCCATATATCAGTACTATATTTTCATAAACATACAATTTTTTTATTACGAATCGTTCTCTGGAATCCTGTATTTTCGATGTAGAATACACAAAGAAACCAAATGATGTGTTTATAAGTTTAATAAGGGGAGTGTGAGAGCGCGGGAGGAGACGCTAGCGGCGCTTGTCACGACACTCGTCGTTTACAGTGCTCTGTTCTATTCATTTCTTATTTTTAACACTATGTAAAGAACTTGAAGTGTGTTTAAATGTCCTTATTTGGGGGATGTTAGCGTGTTAAAGTGTTAACTACTTACGAATATGTAAAGAATTATTACGAATTGACATGAACGAGACATCAACTAAAATTACGACTAGAAAAAGCAAATTAGCCAAATTTTTTCAGAGATAGCAGACATCGTAACATTTAGGGTTGGAAAAATACAACAAACTGTATTTATTCTGATGGTAACACGAATGAGGATCATTCAAACGTTCAAAACACATCATTTAAAATGAAAAAATCTACTCAAATCTATCTAGAGGAGTCAGAAAGTTTTCAGCAAAGCAGTAAGATACTTGTTGGTATTTCAGGAAGTAAATGCAATAAATTAGCTCAGTGCGTCTGTTCTGGGGATAAAAAGGTTCTTAAATAAGAACAGGCTTTTATGATTATTGGCAGAATCGATGATGCTGGTACAAATAAATAGCAAAATACTATAAAAAGTTAAAGATTATACCTGAGTTTGGTACATCTAGAGGAATACAACTGTGATAACAGATTTTCTAGTACGTGAAGATATTTTCCAAGCTAGTATTATACCGAGTATTATGTATTATGGCCATTGGTTGTGACACAACGAATGTTAACACTGGAAAGTATGATGGATTTTTTAAACTGGTTCAGAGAAAGGTACAAAAACTATTGCAGTGAAAAATCAGTTTGCTCCACATTCATGAACTGCTCTAAGACATTTATTTTTTCATCTCGAAGACTGTACTTCGGGACACATATCTTACGTAGGCCCACTAGGAAAATCTCTAGAAACATGTGAAAAAATGACTGTAAAGAAATTTAAGCACATTGCAGGACAAATATTACTCGCAATGGCCAATTACTAAAATCGGATCTCGAAAATAAATCTTCAGGTAAACTTTCATATGCCCGTTGGATCACACGTGCCAACGAAATACTACGTTTGTATGTGGCAACTGAAAATCCGACTGACAATTTAAGGATTCTCGCAAAATTTCGTATTTAAAGTTGACCGTCTTGGTTTTCAATTAGGATCCAACCATCCTACAAAAATATGTCACTCGTCATCTGTTTAACATTGTTATAGACTCCAGAAATCTGCCCATAAACTTTATGAAACATAATAGATCCGGCTATCCAAAGAAACGTGTATTTTGCGCTTCCCGAAAGCCTTCTTCTTGCGATGATAACAGATGAGAGGAAGCTTTATATTAGAGAGCTGGCTGCTTGTCGCATACTAAAGGCACGCAGTGTGAGCCTTTCTTCAACACCTAGACTTTTTCAAGTGACATTGATACATTTTAATTCTAGTTTATATTGATTACATAATGTACTGGTACGAAAACTTAACCGAACCGCCGCTTTAAAAAAAATATCTGACCAAAGGATTCAGGACATTGGTGAATCTGGTGGTGAGAGCAAACCATTGTTATTAAAGGTTCCCTGGCTTACTGAAGCTGTTGAGAGAGCTGTGAAGATTACGACCGCAGTTTCTTTAACTCAGTGCACACAAAAGTCACGATTAGGTGCAATAAAAGCCACGTTGGAATCTTGGAACGTGATGCCAAAATTTGAAACAAAAAAGGATTTTTAAGCTTAATAAAATTATTATGTAATTTTTCTACTCCTTAGTATTTTCATGTTCATTGTCACAGTATTACTATAATAAATGTTTAAACCATACATTATCCATAATAAAGTACTTTCTTACTTCTAAATAGGGACACCATTTCACATTATATGACTTTAAACTTTATGTAAAAAAATAAAATTTTTGAAGTCACTGCGGAGGCAGAAGATACTCATTAAATGGAATGAAAGATTACATTTCTATTACACATCATTATGACGCACAAATCCCCCCCTATTAGAACTTCCAAACTACAAAAAATTTTTTGTCCATACATTCGTGCATCACCACCCTCGTGAAAGTTCATGGCAGCTGTAAATTAGAAAACTGAGCATGTAATCAAGGATTAGCATTTCGAATGCATTTCATATTAGGTATTATTATGAAAATCCGTGAATTTTAATGTGAAATATTTTAAAAATAAAGTTGCACTGATAATTATATTTATTTATCTGAACACGACTGAAAAAAATCTGTATCTGAATTGGTAACACTCTTACAAAAAAAAAACAGATTCAATTTCTAATGATAAACTTCAAACTGACAATTTATTAGATTGTCAATGTCATAAACCAAAATGGATGTTTTGCTAAATAAATCGTAAACTTTGGTTTTATAAATCCAATTACTTAATAAATTCTGTACCAATCTTGTAAAACAAAGTGTTAGACAGCTATGGAAGAAGAGGAAGATGGCCATTGCCGTCTGTGCGCTGAGCCAACGCCGAAATCCAACTTAATATCGCCTGAAGACGATGTTGCTGCAGCTTCCATGGTAGTGACCAAAATGCTCTGGATAAACATTGATGTATCAAAGTCTTCCTTCCTTCCAAACGGAATATGCTTCTCATGTTTCGATCAATTAGAAAGGACTTACCGGTTTTTGAACACCGTGAGGATAGCTCAGGCGAAACTATATGAACTATACCTAAAGAACAACGCCGATGCACCGAAGATAGATTTGTCCGAGGAACTCGCGAAACCAGTCGATAAAGACTGGGAAGAGTTTAAGGAAGCAAAACCTGACATTAAAGGCGAGAATGATGAATGCGAAGTACAATTATCCGCTGCAGCTACTAATATTTTGATAGAAATAGGGATGGGACCTGCGATAAAGGCTGAACGAGATAGTTACGATATAGATACTGCTTTAATGGACACAGATAACTATAAGACGTCGGACGATGAAGATGAGCCATTACTAGTGGTAGCAAAGAAGAAAAAGTCCAAAAAAAAGGTTAAATGTGATGATACAGACTCAACTGCACTAACACTTACATGGGATGACTACACTTGGCGTTGTGGTAATTGTGATGCACTATTCCAGAATGTACAATCCCTAAGGCTTCACTCTGTCCAAATACACACAACTTGTGGCATGTTTAGATGCAACGATTGCAGCAGAACTATAAACAATTACAAAAACTTTGTCAAACATGTGAGAGAGCACAAAAAACTACTCCGATACTGTTGTGAATATTGTAACAAACGGTTTGACCGTAGCTCACAGCTGAAAAAGCACTATACAAACCACAAAAACGACTCGTATCTATTTTGTGAAAGCTGTGGCTCAACTTTTGAAACACCCGAAGAACTCCAAGACCATTTAATTATATACGCAAAAGGTTATAAACGAAAGCAATTGAAAGACGAAATCGTAGACTTAAAATGTGAGATCTGTGAAAAGGAATTCAAATCCCGAAGCAATCTACTACAACATAAGTTAGTACATACAGAACGAACAAGAGATTTCTCGTGTCACGTTTGTGGAAAAATGTTCTTTACGAAAGGTACACTAAGTACGCATATAATGACTCATGAAGATGTCAAGCCATACAAATGTGAGCACTGCTCGATGTCGTTCCGAGCTCGAGGAAACCTGCAGTCTCACCTAAGTCTTCATTCTGGAGCGAAGCCATTCGTATGTGAGCAGTGTGGAAAAAGTTTTCGAGTGAAACGGTTACTAAAATCCCACTACATTGTACACACGGACTTAATGCCATTTGTTTGTGAATACTGCAACAAATCGTTTCGTTTTAAGACTCGTCTCAATCTCCATTTAAGACAACACACAGGGGCAAAGCCCTACCACTGTATATACTGTCAGCGAGACTTCACAAACGGTTCCAATTACAAGAAGCATATGAAACGTAGACACAATATAGATACTTCGAAAAAGAAATTTTTCAACATCGTCAGAGAAGACAATACTGTACTGCCAGATTAGTAAGGTTCTACCAGAATAGTAATTTTAAGTAACAATTATTTACTTTTTAGTTCGCCAAAGTCAAGTAATTTAAAAAAAGTTTAAGTTTTTATGTTTCATGGAATAAGGAAGATCATGATAAAAGCGGTTTTATACGCCAGAAGTAGAATTTATGATTTTAGTTTGTATATAATAAATACATAACAAATTGTACGTCTACAATGTATATACAAGCTATGAAATTATATTATAAATAATATATTATAGATCTGTTACGAAATATTCTATATTAATGACTAGAAATATAGAATTTACTGGGCAAATATAGAATTTAAGAAAGACTTCAAAGTCTCGATCATCGCCGCAAGATTGCTAGCTTATCGGTTTTTTATCGGATACACTTCGGAGAGTGTGCAACTGATCTATATGATTTAATACCACCTTGCCCTTTCTTCTATCGGAATTCGCGTATCTCAAAAAAGCGACATCGTTTCATGGTTGATGTTCCAAAAACACGAACGAAGAAATTTGACTCCACGTTTGTGATAAGAACGTCTAGGTTGTGGAATGCGTTGCCTGAGTGGGTTTTTCCCGATGGTTACAATCTGGGTGTCTTCAAATCGAGAGTGAATCGGTTTCTTCTAGGTAAGCACGTTCCATCGTAGATCGCATCGTCGCTTAACATCAGGCGAGATGGTGGTCAAGTGCGAACCTATCATAGGTAAAAAAAAAAAAAATATAATAATAATTTATCCTATATCTCTGGTCAATCAATACTCAATCATTCTATTGCTAATATTATGGTACATTTGCTGGTCTTAGTTATGCAATGCAATAGTTTTAGTGACCCTTTGCAGATTCCGCCTGGGAAAGTATATAGATAGATAGATTCCAGTTTGAAGGGCAATGTTTCCAGTGAAATTGCAGGGCATAGAGGTAAGTATATAAAGTAATGTATCTTTATGCCTCATATAATTAATTTATTTTATTGCCATTTTTTATCAATCAATAATGAAATGCAACAATAACAAATACTGTATTTAAAAGTAATGAAAGGCTTTGTTTAATCATTGTTTTATAATCTTTAAAAAATAAAAGGCCTGGTCTGATATTTGAGAAATACTCGCAATAAATTGTATTATTAATAAATTGTTTTTTTATACACTATTATTTAGTAATTTTTTTTTTTGTTTTATTTTTCAATTAGGTCACAAATTACATGCTATTTAATCTAGTAATCAAATTATATTTCCAGAAATGTCTGAATGGGCTTTTTAAGTTTTGAAGACTATAATAAAATCAATTCAATATGCTCATCAATGTTATGTCACCACACCTCATTATTATCATAATTGCCCTAGTGATGGCAAAGAAAAAAAAGCTCATTAAGGACCTACTCTCGTTCTACGGAAAACGTAATTTCGAAATAAATTCGCGACTTTCCTACTCAGGTTCTACTTCGTTTCGTCCGATCGAACATTGTTTGACGTTTAAATGTTCTCATCATCATAATCATCAACAGCCCACTAAACGTTCCCACTGCTGGGACTCGGGACCTTCTCTCGCAAGGAGAGAGTTAAGGCCATAATCCACCACGCTGGCCCAGTGCGGGTTGGTGGATGACACATGACTTCGAAAGATTCTAGGTACATGTCGGTTTCCTCACGATGTTTTCCTTCACCGTTTTAAGTTAGCGGCATTACGCACATGACTTCGAAAAGACAGTGGTTCGTGTGGGGTTTGAACCCGGGGTCTCCGGATCGGCAGTCGCCGTTCTCCCGACTAGACCAGCCGTAACTTAAATGTTCTAAGCCCACTCTAATAATTAGATTAGTCTTACAACATTTAAACGGACGAAACGACGGACTGAAGTAGATCCGGAGTAGAAAAGTCGCGAGTTTTCGAAATTATGTTTTTCGTAGAAAGAGAGTAGACGTCCTGGACTCACGAAGTTACTATCATTATTGTCGTTAAGAGTGCGCCTAAAGCCAGGAAAAAATCTGATTGCACCCGCGCGACGCGTTTCTTAATGTGATGTACATAAAGTCGAGAATAGCATGACACAGTTTGGAGGAAAAATCAATATTTAATCAGGAGTCCATTTTTGACCAACTTTTATTTAATTACTCAATAACTAAACATAAATTTAAAAAAGTGTTCGGTTACTTTACTAGAACGTACAAATAGGAATTTTATTACCAAAAAATAATGTGGGGTCATCGCTGATAATTTCGAGTACTCGAATTAAAACGGGTTTTTTCGGTGTCATTTTTATTTTTTTATTGTAAAAAACGCTGATCTATTTTTAAAATTCTATTCGGTTATTGTGCTTCTTCTTGATTGTACCCACACGTCAATTTTTTTTTTGTCATAGTTTTTAGTTTCTTAACTTCAGTGAGCGGCGTCGAAAATGTCCTTTTTTCGTTTTCTGGCTTTAGGCGCCCCCTCGGTATGACGATCGGGATTATGATCGTTGAATAAATGTGCTGATTTTCATGTATTTTATAAGCAAAATCGCCACTGTACAAGACTTTGTTTTCAAGCAAAACGTTGGAAAAAGTTCTTTCGTCATTAGAACCAGTGACAAACTTGTACATTAATAACTACTTGCAGTGCCTCGCCGTTTCACCCGCGTAGTACCCGATCCCGTTATTTTTTTTGGGATAAAAAGTAGCCTATGTTACTTTTAATACCTCCGAAAATATGTGTACAAAGTTTCATGATGGTCGGTTTAGTAGTTTTCGCGTGAAAGTGTAACAACAAACAAGTGTAACAAAATTACGTTCGCGTTTATAATATAAGTGGGATGATCCTCGATTCAGTAGGATATTGGTTCGACGATCACAGTCCCAATAGTCGTATCCGTCAACGGCTTTGAAGAGAAAAGCCTGGACTATTGTTGCTTTGTGGTGATTTTCATGTAATTTAAAAGCAAAATCGACACTGTACAAGACTTTATATTTAGCGAAAAGTACGACGAAAGTATTTGATTGTAAAATCCAGTGATAAACATGTACAGTTGCATTTGTAAAATATTAAATTTTGCAATGAAGTTTAGACCTAGAAATCGGAGGTTTTCCCTTATTAATCTTTCTTCTAACCGTGTAAATTTAGCTTAAGTAGGTGTTATATACATGTTATAATAATTAGTATTTAGGCAAAAGACTGATAGCGGCTTCAAGATTGTATTAAATAGATATACCTTTTCATGTCTGTTTTTCTCCTCTCGCCCTTGTCTGGACATCTTGCTAAAACAATGGTCGAACGAAGCAATCGACGAACCTTGACGTCTACTCTCTTTTTCTACGAAAACGTAATTTCGGAATAAACTCGCGACTTTACTACTCCGATTCTACTTCGATCCGTCGTTTCGTCCGTTTAAAAGTTCTAAGCCTACCTACTTTAATTAAAGTAGGCTTAATACATTTTTGAAGTGAAAACTTCTTTAGGCTCGCCTAGACAGATTTTTCGTGGGCTGTGAATTGAATTCATTCGTCACGCTCGGGTAGGATAAGAAAGCTTCGGGTAAACTCGGGACCATGGCTATTGGCCATCTTGAAATACGTCAGCCAATGGGAAATGCTGACGCATTTCTAGATGGCCTTGCCAAGATGGCGAGGCCACGCCCTCCGGTTACACCCGTGTAGTTTCCAAAGTAAGCTATCAAATTCGGAGTTATAAGTTTTCACTTCTATCGGCAGTTCCTATGACTGCCAATTTATTTAAACGTGAAACAATGTTGCGATCGGACGACACGAAGTAGAACGGGAGTAGGAAAGTCGCGAGTATATTTCGAAATTACGTATTTCGTAGAAAGATAGTAGACGTCCTTTAATTTGTTTGCGTAAACTGCTAGCGTAAATGGTAAAGCATCGTAGACGTAGATATCACTTTAATGTCCAATTGAACCTTCTGACCTACCACCTACCTTACCTAAGTTTTACCTACTTTACCTTACATGTTACCTACTTTATTCTGTAGTAGTAGGACTCTTGGCAGAGTCCGCCTGGGGAAGTACCACACCTTTGCCAGTTATTCTACCGCTAAGCAGTAATTTGCAAACATTACTGTGAAGTTTTGAAGGAAATGTTTCCAGTGAAATTAAAGGGCATAAAGATAATACCTACATCTTATAGCTCTGAGTGACGAGCGCAGTGCAGTGCTAGGTAATGTTTTGGACTCTTCATGTTCAAATAGCCGCGTGGCATTGTGTAGTTATGTGGCAGGCATGTGGCTTACCACCAGGCACATATCCTGCTCGTCTCGTCTCTATACCTACGACAAAAAAAATATAATACAGGCTGATGACCAGCATTAACAAAATTGAAGTTAAATCACTTTGTTCAAGTTTTCGAAACGTCAAACCATAAATAAGTAGGTATACATCGGTCTCGTTTTCTTCCTCACGCAAAATAGTTAAATTCTGTAAGTCAGGGTGGCTGTCGTCGCCCGAACACACTTCGCTGATGACGGATTAGGTGTAGTGGTAGGACTCTTGGCAGAGTCCGCCTGGGGAAGTACACCTTTGCCAGTTATTCTACCGCCAAGCACTGAATGTGGTGGTAATCTACGGCTAAGATGTGCAAACATTATTGTGTTCCGGTTTGAAGGGTAATGTTTCCAGAGAAATTACATCTTAGATCTCTGGGTGACGAGCGCAGTGCAGTGCTATGTAATTATTTGGACTCTTCATGTTCCAATAGCTGCGTGTCACTGTGCTGTTATGTGGCATCAGGCACATGTCATGCTCGTCTCGTCACTCTTTATTAAAAAAAAAAGCCTACCTATGCGAGCCACCAGAGTCTCAGTTGTGTAAATATTAAATTTAGTGAGCTGCTTATGCTGGATCAGTTCAGTTCTTCAGTTGCACACTCTCCGAAATGTAACTATGTTAATTATTAAACTATGAGACACCAGGTAGTATCACTTTCGTCCTAAACCGCGTCGTGCACAATGCATGGTATTCGGAGCGTATCTCGCCTCAGGTTACTCCATTGTGTGTGTCGTGATGAAATGACAGAAAAGATGGTTAAACCAGTGGGCCAAATGCAAATACTAGCGTAGATACTTGTTACTTGCCCTTCTTTATACTTAATCCTTATCTTACATATAAAATTCTCGTGTCACAGTGTTTGTTTCCTTACTCCTCCGAAACGGCTTTACTGATTTTAACCAAATTTTATATGCATATTCTGTAGGTATGAGAATCGGCTACTAGCTATTTTTCATACTCCTAAGTGACAAGGGTTGTTCACTAAGGCAAAACAACGTTTGCGGGGTCAGCTAGTCTTATATATAAAATTCTCGTGTCACAGTGTTTGTTTCCTTACTCCTCCGAAACGGCTTCACTGATTTTTACCAAATTTTATATGCATATTCAGTAGGTCTGAGAATCGGCTACTAGCTATTTTTCATACCCCTAAGTAATAAGGGTTGTTCACTCCAAAAATCTAGATTATGATCCGAGCGAAGCCGGAACGGGCCGCTAGTAAGTAATATTAGAAACGCGAAAGTTTGTATAAATCTATGTGTGTTACTCTTTCACACAAAAACTACTTTTTGAATGAAATTTGGCACATAGACAGTCTGTAATAACAAACAAACTACTTTTTATCCCGGGAATACAGCGGGATTGGAAACTGCGCGGGTGAAACCGCAGGGCGCTTCTAGTGTTTAGGGGGTACCCTTTGGGTGAAAACGGGACCTTATTACTGGGACTTCGCTGTCCGTCCGACTGTCACCAGGCTGTATGTCAAGAACGGTGACAGTTGAAATTTTCACATAATATGATGTATAGAGTGAGATCCCAGACACAGAATAAATATTAGTACAGAAGCCTCACTTACCGAAAACAATTATATAAATAGCGACTCTTGCTGGGACACAACAAAGTTCAATTCAGCTCGCATTAGTGCTCAAAATCTGTCGCGATTTTCAATTCTCTCTTCTAACGCGTAACTCTGTCCCTGTCTAGCGCCGAGGGTTGTCGACATAATATCTAATAACAATATGCGCGGAAAACGTGTTGCGCGAGCGCTCAGCCGTGCGTCCGACAACCAACTGACACTTGTTTCCTGGAAGGAACGGTCTAGCGGTAGGCTAAAACCGCGCGACCTTGAGCGAGTGAGGATGCACTGTCCCAGAGCTGCCAGACGTCACCTATTCTCTGATGAATGAAATGTGGACGAAGTAAGTACTAAGAACACATGCTTACTCGCTAACTTGCTTAGACGGCCAATTTTGAGATATGGGGTAATGAAGGTACATACAAACATTACTTACTTCACGTATTTTCTAATAAATGATTTGCACGTATGTTGTAGGCAATGTCCTTAAAAACAAGGTCCCAATACTCCCAGACACTTTCCGTCGGCCGTTTTGCTTAACAACTCCAAAATAATAACTTAACTTCACTTAAATTCTCATACTCCATTTGTAAATAATTATGTTCGTCAGACAACTATTTTAAAGCTTTTTCCAATAAGACAGACCAATCTTAGGGGCCAATCATCCACTAAACTCCATTTTAAGTCAATATTTCCTAATAAATGTCTCACTCAGTCTCGCGCTCTTACCCATAGAGGCATAGTTGAGTTTAGGGCATGATTGCCCTCTTAGATTGGTCTATCTTATTGGAAAAAGCTTCAAAATAGTCTGACGAATATATTTAAAAATGGAGCATGAGAATTTAAATGAAGTTAAATTAATATTTTGGAGTAGTTAAGCAAAATGGCCGACGGAAAGTGTCTGGGAGTATTGGGACCTTGTTTTTAAGGATATTGCCTACAACTTACGTGAAAATCATTTAGTAGAAAATACGTGAAGTAAGTAATGTTTGTATGTACCTTCATTACCCCATATCTCAAAATTAGATCTTGGACTAGTATTTCTATTACCGCTATAACAACAAGTACTAAAAATAAAATAAATAGTACCTGGGTCACCGAGCTTTGCTCGGTTTAAGTAAGTACTAAAAATACATAGATACCTACTCTTAGATTTTCTCATATCATAGTCACGTCACGCGGCGAAATTTACCTTCGCATTCTAATGTCTAATGTGACAGATTTTCATTGTCTAAAAACGCGTATAATATGCGTTTTTTTTAAATGAAACCTAGTTAGATCGATTTATCGTCCCCGAAACCCCCTGCATACATAATTTCATCAAAATCGTTCGCGCCGTTTCCGAGATTCAGATTCTATATATATACATATTTATATAGGTACAAGAATTGCTCGTTTAAAGGTATAAGATTTAGGGGGGGCTCCCATACAACAAACTTCATTTTCCTACCGTTTCTTGCTCGATAAATAACGGTGACAGGTAGACGCTTTAACTATTCAAAGAAGATTTAGTTTTATATTCTCTATAAATAGTCATAATTATTTATATTATTTTATTTCAATTGATTAAAATAAAATAAATAATAATAAAATACAATACCCATACAATAAAAGAGGTTTCGCCGTCTGCGAAAAGTGTTTATAACTTGCAAGATTAGATTACAGTTACAGATAATGATACTGAACCCTTCGTGCGCGAGTGCCACTGGCTCTTGGCCGGTTTTTCATAAATAAATGAATCGTTACCGCGCCATCTCTGTATTTTCCAAGTAAGTTTTTCATCACCCCTAACCTTAACGATGAATGTAAACACTGCGAGGAAACCGGTGTGTTACAAGTAGGTAACCAAAATAATCTTTCGAAGCTATGTGTTTTTTGTACGTAAAGGCAATGAATTTACGCTTTTGCTTGGTAGAGACTAAGAATAGTTAAGGGTGGAGAAGACTCAGTCAGTTATGTCGGACTCGACGCCACGCGAGAGTGAATCGGTTTCTTCTAGGTAAACACGCTCCATCTTAGACCGCATCGTCGTTTAACATCAAGCGAGATGGTGGTCAAGTGTAAACCTATAAATGTTAAAAAAAATGTGTCATCTTGAAAAAACGTATTTTTTTTCGATAAATCAGAAACTATGCACTTTCAGGCAAAAACTATTAAATCGTTATTGTAGAAAATAGCATTTTGCACCTTTTGTTCCTAGAAAAAATATCTTTTCATCCCACCACCTCGGAAAGAGTACTTTTGCTCCTCGATATCAGGGCGCAAAGCGCAAAAGTCGTAACCTCTAGAGGTCTAGAGGGTAAAGTAAATTTGAATTCAGAACATCGCGTGTACTGAGGTTTTATATCGAAAACATCATTTAGCCTTTTTAGTTTTACCTCCTTGGTGCCGAATTCATCATACATTTTTTTTAATTCGTTAAAAACTCAGACTCGGAAAAATCCTTTGAGCGCAATTTTCTTTTCACGTATGGAGGACAGAGGTAAGGAATGTTATTTAAAATGGCAGAACATTTTCAAATGCTATGAATTAATCAATTGTAATCAAATTGAAGTATGCCGATTTAATAATTAAATATTGTTGACGACTAAAATATTACCTAATAGATAATTTCAACTACTTGTGCAGTACAAAATAGTGTAGTAAATATAAGATCAAATAAATAATTACTATTTTGAGAAAACATGTAGCTACAATATATTTAGAAGTGAAAACTTCTTTTGGCGCGCCAATGACAGATTTTTCTTGGGCTGTCAATTGAATTCTAGCGTCACGCTCGGGAACGATAATAAATCTTCGGGTAAACACGGGACCATGGCCATTGCCCATCTAGAAATGCGCCAACCTTTCCCATTGGCCATCAGCATTTCTAAATAGCCATGCTCATAGCCACGCCTTCTGGTTTCATCCGCGTAGTTTCCAAAGTAAAGCAATCAAATTCTGAGTTATAAGTTTTCACTTCTATAAGCAGTGCCTATGACTGCCTATTTTTTTTCGTGAATTTCTAAATGGTAATGTTTATTTATTTCTTTTAAACTATACTCTGATGCTAACATAGTGCTACTATAATTTAATGCATTTGTCCGCCCGGACACTTTTTCATGTACACAGATGAAACTCCTTACCTCAATCGCTCAACTCTCCATATTTTCTCATCATATTGTTATTGTTAAAACATGGTTAAATAAACTCAAAGTTAAAAATAGGAAAATTGAATACAAGTGAAAATCCGAAATACCTAAGTGATTCTAGCGACCAAGAAGTTTATTTGACACCAACAGAATTGACTGAAACTGCATTTACCTTGTAGCATTACCTTGTAGCATTGTATGTAAAGCTTTTACCTAGTAATTTCCTCGCTAAGGTGGGATGAAAAATTACGTGTTGCACTCGAGTGCAAAGATTTTTCACCTTGTGCCCTTTTGATTCCCTTGCTACGCTCAGAATTCTAATTTTGAATCCCTGGCTACGCTCGTGATTCAATTATAGAATCCTTCGCTTGCTCGGTCATCAAAACTGAGCACTCGGTTAAAAATAAAAAGCCACTTTGCACTCTTGTACAACAAATAACTATTATTGAAAAATTTACCAAAAAACGTCTATTTTTACTGGCCTATTGGCTATTGGCCCCAGAGGGGGGTCACATAGTCCTGATCAAGTACAAAACTGTGCAATAGGTACCTACATACATATACTTTTTAATTAATGATCCACCTGGACCCAGCCCAGGAAGAGGGTCATGACCCCCCCAGATCCCCGCACCCCTGGATCCGCGCTTGGTCTGGAACTCTGGAAGATATCGCTTTAGGTGAAAAGTCCACTGTTTATACCTACTACTATTTTTTAAGATTGTTTTTATAAGTTGGTTTCGATAGTGCAATAATGCGTTTATCTACATGTCTTAAATGAGTAATTCGTATGTATTATTTACCATTGAACATTTATTGACAAGCATTCTGCATGAAATGATAGATACAGTAGAGTGTCGTCTTGGCTCGTGCCGCGCCCATGCATCGTGCTCAGCAAACCATGCACAAAACAAAAGCAACGGAAACATTACTCCAGTCGACGACACGAAAGGCCGCGAGACAGTTTTCTAAGCAAACTACGCGCTATTAAAATATTCATAAAATTCACAAAATAATATCATTAAATTATTCATAAAAAAATACTTTGCTAAATAACACACGGTAGCACCCACGAAATTTAAAAAGTTAAACGTCAACGCGTTCCCGCCAAAAAACGACTTGACTCAAATTGTGTTTTAATTAATTGAAATCATGCTAACGTAATTCATTTGTGTTACACATTGCAAATAAAAATGAGTTAAACAATAATTAACAAACAATGCCATTCTAAATTCTCGAGTATTGTAATTATGTCTCATTAGAATATCGGAAAGTGCGTCGATAATAAAGTATTGTACATTTTTTTTTTACAATGGACGTTGCACGGTTCGTGCATTTTGCATTATTTGCGTTTCTAACTCAGCATGCGTGGTGCCAAGACTACTTCAGGATGGTGAGTGATGATAAATCGTCAATTAATCACTTTCAGATGGCACGATAACTCTGTCTAATCGGATTCTAGATGTGAGAGTAGAGTTTTTTCTTAAATAGGACAATATTAGAAAGTTAGTAAGTGAATTGGTGACTTATGTTATGGAACGCTGGATTTGTCGCCGGCCTTATTTATTGATGTGCATAAGGCATTAGTTTTCGTATCGTTCTATCTGTAACTGTATTATCTGAGATTTACTCGTTTTCATATCTCTATTATAGTCTATATCTTTGTTCTTTAGAAATATTTCCCTTCAAACTGGAAGACTAGAAGGAGTGATAAATACGCATTACTGCTTGGCGGAAGAATAGCTCCGAAAGACTTGGATGTTTGCAGCTGTCATGTCGGAAGACATGAACGTATTGTGTTAGTAGAATATTATATAAAGATGCAGGTTCTGAAAATATTTCTTGCAGGACCTATTATAGCTTCGAACTAGCTAAATCGCGATTAACTTAATGTAGGTAGGGTTATCCCGAATATCGTGTTTGCGTGTTCTTCAATAACGTAACCGACTTCAAAAAAGCAAGAGGTACTCAATCAATTTGACTGTATGTACTCGTATCAATGTAAGTATGTCACGAGATCATTAAATATAAATAAATATAAATAAATAAATATTGGTGGACAATTCACACACAACACCATCTGACCCCAAACTAAGCAAAGCTTGTATGATGACGGCCAGATAGCTGATATAATACTTATATAGTTTTAAATACATAGGTACTTATTCTACATAGAAACACCCAGACACAGTGCAAACATTTGAATTCAACACACAAATATTTGCACTGGGTGGGGAATGTGGGGATCGAACCCACGACCCTCGGCTTTGCAGGCAGAGCTACTACCAACTAAGCCACGAGGCCAGTCATTCCACCAGTTATTATGAATATTTTTACTAATGATTTTCAAAATGACATCTTCTCTAGCCGCATTGAGTACTTTAATTGGTAGATAATAATATTCACGGACATGTTAATAATGGCAAGCGGCGGAAGCGGCATAATGTCAAATCTACAGCTGGTCTAGTCGGGACAACGGCGCCTGCTGATCCGGAGACCCCGGGTTCAAACCCCACACGCACCACTGTCTTTTCGAAGTCATCTGCGAATTTTTTTTTCATTCATTCATCAGCCGCAAGACGTCCACTGTTGGACATAGGCCTCCCCCCTAGATTTCCACAACGAACGGTCCTGCGCAACCTGCAACCAGCGGTTTCCAGCGACCTTTGTGAGGTCATCTGTCCATCTAGTGGGAGGCCGTCCAACACTGCGTCTTCCGGTTCGTGGTCGCCACTCGAGAACCTTTCTTCCCCATCGGTTGTCAGTTCTGCGAGCGATGTGGCCTGCCCATTGCCACTTCAGCTTAGCTACTCTTCGAGTTATGTCGGCTACTTTCGTTCTTTTGCGAATATCCTCATTCCGGATTCTGTCGCGCAAAGAGACTCCGAGCATCGCTCTCTCCATAGCTCGCTGTGTGACTTTGAGCTTTGTTATGAGGCCCACAGTTAAGGACCACGTCTCAGTTCCGTAAGTCATCACTGGCAACACGCACTGATTGAAGACTTTCGTCTTCAAGCATTGGGGTATTTTGGACTCCAAGATGTGCCGTAGTTTCCCGAACGCTGCCCATCCGAGTTGGATCCTTCGCTGGACCTCTTAGTCGAAGTTGGATCTACCTAATTGGATCTTTTGACCCAGGTAGACGTATTCGTCAACAACTTCGAGTGTGGTATTCCCAACAATAACCGGTACAGGTGAGACATGAACATTTGACATGACCTTCGTCTTGTCCATATTCATCCTCAAACTCAAAACGGTGAAGGAAAACATCGTGAGGAAACCGATATGTACCTAGAATCTTTCGAAGTCATGTGTCATCCACCAACCCGCACTGAGCCAGCGTGGTGGATTATGGCTTTAAAACTATTTCCTTGCGAGAGAAGGCGTCGAGTCCCAGCGGTGGGAACATTTAGTGGGCTGTTGATGATGATGATGAATGTCCAAGGGGTGATGGAGCAGCTAAGCGACCCTTTTTTTTAATTATAATATGTTCGCACTTGACCACCATCTCGCCTGATGTTAAATGTCGATGCGATATAATCTACGACGGACCGTGTATAGAAGAAACCGATTCACTCTCGATTTGAAAGCACCGATTTTAATGATGGTTATAATCTTGAAACCCTCTCAGGCAACGCATTCAACAACCTGTTATCACAAATGTGGAGTCAAGCCAAAAAAATATCATCTATGAGTCAAGCCTTGGATGGACGCATTAGATGTTTTTTATAGATGACATCTCGTAAGTTCATGTCACTGACAGACGTATCAAATAAAAGTAGATATATCTGCAGGTACATTACAGATGACCTTTTAATAGTACCATATTTTACTAAAATTCTAATTTATAAGATTTCTCGTAAGGACTGTCGATAGGGGTATCGACAGTCCCTACGAGTACCTCCCAACAAACATTTTGGCTGCAAATATAGCTTACTCTAGAACCTAAAGTGTTATGAAGGTAGAGTAGTAGTTGCAATTATAGTTGTTGGTGATAAATAAGTGTTAGTAAGAAAATGTTACGCTTATAGTGATTAAACGACTTTATAAGAGCAATCAACGGAGGTTAGACGCATAGAGCAGCGATCGTTATCCCTATAATACAGACTTAAGCTTCTGTGATATAGCTTTGAGCTAATTTTGCAACCATAAGATCTATATAAGAAATTAACATCCAAATTAGCTCCTAAAGTTCTAAGCAAGCTGCCACCAACTCTTTTGGAGCGCCGATAGTTGCACAAAGAGTGCAATTAATGCTATTAGCTCTACAATGGTGTTCATTAAATCTATTACAACACCAAACTCTTAAAGTGATACAAAACTCCTTTATATAACTTAAGGCTGATTAATAGGGATATTTTTCCCTTTTAATAGAACTTGTAGTATCAAGTATAGCCTCCATGTTATCTAAGGTTGAATTATGGAGATCGTTATCACTTTAGTACCCCTAATTGGTCACGTGTGCAATCAAATTAGCATTAAAAATGGCGTCGCAACATAACTCCTCTAAAAACCGTAGGTAAAGTGAGAGTCGTGCTTAAAGATGAGGGTTCCGTATATAATAAAAGTGATATCGTAACTGTGAGTTTTCATACTTCCAAAGAGGACTAATGTTACTTTTCATTGAGTAGTGATGACGATGAAAACCCGAATTAATTTATTAAGAATCTTTATTATAATATTTCTAATTGAGGGCATACGCGTATGAAAAAATATTGCACAAACAGCTATAAAAGATCAATTTTGCTTTTGGTCTCAACTTTTGGTCATAATTGACAGTTTTGGCAACATTCTACTAAAATATCCTCGAGTTCTTTTTTTTTTTTTAACTATAATAGGTTTACACTTGACCGCCATCTCGCCTGATGTAAAGCGACGATGCGGCCTACGATGAAGCGTGCTTACCTAGAAGAAACCGATTCACTCTCGACTTAAAGACACCAAGATTATAACTATCGGGGAAAATCCACTCAGGTAGCTCATTCCACAGCCTAGATGTTCTTATCACAAAAGTAGAGTCAAACCTCTTTGTTCGTGTCTTTGGAACATCAACCATGAAACGATGACGCTTTCTCGAGCTACGAGCAGTCCGATAAAAAAAAGGGCAAGGTGGTATTAAGTTATGCAGATCAGTCGCGCACTCTCCGAAATGTATCCGATAAAAAACCGATAAGCTAGCAATTTTGCGGCGATGTTCAAGACTTTACAAACTTTACTTTCTTTTACAAACATTCAAAAACATATTAATAAAAAACTAGATGACGATAGCGAATATTTGCATGACGGAACTTCTGAACCTTTGAAATATATTTTAAGAATATAATACATAAAATAACATTTTTTGATATTTTATTTCAAAACAAGTAAAACATTATTTTTTACCAAAAATTTATACACTTATCTGCTATAAATAAGTATATTATGTAAGGTAGTCATTATTTAAAGTTTGATGTTTAGCATTTTTATCTATACTCGTTAACAATACATACATCTTTTAATAGAAAATAAGAATAGTTGCTATTTGATAGTGACGTTTCAAAATGACTAATATTAAAAAAAAATGTTTTTCTATTATTTATCACAGTTTGTATACATATACATATATTAAGTACAACACCTTAATATCTAGGGTTACAGCAAGAAATATCTTCTAGTTAACAACTATATTTTAGTTTGTCTTGGTAACTAATAGAGTAATAAATATGTCTTAACACACAAACGCACAAATATCGAATATTCTTCATAAATTTCTATTTTCTTGAATATTGACTATTTAGTGCTCTTAGTTTTCAGCAGAGACACTGTAGGTATTTGCAGGTATACTTAGAATTTGGTTATCTGACGTTCCACAAGTGTATTAAAGCTTGATGACTGGACTTTGTAATTTATTTGAAGATGAATTCAATGACTGCTTCATCCAATTCCCGTTCAGCGTCCTCATAAGTTGGAATATTGTTTCGTTTCATTTTGGCACTTTATTTGTCACCAATTTTAGTCAAGTAATCATCGAATTTAACAAGTTTTGAAATGTTTCTTTTAGGCTATTTCACAATGTTATTAAATTCACATGTAGAAGGAACAATCCAGTGGGTATATTTTCTTTTTTCTAACGTTCTTACTATTTTTCATGTGGTTCTGAAATAGAAATATAATTGTTTAGTTAACAGAATTAAATTTAAAAACTCTAATAATAAAAAAATTGGCACTCATTAATCTGTGAGATCTGTGTGTAGTGGTTTTGGGAAATGACTCCGCGGATCCCCAATTTCATGCGCCCACCATCTTTAGATCATTGAGTTACTCAAAAACAGTAAAGCATACTAAACGAAAACTTAATACAATAAAGGTATTTATTTTTCTAGCGCTTCTAATACCAAACCTACGGCAATTTCAAGTCAATAGGATTTTTTTTATTACATATTTAGTAAAAAAATGTCTTGTTCCATGTAAATTAGAACATTTTTGTTAGATAAATACGCAACAAAGAGTGGGCCCTTCAATTATTTGCCAATAATATGTACTCATATTCACAGTAAACTTACCTTCACAATGAAAATTCACCTTCAGCTTCCACTAACAATAAAACATTTTAGCACACAAGTCCGCCATTTATTTTCGTAAACACAAAATGTATGGTTCTTTTAATGTCGTTCATATATAATTCGTTTAGCAACGTAATAAAAAAACCCACCACACGCAGCTGGCTCTAAGAAGAAAGGAAAAAAAGTATATCCTAGGCGCTATAATTTCCTATTGTAGATCTATACTGGAACTCAAGATGTTACAATTTACCTTATTACCACCCTCTAAAAGCTCAAGCAGTTAGTAAGATTCGTCATAGATATTCAATACCTCTTACGGATTTTATAATCACACATATGCTACCTTTATAGCACTCAAAGCGTTAGTTAGCAGCATATAGCTCTACCATAACTCTTGAGGAGTCACTAGTCACTTAAATACCACCCTTACAGCGCTCCCTCTCTCAGCTAGCGCTACTGTACCTCTATAATTGCTCTGCTATAACTCTTAAAATCATTCTGCAACCACTATATCGCCATAGTGGAACCTAAGGCTATAAGAAAGTGTGCCCAATCCGGGGGTATAGCAGAGTTATAGCAAGCTATAACTCTTATGTGATAGAACTCATTCATCACCTTAGGTTCTGTTTAGCGCTTTTATATATCTGTTCTAACTCTTATATTAGCGCCTAATGTTAGTTGGGCTATGACTGACATTTTGAAGTGAAAACTTCTTTAGACGCGCCTAGACAAATTTTTCGTGGGGTGTAAATTGAATTCTACCGTCACGCTCGGGTATGATAAGAAATCTTCGGGTAAACTCAGGACCTTGGCGATTGGGCACCTAGAAATGCGTCAGCCAGTGGGCAATGCCGAAAGGGCGTGGCCTCGCCATCATGGCATGGCCATCTAGAAATGCGTGAGCCAATGGGGAATGCTGACCCATTTCTAGATGGCCATGCCATGATGGCGAGGCCACGCCTTCCGGTTACACCCGTGTAGTTTCAAAGGTAAGCTATCAAATTTTGAGTTATAAATTTTCACTTCTATCGGCAGTTGCCTATGACTGCCAATTTTTTTTTTTAATATTTCTACTATAACAACTAACTGAACCGTGCGCGCGTTGCTTCAAGTTTGCTAAATTCAAGTTTTGAATAAATTCGGTTACCTTAGATTCTAGATAGACACATGCTGTCACGCAACGAAAGCTCTCAAAAAGCAATATTTTTCCCGTTTTGTTACATTTTTCATTCATGCTCCTCTCCTGTTGATAGAAGCATAATGTTATATGCCTTCCTCGATAAATGGACTATTCAACATAGAAAGAACCTTTTAATTCGGACCAGTAGTTCCCGAGATACTTACGTTCAAACAAACAAACTCTGCATCTTTATAATATTAGTATAGATATTGTCTTAAAAGTCATCAGTAGACAATTTAGGTCATCAAGAACTCCCTGACACGGCCCAGCATCCATGACGGCTAAATGTAACAATAAGCTAAAGAAAACAAAAAAGGCAATTTTTCGAAAAATTGCTCACGACACACAATTTGTACGTCACGCATCTTGAACACAAGGTTGACAAAAACATTAGTTATACACCATGACCGCTCAAAACGAGGGCGACTTTGTGGACCACAAACTCTTAACCAGCCTATTGACATGATTATAGTGTAATGAGACGAGCAGGACATGTGCCTGATGGTAAGCAACATGCCTGCCACATAACAGCACGTTGACACGCAGCTATTGGAGTACTGCACTGCACTCGTCACTCAGAGATTTCAAATGTTTTATCCCCATACCCTGTAATTTCACTGGAAACAATGCCCCTCAAACCGGAACACAGTAATGTTTTCACTTTACTGCTTGGCGGTAGAATAACTGGCAAAGGTGTGGTACTTCCCCAGGCGGGCTCTGTAAAGAGTCCTACCACTACTAAATATTTACACATGGCTAAATTTAGTCGCTACTGAATTCAGTGAATTGTAAAAGCATTAAGCGTAAGTTAACATACTAAATTCAGAAGCCAGGATTGTTTGCTTCTGAATTCAGTCGACTAAGCTTACTTTAAAATTTTCTTCAGGATTCAGTCAGAAAAATTGGCAGTCATAGGAACTGCCGATAGAAATGAAAACTTATAACTCAGAATTTGATAGCTTATTTTGGAAACTACGCGGGAGAAACCGGAGGGCGTGGCCATGAGCATGGCCATCTAGATATGCGTCAGCATCAGGAGCAAGCAACAAAGGCCATGCCCCGAGTTTACCCGAAGATTATTTTGATTTGATTTTAAGGTTATTTTGTTGTGGTAGGACTCTTAGCAGCGTCCGCCTGGTGAAGTACCACACCTTTGCCATTTATTCTACCGCCAAGCAGTAATATGCAAACATTACTGTGTTCCAGTTTGAAGGGCAATGTTTCCAGAGAAATTACAGGGCTGAGAGATATAACAACTTAGATCTCTGGGTGACGAGCGCAGTGCAGTGCTAGGTAATGATCTGGACTCTTCACGTTCCAATAGCTGCATGTCACTGTGCTGTTATGTGGCAGGCATGTTGCTTACCATCAGGCACATGTCCTGTTCGTCTCGTCATTCTTTATTTTAAAAAAATTAAAATATTACTTTCATTCCCGAGCGTGACGCTTGAGTCCACAGCCCACGAAAAATCTGTCTATGGTGCGCCAAAAGAAGTTTTCATTTCAAAAACTAAATGATCGGTCCAAGGTTGCCTGGAGAAACCCAGGCTGAAGGCCACCGTGACGCTGTAGGCGTTGTTTACCATCAGGCGCTTGTCTTGTACGTCTTTAAGCTGTATCTAGCTCTATCTAGCGACATCGTTTCATGGTTGATGTTCCAAAGACACGAACGAAGAGATTTGACTCTACTTTTGTGATAAGAAAATGTCGTCTAGACTGTGGAATACGTTGCCTGAATGGGTTTTCCACGATGGTTACAATCTTTGTGTCTTCAAATCGAGAGTGAAACGTTTTTTATCTAGGTAAACACGCTCCATCGTAGACCGCTCCGTCGCATAACATCAGGCGAGAATGGCGATATGGCGGACAAGTAAAAACCAAAAACTAAAGTTAAAAAAAAAAAGTTAAAAGAAAAAACAACCCGTCATTAATGTTTCGGGGTTAATAATTATTGGTAACCAGTGGTCCGTGTCGGCTTCGCCTTTAATATTATCCTACAAGACTCAGGGAGCACGTACCACGTACCTAGAGGTACATAACTGTCCAATGGTGAAAAAATTTTGGAAATCGGTCCAGCATTTCCTGATAAAAGCGCGTTCAAACTAAACATCTCTTCAGCTGTATTTAAAAAATAGTACCTATCTATAGGTATATATAAAAGCGAAAGGGCACTCAACAAGGAATCTCAGAAACTACAAATGCTAGGAATCTGAAATTTTGCATGGAGGTTCCTTTTAGTACGTAGGCACTCGCTAAGACGGGATTTTGCGAAATTCAACCCCTAAGAGGGTGAAACGAGGGATGAACGGTTGTATGAAAATTCGTGATTTTCAAAGTTATCAAATTTTGTATCTAGACACTTTATACAAAGCAAGCGAATGTTGGTTCTAGCAATTTTGTAATTTCGAACTCTACGGGGGTGAAATTGGGGTTGAAATGGGGGATGAATGTCAATATGAAAGTTCCCAACCGTTGAAGATAAAACCATGAAAGTTTGAATATAAACACTTGACACGAAGCAAACGAACATTTGTTCGAGCAATTTTGTAATTTCGAACTGTACGGGAGTTTGTTGGAGTTGAAATGGGGGACGAATGTCTCTTACGTCTTCACACCTAAACAACTGAACCAATTTTAATGAAATTGTCTGAAATTGTTTAATTATGTCTGGGTATAAAAATAGGTACTGCCTGAGTTACCTTAGTATTTATTTCGCGCGGACGAAGTCGCGGGTAACAGCTAGTAGACCATATTGTTGTCCGTTCGCAAAAGTTTTTCAATACAAGTAAAATGATCAATAGTAAAAATGTAGATCAGGGTGTCAACTCTCTTTCTAAGAAAAACGTAATTCCGAAACAAACTCGCAATTCTCCTATAGCCTATAGATATAGTGAGTAATGTTGGAACAAATCGGTACTTCCAAGTGCCTGATAATCTAGAACATTTGTACCACATGACTAGGTTTGCTCAGAAACTATATAGCATTTAATGGGTGCCCCGTTGACCAGTGAAAGCAATACCCATTGTTAACAACGTCTGACAACTAAACAATGGGGTATCAGACATTGTTACTTATATAATACTTAAATAAAATGCGTACCTATCATCATCATCATCATCAGCCGCAAGACGTCCACTGCTGAACATAGGCCTCTCCCCTAGATTTCCACAACGACCGCTCCTGCGCAACCTGCAACCAGCGGTTTCCAGCGACCTTTATGAGGTCATCTATCCATCTAGTGGAAGGCCGTCCAACACTGCGTCTTCCGCTTCGTGGTCGCCACTCGAGAACCTTTCTTCCCCATCGGTTGTCAGTTCTTCGAGCGATGTGGCCTGCCCATTGCCACTTCAGCTTGCTTACTCTTCTAGCTATGTCGGCCACTTTCGTTCTTTTGCGAATATCTTCATTACGGATTCTGTCGCGCAAAGAGACTCCGAGCATAGCTCTCTCTATAGCTCGCTGTGTGATTTTGAGCTTTGTTATGAGGCCTACAGTTAAGGACAACGTCTCAGTTCCATAAGCCATCACTGGCATCACGCACTGGTTAAATATACTTTTGCTCTTTAGGCATTGGGCGCACCTATACAAATGTATAATACGGGTGCCATTTAAAACTTACAATTTCATTTTCCTAATTTACTTTGTCATAACCGCTCGCTTGCCCGGCGCTGCAAACCGCGCACCTCACTATGCCCCGCCCTCTGCAGCGTTGGTCGCTAAAATGCCCGGAGAAAAATACGTGTGCACCTCGCTATGCCCCACGGTTTTTACGCCAGCGGCGCGCTAGACGGGATTCACGCAATCGTTCCTTGTGAATCAATTTCTTTTGAAAGATTATCAAGTGTTATATTTTTTTTGTTTAATATGAAACTAGCTATTCAATGTTATCTTTTGTTTCTCAGCTTACGACTTTGGTGCAGAGTTATGCTGTGCTGAAATTGAGGTAGCGCGATTTAAAGCTCGTCTTTTTAAAAGCTCATAGGTATCAAACTTATGATATACGGTATTTAATCTTTGATTACGTTTGTTATCTGTTGTTTGTTGGTTGAAACGAAATTTATGGTAAAATCAGAAGAAACTAACTTACACAGCCCGCACTGAATCAACACTCAATGACAAGATTGACAAAGAATGTTTTTTATTTAATTTTTTTTATTATTTCTATGGCTTAGATACTCTACTGGGATTAATATGACGCGAAATTTAACATAGAAACGAGATAAATAATACAAACTAAGCCCTAGAGCGACAAAGACAAGTATATTTAACTTTTTCGACCGCGGGGACCATGTTAACTACAGGTTGACACGGGCATTTTGGCATGTCGCGCCATGTCAACTACTAGTTGACACGGGCATAATAGACTGCATCGCGATGTTAACTACTAGTTGACACGGGCATTTTAGCGTTTGCGTTTTGTTGACTACTAGTTGACACGGGCAGGCAAGCGGATAATGAATGTGTCATAATATGACTTTTGCAAATCGTTTTTTGGCATAATGTGTTGTAAGCATAACAATCTATTGTAATACATTCAATTCAACTATTGATAAGATGCATACTAGTCTTTAGGCATAGTGATGAGATGCATAAATAATTAGTCTTTATATAAATATAACGTCATACGTAATTAGGCATTTTTTATTTATTTTTGTTGTGCTATCATTTCAATGTATGGATGTTTGGATGTTTGTTGCTCAATCACCTCCTAACGTATGAACGGACCGGGCTGAAATTTGGAACACAGATAGATTATAGTCTGGAAGAACACATAGGCATATACTTTTTAACCCGGAAAAACAAAGGGAACAACGGGAACGGGAACTTCGCGGGTAACACCGCTGGGCACTGCTAGTTATATATAAACCCAGGTTACATGGGACCCAGATCCGACTCGGAGCACCCCGACTCCACCTAGTCTTGTCGCTACTACCCCTACAGTGTATGTAAAAGATGCGGGGGGAGCCAGAAGCTCAAGTCCTGAGTGGAGAAGCGACACTCAAGGCTGACCGCAGAGCTTCTGGCTGGGAGCCCAACCAGAGTCAAAAAGTGCACAATATTTTTTAGGTGTACCGTATGCTTATCTCAAAGTGTGCCTTTAAACTTTACGCTAAGCTATCTTTATGCTATAAATATATAGTTATGTGTTTAAACATTATGCTATATGTCTTTATTGTAGTATCTTTATGCTATATATGTTTATGTTAGTAAAAATTACTCGAAAACGGTTATGCGTTTAGTTGTTATGGTAAATTATCATAAATCCTCAAAACGTTATACCTAGTCAATTAGAACAAAAATTGTATAGGTAAAACAACTATCAGTACCTCGCGTTTTTATCTGAATATTTCCCGTTCTCCCGCGTTAAAATTTTGCCTTTTTGTTCTTCCAGGCTATAATCTATGTTCCAAATTATTTCAACTCGTTCCAGTCATACGTTACGACGTAATTGAGCAACAAACATCCAAACATCCATCATCATCAATCATCAATCATCCATTGACAGTTATTACATCAGTAGGAATCGTAACAAGAGCTACAAAAAGCGAAAGTTTGTATGATTGTTTCCAAGTGTATCTGTAGCGACAGAATAATGTAGGTACTACTCGAGTTTTTGAAGTGAAAACTTCTTTAGGCGCGCCTAACAGATTTTTCGTAGGGTGTAAATTGGATTCTACCGTCACGCTCGGGTATGATAAAAAATCTTCGGGTAAACTCGGGACTTTGGCGATTGGGCATCTAGAAATGCGTCAGCCAATGGGAAATGCTGAAAGGGCGTGGCCTCGCCATCATGGCATGGCGAAACGGGAAAAAATATTGCTTTTTGAGAGCTTTCGTTGCGTGACAGCATGTGTCTATCTTTTAAAGGTTACGCCATTAGAACCTAAGGTAACGGAATTTGTTCCAGATTTGATTTGGTACGACCAATTTTCGATAGATGGCGTAGCAACGTGCGCACGGTTCGGCTAGTGTTTATTTATTTACAACTTATGTATATACTTTATCTATGGCATTCCCATTTTAAGCGGCAAAAATTGAACTTCATGGAGGTATTAGTCGGTAGGCAACACTTGTGGTGCTGACTCCGATAGAACCTGACTAACTGCTACAAGCGAACGGTTACGGCGTAGGCACAAGGATAGGTAATAGGGGACATCGGTTATAGGCATCGAGCAACTCGGTCTTCCGCGCAAGCACGGAAGGGAGTAGCCTTAGCTAAAAAATATTGTTCAAATCTTTCTGTCATTTCTTGCGGGAGGGGAAGTTGCACACTAGCGCAAAGCCGCACTATTACATACAAAACATACCTGTACCGATCCATTGCCAATCATACTCACACAGCCAAATCACTAACACATAAAAAATAAAGCACCATTCACAAATCTAGCCCCGCCCTCACGCCACAGTATATTATCAAACTCCTTGGTCCACGCGTACTTGTACTTTGACAGAGGGGAAACGCTGTGTATTGCCTACTCCCTTCCATGTTGCTCGCTGGTTATAGGCTTAGATAAAGAATAAGTAAATAGATCAGGTTTTTCCGCACGGTTCCTTTGTACCCATCGTAAGCAGACGAGGTGTATGTCAGCTAGGCAGACTACTAGCTAGGTATGTATATCCTGGAAGAGATCGCTTTTAGTGATAAGGTCGCCAATTGCTACTTTATTTTGTTTTGTTTTAAGTGACTTTTGTTTATTTATTTTTTTAGTTAAGTGCAATAAAGAGTTAATCTATCTATCTATCTATCTAGGCGATATAGTGATGTGCCGCGACAAGAGTATGACACTTCCACAAGAGCGATCAAACCCCGTGCTTTCAGTGTAAAGCGTTTGTTCTAACTCTATACGTAGTATATGTAAACTCTTTGGTTATAGGACATAATGTCATCTACTTAGGGCGCTCAATCCGACAGGCAATTCGCAGTCAAACGCTTACCTATATTGTAAAAAAAAATCGGTTGTCTGTAAAGTTACTGACGATAGTTGAACGTGACAACTTCAACTCCAAGCCTTAAATGGAACGCCTCAGAGCGAGGTAACGCCGCATGACGTCATGTTTTTTCGTGCGTGCAGCCGGCTTCATCGAATTATAAGACGTTGTCACGTCAATAAGACACACGAAGACGTGCGACAATATTTTATTTTAAGAACAAGGTAACGACAGGAAATAAGGGTATTAAGTGAGTTACAAGCGTTACAACCTAATTGTTCTGTGACCTTCATCTTACCTACATCTCTGGCACACATCACATACTATATTTATAATAAGTACCTAGACTTGCCTGACCTCGGTATTCTATGAGACGAACTTCTTAGTATTCCATGGATTCACCGTGCGGGTGCCGGGTCCATCGTGTGGCAGAGAGAGAAACCCCGAGTAGATCCCGAGACTTGTGACACGGGTTTAGGTTTAAGAGGCCCCTTTCCGACGGACATCAACACTCACCTTCACTACTCGTGTTTCTCTCCCTGCCCAGCGAAATTCGATATGAACCTACTAGTGCAGCTTTAGATACTCATTCTAGTATAGAACTTACTGTATTTCTGGACAAGCCAAGGTCTTTCAGCAGGTTATAGAGAGATTTTGTTGGTATACCTCTAAAATAACAAAATTTAAAAAACCGACATTTTGTAAGGCCAGCAATGTTGAATTTGAACACAGTAAATAACACACAAATGGTTTCAATCTGGGTGTATTCAAATCGAGAGTTAATCAGTTTCTTCTAAATTAGTGCCTATCCTATCCCTATACTTATCAGTATGCGGTTTCCACTCTAGAACATTCTAAAATTATTCCCGAAAGCATGATGTTAACTAAAACATTTCTTTTCCCAGGGCTCCAACACAAACGCAATGGAAGCGGCCCAATTCCTTCGAGAATATGACAGAGAAGCTTCCGGAATGTGCTACAGGTATTGTCTCTGTTGGTTAATGTGCTCTTAAAACGGCGTTACACTTTTGCTTAATGTGCTCTTATCTTTTGACGGCGTTACACTTTTAATATTTTGACGTGATAACGTCTTATAATTCGATGAAGCCGGCTGCACGCCCACAAAACATGACGTCATGTACCGTTACCGCGTTACCGTCGGTCGTTACCTCGCCGCATGTTTGTTACAGTTGTATTAATTATTTCGACCAGTAGTTCAAGCGGGAACGTAGCTCAGTGGTAGAGCGTTTGCTTTGCATGTGAAATGCCCCGGGTTCGATCCCCGGCATCTAAAAGCGTTTTTGCATTGTTTTGATTGAAAATGACTAAATTCTACTGATTACTTTTTACATACAAATCTATTAAACAAATGAAATTAATGTTTTCTTTTGAAAAATGCTACCATTCCATCAGTATTTTCTTAAGACGTTGTCACGTTCTATCGTCAGTAAACCGACTTTACAGACAAACATTTTTTTAGATTATAGAGTGAATACCAAAACCGAATATAGCCGGACCGAGCGGGTCACCTTGCTGGCATCCAGTGGTTGAATGTACATATTTTTATCACCAAACATTAACTATGTAGATAGCATGGCCACTTATACTTATATATTTCAGGTATATTATTTTTAATTTCTGACAAAAGGGTCTAGACTGTTAAAGACTGCTTTACGACAAATTTAATAAAAACTTCAAAATCAGATTAAAAATCAGCCGTATACTGCCATCTTTCTTGTTTAGGGCTATTAAATTAGCCCCGTACAAAACTGAAACTACCTCTACCGGAGCACAGCACGAAAACAGTAAGACTAGTGAAACAATTACAATGACAGCCTTATCCTATCGCTGAAAGCGACTTCTTCTAGGCAAGATCGGGATGAATAAAAAATCAGCCTAGTGCGATTCGGACTTGGGTACGGAGTGTTCCGTACTACATTTCAATAAAAACGACAAAAATCACGTTTGTTGTATTGCCATACCTGCACTTCTTCTCTGCCTCCATTAATATATATTTTTTTAGTACCGGTTTGTTGGTATAGCGGCAACATAAATACATCCTAAAATTACAACTGTTTATCTTTCCCCGTTTATGAGATACAGCCTGGTGACAGACGGACAGACCGACGGCTGTAATATGGTCCCGTTTTACCCCTTAAAAATCTTAGAAAACTCATATACCATGCTCACATATACATAAGCAGCCCACTAAATGTTATAATCCACCACGTTGGCCCAGTGCGGGTTGGTGGATGACACAAGACCTCGAAAGATTCTAGGTACAAAGTACATGTCTGTTTCCTCACGATGTTTTCCTTCGCCGTTTTAAATTAGCACCATTACGCACATGACTTCGAAAAGACAGTGGTGCGTGTGGGATTGAACTCGGGGGCTCCGGATCGGGAGTCGCCGTTCTCCCGACTAGACCAGCCGTAACTTTGTGATGTTCATTCATCGTGATATTTGTTTCAGAGTAACCATGTCGCAGTGGAGGTTCGTGACCAACATCACGGAGTACAACCGGCGCCGAATGTCGGAGGAACTGACCCTCAGCTCCAAGTTCGAGCGCCTCTCCTGGAGGAAGGCCGCTGCTTATGATGCTTCCAGACTTTCTGACCCACAGGTGCTATCAAAATAGATACCTACCATCTAAGAATTAATTAAGAGTTTAAAATGTTAGATTAAGTAATTATTGTATTTTCTCAATGCTCCAAACAAACATACAATATGTTCGTAATGGACAAAACTGTTGGAACTCATACATTTTTTTAAAACTTTTATTCTGTACACAGTTAAAACAATAAAGCATGTCCTATTCTCTACTCTACTCTACTATATCTTCACAAAATAGTATTTACTGAGAGTCCCCTATGCAGAGGTTGTTTGCGGGAGAATTAAACTGTGGAGCACTATGCTGTGAGGCCACAAAAAGTATAAGATTAGAATCGGGACTCTATAAAGGAACTCCAAATAAAGTATGTAGAGAAACAACATCTGACGGAATGGGAGTGGAACTGGTATGCCAGCGCCCCAAGGCCATGCTCCGCTAATTTAAAGAGCTGGGGTGGTTTGGGTAGGCTGGGCGGGGGGAAGTGCACAATATACCCTAGCGGGACGTCAGTGCAGGACAATCACCCCCACCCTGAATTAGAATTAGATACACAGTGTTTGCACTTCATCATTATCATCATCCAAAGCCCCCGTTGTTGGGTATAGGCCTCACTGTTATCATGTCATCTTCCTCGGTCCTGTGCCAATCGAGTCCAGGTTTGACCCGCGATAGAAACGATATCGTCGACCAATCTTGCAGCTGTGTTTTTAATCACTACTGGCCTTAACGGCGCAGGAAAATATCGTGAGGAAACCAGCATGTTCCAAGAAAAACGTTTTTTAACGAAAACCCGCTACATTAGCATTTCGACACGAACTCATGAGATTTTACCCAGCCTAAAAGTGCTCATCGTGGCTATGGTAGTATTCACTTCAAAATTCAGCTGACCTTTGTCACTTATCACGTGCAATTGATACTGTCTTCCGGTTTGAAGGGCAATGTTTCCAGTGAAATTACAGGGCATAGCGCATAGAGATAAAAGATCTTATATCTCTGGGTGACGAGCGCGGTGCAGTGCTAGGTAATGATTTGGACTCGTTCATGTTCCATGCGCGTGTCACTGTGCTGTGATGTAGCAGGCATGTTGCTCACCATCAGGCACATGTCCTGCTCGTCTCGTCACTCTTTATTATAAAAAACTCAGCTAACCTCTCATTTTTACAGGGTCGGCGTCAGCTGATGAAAATCGTGCAGTCCAGCAGAGCTGCCTTACCTGATGATAAGTTTACTGAAGTAAGTATAATTATTAAACGACTTAAAAAAGTAGAAGGTTCTCGATTTGATTATATGTTTTTTTATATGAATGCTACGCAAAAGCTAATTGTGAATCGAGTTTTTTTTTTTTTTCTTTGATTGCATTCACATTTTCTCTGGAAGATCTTATTATCTTAGAGATGTAACATCTTAGATATCTGGGTGACGAGCGCAGTGCAGTACTAGGAAATGATTTGGACTCTTCATGTTCCAATAGCTGCGTGTCACTGTGCTGTTATGTGGCAAGCATGTTTCTTGTCTCGTTACTCCTTATTAAAAAAAAACAGAAGTGGTGGTTTTTGAAATATGAATAAAAAACCAAAAAAAATCTAACCTTTATCTAGACGACGTATTTGTAGATTTCGTAAAAAATATGAGATATAGTGGAGTGTCTTAGATTAATTCGGTTCAGATTAATTGAAGTCTTTTTTGTTTTGGAGAAAATTTTATTGTTTGAAGTTAGCTATACCTACTTCATTTGGCGCGCTTTGAAAGAATGTTGAGAAATGATTTTTAACGATGTACCCACACTGACAGCTAAAAACGATAGATGATAATAATTCTTAACATAGTAAAAAACTTATAAAAATGAATTTCTTCCATTACACATTAGACAATTAGCTGAAGGTTGATGTTACTTCGGATCTTAGACGTGAATGATATTTTCTGTATTTCAGCTCCAACAACTGATATCTGAGATGAAAGAGATCTACAACGCAGCGAAGATCTGTCCGTACGGGCACAAGACGTACGACCCCCACGTGCCGAGGATGCCGCTCGAATATGAAACCAACAATCAGTATCAGGTATAATAAAAGCGATTGACACACCGCCACGCACCATGCAGCGTGGCCCAACATTAATAAAATAAGAAATATTGGTGGACAATTCACACACAACACCATCTGACCCCAAACTAAGCAAAGCTTGTGTGATGGCAGCCAGATAGCTGATATAATACTTATATAGTTTTAAATACATACTTATTATACATAGAAACACCCAGACACAGTGCAATCATTTGAATTCATCGCACAAATATTTGCACTGGGTGGGAATCGAACCCACGACCCTCGGCTTCGCAGGCAGAGCTACTACCAACTTAGCCACGAGGCCAGTCAAACGTTGCATGTAAATACCTCCTGTTGTATAGAAAACACGGATAGTACAACAAATTGAGTAGTGGTAGGACTCTTGGCAGAGTCCAGTAGGAAGTACCACAGCTTTGCCAGTTATTCTACCGCCAAGCAGTAATAGATAGATAGATTAACTCTTTATTGCACTAAATTTAAAATAAAAGACATAAAAACTTAAAGACTAAAATTAAAGTAGCAATGGGCGACCTTATCGCTAAAAGCGATCTCTTCCAGGCAACCGTAGGATGGAAAAACAGATACGAAAAATAGGAAAACGGGAAGTACAATTAAAAAGAGGTGGATACTTCTATAACATTACTAAAAATAAAAAATAATCAACAAAAAAAAAAAATACCAGTAACATGAATAATATATACTGATAAACCTACATAGAAATAATTGTACATCCTAATACATATAATAATTTGTATAAAAAATAATAATATACTAATACATACATACATACATTAAAAGTTTAAGTATGGATACACAATTAAGAGTGATTATTTCAACTAGGTGACGACTGCGAAAAGTAAATTTGTTTCACATGGTCTTTAAAAACAGCAAGCGATGGAGCTTGCCTAGTAGACACAGGCAAAGCATTCCATAGCTGAACAGCCTGAAAAGCAAACGACTTGCCGTAGAATTAACTGTGTGCTGAGGGCACACAGGGCAGAGGATTGAAGCGACAAGTTATGTTTCGATCTGAGAGGCAGAGAGTGCGCGATGCTCCAGAATGTAAACAGGTCTTTCAAATAGCGTGGGTACGAGGGGTTAAACAGTACATTATAGACAAGAGATAAAATAGTAGTAATGTGTAGTACTGTGTTCCGGTTTGAAGGGCAATGTTTCCAGAGAAATTACTGTGCTTAGAGTTATAACATCTTAGATCTCTGGGTGACGAGCGCAGTGCAGTTCTAGGTAAGGATTTGGACTCTTCATGTTCCAATAGCTGTGTGTCAATCAAAAAACAATTAGGGTTCCGTGAAATACACACAGAAAAACATTAAAATCCAAGTGAAACTTTGGCACAGCTAAATATATAATTAGCAAAAGTGATTGACTGATAGATCAACGCTTAGAGCTAGTGACTTTAAACTTCGCGGACGTGTTTCGCTTATGACGTAGGGATTCAGTAATGAAGGATTTCAAACTTCTTTCCTCTGTCCAGCCAAGCTACCAGCTTAACAACCAACCGTACCAGCACTACCAGCCCTATACAGAGGCGCCAGACTCCAACTACTGTGATATGCAGTTGGATCCAGAAATATCCAGGTACCTTTAAACCCCGAAGTACCTATACTTCCTAATCTAATAACTATAGCTCGAGAAAGCGACATCGTTTCATGGTTGATGTTCCTAAGACACGAACAAAGAGGTTTGACTCTACATTTGTGATAAGAACGTCTAGGCTGTGGAATGAGCTGTCAGAGTGGATTTTCCTCGATAGTTATAATCTTGGTGTCTTCAAGTCGAGAGTGAATCGGTTTCTTCTAGGTAAGCACGCTTCATCGTAGACCGCATCGTCGCTTAACATCAGGCGAGACGGCGGTCAAGTGTAAACATTTTCAAGGTAAAAAAAAAAAAACTTCCTTAGTTACAGCTGGTCTAGTCGGGAGAACGGCGACTACCGGTTTGGAGCCCCGGATTCAAATCCTACGCGCACTACTGTCGTTTCCACGTCATGTGCGTTATGCCGCTAACTTGAAACGGTGAAAGAAAACGTCAGGAGAAAAAAGACATGTACCTAGAATGATCTTTTTTTTTATGTGGGGGAAATACATTTAGGTATGTCCACCATGTAGGGACATGGTGGGGTATGTCGGGCTCGACACCATGGGATACGTCATGGTGCCCCTACCGACTAAAACCCCACAGATTTCTCCTTCATGGCGAGGGGTCAGAGCCGCGGGGTCACTTTTCGCACTCCTATGACGACCCCGACCTAGAATGATCTACGTCATGTGGCATCCACCAACCCGCAATAGGTCAGCGTAGTGGAGTATGCCCTAGATCTCTCCGTAATAAATTAAAGATAGTTAATTGAAGTGAAAACTTCTTTAGGCGCGCCTCGACAAGTTTTTCGTGGGGGTTAAATTGATTTCTAGCGTCACGCTCGGGTGTGATAAGAAATCTTCGGAAAAACTCGGGACCTTGGGGATTGGGCATCTAGAAATGCGTCAGCCAATGGGAAATGCTGATTCATTTCTAGACGGCCATGCCAAGATGGCGAGGCCACGCCCTCCGGTTACACCCGTGTAGTTTCCATGGTAAGCTATCAAATTCTGAGTTAAAAGTTTTCACTACTATCGGCAGTTCCTATGACTGACAATTTTTTTTTACCTATTCATTATTAGCTTGAAGAGTTTTAGATTGTATCTCTCAGGGGACAAAGATGTTACCACAATCCTGCTTGGGAGTAGGTTACTCTACTCCCAAGCAAAGTATAGGTATAATAGTAAAGGTATGTACTTCACCACGCGGACTGAATAGAGTAGTTAGGTACTTACTATAATAATTAATAAGATTTGGAACTGAACCTATTATTTTAATTTAATTGTCTACTGTTTTTGTGTACCTTAACAATAAATAAATAAATAATTTTTGTACTTACTTCGTGTTCTCTGAAAAAAAAAAACAAAATCCGACATCAATTTAAATTAAATTCTGACAAACGACCAAATTTCATAAAAAAACATACAGCCGAATTTAGAACCTCCTCCTTTTTTGTACTCGGTTAAGAAGCGTTCACCAAGTCATCGAGCTAAATTAAAGTAAATTTTAGTTTTTTGTTCACTTTTTTAAAACCGCCACACCGATTTCGATACAATTTATACGATAAAACAGAACCATAAATAAATAAAAAATAATAAAGTGGCCAAGTGGACTCGCCCATGAAGGGTTCCGTTGCAGCAAGTAACATAATATACATAGTACACATAGTTCTTGTAGTTCGTTGTAACTTTGATCGAAGTTTCAATCATAGTGTATTTATGACGTACTAAAAAAAAACTACTCATCAGATCGAGCTCAAACCAATCTTCGTTAGTATTTACATGGTAATGTACATCATATATTTTTTTTAGATTTTTCATCTTCTTACTTTAGAAGTTAGAGGGGGGGGGACACATTTTACCACTTTGGAAGTGTCTATCGCGCAAATTATTCAGTGTAGACGAAAATGATTTTAGAAGACTCAACATCATTTTTGAAGACCTATCGATAGACAGACCACACGTGTAAGTTTGATGAAAAAAAAATTTTGAGTTTCAGTTCTCAGTATGGGGGGCAATCCAAATTTTTCTTTTTTTTAATTTTTATGTTCAAATCTTAATGCGGTTCACAGAATACATCTACTTGCCAAGTTTCAACAGTGTAGTTCTCATAGTTTCGGCAAAAAGTGGCTGTGACATACGGACGGACAGACAGACAGACATGACGAATTTATAAGGGTTCCGTTTTTACGTTTTACGGAACCCTAAAAATGATTCTCAATTGGCGGAGCTATCGCGGATACATAAAAAAACACACAACCGAATTGAGAACCTCCTCCTATTTTTAAGTCGGTTAAGAATATAAATAATATTTCCAGGATCCTTGCCCACTCTCGCATCGAAAGCGAGCTTCTGTACGTGTGGAAGAGTTTCCGAGACCAGACCGGGCCCAAGCTGAAGAACCGCTTCATGCGTTACGTGCAGTTGGCTAATCAAGCTGCACAGGCCACTGGTGAGTACCAATATACAGAGCAGGGTCTGCCCCCTGTCCGCTTCGCAGGGGCAAACACAAGAACAAAATTAAAAATGTTGAGTTACCCCCGGCCGTATTGGATTTGACATTTAACATAATTATGCATTGTATCATAGTCATGGGCGTATAGAAAAGTCAGGCGTAGTCTCGCTAAAACAAAAACTGTGTCTATAGAGTCGGCCACATAATATGCACGTGTGCGCTGTCACATACACACATCAGTGGGTCATTACACGCGCAAACTTATGTGCATGTGTGCGTGTCAGCCTATCAGTGACAACGCACACGTGTATAAGTGACGAGCGCAGTGCAGTGCTAGGTAATGATATGGACTCTTCATGTTCCAATAGCTGCGTGTTACTGTGCTGTTATGTGGCAGGCATCTTGCTTACCATCAGGCACATGACCTGCTCGTCTCGTCACTCTTTATTAAAAAAAAAAGACTCTATAGACACAGTTTTTGTTTTAGCGAGACTACGCCCGACTTTTTTATATATCCATGATCATAGTCTACTAGTCAAGCCCTTTCATTTGATACCCATATTACGGGAATTGTGAAAAGATATGCTATCTGCTATTTCGTAGAGGCAGCCATCTTGGACCGATTTTCATAGAATATAGCTAAGAAAAACATTAACATGTCGATGTCACGAAACCATACAAGTTTCTAAAAAAAAACTATCGAATGTTGCTAAAGAAGTGTTTGCTTACCACTTACCTCTCCCAGGCTACAGAGACGCAGGCGAGCAAATGCGTCTTCCCTACGAGGATGCTTCATTCCGGTCCAGTATTGAGGAGACGTACAACCAGATAGTTCCTCTCTACAAGCAGCTCTTCACCTTCGTGAGACGGAGGCTGGTGCAGAGGTACGGCGAGACCACCGTCAGGAGCGATGGACCCGTTCCTGCTCATCTGCTGGGTAAGAAACTTCCTTGGGGCATGTAGTGGTTTACAGAATCCGCCTGGAGAACCGCCACGCCTATGAATAACAATTATTTTACAGTAGTGATATGACTCTTTGTAGAGGCCTTCTGAGAAAGTATCACACCTTTGCCAGTTATTCTACAGTAGTGATAGCATTCTTTGTCGAGTCTGCATGAGGAAATACCATACTTTTGCTAGTTATTCTGCAGTAGTGGCAGGATGCTTAGCAGAGTCCGTCTGGGGAAGTACCACACCTTCGCCAGTTATTTTACCACCAAGCAGGAATGGGAAAACATCACTGTGTTCCGGTTTGAAGTGAATTATTTCCAAGGATATTACAGGGCATAGAGGAAAAACATCTTAAAATACCTTTAGGTGCAGTTCTAAATATAGTAGATCCAACCGTTTATTTTCTTTTTGACAGCACCAATAGAACGTAACTGCGCCATGTTACGCAAAAGTTCACTTTTAAATGCGAGGTTTTAACAACTGCTTAAATTTGCTCCTTGATCCCGTATAGTATAATCATCTATGACAAATTGAGTCCATAAGTGCAGTAGTTTTTTTTATAAATTACATAAAATAACAAACGTTTTTAAAAAATTACGTTCTATGGGTGATGTGCCATAGAACGTAATTTTTTAAAAACGTTTGTTGTTTTATGTAATTTATAGAAAAACTACTGCACCTATGGACTCAATTTGTCAAAGATGATTATTATACGGGATCAAGGAGCAAATTTAAGCAGTTGTCATATTTTTAAAACCTCGCATTTAAAAGTGAACTTTTGCGTAACATGGCGCAGTTACGTTCTATTGGTGCTGTCAAAAAGAAAATAAACGGTTGGATCTACTATAATGATTTGTACTTATCTGCTTGACACTGTGCTGTAGTATGGGGGTAGACGTGTTGCTTACCATCAGGCACGTGTCTTACTCGTCTCGTCACTCAAGATAGAAGATAGAGTTAGCAAGAGGAATAAAGAGAACAAGTATACACTTCTTGAGTCCGTGCATAAGTTCTTACTTTTTAAACTTGTTTTTTTTCAGGAAACATGTGGGCCCAGAACTGGAAGTCTATAATGGACCTGGTGATGCCATTCCCCCAGTCTCCCAACGTTGATGTCACCCAGGAGATGCTCCGACAGGGGTTCACTCCGCTCAGGTACTGTCTCACCCATAGCTTTATTTTTAGCTATATTCAGCCTTTTTCTAGACAAGTATGAGCATGTTGATGTGTCCCAATTGCACAGAGGAAAGCAGAGGCATTATTTGGCTATAGTAATACGAAATCAGTTCCACCCGAACCCGGAGCCAGCCGCCTAGCTGGGTCTGATTGGTTCTGCCGCTCGTCACGTCAACTTTGACCAACTAATCAATCATAGAATACGCTAGAGCGTGCTCAAATATAACTCGGGCTTATGCCACATCATACCATACATTGTCAAATAGAAGTTACAGCTGGATCGCCAATTACTTTTCTAATGATTCTAATCGATAAAATTGGCGATCCGGAGCCACTGAATCGAATGGTTCGAATGTTTTCCTTCGCCGTTTTTTTAAGTCGGCATTACGCACATGACTTTGAAAAGAAGTCGGTTTATGTTAGAAATGTTTATTGTAAAGTTGAAATTAAAGTTTTCTTGAAGGAAACCATTAACCGCAAAGATATCGCGTAGCCAAAAAAACGAAATCTATGACTAACCGACACATTATATACGCATTATATTTTGTTTACGTTCATTTCTCCAAAAGAGCTAAATCGATTTCTATAAGATTTATGTACCGCTGAATTATGATCAGTCCATCCTAGTTCACTGCTGGACGTAGGCTTCTCCCATAATACGCCACTCAGCAACGGACAATATGGTATCATCAACATCATCAACAGCCCACTAAACGTTCCCACTGCTGGGACTCGGGGCCTTCTCTCGCAACAATATGGTATACCAAACAAAAAACAAACATCATATTCGATTCTAGTCGAAGCTAACGCGTAACATAGGTACATACAAAAATACATCTTCTTATATAATATAAAATTCTCGTGTCACAGTGTTTGTTTCCTTACTCCTCCGAAACGGCTTTACTGATTTTAACCAAAATTTATATGCATATTCAGTAGGTCTGAGAATCGGCTACTAGCTATTTTTCATACCTTTATTTATATGGCAAAACAACGTTTGCGGGGTCAGCTAGTATCTGTATATTTATATAAAAATCAATGGCATTTTTCGTTGTAAGTGAACACGCGCGCCTAGACAGATTTTTCGTAGGCTGTAAATTGAATTCTAGCGTCACGCTCGGGTACGATAAGACATTTTCGGGTGTACTCGGGATGCTAGAGCGAGAAAAATTATACCTATACATACCTAAGTGCGCCAGAGCGAGAAAATAATATAGTTAAACTGCTCTTCGCTGTTGTTTCCCTGTGTTTAGTATATTTATTTGTTTTTTTATCGCGACATTAATTTCTATATACATACCACATTAATTGAACCTGTCACGAAATATTAAATTTGTATTTCACATTCATGGTAAAAAGTTTTGGTTGTAATAAATTACTGTTTTATCACAGCACTTACACTATGTAAACACACCAAATAATACCTATTTTCACCACAGTACTTACACATATACTATAACACATTTTTGCACTTTTAGCGAAATACCTATAAAATAAATAAATAAGCAAATACTTGCGAGTCAAACGCTATTTCCAACCCGCTTAAAAAATGTTTTTAATTTATTCTTGGCCATGGATACTAAGTCATTCAGCCGTATGTTACTCTTGTGTCGCTGTGCTTCCTAGGCTTAGATAAAGTATTAAACTCTTTGTTACTAGGTATATTCCATTTTAATTTATAAATCGTTTTAATTTTTAGATATTACAATTATTTAGTAGTATTTAATAGTTAGTACTTCTTATTTTAGTTTTCACTTTCGCCGAGCGATCTTAAGTGCACACATTTATTATATTATAGTACCTGGGTGACGGTTTAAACACTGAGTATACTTAGATACCTACAGATCAAGGGCTACCCTTTGACTTTGACTTTGACTGGCCCCGTGGCTTAGTTGGTAGTAGCTCTGCCTGCGAAGCCGAGGGTCGTGGGTTCGATTCCCACCCAGTGCAAATATTTGTGTGATGAATTCAAATGTTTGCACTGTGTCTGGGTGTTTCTATGTATAATAAGTATGTATTTAAAACTATATAAGTATTATATCAGCTATTTGGCCGCCATCACACAAGCTTTGCTTAGTTTGGGGTCAGATGGTGTTGTGTGTGAATTGTACCAATATATTTATATTTACCCAAAATAATACATTTTCTCAAAAAAAAGGAAAGAAAGAAAAAAATACTTGAAAAAAAGAGGAGCCATTTGAATTCGAACCCGAGTCTACTACCTACTTCATGACCGCCAAACTTATCGACTGAGCTATAATACTATCGCGCAGTCCTTGCGAAATTTACCGTCGCATTCTAATGTAAATGTAACAGTTTATCATTGTCTAAAAAACGCGCATAACCGCTTGCCTGCCCGTGTCAACTAGTAGTTAACAAAACGAAAACGCTAAAAAAAAAAAACGTGTCAACTGGTAGTTAACATCGCGATTCAGTCTATTATGCCCGTGTCAACCTGTGGTTAACATGGCCACCGCGACCGAAAAAGTTAAATATACTTGTCTTTGTTGCTCTTGGGCTTAGTTTGTATTATTTATCTCGTTTATATGTTAAATTTCCCTTCATATTAATCCCAGTAGAGTATCTAAGCCATATAAAAAAGAACAGAAATTTAAAAAAATACATTCCTTGTCAATGTTGTTATTGAGTATTGATTCAGTGCGGGCTGTGTAAGTTAATTTCTTCTGATTTTACTATAAATTTCATTTTAACAAACAAATAACAGATAACAAACGTAATCAAAGATTAAAAACCGCATGTCAAAACTTTAATTTTAGAGGTACCTATGAGTTTTTAAAAAGACGAGCTTTAAAACGCGCTATCTCAATTTTAGCACAGAATAACTCTGCACCAAAGTCGTAAGCTGATAAACAAAAGATAACATTAAATAGCTAGTTTCATATTAAACATAAAAAATATAACATTTGATAATCTTTCAAAAGAAATTGATTCACAAGGAACGATTGCGTGAATCCCGTCTCGCGCGCCGCAAGCGTAAAAACCGCGGGGCATAGCGAGGTGCACATGTATTTTTCTCCGGGCATTTTGGCGACCAACGCTATAGGGGGCGGGGCAAAGTGAGGCGCGCGGTTTGCAGCGCCGGGCAAGCGAGCGGTTAAAATGCGTTTTTTTTTTAATGAAACCTAGTTAGATCGATTTATCGTCCCCGAAACCCCTGTATACATCATTTCATGATAATCGTTCGAGCCGTCTCCGAGATTCAGATTATATTTAACATATACAAGAATTGCTCGTTAAAGGTATAAGATTATGGTGTTAAAAAGTTTCACCAGTTAACAACAAAAGTAGTAGGTATGCTAAGATACTTAAAGAAAGATTTAATTTAATTCCAAATGAATCCTTAACTACGTACCATCGCTGTTATTCCAGAATGTTCCAAATGGCGGAGGAGTTCTACACGTCGCTGGGTCTGAAGCCCGCGCCGCCCGAGTTCTGGCGCGGCTCGCTGCTCGCGCGGCCGGCGCAGCGGAGCGTGCAGTGCACCGCCAGCGCATGGGACTTCTGCAACCGGATCGATTATAGGTACAGACAGGATGGACCGATTATAGGTACAGACAGGATGGACCGATTATAGGTACAGACAGGATGGACCGATTATAGGTACAGACAGGATGGACCGATTATAGGTACAGACAGGATGGACCGATTATAGGTACAGACAGGATGGACCGATTATAGGTACAGACAGGATGGACCGATTATAGGTACAGACAGGATGGACTGATTATAGGTACAGACAGGATGGACTGATTATAGGTACAGACAGGATGGACTGATTATAGGTATAGGCAGGATGGACTGATTATAGGTACAGACAGGATGGACTGATTATAGGTACAGACAGGATGGACTGATTATAGGTACAGACAGGATGGACCGATTATAGGTACAGACAGGATGGACCGATTATAGGTACAGACAGGATGGACCGATTATAGGTACAGACAGGATGGACCGATTATAGGTACAGACAGGATGGACCGATTATAGGTACAGACAGGATGGACCGATTATAGGTACAGACAGGATGGACCGATTATAGGTACAGACAGGATGGACCGATTATAGGTACAGACAGGATGGACCGATTATAGGTACAGACAGGATGGACCTATTATAGGTACAGACAGGATGGACCGATTATAGGTACAGACAGGATGGACCGATTATAGGTACAGACAGGATGGACCGATTATAGGTACAGACAGGATGGACTGATTATAAGTACAGACAGGATGGACCGATTATAGGTACAG
Source organism: Ectropis crepuscularia (assembly GCA_963693475.1). NCBI lineage: Eukaryota > Metazoa > Arthropoda > Insecta > Lepidoptera > Geometridae > Ectropis > Ectropis crepuscularia. Next base: position 14,973,819 of record OY856366.1, on the reverse strand, counting down.
ACAGGATGGATCGATTATAGGTACAGACAGGATGGACCGATTATAGGTACAGACAGGATGGACCTATTATAGGTACAGACAGGATGGACCGATTATAGGTACAGACAGGATGGACCGATTATAGGTACAGACAGGATGGACCGATTATAGGTACAGACAGGATGGACCGATTATAGGCACAGACAGGATGGACCGATTATAGGTACAGACAGGATGGATCCAGTTTTCTAGGGGGGTATCATGGCTCCAGGGGGGTCACAGGTTCACACTGTCACTGTGTGGTCATGGCACAAAACTGTGCGATAAGTACATGCATGCTTTTTAATCAGTGATCCACCTAGGTACTGGCCAGAGGGGGGTCATAACGCCTATGACCTGGATCCTCGCTTGGACGCAGTTACCTTTTGGGCAGTTAAAGTAGTCTGATAGAAGGTTTTGGGGCAATTAGTGTGACCTGATAAATGGTACTCAAATTGTGTGGTAGTTATAGTAGCCTGATAAAAGGTAGATCTTCAAATTTTGTGGTAGTGAGAGTAGCCTGATAAATGATACTCAAATTTTGTGGTAGTGAGAGTAGCCTGATTTATGATACTCAAATTTTGTGGTAGTTAGAGTAGCCTGATAAATAGTACTTACATTTTCAAGCATTTGTATTAGCCTGATAAAAGATAGGTTCTCAAATTTTGTGGTAGTGAGAGTAACCTGATAAATAGTACTCTAATTTTGTGGTAGTTAGAGTAGCCTGATAAATTATACTCAAAGGACATTGTTCATTTATAAGGGACTTTGGGCTAAACGTGGCCATTGACTGTCACTGATATCATATATTAAACTTGATGGCTTCTAGCAGTTGATATCAGAATATTATCTTTTGGTAGTAGCAGAAAAATTACTTACGCATATTTCCCATAAGTAATGCGAACGTTGACGAGGTTATTTTTAAACAAAACTACAACATTTTGTACCATCGGAGGGCCAGAGTCGTTATTGGACGATGCCAACGATTTCCGAGGGTCAGCTAGGGTCCCAAGAATGCATTTTCATCAACCAAAAACACATCATAACACTATTTCCAAATACGAAACACATGACACAATAAACATAAACAAACAGCTGATAACTACGCATTTTGCATCGACGTATTCAGTGCTGCCATTGTAAAAAATATATTAATATCGATCTAAAAAAATCGATAGTGATCGTGTGGATAAAATCGATGCAATTCTATTATGGTGGCTGCTGATTAAAATAATAACTAAAATATTCACAAGTTAGTGGTTAAAATGAGTAGATGATTATTAATACTGCTCTACGGAATTATTGTTTACTGTTTATTCAGCATTAGGCAGTTGTCTCACCGGTAACGATGAACGAGTAAAGCTAGAATTAGAAACGAGTTGGCGAGCCGCGGGGAGCGAGTGCGTAGTTCCTATAGTTGTGTACCTCGGTTCTATGCGAGTGTGGGAGTGAGGCGAGCGATTACTCGCATCACTAACTCGCGGCGTCAAATAAACGTGTACGTTCAGATCCACACTGAATAGACAGAAATGAACCGCTGGTTGCTCTCTCGGCGTGTTCTAATTCTAATCGCTTAGCGAGTATCGCTTAGCGAGTGTTATCTTTCATAGATCTTGTCATTCAGCGACTAACTAGTGAAGCGAGTGCTCGCCGGGAGTGTGAACAGTCAGCGATCAACTGTTTGTATATGCATCTCTTTTATTTAGGTACACGGAATGTATATCTATTGTACGTTTCTTGAGCGAGAAAATAGTCGATAGTTTTTTTTTTTTTAACTTTTATAGGCTTACACTTGACCGCCATCTCGCCTGATGTTAAGCGACGATGCGATCTACGATGGGGCGTGTTTACCTAGAAGAAACCGATTCACTCTCGATTTGAAGACACAAAGATTGTAACCATCAGGAAAAACCCACTCAGGCAACGCATTCCACAGCCTAGACGTTCTTATCACAAAGGTAGAGTTAAATCTCTTCGTTCGTGTCTTTGGAACATCAACCATGAAACGATGTCGCTTTTTCGAGCTACGAGCATTACGTTTTCTCGCCGGCGGTAGGAAAACTGCCTAAGTAGATGATTTTGTTTTTCGTGGCGTTGTAAAGTAAAAGCGGATGCGACGAAAAACCATTGCACAAAAAAGCTAGCTACAGTGTCGCTTGAAAACAACTTAAATACGATATCAATTGTTTATTTCACGCATAATTATTAAGACGACTTTTTCTATCGATTTACAGAAATCGATTTTATTCGAGAAAAAAATCGACATCATTTTAAGCTTATAGACTGGCAATATAATTGGTTGAGAAGTCGGAAATATAGATTAAATTACTTATATAATGAACTTTTTGTCTATTAATCTGGGTACTAAAATAATACATCATAATTCAGTACAAAAATAAATCGATTTTTTGACAAAATCAAATTATCAAGAACATTTTGTCCACGGATAGCCCATTTTGAACAATGTCCTTTTGACGTATTGAGAGTAACTTGATAAATGGTACTCTAATTTTGTGATAGTGAGAGTAACCTGATAAATGGTACTCTAATTTTGTGGTAGTGAGAGTAACCTGATAAATGGTACTCTAATTTTGTGGTAGTTAGAGTAGCCTGATAAATGGTACTCAAATTTTTAGGCATTTATAGTAGCCTGATAAAAGGTAGGGACTCAGATTGTGTGGTAAGTAGAGTAGCCTGATAAATGACTCTCATATTTTGTGGTTTTTAGTTAGAGTGCGTTGCCCATGTATTCGTTTAAAATGTGTAGTTACGAATCAGTCGGTTACGAAAGTGGCTGAAGGGGTAATAACTACGTTAGTTTCCATACTAAAATTGATGAAAGGTATTCAAATTTTCAGGCGGTGAAAGTATCCCATTAAAAGTCCACGTCTGGACTAGGATAACGGCAACGGCCGAACCGATGTGACTGGTTTGAATCTCCTTAGTATCGAACTTACGAGAAGAAACCAATGGTTAAAAGATTAAAACTATCATCATTCCCAATGACTGTATTTTTTTTTTTTCAGGATAAAACAATGCACAGAAGTGACGATGCAGGACCTCATCTCGACGCATCACGAGATGGCTCACATCCAGTACTACCTCCAATACGCAGAACAGCCGCAGTTGTTCAGAGACGGAGCTAGCCCAGGTAATGTTAAAATGTACCTACTTAAGGGCGTACCCCGAGCAAATGACCTTGAGTATTTCTTACCTTATCGCACACCGCAAGAAAGAGCAAGAGAGAAACAGTAGGATTTATCGCTGTTTTACGCTCAAATTTTAGAATAAACTCTTTATAAAATCAGATTTTGGTCTTTTGAAAAAAATAAAACTACCAAAATGTTCGTAATAGAATTGTCTATCCGTTGGTGTAAGCACAACACCATAATAATGGACGATTTTCGAGGAGATGCATGACAACTACAATTATTTAATTTTTTCATGGTTTCGTTGTGAGGCGATTATAATAAACAATAAGTTCATTATCAAAAAAATAAAACTACCATTTTGAAGCCAAGAAGTTGTAGAAATTTAATGTATTTTTTACCAGTTGATATTTGTTTTGGCTAATGAGTAGATAGCTCTTAAAACTGGACAAAAACTCGTTTTGCTGGGGGACGCACCATAACGTTTAAAGTCCAAGTTCTTTATTCATAAACTAACGGTCCGTCTCGGCTTCGCCCATGGTACATAATATTTTATAGCCTATAGCATCGATATAAATCAATGGATGTGCCCTCCCAAACTTCAGGCGTACGGAATTAATACGTTGGGGAAAAAGTTTCTTCTTTCTAGTCTTTTCTTCTTCGTAAAAAGTTGCTTCTTTCTTCATAAAAGTTTTAATATGGTATGGTAACAACTTTTTGAACATGGACCCTTTTTTTACTAACCATAAATGTGTATACAATCTGGGTATACAAATAAGTACTGCCTGAGTAACCTTAGTATTTATTTCGCGCGGACTAAGTCGCGGGTAACAGCTACTTTGTATATAAATAACATTTCAATAAATATTTACTTTAATTTCTGGCTTGTTTTACTCGTTTATTCAACTAATACGATCCATAATATTTTATTATAATACGACATACCTACCTAATACAAAAATCAGCTAATGAAGTTTTCACTTCTGCCGTGTGGTCTTAAGCAGACACCTTTTTTTTCTCAGGTTCTTGTCGTATGTGATCCACTTATCACAAACACAAATTCAATTCAATTTAATCACAAACATACTTACTTTTCTTAACTAATCCATAAACTTCATAGTTTTTGCGACGGAAATTATAGTTACAGTAAAACTCAACTACTAACACCACAAGTGACGTCCTTATTACTGCGAGCAGTCTCTTTCAGGCACCCAGCTAATATAATACAACATCAACATCAACAGCCCACTAAACGTTCCCACTGCTGGGACTCGGGGCCTTCTCTCGCAAGGAGAGAGTTAAGGCCATAATCCACCACGCTGGCCCAGTGCGGGTTGGTGGATGACACATGACTTCGAAAGATTCTAGGTACATGTCGGTTTCCTCACGATGTTTTCCTTCACCGTTTTAAGTTAGCGGCATTACGCACATGACTTCGAAAAGACAGTGGTGCGTGTGGGGTTTGAACCCGGGGTCTCCGGATCGGCAGCCGCCGTTCTCCCGCTTCTCCGGTTCTCCCCTAATATAATAACTAATTTCTAATTCCAGCATTCCACGAAGCTGTCGCGAACGCCGCCACTCTGTCCGTCTACAACCTGCAACACTTGCAACGTGTTGGACTCTACCAGAACAAGTGAGTTAATAAGTTACCGTAAAACTATACAATAAAACGTGTGAGAACATAAAGTTACCGTAGATTTTTTAAGTGATAACTTCCTTTGGCGTACCACATACAGATTTTTCGTGGGCTGTGATTCATAGGCTGTGAATGAAGCTCATCTTCACTTTCGGTCTCGGACCATGGCCATCTAGAAATGTTAATGGCCAGGCCACGCCCTTCGGTTACACCCGTGCAGTTTCCAAAGTGAGCTATCAAATTCTGAGTTATAAGTTTTCACTTCTATCGGCAGTTCCTATGACTGCCAATTTTTTAAATTAATTTTCATTGAATTTATATCCACGGTCCCTGGGTCCATGTATTTTTTATCATTCATTTTAATAATTCATTCACCAATCTTAGTGACGGCTGGTCTAGTCGGGAGAACGGCGCCTGCCGATCCGGAGACCCCGGGTTCAAATCCCACACGCAAGAAGGACAGTGTTTCGAAGTCATGTGCGTAATGCCGCTAACTTAAAACGGTGAAGAAATACAATATCTAAAATCTTACGAGTTCGTGTGTCATCCACCATCCCGCATTGAGCCACCGTGGTGATTACAGCCTTGACTCCCTCCTTGCGAGAGAAGGCCCCGAATCCCAGCATTGGGAACATTTAGTGGCCCGCTTATGCTGAATGACTTTAACTTTTAAATCGAAGTCTGTTTCTATAATTATATACACAAAAATAAATGTTTGTCTGTATGTCCTTTATAGAATCGTAAACTATATACACTAGCTGATCCGTGCGTGCGTTGCTACGCCATCTATCGAAAATCGGTCGTACCAATTCAAAATTTGAACAAATTTGGTTATAGATATTGCAATCCACGAAGACGCGCCCCACCAATTTTGTTTTCCACCAACCGCGTTTGCTCCGAGCGTCAGTCGCGAACCATTCACCAGTCATTGTAGTGTGCGTGTGCATTCATAGGTAATTAATAGTGTGTACCGATAACACTCAAACATTGACGGAAGCTTGCACACATATACTATAAACGGTTAGGAGGAATAGTGGGGCGCGTCTTCGTGGATTGCACTCTCTGTACCTTAGGTTCTAATGACGCAACCTTTAAAAGATAGACACATGCTGTCACGCAACGAAAGCTCTCAATAAGCAATATTTTTCCCCGTTTTTGTTACATTTCTCATTCATGCTCCGCTCCTGTTGATAGTAGCGTAATGTTAATATTCTATAGCCTTCCTCGATAAATGGACTATCCAACAGAGAAATAATCTTTCAACTCGGACCAGTAGCTCCCGAGATCCTTGCGTTCAAACAAACAAACAAAAATCTTCAGCTTTATAATATTAGTATATAGTATAGATATAGATTTGATCATGTGATGATATTTAGCAAAGTTGTTGCGCACGAGGCAAAAAAGGTTTCTGAGTTGCTACGAACAATTTTCGACAGATGGCGTAGCAACGCGCGCTGGGTACAGCTAGTATACGTATATTATAAAATAGTAATTAGTATTTTTTTTTGTTTAATTCTTTCAGGTCCAACGATCCATATGAAGTGAGCATGAATTTCCTGATGAGCATGGCTTTGGAAAAGGTCGCATATCTACCATTCGCCTTCATGGTTGACCAGGTAATAATTTAAATACATTTTTCTTTTGTTTTAGCAAAATTTTAACAGCGTTATCTATATGCCGTTACTCAACACAACAAGATGAAAAACAATCGAAAATCTCATGAAAAAAATTGGCAGTCATAGGAACTGCCGATAGAAGTGAAAACTTATAACTCAGAATTTGATAGCTTACCTTGGAAACTACACGGGTGTACCGGAGGGCGTGGCCTCGCCATCTTGGTATGGCCATCTAGAAATGCGTCAGCATTTCCCATCGGCTGATGCGTTTCTAGATGGCCATCCTATAATGGCCTGTCCACGCCTTTTCAGCATTTTCCATTGGCTGACGTATCTATATGTGGCCAATAGCCATTGTCCCGATTTTACCCGAAGCTTTCTTATCATACCCGAGCGTGACGAATCACAGCCCACAAAAAATCTGTCTAGGCGCCTAAAGAAGTTTTCACTTCAAAAAGAACTAAACACAACAAGCTGAAAAACAATCGAAAATCTGATTAAAAAAAAATTCACGGAAATTATCCAATTTATAGTCACTGACACGCTATGAGTGTTGTAGTATTCATATCGTATCATAGTATTTACATGTAATTCATGGTCAAGGTCACGATTCACGACCACCCAACCGTGACTCCCGCCTACCCTCAAGTTTTTTTTTTAACATTTATAGGTTTACTCTTGACCGCCATCTCGCCTGATGTTAAACGACGATGCGGTCTACGATGGAGCGTGTTTACCTAGAAGAAACAGATTCACTCTCAATTTGAAGACACGAAGATTATAACCATCGGGAAAAACCCACTCAGGCAACTCATTCCACAGTCTAGACGTTCTTATAACAAAAGTAGAGTCAAACCTCTTTGTTCGTGTCTTTGGAACATCAACCATGAAACGATGCCGCTTCTTCGAGCTACGAGAAGTCCGATAGAAAAAAATTGGCAGTCATAGGAAATGCCGATAGAAGTGAAACATATAACTCAGAATTTGATAGCTTACTTTGGAAACTACACGGGTGTACCGGAAGGCGTGGCCTGACTATCATGGCATGGCCATCTAGAAATGCGATAGCATTTCCCATTGGCTCACGCATTTCTAGATGGCCGTGGCCCCGAGTTTACCCGAAGATCTTATCATACCCGAGCGTGACGCTAGAATTCAATTCACACCCTACGAAAAATCTGTCTAAAAGCGCGCCTGCGCGCCAAAAGAAGTTTTCACTTCAAAATACTTGGGAGGTGTCAAGGGACATTCTGATGGAACGAAGTTGTACAAAATATTGCAACTCTTTACTGTTTCTGTTGCCCTGGTACCTACCTGGCCGTTTTCAACGAGTTTACCCGAAGATTTCTTATCATATCCGAGCGTGACGATTGATGAATCCATTTCACAGCCCACGAAAATTCTGTCTATAGCGCGCCTAAAGAAGTTTTCACTTCAAAAAGGGCTTGGTGGTATTAGATCATGCAGATCAGTTGCTCACTCTCCGAAGTATACCTATCCGATTTGTTTTATAAGTTACTTATAAAACAAATGTACCTAATAATCTTTAATCGTTTGGGGTCAGATGGTGATGTGTGTGAAATGTCCACCATATTTATTTTTTATTTAATAATGATTTTACTTCCGACAGTGGCGCTGGTCGGTGTTCGAAGATGGAGTCCACAACATGAACACGAGGTGGTGGCGGATGAAACTGAGATATCAAGTCAGTATATAACTTTTTAACTCGATGGAGTGACGATATACGTAAGATTAATGGTCTTTTAAGTAATTCAATTTTGTGAAAGTAATTTTATCCAATAACCAAAATTATTATATACTTTACGGCGGTTCGTCCCGGTTTTGCCCATAGTACGTATATAGCCTATATCACGAAACGGCTCCAACAATTTTCTTGAAATTTAGGGTTTCGGGAGCGATAAATCGATCTAGCTAGGTTTTTTAAGTTGTTTGTTTTGTTAGGTGCATTAAAGAGTTTTTCTATCTATCTATCTAGGTTTCATTTCTAGAAAACAAAGTTTTATTTGTATTTAAATTGAGCAAAACTCGGTTCATCCAGGAACTTTATTTTAATGTGTAATTAACTAAATTGATATCATTTATATTTTCAGGGTGTAATACCTCCTATACCACGATCGGAAGCCGATTTTGACCCTGGCTCCAAATACCACCTCATTTCTGATCAGGTATACTTTAAAATATGTTCTATCAAAGCTAGTGACAGACTTGAAATAACCTGTTATACATCAGGCTTATACAAGCTTATACATCAGGCCATCGATAAATATCAAAAGACGTGCTCTGAGCACCTTGAAATTGTTAACAAATTGTTTTTTTTTTTTTTTTTTTTTTAAATAAAGAGTGACGAGACGAGCAAGACATGTGCCTGATGGTAAGCAACATGCCTGCCACATAACAGCACAGTGACACGCAGCTATTGGAACTGAATGAAGAGTCCAAATTATTACCTAGCACTGCACTGCGCTCGCCACCCAGAGATCTGAGATGTTATGTCTCTAAGCCCAGTAATTTCTCTGGAAACAATTGTGTCTCTTTGTGTGTAGCGTGAGTGGTTTACAACTACCAATCTACTTGACCCCTAGAATCGCTTGCGGCGAGGTGTGTTGCGGTTCTACTTATTTTGGTTGCGACAACGTATAGCGGTAGGTATAAAAGTTTGTGAGGGATCATCCATCTATATAGGGAACATCTATTGATTTATAATTTATATCTATGAGACTGACAATATTATTTATGGTTTTATTATTATTTTGGCCTCGTGGCTTAGTAGGCAGTAGCTCTGCCTGCGAAGGCGAGGGTCGTGGGTTCGATTCCCACCCAGTGCAAATATTTGTGTGATGAATACAAATGTTTGCACTGTGTCTGTGTGTTTCTATGTATAATAAGTATGTATTTAAAACTATATAAGTATTGTATCAGCTATCTGGCTGCCATCATACAAGCTTTGCTTAGTTTGGGGTCAGATGGTGATTGGTGTGTGAACTGTCCACCAATATTTATTTATTTTATTATTTGTACAGGAATATATAAAGTACTTTCTGGCAACGATCCTGGAGTTCCAAATCTTCGACCACCTGTGTCTAGCGGCGGGTCATATGGGACACCTGCACGAGTGCGACGTCTACCGGAGCAGAGACGCTGGACGGATGCTCAGGTATGTCCGGTAACTCCTCCTATATGAAGAGGACAAAAGTAGCTCCGAATGGTTCATGTAATATTACACATGGTGTGGCTCGCCAGTTTACTTTTGAAGTGAAAACTTCTTTAGGCGCGCCTAGACAGATTTTTCGTGGGATGTGAATTGAATTCTAGCGTCACGCTCGGGTATGATAAGAAAGCTTCGGGTAAACTCGGGACCATAACCATTGGCCATCTAGAAATACGTCAGCCAATGGGAAATGCTGAAAGGGCGTGGCCTGGCCATCATGACATGGCCATCTAGAAATACATCAGCCAATGGGAAATGCTGACGCATTTCTAGATGGCCATGCCAAGATGGCGAGGCCACGCCCTCCGGTTACACCCGTGTAGTTTCAAAGTAAGCTATGAAATTCCGAGTTATAAGCTTTCACTTCTATCGGCAGTTCCTATGACTGCCTATTTTTTTTTTTAATGAATAGTGGCGAGACATGCATGACATATGCCTGATGGTAAGCAACATACCTGCCACATAACAGCACAGTGACACGCAGCTATTGGAACATGAAGAGTCCAAACCATTACCTAGCACTGCACTGTGCTCGTCACCCAGAGATAAGCTGGCACGGCATTTCTAGATAGATAGCCAATAGCCATGGTCCCGAGTTTACCCGAAGATTTCTTATCATACCCGAGCGTGACGGTAGATTTCAATTCACAGCCCACGAAATATCTGTCTAGGCGCGCCTAAAGAAGTTTTCACTTCAAAAAGCTGGTAGCAAATGTTGGGTAGGTATTTGAGGCAAGCTGAAAACTTGTGACATACCTCTCCTGTTATACTCCAACACGGAGGTCCAGACCTGGCTGGTGAGTGTACCAAAATTATCTATTTTCTTGAGAGTTCCTATATTTTGAAGAGAAAACTTCTTTTGGCGCGCCATAAACAGGTTTTTCGTGGGCTGTGAATTGAATTCTAGCGTCCCACTCGGGTATGATACGAAATCTTCGGGTAAACTCGGGGCCATGGCTATTGGCTTATGCGTGGGCTGACGCATTTCTAGATGGCCATGCTCATGGCCACGCCTTCCGGTTACACCCGTGTAGTTTCCAAAGTAAGCTATCACATTCTGAGTTATATATCACATTAAAAGTTTTCACTTCTATCGGCAGTTCCAATGACTGCCATTTTTTTAGCTAAAATTTTTTTTTAACTATAATTAAAATTACCTCTTTACATGCTTTTTTATTTTTTGTGAAACTCCTTTTCTCCACAGTAGAGTAATAGTATGGAATTTCAAACTAACATTTCAAACTACGTGTCTTTTGCAGTGAGATAATGCAGCCAGGAGCTTCGAAGTCAGCATCAGACATCATCAGAACCATGACCAAGGGGAAGACGAACAGGATATCTCCGGAATCACTCGTCAAGTGTGTTTTAGTACCATTTTTAACAAAATTACAGTCAAAGTTCTTAATTCACAAATGTAAAATTTACACGTCACTAATAAAATTAAAAGAAACAATATACATAATATAGACTACAGGCCCGTGAACATAAGGGGTCAAATGAACCACCAGGAGACCTATGTAGGATGATATAAGGGTATAAAGTAATAAGATTCAGCACTATGCCGTCACTTGGAAGCTGCAGTTGAAGAGGGGGGGTTGCAACCCTCGATCATTTCTCCTTGTCGCATGATTTTTGTTCGGCATTGCGAAATAATGAATTAGAAGAGGTATTGAAACTATAATCAAAAAAAAATTCGTGATTTTTCGACGATTTACAGAGTACATCTGGTCATTAGATTATGCACGGCATTGGTTCCATACAGTAGATCTTCTGGTGATTCATTTGACCAATAACTTTTGTTCACGGGCCTGTAGTCTATCATCATTTTTACCCCGCGACGGAACGGAGAAGGTATAATATGCTTTTGGGGTGAGACGATGTTTGTGCAAACACATATTGCCATTTTTCTCCAGAACTACTTGTCTGATTTTGATGCAGTTTGCAGTGGCACGTTTAGGTTTGATTGGTGCATCTTTTTAAATAGATATTACGGTAACAACTCACCAGGAGGCGCTGCAGTAGGCATTTTATGTGCAAATCAATGTTGCCATTTTTCTCCAAAACTACTAGTCCGGTTTTGATGCATTTTTCAGAGATCGATTAAGGTTTGATTGGTGCATTTTGGTGGTTCTTAGATAGGTTTTACGGCGACACGAAATAAATTTCAAGCTAAGCTATGGTCCTGACCACACGTGCTACTTTTTGAAGCGGGATGCAGCGACTAGACGTCAATCGCAGCTACTTTTTGAAGCGTTACTTTTTGCAGCGTCTGTCGCCTGTCGCCGCTGCTAAAAGTAGCTAGTTAAGTGTGGTTTGGCTGTATGAGAGACATATCTGACTCATGATAAATTAATCTTATTTATGTGTTTGTTTGTAGGTACTTCCGTCCCCTAGAACTATGGCTTCGCGTCCAAAACCGCGACGAAGCTCTGATTGGCTGGAACTCAAACTACCATGACGTGGCGCTGTTCTCTCAGCGCGGGGCCGCTGTCACGGAGCTGTCATCTATCATTGTCACTGTCACCTGCTTGTTGATGTCACTGTCCGCCATTTATGTTTTGTAATTTTAATTTGCGTAATACAAGAGTTATTTAACTTTTGTTGTTTTATTTAATATCAGTAGCAAGCTCTTGTGTAGTTTGACTACTATATTTAAAACAAATGCAGTGAAAACGTATAACTCAAAATTAGAGATAGTATAGCACACTTTGGAAACTGGATGAAATCCCGTGGCCGTGGTCCCGAGTTTACCCAAATATTTCTTTCATTTACGAACGTGACGTTTGAGCTCAATTTACAGATTTACAAAAATGTCTGTGGCGCGCCAAAAGAAGTTTTCACTTCAAAAATAAATTTCATCGAGAAAATGTAGTCTTTGTGATGTGCCTTTTCCTAGTAGCTAGAACTCCCAATTTTAATTGTCACTTTTCCTATAGATAGTGCAATCCACGAAGACGCGCCCCACCAATTTTTTTCTCCACCAATCGCGTTTGCTCCGAGCGTCAGTCGCGAACCATTCACCAGTCATTGTAGTGTGCGTGTGCATTCATAGGTAATTAGTGTGTACCGATAACACTCAAACATTGACGGAAGCTTGCACACGTATACTATAAACGGTTAGGAGGAATAGTGGGGCGCGTCTTCGTGGATTGCACTATCTGTAGTGTTCTCTCAGTGTTCAAATGCAGAAAGAGCTCGTCAACACCAATGGCTTTGATGGTTAAGAATAAACATCGCGAGAAAATCGGTGTGTTTGAAAGACTTGAATATTTTGAGGACGTGCTATACGCCAACCCGCACTTCGTCAACTTTTTTTTTTATATATAAACTAGCTGACCCCGCAAACGTTGTTTTGCCTTAGTGAACAACCCTTGTCACTTAGGGGTATGAAAAATAGCTAGTAGCCGATTCTCATACCTACAGAATATGCATATAAAATTTGGTTAAAATCAGTAAAGCCGTTTCGGAGGAGTAAGGAAACAAACACTGTGACACGAGAATTTTATATATAAGATATAATGTTGAGTGACGAGAGGAGGACATGTGCCTGATGGTAAGCAACATGCCTGCCACATAACAGCACAGTAACACGCAGCTATTGGAACACGAAGAGTCCAAATCATTACCTAGCACTGCACTGCGCTCACATAATTATGATGATGTAACAGATTTAAAGGATAACATTTTTTAGGTTAAAGGTAAGTTCCATTTTGAAAACCGCGAATGTCTCATTTTGTTAAATTTCTGTTCCAAATGACATGTCATTATGCCACCTATGGCGCCACCTATGACAAAGTCTAGAATTATCTTTGACATTTTTGAAGTGAAAACTTCTTTAGGCGCGCTATAGACAGAATTTTCGTGGGCTGTGAAATGGATTCATCAATCGTCACGCTTGGATATGATAATGGATCGGATCGGATATGAAATCTTCGGGTAAACTCGGTAAAAACGGCCAGGTAGGTACCAGGGCAACAGAAACAGTAAAGAGTTTCGATTACCTACCTCCAACAGCCCAGCGTTTATCTCCAGATACCAGGACAACAGAAATATAAAAGAGTTGCGTTTGCCCCTAAGTACCAGTACCAGGGCAACAGCAAGTTTTCACTTCTATCGGCAGTTCCTATGACTGCCAATTTTTTTCTAGGTATTTTAAGAAATACGGTAAAGTATTCGACACTCACCAAAAATACCTAACCTAAGTACCTACTCAAATATTCAAAATGCCGTTTAAAATTGAGTGATGTCTTTACGCACTAAATGTGCTCGCAAAAAAAACGCTAGGCACTTGAAATCGTAGACCGCAGACGAATCATTACTTTCTCCTCTCGAGTTACACATATCTAGATTTTAAATAAAAATAAAAGTTGGGTCGTCTGTAATAGTAAATGACCTATGATACAAATAGATACGTATCTTTGTACTGAATTAGTAGTGCTCTGTGGTTTTATCTATACTTCTATACTAATATTATAAAGAAGTAAAGTTTGTGTGTTTGTTAAATTGTAAGGGGTAATATCGGGATCTACTGAACCGATTTTAAAAATTCTTTCATCAATAGAAAGCCACATTATTGCTGAGTGGCATAGACTCCGAGCAAAGCCGGAACGGGCCGCTAGTATTGACATGTACAGAGAGTATGAAATAAATGAGTATGAGTATCCACGCAGTTTCTATTCTGAAAAGTAGTATTTAGTAGTGGTAGGACTCTTGGCAGAGTCCGCCTGGGGAAGTACCACACCTTTACCAGTTATTCTACTGACAAGCAGAAATGTGCAAACATTACTCTGTTCCGATTTGAAGGGCAATGTTTCCAGAGAAATTACAGGGCTTAGAGATATCTTAGATCTCTGGATGACGAGCGCAGTGCAGTGCTAGGTAATAATTTGGACTCTGTGTGTTCCAATAGCTGCGTGTCACTGTGTTGTTATGTGGCAGGCATGTTGCTTACCATCAGGCACATGTACTGCTCGTCTCGTCACTCTATAGTATAGATAGAGTATAGAGTCTATACCTACTATAAAAATAAAAATACTATACTACTATTGCCGTAATTTTCCGTGATAAAAGAAAGCTTTTGTGCTTTCAAAGCCTTTGTGCTTTTTAAAGCAATTATACTTATTTGTGTACGCAATTTCTATTCCATCCGTATAGCCGTTCTGATGTGATTGAGCAACAAACACCTAAACAGCTAATTTCGTATTTCTAATGTGCGGCCACTATGCTAGCCTGCAAATTTGCTAGCTTTTCCGTCTTTTATCGGATACATTTTGGAGAGTGTACAACTGATGTGCTTGATCTAATATCCCGGCGAGGTACGCAGTGATTCTACGTATTTTGGTTGTAGACAACGAATAGTTAGAGTGGTTTCGCACTACGTCCGATCCGAACCCGTGAAAATATGGATCTAGTAAACTCGGAGCTACAGTTTCGCACTACGTCCGATCAGATTTACAATAAGCTGCCAAATAACCTAAAAAGCTTGATAAAACTACTATTTTATTGAATATTATTAAATGTCTAAAGACATGGTTTTACAAAGTATAAGATTTTTTCAAGACAATTCTGACGAAAATGAGACGTTCCGTTGCCACTTTTGCCATGCCATGAATGTATGGACCTACATAAGACGCAATAAAGATTTGAGTGTTGAGTAATAGGTATACTATAGGAATTCTTCTTTCTTTCTAGGCACCTAGGAATTCTAGGCTCGGATTCAATTCGGACGCAGTGCGGGAGCGTTCATACAAATAATACTATGGCTACTTCGGCCGGTAAATTATCTATTCCGAAATTCATTCATTCATTCATTTTCATTTATTTTCAGATATTACAATCGATATTGTTGATGATTTACAAAGTCAAAAACTTAAAAATAACATATTATGAATACATTAAAACGCAAAACACACATGATATCATAGTAAAAATCAAATCAAAATTCAAACTATTATTAAAGTAATTTTAGATGTGACTCGAAAACTGCACTAGTCACATATTCTAAAAACAATTCGGTTTGAGTCTAGAATGCCCAACATGTAAACTAGTCCAGTGCTGCATTATTGGGCAGTCCAGATCCATCCGAGATGCGAACAACTGCAGGTAACTGTTGTGGCTGCCGCGGACACGCCGTATCAGGGATGCGTCCCGCTTTCGTATAATGGATGTAAAACCGTCTAAGTGTGCATCAGCAAACATTCCTGACATGCTGACGCACTGCAAAAGCGCGGCAGCCTCATCAGTGCCCTGAAAGCATTGTTGTAGAGAACGCGCAAGGTCCCGTGGGACTTTTTATTGTAGTTAACCCATAAGCCGCACGTATAAAAGGACTGACAAAATACTCTAAATAGAGTAATTTTTACTCTATTTAGAAATGGAAATTTACGGATGACGGAGACAATTCGGATGACGAAAATTGGATCTAGTTCGTAAACTACCATACAAATAGCTGTACGGCAACTTCGGAAAGTGTTTTCATGGATTCGAATCTGATTTAGATCGGACGTAGTGCGAAACCGCTCTGATAGGTAAAAACTTCCGGCGTCCACCGCTTCCTACCTACTAGAGCAGAAAGGAATGAACTCAAATCTTCCCAAAGATGACAGAATTCCGTCCCGTGACTTCCTGTAGTTTGGGTGGGCACGTCTTTTGGTTTATATCGATACTTTATGATCGATATTCAACCATTTGGCGACTGCTAATTCATACAAAATCAAGTTTGCAGCGACTGTGCCTGGGAAATCAGGCTGTATTTTAGTTTTTAAGATCTTGTTTGTGGTTTAATGACAATCATTAACAAACCAGATCAAAAATGGGGAAACTTTCACTCCTTTGAAAACATGTTTCCTGGAATTTAAGGTACTGGGGTGCTTATTCTGTGACGGTTTTTATTACTGTCTTTTGTGCAAAAGTCAAGATCCTATTTCAATCGATTTCAAAAAAGGAAAAGAGATTCATAGTTTGACTGTATTTTACAACTTTAACAAAGAAGGAGGTTCTAGATTTGTTTTATTTGTACATATTTCACGCGAATGCTCCACGAATTGTGAATTAATTTTCATGATTACTTTTTGTTTGGTAGATTAATATATCAACGGTGGTCCTATATAATTTTCACCTAAATCGGTATAACAGTTTTTTAAATATGGTACTGGTGCTACCTCGCTGTTTCGTTAGAAAATGTGTTTAGTTGACTTAATACAAGTTGTAAAATTTTGTCGAGTAGAGTCTTTTTTTTTTTAATAAAGTGTTACTAGACTAGCAGTACATGTGATGTGCCTGATGGTAAGCAACATGCCTGCCACATAACAGCACAGTGACACTCAGCTATTGGAACATGAAGAGTTCAAATCATTACCTCGCACTGCACTGCGCTCGTCACCCAGAGATCTAAGATGCTATATCTATAAGCCCTGTAATTTCTCTGGACACATAGCCCTTCAAACCGGAACACAGTAATGTTTGCACATTACTGCTTGGCGGTAGAATAACTGGCAAAGGTGTGGTACTTCCCCAGGCGAACTCTGCTAAGAGTCCTACCACTACCAGTCTGAGTTTATTTTTTAAATTGAAGTTGGTTTTTGTTTTTTCGAAGAAAGTTAAATTGTTTAAGTTGGTTGCCTTATAAGTTTCGACTGAGTCGGCTGAACCGATTTTAATACTTTTTATTGTTTGAATGGGTAGACTTCCCGAACGATATCATGTAGGTACATTTTATCGAAATCAGTTGTGTAGTTTTTGTAATAGATAAATAAAAATCTAATCATAGTTCGAACAAAAAAATACACATTTTGATCCTACTGTTGGAATCCACTTCGTCTTGTAAGTCTTGTTCAAAGTTTTAGCGACGCTAGTCTCTCCGTATCGAAACGAAACCAAGATCGATTTCGTCCTTTCCAGAATAGGTGTTCCGAATTTTTACGCCAGCCTCTTTAATTGGACCAGAAAGATAAACTCACAAAACTGCAACTTTTTCAACGCGATTTGATTGTAATTAAATCGTTAAATTCGTTTTAATAAATACTTATTTATATAACGAATTTACAGGTAAAGGAAATGAAACTGATAATACCTATGCTGAATTACTCGGGGATTACCCCGAGTAATTCAGCAATCGTGTAATTTCTATATTATTGTAGGGGTAGGACTTTTGGCAGACCCCGCCTGGGGAAGTACCACACCTTTGCCAGTTATTAATGCAAGCAGTAATGTGCAAATATTATTGTGTTCCGGTTTGAAGGGCAATGTTTCCAGAGAAATTACCGGGCTTAAAGATGTAATATCTTAGATCTCTGGGTGAGGAGCGCAATGCAGTGCTAGGTAATGATTTGGACTCTTTATGTTCCAATAGCTGCGTGTCACTGTGCTGTTATGTGACAAGCATGTTGCTTACCATCAGGCACGTGTCCTGCTCGTCCCGTCACTCAATGCTATAAAAAAATTATACTTATCTTACCTCTCGGTTGCTGAATATCTTATGTGGAAGCGTGAAGTGAATAGTTTTCCGCCATTATACGTCCTCAAAATGGCGGCTCTTTTTGCCTCGTATGAAGCTAATCTTAACCAACTTGGTCATAATATAGACATTTGACATTTTTTTGAAGTGAAAACCTCTTTTGGCGCACCACACACAGGTTTTTCGTGGGCTGAGAATTGAGCTCAAGCGTCACGCTCGTAAATGAAAGATATCTTCAGGTAAACTCGAAACTATGTGCCATCCTACTAATATTATAAATGTGAATGTATGGATGTTTGGATGTTTGTTGCTCAATCACGTCCTAACGTATGAACGGATCGGGCTGAAATTTGGAATACATATAGATTATAGTCTGGAAGAACACATACTTACCTAGGCTACTTTTTATCCCGGAAAAACAACGGGAACAACGGGAACGGGAACTTCGCGGGTAACACCGCGGGGCTCTTCTAGTTTACAAATAATGTTAAAGCTTTCCTAGATGGCCATGGTCTTGACCACGCCTTACTGTTTCACCCGTGTATTTTCCAAATTGAGTTATCAAATTCTGAGTTTATAAGTTTTCACTTCTATCAGCAGTCCCCATGACTGTAATTTTTTTTTAAATTTACGAATACTGTGGTAGGTACAAAATACGAAATTCCAAAATTTATTTTGACGCCGTAACACATAATCAAAATTACCGCAATTGCTGTCTCTTATTTAAAGTGAACTACCTACTAACTGTTTTGGTTGGCACACATATCCACATACCATACATTTTTAATATAATTATACGAACTCTATGGTACAAAATAAAAGAAATAAAAAACAGATTTTCGCGCCGTAATTCATAATCAAAATGGCCGCTCTTGTTGCCATCTATGGAGATAATTGCAGTCAACTTTTTTTGGCTCCTATCGACGCTGACGTCCATCGGAGCTTTTGAGTTTTATTTAATTTACGCTTAGACCACACGCACAAGCACCCACTCAGCTTTTTGTACTATTTGTAGAAAGTGTATTTCCTGCGTCTGACTTTTTGTTAGAAGAATATAAAAAATGCAGAAATCGAAAGTGTACTACTTGTTAGAAACAAATGAGGTAGCGTTGCTATAGCAACTGAACAACTGAATGCATAGCTCCTAATTTAATAGTACTACTACCTAATAATATTAACGAGAAAGTTTGGGTGCTAACTGATCAATCACATTGTGATAATGTCTAGAAAAATAAATCTAGTGAAATTGTAGTCTAGACATCTTTTAAAAATGAAAAAATGACCCGTAAATAAAAGTTTCTTTGGCGAACTGACACCCGGATAATCTATACTCTATACTAATATTATAAAGCTGAAGAGTTTGTTTGTTTGTATGTTTGTTTGTTTCTCTAAGGATCTCTGGAACTACTGGTCCGAATTGAAAGATTATTTCTTTGTAGGATAGTCCATTTATCGAGGAAGGCTATAGGCTATTTAACATTACGCTACTATCAACAGGAGCCGAGCATAAATGAAAAATTTAACAAAAACGGGAAAAAATATTGCTTTTTGAGAGCTTTCGTTGCGTGACAGCATAATGTCATATTTTGAAGGTTGCGTCATTAGAACCTAAAGTAACCGAATTTGTTCAAAATTTGAATTGGTACGATCGATTTTCGATAGATGGCGTAGCAACGCGCGCGCACTCAGCTAGTGTATCTATATGATAGCATATTTAAATATTTATACATAACCTATCAAGTATCGATTAATCTTACTCATTACATTTTTCATGTCCTTCCCGGCTTCGCCCGTGCATAATAGGTATATAGTAGGGTGGAGCACGAATGTATGGACAAAAATTTTTTTTTTTGTTTCGAAGTTCTAATAGGGGGGGATTGGTGCGTCATAATGAAGTTAAAAGAAGTGTAATTTTTCATTCCATTTAATGAGTATCTTCTGCCTCCGCATTGACTTCAAAAATTTTATTTTTTTACATAAAGTTGAAAGTCGCATAATGTGAAATGGTGTCTCTATCTTCAAATTAAAAGGTACTTTAGTACATATAATGTATATTTTAAACATCAATTAGGGTAATACTGTGACAATGAACATGAAAATACTAAGAAGGAGTTAAAAAATTACATTAATTACTAAGCTAGAAAATCCTTTTTTGTTTTATATTTAGGCATCACGTTCCACGATTCGAACGTGGCTTTTATTGCACCTAATCGTGAGTTTTGTGTGCCCTGCGCTGTAGAAGCTGCGGTCGTAATCTTCACAGCTCTCTCAACAGCTTCAGTAAGGCAGGTAACCTTTAAAAACAATGGTTTGCTCTCGCCACCAGATCCAACAATGTCTTGAATTCTTTAGTCAGATATTTTTTTTAAAGCGGCGGTTCGGTTAAGTTTTCCTACCAGTACATTAATTAATCAATATAAACTAGAAGTAGCATTAAAATTCATCAATGTCACTTGAAAAGAAAAAGTCTAGGTGTTGAAGGAAGACTCACACTGCGTGCTTTTAGTATGCGACAACCAGCCAGCTCTCTAATATTACGTTTCCTCTCATCTGTTATCATCGCAAGAAGAAGGCTTTAAGAAGAAGGCGGGAGGCGCAAAATACGCGTTTCTTAAAGTTTATGGGCAGGTTTCTGGTGTCCATAACAATGTTAAACAGATGACGAGTGACATATTTGTAAGATGGTTGGATCTTAATTGAAAACCAAGACGGTCCAATTTTATGTACGAGATTTTGCTAGAATTCTTAAATTGTCCGTCAAATTTTCAGTTGCCACATACAAACATAGTATTTGGTTGGCACGTGTGATCCAACGGGCATGTTAAAGTTTACCTAGAGATTTATTTTCGAGATCTTATTTTAGTAATTGGCCATTTTGGCCATTGCGAGTAATATTTGTCCTGCAATGTGCTTAAATTTCTTTACAGTCAGTTTTTCACATGTTTCTAGAGATTTTCCTAATGGACTTACGTAAGATATGTGTCCCGCAGTACAGTCTTCGAGATGAAGAAATAAATGTCTTAGAGCAGTTCATAAATGTGGAGCAAACTGATTTTTCACTGAAATAGTTTTTGTAGCTTTTTCTGAACTAGTTTTATAAATCCATCATACTTTCCTGTGTTAACATTCGTTCTGTCATAGCCAATGGCCATAATACATAATACTCGCCAAAATACTGGCTTGGGAAATTTCTTCACGAACCCTATTAACGAAATCTATTCTGTTGTCGTAGTTTGTATTCCTCTAGATGACCTCAGGTACAATCTTTACCTTTTTATAGTATACCACTACACTATCATCGATTCTGCGGATAATCATCTCATGAGACGTTCTTTGATTAATTATAGAAGCCTGTTTTTATTTAGGAACCTTTTTATCCTTAGAACAGAAGCACTGAGCTAATTTATTGTATTTACATGCTGAAATACCAAAAAGTATCTTACTGCTTTGCTGAAAACTTTCTGACTCCTCTTGGTGGATTTGAGTAGATTTTTGCTTTTTAAATTGTATGTTTTAAACCTTTGAATTATACTCATTTGTGTTACTATCAGAATAAATACAGTTTGTTGTATATTTCCAACCCAAGACGTTACGATGTCTGCTATCTTTGAAAAAGTTGGAACTTTTGCCCTTTTTAGTTGATGTCTCATTCATGTCAATTCATAGTACTTCATTACATATTCGTAAGTAGTTAACACTTTCTCTTTTATACCACTAACATCCCCCAAATAAGGACATTTAAACACACTTCGAGTTCTTTACATAGTTTTAAAAATAGAAACTGAAAAAAACAGAGCGCTGTAAACGACGAGTATCGTGACAAGCGCCGCTAGCGTCTCCTCCTACGCTCCCACATTCCCCATATTAAACTTATAAACACATAGTTTGGTTTCTTTGTGTATTCTACATCAAAAATATAGGATCCCAGATAACGATTTGTAATAAAAAAAACTGTCTGGTTATGAAAATATAGTACTGATATATGGCGTCTGTGTAAGGTCTGAACCCAATTATTTTTATAAAATCAGTGCCGATGCGGGGGCAGTTACTCTAAACGGAATTGATTTATATTTTGTATTACTTAATTTAAGCCCAAATGGCACCAAATTTTTACTATTACATTACATTTAAACGAAAAAAGTTTTTTCGCTCCACCCTAGTATATAGCCTATAGCACTCCGGGATTACAGATATATTAACTTGTGAAAGATTTTTTAAAATCAGTCCAGTACATAGTTCCTGAGATTAACACGTTCAAACAAAAAATCTCTTTTACTTTTATTAGTTTGAATTGTACATAATGTATTTGTACAAATATAATTGGCATGTGACTCACTTTTATTCTTTACTAGCAGCGCCCCGCGGTGTTACCCGCGAAGTTCCCGTTCCCGTTGTTCCCGTTGTTTTTCCGGGATAAAAAGCCTATGTGTTCTTCCAGACTATAATCTATCTGTGTTCCAAATTTCAGCCCGATCCGTTCATACGTTAGGACGTGATTGAGCAATAAACATCCAAACATTGGCATTTATAATATTATAGTAGGATTGAATGGAAATAATTCCTACTAAAATGATGCCCACGACAGTTTGTAAGAATCATAGATTTCGAATTTGTTTTGCTACGGTTAGAATGGATACGAGTGCCTATGTTTGTTGCTCTTTCACACAAAAACTAAGGAAGGTATATGGATGAAGTTTGGTACACACCTACATAAATAATTATTTGTTTAAATAGAAAATAAAATAACACATAGGCTATTTCTTATCCCGAGAAAATAAAGTAACTGAGAACAACGGATAAAACTGCACTGCTAGTAGGTCTTCATTAATAAATATATCAATGTAAATATGTACAAGTGTGTATGTTTATGTTTTTATAAACATACACACATATGTCTTTGTTTTTGGAAATTCTGTAGCGGTGAATACTTCACACTACCTACTTGTATTAGATAACTAATATGCTACTTTTTGTCCCGTTGAAGTTAGTAAGTCTTTAAACCGTGGCGTACACCTCGGGGGTCAGCTAATTAGAAATAACACAACATAAATATCACATTCACACCATTAGAAATCTTAAATAACTTAATCGAAATGATACGAGAGTTTCTTCATGATAATTGTATCTAGTTAAACTTAAATCAGAGTAAGGCAGGGCCGAATCAAGGATTGTGTTCAGGGGCTACTTCACAGCGGTTACTACTGACTCCCGAGTGACGAATTTCGTATCATCATACCTTTTTTTCGTCAACATTTTCTAAATTTTCTCCTACGCTAATCTTGTCCTGACAATAACGAATATAAAAAAAACATCAAAATCGGTTCATAAAAAACGAAGTTGTCCGCGAACACACATAAAAAATATACGGTCGAATTATTGAAAACCTTACTTTTTTGAACTCTGTTACAAAATCATACATTTTGGGGCAGTTATTAGTTATGAGTACATACATTTCGTCGATTCATTTTTATATAATATTTTAAGACAATAAGAATTGACCAGCCAAGTGCGAATCAATCCATATCCAATACGGCAAAAACACTTTTGTTGATTGGGAGCCCCTCTTAATTTATTCAATTTCAATTTAATTATTAGATTTTAGAGTGAGTCTAAAACTAAACTAGCAACGCCCCGCGGTATCACCATTCCATTCTCGTTATTTTCCCGGGATGAAAGGTAGCCTATGTATTCTTCCAAATTACATAAACATAATCTAACTGTGTTTCAGATTACAACCAGATCCGCGCGGATGAAACGACGTGGTTAAGCAACAAATATCAAATTATTGTCATTGTCAGTGTCAAATTATAATATTAGTAGAATTAGCAACCCACTCTGACACTTTTTATCTAATATCCCAGCAAAAGGAACATAAATTAGTGGGCTACTTATGCGTATACTATGCCCCACACCCCCACAATACACCGCCTTGGTTACGGCCCTGGCGTCTACTCACAAACAAGACTCAGTAATGTGTTTTTAATCAAGTGATCGTCCAGGCTGTATTTATCTGCTGTTTTACTTATTATAAACTAATTTTAGCCCGCTGCTTCGTCTACATAGTCATGTCATGTCACGACTCACATAGCGGGTAGGATCGCTAGTGTGTATTAAAAAGTGCTCCTCAGTATTTTTATAAGATTAATTACAAATTAACAACTATATATGCCTAAACGTAGTGAAAAGTCTGGTGTGAGTGTTTATTTATCAAGTGAACGGTGAATCAAATGGTTATTGATAGTGACAAACAAGAAATCATCCAAATCAAAATACAGATCGACATTGGAAAAAAAAAAACCGTTAGGAGCACGGAAAAAGACAACGAGTATCAGATGTCTTGAAATTAGAAGGAATTTGTGCGATGTTTCAATAGTATCCTTTTATAAACCGTGAAATAATGAATGAGAATATCTAATTTTAAAGTTATTTGATATTATTGAATTTCAGTAAAAAATCACCACTAGCGCCATCTCTGAGTAAAGTCTGGAACTGCCTTATAAAGTGCTACACATATTTGAACCTCAGTAAACACAACACACTTGGAAAAGACTACAACAAGTTAGTTTCAAAATTACTCACTAAGCGGCGCCACTCAATCAATGCATTATCCTAGATCACGCTAACGGTAGCAACTTGGCGACTGTTTACACTATTTCACACTATGCCTCTAACACGAAATCAGACATTGATAGAAGCTCAACGTAAAATCAAGATTCTAACGTTAGATCTTGAAAAGGCACAGCAACTTAATATTAAATTATTACAGGAGCAAGATGACTGCGCTGAAGAGTTTAAGCGCTTGACAAATGAAATAGTTCAATTAAAATTGGAATTAGCAAAAAAAGACGCGGAGATTACAGATGTCGCATTGGAAAAGAAAGGACTTATGGATTTAACGGAAACAAGAATGGAAAATTTGAACGAATATGAAAATGCACTAAGTATCATACATATGCACGAAAAAAATGCTTCCCTTTTTGAGACATTGCTAAAAACGACGAAATTAGAACATCACGAAAAAACGGAATCATTAAATAAACATATTGAAACTCTGAAATCTCAAATTGTAGACCTACAAGATGAGAATATTACACTTAAAACTGCTTCCAGCACAAGTTCTACTTTTTTGCCAGTTCCAAAAAGTAAAAACAGTATGTTCCATGAAACACAAAAATCACACCAAATTAGAGGTAACAAATGTGTTTTTGAAACTCAAAAGAATATACCGGATAAGAACATGCAAGATATAGAAACGATATCAATAGAAAGCCAAATAATTAATGAAAGGTGTTCGAGCATTACAGGAAATGTTAACAACATTACCGCAAACAAGAAAACCGACAGGCAGATCCTAATCCTATGTGATATTTATGGAAAATCTTTAGCAGAAAACTTTGTGAATAGTACCTCAACTAAGTATGATGTAACATCCAACTGCAAACCAAATGCCACTCTCGTAGAGATAGTAAGAGATGTTGAAATTCACACAAAAAGACTAAAAGAAAACGATGGGATAGTTTTGATTGTTTCAAGAGCTACCAATTATAAATTAACATATATCAAACACTTGATTGATTTGTGTGAATGCAAAAGGTTGAAACTTCAAATTACAACATTGCCCTACAGATATTTAAATGTTTATGACAATGTAATGAATGAAAAGAAATTTAAAATTAACGAATACTTGTATAGACTAGCTTTAGAGTCTAGATGCCTATCAATAATTGACATTAATTTATTTAACAAAAATGTTTTCAAATTTCAGAATGTGCTGTCGAAACTTTTTGTTAAATTTATTTGTGATGAAATAATTAAGAATATTGTAAGCAAGACAGGCATTAACAAAAATTTAATTTATTTGACTGGATATGACAATACTGGAAATAACTGTACAATTTTGACTTCACAGACTAGCTGTGATTCGCCTTTTTTAGACCAAGAAGTCATAACCATTTCTACGACCTAGACAAAATTAATTTTGTGATATTTCATCAAAATATCAGATCTCTAAACTCCGATAAGTCTTTAATTATACAAGGGCTCACAGTAGCTCATAAGCCTGACGTTCTAGCTCTATGTGAAACATGGCTAAATCGAACAAATGTTGATAGTGTAGTTATTCACGGATATGTTCATGCAAACTATTTTATTAGAACAAACCGTTTGCACGGTGGTGTGTCATTATTTGTGAGGGATACATTGAAATGTAGGCCATTCAAGATGATTGACCAATTATCAATAGAGTTCCACTGTGAGCTTACAGCTATAGAGATTAATCTTAAAGCAAATAAGTTTATAATTATATGTATGTACAGAACGGGAAACGGTGACTTAAAAACGTTTTATAGAGTAATGAAAAAATTATTCACTCTGCTGAGCAGCTTCTCAGATAGAAATGTTATTTTGGCTGGAGACTGGAATATCGACTTTTTGGCAAACTCTACCAATAAAACTAAACTGAATGACATAATGCATTCATGTGGTTATCGAAATGTGGTTAACTTTCCTACCAGATATGAAGATAACTCAAGTACGTCAGTGGATTGCATTGTTTCAAATCTGCCAAGCCCAATCATATCTATATCACCTTTAGCAACTGGAGTTTCTGACCACGACGCCCAGCTTGTAAACATTATTTCGCAAGAAAACAATGAGCCAGAACGTATGACATTCGAGCGGCGCATAATTAGTGATGCAAAGCTAGTAGATTTTTGCGATGCTATGCTGGCATACGATTGGGACGAGATCTTCAAAACTTATAATTGCGACACCTTTGACAATTTTGTAAATAAATTCCTTTGGAATTATAATTTATTTTTTCCACTAACAACAATAACAACCAAATCTAAACAAAGCTGTCCATGGATAACTAATGAAGTCATACAATTACAACAAGAAATACATGATTTGCATCAGTTGCAACGTCAATATCCTGAACTTTCTAGATCAATAATAAATAAAAAGAAAAAATATAGAGACGCACAAATTAAAGAAAATAAGAAAGGTTACATTCAGAATATGATTTCAAATGCTAAAAATCCTAAAAAAGAGGTATGGAACGTAATTAAAAAAGAAACCAATAAAAATGTAAAGAAATGGAATTGGTTTCTTGTAGATGGCGCGAATAATATTTTAATACCCGAAAATGAAATTGCTGAATATATTAATAAAAGTCTCATTTCAACATCAAATATTTTGAGCACTAACAATCCTCCGGATATAGAAATTTCAATTTGACATTGTAACTTCCACGCAAGTTTTGAATTTGGCAAAAAATAAAATCAAAAATTCAGACACAAAAGACATCTACGACATTTCAGGTACTTTTTTGTTTAGTGTTTTAGTGAATCTTAATGATCACTTCACTTATTTAATAAATAATATTCTCCAGTCCAGTTTCTATCCTGATTTTCTAAAAAAAATCAAGATTAACACCGCTATATAAAGGAAAAGGTGAAAAGTCGTCCGTTAACAACTATAGACCTATTACTATTGTACCGACCATTTCAAAACTAATTGAATCACTAATGGCACAAAATATTATGGCTTATTTCAGCCGGCATACGGTAATCTCTGAAACACAACATGCGTATCGAATTGGACGCTCTACGATTTCCGCTGTCCATAATCTCTTCGAAAATGTTGTGGAGGGTCTGGAGAGTAAATTAAAAGTAGCCGCAATTTGCTTAGATTTGTCTAAAGCATTTGACTCTATAAACCACGAGCTTTTACTGAAAAAGCTCTCCATTTATGGATTTAAGGACGAAAGCTTAGCTCTGATAAAATCTTTCTTACTTGACAGGGAACAAATTGTAGAGATTAAAATTGATGACAAACGACAAAGATCTGATCCACAGTGTATCAACATAGGCGTTCCTCAAGGATCGGCGCTCGGGAATATCCTGTTTTTGTTTTTTGTCAATGATGTATCGATGCTAGAAATAGACGGAAAAATAATTCAATATGCAGATGACACCACAATAATTTTAAAAGCCACATCTATCGAAGAGTTAATCGCAAAAATTAGAGAAACTCTTGCCAAACTCAACTATTGGTTCGGAATGAATGGATTACTTTTGAACGCAGAAAAAACAAACGTAATATTTTTTAATCTAAAAGCCCGAAATCAAAAATTGATAACTGTAAATTTGTTGAATGAAACAAAGATCGTGAGCACAAATAAAGTAAAATTGTTAGGTTTTGTACTCGACCCCGCACTAAACTGGAAACATCATATCGATGAAACTTGTGCGAAAATGGCCAAAGCAACATATGCACTAAAACAGCTACAGAAAATCACATCTTCGGAAAGTTTAAAAGAGATATATTACGCATATGTTCACTCAACTATGGCTTATGGTATAGTTTTTTGGGGCTGTTCGGGTGACTCTCAGCGTGTTTTAAAAATGCAGAAACGGGCTATACGCGTACTAGTGAACGCGAAATTTAAAGAAAGTTGCAGAGAACACTATAAGGAGCAGAAAATTATGACATCAGTAGCACTCTACATATTTGAAGCTCTCAAATACACTTGGGACAATATGAAAAAATATTCGTTAGATGAAATAAAAGATCGTAGATCAGGACGCACGCGAATAATTTTGCAGCCAATACGGTACAGACTTGCAATGGCAAAAAAGCTCCGTATTAACGTTGGTAGAGTTCTGTATAATAATTTGCCGGAAAATATTAAAACCAGTTCTACCAAATCAATATTTGAAAGAAAAGTTAAACAACTTCTGATTGAGAGGACGTTGTACAGCATAAGTGAATATTTAAATTATAGTTACGAGTAGTTTTCATGTTGTTGTGATGTTCGCGTTTAATTGATTGAAAATAGTTAAGCCGTAAAACTGTACATACTCATACTTATATTTATCACAATAATTTAGATCAGATGTTTAATTTGCACGGATATTAATTAGCTATAGTAATGCCCCTTTACAGCAATTTATTTTTTGAAGTAGAATTTGAATTCCCAATGTTCCAAATATTATTATTATAAATGACGAGATATATTAATACTATGTTAAGCAATTGGTAATTTAATGTAATTTATTGCTAATTCTAATGTATGTTTTTTAATATATCAATAAATACTATCTTATCTTATCTTATCTTATCATAGATTTTAGAGAAGTACTCTACATTTTTACCGACTTGGCAAATGTTCTGTACGTCTCGTCACTCTTTATTAAAAAAATAATTGTAATACAATTTAATAGATGATCATCATCATCAACAGCCCACTAAACGTTCCCACTGCTGGGACTCGGGGCCTTCTCTCGCAAGGAGAGAGTAGTATTTAATAGATACCTACAGATAAAGGGCTCCCAGTAATAGATTTTCTCAATAACAAGAATGATCTTGAAAAGAAAGAGAGGCCTTGGGATTTAAAGTAGCTTGTGCTACTTTATATATTTAATTTCATATTATATAATTTCACCCACATTATAACATACATAACATCGTGATGGTAAGCTCTTTGCAGAGTCCGCCTCGGGAAGTACCACACCTATGCCAGTTATTCCACCAGCAGTAAAGTGCATACATCACTGTGCTCCAGTCTAACAAATTAGTAGTGAGACGACCGCAGTGCAATGTTAGGTATTGATTTGGACTCTTCATGTTCCAATAGCTGCGTGACACTGTACTCATAACTATTTAAATTTGTCATCCGTATCTCTTCACTTTTTCCTATAAAAAATCTCATCATTCAAACATTATCGAAATACGAATGCCACAACCACTAGCTCTTTTTTTGGCAGTCACAAGTCACAGTTGGTAAGTAGTAAGTTCACAATATTAATTTATCTGAGTAATTTACATAAGATGAGACAATAGTTATATTGAATTACACCACCTACAGTACACGATTTCTACAATTATAAGTCCATTCATAGGTTGTCTGGAAGAAATCGCTTTAAGCGATAAGGCCACCCTTTGCTCTGCATAATTTATTGTTGTTTTTTTTTTTGTTTCTTTAGTTCTAAGATTTATTGTGTAAATTCGTGGATGTAATAAAGATATATATTATTATGTAGGGTGGATGATCCAGTAATGGACAAGACCCCAGTTATGGACACTTTTTTCCTATTTTCAAAGAAAACAAGCCTTCCACATTGACATTTTGGTGTGGCAACACTTAATCATATAGAACGGACCTCCTATTCGCCTCACAATATACGTCAGTGCGATCTGTCATTTTGTTTCATGATGGCGAAGTAAACATTAGACCAAGTTAGTGCTTCGCCAGAAAAATCCAATTTTACTAACGTAATCGTCAACAAGGTGAGTCAATTTTTTCTCCGTTTTTTCTTTGTTATTTATTGTAATTGAATTCTAATGATATTTTAAAGTTTTGTAATCAAATGAGAGATATTATTATTTGTAATTCTTCCCGCTTATTATCATGCATTTTTTTTTTATAGCCGGTGTCATTTACTGGTTCTGCCATACAGACTTTACCCGGTTATCGACATATGTCCATAATTATTTTCTTAGTAACTTCTTGAGTTTGCACACCAAATTAACATCTTTTTCCAAGCAGTGTAAGTATATTTCTAAACCAAACAAATTGGAGTCCATGTATCAGTAAAGAACACAGTGTCGATCACTGGATCCAGTGAGTGTCCATTACTGGTTTTTAGGTCTTCTTTCAGGTGGCCTTCAAAAGAACAAGGAGAAATTTTGGTTAGGTGGCTGTTAGCTCTAGCTGCAAAACATGCTCCAACCATAGATGCTGCTTTGAGAATCATTATACGATCTCCATTCAAAAGAAACCTTTTTTAGCCGGAAAACGAGCACGGCAAAAAGGAAACAAGGACTAAGAGAGAAAAAATACCATCAGCAGTAACAAGCCAAGCTTGGAGATAATACCAAGAAAAGAAAGAAATAGAAAAGAAGAAGCTAGAACAAGAAAAGACCGATAGAGTAAAGATAAAACAAGAAAATAGAATAAGAAGGAGCAAACTGCTGTAGAAAGAGAAAAAAAAAATCTTATGATGATTCTACTTCAGAAGACTCAAATTTAGAGATCAAATATGCTGAATGTGGAGATAGCCATGTAGAAGAAATTGATGAAGATCTTTCAGAAAGAGAAGAAAAACATTGGGGCTGTAATTAAACAATAAAAAGACAAATAAAAAGCATACCTCTGATTCAGAAATGGATGTTCCTATTTACTTCAAAATGATTTTGATGCTTAATTTGAGTCTTTAAAGTTACTGACTTTTTTTTTAAATAATGTGTGACGAGGCGAGCAGGACATATGCCTGAAGGTAAGCAACATGCCTGCCACATAACAGCACAATGATACGCGGCTATTGAAACATGAAGAGTCCAAATCATTACCTAGCACTGCACTGCGCTCGTCACCCAGATATCTACATTGTTATATCTCAAAGCCCTGTAATTTCTCTGAAAAGATTGCCCTTCAAACCGGAGCACAATAATGTTTGCCCATTACTGCTTGGCGGTAGAATAACTGGCAAAGGTGTGGTACTTCCCCAGGCGGACTCTGCTAAGAGTTCTACCACTACTGTATAATGAAATACCATAATAATATTAATAATTATTGTATGACAGTGCCTGTTTTAATTTCAATTAAAACATTAGTTTAAATTAATCTCTATTTCATTTATTTGTCTCCTAAATACTATTTATATTTGCCATAATTATGTTTATGTTCATTGTCCATGACTGGATGTCCATAACTGGGTAACGTCCATCACTGGGTATGGACAACTGGATCCTAGGTGTCCATAACTGGTGATTTTAGTTTTTTCTATATATTATCAATTTTCTAATAATTAATTATAAATACTTCAATTGTAAATCATTGTGCTGATTCTTGAGAATATTGCTTGTTATTTTCACTAATTACTGCTGATCTGAGTTTTGTACTTTTTTTTTTTATTGATTTTTATTATGAACACTGTCCTAAAAGTGTCCATTATTGGATCCTTCACCCTACGTATTTATTTCCTTTCTTAAGCCTAAGTTTTTACAATATTCATGTATAAAACACCATAAAAACATTATAAAAACCTAAACCTAGTTTGCCGCCAGCAGCGGGGCAGGGCCCAAGCTACCGGTGGTTAGGGCTGCAGAGTGAACCTCCTGACGATGCGCGCTGTGTCGAGGATGACCGCCTTCTGCATCTGACCCTTGATCCAACCGTCTAGCGAAAGTCTCGCGGTGTTGGTCGAGACTTTTCGCTACAAGGCCGTTTGCCGACACGACTATTGGGACTATGATCGTCGAATCAATTATTATTATTAATACTGACAAAGGAAAATAGACCTTACTAGTATAGTTATGCTCCATATTTTTCGCTCAATTTGACTTAGTTATAACCCAGCATATTGCTAGCCATCAGACGCACGTGTTGCTCGCCTCTTACTCTTATTTTGTATAAAAGTATTTTTAGTAAAAAAACGTTGTTTACGTTGAATTGTAAAAACTTCAAATAACTTTCGCTGAAATTATAGTAAATTTTCAGCAGCTAATAAAAAACTACAACACTGAACACTGCACGAAATCTTGTGGTTTTCAACTCTAGGGACAAACATTTAGTACAAATTTGATGAAGCCGCTATAATCGTATATCCTCAGTAAACCTAACAAGGTTGAACGAAACTATTTTGTTGCCACAAATGATCAATTGCCAAAGTAATTTGATTTTGCAGAATCCTAGCCATAAATCTTTTTTGTCTTTGAGTGGCGTTACCGTCTTATTACCGCCTAAAACTCTCTAGACGGTCTAGGTCTAGGTTAAAAATGCGTAGTACACGATTTGCGCCGGAATTTCCTAATGGTGGTAATAGACTATAAGATCTATCGTGAGAAGAGACAATTTTCTTTTTTTTTTCGGAAGCTAATGGCTTGACCCTAATCCCCTAACCTTACATTTGGCACCATATTTTGGCGCGAACATTAAAATATTATAATCGTATTTTAAAAGTACGTTCCAAATTCAAACCGAAGAAAGCATTGTGAGAAATTTTACTAGCCTGTTTTCTAGCCCGGTTTTGCCTCAAACATTTAAATTATTTTGTATTGTTAATAAAAAGGTGACGCTCTTGGGTGATGATTTAAGTAAACGTTAAGAATTTCTTAGGTTTTGAATATTCACGATACATTTTACAAATTGGCAACAAAGAATGTAGAAAAAATAATATGGTCGCGACTATCGCAAATATTGTCATAATTACTGGCAATTTTTATCAGGTTAGGATTTCTTACCTAAGAATTTTGAAAAGGTTATTTCTTAAGAAACATTAGATAACCATAAAAAAAGAAACTAGGTACATTCTATGGGATTAAAAGTAGCCTATGTCTTGTGCTGCAAGTCCAGACTCTAATTTTCAAATTTAAGACTGAACAGTTCGGTGCTTACGAGGTGGTTGAGCAACAAACATCCAAACATCTAGACATCCAACATTTACAGTAGAATAGAAACATCCAGATGTGAACAAATTTCTCGATTCCTATTCATCGGTGGGAATTGAACCCACCACCTACAACTCATTCCCACATTACCTACTGAGACCAGTCAAAGAACTATTTAAATTTTTATAACTTTCTTTAAATGACAGAACGTCTGTCACCAAATTTTAAGACGTGTTTGATATAATGTCAGTAAAAAAATTTATTACAAACAAACATTCTAGCATTGTACCTTTATATGTTAAAATTTCACTTTTAAATGCATAAACGGGTGTTTCATTCATTTTTCTTTGGCAAAGCAAAGTTCATTGTATTTGCATAATACGCAAAAATCAATAGAAAATCCACTTATTGTTATATAGTATTCTTATAAGGCGGGAATCGGTAAAGTGCGTGCAGTGTGTGAACGCCTTTACATAGAGAAGGGAAGGAATATATTTTGATATTTGGCTAGAAAACTGTTGTGTGTGTGAGTTATTTTTTGGACCAAACTCTTGAGGTAAGTTTCTCACTTTAATAAAACATTTTAAACGAATTAAAAATCCCTTTTTAGACATTCTCCCGAATGTTCTCATTTCGATTGTGTATATTACGCGATAGCTCTGTCAATTTTACTGTGATTCGATTGAATTGTGAAATAGTTTTTGAAGTGAAAAGTTATTTTGGCGCACCACACACAGATTTTTCGTGGGCGCAAGCGTCACGCTCGGGAATGAAATCTTCGGGTGAACTCGGGACCATAGCCATCTTAAAATGCGTTAGCATTTCTAAACTAGCATGGCGTGTTACCATGGTTACCATTACACATATGTATCTAGTCTAGATGGCCATGCTTTTAAGACATATTTAGACGGCAATGCTTTAAATATTCATTCCAGACCAGCGGCGCCCTCCGGTGTCACCCGCGTAGTTTTCCAAAGGGGCTGTCAAATTCTGAGCTATAAGTTTTCACTTCTATCGGCAGTTCCTATGTTTGGCAATTTTGACGTGACAACGTCTTATAATTCGATGAAGCCGGCTGCACGCCCGCAAAACATGACGTCATGTGCCGTTAACGCCGTTACCTCGCCGCATGACGTCATGCGTCGTTACCTCGCTCTAAGGCGTAGTTGAAGTTGTCACGTTCAACTATCGTCAGTAAACCGACTTTACAGACAACCATTTTTTTTTATAAACTGTACAAACACGTCGTCCAGGTAATGATAAGCAAATTTTAGTTTTTTGTTGAATTTGGTCTTTTAAAAAAAACACTTACTTTGATAAAATTTATCTTATTCCTATGTAGTATTATCAAAAAGGCAAAAAAAAATCAGCAAAATTGATGAACAATAGGGTACCGGACTGGGTCAAAAATACACTATTCTAGTTAGTCCGTCAGCTAGATCATGGAAAAATATGGGACACGTATTTTTTATTTTTTCAAAATATCAAAAATCGACAAAGATATAGAACATCAAACTTCGAGAGTGGGGGGTCGCGACGTCACTCGTGAGTAAAAATCGTAGGCACGAGTGACGTCACGCGAAACTTCTAAGCGCTGTATCTTCGTAATTTTTTGTTTGTGAAACAAAAGAAAAAATAATGTGCACAATATTTTTTAGCAATCTTACTGACGGACTAATTAGTTTTTTTGAGGATTGTACCCTATTGGCGGAGCTATCTCGTAACACACATACAAAAACTATACACCTGAATTTAAAACCACCTTCTTTTTTGATTTTTATTAAATTTTAATTCCTTGGTAGATCATACTTCAGAGGTGGTCTCACATGTTTATTGAAATCAGTTTAGGTTTTTGATAAAACAACAAAAATCTAAAATTCAAATTCTCATACATCTATGATACTTTACTTACATAGATAACCTTAGAATTCAGAAACCTTAGATACTGTCTCATCGAAACAGATAGCTGATTTATATTGGTGTTTGTTTTTTCGGAGATAATTAAATTAATAGGTTTCAAATTCGAGAAAAATCCTAAGTTTCGAAGTCAACAGTCAGAATTTTGCTGCGAATCTATCTGAAGTTCAACTAACTATACTAGTTAGGACATTGGTACATAAATCATCTACGCAGTCATCTATCTATATATATAAAAGCGAAAGGTCACTCATCAAGGAATCTCAGAAACTACAAATGTTAGGAATCTGAATCTGAATTCTAGCACGTAGGCGCTCACTAAGAAGGGGTTTTGCGAAATTCAACCCCTAAGAGGGTGAAACAAGGGATGAACGGTTGTATGAAAATTCGTCATTTTTAAAGTTATCAAATTTTGCATCTAGGCACGAAGCAATTAAATGTTTGTTCTATCATTTTTGTAATTTTAAACTTTACGGGGGTGAAATTGGAGTTGAATTGGGGGCCGAATGTCTCTTACACTTTCAGATCTAAACAACTGAACCGATTTTGATGAAATTGTTTACAATTGTTTTATTACAAGGTGTTTTAGTAACTGCAAATGTGTCTGGATATACAATTAAGTACTGCCTGTGTCACCATAGTATTTATTTCGCGCGGACGAAGTCGCGGGTAACAGCTAGTGCGTAATATAATAGTCATGGGCAAACATCACTGTGTTCCGTTTTAGAGACAATGTTTCCAGAGATATTACAGGGCACAGAGATACTTACATTACCTTATATCTCTGGGTAACGAATGCGGTGCAGTGCTTGGAAATGATTAGGACTCTTCATGATCTGATAGCTGCGTGACGCTGTGCTGTTATGGGCAGGTGTGGTGCTTACCATCTTGCATGTATCCTGCTCCGTAAGAATCCGTAAAACACCCTCTAAGAGGAGCCTACTACTTATTCCACAATTTAGCTGTATGAATAACGAAAATAGTGTCAAAGAATGGTGTGATAGTTCGTTCTAGCTTCTAGCCTTTCAAATCATTTCCAACCAAACCTTATCACGGCAGACATCAGTATCTTGTCAGATATTTCAGAGCAGTAAAATTGATGCCTATTTGAAATTTCTTAACTTTTTTATGTGAAGAAGAAAGTGGTCAAGTGACGGGCCATCCGATAATAAGCGGTCACCGTCTATGGACAATTGATTTGTCGGCAATGTAATAATCATAGAATAATAACGCCCAGAAACCGGCGCTTCTACGGCCTAACTAAATCGGCTATCGCTTTGCTAATCCTGTCTCTATCATTTCAAGCGAAAAGAAAAGAGAGAGAAACATCAAAGCGATGACATTTTTCGTTCGGCGGTAGACCCCGCGTCCGCGTCCGCGACCCCGGGTCCGCGTAAGAAAAGTGAGGTAAATCATATAGTGAGCCATATTGGCTTAGTCCGTTCGAAACTACCATCAGTTGTCAAGGTCAGACGCTAGTGCATGCGTCTTCGACAATTAAAAAGACTATGATAGTTTTTGTGGTCCTTCACTGTACACTTCACTGTTTTTTGTAGTGGTAGGTAGGACTCTTGGCAGAGTCCGCCTGGGGAAGGACCACACCTTTGCCAAATATTCTACCGCCAAGCAGTAATGTGCAAACATTACTGTGTTCCGGTCTGAAGGGCAATGTTTCCAGAGAAATTACTGGGCTTAGAGATATAATATCTTAGATTTTTGGGTGACGAGCGCAGTGCAGTGCTAGGTAATGATTTGGACTCTTCATGTTCTAATAGCTGCGTGTCACTGTGCTGTTATGTGGCAGGCATGTTGCTTACCATCAGGCACATGTCCTGCTCGTCTCGTCAGTCTTCAGTTAAAAAAAATGAAAAAGACTATGATCCTTTTGTGTTTGTGTGTGGTCCTTTACTGTACATACTCCACGACATTAAAGTTTTGTTTGGTGAACTTCAGTACATACTGCTTACGACGACATCAACCTGCGTTTTGCTTTACTTAAGATAAAGCGTTTGTTGGAATATTATCGATCTAGGGGTTATTAATCTATGGTAGGGGTCGACAACGGGCGGCCCCTATAAAACCCTAAAAACCTAACAAAAAAAATGGCAGTAGTAGGAACTGCCGATAGAAGTGAAAACTTATACTTATCTCAGAATTTGATAGCTTACCTTGGAAACTACACTGCTGTAACCGGAGGGCGTGACCTGCCCATCACGACATGGCCATCTAGAAATGCGTCAGCATTTCCCATTGGCTCACGCATTTCTAGATGGCCATGTCATGATGTCCAGGTCACGCCCTTTCAGCATGTCCCATTGGATGACGCATTTCTAGATAGTCAATGGCTATGGTCCCGAGTTTACCCGAATATTTCTTTATCATACCCGAGCGTGACGGTAGAATTCAATTTACACCCCACGAAAAATGTGTCTAGGCGCGCCTAAAGAAGTTTTCACTTCAAAAAGAATTTTGAATATCGGTCCACAATTGACGGAGAAATTGATGAACATAGAAGAAAAAAATATGCAGTCGAACGTAGAACCTCATCCTTTTGTAAAATTGGTTAGTTAAAGAGGCTATGTGTTTTTCGTCAAAAGTTCGAATGGAATAGCGTGTAAAACCGAGTGGTGCAGCCAGTTTCTTTTAATAACAGTCATTAAAATTCAAGTAAATACTAAACTCAGTATTATCCCACTAATTATACCTCCTACCAGTATTCCATTTAGCGAGATTAATTACTAACAATGTAGTTAATTACAGTCAGACACGGCTTTGAATGAACGTGTTAGGGCGCTGATCCGTAGCGGAAGAATAACAATGAAATCATCGACTTGACCAGGAGCTATTTCGCTAAATACATAAACTAGCAGCGCCCGGCGATATTACCCGCTTAGTTCAAAAGTCCGTAATTATCCCGCGATTAAAAGTAGTTTCATCGCGGGTGTCGCGGTACCTATGTGTTATAATAGACAATAATCTGTCTGTATTCCAAATTAAAATCCGAACCGTTCAAACGTTCCAACGTAATTGAGGAACAAACACCCAAAATTGCGCATTTGCTTATGAAACTAGCAACGCTCTATGGTTCACGTTCCCGCGTAGTTCACGTTCTCGTTATTTTCACGGGATAAAAAGTAGCATATGTGTTCTTTCAGACTCCTGTGTCTCACTAATTTAATCGAGTTCCAAATTTCAATCCGATCCGTTCAAACGTTCCGACGTGACTGAGCTACAAACATCGAAACATCTAAACATCCAATCTTTCGCATTTACGTACTTATAATATTATTGGGATAGATCGAAATTAAATCATTGTTATATTTTTAAAACGAGTTTCACGAAAGTTATAAAGGTCTAATTAATCTGCATTCATGTCAATCCGTGTATCGCTGTAGTAAATTTTTCAGTCTATGGCTCCGCTGTATCCAATGTGTAATTATATTTCAAGACACTAATTTGTTGTGTTGTTTTTGTGTTTTTTAATGATTTATTACAATATCTGTGCTAGCGAAGCCGATCTAAGTAGGTTGCCCTGAAAACTTGTTCTTGTTTCAAACTTTCAAATTTATACGTTAAAATTAGTTTAATTTGATAAGAATGTTTAATGAATGAATAACATTAACAAATTCTGATTTTTAGTCTCTAAATCTGGTGCAAAAAGAAAGGGTCTTATATGAGGCATCTAGCGGCAAAACCCGCTAAACACTTTTTTATTCCAAATGTTTAAAATCAAAAAAGTCTCATATCGTAAATAATAATATGCAGACATTTTAATTGTGTACCAACGAACGTATTAAAATTATCGTCTAAAGATAGCAAAATAAAAATATACAAATTTATTGACGTTTTTATTGACAATAAATAACGAACATTGGCTATTGCCAAAAAGAAAAAAGCAAAAGTAAGTAGCTGTATTTGAAATTCCTAACCAAAGAGGAGGAAGATATTTATTTAAGATTAAAGTGGCCAGTACGACAAAACACCAATTTCAAATGTAAGGACCTAACATTTTAAACAACTTTTTATAGCATAAAATAAATATGAAATACAGGGTTATGACACTCGCCCATCGTTTGAGAGGGTTTTGATATAAACAAGTGTCGTTTTAGAGGGAACTTTTAATAAAATGTTTGATCGATAGCCAGCATTTCTAATGGGCGAGTATTTTTGTTTATGTGAAAAAAATACAATTCAATAATTAAAAAACTAATCTCCGAATAACCCACCCCCGGCGCAAAAGTGCAAACGATGCTCGCCGCGTTCCCACGCTGAATGGCAATGACCAACCTTTGCTCCAGGAACGCGCCGGAGCGGGAATCACCCGTATTCTCCTTGAGCCTGTGCCTTAATTCTGACTTTTAATTGGATGGCGATAAGCATATTAAGCATATTATGTTCGCCACTGGACCCAAACGTAAGGGTTCTCCCCCTTCAAAGGATATCATATAAGGTAGCAGTGGCAGGGGTTCGCGGTCGAATGCGAGAGAACTCCCGCGACTCTATTGCCAAGCCATGGCTACAGAAACCTAGTGGAGGTTTTAGTCGATATGGCCATCAACGCTCCGTAGTATAAAGCCAGACCCCGCCGTGTCCTTGCACGACGGACGATGGCCAATTCTCTCACAGAAAAAAAATTGCAGTCATAGTGACTTTGGCCCAACGCCTAAGATATCAGTATTGTCATTCAGCGTGGTAATGGCATCAGCTTGCTGGACACGCTACCGACAAATAGCGACTTGATCATCTTGATTATGTTTAGACCCGCATCGGGCTGTGGCTAATTCTCAATTATAAAAAAATTGCAGTCATAATGATTGCCGATAGAAGTGAAAACTTATAACTCAGAATTTGGTAGCTTACTATGGCGACTACGCGGATGAAGCCGGAGGGCGTGGCTATGAGCATGGCCATCTAGAAATGCGTCAGCAATGGGTAGTCCCGAGTTTACCCGAAGATTTCCGAGCGCGACGCTAGAATTCAATTCACAGCCCACGGAAAATATGTCTGTGGCGCGCAAAAAGAAGTTTTCACTTCAAAAACAAATGAGCAAGTTTGTAAATTAAAAATTGTAAACAATACATTCCATAAATACACAGGAAATGTTAAAAACTGAGGAACCAAACCTATTATTACAAGAAAAAGTGTAAGTAGGGTTCAGAAAATTTTCTAATTAAGTATAATTATTGTTGTTGGTGTTGTCCAATGTGCCTTTCAGATTTTAATGGATAAGGAATTTATGTACTTCGTAGTAACAATTTTTGCTCCAATAATTCTTTTAAGTTTGTATACAGGGTTACTGGTAATCAGTGCATCTGCATCCTACTAATATTATAAATGTCAATGTGTGGATGTTTGGATATTTGGATTTACCTACACTTAACCGCCACCTCGCTTAATGTTAAGCGATGATGCGGTTTACGATAGCGTGCTTATCTAGAAAAAAAAACGATTCTGTCGATTTTCGACGACCATGTTTTTTTTTATGTATGTTAGGTACCTGATTTCTCGAGAACGCCCAAACCGATTTTAAAATTTATTTTTGGTTTCGGATGGGTATGCTTTCCGAATGGTCTCACATAATTTTTATCGAAATCGATGAGGTGGTTTTTGAAATATGAACGAAAAACTAAAATTTGCATACCTAGATGACGTAGTAGTAGATCTCACAAAAGTTATAAAATTCAATCCTGTCAATACGAAATTGTGTATATACTAAAAACTTTGTGTGCACTAAAAAGGGTAAAATAAACTATTTTTGTGCAAAAACTTATAGAGTAAGATTGAATCGATACAATAAGTACCTACGTACTAAGAACACGCGAGTATGCATGTGTTCTTAGTACGTACTAACTCTACTCAATCGTCCACATTTCATCCATAACAAAATACGTGACGTCTGGCAGCTCTGGGATCTTGGACTATTAAACCAAATTCAAAACCAAAAATAGGCACTCAAAAGCGAAAAATAAATTAGTACCATTATTATAAGCGCTACTCACTCATCTATTTGAAGACGGTGGCAGCCTTAGACTTAGTAGTCAGCTACTAAGTCTACCTATAACTTAGATTATAGATACTTATACATATTTCCATTATCTAAAAACCTATAAATATTTGCACGATATTTTGTACTTGTGTACATTTACGATGTTTACCAATAAACAGTCAACTAAATGTTCCCACTGCTGGGACTCAGGACCTTCTTTCGTAAGGATAGAGTCAAGGACATAATCAACCACGCTGGACTATTGCGGGTTGGTGGATGGCACATGACCTCGAAAGGTTCTAGTAACATGTAGGTTTCCTCGCGAAGTTTTCCTTCACCGTTTTAGTTAGCGGCATTACGCACGTGTCTTCGAAAAGACAATGAGATTTGAACCCAGGGGCTCTGGGTCGGCAGTCGCCGTTTTCCCGACTAGACCACCCGTAACTTGCTAGACCAGCCGTAACTTGCTAGACCACCCGTAACTTGCTACACCAGCCGTAACTTGCTAGACCACCCGTAACTTGCTAGACCACCCGTAACTTGCTAGACCAGCCGTAACTTGCTAGACCAGCCGTAACTTGCTAGACCACCCGTAACTTGCTACACCAGCCGTAACTTGCTAGACCAGCCGTAACTTGCTAGACCAGCCGTAACTTGCTAGACCAGCCGTAACTTTTAGCGCCGTAAACAACGGTAACAATAAGTTATGGCTGGTCTGGGTAGTACCACACCTTTGCCAGTTATGCCTACCGCCAAGCAGCAATGTGCAAACATTGCCGTGTTCCGGTTTGAAGGGCAATGATTCCAGAGAAATTACAGGGCTTAGAGACATAATATCTTAGATCTCTGGGTGACGAGCGCAGTGCAGTGCTAGGTAAAGATTTGGACTCTTCATGTTCCAATAGCTGCGTGTCACTGTGCTGTTATGTGGCAGACATGTTGCTTACCATCAGCCACATGTCCTGCCGGTCTCGTCACTCTATGCTTTAAAAAACTCTACTACTATTCTATTATTCTTAAAAACATTAAAAATACAGGAAAAATCTAAAACTTACCTATTAAATTTCGACTAAACCTTATTTGGATATCTAAATAGATAGCTACGTTCTTTTCAAATTACTTTAATATTAACTTCTTCAAAGCTTTCAAAAGGTTATTATAAAGTGAATAGATTGTTTCTAGAAACATATTTGGCCAACAATGGCACACAATAGGCAAGTACATCTAACGACCTCCACCATTACGCTTAAAAAAAAAACAAACATCGAAAAAGGTGGGAAAAAAGTTTACCAACCAACCAGTATTTCTTGAACTGGGGCTAATGCATTTGTGTTTAGAATAGCAGTTACATTAAATTGGTCCTAAGATAGGTTAGTGGTTTTATTTAATTTTAGGTATTTGGGACAAATAATATGTCTCCATCGTACCTATCGAACCCGGATTTATATTAAATTTCATCGAAATCATCTCAATGAGCACAAAAAAAATACTTTCTCACAACATTCGAACTTGATAAGTTTGCGTGCATATACGAACTTTCAAAGCGGCCAGTCTGATTTTGAAAATCGAAGCCTGCGTACGCATCCATAATGAGAATTAAGAGCGCAATTTTATTTTTTTATTTCGGCCTGTTCGTTCAAGTGGCCACAGAAAATGTAAAGAAAGAAAAAGTGTTGTCAATTTTTGAAAATGATTTAGTGTATAAAGTTAGTGATTTTGCTGAATATGTAACTGAAAAGTTGGCTAGTTTTAATGATAATAACTTAGGGAGTAGCGAATGGGGGAAAATGATTGGGTATGATGACTTGAAACCGAAGCTATTAGAAGATACAAGAAGTAAGTGGAAATTGATTTTTAGCTGACTTCCAAAAAAGTTGAGGGTTCTCAATTTGGTGTGGTACTTTTTGAAAAATCAACAAAAAACTAAATATTGATTTCCTTTATCGGGATGACGTTATCATAGAAATTAAAAAAAAATCGAGTGTTTAATTTTTTATTGAAGTCGGTTTTTGTTTTTTGGAGAAAACTGTTTTATGTTTACAAACATTTTGTACTTTGTTACTCAGCCTTGTGAGATAGCTGATGCTTTCGCTGATGAATTTGAAAAAGCTTATTTAAATGAACCTACCCTTGATCCTGGTGTGATAATTTCATCTGTTCCACGTGTATATGATAGCTTGTGTGACATAACTTTCTCAGAATCGGATGTGATAAAAACAATTAAAGGTTTTAACACCCAGTCATCTCCAGGCCCGGATCAGCTTCCAGTATGTGTTCTGAAAAATTGTGCTCACGCACTTGCCCCTGCTCTCTCAGCCCTGATGAACGCGTCTTTCGAAGCTGGACAGCTGCCTCAGGATTGGAAGCATTCTGTGGTCACTCCCATATTTAAGAAGGGGGACAAAATGCATCCAGAGAATTATAGACCCAT
Organism: Ectropis crepuscularia; assembly: GCA_963693475.1. Taxonomy (NCBI): domain Eukaryota; kingdom Metazoa; phylum Arthropoda; class Insecta; order Lepidoptera; family Geometridae; genus Ectropis; species Ectropis crepuscularia. The sequence goes on along the minus strand of OY856366.1, from coordinate 14,929,989 downwards.
AAGCCTTACTAGTATTGTAGTTAAGATAATGGAAAAGATTGTAAATAGGCAGCTGACAGTCTTCCTCAATAGGCATTGTATTATGTCTACCAAGCAGCATGGTTTTGTTGAGAAAAGATCCACTATCACCAACTTGCTAGAGTGTGTCCATACTTGGAGTAATGAAGTGGACGGACGGAGTCCTGTGGACATTATTTATTTAGATTTTCAGCGAGCTTTTGATAGAGTCCCTCATCAGCGTCTCTTGGTGAAATTAGACCATTATGGCATACGTGGCAGGCTACTGAAATGGATAGAGCATTATTTGATTGGAAGAACTTTTCAAGTTCGAGTCGGGGATTCCCTATCACAGCACAGGAACGTGTCCAGTGGTGTGCCTCAAGGATCGGTGACTGCTCCACAACTTTTTGGGATTTACATAACAGATCTAATTGAAACAATTGAAAGCCAATCTGCCTTCTTCGCTGATGATGGTAAATTTTTTGCAAACCCACTGGTCAGTTCTGGGCGTCTCCAGAAGGATCTAGATCTAGTGCAAGACTGGACCATGGACTGGGTTGTTAATTTGAATGTTGCGAAGTGTGGCGTCTTACATCTGGGCAAGAATAACCCACTAGTCACCTATTATCTCAATGGTGTAGCTTTGTCTTCAGTGAATCAGCAAAAAGACCTCGGCGTTATAATTACACCAAATTTAAAATGGGAAGAACACATTTCTGCAATTGTAAAGAAAGCAAACTCTTTTCTTTATGTCATTCGTGGATCCTTTCAATCTATAACTGTAGAAATGTTTCTTAAAATATATAAAACTTATGTGAGGCCGCTACTAGAATATGGTTATCAAATTTGGAGCCCCTACTTCAAAAAAGATATTGATTTACTTGAAAGTGTGCAAAGAAAAGCGACAAAATGGCCATACGCCCTTCGACGTAAATCTTACACAGACAGGTTGAAAGCCCTACGTCTCACTACATTGGAAGAGAGACGGTTACGGGGAGACTTGATCGAGACATTTAAAATAATGAATGGATTTTATAACCTCCCTCACATACGGAACCTATACAGATTGAAGGAGCATAAGAGAGACAGTCGGCGTCATAAGTCCCAGTTATCCTATGCACCATCACTGACAAACACTGCACATCACATCCTCAGCAACAGAGTGGTTTACAACTGGAACAGGTGGCCTGAGGATGTTATTTCGGCAAAATCATTGAACTCTTTCAAGAACAAACTTGACAAATGGATAGCAAAAGACAATATCATTTTAACAGACAATTACCTGTAATTTTGTTACATATTTCAACACTGAGATATAGGCATATCAGCTAATGCTGCTCGCCTATTATTAAATAAATAAATAAATAAATAAATTTTTATGACTTGCGTCTTAAAAAACCATATACGTACAATTGAATTTAGAGCCTGAATTTTAAGACTAAAGTCTTAAAAATGTTTGTAACTTGAACTTAAAATATCGCTAATAGCTTACATCTATTAGTGTATAGGTAGTTGAATGAAAAACATATATTTAAATGAAAATAAAAAGTTTCTAATGGAAAAAAGATTTTACTCGAAGACTTTTTTTTTTAGATTTTAGATTTAGATGGAAAAAAAATTAACGACTTCAAAAAAGAAGGAGGCTCTAAATTCAATTTTAAGGAGGCTTTAAAGTTTTTTTTTCTGTATGTATGTATGTAGGCGCCATAGTTCCGCCAGTTGTGATGATTATTTTTTGTTTGTTAAATAATTACTTCATAGGATAGGGTAATTTTATCAAAATCAGTGTAGTGATTTTTTAAATACCAATATCAAAAAAAAACGTTTGCTTATCTTTGATTAGACGACGTGTTTGTAAAGTTCATAAAAAATTGGCAGTCATAGGGGCTGCCGATAAAAGTGAAACTTATAACTCTAAATAGCTCAATTTGAAAACTACGCGGGTTCAAACTTCAAAGCAAGGTCATCTAGATTATCATGATAAGCATGGCCAACTAAATAACTCTTCTAAGTCTGGCCATCTAGATTAGTATTATAAACAGGGCTTAAGAAACAAAACTAAATTAAGTAATCACTTTTTCAAATCACCAAGCAGTGATTCCATCAATATCTCTATCGCTTCATTGAATTAATTAATAAACATTATCCTTCAAACCAAAACACAGTAATATCTACACTTTTTGACCATAATAACTGGCAAAGGTGTGGTAAAATTCCCCTTGCGGATTCTGCAAAGATTCTTACCGCTTTATGTTTACTAGCAAATCCACGCAGTTTGATTTGCGTGGATTTGTTTGCACGCAGTTTGCAGTTTGTGTCGTTGCCGTTATTTTCCCGCGATTAAAAGTAGCCTATGTGTTTTTCCAGACTATAATGTAAATGTGTTGTAAATTTTAACCCGTATTTTAACGTTTAGTATATTTTAACCCGAACGCCTGCACGTATACGTGCAGGCGTTCCGATATGATAGAGCAAAAAATATCGATTTTATAACTTTTGTACGATTCCGACCATATTATATTATAGAAACGAAAACTGCGCGAATAAAAGCGATGGGCCCTTCTGGAAATGATACAATCGCTCTTGTATTCAGCACTGTTACCAACTTTGGTTTTTGCTAGCTAAGTACCAACTAAAGGCCTTGCAATCAATTGAGAGACGTTCCAAAAGAGTCATAGGCAAATACACCTTTGTTAAAAAAAAATAGTAGTCCTAGGGACTGCCAATAGAAGTGAAAACTTATAACTCAGAATTTGATACATCTGTTAGGTACTCTGGAATAAATCTACAAAGCTTCGTCTTCTAAATAAGTCTCCTAAGCATGGCCATCTAGTCTAGATGGCTATGGTCCTGAGTTCCCTCGAAGATTTCTTTCATTTACGAGTGCGACACTTGAGCTCAATTCTCTCTCCAAAATGCATCCGATAAAAAAACGATTAGCTAAGAATTTTGCGACGTTTTTTGAAGTGAAAACATCTTTCGGCGCACCACACACAGATTTTTCGTGGGTTTTGAATGAACGTCATGCTCGAAAATGAAAGAATTGTTAAAAGAAATGTGTCGGGTGAACTCGGGACCAGAGTGACCAAAGGAGTGACTCAAGTGTGCCAGAACGAGAAAAAAGTTAATACACTTGTTTAATTATTGTTTTTGATGTGATAACGTCTTATAATTCGATGAAGCCGGCTGCACGCCCGCAAAACATGACGTCATGTAACGTTACCGCCATAGAATAGATAATATTTACCACCGTTACCTCGCCTTATTACTTTTCGCACCATCTAGTGAGTGAAATGTGTATTACGTTCAAGGAGTCTGTCCATGTTTTAGAAAAGCGACGATATGAAGTTAAGAACTTGTGCTAGTACAATAATGTACCCAGAGATGGCGCTTTGAATAGCTTTTCAAAAAGCTTCAGAATGTTTTACCTAGATGGCGCTTAACACAATCAGTATTTTCTTAAGACGTTGTCACGTTCAACTATCGTCAGTAAACCGACTTGACAGATAACCATTTTTTTTTTTAAATTATAATGCCATGGATACTACTAGTCCTTCCGCCGCTTATGTCACTGTTGTGTCGCTGTGTATACGAATACTTACTACGTTAAATTTATATGTACTGAATCGTTTTTATTTTAAATTATTCAATAGTTTTTAACGGTCAATTCTTAGTTTAATTTTCACTTCTGCCGTGCGGTCTTTAGCAAACACATTTTTTATTTATTTGTTTCAGAAAGCCGTGGTTTAAAGAAAATGTCAATGGGTCTGATGCCGCTAATCTTCCACGTGGGAGCGACTTCTACTTGGATGCTGATCACATCCATCATGGCGACCAAGGCGGTCGCCATCGGGCTCCTGTTGCTCGTGTTTAAGATAGCTGTCAGCTCTGCTAAGGTCAGAACAACAAAAATAAAATTAAAAAAATAACTTATCACAAAAAAATGTTTGTCTGTAAATTCGGTTTACTGACGATAGAACGTGACAACGTCTTAAGAAAATACTGATGGAATAGTAGCATTTTTCAAAAGAAAATTTTAATTTCATTTGTTTAATAGATTTGTATGTAAAAAGTAATCAGTAGAATTTAGTCATTTTCAATCAAAACAATGCAAAAAAGCTTTTAGATGCCGGGGATCGAACCCGGGGCATTTCACATGCAAAGCGAACGCTCTACCACTGAGCTACATCCCCGCTTGAACTACTGGTCGAAATATTTAATACAACTGTAACAAACATGCGGCGAGGTAACGACCGACGGTAACGCGGTAACGGTACATAACGTCATGTTTTGTGGGCGTGCAGCCGGCTTCATCGAATTATAAGACGTTATCACATCAAAATTTGATTTACCCTCGACTTGGATAAAAATTGTAAAATATTTTATTAGTCAATCCCTTTCATTTGATACCCATATAGAGGGAGTTGTGAAATCATATTTTATCCGCCATTTTGTGGAGGCGGCCATCTTGAATTGACCCAAACTGAACCAAACAGAGCTAATATAAATAAAAAAGAACCACCGCAAGGAAATTAATTTTCGAATGAATAAAACCGCATCATAATCGGTCCATCCGTTTGTGAGCTAGGATGCCACAGATAAACACATACACACACAGACCGACAGAGATCTATGTCAAACTTAGAAGATTTATAAACAACAGTTTTTTCCTTTGCATGCAAGCATAATTCCTCTTTGGAATGAGGTTATAAATAATCGGAATAATTCACACATATTTAAATTACATTTTGACAAAATTAGGAATTAATTTTAACAACATTAAATTACAAAAAACTCTATAACTTGGCCTTGCGGCTTAGTGGGTAGTAACTCTGCCTGCGAAGCCGAGGGTTGTGGGTTCGATTCCCACCCAGTGCAAGTATTTGTGTGATGAATTCAAATATTTGTACTGTGTTTGGGTGTTTCTATGTATAATAAGTATGTATTTAAAACTATTTAAGTATTATATCAGCTATCTGACTTCCATAATACAAGCTTTGCTTAGTTCGTTGAATGCCCCGAAATAAGTAAAGCTTGTATTTTCTATGGACTGAAGTCTGAAATATAAGAATAAATAAATAAAAATTAAGGTAACTCCACAGGGTCTATATGGGGTAGCATAACATTTTTTGTACTAATTTAAGTAGGCATAACGTTTTTAGGACTAATGATAATTTACCATAACAACTAAACGCATAACTGTTTTTGCATAATGTTTACAAGCATAACCATATATAGCATAACGATAACTTAGCATAATATTTAAAGGCACACATCGAAAAAAGCAGACGGTACACCTAAGAAATATATCAGAAGCTCAGCGGTCAGCCCTGAGTGTCGCTTCTCCATACTCGGCCTACCCTCCACTCAGGACCTCCTTTAAGCTTCTGGCTCCCGCATTTTTTATATACACTCTAGGGGTAGTAGCGACAAGTCTAGGTCGGGGTGCTCCGAGTCGGATCTGGGTCCTATGTAACCTGGGTCTATGTTTAGTGCCACAACAACTTATTAAAAAATGCCTAAAGAATATTATGCATCTTTTCAATACGCCTAAAGACTATTATGCGTCTCATCAATAGTCGAATTTAATGTAGTACAATAGATTGTTATGCTTAAAACACATTATGCCAAAAAAATATTATACAAAAGTTGCATTATGACACATTATGCTACATTCATTATGACAAAGTAAATTAGGAACAAAAAATTATGCGTTTTAATAGGCACCCAACTCCACATCTTTGCGGAGACTAAGTGGAACTACTTTTTCTCATATTTCCAATTGAGTTAAATAAAATTAAAAATACACTGGGTATTTTTAAATAGCAAAAAATGTTGTTGCTAAGAGCCATGGAAATCTATCATATTTTTTGCGTAACGAAAATTAGACTGCAATTTTCGAGTTTTTATTGCAACAGCTCTATTACTAGGTTAGTGCTCTTCTTTGACTATTTTACCTGATTACCATTTTACGTGAAATAGAGTTTTAAAAGTGCAATAAGAGTTTAAAAAAAGAGTTTGAGACTTTGACTAGGTTGAAAAAAAACAAAGTGTAAGATTGATTTCCGAACCAAAGATTGCAGTGTAATCGGCCCATTTAATTTTCCCACTACTGGGACTCTAGGTTGTGGACAAGGAATGAGTTATTCACCAATTAATAACATAACTCATTACGTTGGCAAAGTGCGTGATAGCCTATGAAATTTTACGGGCTTTGTTTTAACGTATTTTTTTCACTATTAAATAAAACGATTTCATTTATTTATTTAAACTTTCTTTGCACATCAGACTCTATTTCTTAACATTATATTGTTCTTTTATAAAAAGCTCTCACTAATAGGAATAGGAAAAAAAATATGCCGTCATCTCTTTTAAAAAACCATAGACGAGGCCCATCGTAGACTTTTTTTTCTGGCTCATGTAGCGTTACATTAAACCCGTTTTTTGTAAGCTAACAACACTATAATATCGAAATATTGATCACGTTCTATCTCATTCTTAGTCGTCTTTTTTCGACAGACTGAGGGCAACAAAAACTCGAGTGCGTAGCCAATTCTATGCGGTGATTCTTTTTTTATTGAGTTTAGTTCATAGGCGATCATCGTGCGTTAGGTACTTAGATACTCATATAACGACGAATGCATAGGCATACTTTTCTCTGATAAATAAAACTAAAACGACTTCCATTTAAAATTAAATTCAGACGTTTTAAGGGTTTTCTTTTTTGACACAGAACTCTATTTTTTTTTCAAGCAAGGCAATTCTATGTTATGCCTTAGAAGATTTTTTTAGTAGTGGTAGGACTCTTGGCAGAGTCCGCCTGGGGAAGTTACACACCTTTTCCAGTTACTCTACCGCCAAGCAGTAATGTCCAAATATTACTGTGTTCCGGTTTGAAGGGCAATGTTTCCAGAGAAATTACAGGGCTTAGAGATATAACATCCTAGATCTCTGGGTGACGAGCGCAGTGCAGTGCTAGGTAATGATTTGTACCCTTCGTGTTCCACTAGCTGCGTGTCACTGTGCTGTTATGTGGCAGGCATGTTGCTTACCATTAGGCACATGTCCTGCTGGTCTCATCACTCTATAAAAAAAGTAAAAAAAAAGATCAGCTATCTGGTAGTGAAAGTCCAATTACAATCGATACAGCCGTTTCGGAGATTAGCAGGAAGAAACAGACAGACTGACAGACAAAAACATTTTTAAAAATTGATGGACACAGGGTCTTTTAACGAGACGCAGGTCATTATACCGAGTTTTCTACGGAAAGTGAAAGAAGCAAAAACAAAATTAGCTTAATGTAAGTACTATTTTAGTTATTCTAGTTTTGTGTAGGCAATTTTTGTAACATACGCAAAAATATTACGAACGTTTTCTGAGCTTAATTGATTTTCTTTCCTTTTTTTTGCACGCATGGAAAGTGAAATTTGATAATTGCTACTCAACGGCTTTTAACACATTTTAAAATTTGATTTTAGGCCTTATATTTGTATATGAAAAAAAAAACTAAATTTCAATGAAAATTATTTAAATACTTACGGTAAACACATCTGAAGTAGTCACAAACCGATAAAATTCTAAAGAAAATCAAGATGACCAAGCCTACTACCAGTCGAAAACGTGCTTGACATACTGGTAGCATTACCACGCAGAGTGGTAATAAAAAAAATGAAAGTACTTTTATGTGGGCAACTTTTTAACATACGAAAATAGTTTGCGAACCTTCTCTGAGCTAAATTGATTATTTTTTATATCTACACTATATTTTTTGTACGCACTTTGTACGCATAGAAAGTGAAATTTGATAACTGCTAGTCGACGTCTTTTTACGGTTTTTTTTTTATTTGAATTTAGGCCTAGATTTAAGTGAAATATAAGTACTTAACGACAGTATCTTATTAAGTATATCACTTTTTATATGATACTGATACGTAAAGTATCTAAGGCACTTTCGAAATTAGAGAGTTATATTTTTGAAGTAAAACATCTTTCGGCGCGACACAGACACATTTTTCGTGGGCTGTGAATTTAATTATAGCGTCACGCTCTGGAATGATAAGAAATCTTCGGTTAAACTCGGGACATATGACTATGGCCTTTGGCCATATAGAATGATGACGCATTTCTAGGTGGTTATGGTCATGGCCACCCCCTACCTGTTTCACCCGAAATCAATTTTCTATTGATTAATAATTTCTATTGATTAATATATATTGATTGAAACACCGCATTTCCAAAGTAAGCTATCAAATTCTGAGTTATAAGTTTTCACTTCTATCGGCAGTTCCTATGACTGCCATTATTTTAAGTTATACGTAACGTGGGCTTAACGTTATTTTTTTGAGAATAGAAAACAATTTATACCTACTCTCTCTGAAAAAAAATAAACACCGAATTCAATTCAAAATTAAATTTAGACACTCGACTATATTTCAGAAGCCATGACCAATAATGACATAAGATGTAGGTAAATGTTAATAATTTTTATTTTTCGTTGACGTTTCAAAAACCCCCTCACTGATTTCGATGAAATTTATATGGCACCATCTTTGAATTATTACTTATTATATACCAAGCAACAATAATCATCAAAATCGATTCACAATTAGCGTAGCTATCGCGTAGCACACGTACAAAAAAATATGCAACCGAATTCAGACCTCCTTTTTTTTAAATCGTTTAAAAAAAGAACTCGCGTTACTGTTACCGACACCGCTTTATTTAGGTACTAGCTGAACCGTGCGCGCGTTGCTTCGCCATCTATCGAAAATTGGTCGAACCAATTCAAATTTTGAACAAATTCGGTTACCTTAGGTTCTAATGACGCAGCAATCTTTAAAAGATAGACACATGCTGTCACGCAACGAAAGCACTCAAAAAGCAATTTTTCCCCCGTATTTGCTACATTTTTCATTCATGCTCCGCTCCTGTTGATAGTAGCGTAATGTTAAATAGTCTATAGCCTTCCTCGATAAATGGGCTATCCAACAGAGAAATAATCTCTTAATTCGGACCAGTAGTTCCCGAGATCCTTGCGTTCAAACAAATAAACTCTTCAGCTCACATGTATTGTGATATCGCTTCTGTCTGTTTCTATTGTCCTCAGCTTTTTAGGGTTCCGTAAAACGTAAAAACGGAACCCTTATAGATTCGTCATGTCTGTCTGTCTGTCTGTCTGTCCGTCCGTATGTCACAGCCACTTTTTGCCGAAACTATGAGAACTACACTGTTGAAACTTGGTAACTAGATGTATTCTGTGAACCGCATTAAGATTTCAACAGAAAAATTAAAAAAAAAAGAATAATTAGGGTTGCTCCCCATACTGAGAACTGAAACTCATTTTTTTTTTTTCATCAAACCTACACGTGTGGGGTGTCTATCGATAGGTCTTCAAAAATGATATTGAGGTTTCTAAAATCATTTTCGTCTACACTGAATAATTTGCGCGAGAGACACTTCCAAAGTGGTAAAATGTGTGTCCCCCCCCCCCTCTAACTTCTAAAGTAAGAGAATGAAAAATCTAAAAAAAATATATGATGTACATTACCATGTAAACTACCAACGAAAATTAGTTTGAACTCGATCTGATGAGTAGTTTTTTTTTAGTACGTCATAAATACACTATTATTGAAACATCGATCAAAGTTACAACGAACTACAAGAACTATGTGTACTATGTATATTATGTTACTTGCTGCAACGGAACCCTTCATGGGCGAGTCCAACTCGCACTTGGCCACTTTATTTTGTTAAGTTGTTAATACGTCCGTGTGCTGATTTTTTTAAATAGTTTTTGAACTGTTAGATACAGTAACAACTGGGCAACACTGGTTTTGTTACCCTAGATATTGTTTTATACAATGAATAACATAGAGTGAAAAAAACATAATACGGTAAGCAACGCGACTCCTTTTTAGAAGTCGGTTAAAAATAGATTATCACTAGTAGCGCCCCGCGGTGTTACCCGCGAAGTTCCCGTTCCCGTGGTTCCGGTGTTTTTTCGGGATAAAAAGTCTACGTGTTCTTCCAGACCATAATCTATCTGTGTTCCAAGTTTCAGCCCGATCCGTTCATACGTTAGGACGTGATTGAGTAACAAACATCCAAATATCCAAACATCCATACATTGACATTTATAATATTAGTAGGATTTATAATATTAGTAGGATTAAAACTTAAGCCGTGGAGCGCATCTATTTTACAATTACACATATACTTTCCATTTTAAACTTTTAAACTGAATGAATAAGTAATTAAAGTCGAATTTGAAACACAATTGGATCACTAGTTAAAATAAGAAAATAAGAAGAATAAAAATAAACCAACCTCTATACGTCTCAACGCTCTATGATTGATTTTTTCTTTCTCTTTTTGTAACTCTTTTTACGATCTATCGAAATTGATTTCAAACTAATGCAGTCGGTAGTACATGTATGGCTTAATTGGAACTATGTTTGTTCGGTGATTAATAACATAATAGATAAATGTGCAGGCATTTACTGTGTTCCGGTTTGAAGGGCAATGTTTTCGGAGGCATGGAACGAAAAAAATCAATATGTGACGAGCGGAATTCAATGCTAGGCAGTGATTTGGATAATTCGGTTTCAACGATTAACGTATCTTATTCGTTCCGTTACTCGTGTTTTGAAATATTTACAGGAAAAAACACAATACTCCCATTCGACATCGAAATAATATCAGTAATGTCATGTTTTTGAAGTGAAACCTTGTATTGGCGCACGGCGCACCACATACAGATTTTCTGTGGGCTGTGAATTGAACTCAAGCGTCACATTCGTAAATGGAAGAAATCTTCGGGTAAACTGGGATGAACTAGATGGGCATGGTCGTGGCCACGCGCTCCGGTTTCATCCGTGTATTTTCCAAAGTGTGCCATCCAATTCTGAGTAAAAAGTTTTCTCTTCTATCGGCAGTCCCTATGACTGCCATTTTTTTTTAATTAAAGAGAATTATCCTCAGCCCGATGTAGGTCTAAAGATAATCGAGATGATCAAGTCACTACCAGTCGGAAGCGTGTCCAGGAAGCTGGCGGCATTACCATGCTGAATGGCAATACTAATACGTTGGGCCAAATAATCGCTAGGATTTTGGTCACGCTTTGACACTAAGCGCACGGAAAGGTTTTTGACTTTTTGAAAACTGAAATAAGTCAGGACTTATTAAGGCTTATATAGGCTAAACCGCCTATTACACTTGGCTAAATTTAGTCGACTGAATTCAGAAGCAAATTTAAATTATAAGAACAATAATACCACAAAATCTAACTGTAAAGAGATTAATAAAAAGTCTGCGCACAGACGAGACGCCGAGCCGTGGAGTCATACCTACTAAGTACAAAAAATTGGAAATTGCGTGTCAGACTGAATGTGATCCTGATGTAATTGAAGAGTGAGTCATACTCGTCTACTGAGGGTTCTGCCTATATTATCACAGTAAAAAAAACTACCAGTAGGAGGACGCTTTTCAACTTGTGTTAAATGCCGACAACGCAGTTCCACGTTTAAGGTTGTGATAAATAAAAACGATTGTTGAAATTTAGTTTTTCTATAAATTTATTAATTATCAACATCTTCAAGTAGGTAGGTAGCGGTAGATACTATCTGCAACATTATCTATTTATATAAAAATCAATGCCACTTTTCGTTGTTAGTGAACTCCTCCTAAACGGCTGGACCGATTTGAATGTTTTTTTTTGTTTACGTTTGGGTAGGGCCCTGGAAGGTTTAGATTCACAAATCAGCCCGACAAATGGCGCTGCAGTTGATATCTAGGTTATTATTCGAGCAAAGCCGGAGCGGGCCGCTAGTAATAAATATAACATAGACATAACTTTACACAATTCTTAATTATCGACAATAATTTTGAATAGGATTAAAACATACGTCCAACGTCAGCCCTGAACCACCCTCCCAAAGTACTAACATAATCGGATTCACAGCTTGGGAGCAAACTTATAACATACAGTTTTGGTATCGAGGGCATAGAATAGATAATAATTGAGGGTTAAAAACGTTCCACATCCGTTTAAGCATGAGCATAAACAGCCCACTAAATAATGTTCCCACTGCTGGGACTCGGGGCCTTCTCTCGCAAGGAGGGAGTCAAGGACATAATCAAACCGTTGACCCAGTGCGGGTTGGTGGATGACACATAACCTCGGAAGCTTCAAGGTACATTTCGGATTCGTCACAATGTTTTCCACAGCTTTAGTTAGTTAGCGGCATTACGCACAGACTTCGAAAAGACAGTGATGCGCGAGATGACCCGGGAGCTACGGATCGGCTGTCGCCGTTCTCCTGCTGACTAGACCAGGCGTAACTTGCACCAAAATTCGTTTCCACATTCTTTTTACGGATCGCTAAAAGTCTATAAAACCTAGGTAATGTTACAGTATTCTACATAACTGTGAAATAATTGTATCACAATATTCGCGTGACTTAATTTAACAGAGGTCACGCGACCGTCCGCTATTTTGTAACTATTTTTGAGTAATGTGAAAAATAATGACTTCAAGTTTTTAAGCTTTTTCATCATTAACATCAGCTTGTGTTCGTCCACTGCTGGACATAGGCCTCTCCTATAATACGCCACTCAGCCCGATCCTCGGTGTTACGTTTCCGACCGCCACAAGCCGTCTTTCGTATATCGTCACTCCATCTGGTTTCAGGGCTTCCTACACTACGTTTACTGATTCGCGGTCCACTCCAGGACGTCTACTCTCTTTCTACGAAAACGTAATTTCGAAATAGACTCGCGACTTTCCTACTCCAATTCTACTTCGATCCGTCGTTTCGTCCATTGCCTACTCTAGTTAGAGTAATCTTAGAACATTTAAACGTTTCGTGAGTTCATTTCGAAATTAAGTTTTTCGTTGAATTAGAGTAGACGTACAGAACCCTTCTACACCCACGGTTTTCGGGTCTGCTACAGATGTGACCGGCCCATTGCAACTTCAGTTTGCTAATACGCTGAGCTATGTCGGTGACTTTAGTTTTCTGACGAATTACTTAATTGCGGATGCATTCCCTAAAGGCCGATTTACATCAGACGAGCGAATGCTCATTCTATCTCCACTGTATCAAATTCATTTGGTGTAAACAAATGTAGAGCATTCTTTCGTTGTTTTGTTTGCGTTCGCAAAGATTCTATGGAATATACCTATACTATAGAAAACGCTAAGAACGATCTTTCGTTTACACTAAAAGATCGAGAAATTATGCTCTTGTTCCAGCTCTAGCTCTATGTTCGTTCAGTTTAAATCGGGCTTCAGACAAACCCCAAGCATAGCTCTCACCATAAACTTAAACTTTTTAATCAACTTCAAAAAGGGAGGATGTACATGTCTATGCTTGTTATATATATTTTACGCGATAGCTCCGTTAATAGTGAATCAATTATGATGATTCTTATTTGTTTGGTAGATCATAGTTCAGAGGTAGTCACATACAAATTTCATCAAAATTGGTGAGACGGTTTTTGAAATTTGAACAAAAAACTAAAATTTACAAGCCGAAACTTAAGTCAAACTGAACTGAGCCGAAACTTAAGTCATACTGGACTGACCACATCACACGTAAACTACCAGTGAATCAATAAATAATTTCCTATCAATATTATGAAGATCCTTCTTACCTTCCAGGTGGCGTCATTCTTCACTCTACTCAAGTCGAAACACTCTGAACATCATCACCACGATGCTTGGGCGTGGTCACCACCTCATCACGGTAAGTTGATACCAAAGACAATAACCCACATGACTGATCGTACGACTTCCCCTCCTTCGCAGTTTAGTAGCACGATTGCACAGTTCAGCACAATGGGAACACGTTGATGTCTTTGCATCCTGCTCTGTCCTTTGATGTTTATATAACTCTATCTCGTTTTCTCCGATCATTCGAGGAAAGTACCTAGTGCACGTCACACGGATATTCGACTAATCACAAGAGCGGACAAGCTCGGTATTGTACGTCGTGCTGCGCCCCCGCTGGTGAGTTGTGAATGTAAGCGAGATTCGTATCATCGCCGATCAATAGGGTATCTAATCTGTGGTTGATACTAAGAAACAACATTTAACATTTTTAAAGTGAAATCGTCTTGAAGCGTACCCGGCACAGATTTTTACGTAGACTGTAAGTCTGAAAGTGGTTCGTTTTGCCCCGCTACTCACCGGCCAGGTCTGCACCTTTGTGTTGGGGTACCTATAACAGGAGAGTTATGTGACAAGTTTTTAGCTTGCCTCAAATACCTACCCAACATTTGCTGCCTGCATACAAGATGGTATTAAATCAAGCAGATCATGTAGTTTTGTAGTGGTAGGACTCTATGCAGAAGTCGCCTGGGGAAGTACCACATCACTGCCAGTTATTCTACCGCCAGGCAGTAATGTGCAAACATCACTGTGTTCCAGTTCGAAGGGCATTGTTTCACGTGAAATTACACGGCATAGAGATAAAACATTTTATTTTTATGACGAGCGCAGTCACGGTCTCGGTCACGATTTGGACTCTTCATGTTCTTAATGTTCAATAGCTGCTTGTCACTGTGCCGTTATGGGTAGACATGTTGCTTAACATCAGGCATACTTATGTCCCGTTTAAATATCAATCTATACTATAAAACAGTGTCACACTCTCCGAAATGTATCCGATAGAAAACCGTTAAGCTAATAATTTCAAAATAACAAAATCTTGTTTAAAATAGTACAGTTATGAATTTTTGTTCCAGGACATGACAGAAGCCTCTCCCGAAAGGGTAAGCGTCGATAACTTAAAAGTATACATAATATTAACATTTAATTTTAAATAAGATTTTGTTATATATGTAATTAACTATATTTATGTATTTTTTAATTTTATGTACCTAAGTAAAGGTGGTTTATATGGTATTTTGTTAAACATTAAGTAAAGCTAACATACACCTCATCTACTTGCGATTGGTACAAAGGAACCGTGCGGAAAAATCTGATCTATATTATTTACTTATCAAGGGCCACAAGGGTCGTGGGTTCGATTCCCACCCAGTGCAAATATTTGTGTGATGAATTCAAATGTTTGCACTGTGTCTGGATGTTTCTATGTATAATAAGTATGTATTTACAACTATAGGTATAAGTATTATATCAGCTATTTGGCGGCCATATTACAAGCTCTGCTTACTTTGGGGTCATATGGTGTTATGTGTGAATTGTCCACTAATATTTATTTATTTATACCTTATCACCAATGTTTATTTTCTATTTATTGTCCCCAGAGATCCCAGCCCACGACGACTGGACGTCGTACAACCCGGAGTGGGCCCCCTCCAGCGACCACCACCCATCAGGTTACTAGACATTCCTCACTCCGACTAGGTAACCTACAACATTATACAATGAGCATGACTGTGCTATGAGATGTACCCGCTTTTAGTAATGGTAGTTAGATTGGCTGACAATACAGAAAAAGCAGCCTGCTTTCTGTTCCCATAGCTGGGAATCGGGGGCGTTTTACACAAGGAGATATTTAAGGCAAGTGTTCTTCTCGGAAGACACACCGGTTGTCAGGTTGCCACAACTGGTTGACTGGTCAACAAATAAGTGTGTATTTGAACTTCGAAACATACACCGAGGTGCAGTTGGATTGGAACCTACATCCTCATGATTATGACAAAAAGCCTCTACGGCTTTTAAGATAAATATACGTTTTTTCTAAATTTTTACCGTTTATTCTACCTCCAAGCCGTAATCTGGAAACATTACTGTTAGGTACCTTTCAAGGATAATGGTTCCAGAGAAATTACAGAGCAAAGAAACAGGAAATAGGGTTGTACGAATACAGTTAGTGTTGAACATAGTTTATCTCTTTGCGTTATGTTTCTTTTTGATCATTAATTAGGCTATGTTGTATCGCTGCCACTTCACCAGCGTTTGAACATTGAGAGAGTTCTTATAATGTTTAATTTTGTAAGAGATATTTGTCAATGTCGATAGTAGTAGAGTAAGATCCCAGAGCTCCCAGACGTCACCTATTTTCTGATGAATGAAATGTGGATGATTGAGTAGAGCTAGTAAGTACTAAGAACACATGCTCAATCGCTAAGTTTCTTAGACGGCCAATTTTGAGATATGGGGTAATGAAGGTACATACAAACGTCACTTACTTCACGTATTTTCTAATAAGTTATTTTCACTATGTTATAGGCAATATCCTTAAAAACAAGGTCCCAATATACTCCCAGACACTTTCTGTCGGCCGTTTTGCTTAACAACTCCAAAATAATAATTTTACTTTACTTAAATTCTCATTCTCCATTTGTAAATATGTTCGTCAGACAACTATTTTAAAGCTTTTTCCAATTAGATAGACCAATCTAAGGGACCAATCATCCCTTAAACTCAATTTGAAGTCAAAATTTCCTAATAAATGCCTCACTCAGTCTCTCGCTCTTACCCATAGGACATATGTAGTTGAGTTTAGGGGATGATTGCCCCCTTAGATTGGTATATCTTATTGGAAAAAGCAACAAAATAGTTGTCTGATGAACATATTTACAAATGGAGCATGAGAATTTAAGTAAAGTTAAATTATTATTTTGGAATTGTTAAGCAAAACGGCTGACGGAAAGTGTCTGGGAGTATTGGGACCTTGTTTTTAAGGATATTGCCTACAGCATACGTGAAAGTCACTTATTAGAAAATACGTGAAATAAGTAATGTTGGTATGTACTTTCATTGCCCTATATCTCAAAATTGGCCGTCTAAGCAAGTTAGCGAGTAAGCATGTGTTCTTAGTACTTACTAACTCTACTCAATCGTCCACATTTCGTTCATCAGAAAATAGGTGATGTCTGGGAGCTCTGGGATCTCGGACTATAGGTAATTTGCATAGATTTCGATTATTTTTTTTGTTTCACATTCAACATTTTTGGTAATTTGTAATTTTTTCGCCCATTATTCGTAATCGTCATTCTTGTAACGTCTCACTGCTATCGAAATGTGTACCGGAGAAAAGTCTGTCTTTATATTTTATTAAAGGGGCATAATATATGACAGTTGCCCGCATGTTGTTTCTACTGCTTACCACACTTTGGGTTAGCGCAGAAAACGCAGGATCCGCGACTTGTGCTTCAATATAGTAGTAGTTAGTTAGTTAGAACGCGCTGTTGCTCAACACAAACTTTGCTTAGTTTGGTAAAAAAACAATATACTATACTAATTATTATCGGATGAATCACGTTTAATATAGTCAGCCCAGTCCAACTTAAATTGTGTCCCAAACGAGATGTGGTCACGCGCGCATTCCTTGAAAAATGGCCGCCGGACGCGACTTAAGTTGAACTGGACTTACTATATCACGCGTGACTTACGCGTGATTTAATTAAAAATTTGCAAACAACTACGTTAGTTTTTATAGTAAAATAATTATTATATTATTTTCAGCGTATAAAACCATACCATCGTACAAAGAGAGCGACATCGCGCCGTATGAAGACGTTGAATACGAAGAGAGTACGCCGCCCAAAGCTGATAAGAAATTCAGTTAATAAATATATTTCAGCCTGTTATAGTTCATAGGAACATCGGTACAAGGGCGGATTCAGCTTTGATGCCAGGAGGTCAAATAGTCGTGGTCAACTCACAAAATCGTGCTAAAAGAGAGTGCGTGAGTTTTAATTAATGGTCCATCTAGGTTCTGCACCCAACCCAGGACGTCTGCTCTCTTTCTACAAAAAACGTAATGCCGAAATAAACTCGCGACTTTCAAATCAAATCAAATGCCAATTACACTTATTACATTCTAAAACTAAATTAAATGAAATACTTTTCAAGTGTCAATCAATTGTAGAAATTAATTAATTAATTATGCTTTGGCTACATTAGCGGGCTAGTGTTAACGCGACGAATATGGCCGGGTAGGTACCTACATCTTATCATCGTGTAGTTTTCGGGCGAAGGCGATGCAGTAATGTCTTCGCCCGCCTCAATGTAGACAAGAACATCACCTATACCCGAACACGAATTTGTGTGAACACGAAATTTTATGCCAACATGATAAGAATCTTAGAAGAAGAGTTGGCTTAGAGAGTAGGCTATGCTGAAACAATGTTCGATCGGACGAAACAAAGTAAAACAGGAGTAGGAAAGTCGCGAGTTTATTTCAAAAATACGTTTTTCGTAGAAAGAGAGTAGACGTCCTGTGGGATCATGACCCCCATGATCCATCCCCAGGATCCGCCCTTGCGTCGATACAGTTAAGACTGTTTTAAGATGAACTTTCTGAAGTTGATTGGACCAGTGGCGTATGTTGAATCAGTACTTTGAAAACGAAAATGTAAATGTATTTATTTAAAGTTTAAAAATGTATTTATTTAATGAATCTTGTGAACTTCTTTCACCCTTGCCTGGCATAAGAACTGACAAACATGGCATCAAACAAACAAGTACAAAATATCTAAAGCCTATCGTGATGTGTAATTTTGAAGATTTACGCTTGACTGTTTTCTCTGAATTTAAAAGGATAAAGCATTTTTTTTTTTTGTGACGTGAGGTACAGGACATGTGCCTGATGGTAAGCAACATGCCCGCCACATAACAGCACAGTGACACGCAGCTATTGGAACATGAAGAGTCCAAATCATTACCTAGCACTGCACTGCGCTCGTCACCCAGAGATCTAAGTTGTTATATCTCCAAGCCCTGTAATTTATCTGGAACCATTACCCTTCAAACCGGATTCTACTGCGATTCAAGTGACCAACATTTTATAACCGGGACATACTCACTCACTCAGCCATATTTTCGAAATAAAAGTAAATTCAAACAACTTAATTGTATCCTTCCGAAAGTCCACTATAAAATGTTGTTGCTTTTAAATAGGTAATAAAAATAATATCTTTATTTCACTAACAGATAATACATATAATTAAATCAACCAGGAATTCCGTTTAGGCAAATAAATAATAACTAATAAACAAATATATTAAAAAAAAAAGTAATAATAACTGAGATAAATAATATGCTCTCTACATAATTGATCGTAACCACGAGTCGTGATTAGTCGACCTTGAATGTTGCCATTGTTGTTAATATTTTTTGACATGTGACGGTTTACAGATTACACATTTTTTTATGATACAAGAGCGAAATTAAGGTTAACTTTTTAACAATAGAACACACGTGACGTCATCTTTATATCTAACAAAATGACGTCATTTAAATACTACTCTTGCTCGTGTACCATAGAAAATAAATTATAAATAAATAAATATACGAAGAATTAAATCCTATCCTACTAATATTATAATTGTCAATGTATGGATGTTTGGATATTTGGATGTTTGTTGCTCAATCACGTCCTAACGTATGAACGGATCGGACTGAACTTTGGAACACAGATAGATTATAGTCTGGCAGAACACATAGGCTACTTTTTATCCCGGAAAACCAACGGGAACGGGAACTTCGCGGGTAACACCGCGGGGCGCTGCTAGTAATAAGATATAATTTACCTATACTTTGACTTATGAGGCGATTTTAAAATGACGTAATTATTTAATATTTAATTACACACTAAAAAACAGAATAACAGGAAATCGTTTTCTGAACGCAAATATACCCGACAAAAACAGTTCAAGTTGCCGAAAATATGTTGAGTTTGAGTTTGAGAATAGACAGGTATATCTGCATCCCGAAATTACCTAATTATTTCGAATAAAATGGGTTAAAAATGCAGGAGAACCGAGAAGACGTGCTTAATAAGAAAGAAAAAACAAATTTCAATAACAGTTCTTTGCTTTTTCGTCTCAATCAAGATTCGATGGATCTTACAAATATATAAGACCGCACTGAATATATTACAAAATTTAAATATTCATTTACATAATATCCAAAATGTTAACTTCTCGTATCACATACATTTTTAAATGCTTGGTTAATGATTTGACTAAAATTTTACTTGTTTTTTCGGGCATATTGTATTTTGACACTGACAATTGTATCAGCGCCATTGACAATTGTATCTTACTTTTAATTTTTTTGTCAACTTAACGGCGATTTTAGAACTGAATTATTTATTTTAGATATCCCTCATTACATTAGACAGTCTTGTAGACGATTTAGGTTAAGGTATTTATTAGATATTAAAAGGCATTTACTAGTTTATAAGGTAACTTTATTTATTATAATATAATAATAAAAAAAACTTTACAAAATGGACGGATTTCATTTACCCTTAAAGCTTAAAATAAAATTTGGATTTCGAAAACATTTATCACAACACAATACTGAAACAACGAAAATTGTACATATAACTAAATAATTACATATGTAATATGTATAAGAATAATAAGAGAGGAAGACAATTTTGATTTACGCCATATTTAGTTCCGATAATCAATTTCAGAGTTTCTTAAAAATGGACTAAATACAAAAATGTATATCGGCCTTTTATTAAACGTTTTCAAGATGTAAATAGACCTGATATTGTAAATAGTATTGTTGAACTTAATCGCTATCTAAATTATAATTCAATTAAGACACCACAGCGATTATAACCTTAGATAAAGAATAAGTAAATAGATCCGGTTTTTCCGCACGGTTCCTTTGTACCACTCGTAAGCAGATGAGGTGTATGTTAGCTATGGCGACATAAGTATGCCACTTCTACAAGAGCGACAAGACAGGAGCGTCATTTTTTTTATAAACTCTCTGAAGTTGGTTCTCGGAACTGAGACGCGTTTTCAGTCGATACTTTGCTACGTAAACCTCGAGGAGTACAGGAGAACCTCGATTATCCGAACCTTCAATAATTATCCGAACGATGGCTTAGTATATCCGAACATTGGCGCGAAAGATAAATTATTTCATAGATCTGTTTATTCCGTTTCGAGTGGCGTTTCAAATTATTATTACCCCTAAATTATCGCGCACAATTTGGATCTGTCAAATGATACGACAACTCACATGTCAAAATGTCACTTTGTATGTTTTATAGCTCTCACAACATTCAGTTTCTGAGAAACCATAAAGAAACAGTGATGGGTAGAGAGAGCATTACAGCTTAACCGCCCACTGCTCAGCGTGGCCAGTTTTGACCTGATAGTAGAAAATTCATATGGACATCTACCTAAGTCTTGAAAATATATTGACGATTTTATTTTAAAAATGTATCAAAGAGAATTCGACTTTTTTCAGTGTGAAAAATAAATACACATACATGCATTTCAACGTTAATAAGCGCGTCAAATTTCATATATATTTATGTATGTCCTGTTGATATGCAAAAAGGTGTTGATTATGATCTCATCCGAAAAACATGTTTCAATTATTTGTACTTCTCATTATACGATCTAGTTGATGTCCCGATTGATTCGAATAATCGACGTTCTACAATACTTCGGACGCACAAATAAAGCTCTTCCGTAAACGGTTAATTCGGTAGAAACTTAAAAAAACAAACTTTTTTTTAATTTTGTAAGCTTACACTTGATCGTCATCTCACCGATGTTAAGCGATCGTGCTGTCTACGATGGAGAGTGCTTACTTAGAAGAAACATGAGGGGTCTGTCCCCATTCCGAACATAGTATATTTACGGTTGTAAATATGAAACGAAAGAAACTTATTACATTTTCTATGGTCAAGCTCCCATCCGATTAGAGTATATTTTAACACGCGTAAGGAACTTGTAACATTTTAAAGCTTAAATATTGTGATGATTTTATACATAAAAATAGTATGACAAAAGATGGCAATGCCTAACTAGTCTTTTATACAAAAAAATATTCATATAGAAAAAAATACGTTATAAATGTCAAAAAGTCTTTCAAAACGCCAACAATTCATCTAATTCCTTTTTTTTATTTCATTTGAGTGGAATGTTAAATTATTATTACGCCTAAATTATCACACAAACTAGCACCATTTGGAACTGTCAAAAGATATGTCATCTAACATGTCAAAATGTCACTTTGTATATAATAGCTCTCATGACATTCAGTTTCTGAGAAAATCATAGAGGAATTGTGATCGATAGAGAGAGCATTACAGCGTTACCGGCTACTGCGCAGCGTAGCCAGTTTTGACCGGCTAGTAAGAATTTCATACGGACATCTAAGTCTTGAAATTACAGTGGTAAGTACTAACTAAATAGGAATGGAAAAGGAAAGTCAAAATTGAATTTTGCCGTGTTGTACGTTGCCTTGTGTAACACATTACGAAAAAACAGCAAAAATATCAGTTCACTAGTCAAATATGTAATTATCAACGACTTGTAACAGAATTTTGTATGGAAACTACTGTAGAAATAGAATACTTAATCGTAATCATATCGAGTATTGTGTTTCATTTATCTGGTATTTATCTGTATTTATTTTGTATTCAAATTTATAATATTTGAGTATTCAAATTGCGAAATTAAATGAAAGACGATTTTAGTTTCCAAACAAGTCGATAATAGAAGATTCAAAATATTGAATGCCGTAGAGATAACTTAGAAATAAATGTAGAAATCATCATAATCAGCGTAATTGATACATATGTACATTGCATAGCGCCGTAAAAACATAACATTGGAAAATATAGTACCATCAAAAATAGCTACACGGTGAAGACACAATGCTTTCCTCTACTAGTTAATTTCTCTGAGTTTTATAAGTATAAGTACATCGATAAATTAAAATTGTAATTTTTATTTAATATAGTCTTGTGAAAAAATGTGACATCTATAAGTAAAAAAAATTATTGAGCTCTATTTCATAATCGCTCAATGCGAAATCTATTGATATGAACACTTATTTGAGACCAAATATGAGTATATTGAACTAACTATGTTTTTTAGCCACAAATGGTCGAACACATTTCACGTCTAATCTTCAAGATTGGCTTTCGTATGGGTAGAACCGCATTATAAAACTTGACTTACGCTCAATTCTGTTTCTTTGGACTTCGTTTTACGTCATATATGTCGAACATTTCTGTACCAAACTTTGCTCAATTTTTTTTTTGGCTGGCGAAAGTCATAAATAAATACGGTGATAAGTCACACTTACATTAAAAAGCGAAAAGTTTATGCAAGTGTATTTTACTCCTTCACGCTTTAAAAGCTGCACGGATTTCGATAAGATTTAGCACGAGTAATCAATGGCTACAATTTATCCCAAAAAAAATTGGTATATGACTAAAACCATAGAGCGCAAATAGTAATGTCGTACCCATTTGAAAGAGAAAATCAAATGTCAATCCCGACATGTCAATGTCTAATCTGTCAACCTATCTGTCATCTTCAAGCACACGCCCAAAAATATGCACAGAGTAATCAAAATCGAATCGCTGACCAATCCGAGGACACTATTTGAACTGTTCGAAAACCAAGAGAATCTGACCTTCTTTTTCGTCAACCTCCTTTTGTCAACGTTCAACTTTTTCGGCCAGTATTCGAAGTCTCGCTCCATTTTTTGGCACTGACTTTGATGCCAGTTCCTCGGCGCGTCGTTTGACATTTTGCCTGTGATGCAAATGTCAAGGTCACTTTTGACAGTTCTGATTGCTTTTTCCAAAGTTTCGTCTATGGTTAGGGTTAGAGAACGGAGGTTGTATGCGACTTGCATTGTGTACGGAATGTTGTTCTGTCCATCTTTAATGTATATCACGAAGTCTGCTACGTCTTCGGGTGTTACGACGAACCAGTGCACGTAGATTGATGTTTGCGAACTGAAAATGATGATGATGTTTCATTATACGTCGGGGTTTAGTAAAACTATTGGTTTTAGGATAATTATCTTTTAGTTTTTTTTTTAACATTTATAGGCACGCTTGACCGACATCTCGCCTGATGTTAAGCGACGATGCGGTCTACGATGGAGCGTGCTTACCTAGAAAAAAAACAATTCACTCTCGATTTGAAGATACCAAGATTATAACCATCGGGAAAAACCCACTCAGGCAACTCATTCCATAGTCTAGACGTTCTTATCACAAAAGTAGAGTCAGACCTCTTCGTTCGTCTTTGGAACATCAACCATGAAACGATGCCGCTTCTTCGAGCTACGATAGAGCTAGTATAGTGATAAAGTGACAGTAATGTGACATGAGGCACAAGACACAAGCCCGATGGTAAAAGAGCGTTCATAAATAAACGTTCGCGGAATAAAAAAAAATTGGCAGTCATAGGAACTGCCGATAGAAATGAAAACTTGCTGTTGCCCTGGTACTGGTACCTAGGGGCAAACGCAACTCTTTTATATTTCTGTTGTCCTGGTATCTGGAGATAAACGCTGGGCTGTTGGAGGTAGGTAATCGAAACTCTTTACTGTTTCTGTTACCCTGGTACCTACCTGGCCGTTTTTACCGAGTTTACCCGAAGATTTCTAATCATACCCGAGCGTGACGCTAGAATTCAATTCACACCCCACGAAAAATCTGTCTAGGCGCGCCAAAAGAAGTTTTCACTTCAAAAAATGCGTTACGTAATACTTGAACGCCCCTCAAGCGACACACCTGTCCATAACAGCACACTGCCACTCAGATATTGAAACATGAAAAGAGCAAATCATTACCTAGCACCGCATTGCCCTCATCACCTAGATATATATTATAATATTTATTTAAGGTGATTTGAGACGAACTTCTTAGCATTCCATGGATTCACCGTGCGGGTGCCGGGTCCATCGTGTGGCAGAGAGAGAAATCTCGAATAGACCCCAAGACTTGTGACTCGGGCGTAGGTTTAAAAGGGGCCCCTTACATTGACGTACGTCAACACTCACCTTCACTACTCGTATTTCTCTCCCTGCCCAGCCAAATCCGATATGATCCTACTAGTGCAGCTTTAGATACTCGTTCTATATATTATAGAACTTGCTGCACTTCTGGACAAGCCAAGGTCTTTCAGCAGGTTATAGTGATTCTAACCCTGTCATTTCTCTGAAAACGTTGCGATTCAAGCCGGAACACAACGATATTTGAATAATTACTACTTACTTGTACTTCCCCAGGCGGACTATTCAAAGGGTCCTAACCACTACAAAAAAAATGGCAGTCATAGGAACTGCCCATAGAAGTGAAAACTTATAACAAAGAATTGAATAGCTTACTTTGGAGACTACACGGGTGTAACCGGAGGGCGTGGCCTGGCCATCATGGCATGGCCATCTAGAAATACGTCAGCATTTCTAGATGGCTAACGCATTTCTAGATGCCCAATGGCCATAGTCCCAAGTTTACCCGAAGGTTTCTTATCATACCCGAGCGTGAGGCTAATTGAATTCACATCCCACGAAAAATCTGTCTAGGCGCGCCAAAAGAAGTTTTCACTTCAAAATTATTTAAACTTACTACTGCACATCTCTGAACGCCAAATCCGGTTCCGAGACCAAATCGAATTCATCCAGAATGTTGCTAGGCTTCTTCTTCTTAACCTCCCCAGTGTCGCCGCCTTCTTCCTCTTCAGTGTTGTCACTACACAGCAATCTGTCCTCATTTAGGGTAAATACGTTTTCATTGGCGAGATGCAAGGGTTCCGAACAGTTGATGTTTTTGTATTTGTTGTCCGTTTGCAGGTAGGTAGTGCTGAGCCGATTTAGATAGTGTTTTAGCGGACGGACGTAGCAGTCGCAGTTTAATTTGTTTCCTGAAAAAGTCACATTTTTATGAAAATATTGCAAAAGAAAAGTTGGTACGAAAGAATTTTAGTATAATATTCCATCTACATCCTACTAATATTATAAATGTCAATGTGTGGATGTTTGTTGCTCAATCACGTTCTAACGTATGAACGGATCGGGCTGAAATTTGGAACAAAGATAGATTATAGTCTGGAAGAACACATAGGCTAGTTTTAATCCCGGAAAACAACGGGAACTACGCGGGTAACACCGCGGGGCGCTGCTAGTATATTATACATGCGAAAGTTTGACAAAAATTTTTTTTTTTTTTAGAAAAGCTCATAGACGAAAAACAGCACACACAAAACTAATAGTGTTACTGCTATTTTTGTTAATTACCAATTATTTAGTGTTGTTATTTATAACGAGCCCAACCTTACAGCATCATCTGCCTTACCCAAATTTTAAATTGCTTAGAATAAATAATAATAATAAAACAAATCAAATATAATACCTATTTTAAAATAACTTCCTTTTAAATGTTTTTTTTATTTCAAAATCGCAATTGTTGTTTTCGTGGAAAACCGAAATCTTATTTTTATAGTATCTATAGAGCGCCGGTACAAGTACGACGTTTGCTTGATGGTAAGCAACACGACTACCCATAACAGCGCAGTGTTCACAGCCAAAGGAACATGAAGAGTCCATAGCACATTTACCTTCATAATAGAACTCCAGTCCCTTATTAAGTATCTTCTTAACGATGGCAGGATCGAACGTAGTCAGTTCATTGTTCCTCACATCCAGTATCTTTAGTTTCGTCGCGTTCACTATGTTCTCGGTCGGTAACGAGCGTAGTGCATTGTTCTGAAGGTAGATAGCGGTTATGTTCTCTGGGAATTGCAACTTGGCGTCAGCTGAAAAAGATATTTAAATAAAATAAATATGTGTTTGCTTAAGACCTCAAGTGAAATCAAAAAAAAATAGGTAACTATTAAAAATAAGTGAATAATATAAATAATTAAAAATAAATATGATTACATATTAACTGAATATAGTAAACAAAGTGACACTACAGTGACAGATGCGGCTGAAGGGCTAGTATCCATGGCCAAGAATATATATTTTTTAAATATGTGTGCTTAAGACAGTACGGCAGAATTGAAAACTTAAATAAGAAAGTATACTATTAAAATCTGTTGAATAACTAAAAACAAAAACAAGTACATATAAATTATATAAACTGTAGTAAACACAGCGATACGACAGTGACAGATCTGATGCGGCTAAAGGACTATTATCCATGGCAAAGAACGCAACGCAAGAATAAGACCGCACGGCAGAAGTGAAAACTAAAATAAGAATTAGGTAACTATTAAACATAAGTGAATAATATAAATAATTAAAAATAAAACTGATTACATTTAAACTGAATATACAAAACACAGCAAGACGACAGTGACAGATGCGGCTGAAGGGCTAGTATCCAAGGCCAAGAATAGATTTAAATAAATGTGTGTGCTTAAGACCCCACGGCAGCACCGAATACTAAAACAATAAATGACTATTAAAATCTATTGAATAACTAGCGGCCTGTTCCGGCTTCGCTCGGATTTCGTCATATAATGACTATTGATCGAAATAAAAACTATCCTATCTCTCAAGTTGGACCAGACTGCTCACGGTGAGCCAATTTAATTTAAAATCGGTTAAGTAGTTTAGGAATCCATCGCGGACAAACATCGTGACAGGAGATTTATATATATTAAGATTTTATTAATTAAAACTAAATGCGATCACATATAAATTGAATATAGTAAACACAGCGATACGACATTGATAGATGCGGCTGAAAAATTAATATCCATGGCCAAAAATAAGTTTTAAAAAAGACAATGACAGCAGACAGACAGCAGCAGGTGACTATCTCTCTCGCTCTGGCACACTCGGCGGTCCCGAGTTCACTCGAACATGTATTTAATTTCCGCTGAGCTTCATTCACAGCCTAAGAAAAAATTTTATACAACGTGGTGGATTTACCCCCAACAATATTTTAACAGTCCATTCTAACACTAATGTAGACTTCATCACCCAAGGTCTCTTTCCCTTCAGCACGGTAGATCACGAGATAATTCGAGTCGTAAGTTTGACGTAAAATTCCCACCAAATCACCAGCTTCAACCCTAAAGCATGTACAGCAGACAAACGACCTTGCCACCGACGCCGTGACATCGTACAAAAATCCGTGCGGAGATCTGGCCATTAGGGGTATGTCAAATGAAATAACAATCGAAAAAAATATATTTTTTTGGAAAAAAAAATTTGACCTTTCATGCCTAATTTTCACAAACATGATTCAAAACTTAATGTAGATGAACTACCATAAATATTGTTGCACCTTTCTGCAACACCTTGTATGATGCGTCAAAAGAAGTTTTCACTTCAATAAATATAAAAGTACTCACAAGATCTAGATTGCAATTCGCTGAGGTCGTTGTTCGACAAATCCAAGACTTGCAATGATGTAAAGTTTCCTAACACATCTGCGAACAAAAACACATACATAAATATATAAAATCTTGAGTTTAAAAAAAAATACAGTCTTAGGAACTGCCGATAGAAGTGAAAACTTATAACACAGAATTTGATAGCTTACTTTGGAAACTACCCGGGTGAAACCGGAGGGCGTGGCCATGAGCATGGCCATGTTCATCATCTAGAAATGCTGAAGCTGACGCATTCTAGATGGCCAATGGTCATGGTCCCGAGTTTACCTGAAGATTTCTTATCATTCCCGAGCGTGACGCTAGAATTCAATTCACAGCCCACGAAAAATCTGTCTGTGGCGCGCCAAAAGAAGTATTCACTTCAAAAATACAAAACAAAGAATAATACCTTAGTAATTCAATAGGCGGTCTTATTGCTTAGTGCATAAGAGTGAGAACGGCTCACAGTTCCTGATATCATTAATAACAAGGACTTGAGAGGAATTTCTTCTTTGTGACGAAACCTATGTTGTGCCATGGTAATTTAATTGGCAACCTTATTGCCTAGTGCATAAGAGTGGAAATAACTCACGGTTTCTAATATCATTAATAACGTTCCCGCTAAAGTCGATCTTCTTGACGGTGTGAGTACCGACGGTGATGTCATACGTGATGACGGGTATCGAGTTGTGGCTCAGGTCGATATCCTGCAGTCTGTACAAGGACTTGACGGGAACATTTTCTTTGTAAATAAACCTATGTTGTACCTTGGTAATTTAATTGGCGACCTTATTTCTTAGTTCATAGGAGTGGAAATAAGTCACGGTTTCTAATATTATTAATAACGTTCCCGCCTAAGGTCGATCTTCTTGACGGTGTGAGCGCAGGCGTCATACGTGCGAACAGATATCGAGTTGTGGGTCAGGTCTATTTCCTGCAGTCTGTACCCCCATACAGACGTCCTCAAACCTATGTTGTAACCTTAGCAATTTAATTGTCGGCCTTATTGCTTAGTACATAAGAGTGAAAATAACTCACGGTTTCTAATATCATTAATAACGTTCCCGCTAAAGTCGATCTTCTTGACGGTGTGAGTACCGACGGTGATGTCATACCTACATGAGGACGGGTATCGAGTTGTGACTCAGGTTAATCTTCTGCAGTCTGTACTCCCAAGGACTTGAGGGGATTTTTTTTTGTGACAAAATCTATGTTGTACTGTAACGGTGTTCCATTCCACCGTTCCCTTAAAGTAATCAAAAATAGACTTGCCGTCTTAGGAAACCTTTAAATCGTAAAACGGCCGTAGATGGTAAAACGGAACGGTGTCGCGGACCAATCGGGACGCGACAATTCAAATCACCCAATGGCGAGAGACGACGCCAAGGGGCTCACAATTATAAAAGAGAAGCTGACTGAAGGCAGAAGCCATTTTACAAATAATTTTTCTAATAACTATAAAAAGTGAAATAAAACTAAATGCTGTCCGAAAGCTTAAAAGTTATAAGTGCAACGAAAACCCCGTAGGGTAAGTGTTCCAATTTGCATTATGTATCGCTGTTGCATCACTGTTCATATTGCGTGTACAATTGTGTAAAACATATGGTGTATGAATTGTGCTACTTTTACTGCTCATCGAATTTGTCTGCCGATGATTTACGGGAGACCCCGCGACAGAACGATGTTCGTTTGGATTCAGCAAATTACATTATGACAATCGAACACGGGGTCAACGGCCGGCGAGTTCGATAAGTCGGAATCAAGGGTCATTGACCTACCTGTGTCTAGAAAAGTGAATGACGGTTGATTTTCTTTCGACCGTTATAAACTTTCCTGCTATTTCTCATACTTATGCTTCTTTATGTAAGTGTGATTTACTCAGTGTACAACCAAAATGTAAAGATAACTGCCTCATCATGATTATCAATCACGAGCGGACCACTTTGGGTCCTGTTCTGCTTCGACGAAGCAAGCCGCGGATGTCGCAGTTATCTTCGTATTGGGGGACGGCATTCTAATGGTCACCTTCGACCAATTCCAGGGTTCCAGCACCGGGTTGAGTCCCTAACGGCCAACTCTTATGGCCGGCTGATATACCAAGGGAACTACAAATCTTGAGGTAGCAGCCCTCCACTCCCTTCGGGTGAAACAGAAGAGCTACCCCGTGTAGGACACAAAGAGCACCATCGCCATGTCCAGCTGCCACCACTGAACCCCCAGAAGGACTGCGACCCGACTCTCCGCGGCTTACACAGGCCAGTGTGCCCCACCTAGATAGCCATATGAATCTCTCGATTAGCAAACGAACCCTTACTACTTGTGGATCTATATCCAGACTAAATTTGGCCATCCAGCCATGGGAACCGAGGTTTCATTGGCGCCCAACTACTAAGTTTGCAATCGAGTCGGTTTTATATTGTTTTTTAAGGTGTGCTCTTGATAATTTATGGTGTTGGCTATAATCTTCTAGATCTAAGGCAATTTTTGTGTGTAAAATTACCTTGTGTGTGAATAATTTCAACTACTTACCTGTATTCTTTACTATACCCACAACTATTTTTATAATTTTTTTTTTCTCATAGATTTTTCTGGAAGTTAGTAGTTAATGACCACACATCGGGTACTTCTTATTATAGGGTACTTATATTTTTTCTAGGGTGACCTACCTCACCACTGCTATTGCTGTTAAATCAGTAGTACTTCTGCCTTGTAATATTGCATATTACAGCCTAATACTTCTAGGTACTAGTGAATGTGTGATTTATCCTTTAAATTTTTTTAATTTACAGCTTTTTAAGTTGTAAGAACACTTTGATTCTTTTACAAAAAAAAATTCTATCTACCTGAAGGATGATTTCCCTATCGGATAGTCCCACATTAACTTTTAATTATATTAAATTGCTTCTGCAATTAACCTTGTGTCATTACTATGACAACCTTACATTTCTATTGTTGTACTCTAATTGGAACACATACCTAAGCTACAAAATGTACTCGTAAACTGAACTACTTTACGAAGTTGAGCTTCGTGGGAGTATAGGTGAACTTAGTAAACCTATAACTCGAACAAATAATACTACCTAAACTAAATAATACTATCTAAAATTCATAATGCTACCTAAAACTTAATAATGTTATCTGAAACTAATAATGTTACCTAAAACTAAATATTGATGACTAAAACTAATAATACTACCTAAAAAAACTAAATAATACTGTCTATACTAAATAAAATAAAGTCTAAACAAATTAATGCTGTCTATTACTAATTAATACTATCTAAACTTGCTGATGCAGTCTAAACTAAATAATGCTGTTCTACTAATTAATACTATCTAAACTTATTGATGCAGTCTGACTAAATAATGCTGCTTCAATAATCATTAAATACTGTTTATACTAATTGATGCTGTTCCATCAACCTCTCTAATAATAATATCCAATACTAAATAATCTAAACATAAATAACTTTTAATATGTTCCATCTAAGTTGGGGACAAAACATTATGCTGGAATATTACTCGTAGTACAGGTTCTCTGACACTATTAGGTGTAAGTGAATACCGCTCACTAACGGCGGGATTCACATACTAACAACATTCAGTTACAGTCTACCCTGTAATGTGTTGAATGCCTGATGTTAGACCTAGATAGTGTCACCTTCTCTAACTTGTTATGTGCCCGGGAAGTCGGTAAGGGGAGCACCGATCACATTAACAAACTCTTAAAGTGAATACGCTCACTAACGGCGTAATTCACAAACTTTCAACATCCAAGGTCACTCAAACCTCTAAAAGTGTTTGATACCCGATGTTAAACCTAGATAGCATGACTATCTCTAAAATCCTGAGTCTACAACTACAGCTGACCCTAAAGGTCGAAGCCCAGCTAATGATTGTCCTTACAACACTCTACAGATACCAGGAACACAGAAGGTTATACTCTCTAGACAGCCGAAAAGTTCAAGAAACTTTTCTCCGGATTTTCCTTAGGAAAAATCCTGACCTAAAAAGGGGGGTATGTAACGGTGTTCCATTCCACCGTTCCCTTAAAGTAATCAAAAATAGACTTGCCGTCTTAGGAAACCTTTAAATCGTAAAACGGCCGTAGATGGTAAAACGGAACGGTGTCGCGGACCAATCGGGACGCGACAATTCAAATCACCCAATGGCGAGAGACGACGCCAAGGGGCTCACAATTATAAAAGAGAAGCTGACTGAAGGCAGAAGCCATTTTACAAATAATTTTTCTAATAACTATAAAAAGTGAAATAAAACTAAATGCTGTCCGAAAGCTTAAAAGTTATAAGTGCAACGAAAACCCCGTAGGGTAAGTGTTCCAATTTGCATTATGTATCGCTGTTGCATCACTGTTCATATTGCGTGTACAATTGTGTAAAACATATGGTGTATGAATTGTGCTACTTTTACTGCTCATCGAATTTGTCTGCCGATGATTTACGGGAGACCCCGCGACAGAACGATGTTCGTTTGGATTCAGCAAATTACATTATGACAATCGAACACGGGGTCAACGGCCGGCGAGTTCGATAAGTCGGAATCAAGGGTCATTGACCTACCTGTGTCTAGAAAAGTGAATGACGGTTGATTTTCTTTCGACCGTTATAAACTTTCCTGCTATTTCTCATACTTATGCTTCTTTATGTAAGTGTGATTTACTCAGTGTACAACCAAAATGTAAAGATAACTGCCTCATCATGATTATCAATCACGAGCGGACCACTTTGGGTCCTGTTCTGCTTCGACGAAGCAAGCCGCGGATGTCGCAGTTATCTTCGTATTGGGGGACGGCATTCTAATGGTCACCTTCGACCAATTCCAGGGTTCCAGCACCGGGTTGAGTCCCTAACGGCCAACTCTTATGGCCGGCTGATATACCAAGGGAACTACAAATCTTGAGGTAGCAGCCCTCCACTCCCTTCGGGTGAAACAGAAGAGCTACCCCGTGTAGGACACAAAGAGCACCATCGCCATGTCCAGCTGCCACCACTGAACCCCCAGAAGGACTGCGACCCGACTCTCCGCGGCTTACACAGGCCAGTGTGTCCCACCAGAATTGCACTATAATCCCCTCGATTTGCAGACGACCCCGGCCCTCTCTTTAATTTCAACTTATACTACCCCCAGAACTACCACTACATTTAGACCACCCATCCAGTGGTAACTGTAAACTTATACGATAATAAAATCTAATTAGTTAAACTTGCGGTTTTTATTAACAACTCTTATAATTACTTCTACTCATGTTCACCGGAGCTAGCTTGGATACTCTCTCTATCTTTTAACTCAACCAACTAGCGAGGTTTCAGTACCTTAGCTAT
The DNA here is from genome assembly GCA_963693475.1 of Ectropis crepuscularia. Taxonomy (NCBI): domain Eukaryota; kingdom Metazoa; phylum Arthropoda; class Insecta; order Lepidoptera; family Geometridae; genus Ectropis; species Ectropis crepuscularia. Next base: position 14,896,565 of record OY856366.1, on the reverse strand, counting down.
TTAATTGGCGACCTTATTGCTTAGTACATAAAGAGTGGAAATGACTCACGGTTTCTAATATCATTAATAACGTTCCCGCTAAAGTCGATTTTTTTGACGGTGTGTGTGCCGACGGTGATGTCATACGTGATGACGGGTATGGAGTTGTGGCTCAGGTCGATCTCCTGCAGTCTGTACGGGATCCAAGGACTCGAGGGGAACATCTTCTTCGTGAGGAAACCTATGTTGTTGTAACTTAAGTTTACCTGGAAATAAGAATACATACATTTATATTTTGACTGGCCTCGTGGCTTAGTGGGTAGTGACTCTGCCTGCGAAGCCTAGCGTCGTGGGTTTGATTCCCACTGAGTGCAAATATTTGTTATAATGTTTTGTATTCCACTAGCCAAGCCCTTTCATTTGATATTGAGGGATGTTGTGAAGAAATATTTTTTTGTTCGCCATTTTGTGGAGGCGGCCATCTTGAATCGACATTAACCAAACATAGCGAAGAACCACCAAGTAACCTTCAAATAAAAAAACCGCATCGAAATTCGTCCATCCGTTTGAGCTCTACGGTGCCACAGGCAGACAAACAGATAAACTGACAGACAGACAGACATCGACGTCAAAATGATAACACCCCTTTTTTTTGGTTGGAGGTTAAAAAGATATAGTCAAAGCCATAGCTTAGTAAACGAGAGATCTCACCATTTCCAAAGACAGACAGTCATCCAGAAGTCCGTGAGTTTTGTTGTCGATCTTCTCCAACTGGTTGTGAGATAGATCCAGCCGCCTGGAAACAAAATTCACAGTTTGATTAACTTTGAAATTTACTATCACATTCATAAAATGAGACTGTGCGTGACATTTTAAATACTAATACTTGTTTGACATTTTAAATATTAATGTGTTATTGACATTTAAATATAAGTTTGTTTGACATATATTTTTTAAATAAACTATTCAATTTTACACAGTAATAATGTCAATTAATAGGTATACTTACCTACTATGTACTACCTTACTTGTTTTACTACTACAATATATACAAGAATTACTCATATAAAGGTATAGGTGCCGGCAAACAAGTTGACCCAATGAAGTTAGCTGCGCATGGCTGCGCAGAAACGTTTTTAAGGTCTCTTTGGTGGAAGTGTACATGCGCGAACTTTCCCCTTCCACGTCAATTTTGGGTCAACTTGTTTGCCGGCCACTATATTATTATAATAATAATAAACCTCATTTCATTCCTTAATAAAATTGTAACATTGAGAATAATAAAATTAAATTGAAAATTAAATAAATAAAAACATTAAAAAAATTATTGAACACACAAAATACACAGTTAATCGCATTTTTTTTTTTCGTTTATTTTCTTTTTTTCCTTCTCTCTGTTTATTAAGGACCTCTCATCGAGTAAAGGTATAGGTAATTATTACTAGTAATAATATAGTGGCCGGCAGAGTAGATATTTACTCACCGAAGCGCCACCAATGTTTTGAACGCCTCATTGGGTATCCTCTCCAGCAGATTGTCGCGTAGCGTCAAGTTGAGCAACTGTTGCAGGCCGTTGAACGACAGTTGCGCGATAGTCGTCAGGTTGTTGCGCGACAAATCGAGCTCGAACAACGTCGGGAGGTTGCCGAACGCTGATTTGTTTAACTCTGTTATTTTGTTGTCCTGAAATTAAATATAGATGAGGAAATTATGCAGCAGTAGCTATAAGCGAGTATACATGATGATAAGCAACAAACCTGCCCATAACAGCACAGTGACATGATGCTATTGGAACATGAAGAGTCCAAATCATTACTTAGCACTGCACTGTGCTCATCACCCAAAGATCTAAGATATTACATATTTAAGCCCTGTAATATATCTGGAAACATTGCCCTTCAAACCAGAACACAAAAAACTTTGCACGTTACTGCTTGGCGGTAGTATAACTGGGAAAGGTGTGGTACTTCCCCAGGCGGACTCTGCCGAGAGTCCTCTACCACTACAAAACTACCACTACAGTCATGTTTTCACATAACTACTAAGCGGTAGAATAACTGGTAAAGGTGAGGTACAACTAATTACTACTAATAATTACTAGGTACTACTACTAACATTTTGGGCTAGTTTTTGATAAAAACGATACGAAAAAAAATCGGTTTTCTGTAAAGTTACTGACGATAGTTGAACGTGACAACTTCAACTCCAAGCCTTAAATGGAACGCCTCAGAGCGAGGTAACGCCGCATGACGTCATGTTTTTTTTTTTTTTTTAACTTTTTTAGGCTTACACTTGACCGCCATCTCGCCTGATGTTAAGTGACGATGCGGTCTACGATGGAGCGTGTTTACCTAGAAGAAACCGATTCATTCTCGACTTGAAGACACAAAGATTGTAATCAACAGGGAAAGCCCACTCAGGCAACGCATTCCACAGCCTAGACGTTCTTATCACAAAAGAAGAGTCAAATCTCTTCGTTCGTGTCTTTGGAACATCAACCATGAAACGATGTCGCTTTCTCGAGCTACGAGCATTCCGATATAAAAAAGGGCAAGGTGGTATTAGATCATGTAAATCAGTTTTTTCGTGCGTCATGCTTCATCGAATTATAAGACGTTGTCATGTCAAAAACAAAGCAACTTACTTGTAGATACAAATACTGCAAGCTACTCAGTCCATTCAAGGCCTCCCACGGCGGCCTAGTGATCCCGTTGTTCGCTAGATTCAGTCGCTGCAGCGTCAACAAGTTGCCGAAACTATCGCCCGACAAGTCGACGAGCATGTTCGACGACAAGTCCAGGCGGAGCAACGCGTTCATTTGAGGCCAGGAATTCGATTTTATTTCTTTTATGTTGTTGTTTGCTAAGTTCAATTCTCTGAAACAAATATTTGTAAATAATTCAATTTAAAAAAAAACGATAATTTGTAGAGGCGGCCATCTTTGGATTTAAATTTGTTATAGTGTGCAGTAGTCTAATAGTCAATTCTTCTCATTCGATAACGAGGGATTGTGAAAAAAAATATTGTTATAGCGGACATCTTGGATTTGAAATGTATATTTATAGTATTTATTCTACGCGTTTTTCATTTGACAGTCATATTGAGGGAGTAGAATTATTATATTGGACATTGTGTCAACGTGATTTTTTACATATTTTATATTTATTTATTGGAGCTGTGTTTTTTTCGCTTACACAAAAGCGGCTGGTATTTGGTACAGTTAATTGTGAGTAAGAATCATCTCCCAACAGATGGATTTTAGCCACACAAGTGTCCATTGTTGTAATTCTTTTGACAGCTACTTTAGCCATAGTGGCCACTGTTTTAGTTTTTGATTATTTTAGTCTACATCATCATCAGCCGCAAGACGTCCACTGCTGAACAAAGGCCTCCCCCCTAGATTTGCACAACGAACGGTCCCGCTCTACTGCAACCAGCGGTTTCCAGCGACCTTTGTGAGGTCATCTGTCCATCTAGTGGGAGGCCGTCCAACACTGCGTCTTCCGGTTCGTGGTCCCCACTCGAAAACCTTATTTATTTATTATTTTAGTCAGTGACCATTATTTTAGTCACTGACCATTATTTTAGTCAGAATTAATTTAAATACAGAAAAAATGTTTTTTTCTCACCCAAGCGCAGCCGGTATTTGGAACAGCGCATCGAGTTGGTTGTGAGCGAGGTTCATCTCCCGACAGCTGGACAGCTTGGCGAGGCTGCCGCGCGACACTGACGTCAGCGCGTTGTGCGACAGATCCACGGAGAGCAGCGTCGGGACGGCGCCGAACGTCGCCGGCTTTATGATCTGTAGCGAGTTGTGACTGAGGTCCAAGTATCTGAAATAAACAAGTACTGGTCAACACTTGTTCTAAAAAAGAAAAGATAAAAAATTTGGCAGTCATAGGAACTGCCGATAGAAGTGAAAACTTATAACTCAGAATTTGAAGCCTACTTTGGAAACTACACGGGTGTACCGGATGGCGTGGCCTGACCATCATGGCATGGCCATCTAGAAATGCGTTAGCATTTTCTATTGGCTCACACATTTCTAGATGGTCATGCCGTGATGGTTAGGCCACGCCCTTTAAGCATTTCCCTTTGGCTGACGCATTTCTAGATGGCCAATGGGCGTGGCCCCGAGTTTATCCGAAGATTTCTTATCATACCCGAACGTGACGCCAGTGACGCTAGAATTCAATTCCCACCCCACGAAAAATCTGTCTAAAAGCGCGCCTGCGCGCCAAAAAAAGTTTTCACTTATATTTCTGTTGTCCTGGTATCTGGAGATAAACGCTGGGCTGTTGGAGGTAGGGAATCGAAACTCTTTATTGTTTCTGTTGCCCTGGTACCTGGCCGTTTTTACCGAGTTTACCCGAGTTCTTATCATATCCGAGCGTGACGATTGATGAATCCATTTCACAGCCCACGAAAATTCTGTCTATAGCGCGCCTAAAGAAGTTTTCAGTTCAAAAAAATGGCAATCATATGAACTACCGATAGAAGTGAAAACTTATAACTCAGAATTTGATAGCTTACCTTGGAAACTACACGGGTGTAACCGGAGGGCGTGGCCTGGACATCATGGCATGGCCATCTAGAAATGCGTCAGCATTTCCCATTGGCATTTCACGCATTTCTAGATGGCCATGACATGACGGCCAGACCACGCCCTTTCAGCATTTTCCATGGTCCCGAGTTTATCCGAAGATTTCTTATCATACCCGAGCGTGACGCTAGAATTCAATTCACACCCCACAAAAAATCTGTCTAGGCGCACCAAAAGAAGTTTTACTTAAAAAGAACGCTCCCTACTAAACTACTGATATTAAGTTAATAGGTACATACATGTATTACTTACTACTATAAAAAAAAACGCTTTCTACGAAGCTTCTGATATTAAACACCATGATTTGGTGGGTTCCCAACGAGTAACACCAAACGAGTCACACTGTGACTCGTTGGGATTTTTTTTCCCAACGAGTCACACTAGCGTACAGTCCGCGAGGTATAACCTGAGCTTTGCATTAGTGTGAGTGATCACATGCATACGCATCTATTACCAAAAGTACAGTCAGACAACAAACTCTTAAACAACAAGCTGACATTAACTATCCAGGATCAATATGGTCATTGCGAAAAGAAGTATCTCTTTTAGGATTCAAATGGTCAAGGACAGAGAATAACAGAAAAATTTTAATGGAAAAGCATGAGATCCGTCACCTTATTTAATACCGTATTCAGGGCAGGCCTATCGTTTATACCGATGAAACATATATTGACACCACTCACACTTCATCAAAATCATATTCAGATGGCAGCACTTCTGGTTTGAAGAAACACCTTATTAAGAGAACATGGTCACAGCGTCCTGCGTCTGACTGTACTTTTGGTGATCACTCACACTAATGCAAAGTTCAGCTTATACCTCGCGGACTGTAACAGTGTGACTCGATGGTAATATAAACTAGTAAAGAAAGTTGGGACTTTATCATGCGGAAGAAGTGATCATATTGAAATTGGTAAAATAAATGATCTATGAGTCACATGTATTCTTTTAAAATAACAAAACCAAACAATTTTTTTAACAATAAAAATTCACAAAGTCTTTTTCGACGTACTTGTTTTCTTAATAGTTTTTCTGCTTTTACGATTTACAATTTAAAACTTTTAGATCGTTTTTGCCTTCAATTTGTACACAAATGGAAGGGAATAACGTGATGAATATAATATTTTTTGAAATAGTACTTCTTTTGGTGCGTAAGTGTAAAATGATGAGAATACTTTTTACGATAAGCGCAAAATTATTTTATTACTGACCTAATAGAGAATAAGTTCTGGAACACCGCATTGAATATCTCCGTGATGCGGTTGTGTGACACGTCTACCGTGTGCAGCTCGTACAGTTTGGGGAACGCTTGTCTCGGTATTATCGTGATTTCGTTGAAGGACGCGTTGAGGATCCGAATGCCTGTCATGTTGGAAATGGGGATCTGAAATGGAAAATAAGACTATTGTTATAAAGAACTAGTGTTATAGACTACAGGCCCGTGAACAAAATTTACGTAGGATCTGCAACGCCGTACAAAAATCATGGGACAAAGAGAAATGATCGAGCATTGGAACCCCCCCCCCCCCCCCTCTTCGACTGTACTCAGTAGTTTACAAGTGACGGCATAGTGCTGAATCTTACTACTTTATACCCTTCTATCATCCTACATAGGTCTCCTGGTGGTTCACTACGTATATTTTGTTCACGGGCCTGTAGTCTAATATATATTGATTTATCCCCGAGTTTCGAAACTTATATTGTAGTATTTATTACCACAGATGACGTTAAAAACCTATACTTAGTAAGGCTTAGCTGAATAACTAAAGGCAATTATTTTACTAAAGTCATCAACTTGACTAGATACTCATCTAACTTATATGTCGCCCATCTGCCTAAACTCAATAACATAATTAAGTTTATACTCTAAATAGTGCAGTATCAAAGTTAGTTATTTACTTAACTGAAATTCTTAAAACCATCGTACTGACTAAGTGAACATCTAACTAAAGTTGCTCCTCTGACTAAAGTCACTCACATAAGTCGACATTCTGGACAGTGTAAATAAACAAGTCAAAGAGCTACTTATTTTACTAAAATCAGTCATCCCCGACACAAAAGTTAGATGAGTAAAAAAAAGCGACTTAAATTTCTAAAGTCATCCTGACTAGTCACACATTTAACTAAAGTTTCTCAACTGACTAAAATCCCTCACATAAGTAAACTCGACATTCTGTGTAGATATACAACTTAACAACTTATTATTAATAATAATTTGACTCTTGTTTTCTATAATATAAGAAATAACTATTAAAAGAAGACTTAAATATATTTTAAAACAAATACACGGGTAACTTACGTATAATTCTATATAAATTGTATTTGTAATTGTATATAAATAAAACGCCTTGAAGAAGATCGCCGGACGCGATCGAAACTCGAGTCGGACTGTTCTGACTATATTATACGTGAGTTACCCGTGTATTTGTTTTAAAATGTGTAATAACCACGTTAGTTTTCATACTGAAACTTAAATATAACTATTTAACTAAAATCCCTTAACCCTAAGACCAAACTGACAAGTACTTACCTGACTAAAATCCGTAAATCCATTATACGAAACGTCAGTAGTGGTAGGACTCTTAGCAGAGTCCGCCTGGGGAAGTACCACACCTTTGCCAAATATTCTACCGCCATGCAGTAATGTGCAAACATTACTGTGTTCCGGTTTGAAGGGCAATGATTCCAGAGAAATTACAGGGCTTAGAGACATAATATCTTAGATCTCTGGGTGACGAGCGCAGTCCAGTGCTAGGTAATGATTTGGACTATCATGTTCCAATAGCTGCGTGTTACTGTGCTGTTATGTGGCAGGCATGGTGCTTACCATCACGCACATGACCTGCTCGTCTCGTCACTCCATGCTATAAAAAAAAAAAAAAACGCTTTCTTAGTGATATCCGTCAGGTTATTGTGGTTCAGATCCAGTACTCCTATTATTACAATTTTCAAATGCTCCAGCGTCGATAGTCGCCAGTTCATTGTATGATATGTTACTAATATTTATATGTTAGTTTGTTACCTATGTTCATCATAGTACAGTATGTAGTATTTATTACCACAGATATCGTTTAAAACCAATACTTAGTAAGGCCATAAAGTAGACTACCTTGCTAAAGACAATGATTTTACTAAATTCAAATCCTGACTAATTATACATCTAACTAAAGTTACTCATCTGACTAAAGTCACTCACATGAGTAGCCTTCACTCTAAGTAGTGAAATATAAAAGTTATTAGTTTGACTAAAATTGCTAAAGTCATCCTAACCAATCACACATTACTTAAGTAAAATCCCTTAACTAACTAAAGTTGCTCATCTGACTAAAATCACTCACATATAAGTAAAGTTAGAGAGTAGTGCAAGATACATAATAAATTTTAGCTACTTAACTAAAAACCCTTAACCCTAATACTAAAATGACTCATTTGACTAAACCCACTCACCTGACTAAAATCCGTAAATCCATTATACGAAACGTCAAACTCATAAGCGTAGCTGTTCTCATCGAACGCTTTCTTAGTGATATCCGTCAGGTTATTGTGGCTCAGATCCAGTAGAGTCATGTTATTACAGTTCTCGAAAGCCCCAGCGTCGATAGTCGCCAGTTCGTTGTATGAGATGTTCACTAGGGCTTGGTACAGGTCCGTGAACGCTTGGCTTTCGATGGATTTTATTTTGTTTTCTGCTAAATTTATAACCTGAAAAATATTCAATATTAAACATATTCAGGGGTGCAAACAGGATTCAAACCTCACGAATTGCTATGCTACTTTTTATCACTGAAAAATATCTAGAACGGGAACTGGTCGGGTAAAACCATGGGGCACCACTAGTATTTCATAAATAAATTTAATTTAAATGTTTCGGCGGTGTCACTGACAGAGCGCGGGAGGTGGACATTTACTTGATAATCTGTGGTAAGATACAAATGACAGAACAATTTTAACCCCCGACGAAAACGGGGGGTGGTTATAAGTTTGAGGTCAATGTCTGTCAGTGTGTATGTGTGGGTCTGTAGAACACTATAGCACAGAATAAATATTAGTACAGAAGCCTCACTTACCGAAAACAATTATATAAATAGCGACTCTTGCTGGGACACAACAAAGTTCAATTCAGCTCGCAATACCTGTCGCGATTTTCAAATAAACATTTGCGCTCTTTCTAACGCGTAACTCTGTCCCTGTCTAGCGCGGAGGGTTGTCGACATATCTAATAACAATATGCGCGGGAAACGTGTTGCGCGAGCGCTCAGCCGTGCGTCCGACAACCGACTGGCACTTGTTCCCTGGGAGGAACGGTCTAGCTGTAAAACCGCGCATCCTTGAGCGAGTGATGATGCACTGACTATAGCGTTGTAACGTTGCCGAAACGTCGAGGTAATTAGACAAAGATTTATATCGTGATTAAGCCCCGTACAATACAAACATTATGTGTACAAATCGCGAAACTTTAAAAACTATACACTATAACAAATTTAAAATCCAAGATGGCCGTCACCACAAAATGGCGAATCACATTGTTTTTTCACTACTCCCTCAAAATGATTATCAAATGAACGGGCTGGACAAGTAGAATACTGTACAAATTTAAATTCAATTTTGTTCTTGTTTACTTATAAAACCCGTTTAAGTTTTAAACCCCGTTTATAAGCATAAAATATCAAAAAGCTATTGTGACTTTGGAGTCGACGTGACTCAAAGAATGTACAGATTGTTGCCTAAATCACTACAAACAAGCAACCATAAATATCTTATACTAGCTGAACCGTGCGCGCGTTGCTACGCCATCTATCGAAAATCGATCGTACCAATTCAAATTTTGAACAAATTCGGTTACCTTACGTTCTAATGACGCAACCTTTAAAAGACAGACACATGCTGTCACGCAACGAAAGCTCTCAAAAAGCAATATTTTTTTCCCATTTTTGTTACATTTTTCTTTCACGCTCCGTTCTTCGTTGATAGTAGCGTAATGTTAAATAGCCTATATCCTTCCTCGATAAATGGACTATCCAACAGAGAAAGAATCTTTCAATTCGGACCAGTAGTTCCCGAGATCCTTGCGTTCAAACAAACTCTTTAGCCCAGTAAGAATAGAATTTCACTTTGCAATAAATTTCCGATCCAAATTTCCTTTTTTATGAGGTTTAAGATCACTTACTGAGCATAAAATCACAAAATGCTGACAGATTCAGGATGAGTTTCAAGCGCCATCTTGAATTAAAGTTTTTGGCCGATATCTCGGAAACTATGCACCTTAAGGCAAAAACTATTCAGATCGTTATTGTAGAAAATAAAATTTTGTATCTTTTGTTGCTGGAAAACTTTTCTGTGAAACGTACCGTTTACGATTTATGACCCATTTAATGAACCAGTTTTTATTTTGCACCCGATAACTCTTGAAATATTAGATTATATTTCAAGAGTTGAATATTGAAATATTAGAAATTGAAATATGAAAATTGAAATATTAGACAATTTTATTTTCTACAATATCAATTTTAATAGTTTTTGCCTCAAATTGCATAGTTTCCGAGATATCGGCCAAAAACTTTAATTCAAGATGGCGCTTGAAGCTCATCCTGAATCTGTCAACATTTTGTGATTTTATGCTCTGTAAGTGATCCTTAACCTCATAAAAAAGGAAATTTGGATCGGAAATTTATTGCAAAGTTGACCAAAAATAATCATCTTCTTTTACTGGCCTACTTCAGCTTTATAATATTAGTATAGATACATTACCTCGGCGTATTTGACAGCCTGGAACATCTGATAGTCCACCTTGGCGATCTGATTCCGAGCCAGGTCGATGGTCCCGATGCGGGTCACCGCGGTGAAGGTGCCCCGCCCGACCTCCGCGATCTGGTTGTCTTGGAGGTATAGACGTCTGGGAGGGGAATTCATATAATAAGAAAAAATAAAATAATATATGGAAAAAAATATGAAAAGTAAAAAATTCACAAAAAAATGGTAAAAAAGTATTCATAGACGTCTGACGAGGAATTCAATTATAAGAAAAAAAAATGTAAAAAAAACTATTTAAAAAAATGTAATCAAAAGTTTAAAAAAAATAATTTTAGTGAAAAAATGTAATCATAACCATAATCTTTATTGGTCTGTGAAATGTACATAGATGGTACAATTTTATATAAGTAGATAAGTAGGAACTGCCGATAGAAGTGAAAACTTATAACTCAGAATTTGATAGCTCACTTTGGAAACTACGCGGGTGAAATCGGAGGGCGTGGCCTTGAACATGGCCATCTATAGATAGCCAATGGAAAATGCTGGCGCATTTCTAGATGGCCAGTGCCCATGGTCCCGAGTTTACCCGAAGATTTCATATCATTCCTGAGCGCGACGCTAGACTTCAATTCACAGCCCATGAAAAATCTGTCTGTGGGCGCCAATAGAAGCTTTCACTTCAAAAAAAAATATATATATAAATAACAATAACAATATTAAAAAACAATAATAAAAAAAATTGTCAGTCATAGGAACTGCCGATGGAAGTGAAAACTTATAACTCAGAATTTGATAGCTTACTTTGGAAACTACACGGGTGTAAACGGAGGGCGTGGCCTCGCCATCTTGGCATGGCCATCTAGAAATGCGTAAGCATTTCCCATTGGCTGACGCACTTCTAAATGGCCAATAGCTATGGTCCCGAGTTTACCTGTAGATTTCTTATCATACCCGAGCGTGACGCTAGAATCTAATTCACAGCCCACGAAATATCTGTCTAGGCGCGCCTAAAGAAGTTTTCACTTCAAAAACCAGAGGGCGTAGCCATGGCCAACTAAATCATCAGAGTACATTTGAAGATTTCTTTCATTTATAAACTTGACGCTTGAACTCAATTCACAGCTCACGGAAAATCTTTGTGGTGCGCCAAAAGAAGTTCTCACTTAAAAAATTGTCAGTCATAGGAACTGCCGATAGAAGTGAAAACTTATAACTCAGAATTTCACAGCTTACCTTGGAAACTACACGAGTGAAACCGGAGGGTGCTGCTAGTCCGCAATAAATTTTCAAAGCATTGTCGTCAAAATAGGTCTTCCAAAAATGGCCATATAGACTAGAGGTGGCCATGGTTAGATGTGTAAATGTGTAATGGTAACCATGGCAACACACCGAGTTTACCCGAAGATTTATTGTGTTTTGTTTGTGACATTTGAGCTTGATTCACAGTCCACGAAAAACCTGTTTGTTTCGTGTCAAAAAAGTTTTCACTTAAAAAAAACATTTTTACAGTATCTTTCATTTACGAACCTGACGCTTGAGCTCAATTCACAGTTCATGAAAAATTTGTATGTGGCGCGCCAAAAGAAGATTTCACTTCAAAAAAAAACTTCGTTCCAAAATTATGTAATAGTACTCGGGTGACTTCCACTCTGGCTCGTTTCTGAGTCAGAATATAGCCATCGCTATTCATTCGCTTAATTATAAAATTTCATCATTTAAGGTATATTTGCGAAAATAAATTACTTTTTTTTATTTATTTTAACCTGTATTATCCCAAAGTTAAGCAAAGGCCTCCATTGGTCTCTATCGAGAGCTATTGTGGGCCAATCCTTGTTGAGGGTGTTAAGTTTATCTTTCCACCTCTTTCTGGGCCGACCTGGTGGCCGTTTACCCTCTGGGACCCAGTCAGTGGTAGTTTTTGCCCATAGCTGGTCTGGCATTCGACAGACGTGTCCTGCCCAACCCCATTTTAGCATACCGGCCTCCTGAGTTACATCTATTATTTTGGTCTGGGAGCGCAGTTCTGTGTTCCTGATACGAAATCAAAGTCAAAGTTCAAATTTCAAAAGTCAAAGTCAAAATTCATAAATGTACAATTTACACGTCAATTTAAAAAAAACAGATTTATAAAGTTTAAATTTAACATTTTATTGTACGATAATAAGTGTCAACCATTATAACATAATATGTAATTATTACAATTGTAATGAACAATGTAATTTTTTTACAATATTATTTAGCACACATCTTGTCGATGTGGTGTTCCCAAGTCATGCAGCGGTCAATCTCGAACCCCAGAAATGTTGTATTTTGTACCAGCTTAATCCGGACACCGTCAAGCAAGACTTTTAGCGGATTTGTATAGTGGCCCGACAGACAAAAGTGAATAAAATGAGTCTTTTTTGAGTTTACCATAAAACCGTTGGCACGAAACTACGTGTTTAAGTCATTAATTACAGTATACGATCTATCAGTTTCACACCTAGGATACTGCGCTCCATCGCTCTTTGGCAAACCGCGAGGGCGGACCTCTGCTCGATTGTCAATGACCTAGTTAGAGCGCCGTAAGTGAGGATGGGGAGAATACATATGTTCAAGAGTTTACGTTTCAGGTGCATAGGTAAGGTACCTGTCATTAGGTCTTTCAGAGCCCAATAGCTTATATCTATTATATTATATACCTGTACTATATTTTAATGTGTTTATACCATATATGTATGTGTTTATTTGTAAATGGAATTATTCTCGTATATGTTTCAAGGATGCCACACCACTGCCCTCATCTGTAACCTTGTTCTTTATGCCAAAAGGTTATCTGGAAGAGATCGTTATTAGCGATAGGATCGCCTTTTGTGCCCAAAATGTTTTGATGTTATTTTTAATCAATGTTTTTGTAATGTTTTGTGGTATAATAAAGTGTGTTGTATTGTATTGTATTGTAATAGCTCTTCCAGAAGTTTGTCGTGCGTCTAGCAACTTCTATCTCTTGTCTCGCCTGGAAAGAGACTATTTGCCCAAGGTGTATATACTCCTGAACATATCCAATCTCCGCACTATCTATGCTGATCTTCTGCTGGGTATGGTTGGTCATGATCTTGGTCTTTGACATGTTCATGCAAAGTCCCACCTCGCGGCTTTGTTGACTCAGGTCTTGGAGCATTGTTGAAGTGAAAACTTCTTTAGGCGCGCTATAGACAGAATTTTCGTGGGCTGTGAAATGGATTCATCAATCGTCACGCTCGGATATGATAAGAAATCTTCGGGTAAACTCGGTAAAAACGGCCAGGTAGGTACCAGGGCAACAGAAACAGTAAAGAGTTTCGATTACCTACCTCCAACAGCCCAGCGTTTATCTCCAGATACCAGGACAACAGAAATATAAAAGAGTTGCGTTTGCCCCTAGGTACCAGTACCAGGGCAACAGCTAGTTTTCACTTCTATCGGCAGTTCCTATGACAGCCAATTTTTTTTTTTTTGTAGCTCAGATGCCGTAGAAGAGAACAAAACAATGTCATCGCCGAAACGCAGAACAAAATTACTTACCTCAGAAATCTCATTCCTTTGAAACTGTTCGTATCCAATTTCTTAAGTTTGTTGTTGTCCAAATGAAGTACCTTCAACAGGGCGTTCCTCGCAAACATTGCTCTGAAAAACAAATACAAATATATTACAATTAAATACTAATTATTTATTTCTTAGAGTTAACTTACGAAACTATCATAACATAACAATTATTTTGGGGTGTGACTCTGCCTCTCCGTGTCCGTCTAGGCACCAGGGTAGCGATTCTGAAACCATTCGGTTGCATCCGACACGGAATCTCATCTCTCGGTCTTTGTCTTATCTGTTTAGCATGACAAAGACCGAGAGATGAGATTCCGTGTCGGATGCAACCGAATGGTTTCAGAATCGCTACCCTGGACGTATACTATATGTATAGTAGATATCAGTTTTACGAAAAACAAACGAAAATATAGTAGTTTTACGAAAAATGTAATTTCGAAATAAACTCGCGACTTTCCTGGACGTCTACTCTATTTCTACGAAAACGTAATTTCGAAAAAAATCTCGCGACTTTCCTGCTCTCGTTCTACTTCGTTTCGTCTGATACAACATTGTATGACCTATAAATGTTCTAAGCATACTCCAATTAGAGTAGGCTTAGAAAATTTAAACGAACAAAACGACGGATCGAAGTAGAATCGGAGTTGGAAAGTCGCGAGTTTATTTCGAAATTACGTTTTCGTAGAAAGAGAGTAGACGTCCAGGACGTCAAATCGTGGAGCGTTACTAGTAAAGTCGTTTTTACTCGATTTATTGTATTTCTACTGGTGTCCTCAAATATCAGAGGCTTCGTACTGGTGACCCCTTTCAAAATTCGGGATGTTGGATAGTCCAGTTTTTTTTTTGAATGCTAGGATCTCGGGAACTACTGGTCTAAATTGAAAGATTATTTTTCTGTTGGATAGTCCGTTTATCGAGGAAGGCTACAGGCTGTGTAATATTATGCTACTATCAATAGTAGCGGAGCATGAATCAAGAATGTAACAAAAACGGGAAAAAAATATTCCTTTTTGAGAGCTTTCGTTACGGGCGTTGAAGAGCGCTGAAGTCCGTGACAGCATGTGCCCATTTTTCAAGGTTGCGTCATTATAACATTTTTGCTTTTCAAATCGCGGAAAAGCAACGTGCCGCGTTATTTATCTATTTTTACCCGACTGAAAGAAAGGATATGTTTTTCGCGCGTATCTTGTATCTATGTTTGTAAATTTCTTAACTCTTCTAACGTATCTTCCAAACGGATGGATGGATCTTGCCAATTAAGATATCGTTAGATTTGTCTCAATTACCCAAGTGTCCTTAGATAGTATGTTGCATTACATAATGTCTTTTTTAGCTGTGATTTATTTTGCAGTCGGGTTTTTTAAATTAAAGTTTTATATTAAGACTAAAAGAATCGTACGCGCGTTGCTACGCCATCTATCGAAAATTGTTCGTACCAATTAAAATGTTGAACAAATTCGGTTACCTTAGATTCTAATACCTTTAAAAGATACTTGATATCTGTTCTGTGGATAGGCACATGCTGTCACGCAACGATAGCTCTCAAAAAGCAATATTTTTCCCCGTTTTTTGTTACATTTTTCATTCATGCTCGGCTCCTGTTGATGGTAGCGTAATGTTAAATACCCTATAGTCTTCCTCGATGAATGGACTATCCAACAGAGAAAGAATTTTAAATTCGTACCAGTAGTTCCCGAGATCCTTGCGTTCAAACAAACAAACTCTTCAGCTTTATAACCTTTAATATATATAAATCTCCTGTCACGATGTTTGTCCGCGATGGATTCCTAAACTACTTAACCGATTTTAAATTAAATTGGCACACCGTGAGCAGTCTGGTCCAACTTGAGAGATAGGATAGTTTTTATTTCGGTTAATCTATATATATAAAAATCAATGCCACTTTTCGTTGTTATTGAACTCCTCCTAAACGGCTGGACCGATTTGAATGATTTTTTTTTTGTATACGTTTGGGTAGGGCCCTGGAAGGTTTAGATTCACAAATCAGCCCGGCAGATGGCGCTGCAGTTGATATCTAGGTTATTATTCGAGCGAAGCCGGAGCGGGCCGCTAGTAGTCTTTAAATGACAATATCCGAGTGAAGCCGAAACGGGTGGATAGTGTTCAATATTGGTGTAATCACTTATATATTTATTATACCTGGGTATGTCCGCTATCTGGTTGTGACTGACGTTGCACCAGCCTAGCTTGGCCAGGTCTCCAATATGGCTGCCGTCTAGTTTGGTAATCAAGTTATAACTGAAACACATATCAAATACATATATTACTATTTTAATAGTTGTTTTAAAATTTATGAACTTTTAAGGCGTTCTCTTAGATTAAATAAATAAATATTGGTGGACAATTCACACACAATTTATGTTTTGGTTTATTTATATTTTTTTACACAATTTTTATTTTTTATATTTAGATTGGATAATTTGAGTTTAAAATACCTTTAGTAAAAAAAATGTGTGTGCTCAAGACCGTATGGCGGAAGAAAAAACATCATTATCTGAATTTTGTATTATGTAAATTAGAGAACTGTGAGAGTTTAATTTTTTAATTCAAGTCTGATGTTTCGTATTTTAGAGATTTTTTTTAATCTATCCAACCATCCTAGATTACATCGTTGCTTAACATCAGGCGAGAACATGGTCTAGTGTGAACTTAAAATTTAGTTTTAAAAAAATTGGCAGTCATAGGAACTGCCGATAGAAGTGAAAATTTATAACTCAGAATTTGATAGCTCATTTTGAAACCGGAGGCCAATGGCCATGGTCCCGAGTTTACCCGAAGATTTCTTGTCATATCCGAGCGTGACGCTAGAATTCAATTCACAGTCCACGAAAAATCTGACTGTGGCGCGCCAAAACAAGGTTTCACTTAAAAAAAATGCAATCGATAATAACCTTTTTGGTGATTTTTGTAAGTAAGTAATTACCTGAGGTCCAAGACTTCTGTGTCACGGAGTCCTCTGAATTGATTTCGTTTCAAGGTGGATAAGTTGTTGCCGTGTAAATCTAAAGTCTTTAGTTTCTTCAAATTCTGAAATAAATAATTACATTTTTAGTCCACATAGATCAAGGGTTCTCAAACTTATTTTGTCTGCTGCCCACTTTGAGAATAAATTTGAATTAAATAAATCGCCCGGTTTTAAGTGTGATGTTTCCAGAGAAATAAATATAGGTGGACAATTCTTACACAACACCATCTGACCCCACACAAAGCAAAGCTTGTACTATGGTGGCCAGATATCTGATATAATACTTATATAGCTTTAAATACATACTTATTATACATAGAAACACCCAGACACAGTGCAAACATTTGTATTCATCACACAAATATTTGCACTGGGTGGTAATCGAACCCACGACTCACGCTTCGCAGGCAGAGGTACTACCAACTAAGCCACGAGGCCAGTCAAATTCCAAATTACAGGGCTTAGAGATATAACAACTTAGACCTCTGGGTGACGAGTGCAGTGCAGTGCTAGGTAATGATTTGGACTTTACATGTTCCATTAGCTGCGTGTCACTGTGCTGTCATGTGGCAGGCATGTTCCTTACCATCAGGCTCATGTCCTGATCGTCTCGTCACTCTTTATTTAAAAAAAAAATATTCCTTAGCGCCCCCCTTTTTTCACGTACTTAAAAACCACTATAACTTCAAATTAAATTACTAATTCATTCTTGTGAGCTATATTAGCGGACACCAAACTTTTGCTATAACCCGCAAGAATTAACTTGAGACCTGAGCCCAGTAGGTAACGCTCAATGGGCTCCAGGCCTTTACACAACGGCCCCATTTTTTTTCTGGGTCTCTTACCGCCCTTTAAGCCAGCAGCGTCCATAAGGGGGCGTTATCGTCCACTTTGGGAATGACTGACATAGATGAATAGAATAATATTAATAGGATGTTATGAATATTAGATTACTGATTAGTAAACTAAACCGAAAATTATTATTGAATTGAAAACTTCTTTAGGCGCGCCTAGACAGATATTTCGTGGGCTGTGAATTGGATTCTAGCGTCACGCTCGGGTATGATAAGAAATCTTCGGGTAAACTCGGGACCATGTCTATTGGCCATTTAGAAATGCGTCAGCCAATGGCAAATGCTGAAAGGGCGTGGCCTCGGCACCATGCCATGGCCATCTAGAAATGCATCAGCCAATAGGAAATGCTGACGCATTTCTAGATGGCCATGCCATGATCCCAGGCCACGCCCTCCGGTTACACACGTGTAGTTTCCAAAGTAAGCTATCAAATTCTGAGTTATAAGTTTTCACTTCTATCGGCAGTACCTATGACTGCCAATTTTTTTTTTTTATTAATTACGCAACAGATGGACACGATACGGCGTAGCGTTACGATGGGGCGTAGATACTCGTTACAGTCATTGTAACTGCCGATAGAAGTGAAAACTTATAACTCAGAATTTGATAGCTTACTTTAGAAACTACGCCGGTGTAACCGGAGGGCGGGATAATGAGCATGGCTTAGTGTCTAAATGTTGCATAAGTAATTTCACAACTTTTAATTAAGTTTACTTGTAAGTCAATTGATATTTATTATCAATGTTATTTGTTTTCTTCATATGATAGCCAGGAATTATGACTTACGTCAAGATTTGAAAACACCATTTTAGGGGTCCCACAAGGTAGTATACTTGGGCCCTTGTTGTTCCTAATATATATAAATGACCTACCGTCTATTACTGAATACTTGTGTGTCATGTTTGCCGATGATGCAACGATTTTTATACCGCAAAATGCCAAAATGTCTTCAGATTTTGAAAATGAAATCATTAAAACACTACAAAAAACATCTGATTTCTTAGGTTCTATTCATCTTACATTAAACTCTACTAAAACTAAATATATGCAATTCGGAAGTCGTAAAAAAAATCCACTCAAGTTAAAAATTAAGCATAACAACGTCAACATCAACGAGGTAAATGAGGCAAATTTTTTGGGCGTCACTATCGATCGCCACCTAAACTGGAAAGCTCATCTGAGTAAAATTAGTAGCAAAATCAGTAGTTCATGTTACGCACTATCTATTTTAAGTGGTATTGCATCGAAAACTGTCGCGATAAATGCGTATTATGGGTATGTATACCCTATATTAAGCTATGGGATAATATTTTGGGGAAACTCTGTTGAAGTGCAGTCCATATTTGTACTTCAAAAAAGGTGTCTTCGCAACATATTTCGAATGAAAAATACTGACACTTTACGAGAGGTATTTAGAAGCAATCATTTTTTAACTTTAACCAGTATATACATTTTAGAATTATGCACGTTTGTTCAAAATAACAAACAAATTTATTTCAACGACAAATCGACTCGTTCAGATAATCTACGCACAAAACACAAATATAATTTATGTGTACATCAAATTAACAACACAGTATACGAAAAAAGTGCATTCGCAAGTGCCATTAAGATCTTCAATCACTTACCACTAAACCTGAAAACCATAACGGGTAATGCATTTAAAAACAGTCTTAAAAAATGGTTGATCTCTGAAGCATTTTATGATCTCAAAGAATATTTTAATAACGCAAACATAGTATAAATAGTAAAAATACAGTCACTCTTTGTTCCAAAAGATCGACTAATTTTGAAAAATTAGAATTGTAAATATATTTTTAATGTTGTATGTTGTTGGTATGTTGTTTTCTAATGTTGTAAAGAGTAATGAACATGTTTAATTTTATTTCAATAGTCACGACCAAATATTATATTCAAATTTGTGTCGTAATGTTAATTAAGAGTTTAAAATGTTAGATTAAGTAATTATTGTATTTTCTCAACGGTCCAAAATATTGTATGTTCGTAATGGACAAAACTGTTGGAACTTATAAAAATTGTAACATCATATACCTACTCTGTACACAGTTTATACAATAAAGCATATTCTATTCTATTCTATTCTAAGATAAGGCTGCCATTCGTGGCACTAGGTATGCATAAATCATTTTGGTTGGAAGAAAACGCTGTAAGCAATAAGGCTGTACTAGGTTTAATTCATTTTCTTTATTATGTTCTCCTATACGATACCTGCTGCTACCTGCGACCTGCAGATGGCCATCGGGGTCAGAAATGTGGAGGCTCTGCGCCGGGAGGAGGCGGCTTAAGCAAATGACGATGTGGAGTCGATTACTAGCGGAGTCCCAAACCGGTAGTGATCGGCTCAACTGAACAGTCGAGCACTAGAATTAGGTTTAAAATTTGCCCCCTGTTTTCCTCTTCTTCTCCTAATTCAAGATATAGGTATGTAAACAAAAGAATTGTAATGACAAAGATCACGGACCCCGGAGTATGTGGAATGGCTAAATGAAAAAAAAAAAGATATCTGGCTGCTAAAATAACTTTTAAAACGGTGAAGCAAAAAAATAAGGAAACCGACATGTACCCAGAATATTTCTAGGTCCCACCAACCACCAACCCGCACTGGGCCAGCGTAGTGGATTATGGCCTTGATTCTCTCCTTGCGAGAGAAAGCCCCGAATCCCAGCTGTGAGAACATTTAGTGGGCTGCATATTATCCATCTGCCCCGCTACTCACCAGCCAGGTCTGCACCTCCGTGTAGGGAATATACAGGAGAGCTATGTGACAAGTTTACAGCTGTCCTCAAATACCTACACAAAATTTGCTAGTGGCTCTCGGAATAAAGGACCTCTCACCAGAGCATCATCAATCGCTCAAGGTCGCGCGGTTTTAGCCTACCGCTAGACCGTTCCTCTCAGGGAACAAGTGCCAGTCGGTTGTCGGACGCACGGCTGAACGACAACCCTCCGCGCCAGGCAGCGACGGAGTTACGCGTTAGAGAGCGCAAACGTTTAGTTGAAAATCGCGACAGGTATTGAGCGCTAATGCGAGCTGAATTGAGCTTTGTTGTGTCCCAGCAAGAGTCGCTATTTATATAATTGTTTTCGCTAACTGAGTGTTCTGTACTTGTACTAATATTTATTCTGTGCTCTCACTACCGCCCTAAGATGTTTGACAGTGAGAGGTCCTTGTCTGGAAGGACTGAGCATCTTGTTGTTGAGAGTGCTCGCGGAAGACCCTAATTCATAACAAGCCAAAATACCTACCCCAAATTTTGCTACCAGCTCTCGGAATACTAGTCGTTGTCCTGTCCTATGACGTGAAGGAGCGAGAAAAAGAAGCATCTCGCTCATCCCAATGGATGAGTGGACACCAGGGATGTTATGCAGTTCCGACTCCGATAAGTCGGAACTTCCGATTATTATTACACCTTCGGTTCCGATTTCGGCTCCGAAACTTTGAAAACGGAGGTTTTAAAGTTCATAGTTATATATATATAAATATTTGGGATAATCCCTTATTGTGGTGGAAAGTAAATGGAAATACAAAATTCCAACCCCTTAAATCAATTGCCCGTCAATGTGTATCGTGTCCATGTGTTTAGCAAAATAAAAAAAATATATCATCAATAAAAATGTATCTCCTGCCAACACTTCTGATCCTGGCTATGCCTTCGGTTCCGACTCCGATAAATAAAATTTCAAAACTCCGACTCCGCCTTCGGTTCCGATAAAATTACCTCCGTTACATCCCCGGTGGACACCATCTCGCATTCTAGTCTGTACATATTAATTTAGATCACTATAAGTCATGTGTATTCAATGAAACTGACCTGGAAAGCTTCTGGTGGTATATCCTGGATCATCCCATTACTCAGATAGAGCCTCTCCAACCGACCCGCGGCCATGCTTCCAGCAAATATATCTTTGTCCAGTTTGCTCATCTTGTGCCCGTTGATGGAGAGTATGGTTAAGTTGCTTAGGATCTGTAATCACAATGTTAATAAATAACAAGATATATTTTTGACGTGATAACGTCTTATAATTCGGTGAAGCCGGCTGCACCCCCGCAAAACATGACGTCATGTAACGTTACCGCCGTTACCTCGCCTTATTACTTTTCCCACCATCTAGTGAGTGAAATGTGTATTACGTTCAAGGAGTCTGTCCATGTTTTAGAAAAGCGACGATATGAAGTTAAGAACTTGTGCTAGTACAATGATGTACCCAGAGATGGCGCTTTGAACAGCTTTTCAAAAAGCTTCAGAATGTTTTACCTAGATGGTGCTTAACACAAATACTAGACGTTGTCACGTTAACTATCGTCAGAAAACCGACTTTACAGACAACCATTTTTTTAATTGGCAGTCATAGCGACTGCCGATAGAAGTGAAAACTTGTAACTCAGAATTTGATAGCTCAGTTTGGAAACTACGCGTGTGAAACCGGAGGGCGTTGGCCATGACCATGGCCATCTAGAAACGCGTCAGCATTTCTTAATAGCCAATGGCCATGGTCCCGAGTTTACCCGAAGATTACTTATCATTCGCACGCGTGACGCTAGAATTCAATTCACAGCCCATGAAGGATATGTTTATGGTGCGCCAAAACGAAGTGTTCACTTTAAAAAAAAATCAGTTTAAATCAGGATTTGATATGGATTTGATTAATAGGGAAGCCAGAAGCTCAAGGACGGTGCTGAGTGGAGCGAGTCATGCGAGGCCAAGCGTAGGCCGAGGATGGAGAAGAGACACTCAGGGCTGGCCCGCAGAGCTTCTGGATGGAGTGGTAGCCGAGTCGTATAACTCAGCGCAGACCTTTAAGTTTCAGTCGCGTCGTTTGTCAGTAATATTTTCCATTGTTACGTTTATTCTTAATTAAATAAATAAAAACTTATTAAAGTAAAATAAGTACCTTAAACGCTTCTTTAGGGAATTGTTCGATTTGTGTATTGGTCATGTAGATTTCTTGCAGAGTTTTATTGACGCCAGCAAACGCATATTGGTCTATCGTCTGTATTGGCGTGTCTTCTATACGTAGCACTCTGATTGTTGATCTGTGTAGCATTGGACCGAAGAGGTGTGCTGAAACGTTGGTCGAAATCATTCATGATTATTGTAATCGTATTGTAGTGGAAAGGCTCTTAGTAGAGTCCGCCTGGGGAAGTACCACACCATTCCGCCGCCAAGCAGCGCAAGCATTACTGTGTTCCGGTTTGGAGGGTAGATGTATTCAGAGAAGCTACTGGGGTAAGAAATGAAACTCTTTATATGTCCGGGTGACGAGCGCAGTGCGGTACTAGGTAATGATTTGGACTCTTCATGTTCCAATAGCTGCGTGTCACTGTGTGGGGCCGTTCAAGTATTACGTAAACAGATTTATTGCAATTAATGACCCTCCCCCCTAACCATCAAAAGTAAGCAAAGCTATTACCCCCCCCCCCCCCCCCCGTTTTCAATTCTAGATAATCTGTGGATTGGCATCTGTGTACAAAAATAAATAACTATTGCTGATTTAATCATCATAATATCTTTGTCAGTTTTTGTTTATGAAACAAAAGAAAAAATATGTGTTCGATATTTTTTAATAATCTAAATGACGGAATAATTACTTTCATGCTTAAACCTAAAACACCAAGGGGCCCAGACACCACGTTTAATGTAAAGTAGTTTGTAAGGGTCTGAAATAAGGTTTAAAATCAAACGGAACAGCGCGACAACCGGGCGCCGCTCGGTATACGGTTTTGGTAAAGTATTGGTATTTGTATACTTACAGAACTTTCCCTCCTTCACTACTAACTGTTCCACGGGATACCCCAATCCCGCTATATTCCCGATCCCCACACTCAACACGGCCAGCCCTTGGTTCTCACATCTTATGTACAGTCCTGCATCTGTCCCTTTCTCGCACACGCAAGGGTACAGCAGGCTGCTTTCCGTCTCTTTCGGGCACGGGTAACGAGGTCCGGGGGGAATGTACTCGGAGGTCGCGAGAGGTATCAGTGCGAAGATGATGATGATCATGGTTTTGGGAAGTTGTTGATCTGGAACAAAGAAGCTGGAGTCAAGACTAAGAAGTTAGGGTTAACACTAAGAAGATAAAATCAGGATAAAGTATCTAGGATCAAGACTAAGTATCCTGCAGGCCTAATACGAAGTCCGATAAACGATAATATCGGCTGAGCTTATGGACGTTTCTTACCTCGAAAGACAATCTGTCGGTCGATAAGATCGGCCGTTTCGTTCGATCCGACCCTCATCCGACCTAAGTCTATAACTTCCGACCGAGATGTATCGATCCGAATGTTTTTCGTGGTAGGCTATAATCCGATTCAGCTTATAAGCATCATTAAGTAGCTAGAATCAAGTCTAAGTAGCTAGAGTCCACACTAAGTGGCTAGAATCTAGACTAAGTAGCTAGAATCCAGACTAAGTGGATAGAGTCAAGATTAAGCAGCTAGAGACTTAGTAGATAGAATCAAGACTAAATAGCCAGAGTCCAGACTAAGTGGCTAGAGTTAAAATTATGAAGCTAGAGTCAAGGTTAAGAACCTCAAATCAAGAATAAGAAGCCACAGTCCAGACTAAGAAGCTAAAATCAAGACTTAGTAGCTAGAATCAAAACTAAATACATAGCTACAGTCAAGACTAAGTTCCTAGAGTCAAGATACAAGAGCTAGAGTGATAATAAATAGTTTGTTTTCTCTCCCACAGAAGTTTAACATTCTAAATATCTTAATCAAAGTATAATCTTAGAGTCAAGGCCAAGAAGCCAAAATCAAAACCAAGTAGCTACAGTACTAAGTGGCTAGAGTTAAGATTAAGTAGCTGGAGTCCAAAGTCCTTAGTCTTGCCTAGTTACCATAGCTAATGTCAAGATTAAGCGGCTCAAAGACCCAAAAACTGAAGTTGAGACTTAAAAACTAGAATTAGTACTGAAAAGTAGAAATCAAAACTAAGAAGCAACAGTATGATTAAGTAGCTACAATCAAGATTAAATAGCTCAAGACAATAGAAAATACTCTAAAAATAATTATATTCAGATTATCCAGTTAAGCAGTTTTCGATGCACTGCTGAGGGACCTATCTGAGGGCATGCCCTTTTCAATTAATAAACCAGTGTTTCTAAAAGACAGATTGTCTACGGAATCAATATAAACCAAAGAATGCGTCCAAAGCACTGAGCACCTTGAAATTGGTAATAAACTGTGTCTCTGTGTATCATAAGTGGTTTACAAATATCCATAATACTTGATCCCTAGTATCGCTAGCGGCGAGATTTGCTGTGATTCTACTTATTTTGGTTGTTGATAATGAATAGTGATAGGTAAAAACATCCGGCGTCCACCGCTTCATGCGACCGACTAGAACGGAAAGAGTGAGCTCACTCTTCCCAACGATAACATAATTCCATGGCCTCTGAAGTTTGGGAGGGCACATCTTTGTATTGAGATTATTGGTCTGCGGTAGGTAACACCAATGCAATTTTAAATTTCTTTATAAATGCATCAAATTATAATATTTATAATCATCAAATACTCTATTATATTGTCACTAATATATAAATATCCAGTGTGCATGTTTGTTCCCAGTTCCCATATTCACAAAAGATGGCATTTGTGTGTAATTTGGTCCAATTTGATAGGTAGGATAGTCTTTTATTTTGATTAATGGTCTCAATGATTGATAATTAACAAACTACTAATGTGGATTGGTGTTATTGATCAAGTTTCACAAGTCTCGAATAGATGGCGCCTCAATAGGCTATATATTTAGTAGATTAGTTGGCCAACCTAAGCAAAGTTGGGACAGGCCGCTATTAGAGATATGCATAAGTGTTTTGATTTGATTTTGATTAAACCTGTATATTCCTTAACTTGAAATACACAAGTTACAATAAATACTACCATAAAAAATTTATCGCTGAATAATTCATTTGCAAAATTAAAAAAGAAAATATAAGAAACACCATACATAACACACTACAATAATTAATTTCTCTCTTTACATTTGCTCTCCTTTTTGTCGCCTCCATTGTGCATTTTAGCATGAAGCTATTTAAATTTATTATTCTACTATATTTTAATTTTTGCAATATTTCATCATCAATATTATGATAGTAATTAAATAAAAGTTAGGCACAAATTCTACATAATTATATACATATTCACTTGATAAATAAAAAATGTAACTAACTGATTTTATAATCATTATTTTATATTTTTTTAATATTTAAGCCATTATTTATTTCTCTTCTTAATTTCTAAGTTTTTTACAATAATAAAAAATGTAACTAACTGATTTTATAATCATTATTTTATATTTTTTTTAATGCAGTTATTTATTTCTCTTCTTATTTCTAAGTTTTTTACAGTAGGTAGGTACTTATTTTTTTTTATTTTATTATTAGGTACTTATTTATACAAAAAAAATATATATTTTATAATATCACGGGTTACTCACGAGTGTTATATCACCATAAATTCAATATACGATTTGAACCCATTCAACGGCCACATAATTACTTTATTACTTCCTAGACAGTTGCTATGCCTAAGGCGAAAGTTGACACAAACACTCAAGTAAATAAACATGATGTAAGTGACACACACCATTGAGTAATATTGTAAAGTAATAACAATACTCTACGACAAAAAAACTTTAAATCCTTGAACAAGAATTCTTGTACCAACTCAGTTCCGAATATTAAATAGAGGTCAGAAAACCTGTTTTTTTACACGCAATTCTTTTTGTGTGTTCGATATCGTGATAATTAGTAAAGATGTCCAGTTTTATACATTAATTAATGTTGTTTAGTAACTTTATCGAGTAGTAACTTCCTCGAATAGTTGTGGTAGGACACTTGCATACTTTCACCACAAAAAAATGTACAACAAAGCAATTACCTGCCATTTTTCTTCAATTTGTTTTTGATTACAGCAAATCTTGCAGTGTTAGAGAAACTTTCGACGGTCTTTACATAGTAATTACGCGGTTAAACACGCAATATTTTTCTTAGAAAGACTGCGCAACCTTCCCCACCATGATCAAAGCGGAACTGACCATAGAGAAAAATAAAGTAAATTTTCCCAAAAACAACTCCTTGCTTGACGTTGACAATTTGCTAGAAATGTATTGCTAGTAGACAAATAATGTTATATAGCTATATTTTGGTAGAAATAACCGAGGTTGGCAGTAGCTAACGCCCATCACGATAATTATAGTACCCATATCGCAATCGGATTGATCTCGACACGGAATCAAACATCTCGGTCTTTGTTTTATCCATTTAGAATGACAGAGGCAAGGATTGTTATTCCATGCCCGAATCGCTCAGATTGTGTTGTGAATTATCACCGCGGGTCGTTTCATACATTTAAAAGTATTTTGTCCGGTTTATGTTCAACCATTCATTGCCAAGCAGTGCAAATATGAAGAAAAGAAAAAGAAAAGAAGAAAAATAATATTTATTTACCAAAAAACACATACATTAAAATGGTTAATTATGGCTTCCGCACTAGGCTTGGCCTGTATCGCGGAAGCCGATACGATTGTCCTATATGGATTGAATGCCTCTAAAAATTAAATAATTGCGTGTCCTACCCCAATCATCTGATATTATTCTAATGTTCATGTATAAATACACACATATTAGAAGCTTTGCTTAGTTTAGTTTGGGGTCAGATGGCGTTATGTGTGAATTGTCCACCAGTATTTACTTATTTGTTTATTATAAACATAGGTATATACATTCACACATATCACATATTTATGTCCAATGCACATCCAGTAAACAAAATTTGTTTTAAAATTTTGCATTATAATACATTTCTTTTTTTTTTTGCGGACCAACCTCCACAACAACAATACACACACAAAATACAAACAAATAATGAAGCAACTTATGAGAAAAATCTAATTAAGCCTTCTGTTTCTCCATAATTTAGTGTGGTCAGATATCTAAAAGTAGCCTTTTTGGCCTCAGAGTTAGTTTTATCCTTCAGCTGGCAGTGTTTATCAACTACATTGTATACATGTGTTCTAATGGAATTACCAAAACGTCGTGCAAAACTCGTGTAAACCCGTGGGTATGGAATCGTAAAGATTCTCTTTTTGGCCATTGCATCGTAGTCATCAGTATGAGTAGCGGGTTCTCTTTTGCAACTATTTAACACGAAGAAATATTATGTTATTCCGACAGTAGAAAAAATACCGGTTTATAATTGCAATACAAATGGTCACAGACAGTTTAGAAAAGCGAACGTATTCTCGTTCTTACTTTTTGTTACAAACTACTTGAGAGTATCTCTGGAGTCTGTGTAATCAATATTTAGAATATTTTTGTGTAATCTGTGTCAATTACAAACTCTGTTCTGTGTGGGTGTGTGGTCTGTTTGATTCAAACAGGGGGGCACAATAAGTGACGTCACGACTTGCGGAAATGAGATAGTCTAATTATCTATCACTTGTGAAAAAAAGAGAAAGAGATACTGATTTTCCGTCCTTATCACCGTGGCCGGCTTTTTCTCTGGCTAAATTACAAATCTGACATGGCGTTGCCAAACAAAAGTCTGTTCAAAGCTCAGACTCGGATTTTTTCTGTTTTATTAAATATTGTGTGTATTTAAAGAAGATTCAAAGCTTGTTTGTGAAAGACTGTTAAAAGATTGGTGATATTTGTGTTAAACAATGTGCGTTGTGTAGTTGTTATAAGCTGCAATAGCCTCTGCAAAAGAAAAATCAATGGAATCTCATTTTACACGTAAGTAGATAATATTTGTTATGACGACTTGATAGAAATTCATATTAATGCCTTCTAGATATCTACGTGAATTAAATTTATACAACAACGGCAATATCTAATCCAAAATTTGCAAAATATGTAAAATGTAAACATAACCTAAATAACAAAACAAACAAAAAAGTGTGACCAGTTATTTCTTACAAATTTACCCATGCAATATACAAGTCGGTACATAATTGACAGTTTATTTACTGACCGTTTACTAATAATAGGTACTAGATTTTGTCTGCGGATTCGCATTTGTTAGTTTTTTAAGTGAAAACTTCCTTTGGCGCACTACATACAGATTTTTCGTGAGCCGTGAATTGAACTCAAACATCATGCTTGGGAATGAAATAAATCTTCGGGTGAACTCGGAGCTATGGCCACAAATGCGTAAACATTTTTAGATGGTCATGGCGTGTTACCATGGTTACCATTACCTATACATATCTAGTCTAGATGGCCATGACGCTTCAATTTCTATTTCTACTCCCACTGCCATTCCAACTCTTGTTTTCTGGAGTAGGAATTGCATCAAACTCCCATTAACTTACACTATCTTATCTCGCTAACAAGATAACATGATGCTTTTAGTAGGTATAAACCCTACTCACTACACCTACTTCATACCCACTCACACAAGAGACCTATCAATTGTGTGAGTAGATATGAAGCTCTAAGCTTTCAAAATAAAAGATTATTCATACACATTTTACAGAAATAATTACGCAACTTGAATGTATCACTAGATTTCTGGTAATAATTTGGATTGTTTTATTTATTCAAATTAATTATTATTTCGCAGATGTGCCGTTCCGAAGAAGAGGATAAAATATTGTGTGAATAATAAAGCAATATTTTTCATGAAGTACAGATTATCAAATAAATCAATCATTCTGAATTACTACAACATCTAAATAATAGTAGCCTGTCTACTACAACAAGTTCTACTAACATTGAAATGTTCTATACCTAAGTTCCGAGTTGCCCCGTGCGAAGCCTGGGCGAGCTGCTACTATGTATGATATACAGTATATGACAGGCAAACTATATTCTTATAACGTTGAATGTAAAGTACCATTTGAAATAAATGTTTTATTGCCCTGTTTTTGATTTTTTATTTAAGTACCTCCTATTTTAGTTATGTTATTACATAAAACCTCTTTTTAAAATGTAATTTTAGAATGCACAGAACACGGGGTGAATTCATCAGACTATCGC
Organism: Ectropis crepuscularia; assembly: GCA_963693475.1. Classification (NCBI taxonomy): domain Eukaryota; kingdom Metazoa; phylum Arthropoda; class Insecta; order Lepidoptera; family Geometridae; genus Ectropis; species Ectropis crepuscularia. Next base: position 14,866,821 of record OY856366.1, on the reverse strand, counting down.
TGCACTACCCATATCTAGTGGAATATTTTCTTTATGGCAATACTTTTTGAGTATTGAATTGAAAATTGAATTGAAATTGAATTGTAATTGAAAGAAGGAGAAGCACTTAGTAGTCATGAACTCTATAAATCTTGAGGTTAAAAATCTTTGGATTCAAAGATAGTTTTACCTCAAGATGCATATAGTTCCTGACTACTATAGTGCTTCTCGTTCTTTCAATTTCAATTCAATTTTCAATTCAATACTCAAAAAGTATTGCCATAAAGAAAATATTCCACTAGATATGGGTAGTGCAGTGATAGTCTGATGAATTCACCCCGTGTTCTGTGCATTCTAAAATTACATTTTAAAAAGAGGTCATAATCATAATAATCATAATAATTTATTGCATAATATGGGTGAATACATATATTATTAAGATTTTAGTACAGTTATTTTGGGTCGCCATATTTAGCCTTACGGCATGCAAATGTTAGTAATTTAGTGAACAATAAAATAATGATATTTATGTAATGTAATTTAAGGTAATGTAATTTTAGGTTTTATGTAATGTAACTAAAATAGGAGGTACTTAAATAAATAATCAAAAACAGGGCAATAAAACATTTATTTCAAATGGTACTTTACATTCAACGTTATAAGAATATAGTTTGCCTGTCATATTTATATCATAGTAGCAGCTCGCCCAGGCTTCGCACGGGGCAACTCGGAACTTAGGTATAGAACATTTCAATGTTAGTAGACCTTGTTGTAGTAGACAACTACTATTATTTAGATGTTGCGGTAATTCAGAATGATTGATTTATTTGATAATCTGTACTTCATGAAAAATATTGCTTTATTATTCACACAATATTTTATCCTCTTCTTCGGAACGGCACATCTGCGAAATAATAATTAATTTGAATAAATAAAACAATCCAAATTATTACCAGAAATCTAGTGATACATTCAAGTTGCATAATTATTTCTGTAAAAGTTCAAACAAAAGGGTTAAATCAAAGGTGAAAATGTGTATGAATAATCTTTTATTTTGAAAGCTTAGAGCTTCATATCTACTCACACAATTGATAGGTCTCTTGTGTGAGTGGGTATGAAGTAGGTGTAGTGAGTAGGGTTTATACCTACTAAAAGCTAAAAGCAACATGATGCTTTTAGCTTTTAGTAGGTATAAATGTATATCTTGTCAGCGAGATGAGATAGTGTAAGTTAATGGGAGTTTGATGCAATTCCTACTCCAGAAAACAAGAGTTGGAATGGCAGTGGGAGTAGAAACAGAAATTGAAGCGTCATGGTCATCTAGACTAGATATGTATAGGTAATGGTAACCATGGTAACACGCCATGACCATCTAAAAATATTTACGCATTTGTGGCCATAGCTTCGGAGCTACATCACGCTTGGGAATGAAATAAATCTTCGGGTGAACCGAGTTCACCCAAAGCCAAGCGTGATGTTTGAGTTCAATTCACGGCTCACGAAAAATCTGTATGTAGTGCGCCAAAGGAAGTTTTCACTTAAAAAACTAACAAATGCGAATCCGCAGGCAAAATCCAGTACCTATTATTAGTAAACGGTCAGTAAATAAACTGTCAATTATGTACCGACTTGTATATTTCATGGGTAAATTTGTAAGAAATAACTGGTCACACTTTTTTGTTTGTTTTGTTATTTAGGTTATGTTTACATTTTACATATTTTTCCAATTTTTGATTAGATACTGCCGTTATTGTATAAATTTAATTCACGTAGATATCTAGAAGGCATTAATATGAATTTCTATCAAGTCGTCATAACAAATATTGTCTACTTACGTGTAAAATGAGAGTCCATTGATTTTTCTTTTGCAGAGGCTATTGCAGCTTATAATACTACACAACGCACATTGTTTAACATAAATATCACCAATCTCTTAACAGTCTTTCACAAACAAGCTTTGAATCTTCTTTAAATGCACACAATATTTAATAAAACATAAAAAGTCCGAGTCTGAGCTTTGAACAGACTTTTGTTTGGCAACGCGGTGTCAGATTTGTAATTTAGCCAAAGAAAAAGCCGGCCACGGTGATAAGGACGGAAAATCAGTATCTCTTTCTCTTTTTTTCACAAGTGATAGATAATTAGACTATCTCATTTCCGCAAGTCGTGACGTCACTTATTGTGCCCCCCTGAATCAAACCGAGGGAGCACAATAAGTGACGTCACGACTTGTGGAAATGAAATGTGGAAAAAAATGAAAATTGAATTGAAATTGAATTGTAATTGAAAGAACGAGAAGCACTTGGTAGTCATGAACTCTATAAATCTTGAGGTAAAAAATCTTTGGTTTGATTCTATCTAGAGTATCTCTCACAGACATCTCTCTACTTAGTCTGTGATTCTAATCACAGATTCTAATAGAGTATCTCTCTACTTAGTCTGTGATTCTAATCTGTCATTTTATTTTGCATAGCATGTTATTTTCTAATATTTAATAGTTTTTTTAGATATTTCATAAAGTAGCATTTTCCCACGTATAAAAATGGCACCGAATGGAAAATCAAAAAAAAGCCGAAAAGCAGGAACCACCCCAGATCCATGTGAATTTCAAGTTAAATGTAGATACAAAGACAAAAAATACAATACTCTCGATATTGTTGAACCATTTAAGTTACACGAGCGGAGTTTCAAAGAAATTTGGTGTTTTCCTTGCATAGTTATACGAAGAATATGGAACACATGTCTGACGGCTTGTACGGGAGTTAACCAATTTCTGGTTTGCTTCATGATATTTCACTGGCTCTCATGTAGATGGTCGCGAATGATGAACCCAGACCCTATATTTTGTCCATATTACTTCTTTTTACTTTCTCAGCTCATTTTAATGACTGTTGTATTTGTTGTACTTTGGTTATTTTTAGGAGATGTTCTTGTTTCATACTTTCAAGCTTGGAGCGACGCATTGAATCCAGATAATCTAGATTTTAATAGTAATATTACTAAAACACCGAAAAATAATACCCCTTTGGCTTTTAGAAGATATTGCTTTAAGAAAAGTGAATTATTTCGAGAATCGCTGAGTATTACGGATGGTTCAAGCGGAAGGCATAAGATGGACAGTGTTTTACTAATATTAGACTTAGTGATATATAATTTGTTAAATTAAGTACTTACCCATATTATAACGTGCAAAATCTGTATTATATATTATTTAGAATAAAACGAATGTTGGAATATTCGTCACGTCCATGCTAGGCTGAGCTGAAAACTACTTTTGGCGCACCACAGACAGATTTTTCGTGGGCTATGAATTGAATTCTAGCGTCACGCTCGGGAATGATAAGAAATGTTCGGGTGAACTCGGGACCATGGCCATCGTACATCTAGAAATGCGGCAGCTTTTCCCATTGACAATCTAGAAATACAGCATTTCTAGATGGCCATGGTTATGGCCACATCCTCCGGTTTCACCCACGTGTCCGAAGTGAGCTATCAAATTTTGAGTTTTAAGTCGCTTATATCGGCAGTTCCTATGACTCCCATTCTTTTCTAAACTGGTTTTAATAAGGGATTAACACGGCACTCGATCCAGAACGATGGGAAAAACAATTGAACTGTAATCGAACCGAAATGGAGGGCAACCACCTCATTAGGCTCACTGACGCGAGGCCGTGCTGGAAACCAGTGACGTGTCACCACCTCGAGAGGGCCTGTCCAGGGTGCTCGGCGGCCCTAAACGTCCAACGCCCCAAGCCCTCAAAATAGAGACGGGGTCCAGTTGGTGGGCCTGTGGTCGTGGTCCTGGGATTGGACCTCTACTGACCAGCATCTTAACTAAGATGATCAGCCATGATTACTCCTCCCCAGATCATGCCTTCATCGCGAATGTGATGAAAAACATACATAAAAGCATTCTAGATTACCTAATTTTAAAGCAGTGGCAGAAAGAGCTTCGAAAGGAAACGAACGGTAAAAAGTATTAAAACTACTTAAAAATAACATTCATAAAATTAATTACAAGATAAAAATTACTAGCTTATAACTAGGTGACTACGTTTTTTAACCAATTTAGGTAAACACTTTTTCGCCATCTTACTTGATGTTAAGCGATGATAACTGTAGTCTACAATGGAACATGATTACATAGAAGAAACCGATCCTCTCTCGATCTCTGAAGACGCCAAGATTATAACCATCGGAGGTAACACATTCCACAGCCTAGACCAAGTAGTATATAAATTAATACGTCTTTACGTATTAATTAAGTTTTTTTTTATTTTAGTATTTGGCCTCTTTAGGCCAAACTTGGTGTACAGCCTAAACGATCTTTTCATAAAAGTGGAATCAAACCTCTTCGTTAGAGTCTTTAAAACATCAACCGTAAAACGATGTCACTTTTTCCATCTACAAGTGCTCCTATAGAAAAATATAAGATGGTATTGAGTCACATTGAGTTACATGAGCATATAAACTAAAATTTAAAAATCACACAAACTTGGGGTCAAGCTTCTATTATTGACCCACTACACGCTACACAATACTACACATGTCCCATAGATAAAATTACATCCACTGACAAATGCTATATTAGGTCCTTAAATTTTGTTGTCATCTGTATTTGTTTGTAGTATATTTAACTTTTAGTATATCATATTTAATGCTGGGATTTGAGTCTAAATAATATATGTGTCATGTAAAATAACAAGTATTTCATTCTTTATAGAAATGGGTATGACTGATAAAATTTTGTATAGGTAGAGTGCACCGGTGTGAAACAATCTACTTCTACTCGCCATCTCAAAAGAGTTTTGGAGGGGTTGGGGCTATAAGTAGATGGATCTAAGCCGTTGACGGGCATTCTATTTTGAAATTTAAATGAGACAGATCGAACAGTTGTCAATATTAATTCTTACATTTATTTAATTGGTTTACTTTTACTCCACTGGTACTTAGCTTTTATCCAAAGATATCAAATGTAATGTATTTGCGTAGCAAAAAAAATCGAAATCCATGATTTCGAAGTGAAAACTTCTTTAGGCACGCCTAGACAGATTTTTCGTGGGCTATGAATTTAATTCATTCGTCACGCTCGGGTGTGATATGAAAGCTTCGGGTAAACTCGGGACCATGGCTATTGGCCATCTAGAAATACGTCAGCCAATGGGAAATGCTAAATTTTAGCCCCTTTAGTAGCTAAAAGGGCGTGAACAGGCCATCATGGCATGGCCATCTAGAAACGCATCAGCCAATGGGAAATGCTGACGCATTTCTAGATGGCTATGCCAAGATGGCGAGGCCACGCCCTCCGGTTACACCCGTGTAGTTTCCAAGGTAAGCTATCAAATTCTGAGTTATTAGTTTTCACTTCTATCGGCAGTTCCTACGACTGCCAATTTTATTATCATTGTACTTACTCGTACTCACTAAGATCGACTGATTCGACTAAATGTCTTAGATAAATGAAATAAGTAAGTATACTACGTAAGTAATTATTCAAGTATTCACTCGTTGCATCACTCTTAGAGTACCACTGCTTTATTTGTTGGGGTTATTGAAGTTATTTATAGGTTATTCAGAGGTTACACGCCTGATAGTTATAGTTAACAATACGCTGCCCAATACAGTAAACAGTAACAATAATAACGTAAACACTTCTAAATACTACACTGCAGTTATAACTCGCAGATACAAGACACTAAACTAAACCCTATGCTCCGTAATTTCTCTAGAAACATTGCTTTTCAAACGCAAGCACTGTAACATCTTGCTGTATCTGCAACGTTAAAGTGTGGTTTTAAAAAGCTTATAAACGCAAAACTTACACAGGATCACTTAAGGGGGCGCCTAGGGCCAGAAAACGAAAAAAGGACATTTTCGACGCCGCTCACTGATGTTAAGAAACTAAAAACTATAACAAAAAAAATTGGCAGTCATAGGAACTGCCGAAAAAAGTTTAAACTTATGACTTAGAATTTGATAGCTTACCTTGGAAACTACACGGGTGTAACCGGAGGGTGTGGCCTAGCCATCATGGCATGGCCATCTAGAAATGCGTCAGCGTTTCCCATTGCCTGACGCATTTCTAGATGGTCATGCCATGGTGGACAGGCCACGCCCTTTCAACATTACCTATAGGCTGACGCATTTCTAGATGGCCAATGGGCATGGTACCGAGTTTACCCGAAGATTTCTTATCATACCCGAGCGTGACGGAAGAATTCAATTAACAGCTGTTATCAACTGAGTAAAAGTAAACCAATTAAATAAATGTAAGAGTTCATATTTTATCGACAACTGTTAGATCTTTCTCATGTAAAATTTCATAAAGGAATGAAGGAATGATTTTTAAGGCCAGATAGACATCCCCGGGGGGGCTCGGGCGTCCCCGCAGTCTCCAGGCTAGCTCCCCACTGGTGTATTCGTGTTGTGTGTTGTGACCAATGGTCAGTAGTGTGTGGCCTCGTTCTACTGCCGTTTTCCCACCGATTTCCTCTCCAAAAAACTATGAACAAAGTCAAAAAAAGAAACAAGGTTAAAGAGCGGCTGCACGCCTTGTCAGTCAAAGTGCACCTCACTAATATTCGAGGTCTGCACTCAAATCTCACTGCAGTCCACCATCACCTCGAGACTGAGCAGCCGACACTCTTGTTTCTTACGGAGACGCAGATAGGTTGTCCGTCGGACGTGGCGTACCTAACGTATCCAGGCTATACGCTGGAGCACAAATTCCGGCCTCGTGCTGGAGTATGCCTGTACGCCCGTGACGACATCTGCTGTCGGCGTCTCCGTAACCTTGAGGACACTAGATTTTCTGTTCTTTGGGCACTAATGGACACAGGCATAGACAAAATTATCTACGCCTGTGTGTATCGGTCGCACAGCGGAGATCTGGAGACGACTAGTCTCACGGAGTATTTAAGTGAGGCGGCGGACGCGGCTCAACAGAAGTACCCTTCGGCCCAATTAGTGTTACTGGGGGATTTCAACGGCCATCATAAGGAATGGCTGTACCCATACCGGGACACTGATCACGCTGGGCAGGAAACGAGAAAGCTAGCTTTATCGTTAGACCTAACCCAGCTGGTCCAAGAGGCCACAAGAGTACCCGACGTTGAGTCGCATACACCTTATTGCTTAGACCTTCTGCTGACAACTGATCCAGACCGTTATTCGGTGGCGGTATCGTCGCCGTTAGGCAGCTCCGACCACTGTCTGGTGAAATCTGTATCTGTCTACCATCCGCCTGATCCCAGCCCTAGAGGCAACCGGCGGTTGTGGCGATACAAGTCAGCAGATTGGGATGAGATGCGCTCTTTCTTTGCGTCTTACCCATGGCAGTCATTGTGCTTCGCTTCTGGTGATCCCTCAGTCTGCGCGGATGCTGTGACTAATGCAATACGAACGGCTATGGAATATTTCATTCCATACTCCGACATCTCATTATCCAGCAAAGCTCGCCCTTGGTTTGGTCCTCAATGTAAAAGTGCTGAAGCATTTAAACATGAGGCCTACCTAGCCTGGGTTGATGCTCGACAGCGTAAGGCAAGGGACATACACCAGAAGAAGAAGGCGTTCAACAAGGCTGCTAAGGCATGCAAAAAGGTTCTTCAGAGGGCTCGGTTTGACCACATTAGTCGAATAGGGAACAAACTAGCTTCGTACCCAGCGGGCAGCAAAGCGTTTTGGTCCCTAGCTAAATCGGTCGAATCGAACTTCTGCCGCTCCTCACTACCTCCAATGCTGAAACCTGATGGGACACTGGCTCACACTGCAACGGAGAAAGCAAACTTGTTTGCAACTCAGTTTGCGGAATCTTCGCGTCTAGATGCTGGTAGCGCGACACCTCCTACTCAACCTGGCTGTTCGACTTTTATGTCAGAGATACGCATTCGCCAAAAGGAGGTTCGCAAAGTGCTACGCAATCTGGACGTGAATAAAGCCAGTGGCCCAGATGGTATTCCTGCTCTAGTATTGAAGGCTTGTGCGCCTGAGTTGTCACCGATATTGACACGCCTATTTAGACTCTCTCTCCAAACTGGGCTAGTACCGAAGTCTTGGAAGCTTGCCAATGTGCAACCTGTGCCCAAAAAAGGTAGTCGTGCTGACCCTGTCAACTACAGGCCCATCTCAGTCACGTCCATACTCTGCAAGACTATGGAACGTGTCTTAAACCACAGGCTCCTGACGTACCTAGAATCGAACGACCTCCTCAGTGACCAGCAATACGGGTTTCGCCGAAACCGGTCCACCGGGGATATTCTAGCGTACGTCACTCACATCTGGAGTGAAGCTATTGAGAAACACGGGGAAGCACTTGCAGTCTCCCTGGATATCTCGAAGGCTTTCGACAGGGTTTGGCATGATGGCCTTATAAGCAAGCTTTCTAGTTATGGTTTGTCTTCTGGGTTCATTGCTTGGATATCGGACTTCTTGAGGGATCGATCCATACGAGTCGTCATTGATGGCTGCTCGTCGGATCAAATGGGTATCAATGCCGGAGTCCCACAAGGGTCGGTACTCTCTGCGACGCTCTTCCTGCTACATATCAACGATCTGTTGAAGCCCGGTATCTATGGGTACGCAGATGATAGCACCGTTGTAGAGAGTTACATATCTAGCGCGAGAGCCACTGGGCAGCAAACTCAGGTACTGAGAGAGAGTCTGATCGAGCGTTTGGGCTTGACCCTTGATGCGGTGTCCAAATGGGGCGATGCCAATCTGGTCAAGTTCAACGAGAGTAAGACGCAGGCGTGTCTGTTCTCCGCTAAAAGGAGTCCTTTCCAACTGACTCCAACTTTTAGAGGTGTATCCGTGCCGGTCTCTGACCGTCTTGAACTTTTGGGCGTTTCTTTGACCTCTACGCTCAACTTTGGCTCGTTTATCGAGTCCAAGGCTAAACTTGCTGCCAAAAAACTTGGTGTCCTCTCAAAGGTGCGAAGGTACTTCAAGTCTGAACAGTTGCTTACACTATATCAAGCACAGATTCGCTCCTGTATGGAGTACTGTTCGCACCTTTGGGATGGATCGGCTAAGTATCAGCTGGAGGCTCTGGAATCGATCGAGAGACGTGCCAAAAGGCTCATAGGCAACGACACTCTTGTGCGAAAAAGACTTCAAAGTCTTGAACATCGCCGAAAAATTGCTAGCCTATCGGTTTTTTATCGGATACACTTCGGAGAGTGTGCTACTGATTTGCATGATCTGATACCACCTTGTCCTTTTTTCTATCGGAATGCTCGTAGCTCGAAAAAGCGACATCGTTTCATGGTTGATGTTCCAAAGACACGAACGAAGAGATTCGACTCTACTTTTGTGATAAGAACGTCTAAGCTGTGGAATACGTTGCCTGAGTGGGTTTTCCCCGATGGTTACAATCTTTGTGTCTTCAAATCGAGAGTGAATCGGTTTTATCTAGGTAAACACGCTCCATCGTAGACCGTATCGTCGCTTAACATCAGGCGAGATGGCGGTCAAGTGTAAACCTATAGAAGTTAAAAAAAAAAAAAAAATGCTCTTCAACGGCTTAGCTCCATTTACTTATAGCGCCAACCCCTCTAAAACACTTTTGAGATGGCGGGTAGAAATGAATGGTATCCCACCGGCGCCCTCTACACTAAATTTTATCTGTCATACCCATTCCTTTAAATAATCAGATACTTGTTCTTTTATATGATATATGACACATATTGAGACTCAAACCCAAGTATTAAAAATAATACTATATGTAGTCTATAGCCGCTTGCTTCACCCCGCGCCGCGGTGTTTTTGCCGTCGACGAACCTGCGCGTCAACGTTTTTTTCTCGCATGGCGCGCGGCTGACGGCCATGCACTTGAACGATATTTATGACTTAAATATGGAACAAAGACCCCACTTGTTATGTGTTTTCTTAGAATAGTTGAATAGACGCTTCAAATGGTAGTTAATATACTAACATTTGTGACTCTTGTATGGGTATAAATCAGTGTAGAACCGCTTATTTTGAAAAAAAATGGACTTTGAACTATACATTTTTTTATTTAAAAAAGTAAAGGGATTATGTACGTTTTTACAAGTTAGATTTAATAATAGACTAAATCTATAGTGCTCGCAGTATAAGTCTGCGCGCGACTGGTGGCGTACTTAATGTTGCCAGGTCAAGCTAATAGGTTCCCTTACCGTTCATTGGGAACGTACAACTTCATAAAACAGGTACGGGAAGGGATTTTTCAGGGAAGCAATTTAAGTAACTACACGACAACTGAGACTCAAGAACAAATGTCTCGAAGTAATGAACGCCTTTGCAGTGCTGGTTTGGTTCAGTATGACCAAGTATCATTGGTAATTGGTACAGGCTGTCTGAGTCTCTTACCACCAGGAAAACTTTATTATAGTTTATTACATTATAAAAAATCTGTCATTTTCAACCTACACCTACATCGAAATAACAAGAATTTAATTTAAACTTGTAAATCTTTTATTGAGACCATAAATAACACTATTTGAAAATTTGGCGCATAAACGTTCTTTTAATGAGTCATTGGCTTCCATAGAATCATCTTCTTTTTTCAATAGGGTTAAAATCACGATGAATCACGGCGGTAACCGCAAAAGTTCCTGTCCATGTTCCTTTAATAGTTATTCTACTTGGTATTGTGGGTCTTCCTTGTGCCTCTTTATTCGAGTAACTGCGGATTTGTCCAACAATCGTCGAAATCTATTTCATTTTTCTTAAGCCACTTTTGGCTTTCATCTTTTATATTGCCCATTGTAGCCGCTTTATTTATCTGAGTGCAGTGGAATAATGCGTTATCCATTACCACGTGACAGTACGTTCTGAAACGCCTACAATAAAAATACAGTAATTATACAGAGTTAAGGACCAAAGAGCATCCAAGCTAAGGTTGAAAAAAAAATTAAGTAAAATTTCTTTTGGCGCACCGCTGTTAGGTGAAATCGTTAGGTTAGGTCGATTTCGACTCGGCGGTTCCATGTTCACCCGGAACATGGAACCGCCGAGTGTACCCGAGCGAGAAAGATACAATCAGCTGATCTTCACTGCTGTGTCACTGTGTTTTCTATTTTGATTTGTATATTATGAAAAAAAAACATTTATAACTAGTTTCTCACATTCGGTCTTAAGCACACACATTTTTTCCCACGGGTAAATTGGCGATAAAACAATCAACCCCAAAGCCGCACCTCAACCTAAAGCCTCAGCTTTAAAATATGCCGATAATAGGTGGAGATTTGATTGCTATGGTATCCCTACATGTTAGTTGTCAAATAGCTCTGCGTTTGGAAAACTGCACTTTGGGCCCGTTATTGTATCGTTCTTCTTCACAACTACGATTGATTTTCAAGAACCAGCCACGGCCAGCACTTTTAATCACTTTCGGCATAATAAAAGCTATTAATTATTTTGGAAATTAATAAATACACCAAACGTAAACAAACTTTTGTCAACTGACGTAAATAAGAAGTTGACGGCCTGTCAATTAGTTCCATATTTTGCTACGCGCAGAGTTATATTGCGAGCACTATACACTATAATGACAACATTCCTCACCATACAAGTGTTTAATTTTTTTTTTAAACGCACATTTGAAAACCACCAAATGAAGTTTTGCTACGCGAGTTTTTCTGTTTCTACTTAAAAATTATTTTCTGTGCAATCATAACATGCACAATCAAAATATTAGTATTTTCGTAAAACTTGTTTCATCCTTTAAGCTTTAAGGTAATAATTGAGATGATATTGAATTAACCAATACAATAAAATATGGGAAAGAGTCACAAGAGTACCACATTCTCAACATTTGACTTTACGGTTCTTAAAACCCTTTGTACAGCAAACTTTATCATTTGGACAACTTAAAATATTTTGTAACCAACCTCGTTTACAAGTTTTCGAAGTTACATTTCTGCACAACACCAGTCTTATATGATTTTATTTACGTAAAAACCTGTTTTTCGACAGCCGACCAACACAAGCGCAAACAAGATTGACTGACTGAAAAGTTTATTTTTTTCTTATAATATCCATAGAGTCTAAAATGTTCTCGCTGCTTAAATTGAAGTGCCTTTCAACCCGAGTGAGATAGCATTCATTCTATAAGCATTCTTTCCTTAGTAAAAGCAGGATAGAGAATTTTACTGAGTCTGGCGCGAAAAAATAATGCGGACACTACAGTGTCCGCGTTGCTTTTGAGCAACTATAGAAAACGGACACTACACTGTCCGCGGTGAAGCAACCGGATAGTGAAATATACTACAAACAAATACAGGTGACAGCCACAGCCCACAAAAATCTGTCTAGGCGCGCCTAAAGAAGTTTTCACTTCAAAAAATATTGACGTGTGGGTACCATCAAGAAGAAGCACAATAACCGAATAGAATTTTAAAAATAGATCAAAGGGTAGCGATTCTGAAACCATTCGGTTGCATCCGACACGGAATCTCATCTCTCGGTCTTTGTCTTATCTAGCATGACAAAGACCGAGAGATGAGATTCCGTGTCGGATGCAACCGAATGGTTTCAGAATCGCTACCCAGGTCTCATGCTGCTAAGTTCTTATTTCAATAGCTTGTTGTTCTGTATCATAGCAGCTCAGTGATACTGACCGTGCTCGCAGTTTCACCCCACAGAATTAAAGCAGTGAACTTGATAAACTCTATGAAATAGGTGTTGTTAATTTGCTACTCTGGTACCTACAGACTAAAGTGAACATTGAGCAAAAGTTGTTCAAGAGCGCTCTATGTAATACAAAACAAACAAACAATATTAGTGATGTGTGTACTGTTGAAATGCGCTATATTTTACCTGGTATGTACTAGGTACCTACGGGGATTTTGATTAAAGATTCCTGTATTTAATTTGCAACTACACAGTGCTCGGGTATTTTTTATTCAGATAAGGGAGGATAGACGAATAATGATATTAAACTGTGTAATATGAAAATATTGTAGTAACAAAGATCTAAAACTCCTTGAATATTGTTCGAAGTCAAAAATCATGATGATTGATTAATCCAGAGACTGTATACTAGATTGGGCAATTACTTCGGGTTGGGAGTGATCATCAAAGGCTTAGTGACTGTAAACATATTTATCCTGTATTCCTGTTGAACTCATCGATATATATTTATATTAAATATAGAGTGACCAGAGGACATGTGCCTGATGGTAAGCAACATGCCTGCCAGCCTGTCACATAACAACACAGTGACACGCAGCTATTGGAACATGAAGAATCGAAATCATTACCTAGCACTGCACTGCGCTTGTCACCCAGAGATCCAAGTTGTTATATTATATTTCTCAGCCCTGTCTTATTGTATCTTGTCGCCTATGTGTCCGTCCATCCATTTTAGTTTGTTGTTACATTTTCTCCTATGCAATAGCATAGTAGCATAGTAGAATTTGTGGTGTTTGGAATGGTATACTTCATTCTGACAGCTTTTACAAACTTCAGGTTTTTTCTCGTATCAGTCAACACCGAAAATGGCGAGAAGTGTGTCATGCTGATTTCAAATCGGAATTATTTTAATAGTTGGATATTCCATAGTTTCTACAAATCCGATAAATAAATAATTACAACAAGAAAACAGCAAAATAGTCACAGTTTCGTCGTTACGACTTTCGTGAACCGCTGGTGAGTACAAATTCTAAACTAAAGTTGTTAAAAAAGTGAAAACACTCGACTGAGAAGATTAAATTTATTCATTATATTTGAATAATAATACGAGATCTCCGCTTTGATAGCATTGAAGTTATTTCTGTGCTTTATTTAATGCTATTTTAACTTGAACGTATGCTCAACTCTCTGTAGAGTTATAAAAAGTCTGGTCACGAATTGTAATAATATACCTACACCTATCTTACGTTCGTGTCTTCCTTACGTGATGATGTGAACTACCTAATGAATTAAAATTACCCAAACTCTGGATACAGTATTATGGAAGTGTAAAGCGCTATTTTTATTTGGTTAATAGACATTATTTTTATCGTTCTGTTGATGTACTAATGACCTCTTTTCCTAACTTTCTAATTCACAGCTTATCTGACTTCATTCGTAGCTTCCTCGACGGTTTCTCTCTCAGTACTTGTTATCTATACTAATATTAGCCTGCTGACCCAATATTGGTCTATGTAGCCAACAAATAAAGTATTTTTAACTTACACTAATATTTTCAATGGTAGCTTGTTAAACCAACATCCTTATAGTTCCCACATACTGTTTGAGTTGTCTGCCATACGTAGATATCAAAGACTATTTATATTTTATGCTGTAAATGTAATTTTCTTAAACATTTTTCTAATACTTCGCAGAAGGTTCCACCATTAAACAAAAATAAGACAAACTTAAATATCTAATAATAGAAACAACCATAAATAGTATTGTTTACAATATACTTTTTTTTATGGTGTCCCAACTATCCCTTACTGTCAAAAAATTAACTGTTATTCTAAACATACCTAGCAAAAAGTAAATAACACTGAAACTAAGGTTACACAAAAAAATTACACTTATTGTTTATTTTACCAATTTATTTCACACAGAATCATATTGGCTTCCGTGATACAGGCCTAGCCTAGTGAGGAAGCTACAATTAATTATGTTATTAAATGTAGATAGTAGATTTTCTTTAAATTGACACAGGGGACACTGCAGGGCTCTGCTAGTTATCATAGTAAATACACAAATATCACAAATACCGCAATATTGTAGAGAGTAATATCACACACATATATACATAGTGACACTCAAGGGACTGTGCATATTATGAAGTTATAGAGAGTGGTTGTTAACCCTATACTTGGCAAAGAATTTTTTTCCTAAAATATTCATAAATTATTGTTTTTCTGTGTTTTTAGGTATGTTTAAATTACAGAAAAAATACAAAAAAAAAAAATTAGTTTTTAATTTAGGATTTATTGAATGTATCAAATATGGTACATTGCCAGACTCTTAACGATCTACCTTAGAAAATTTATGTATCATATATACGTAATAAAAATTGGTGCGGGGTCAAAGGACTAACATCAATACATTGTGGATCGTTGTTGATGCATTTGGTGTTAAAATTGATGGAAACTGCCTGCATTGACGGCGATAATTGTTGATTTGGCGTCAAAAATGTTACCGCAGCCCTTTGGCTGGAATCATTTTCGTCGTCTGGCAAAAGATGTAAATTTTCCATGAAGATGAAATGAAGAAGGTAAGATGGTGAGGAACCGTCGTCCAAATATGCTGGGCGAAAACAGTACTGAAGCTCATTCTTACATGAATTTCTTTCGTCCAAATCAGATTTGCCCCTGATTTGAAAAAAGACGCTAAGATTTTTTGAGCTCTGTCTTGTTGTTGTTAGTTAAACTAATTTAGCACAGACCTGTTATAGAAAAATAAATTAAAAAAGTGTTTTTAGAAACTCAAAAATGTAAAATTTTAAAAATAATATTACACTTCAGAACGTTAGCTATCCGGCAACGTGTCATATTTGATACATTCGAAAAAAACATCGTATAACATATATTTACTACACTTTTTTTAATTCGAAAACAGATTCTTTGACTAATTGGTATTGTATTCTATGTAAAACAAACTGTAAATGTAGTAAATTAGATCAAAATATAATAAAAATAATATATTCTTATTTTGCGTTGCGCAGACGTTTTCAATCGGTCTGCTATTTTGCATCAAATTATTATTTTAATGTTATCAATAACACAAAAATAATTTTTGGTGTAATAAGTACAATATTTCTGATCATTCTATATCATTAAAAAACCTAAAGTATGTTTTGGGACTTTTCAATATTTTTCGAAAGTTCTATGTATCAAATTGTACACCATGTCAAGAATAGGGTATGGAAAAAAGAGAAAAACAAAAAGTTATAAAAACAAGTCTTATTTGAACGCTTTTGCATATAATCTGTTATTTTCGTAGAGAATCTTATCACAAAAGTAGAGTCAATCCTCTTCATTCCAGTCTTTGGAACATCAACCATGAAACGATGTCGCCTTTTTTTAACTATGAGAAGTCTGATAGAAAATAGGTCAATGTGATATTAAATCATGCAGATCAGTTGTTGCAACTTATCTCGAAATGTATCTGGTAAACCCCCATCCAGCAACACCTAGACACAGTACAAATATTTGTATTTGTCACATAAATATTTGCACCGGATGGGAATCGAACCCACAGCCCTCGGCTTCACATGCAAACTTACTACCAACTAAGCGACAAGGCCAGTCCATTGAATTTGTAATTGGTGTGGGTTTGAATTGCCATTGTGATGAAAGTCATTACCATTAACCCTCTTATAAAGTTACGGCTACCGAATATCAGACGTTTGATCATCAAACTCAAGACTACATGAAGCCAACCGATCATCTGTAGCAAGACCTGCTCTACTAAATAAACTTTAAAGGATTATATCACTAGACACTGGTGAAGTTACGGTAGCATTGCGGAATGGAAGCCATAACAAAAAGTTGAGTTGAAAGTTACGGCTGGTCTAGTCGAGAGAACGGCGTCGGACGATCCGGGGACCCCGGATTCAAACCCCACACGCACCACTGTCTTTGGGAAGTCATGTGCGTAATGCCGCTAACTTAAAATGGTGAAGGAAAACATAGTGAAGAAACCGACATGTACTTATAATTTTTCGATATCGTGTGTCATCCACCAATCCGCACTGGGCCAGCGTGGTGGATTATGGCTTTGACTCTCTCCTTCCGAGAGAAGGCCCCGAGTCCCAGCAGTGGGAACATTTAGTGGGCTGTTGATGATAATGATAAAGCAGCTAGACATATTGGTAATCAATTTTAGCAAGTTGTCTTGTAAATCATAATTGCAATTTATAAGTTGTAAAGATTTATTGTCTTAAGTCTTAAATAAACATCAAATGGATGAAAACAAGATACATATGACTTGGAACCAGGGTTGGCATGATTAAAACAAGTTGTTTTAAAACACATGTTTAAATCAGTGTTTAAAACAGTTTGAATTTAAACAGTGTTTTTAATCACATGTTTAAAAACAAAGATTAAAACAAGTAGTATTAAACAGTGTTTAAAACATAAAGAAAAAACAATGTTTAAAACTACTTTTTGAATGAAAATAAGTTAATATTTAGGGCTCGAAATAGATTGACATAAAACCAGTTGAGTCTATGCTATTTATTTTATTTTTTTGTACCTACTCACAAAAGGAATTATGAGTTTTTGAAAAAAAAATTACAAAGAAAGACACTTCAATGTATACCTCTAGAATTAATAGGTAATTCCCCGTTGGTCCTGCTAGGAAAGTCCCTAATGTCGACCGTCGAAAGAAAGTAATTCAATGGACTAGTAGGGTATTTCCCGTATTAAAATAGAAATATTGGAGTTTCCCCATTGAACTCTTAAAAACGGTATTTATAACAATGTGTTTCCCCTGTTAAAATGAACGTTAGTTAGAAGACACAGGTGAATCTAAACCGTTTAGGACAGATTAGATATAGGTATGCTCGCAACATAAAACAACTGTGTAACATGTAACCAGACTCCATCTTTGCTTAACATCAAATAGTATGTAAGTATTATTGAAATAATCTACTTCCCCCCCGTAACTTCTAAAATAAGAGAAAGACATAATTAAAATAAATTATGATGTACCATGCAAACTTCCATCGAAAATTGGTTTGAACAAGATCTAATAAGCAGTTTTTAGGGTTCCGTAAAACGTAAAAACGGAACCCTTATAGATTCGTCATGTCTGTCTGTCTGTCTGTCTGTCTGTCCATCCGTATGTCACAGCCACTTTTTGCCGAAACTATGAGAACTACACTGTTGAAACTTGGTAAGTAGATGTATTCTGTGAACCGCATTAAGATTTGAATAAAAAAAATTAAAAAAAAGAAAAATTAGGGTTGCCCCCCATACTGAGAACTGAAACTCAAAATTTTTTTTTTCATCAAACCTACACGTGTGGGTTATCTATCGATAGGTCTTCAAAAATGATGTTGAGGTTTCTAAAATCATTTTCGTCTACACTGAATAACTTGTGCGAGAGACACTTCCAAAGTGGTAAAATGTGTGCCCCCCCCCCTCTAACTTCTAAAGTAAGAGAATGAAAAATCTAAAAAAAATATATGATGTACATTACCATGTAAACTACCAACGAAAATTAGTTTGAAGTCGATCTGATGAGTAGTTTTTTTTAGTACGTCATAAATACACTATTATTGAAACTTCCAATCGATCGATCAAAGTTACAACAAACTACAAGAACTATGTGTACTATGTATATTATGATACTTGCTGTAACGGAACCCTTCCTGGGCGAGCCCAACTCGCACTTGGCCACTTTATTTTTGTAATCGTCACAAATACAGTATTTTTATGTTATGCTACTTGCTGCTATGGGACCCTTCATGGGCGAGTCCAACTCACACTTGGCCACTTTTATTTGTTCATATATCCAAAACCGCCACACCGGTTTCAACAAAATATACCTATAATATGGGACCACCTCTGAACTATGATCTACCAAAGAAAAACATCCATCAAAATCGATTCACAATAATTCACAATAATCATGAAAAAAACATACAAAAAAAAACATTGGCAGCCATAGAAACTGCCGTTAAAAGTAAAAACTCAGAATTTGATAGCTTATTTTGGAAACTACACGGGTGTAACTGGAGGGCGTGGCCTGGCCATCATGGCATTGCCATCTAGAAATGCGCGAGCCAATGAGCAATGCTGACGCATTTCTAGATGGCCATGCCATGATGGCCAGGCCACGCCCTCTGGTTACACCCGTGTAGTTTCCAAAATAAGCTATCTAGCTATCAGTATTTTTTCCCATTGGCTGAAGCATTTCTAGATGGCTAATGTCCACGGTCCCGAGTTTGCTCGGAGATTTCTTATCATACCCGAGCGTGACGCTAGAATTCAATTCACAGCCCACGAAAAATCTGCCTTTTCACTTAAAAAAAACGAATTGTTAACCCTTAGCTGGTTTCGCCAAAAAAGGCAACATAATTGGTGTCGGGGGTCAAAACTGACCCCGATAAAAATTAAGTCATATAAAAAACGCATTCAATTTTTTTTATTTACTGTTTTATCTAAGAGATAAAAAACTCATAATCTAACCATTTTTATAATCTGTGGCGCATTTTAATCACGTATTACATATTTTATTATCTAATAAGCTAATATCCTTTTTCACGCATATATTTCTTAGACTCAACTTTAGGTATTCATATTTTTATGAATTAAATTATTATGAATTTGAAATATTTGCACTGGGTGGGAATCGAACCCACGACCCTCGGCTTCGCAGGTAGAGCTGCTACCCACTAAGCCACGAGGCTAGTCAACAGTATATGAGTGATTATATGTTACTAGTATTTATATTAAAAAAGTTGCATGTTAATGCGGTTTGCAGAATACATCTATAGATAGCGCGCGAGTTGAATGCAGTCGGGGTCTGAGGTAAAGAGCGGGAGCATCTCCCCCCGCTATCCGCACGCCCCACCTCACGCGCCTGCAGTGTATAGTGCTGTCACTGTCGCGGTCACAGCACTCCGCATTCCCAAGCTCTGCATTCAACTCGCGCGATATCTATACTTACCACGTTTCCATAGTACAGTTCTTATAGTTTCAGAGAAAAGTGGCTGGTGATTTTTTCATGACTAACGCATCAGTTACGTAATCTTTATACCTTTAAACGAGCAATTCTTGTATATATAATTGGCGGCAGATAAATATATCGAATCAGAATCTCGGAAACGGCTCGAACGATTTTCATGAAATTATGTTGCAGGGGGTTTCGGGGACGATAAATCGACCTAGCTAGATTGTATATTTAAAAAATGACATTTTATGTGCTTTTTGAGGCAATGAAAAACTCCTATAATATCATTTGATATACGATAGCAAATTTCGCCAGACTAGCCATCGGCTGAATGGCTCAAGCGGTAGAGGGCCGCCCTCGGTGGCGGGAGATCCCGGTTCGAATCCTGATGGTTACTCGCTCGGTTTTTCTTTGTTTTTTCTTAATGTAATATTTTAAAAAGTTGTATACTATGTACTTAGTGATATTTCATCAGAACGTAATTTGTATCTGCCTAAATATAATAAAAAAACCGAGCAAAGCTCGATCAACCCGGTACTATCTTACTCTCCTGAATTCCTAGCTGGATATATACAAAATTACACAACCGCAAGTTTCTACTCCTATTACTATAATGAAAGAGCAACCGTCCATTTTTACGAGGCCATAAGGCGAAAATGATACGGACATAATATAAATTTTTGAATAAAAGTTTTTTTTTTAAATAATCAATATTAGAAGTTGTATTTTGTATCGTAATAAACCACTTGTTTGCATATTTACTTGTAATTACGAATGTAACACATGATTTTGTTTACAAAGATCGGTCAAGAAATTTCACAACATTTCTTGATCGGTGTTTGTCACAGAAATCTAAATAATAAGGTTATAGAAATGCCATAGCTTTCAAATTACTTGCAAATCGCACGTCGCCACATTTCCCCTACCCCCGTGGTCACAAATACATGCGCGTACTATTCGAATACATATCCACTCACACGAGAATAGTTGCGCATTAATAATCACGGTTCGTGATTGCATCACACATATCCAAAACGCTTATCAGTGAACCTACTAATACATTGAAAAATAAACAATTTTTCACATATACACTATTGCTTGACAAATTTTAAAATATATTATCGATATATCAAAGAACAATCTAATTTTAATTTTCGATAACGTTTTTTTTTTTCATAAATTATTAATTTCATTATATTACACTGCAACAAAGTCAATATGCCTGTAAAATAAGTGAGTCACGCGGGTTATACTAATATTGTTTCGAGAACTGAACTATGTAATTCTGCCACCACATGGACTTTGGTATTAGTCAAGAACAAAGGTTGATGTTGTATCATGATAAAATCGCTAAATCTCTGCAATACATTTTGTCCTTAAAATTTCGCCCAAACCCAATAGTGATAACATTACAAAGTCGTTGCAAAAAGATAGTACTGTGTTTGACACCATCTCGGTTTTGGGTGAAAAAAATATTGGGTTTAGAATTACAAAGTTTCAGAAAAAATAACTCCACGTGGCTTAACTAGTAGTCTGATGGTAAAATTATAGCAAAATTAACACTTTATAAACATAATATACCAGTATTAATTATTAATAACATACGTATCCACAAGGTATCCTTAGTATATATTATATTATCTTATTTTATGCACGTATTATACATGTAAACCTTCCTCTTGAAATATTTTATCTATTAAAAACCCGCATCAAAATCGGTTTGGTGGTTTTAAAGATCTAAGCATATACACATATGGACGGACAGACGTGAGAAGTAACTTTGTTTTACTATGTAGTGATATAAGGATCTCGATGCAAAATAAAATGATAAATTTGAACATTACATATTTTGTTAATAATTTATGAATAAGAAAGTAATATTTACCGCATTTACTATTTTTTTTATCGATATATTAACAATTTCATTGATATATTTGGCTAAGGAAATTGCACCGTCACAGCGCTAACTCATGACTGCTACCTGCGGCCGTACCACGGAAGATTTGATGATGTGACAATATCCTCAATTTTACATTGCATTGCTGTTTATGCTTGTAGAGTCTAGATGTTAGTTAACTTCAGCGACCACGGTGTGCAAAATGATGATAAAACCCATAATTTATCACAGTGAATAATTGGACACCGTTTACTTTACCAAAAAAACAGCATTAGGTTAAAAAAAAATTTTTTTTTAAATAAATAACCTAATATTATTGGTGAAATGTAATCCCCTTAATGGTGTAATTGCAAGTTGTGGAAGAAACTTCCACAATTGGTTAAACTGCAAAACACCATTTAAAGCTGATTCACGTCTGCCGGTTCGAAGAAGACTAAACTACAACTCGGGCACTGGTGGTCTAAAAGTCACCTGTGCGGCTTTAAAAGTCACCTGTGCGGCTTTAAAAGTCACGCGGCTATGCGACTTCTATTACCTTATTATTTAGATTTCTGTGGTGTTTGTAGTGACTTCTAGTAACTTTTTGATATATGATTTTTTACAAATCTAGTGACATTATAATGGTGTCTATTTGTTTCCCTAAGCGTCAGCACTGGACGGACGCTTGCTTTTTATGTTACAAAATGGCAGCTGCAACGGTGAATTTTATAAAAATTATTGAACAATATCCGTGTTTATACAATAATAAACTGCCGGAATACTCCAGAAAAGATTACACGGACAGAGCTTGGAGTGAAGTGGCACAAAAAACAAACACGACTGGTAAGTAATGATATTTTATTTATTTATTCAATCGCACAGTAATTCCACTGCCTACTGAGTGCACAATCAGGTTTCAAAAAATAATTTGATAAATTAATGCGTAAACCATTTGTCATTTAACAAAAGTCATATTAAGAGTGCGCCTAATGCCAGGGAAAAATCAGTTTTCACCCGCGCGACGCGTTTCTTAATGCGATATACATAAAGTCGAGAATAGCATGACACAGTTTGGAGGAAAAATCAATATTAAATCAGGAGTCCATTTTTGACCAAGTTTTATTAAATTACTCAATAATTAAACATAAATTTAAAAAAGTGTTCGGTTACTTTACTAGAACGTACATTTAGGAGTTTTATTACCAAAAAATAATGTGGGGTCATCGTTGATAATTTGGAGTACTCGAATTAAAACGGGTTTTTTCGGTGTCATTTTTTTTTTTTTTTTGTAAAAAACTCTGACCTATTTTTAAAATTCTATTCGGTTATTGTGCTTGTTCTTGATTGTACCCACACGTGAATATTTTTTTTGTCATAGTTTTTAGTTTCTTAACTTCAGTGAGCGGCGTCGAAAATGTCCTTTTTTCGTTTTCTGGCACTAGGCGCCCTCTATTTGGCCTTTGTCTTTGTGCTGCCGATGCACTGGATGCGGAGATTGTGTACTGTATTCCTTCATGTTTACGCACGTAGTTATGTAAAATACTTATGCATTTTATTATAGAAATTAAAGTGGCATATTTGCGACGTACAATGCGTTTCAAAAGAACTTGAAATTTCTGTGACATCTATAATTAAATATTGTTTTAACGTTGTCCAAGTTTCTTACGGAGTATAGTCTCATTAAATATTTCTTCAAAGGAAAGACGTTGTCTGTTGTCTCCAACAAAGTAATATGGAAATATATTTCCAGTATTTTCATCGTTTAGTAAAGGTGAACCTGAATTTGCAGTATTTAAAATTTAAACCACCTCTTTCCAACCACTTTCCCAAAGCCGATGCCTGAAACACACCACCGTCACTACTTCTTCCAGCAAATCCACATTATATAGCGGTAAAATTACCATCCAACATCCCAACAAAATAATAGAATGGTATCCTTTATAGTTATAATTTGCAGATCCTGTGTTAGGATACTTTTGAATTCGTATATGCTTTCCATCAATAGATCCCAGACAATTCGGCAGGTTCCAAAGTTTGTAGTATCAATACCCTTCCATTGATCTGTAGATGGCACAGGCATGTAGGTTCAGGCATGTAGCATGTAGGTGAGTGCGCTCCATATAACTTCTGTTGTCTCTTAGCAAAGTAAACTTTTTGTGCTACAACCTACTGGAAACTACAATCAGTTGTCAGGTATCTGAAATAAGTCGTATAAAATTACCTATTTAAATTATGCATATTTCTTTTCAGAGGCTGATTGTCAAATTAAGTGGAGAAATATTAGGAGTGGATTTGTCCGCAGCCTGAAACCAACTCCTGGTTCATCTGCAAAGCAGAGGAAGGAATACTATCTGCACTACGACCTACAGTTTCTTCTTCCTTTTGTGAAAGGAATTGTTTACACTAAAGATCCGGGAAATTTACCTGAACCACCAAACACAGATGAATCAAGTGATGAAGCCACATGTACTCAAAAACATACAGAAACATTGGAAAGGCCGTCTTCTAATACCGTTGACTCGAACTCGTCTAAAAAGCCAAAGCTAAGAAAACTTACCAAACAGGCTGATAAAGCCATTCTGGATTGGATTAAAAAAGAAGAAACTAAAACTGACAATCCAAGGAAAATGTTTTTGCTAAGTTTGTTGCCTGATGTAGAAAGTTTATCTGACGAGCAAATGCGAAAATTTAGAATTAAAATGCTTTTATTACTTGAGGAAATTCAGTCAGATTACAATTAAAAAAAAATAATTAATACTTGTTATTAAAATACAGTGAAGTGATAATTTCAAACTTTGAAAATGTATACAATTTGTATGCCCTTTCTTTTGTTTATTTTTTTTATTAATTGACGTGTAAATTGGACATTTATCAATAAAGAACTTTGACTTTGACCAATCACATCCGCCACAAGTGCCACAACTCTATCAGAATACATACTATCCAATTCAACAGCCACAACAGTACAGTGGCAATAATTATTCTCCAACTTCTGAACATTCTAACAGAAATTCATCGTTTTCTCCAATATCTCCTGTGATTAATAATTTATCACAACTTGTGAACCTGTGATTAATACTTATACGGTTTTTTCTCATATATATTTTTTTTCTTCTGTAAAACTTTTAGGGCGTACAGTAATTAACTGCTGTATATTATTTTTATCTATCTCGTAAGGTTCATCAAGCTTTTGCAATGTTATGTTATGTTTTGAACTCATGATATAAACACTGTATACGAGACCTTATAACGATCATAATTATTATTTAGCCCTCAGCTCTAATTAACACTCTTCACTCCTATGTTTGTTCGTAAACCTTTATTTAATCTAATGAATATTCTGAAGCACAAGCTTAGGCTTAGTTCGGATATTCGAAGCTCAAAATTTAGGTGGGTTCCCAACGAGTCACATTTTCCCAACCAGTCACACTGTTACTCGTTGTAACTTTCTCTACTAGTTTATATTCCCATCGAGTCACACTGTTACGCCAGTGTAACTCGTTGGGAAAAAAAATCCCAACGAGTCACAGTGTGACTCGCTGGGAATATATTTATATAGGCGTCAGTAGTTTAGTTCCTACCTTTGATGATTGTGAAAAATGTTTACTCCCGAAGTTGTTTGTGATAATTATGAAGTTTCAGACTTTTAGTGACTGAGATGATTATGAAATTATGATTTCATAATCATAATATGTATCATAATGTCTCAAAAATGTACTATACGCCAAAGCATGCAAGTCCGAGGATGGGAAGTTAGTCACAATATTATGTGAGTTTCAGCCAAGATTGGGTATTGCGCAAGTGTATAATTCGATCTAAATATTTTTTTGAAGTGAAAACTTCTTTAATTTCTAGTTTCATGTTTACAAACTTTAATTTGAGTTGCAAAACCATATTAAATACTTGTACTGTTCGCTGCCGTATTAGATGTGAATACCTAATTCGTGTGTGGCTTGTAACTTAGTGTATGATTTGAGTGAACTGTATTACAATGCGCGTTATACGTAGATTACAAAATGCACGTAATTTGATCTAATTCAATGTTTTGTGATTTACAACGAAATAGGTATGTGTGTGTGTGGAGTGATTAATATATGGTCAGAACAAAGTTTTTTCGTTGGGTAAGTCTCAAATGTGTACCTACTAAAAACCAATACGTAGGTAATACTTTTTACTTTTTCTGGTTTGAATTTTCTCCCTTCTGATTTAAAAAGTTATATTTGCATTAAAGATCCAACACTCGGTAAGATTATAGGCCACTTAACACTGGCAGGTGAACTCACGGGTCACATCTAACTATTCCATAAAATAATTCAGTAACTCTAGCCGACACGCACACATGCGTAAATATGTGCGAACAACATCTGCGTTGTTGTGTGGAGAGTAGGTAAGTCGACTGCACACTTTGTATGGAGTTTAGGCCGAGTGTCCGGGGTGTGCCCAAACTAAGCATAGCTTGTATGATGGTGGCCAGATAGCTGATATAATACTTATATAGTTTTAAATACATACTTACAATACATAGAAACACCCAGACACAGTGCAAACATTTGAATTAATCACAAAATATTTGCACTAGGTGGGAATCGAACCCTCGGCTTTCCAGGCAGAGCTACTACCATACTAAGTCATACGGCTGGCCTCGTGGCTTAGTACGAGGCCAGCCGTATGACTTCTCCCACTTTGTAAAGGTGGATAATGTCTCAACCAGTCACACTGTGACTCGTTGGGATTTTTTTCCCAACCAGTCACACTTACTCGTTGCAACTTTTTCTACTAGTTTATATTGGTTTATTTACTCGTTGGGAACCCACCAAAATTTACACGTAGCGATTTCAGACAATTATGTTACTAACTCTCAATATCTTAGACCTAAGGCTACTCTGTATCAAACTATTTACTGTGAATAAATGAATTTATTATTATATTATTATACACTCATTTAATCATCTTCTTAATCTCATAAGTTTTTTACAACATAAATATAAAATATTTAACATTATAAAAAACTTAAACTAGGGTCCCGCCAGCAGCGGGGCAGGGCCCAAGCTACCGGTGGTTAGGGCTGCAAAGTGAGGAACCTCCTGACGATGCGCGCTGTGTCAAGGATGACTGCCTTCTGCATATGGCCCTTAACCCAACCGTCTAGCGAAAGTCTCTTTAGATGTTGGTCGAGACTCTTCGCTACAAGGCCGTTTGCCGACACGACTATTGGGACTATGATCGTCGAATCTACATCCTACATTGCGGTAACCTCATGAGCCAAGTCAAGGTACTTGCTAAGCTTGTCCTTCTCGGCTTTCACGAGGTTCTCGTCATGTGGTACGGTGATATCGACGATCACAGCCCGGCGCGGCGCCGAGACCGGTCTACCAGCACGATATCAGGCTTATTGGCGACAATAGTCCTGTCCGTGATGATAGCGCGGTCCCAGTAGAGCAACGCACGACCATTCTCGAGAACTGGCAGAGGTGCGTACTTATAGTATGGCACCTCGGACTCGTCAAGGCAGTATCTAAGAGCAAGTAGCTGGTGGATGATCCTGGCTACTAGGTTATGTCTGTGCAAGTACTCGCCGTTAGCAAGATGCGAACAACCGGAAATAACATGACGAAGAGATTCGTCTGGACGGCGGCATGCCCGACAAATGTCGACCGTACCGTCCTTCATTATGTATTTCCGGTAATTGTTCGTTTTGATAACTTCGTCCGCAATTGCACAGGCAAAACCCTCGGTTTCTCCGAAGAGGTTCCCGAAGCGCAGCCAGTTAACCGACGCGAGCAGATTCACATCGGGTCCCGTCAGGGCCCGATAGAATAGCCCGTGTAGCTCCTTGCTCTTCCATACTTCCTTACTCTTCCATACATATTATTAATTTAATCGACCTTGCGGCAGCGTCAACCGCCGTGGTCACGAAAAGACTGAAGAAATTGCGGGTGCATTATGAAATGAGGAGATCTCCATCTACCCTCATTTGGCCTTCAAAAATCGCAGGGTGACCAACTCGAGACTTATTTATTATTTAGGTTTACCCGAAGATTTCTTATCATACCCGAGCGTGACGGTAGAATTAAATTTACACCCCACGAAAAATTTGTCTAGGCGCGCCTAAAGAAGTTTTCACTTCAAAAAACAACCGAATTGAAAAACTATTTTTTGCAGTCAGCTAAAAAAGATAATATTTCAATGTCAAGTACTTTTGTTACGTAATATTTTCTGCCAATTTTTAGGGTTACGTAAAAACGGAACCCTTATAGATTCGTCATGTCTGTCTGTCTGTCTGTCTGTCTGTCTGTCCGTCCGTCCGTATGTCACAGCCGCTTTTTGCCGAAACTATGAGAACTACACTGTTGAAACTTGGTGAGTAGATGTATTTTGTGAACCGCATTAAGATTTGAACAAAAAAAAAAAAAAAAAATTAGGGTTGCCCCCCATACTGAGAACTGAAACTCAAATTTTTTTTTTCATCAACCCTACACGTGTGGGTCTATCGATAGGTCTTCAAAAATGATGTGGAGGTTTCTAAAATAATTTTCGTCTACACTGAATAATTTGCGCGAGAGACACTTTCAAAGTGGTAAAATGTGTGTCCCCCCCCCCCCCTCTAACTTCTAAAGTAAGAGAATAAAAAATCTAAAAAATATATATGATGTACATTACCATGTAAACTACCAACGAAAATTAGTTTGAACTTGATCTGATGAGTAGTTTTTTTTTAGTACGTCATAAATACACTATTATTGAAACTTCGATCAAAGTTACAACGAACTACAAGAACTATGTGTACTATGTATATTATGTTACTTGCTGCAACGGAACCCTTCATGAGCGAGTCCAACTCGCACTTGGCCACTTTATTATTTAATTTTAAATGAATCCCTTGTTTAATCCATTAGCAGTAAATGTTTTCGATGTCGCTCAAATCGGAACACTTGTAATATTTATCGATAAGACTATTATTTTTTATTTAACTACCGGGTAAATGACATCGAGTCACGTGCGCAGGCGTTCCAATTGTGAGAGCGAGCCACCACTGATGGTTGGTATAGACTATAGACGATATTGTTGAGTTTTTTTTAAAACTTTTATAGGTTTACCGCCATCCCGCCTGATGTTAAGCGACGATGCGGTCCACGATGGAGCGTGTTTACCTAGAAAAAAAACCGATTCACTCTCGATTTGAAGACACAAAGATTGTAACCATCGGGGAAAACTCATTCGGGCAACGTATTCCACAGGCCTAGACGTTCTTATCGCAAAAGTAGAGTCAAACCTCTTCGTCTTCTTTGGAACAAACCATGAAACGAAGTCGCTTTTTCGAGATACGAGTTAGTCTAACTTTGTTCGTTTTTGAAGTGAAAACTTCTTTTGACGCGACAGATTTTTCGTGGGCTGTGAATTCTAGCCTCACGCTCGGGAATGATAAGAAAACTTCAGGTAAACTCTGGACCATGGTTATTGGCCATCTAGAAACGCGTCAGCATTTCCCATAGTGCATCCTCTAAGTTTCTTTAAAAAATCTATTTAATGATGAATAGAACGAAAAATCAGTCTTGAACTTTGATTCCTGTCATTTCGTCGCAACTGATAAAATTACAGATTTTATCAGATCATACTGCTTCAGCAGATTGTGTTTATTCACTAGCTAATGGCCGTGGCTTCGTCTCCTTACGTAGAATGACCTATGCATTTGCGTACAATTTAAAATAAATAAGTCATTTATTTATTTCCATAAGAATAGCACCACATAACCAAACAAAATTTTTAATAGTGGTAGGACTCTTGGCAGGGTCCGCCTGGGGAAGGACCACACCTTTGAAAGTTATTTTACCGCCAAGCAGTAAAGTGCAAACATTACTGTGTTCCTGTTTGAAGGGCAATGTTTCCAGTGAAATTACAGGGCTTAGAGATATAATATCTTAGATCTTTGGGTGGCGGGCGCAGTGCAGTGCTAGGTAATGATTTGGACTCTTCATAATCCACGATTTGGAAAGATGCGCAAGTTATTCCCTTACCGAAAAACCTAATCCTACATCCTTTTCTGAATATCGTCCTATATCTATTCTTCCTTTCCTGTCCAAAGTCCTTGAGCGTCTTGTCCACACCCAACTAAATCACTTTCTCAACATGCAAGACTTCCATAATCCCTACCAATCTGGCTTTCGTCCTGGGCACAGCACTGTATCCGCGCTTGTTAACATCACTGACGACATCCGCAAAGGTATGGACGACGGTGAGCTTACTGTTCTAGCTCTGCTAGACTTCGGCGCCTAAAGCCAGAAAACGAAAAAAGGACATTTTCGACGCCGCTCACTGAAGATAAGAAACTAAAAACTATGACAAAAAAAATATTGACGTGTGGGTACAATCAAGAAGAAGAACAATAACCGAATAGAATTTTAAAAATAGATCAGAGTTTTTTACAATAAAAAAATAAAAATGACACCGAAAAAACCCGTTTTAATTCGAGTACTCGAAATTATCAGCGATGACCCCACATTATTTTTTGGTAATAAAATTCCTATTTGTACGTTCTAGTAAAGTAACCGAACACTTTTTTAAATTTATGTTTAGTTATTGAGTAATTAAATAAAACTTGGTCAAAAATGGACTCCTGATTAAATATTGACTTTTCCTCCAAACTGTGTCATGCTATTCTCGACTTTATGTACATCACATTAAGAAACGGGTCGCGCGGGTGAAATCTGATTTTTTCCTGGCATTAGGCGCACTCTTAATGCCATCGATTTCGATATCTTGCTTGGGACACTACGCTCCATTAACATATCGCCGTCAGTAATTAGTTGGTTTCATAGTTACTTGTTTGGACGCCGGCAACGTATTCGCCTCGACGATGTTTTATCGTCTTGGTGTAGTACACATGCTGGTGTACCTCAAGGCGGCGTGCTATCACCACTTCTCTTCGCTATTTTTATTAACTCTATTTCTCAACAATTAATTTCTTCCTACCACCTTTATGTAGACGATCTACAAATTTATTCTCAAGCCCGACTCTCTGACCTAAACATTGCTATTGACACGTTTAACCCCGATCTACGAAAAATTATACATTGGAGTAACTCGTTTGGCTTAAACGTTAACCCTACCAAAACTCAGGTAATCATAATTGGCAGTCCTTACATGATTTCCAGTGTCGACTGGGCTACTACCCACACTACACTACCCACAAGTTACATTTAATGGGATTGTAATTCCGTATAGTGAAACTGTCAAAAACCTCGGCGTTATTTTTGATCGCACTTTGAGTTGGGAGCCTCACTTAAAATGTATTAGCAGTAAACTCTTTGCATCTGGTGGATCGTTGAGACGCCTCTGTAATTTTTTACCAACTGCTACTAAAATTGCGCTTGCACAGTCTCTTCTGCATCCCATTCTGGACTATGCAGATGCCTGCTATCTAGATCTCAATGAAGATCAGCTAATTAAACTTGAGTGTCTTTAAAATTATTGTATACGATTTATATTTGGATTACGCAAATATGATCAGTTTCGTATGCAGCTCAAGTGGCTTCCCATTCACTTTCGTCGGAATGCTCATATTTTATCTCTTGTCTATAATGTACTGTTTAACCCCTCGTACCCACGCTATTTGAAAGACCTGTTTACATTCTGGAGCATCGCGCACTCTCTGCCTCTCAGATCGAAACATAACTTGTCGCTTCAATCCTCTGCCCTGTGTGCCCTCAGCACACAGTTAATTCTACGGCAAGTCGTTTGCTTTTCAGGCTGTTCAGCTATGGAATGCTTTGCCTGTGTCTACTAGGCAAGCTCCATCGCTTGCTGTTTTTAAAGACCATGTGAAACAAATTTACTTTTCGCAGTCGTCACCTAGTTGAAATAATCACTCTTAATTGTGCATCCATACTTAAACTTTTAATGTATGTATTAGTATATTATTATTTTTTATACAAATTATTATATTATGTACCCATTAGGATGTACAATTATTTTTATGTAGGTTTATCAGTACATTATTCATGTTACTAGATTTATTTTATTTTTTTTAGATATTTTTTTTTAGTAATGTTATAGAAGTATCTACCTCTTTTTATTTGTACTTCCCGTTTTCCTATTTTCGTATCTGTTTTTCCATTCTACGGTTGCCTGGAAGAGATCGCTTTTAGCGATAAGGTCGCCCATTGCTACTTTAATTTTAGTCTTTAAGTTTTTATAACTTTTATTTTAAATTTAGTGCAATAAAGAGTTAATCTATCTATCTAATCCAATAGCTGCGTGTCACTGTGCTGTTATGTGGCAGGTATGTTGCTTACCATCAGGCACATGTCCTGCTGGTATCGTCACTCTATACTTTAAAAATTATATTTCAAATAATGTCACAGCTGGCTCCGCAGTTTATATGATGAGTCCCAAACTAGGCTGCGCCTGTATTTTGGGCATCCCGTGAGTAGAATTTATAACAATAGATTTAGCGCTGAAACGGATTGCACAGGAAGTTTAAAACTTTTATATAAAATTCTCGTGTCACAGTGTTTGTTTCCTTACTCCTCCAAAACGGCTTTACTGATTTTAACCAAATTTTAAATGCATATTCAGTAGGTTTGAGAATCGGCTACTAGCTATTTTTCATACCCCTAAGTGACAAGGGTTGGTCACCCCATATTTTATTTTTTTAATTTTCGGACAAAATTTTTTGTTTTTATTTTTTTATAATGTGGCGTTAAAAAATACATACATCCCTAAAATTTTTACCCTTTTATCACCAACCCCTATTTTTAATAGCCATTTAAGTAATTTAATAATTTTTCATCATTGATAACTGATCAATTATTATCGTTTATCACTAGAAATCACTAGACATTACCTAGAAATGATTTATATGGCATAACAGAGAAATTACAGGGCTTAGAGATATAACAACTTAGATCTCTGGGTGACGAGCGCAGTGCAGTGCTAGGTAATGATTTGGACTCTTCATGTTCCAATAGCTGCGTGTCACTGTGCTGTTATGTGGCAGGCATGTTGCTTACCATCAGGCACATGTCCTGCTCGTCTCGTCACTCTTTATTTAAAAAAAAAAAAAAAAAACAACGTATGCCGAGTCAGCTAGTTACTTTATAATAACATAGTGGATTTTAAGATAATGGAATACATTTTATGTAATTTATTATTTCAACGGTCTGTCCACTTGTCAACTATCAGAATTAAATTAAAATTATAAATAAAATAATAATTAAAAACCCACCGAAATTAAAATCCGAATAACCTAACCTAATCCTAACCTAACCTAACCTAACTGCTCCCGGCGCAAAAGTGCCCATGATGCTCGCCGCGTTCCCACGCTGAATGGCAATGGCCAACTTTTGCTCCAGTAACGAGGAATTAAAATTAAATTTCGGTTGGAATGAGGGCTCCATTCAAGAAAGAACATAACAAAAATAAAAGAAGGAACTTCAACTTCAACTTTTTTTGATGGCCTCCATTCGGTAATGTTACCGTAATTTCGCCAGTGTCTAGCGTTTGATCAGTGATATTGATATGATCCTCTGAAGTTTATTTAGTAGAACAGGTAGGAGTCTTGCTACAAGTGATCGGTAAATTAGGAATTCGAGCAGAGTCTTGCCCCTTCTAGCTCAAAGCTTTGTTGGCAGTAGATGCCATCTTAGGCCAACTTCTATAGGTCCCTTTGCCAAAAAAGTAGGACCCAGAGACATGGCGGTAGTGCCGTAAATAGATGCCACCGGTACCTTTAATTACGGCTGGTCTAGTCAGGAGAACGCCGCCTGCCAATCCGGAAACCCCGGGATCAAATCTCACGCGCACCACTGTATTTTCGAAGTCACGTGTGTAAGTTACCGGAACTTAAAACGGTGAAGAAAAACATCGTGAACAAACCGACATGTGCCTAGAATCTTTCGAGTGCATGTGTCATCCACCAACCCGCACTGGGCCAGTGTGGTGGATTATGGCCACGACTATGCCCTTGCAAGAGAAGGCCCCGAGTCCCAGCAGTGGGAACGTTTAGGGTCATGTCCCGTGTGGCCGCGCCTGAGATGACGTCAAACTAGGTATATCGTCACTCCATTGTTAATCCTTATCTGTGAAGGCGTATCTTACAGCTGCCGGCTGAACGCTACATACATATTTATGTATTACTTACTGGGTGTGCCCCGCAGGTTCAACCGCTTTTAATAGTTGTTTTCTATTTTCCGTGAAAAAAAAAAGAAGGAAAACTATTGATTTCCTTCTTTTTTTTCACGGAAAAAGAAAAGAAAAAAAGAAAAATAATCTTTATTTACCAAAAAACACATACCTACATTAAAATGGTTAATTATGGCTTCCGCACTAGGCTTGGCCTGTATCGCGGAAGCCGATACGATTGTCCTATATGGAAACTTAGGTACCTAATTATTTACCTAAGTATAGTTCATGTTATGCCTTAGATCCTTAGAACATGAGCTATCTAGTAGCGTTAGCCCCGTCGTAATCGGCCCAGCTGTTGCAGAGATTAGCCGGAACAAATTCAAAGCGAAGCACAGATTCGCTCCTTTATGGAGTACTGTTCGCAACTTTGGGATGGATCGGCTAAGTATCAGCTGGAGACTCTGGAATCGATTGAGAGACGTGCCAAAAGGCTCATATGCAATGACACTCTTGTGCGTAAAAGATTTCCAAGTCTTGATCATCGCCGCAAGATTGCTAGCTTACCGGTTTTTTATCGGATACACTTCGGAGAGTGTGCAACTGATCTGCATGATCTAATAATACCACCTTGCCCTTTCTTCTATCGGACTTCTCGTATCACAAAAAAACGACGTCGTTTCATGGTTGATGTTCCAAAAACACAAACGAAGAGATTTGACTCCACGTTTGTGATAAAAACGTCTAGGTTGTGGAATGCGTTGCCTGAGTGGTTTTTTCCTGATATGTAGTTAGAATCTGGGTGTTTTCAAATCGAGAGTGAATCGGTTTCTTCTAGGTAAGCACGCGCCATCGTAGATCGCATAATCGCGTGCGACTCTGTAATAGTTTTAAAAATATACAGACAGACCAAAAATTTAAAAAAAAATCAATGTAATGTTTAGTAATATGTACCGTCTATATACATTTATATGGGTGTAGTAAAAATCTGTTATTTTAATATTAGAAACAGACACTTCAATTTTATTTATTTGTATAGACTAGCGGCGTCCCGCGGCGTTACCCGCGTAGTTCCCGTCCCCGTAATATTCCCGAGATAAAAACATAAATATGTGTTATAAAATAAATAAATAAATATGTGTTATGCCAGACTATAATCTGTGTTCCAAATTTCAACCCGATCCGTTCATACGTTACGACGCGACGGGATCGAGCAACAAACATCCAAACATTAACATTTATAATATTAGTAGGATAAAGGCCTGTTCACTAAAAAATACCGCCTACCCAGGCGGTACGTACAAAATACCGCG
The DNA here is from genome assembly GCA_963693475.1 of Ectropis crepuscularia. Lineage (NCBI taxonomy): Eukaryota > Metazoa > Arthropoda > Insecta > Lepidoptera > Geometridae > Ectropis > Ectropis crepuscularia. The sequence goes on along the minus strand of OY856366.1, from coordinate 14,831,928 downwards.
CGAAACCCGCGCGGTATTTACCGCTACCCACAGCGGTAGCGAATACCGCTTCGGTGTGAACAGGCCTTAAAGATGACAAGGCGATAACCGATTGATCTCATATTTGGTCCACACACACCTTTAGTTCTGATGACAACACAGTTTTATTTAGATTTTTGACCATATCTAGGTATATATCGTCAACAGATTTATCTATACATACATGTAAAAAAAATTGAACTCTCTATTGGTAAATACAAACTAACAGCTTTTTAACCGACATCAAAAAAGGAGAAGTTACTCAATCGGGTTGTATGTTTTTTGAAGTGAAAACTTGCTTTTGGCGCACCACAGACTGATTTCTCGTGGGCGTGTGAGTTGAGCTCAAGCGTCACGTTCGTAAATGAAAGAAATCTTCGGGTAAGCTCGGGACCATCTAGAATTCTAGAAATACGTCAGTGTTTCTATATGGCGATGCTCATGGTCACGCCCTCCGGTGTCACCCGCGTAGTTACCAAAGTAAGCTATAAAATTCTGAGTTATAAGTTTTCACTTCTATCGGCAGTTCCTATGACTGACATTTTTATTTTTTTGTATGTATTACGTGATAGCGCTGGCAACTTGGAATCGATTTTTATAGTTATTATTGTGTTTGGTAGATCATAGTTGAGAGGTGGTCCCATTTATAATTTGGATCGAAATCGGTATAGTGGTTTTTCAAATATAAACAAAAAACTAAAATTTATATTCCTCGATGGCTTCTTACGAAATTTGGTCAAGTGTCTGAATTTATTTTTAAATTGAAGTTGTTTTTTGTTATTTCTTAGAAAATAAATGACATATTTCTAATTTTGATTTACGGGTTTATGAAACGGCGGAACCAATTTTTACAAGACTTTCATAGTCAGATTGCTGATTTTATAAGGAGCCAAATGGGCTACATTATTTTAGAAAAAAAAATAGTTATTATATTTTGAAAAATAAGTGGCATTCAATACGTTTACGTCACTGCGAGAAACACCGGTGAGCGCTGCTAGCCATGGCCTAGGCCATGAACCCTCGCGACCTGCCCGCCATATCAAAGTTTCATCACAATCGGATCAGTGGTTTCGGAACGCATAGAGGACAAACCAACATACTTCTAATAATCCTTCACCGTATTGCCTTGCCCGTCAACATTAGGCAAGCTCCTTCTCATGCTGTTTTTAAGAACGAAGTTAAAAAATTCTACTTGTTACAGTCATCAGCTAGTTAAAGTCATTATTCTCCTTGAAATCGTAATAAAATTGTAATCTTTTTATCTCCAAATATGAAGGAAGAGGAGTAAAAAGTTGTGCTGTGTAGAGGGATTTCAAGTGTGAGGTCCGCACTTCTCAATGACCTAGGGAGAAGACATTGACGAAAATTAAAACGCTCCTGAAGATACCGGGGTGACGAGTGAAGAAAGAGGACATTTTATAGGAGGGACAGTATGTATTTATGAGGGAGCATGAGTTGAACGTAGAGATTTGACTCTACTTTTGTGACTAACGTCTAGGCTGTGTAGGTTTTTCCCGATGATTAGGTACAATCTCGATGTGTTAATAACGAGAGTGAATCGGTTTTTAATCGGCGATTAAGTGTAAACTAATAAAAGTAACAAAATATTGGTGTGGTAGGGATCTTTACAGAGTCCGGGTGTAGGGTCGCAAGGCGCCCCAGATAGGCCCTCCCGAGGCGGTGACGCGCCGCTGGTTTCCGCATCACCGGAGCAAAATGCGGGGGTCCGTCCCTATTTTTTTTAATAAAGAGTGACGAGACGAGCAGGACATGTGCCCGATGGTAAGCAACATGACTGCCACATAACAGCACAGTGGCAAAGCTATTGGAACATGAAGAGTCCAAATCATTACCTAGCATTGCACTGAGCTCGTCACCCAGAGATCTAAGTTGTTATATCTCTAAGCCCTGTAGTTTCTCTGGAAACATTGCCCTTCAAACCGGAACACAATAATATTTGCACTTTACTGCTTGGTGGTAGAATAACTGACAAAGGCGTGGTCCTTCCCCAGGCGGACAAGAGTCCTACCACTACAAAATCTAGTATTTACCACCCTATCAATAAATTTAGCAAAGACGCTGTAAATGTCTAGTTATGTATAATTTATATTAGTTGCATGAATTACCTCTAGTACCTGGGTGACCGAGCTTTGCTCTGTTTAAATACTAAATATACTTAGATACCTACAGATAAAAGACTTCAAGAAATAGATTTTCTTAAAAAAAACGAATTGAAAAAAAAAGAGAACCCGTCTGGATTCGAACCCGGAGCTACTAATTCGTGACCGCTATGAGCGCCCGACTTCCCGTCTGAGCTAATTATGCTGTCGCGTCACGCGGCGAAATTTACCTTCATATTCTAATGTCTAATGTGACAGTTTTTCATTGTCTAAAAACGCGCATAATATGCGTTTTTTTTAAATAAGACCTAGTTAGATCGATTTATCGTTCCCGAAATCCCCTGCGTACATAATTTCATGAAAATCCGTCGAGCCGTTTCCGAGATTCAGATTCTATATATATATATACATATTTATATAGGTACAAGAATTGCTCGTTTAAAGATATAAGATATACCGAAAAATATTTATTCCATAAGAGCTAATAGCTGAATTTTAAAAATGTTGTTGAATTGAGAAATGTCCTCATTATTTTTGTACCTAATTATTGTTTTTAAAGTCGTAATATTATTGTTTGAGTAGTGGTGACTTACCCACGATCTACAAAATAATGAAATCTATACTAATACTAGCTGACCCCGCAAACGTTGTTTTGCCATGTAAATAAAGGTATGAAAAATAGCTAGTAGCCGATTCTCAGACCTACTGAATATGCATATAAATTTTGGTTAAAATCAGTAAAGCCGTTTCGGAGGAGTAAGGAAACAAACACTGTGACACGAGAATTTTATATATAAGATTATAAAGCTGAAGAGTTTGTTTGTTTGTTTGAACGCTAGGATCTCGGAAACTACTGGACCGATAGGAAAGATTCTTTTTTTGTTGGATACTCCATTTATCGAGGAAGGCTATAGGGTATATAACATTACGCTACTATCAATAGGTACGGAGTATGAGTGAAGAATGTAAAGAAAACGGGGAAAAATATTTCTCTTCGAGAGCTTTAGTTCCGTGAATTTAAATTCTCTTTGGTCGTTGAAGTCTGTGACGGCGCGTGTCTACATTTGAAGTTTGTGTCATTTGAAGTAATCAAATTTGTTCTACAACAATGCATTGTTGCTTATTTACGTATTTTTAGGGTTCCGTAAAACGTAATAAAGTGGCCAGCAATGGATATTTTAGTATAGATTTTCCTCAAATTGACGCGGGTGAAACCGCGGGGCACAGCTAGTGTAATAATATTTTCATATTGTTTTCTCTATAGAATCATTCCAAATGTTTAAGTGTTTGTGAATGTGACTTACATGATAATATATATATGTTCTAATCTATTATATCGAAGCGGGCCCGCAAGGGCGCCGACTGCGTCAGGTTCGTTGGTCAAATGCGACACTACCCTGCGACTCTAATCCCAGGTTATGCTGGAGAAACCTGTGGAGATTTTAGTCAGTAAGGGCCAGTTTTAGTGGTGGCGAGTCCGACACACCAGCCGTGTCCCTACACGGTAGACTGTGCGTAAAAACATAGTCAAAACCAGTCTTCCGATGGTTACAATCTTTGTGTCCTCAAATCGAAAGTGAATCGGTTTCTTTCTAGGTAAACACGCTCCATCGTAGACCGCATCGTCGTTTAACATCAGGCGAGATGGCGTTCAAGAGCAAACCTATAAAAGTTTAAAAAATGAATATGCGTATAGCGTACGTGACACCTAGTCTTGGCTAGTACGTATATATCAGATATGTACTGGAATTCTACAATGTACGCATACCCAAGGCCATCGCCAAACTAGTCGTCCGTCGTGTGAATAAGGTTTCGGTGTGATAATTGAGCATTTGAGCAATACTCGATGATATGCAATTTTTACCAGTATTTCTTAAGGTAACCGTTGTGAAATCGATTCAACTTAGGCCCTTTTTACAGAAACAGCTGTGACTGGTATTGGTTATGTAAATTGAATCTTACATTTTCTGAATATGGTTTTTATTTTTGGTAATAAAGTTGTACCAGATTATTCCCCGTTCACTGATTTGAAGGTGGTATGGATTGATTCTCTCCAGGATAAATATAAATAAATATTGGTGGACAATTCACACACAACACCATCTGACCCCAAACTAAGCAAAGCTTGTATGATGGCGGCCAGATAACTGATATAATACTTATATAGTTTTAAATACATACTTATTATACGTAGAAACACCCAGACACAGTGCAAACATTTGAATTCATCACACAAATATTTGCACTGGGTGGGAATCGAACCCACGACCCTCGGCTTCGCAGGCAGAGCCAACCACCAACTAAGCCACGAGGCCAGTCAAAGGATATAAAATAAGATGATAAACATTCGTTAATACGACGGTTCGGTCAACGTTTAGATGCAAAGCGACAAAGGCTTTTACGCATACCTTCCGCCTAAAGAGCGGTCGGGTTATATTGGGCTCGATACCACGAGTGCTGCCCTTATCGACTAAATACTCATATGCGGCAAAGGAACCCCTGCTGCCCCTGAGCTTTGCTGCATAAATATGGCGGGAACATGAACAGCAGGTCTACTACAAAAACAAACTCCGAATGATCGGATCCGACCGACAGCTGAATCGGATCTGTAGCCTACCACGAAAAACACTCGGATCGATACACCTCGGTCGGATGTTATAGACTTAGGTCGGACGAGGGTCGGATCGAACGAAACGGCCGATTCGATCAACCGACCTATTGTCTATCGAGGTAGGAAACGTTCATAAGTTCGGCCGATACATCGTTTATCGGACTTCATAGTAGACCTGCAGGCTCTCGTAAACTTCCGCAAATCGGCCCTTCTACCGCCTAACTAAATCGGCTTTCGCTTTGCTATTGCGGTCTCTGTCATTTCAAGCGGAAAGAAAAGAGAGAGCGATACCAAAGCTAAGACAGTTCTAGTTAGGCGGTAGACCCTCCGGCCGTGACGTCCCGTTTCCATGACCACCTCCAGGGCAAGGGCATGGTTGCACTTCAATCCAAGGCATGCTGTGACCACCTCTTGGAGCAACCAGTAAGTGGGTGCCAGACACCGTTACCCTTGGTCCTGATGCGACGGGGCCAGATGTTCAGCCCCGTCGCTTTCCACCATCCGACTGTAGACAGGGAAGTCAGCTTACCGAAATACCGAGTACCGACATTTCTCTTCCGCTGCAGCCAACCCCGTCCGTCATTCATTGGCTACCGCGCAAGGCCGCGACATGCAGGGAGAATAATATACGGTACCCCAAAATACAGGATGCTATACGGGCACTCTGTTTCGGGGTTTCTCTGAGGGATTGCATCCACAATGAAATAATTCGTCAGATAACAAAAGTCAGCAACATAGTTCAGCGTATTAGCAAACTGAAGTTGCAATCGGCCGGCCACATCTATCGCAGACCCGATAACCGTTGGGGCAGACGGGTTCAGGAGTGGTGACCGCGAATCGGCAAACGTAGTGTAGGACGCCCTGAGACTAGATGGAGTGATATATTCGAAAGGCTGGCGGCGGTTGGAGAAGTAAGACCTAGGATCGGGCTGAGTGGCGTATCATAGGAGAGGCCTATGTCCAGCAGTGGACGAATACGGGCTGATGATGCCCTCCTCTCCCACTGCGGTTTCTCCTCCACTGCCGCTATGCTCATCGCCAAGTATAGCAGCGCCGACGCCACCCAAGCCCCGTTTTAGTCGCATTGCCATCGGTTTAAGAGTGCTCCTAATGCCAGGGAAAAATCAGTTTTCACCCGCGCGACGCGTTTCTTAATGCGATATACATAAAGTCGAGAATAGCATGACACAGTTTGGAGGAAAAATCAATATTAAATCAGGAGTTCTATTGGTTTTTTATTGTATATGTTTTTCTGGTGTGCATAATAAAGTGTTTCTGTCTGTCTGTCTGTCTGAGTCCAATTTTCACCAAGTTTTATTAAATTACTCAATAATTAAACATAAATTTAAATAAAGTAGCCAACTGCGAGTTGGACTCGCCCATGAAGGGTTCCGTTCCAACAAGTAACATAATATACATAGTACACATAGTTCTTGTAGTTCGTTGTAACTTTGATGGAAGTTTTAATAATAGTGTATTTATGACGTACTAAAAAAAACTACTCATCAGATCGAGTTCAAACTAATTTTCGTTGGTAGTTTTCATGGTAATGTACTTACATCATATATTTTTTTTAGTTTTTTCATTCTCTTACTTTAGAAGTTAGAGGGGGGGGGGGACACACATTTTACCACTTTGGAAGCGTCTCTCGCGCAAGTTATTCAGTGTAGACAATAATTGTATTAGAAACCTCAACATCATTTTTTAAGACCTATCGATAGACACCCCATACGTGTAGGTTTGATGAAAAAAAAATTTTTGAGCTTCAGTTCTCAGTATGGGGGCACCCCTAATTTTTTTTTTTTTTTTTAAACTTGTGTAAAAATCTTAATGCGGTTCACAGAATACATCTACTTACCAAGTTTCAACAGTGTAGTTCTCATAGTTTCGGCAAAAAGTGGCTGTGACATACGGACGGACTGACAGACAGACAGACATGACGAATCTATAAGGGTTCCGTTTTTACGTTTTACGGAACCCTAAAAAGTGTTCGGTTACTTTACTAGAACGTACAATTAGGAATTTTATTACCAAAAAATAATGTGGGGTCATCACTGATAATTTCGAGTACTCGAATTAAAACGGGTTTTTACGGCGTTTTTTTTTTTTTTATTGTAAAAAACTCTGATCTAATTTTAAAATTCTATTCGGTTATTGTACCTCTTCTTGATTGTACCCACACGTCAATATTTTTTTTGTCGTAGTTTTTAGTTTCTTTACTTCAGTGAGCGGCGTCGAAAATGTCCTTTTTTCGTTTTCTGACACTAGGCGCCCTCTTAAGCGCAAATTCTAGATGAACGGCCAAAGGCCTCACTTGTTCAGTACCTACTTTGTTTCAAGCGAACACAAGTACCAAAGTTCTTAGATAGAATTTAAACTCCCTGTAACGTTTTCAACCATAAATAAACGTTTTGCATTTACATTTTGAAGACGATTAAAGTTTTTTTCGCAAACTTTACAGCGTCGACAATCGATTCATGGCCATCTTTGTAATTTTGACGCTACCTTCTTTAACAAAAGGCTCTTTCTCGCATATAAATTTCACTCATCTAAATAAATGAGCGTAGAACTCGCACTTGCTAATCTGGGGCCGGATTGAGGCAAAAATGTTTAAATTAAATAGGTAGTGACCCAATTCTGTGGACACGGGGATGAGGAGATTATATTCTTGTCACGTCTTTACCAAGCATCATTTTGGATGGATTCAAAAAAGACGACATTTGTTTTGGCCTCGGTTTTGAACCATATCTTGCAAATGGAGTACAAAGTTTTTAGTAGTGGTAGGACTCTTGGCAGAGTCCGCCTGGGGAAGTACCACACCTTTGCCAGTTATTCTACCGCCAAGCAGTAATGTGCAAACATTACTGTGTTCCGGTTTGAAGGGCAATGTTTCCAGTGAAATTACAGAGCATAGAGATAAAAAATCTTACATCTCTCGGTGACGAGCGCAGTTATGTACGTTACGTTGTGCTAGGTAATGATTTGGACTCTTCATGTTCCATTAGCTGCGTGTCACTGTGCTGTTATGAGCAGGCATGTTAGTTGCTTACCATCAGGCACATGTCCTGCTCGTCTCGTCACTCTATACTATAAAAAAACTCTTATTAATGTTAGTTCCGCTTTTGTCCAGCTGGTAGGATGAATTTACGGTTCTATACTAACTTAACTGTATTCTACGCTGGCTTACTGAATGGCGCTACTATCGCATTCTGGAGTAGCTATCAACCATTAACTAGCCTTATTTACTTCGTTAGTTTCACTTTTAGCCACGTGATAGGTTTTATTTGTGGTTTTATATTAACTTAACTGTATTCTACGGTCAGGCTACAAATTTGCTTAAAATGTTGGTCACCGTATTATAACGTTAAATATTTAGATTTCGAACTAAAACTGGTTTTAACTGAGAACGCGGACACACTGGAGGTACCTTTATACTAAAGGTACTAAATAGTACCTTTTTTAACTTATACTTGGTTTTAATTCGTTAGAGAAAAATGATGGCAGTAATTTTTTTCATAGTATAGAATGGCAAAACAAGCAGGACATGCACCTGCAATGGGAGTCATTTCCTTTTATAGAGTAGCGTGACAAGACGATCAGGACATATTATGTCTGATGGTAAGCAACATGCCTGCCACATAACACAGTGACACGCAGCTATTGGAACATGAAGAGTACAAATATTTTTTTTTCTTTCAACTTTTATAGGTTTACACTTGACCACCAACGCCTGATGTTAAGCGACGATGCGGTCTACGATGGAGCGTGTTTACATAGAAGAAACCGATTCACTCTCGATTTGAAGACACCAAGATTATAACCATCGGAAAAACCCCACTCAGGCAACTCATTCTAGACGTTCTTATCACAAAAGTAGAGTCAAATCTCTTCGTTCTTGTCTTTGGAACATCAACCATGAAACGATGTCAATTCTTTGAGCTACGAATGTTTTGATGTTTGTTGCTCAAACACGTTGGACGTCTGAACGGATTGCTTTACAATTTGGAACACAGGTAGATTAAAACCTGGATTAGCACATAGCCTTTTTTGTCACGAGAAAATAACGGTAATAACTGTACGAATAAAACCGTAGGGCGGTACTTATATTTTTTTTAATTTATGGTAGACATGTCACTGTGCGCGTGCCTTTGCGCGCACGCGCACCAAATGTGATCAGTCAAGGTCGTCCGTCCGGCGTTGCTTTCTACATCTCCGGTGGGACGCGGTCGGTTCGTCCACTTTCGCGATTCGCACTCATCGGTAGCAGGTAGCAGGGATGTAACGGAGGTCATCTTATCGGAACCGAAGTCGGAGTCGGAGTTTTTAAATTTGATTTATCGGAGTCGGAACCGAAGTCGGAGGCATAGGCAGGATCTAAAAAACTGATATTTTTGCAAGAGAGATATTTTTATTGGGTTCAAATAAAACATTATTTTGTCAAACACGTGGACGCGATAAACATTGCCAGGCATTTGATAAGGGGTTGGGATTTTGTGTATCTATTTACCTTCCACCACAACTTTATCCTACTAATATTATAAATGTCAATATATGGATGTTTGTTGCTCAATCACGTCCTAACGTATGAACGGATCGGGCTGAAATTTTGAACACATATATTATAGTCTAGAAGAACAACGGGAACAACGTTAACGGGAACTTCGCGGATAACACCGCAGGACGCTGCTAGTCTCAAATATTTATACACCTTACCTCCGATTAAAACCTCCGATATAAAAGTTTCGGAGCCGAAGTTGGAACCGAAGGTGTACTTAATAATAATCGGAAGTTCCGACTTAACGGAGTCGGAGTCGAAGCTCCGTAACATCCCTGATATCGGTAGCTCTGTCTTGGATCTGGTGAAATGGTCGAGAAATCAGTCGACGTAGCTTTTTTAATCGATGCTTGTGAGTAAAGGATGTACAGCCTTAATGTGGGTCGCCGTAATCATATCGACTTGACGCGAGTCGAATCTGGACGTCTATTCTACAAAAAACGTACTTTCGAAATAAACTTGTGACTTTCCTACTCCGGTTCTACTTATGGTCTAAGATCCGGCTGCATAATCTCTACGTTCATCGCGTAGTTAATCAAATTCACATTTGAACATACATTTATGATTAGGAGAATACATTGATAATAGGTTGCCAGTCAGTAAGTGGCCGCAAGTAATTTTAATTAAATAGTAGAAGTAGTTGTGGCCGAGTGTGCAACGGCACCCATCGATTTTCGAATTCTATACATACATTGCTATAACGTGGATGATATTATATTTAAAAAATATGTTAAAGATTTTTTTTGAAAAATTAATTAAAATTACTTGCGGCCACTTACTGACTGGCAACCTATTTATCAATGTATTCTCCTTATCATAAATGTATGTTCAAATGTTAATTTCACTAACTACGCGATGAACGTAGAGATTATGCAGCCGGATCTCGTACTATTAGTTCAAACATTGTTTGACGTTTAAATATTTTAAGCCTACTCTATTTAGAGTAGGCTTAGAACATTTAAGCGGAAGGAACGACGGATCGAAGTAAATCTGGACTAGGAAAGTCGCGAGTTTATTTCGAAATTACGTTTTTCGTAGAAAGAGAGTAGACGTCCTGGACTTATGGGATATGACATTATAAAAAGAGATCTAAACCCCAGCTGTAGCATAAAGTATTTATACAATACTAGTAGCATTCCACGGTTGGACTAACAAAGTTCCCGATCACATTATTTTCCCGGGGTAAAAAGTAGCCTATAGCCTATTTCATACTCAATATCACGGGAATGGACCAACGCATTTGGCTCCAGTGAATTCCAAACCTCCTCGGGAAGAACTATCCCTAGGTTGGGTGCCGGACGGTCCTAAACATCCGACGCCTCACGAGACCAGTGGAGACGGGGTGCAAGCCAGAGTATCCTCCCCCGGGATCGCCCCCGTGTCTGCTTCTGTCTCTGCGTATAAGCGAGAGGTTTCCTGTCTCCCCTCCGCTTTACACGACCACGACGACATCGAAGGGCGCTTCGATGATTTGGAACATTGCTCGGCTGATATCTGGCCGAGCAAGAGTCCTAAGCCATTCCTGAATGGCGCCCGTTAAGCACAGGTCGACGGACTCGAAGTGCGGCTATCCCTAGCCGCGGTCGTGAAAGTGGACCTCTCAGTCCCGAACACCTTTGCCTGAGATGCTCGACAGTGAGAGGTCGTGTAAAGCGGAGGGGAGAGAGAGGAAACCTCTCGCTTATACGCAGAGACAGAAGCAGACACGGGGGCGATCCCGGGGGAGGATAAGAATGTTCCAAATCCTCGAAATTTACAATCATACGAAAATTAAAAAAAAGAAGAATAGGTATCGATCGATACTGTAAAATTGTAAATAGCGTCAGACACAAACTCAATCAATTGTGCAATGTAAAAGATTTATGTACTTTTTTTTTTGTAAAATTTGTTTGATTTTTTTAATGTTTTCAGTGTAAACTTTAAAATATTTTTCTATCGTAGACATCTAGAATTAACAAGCCTCTACAAAAATCGTTACAGATTTATGTTACGAATGACATAAAAAGAAAATAAAAAAATGGTGGTCATTCCAAAATGGGAGGGTCACGAACCCTGATATGGGGGTGAGCGGTAAGCTCTTCCCCAAATAAATACATTTGTTTATTTGCGAACATTAGTAATTACAATAAGATCTAAAATGTTTACATTGAGAACTCCATAATCAACCTTACGGCATGCAAATATTAGGTTGTGATTGATTATGTATGTAGATGATTATGGTTTGATTTTGTAGCGGCATAAACGCATACATGGAAGGCCCCTGTAGCGTCTTGCTGAGTTCTCAAGAAGGCTATCGAACCACGTCCTGTCAGGTATAACCGTTAGGCTATTGACGCTGCCGCTGGTTTTGTAGGTCATAATTAAGTAGACAAACATATTGGTTTTAATTACCGTCCGAAAGTTTGTTTTCGGTTTCAGTTTAGGGCAAAACATTTAATTTCAGCCAAAATATTGCTGAAACTTTAGAAAACTAAGAGTTTTCTGAGCGACCTAGTTTATGTATTTTTATATAGTATAGAGCGACGAGACGAGCAGGACATGTACCTGATGGTAAGCAACATGCCCGCCCATAACAGCACTGTGACACACAGCTATTGGAACATGAAGAGTCCAAAGCATTACCTATCACTTTATTGCGCTCGTTACTCACTCATACAAAATTATATATCTAAGCCCTGTAATTTCTCTGGAACCATTGATCTTCAAACCAAAACACAGTGCCGTTTGTATTACTGTTCGGCGGTAGAATAACTGGCAAAGGTGTGATACTTCCCCAGGCGGACTCTACAAAGAGTTCAAATTCAAAAGTACCATATCCAGGTACGTTATAGTTATTCAAAAGTATCATAACTAAGACGAGTTTCGTGACGATGAGCTTCATTCACAGCCAACGAAAAATTCGTGGCTCGAAAAATTCGCCGCAAAGATCTTTTCCGCGCACTTATAAAGAGGATTGAAAACACGTTGCTGCCCGCTAAAAGTTTAGTGAAAATGCGCCAAAAGAAGTTATTCACTTGAAAAATATTGTTTCCAGAAGAGCCCAGTGAACCCGGCGCAGTCATGAGGGTGTGGGGGGCCCATGGAGAGTTCTGCGCGCGCCACCAGTGGGAGGTCATCGTGGCCACGCTGGCGCTCCTGGCTTGCGCGGCCAGCGTCGAACGACACGCCACCGGGAACAGGTAGGGAATATTGTATAGGTGTTTATATGTATAATAAGTATGTATTTAAAACTATATAAGTATTATATCAGCTATCTGGCCGCCATCACACAAGCTTTGCTTAGTTTGGGGTCAGATGGTGTTGTGTGTGAATTGTCCACCAATAATAAATAAATAAATATTGGTGGACTATTCACACACAACACCACCTGACCCCAAACTAAGCAAAGCTTGTATGATGGCGGCCAGATGGCTGATATTATACTTATGTAATTTTTAAATACATACTTATTATACATAGAAACACCCAGACACAGTACAAACATTTGAATTCATCACACAAAAATTTGCACTGGGTGGGGATCGAACCCACGACCCTCGGCTTCGCAGGCAGAGCTACTGCCAACTAAGCCACGAGGCCAGTCAATGTTTATTTATTGGTCACATGCCGCTGGCAACTAGCTTGATCGACCGTTTGGGCATACATGCCGCAGACAACTTGTTCAATTAACAACCTAGATCGTTTTCAACTTTGCCAGTTATTCTACCGCTAAGCAGTAATGTGCAAACGTTACTGTGTTCCGGTTTGAAAGGCAATATTTCCAGTGAAATTACAGGGCATACAGATAAAACATCTTAGATCTCTGGGTGACGAGCACAGTGCGGCGTTAGGTAATGATTTGAATTATTCATTTTCCAATAGCTGCGTGTCACTGCGCTGTTGTGTGGCAGGCATGTTGCTTACCATCAGGCACATGTCCTGTTCGTCTTGTCACTATATCATTAAAAAATAAGGTAGAAAGTCCCACCTATGTGTTCACTTATAACAAACGGTCCATGACACAGACACACCTTCTTTTTAGGGTTCCGTACCCAAAGGGTAAAAACGGACCCCTATTACTGAGACTTGGCTGTCCGTCCGTCCGTCTGTCACCAGGCTGTATCTCAAGAACGGTGATAGCTGGACAGTTGAAATTAAAAATAAAATAAAAACATTATTTAACGGGACTCCCATACAACAAACTTGATTTTTTACCGTTTCTTGCTCGATTAGTCCGTCTCAAACAAACTAGATGGCGCCACTAGTAACAAATAAAACGCGATATCGAATTCGTCGTCAGAATCATGAGCCAAAAATCAATATTTTAATAAAACTATTTGCCTTTCTGCTGAAATTGCGATGTACAAGAAATTTCGAATTAAGCCAAAGAGGTTTTCGGCGTTTATTTGCTAACGGTACGGAACCCTTCGTGCGGGAGTCCCACTCGCACTTGGCCGGTTTTATTTATTCTGATAACTTGTCACAAGGATATCGCAGCTTCACCAACTCTGCTCGACGGCTATTTATACAATCGAGGACTACAAATTTATGAGCATAACTTTATTATCGTAATTATAAAGACGATGAACCCCACGCCGTCGATAGCACGACGTCTTTGTTTAAGAGTGAGGTTCCCCACATGAGGAGGGATGGAGCGAAACGAGTTCCACTTATTTGCAAAGATAATACAATTTAACCTACATATAAAATAAAGTAGCCAAGTGCGAGTTGGACTCGCCCATGAAGGGTACCGTTCCAGCAAGTAACATAGTACACATAGTTCTTGTAGTTCGTTGTAACTTTGATCGAAGTTTAATAATAGTGTATTTATGACGTACTAAAAAAAAACTACTCATCAGATCGAGTTCAAACTAATTTTCGTTGGTAGTTTTCATGGTAATGTACATCATATATATTTTTTAGTTTTTTCATTCTCTTACTTTAGAAGTTAGAGGGGGGGGGACACACATTTTACCACTTTGGAAGCGTCTCTCGCGCAAGTTATTCAGTGTAGACAAAAATTAGATTAGAAACCTCAACATCATTTTTAAGACCTATCGATAGACACCCCACACGTGTAGGTTTGATGAAAAAAAAAATGTTTGAGCTTTAGTTCTCAGTATGGGGGGCACCCCTAATTTTTGTTTTTTTAAAAAACTTTTGTAAAAATCTTAATGCGGTTCACAGAATACATCTACTTACCAAGTTTCAACAGTGTAGTTCTCATAGTTTCAGCAAAAAGTGGCTGTGACATACGGACGGACAGACAGACAGACATGACGAATCTATAAGGGTTCCGTTTTTACGTTTTACGGAACCCTAAAAACAGCGTAATAACAAAAGAACGACATAGTTATACCAAATATCGCCAAGTCAACCTATTTTATTTAAAACAAAAAATTCGTTTGATATTGATACGGGATAGAATTGATATGATGTATAAGTTGTTGTGACATGGCTGTAAAGTTATACCCCGTTTACATTATTCCAGTCCAGCGACCGAATCCAGCGCTGGATTCGACCGCTGGACTGGAATAATGTAAACGGGGTATTAAAGAGCAAAGGCATGAACACCTGACTACTTCCTTCACTAACAAATGGCTGTCAAATCTGGAAATTTACTAGGAAAATAAAAAACAAGATCGTAACAAGTCAAAGAAGTATGGAAAGGAGCATTATAAAGATTAGAAAGATCGATAATATCCGCCATACCCACATAAAGGTACAAGTTCGCGCTGAGACCGCGACAGGAGACCGCGACAGGCACTTGACACTATGGCATTGTATGGGCGCCAGTTCGCGCCGCGACCGCGACCTGTATCGGTCTCCTGTCGCGGTCTCAGCGCGAACTGGCGTCCATACAATTCCATAGTGTCAAGTGCCTGTCGCGGTCTCCGGTCTCGGTCTCCTGTCGCGGTCTCGTGTCGCGGTCTCCGCGCGAACTTGTACCTTAAGACGGAAATCTAAAACCATCGACGCTCTCAGTTATTCACAGAAACAAAAATGTCGTTGGGCGGGACGTGTAGCTAGACTAAATGAATTCGAAAAACTTCGAATAGACGAGTAAATAGCGCTTATAATAATTATACTTATAAATATTTGACTGGCCTTGTGGCTTAGTGGGTAGTAGCTCTGCCTGCGAAGCCGAGGGTCGTGGGTTCGATCCCCACCCAGTGCAAATATTTGTGTGATGAATTCAAATGTTTGCACTGTGTCTGGGTGTTTCTATGTAAAACAAGTATGTATTTAAAACTATATAAGTATTATATCAGTTATCTGGCCGCCATCACACAAGCTTTGCTTAGTTTGGGGTCAGATGGTGTTGTGTGTGAATTGTCCACCAATATTTATTATTTATTTATTTTATTTATATGACCTTATTTTTCGCTTTTGAGTGCCCATTTGTGGTTTCGAAGTCGGTTTAATTTGTTGTATAAAAAGAGTTTATCACCCAGTAATTTAATATGATTTGTCTCATCGCCTTTCAAACAGGAACACAGTTTTTTACGAACACAAAAATACAAAGTCGAACCTACCGTTAGTAAAAGCAATATCCTGATCAATTGTTCAAACAATTCCAGGTCCGAGCGATGCGCCGGTTGGGCGTCCGCCTGCCCGGGGCTAGAGGCGGAGTACCAGGCGGCCGACGCCGTCATCATGACCTTCGTCCGCTGCGCCGCCCTCCTCTACGCCTACTACCAGGTCTCGAACCTCCACAAGATCGCCTCCAAGTACCTCCTCATCATCGCGGGCCTGTTCTCGACCTTCGCCAGCTTCATATTCACTTCAGCAGTCGCTAGCATGTTCTGGAGCGAACTAGCCAGCATCAAAGACGCTCCATTCTTGTTTTTACTCGTGTCGGATGTTGCTAGGGGCGCCAGAATGGCCAAAGCAGGCTGGTCGGCAGGAGAAGACCAAGAGAAAAGGGTGGGTAGAGCGTTAGCGTTGTTGGGGCCGACTGCAACTCTTGACACGTTTCTAGCGGTGCTGTTGGTTGGAGTAGGTGCCTTAACTGGGGTGCCTCGCTTAGAACATATGTGCACTTTCGCCTGTCTAGCATTGCTGGTAGATTATCTAGTTTTTGTCACGTTTTATCCGGCGTGTCTGTCCCTGGTTGCGGACTTTGCTTCTGGCCGGAAAGATATAGTCACAGATGGACCTTTTTCTGAAGTGGATTTGAAACCGAATCCAGTCGTTCAGAGGGTGAAGATGATCATGGCGGCTGGCTTGCTGTGCGTCCATTTAACCAGCAGGTGGCCTTGGAGCGCTGATGGAAGCATCATAGAAGGACCCTCAGATAGTATGACTCCGACAATTAAAGACAATGTGCTGCTTCATTCGTATGTCAAGTGGTTCTCGGTCAGCGCAGATTACATCGTCATAGCGACTCTGCTCTGCGCTCTGATCATAAAATTCATATTTTTCGAGGAACAAAGAAACTGGGTTATAGATATGAACGATATGAGGGTCAAAGAGGTGATCCAGAATGATTTAGACATTGTGGAGAGAAAACCGAAGTTTTCTGTCGGTGACGACTCGAATTCTGAAGTGTCGACGCAGACAGATGGTAATGTCGAAGATATAGAATGGCCTATGCTGTCTCCGAGTTCCTCAGCTGCCAAGTTAAATGCTAAGAAACGGCCGATGGCAGAATGCTTAGAGATTTACAGATCTGAAGGCGCTTGCACTTCGCTTAGTGACGAAGAAGTAGTAATGTTGGTCGAGCAATCGCACATTCCTTTGCATAGATTAGAAATAGTCCTAGGAGATCCTTTACGAGGCGTCCGATTGCGACGGAGAGTTATCGGTGCGAGATTCCAAACAGAAGTGGCCATCAAACAGCTGCCTTATTTAAATTACGATTACAGCAAAGTGTTGAACGCTTGCTGCGAAAACGTCATAGGATATATCGGGGTACCGGTCGGATATGCCGGTCCGTTGGTAGTCGACGGCAAACCGTACATGATTCCGATGGCGACTACGGAGGGCGCGCTGGTAGCGTCCACGAACCGAGGCGCTAAAGCCATAGGAACTAAGGGAGTCATCAGCGTCGTCGAAGACGTCGGTATGACGAGAGCCCCCGCTGTGAAGCTTCCCAACGTCCTCAGAGCACACGAATGTCGACAATGGATGGACAATACAGAAAACTACGCGATGATCAAAGAAGCTTTCGATTCTACCTCAAGATTCGCCCGCCTCCAAGAAGTCCACATAGGCGTTGACGGGGCAACTCTATACCTCCGTTTCAGAGCGACCACAGGAGACGCTATGGGCATGAACATGGTCTCCAAAGGAGCAGAAAACGCCTTAAAACTCCTCAAAAACTACTTCCCAGACATGGAGGTCATCAGCTTATCAGGGAACTACTGTTCAGACAAGAAAGCGGCCGCGATCAACTGGGTGAAAGGTCGCGGGAAGCGAGTGGTCTGCGAGACAACAATTTCGGCCGAAAATCTACGAACCGTCTTCAAAACTGACGCCAAAACTCTAGCGCGATGCAACAAGATCAAGAACTTATCTGGATCGGCGTTAGCCGGGTCTATAGGAGGGAACAACGCGCACGCTGCCAACATGGTGACCGCTATATTTATAGCGACAGGTCAAGACCCAGCTCAGAATGTAACGAGCAGCAATTGCTCGACAAACATGGAAGTTTGCGGCGAAAATGGCGAAGATTTATACGTGACTTGTACTATGCCGTCTTTGGAAGTTGGCACAGTAGGTGGAGGGACTGTTTTGACAGCGCAAGGCGCCTGTCTCGAGATCCTAGGAGTCAAAGGCGCTGGGGTAAGACCGGCAGAAAACTCCGCAAGACTAGCATCCCTGATCTGCGCAACGGTTTTGGCTGGAGAACTGAGTCTCATGGCGGCGTTAGTCAATTCTGATTTGGTGAAGTCTCACATGAGACACAACCGGTCGACGGTGAACGTCCAGACGACGACGGCACACGTCGACGTCAAAGCGAACATGTTGAAAGTGCCTGCTTTATAGTAAGTATTAGGAATCTCTGTTTTGAGTGGCCTTTTTTAGGTGTATGCGATATTTGAACGTGTTGGAGCTCGATCCAAATTGGTTGCAAAACTAGCAAGGGTTGAGCAGACAGTGTACTTATCTGAAAGGAGCTGTGTAATTTATATCCTTTTCCGTGCCAGGTTACCCGGAAGATATGGTTTTGAATTAAAAACACAACAATTAAGAGTAGCTCACTATAAAAAGTTTGATCGATAAACCAGCGCTTTAATCTGTTTTTCAAGCTGCCGAAACTTGGGGCCGATATAACTATTTTGGGAAGAGTGTTATAAACTTCCGGTCCCATAATGTGAGTTAACTTCAGTGACCTCGTGAGAGAGTGTGGTATAACATTCAGCTTGTCCGCGTTGCGTATGTTGCAAGAATGTCTCTCTGCTCGCGTATTGTACGATTCTAGATTATTTCTGACATACACTGCCGCTTGGTAGATCAATATAGCAGGTAACGTAAGTATGCCAAGCTCTTTGAAATATGGTCTGACGGATGTGCATTGCGATACTCCAACGATGGGCACGTACGGCACTTTTTTGGGATTCAATTCTGAAATATGTATGGCTTCCCTCATCTTGTTAATTTAGTTTCACCAATTTGGATATAGCTTCGGCTAATCATCAGAATCATTTTTAATCTGTGTAATATGTACTACTTAATACTGTACCTATGTTATGTGTTGGAAAATAATTCTGGTTTACCCAAAAACGGTGTTATTTGTTGAAAGGGTACGTTATACTACGGGACCAAGTCTAAAATCGGCTCTTCCATACATTTTGGGCAATAAATATTCCCCTTTCAACGTTTGATACCGTTTCCGTGTAGCCTGGTGTAGTTCTACGTATGTTGATAATGAAATATATTCGAATTATTTCACTTTTGATATGCGAAATGTATTTTTTCTTTAATTAGTTTGTGTCTAAACTGTAATTATTGTTACTTATTGTCACTATGCTGGGTCAGAAGACCCAAAGGCTAAACTTCAGTATATATGACCAAATTACAATATTAAACTAACGGATAGGGGCGGATTTAGGGGTGGGGATTCAGAGAAACAGCCTTGGGGACGGCCTATCCATAATATAATTAATAAATATAAAACTTTTACATCTTATATTTGCAATTATTTTATTTGGAAAACAATGTATGGCTCTCCTATGTTGCCTTAAGACCTCCAGACCCCTAAATCCGGCCCTGGCTACAAATTCTAGTTTATCACTGTAAAATACACATATTGACCTGACTGTCCGAAATATTAACCAATATTAAGTGCTTGCATTGTAGACGAAACAGGGCATAGATATAAAGCATCTTATTTCTGTGGGTGACGAGCGTAGTGCGGTGCCAGGTAATGATTTGGACTCTTCATGATTCTAATAGCTGTGTGACACTGTGCTGTTATGGACATGACGTCTATTCTCTTTCCACGAAAAACATAATTTCGAAATAAACTCGCGACTTTCCTACTCCAGCGGGGCTAGCACGGGGAGTGGACTAATAGTCTTTCCACCATTTTTATCCACCTGTCAGTGGATATAATAATCATTTCCACCTTGCATAGCATGGCAACAGGGGAAAGGGATAAAATGTTACCACTTGACGTTTGTCGTGGACATTATATCACGCTACTCCCCGCTGTATAGCACGGACTCGGGAAAACGAAGATAAATACTCTTCAATTGACATATGACAGAGGACAAACTATCGTCTGATTTGGAGGTGGGGATATAAGTAAATCTCTCTCAAACATAATGTCGCGAGCATATTATAATTATATTTTTAATTATATAATTACTCATTTTTATATCTAAATGCGTTCTCTATACTAAGGTATGTGATTTAGATGAGAAAATGTTTTATAGTTGTTTACAAAAATATAAAACCTACATATAAAACCTCAAAACGCAGCATAGAAAAAAAAAAGTAAAAAGAGCGAACGTTGACAGAAAAACTGATGA
Source organism: Ectropis crepuscularia (assembly GCA_963693475.1). Classification (NCBI taxonomy): domain Eukaryota; kingdom Metazoa; phylum Arthropoda; class Insecta; order Lepidoptera; family Geometridae; genus Ectropis; species Ectropis crepuscularia. Next base: position 14,811,666 of record OY856366.1, on the reverse strand, counting down.
TTTAATTTTGTCATTTTTAGGGTTCCGTAAAACGTAAAAACGGAACCCTTATAGATTCGTCACGTCTGTCTGTCACAGCCACTTTTTGCCGAAACTATGAAAACTACACTGTTGAAACTTGGTAAGTAGATGTATTCTGTGACCCGCATTAAGTTTTTATAAAAAAAAAATTAAAAAAATTAGGGTTGCCCCCATACTGAGAAATGAAATTCATCAAACCTACACGTGTGGGGTGTCTATCGATAGGTCTTCAAAAATGATATTGAGATTATTAATATAATTGGTAATCCAAAGTGGTAAAATGTGTGCTAACTTCTAAAGTAAGAGAATGAAAAAATATATGATGTACATTAACATGCAAACTACCAACGAAAATTGGTTTGAACTCGATCTGATAAGTAGTTTTTTTTAGTACGTCATAAATACACTATCATTAAAACTTCGATCAAAGTTACAACGAAGTACAAGAACTATGTGTACTATGTATATTATGTTACTTGCTGCAACGGAACCCTTCATGGGCGAGTCCAACTTGCACTTGGCCACTTTATTATTTAATTTTCTTATAGCGGCAATACTGAAGTGATAACGCTACTCCCGCCGTATATCCACCGTGGAATAACTATCCACCGGCGAGTCCGTGCTCTGACAGTGGACAAAATTGACAAGGGGGAAAGAGATTATTTCCTTTCCCGGTGGATTAATTGTCAACTGCCCGTGCTAGCCCCGCAGGGGGTCTACCGCCGAACGAAAAATGTCATCGCTTTGATGTTTCTCTCTCTTTTCTTTTCGCTTGAAATTATAGAGACAGGATTAGCAAAGCGATAGCCGATTTAGTTAGGCGGTAGTGGCGCGGTTCTACTTCGATCCGTCGTTTCGTCAAACAATGTCCGATCGGACGAAACGAAGTAGAACCGGAGTAAAAAAAGTCGCGAGCTTTATTTCGAAATCACGTTTTTCGTAGAAAAGGATGTCCAGGTGTGTTGCTTGCCATCAGGCACATGTCCTGCTCGTCTCGTCACTCTTTGCTAAAAAAATCCTTAATTGACATTAGGCGAGATGACGCTTTAACGTGCATCCTATGATCAATGGAAAATGCCAATGTGTAACAGATTTTAACTCTAAATTTCTAGGCCCATGTGGGCGGAGTACCGGAGTCGTATATGTATACGACTCCGCTCCCATCCGACAAATAAAATACACTCACATATATGGGCTTTATGCAATGCACGTTAATATACAGATTACATTGGCAAAATAAATGTTTTTGTGTCCTGTGACAATGATAGTAGATTTGCACTTGACCGCCATCTCGTTTTATGTTTATCGATGTTGCGGTCTACGATGAAGCTCGCTTAAAGCCTTGTTGTGGTCAGCGCAGACAGAATGGAGCGCAGCGGAGAGGATTTTATTAACGCACTTGAAAATAAACTTTAATAACTTTAATAGGGTACCGGACTGGGTCAAAAATACACCATCCTAATTAGTCCGTCAGCTAGACCATGGAAAAATATTGGACACGTATTTTTTGTTTTTTCATAATATTCAAAATCGTCAAAGATATAGACCATCAAACTTCGAGAGTGGGGGGTCGCGACGTCACTCGTGAGTAAAAATCGTACTCACAAGTGACGTCACACGAAACTTCGAAGCGCTGTATCTTCGTAATTTTTTGTTTGTGAAACAAAAGAAAAAATACGTGTACAATATTTTTTGGCAATCTAACGGGCTACTTAGTTTTTTGTGAGAGAGTAATGAGGATTGTACCCTATTTAAAAAACCCGACTGCAAAAATCAACATGTACATAACCTTTTATATACTATCTAAGGACACGATTGAGACTATTCTAACGATATCTTAATTATCAAGATCCATCCAGCCGTTTGGAAGAGGTTTTAAAGAAATTTACAAACATACAAGATGCGCGCGAAAAAACAACCCTTATTTCAGTCGGTTAATTATTACTGTAAAGTTAAAATGCTTGAACCTTTTTCCCGCGTATCTTCGAGGACGCGCGACCACCTTTTGTCACGTTCAAGCATTTACGCACCTTATTGTAATAGTTTTAAAGTTTATTTTCACGTGCGTTAATAAAATCCTCTCCGCTGCGCTCCGTTCCGTCAGCGCTATCCCTTACACTTGGCTAAATTTAGTAACAAAATTCAGAAGCAAGCAATCCTCGCTTCTGAATTTAGTGTGCGAGCTTACTGAATGCTATTACACTACACTGAATTCAGTAACGACTAAATTCAGTCTCTTAAATTTAAAAGTGTAATAAGTCTTAGCTAAAAAGAAACATATACGCTACCAGTGACCATTTAATTTATTATAGTTAACTAACGAACCCTACATTATATAATGTACATGTCTTAAATACAGAAATGTGTTAAACTAAATCATTCTCGAATCCACATGAACACACAAAAAATTTCATTAAAATCGGTCCAGCCGTTTAGGATTTAAATTACAAAAATACGCACAGATTTGGATATATCCTACTACTACTATATTGACGTTTATTACACTTGCAGTTTATTCCAAATTTTTGTGAGTTCAGACGTTTTTGAAATGACAGATGATGTGTGTGTGTAAATGGGTGAAAAAAATGGGGAAAATTATTGACATTGACATATTGTACAACAAATTTCTCTAATAAAATAAAACATTAACCTCATCTTCCCCACACTAATATTTGTATTAGTATATGTATAAATACATATACTAGTTCAGTGATTGCCATTTAAACTCCTTGTTTGATAGTTTATCCTTTTATGATACATTGGTGGAATTGTGAGGCTCTTATATAAAGAATAAGTAAATATAGATCAGGTTTTTCCCCACGGTTCCTTTGTACCAATCGTAATAGATGAAGTTTACTCGTATGTTAGCTATGGCGACATAGTCATGTGTGCAAAAGTATGACACTTCCACAAGAGCGACAAGACAAAAACGATCAGACCCGTGCTTTCGGTGTAAAGCGTTTGTTCTAACTATACGTAGTATATGTTAACTCTTTGGTGATGCTAAATCACTTAAACACATTAGTCAAGAGTTGTAATTGAACACTATCTTTGCACATTGAGTGACACAATTTTGACAGGTGCTTTACGAAAAAATATATATAAATAATAGACTCGGGCATAAAATAGAGCCTACCTATATCAATGTCGAATAACTTACCTTTCAAATAGTGAAACAATTTTGTAAGTATCGTTTTTTCCTGAGATCATCTCAAACATGTATTTATTGATTACAGTCACTCAAAAAACTCATCACTCTATTGGAATAGATTATGTTCATCTTTCTTTGATTAGTCACAAATTGTACATTTTAATTATTATTAGACTTTAACCTAACAACAATTTGACCTTAAAATAGTTTGGGACCGTATTCTGTTAATTCTAATTTGATTGAAAATATCAATAGTATTTATTAATGTTTTACTCACCGGAAAAAATAAGCCTGATTTATGAAAACTAACTTGGTTGTTACACATTTTTGATTAATTACGTGTAACTCGCTTAGTTTCTTAATCGACTTAAGTTTCAGTCGCATCTGGCGGGCTTTTTCATGGAGAGTGAAACGCGACCGATCGTTGCCCGTTTGACACTCACTGGCCCGACCATAACATTCGTTAGTTACCCGGAAATGATTTAAAAATGCAGGCCCAATATATTGTATTTGAATTGAATAGGTTTTATAGGTAAAGAACACGATTATGCAAAGTTATTAGGGCGTGCGTTTTTCTGGCATACATGGTTATTTCATCGCACAAAAAGAATAAAATGTCAGTTATGGAGAGTCGTTTTCAAAGTGATGTGATAGATGGGTGGAAAAATACGTTAAAATATTTTTGTTTATTAAATATGTATGTATCTAACAAAGTGAAACATTAACGCAACTAGTGATGCATTTAAGAACTAATTTTGACAGGTTTTAAAATCATCTGTCATTTTGAAAACGTCAAAGATCGAATTCATTATTTTGAATTATCTCAAATATTAAACTATGAAGGTTGATTTGAAATATTGTTCTAGAGTTTGTATAAATATAGTGCATTATGTAGTATTATTGTTTGGTTCGATATTATATAAGTTATTTCAATACATACATTACTTATAATATTTGTAAATGGCGACTGGTTAACCTTGACTTAAAATACACGAATAATGTACAGCTTGACAAAAAATACAAAAAAGAATGGAACCTTTACGCAAAGTTTTAATTTTTATCATATTTTTCATTTTTCTTGACAATAAGAGAGGGTTCACACGGCGCGGCTGCCAACCGCGTCCGCGCGCGGGCGCGGCAGATTTCCATATAAAATTGAATTCAATACACACGACGCGGTTTACGGCCGCGGCGGCTGCGGCAGCCGCGCGGCGCCCGCGTGAGCAGAAACCGCGAAAACCTGCGGTCTGAAATAAAACCGTCGCGCGGCGCGGCGCCGCACCCGCGCGCGGGCGCGGTCGGCAGCCGCGCCGTATGAACCGGCTCTTTATATACCTAAATTGAATAATTTGTTACACAATTTGCTGAAACGTTTTTTTTTTAGGTTTAGGTTTGACAGATATCTTTTGGTTCTGTCAATACCTTTCTCAAGCTACATACTATAATTTATAATACAGTTTGCGTGGTATATAGACGTTACCAGTGTAACTTCAAAGCCAATTACTTATTCCTGATGTTTTTAATATTTGAAATGTTACCTCCTGGTGTCTAGAGAATTGTTTATAAAGTACTAAAGTTTATAAAGATTTGTTAAGGAGCTCAAGCTTATGATTGATTAAGGGTTTTTGGAACTTTTTACTTATAAATTAGTTGTTTTATTGTGTAAAATGGCCAGAATTGGGATGATGATTAGCTCAAAAATATACCATTCTAATTAGTCCGCTAGGTAGATTAGATGTAAAAGTATGGGACACGTATTTTTTGTTCTATCAAATTATTTAAAATCGATTTAGATACAGATCATCAAACTTTACTCCGGAAGTTTGATAAAAAGAAATACTACCAGTGGTTTACCGCCTTTGATCTTGGGAGAAACGTCGATAATGTCGACAAGGGTAGGGTTGTCGCAATTTTAAAGACGTGGCACCAAAATAAGGTTAAAATATACGGAAGACGTCAGCCCTGAGCCGCGCTCCTGCAATACTAACATTGTAATGTAGGCAATGCAGGAGCGCGCTTTCCGCGTCTTACCCCGCACGATTGCCCCGTCTCGACGGCTTGGGAAAGACTGTGGTGGGAGTTTGTGACGTCACGTAAAAATCATACAATGAAGTGACGTCACTCTTGTAATTGCCGTATCTTCGTCATGTTTTGTTTGTGAAACAAAAGAAAAAATACGTGTCCAATATTTTTTAATAATCTAACTGATGGATTAATTTGTTTTTTTTGTTTAGTCATCATGTCCATAGTCGTGGCGAAGTCACGTGGTCACTAGGAGGTTAATTACCCCGTAGATTAAGATAGTATGGTAAAGAGGTGGCAGGTTTAGATCTTGTTTCGGACCGTATGTAGTCTCTCTCTCGTTTCTAGTCACGTCTTCTGATAGTTGCTTCTCTTCCGATATACTGAATAATAAATCTGGTATTTATAGAGAAAAGTTGTTTGATTTATATAATTTCCTTAGTTTTTAAGTCTACTAACATGTCTGACACTGATTGACCACTGATGAAAACGGTCTAGATTATATTTATTGAACTGAAAGATTCTTTTAGCGCACCACAGACAGATTTTTCGCGGGCTGTGAATTGAATCCTATCGTCACGCTCGAGAACGACAAGAAATTTTCGAGTAAACTCGGGACCATGGCCATTGGCCATTTAGAAATGCGTCAGTATTTTCCGTCTATCTGTGCGTCAGATTTCTAGATTGCATGGCCACACCCTCCGGTTTCACCCGCGTATTTTCCAAAGGGAGCTATCAAATTCTGAGTTGCAAGTTTTCACTTCTATCGGCAGTTCCTATGACTGCCAATTTTTTTAAATAGTATAGACGTATAGTGACAAGACGAACATGATATGCACCTGATGAGAAGCAGCACGCCTGCCCATACCAACACAGCGCCACGCAGCTATTGGAACATGAACAGTCTATCCAATTCATTACCTAGCATCCAGAGAAATAGGTAAGATGTTTTATCTCTATGCCGTAATTTCACTAGAAAACCTTCAAACAAACACTTGGACTAACCCGGTGGAGGCCATTACCCCTACACGTGTTTGTTATTATTCGTTGTTTTTCTGTGTTATTTGTGTGTTTTAACCTGGTGAGTTTCTATATTTTATCGTAGTAAGCAGTAGTCAGGGGAAATGGAGTCCATTCCCCCCGATCCTGTTCCGCCAGATCCGCATATGGATACACTTGAACAATCCTCCATCCGCATTGTCGCGAAAAGACACAGAGAGACGACGGTCGCTCCAGCACCTGCTAAAAAGTTAATAACTAGTCAAGAGTCGGCATCGGCTTCCATTCAGTCAACATACCAACACCCTTCTCTAACCATATTAGGTATTAGACAGTACGAGGACACGGACACAGGTCCATTCCTCGTTCATGTGTCACGAGTAGAGTCAGAGGCAACCGCAGGCACAGTTTTGCGCCCCATAAAATTTGGCCAATTTGTAGCTTCCAACAATGTTCAAAACGTCTGCCGAGACGGAATAAAAAAAGTAGGCCGAAATAAAGTTTCGATCCAGTTCAAAACTTCCACCGCCGCTAACATTTTCGTCGAAAACCCGATCTTAAAAACAAATAATTACGATGCAGTCATTCCAACTTTCAATGTAACACGCATGGGAATAGTCAGGGGAGTGCCTGTAGACTGGTCGATGGACGAATTCGTAGCCTCTATCAATATACCTGGAAACTCGTACGTCTTAAAAGCAAGGCGATTGAATAGAAAAAACAAAATCGATAATGTCATTAATTGGGTTCCAACGCAAACTGTGGTCCTCACTTTCAGAGGCCAATACTTACCAGACAAAATATTCTCCTTTTATTCATCACTGGAAGTTGAGGCCTACCAGTTTCCCACAATTCAGTGTATGAACTGTCTGAGGTTCGGCCATATTAAAACACAATGCCGTTCTCAACCTCGTTGTTACCGATGCACTCAGCCCCACAGTGGAGACAGCTGTGAAGTGCAGGAGTCACAGGCTACATGCCTGTACTGTCTTGCCCATCATTACTCTACTAGTAGGATATGCCCTGAACAAGATCGCCAACGTAACAATCTCTCATGGCACAAAAAGGAATATCATACCAAGAGGCAGGCGGTCATACGCCTAAGATAACAAAAACATACAGTCAAATCACCAAAGATCCAACTGTTAGTATTGAACCAGAATCCCAATCCATTGCTTCCTCTTCCCAACCTAAGCCTACCATCTCAGTTAAGAAAACCATTATTCAAAAGGCCAGACCAAACCCCCCTCTCGGAAAATCATTTGATAGAGCAATCCACCAATCCATCATTGCTCAGGGCCCTTCATCCCTTCCTAGAGGATATGCCCTGCAAATCCCCCACCACCCTTCTCCAACTTCAGATTCACATCAACTACTCCTCCAACTTCTCACCATTATCATAAACCTGATCTCCCAATCTCCCAATTCCCTACCGTCCAACGTTGCCCAAACGATCTCCCACCTCACATCACTTATAGGTCACCATGGACTCATGCCTCATGATCCAATGGAACAGCAGGAGCCTTCGTAGGAAGGTTCCTGAACTAAATCACCTCATCCAAAAATACAACCCTGTCTTGGTTGCTGTTTCGGAGACATGGTTTGCTCCGGGGACCCGCTATCGGATTCCAGGCTTTTCATGTCTCCGAGATGATCGCCAGGATGGTACAGCTGGTTGTGCCCTCTGCGTTAAACTATCCTTTCCCTTCTCCCAAATCTCCCTTCCTTTCCACAGCCCACAAATAAACGCTGTGGCTGTACGTGCATTCAATATTTCTTTCATTTCTATATATATTCCTCACCCTGATGCCCACCTTATTCCAGATATCCTTCTAATCATTTCCTCCGTCCCTCCCCCTATAGTGATAATGGGAGACTTTAATGCCCACCACACTACCTGGGGGTCTTATCACTGTGACTCCTTTGGACGCTTGCTTTTAGAAGCAATTGATGAGGCGAATCTGTGCATAGCAAATGATGGCTCCCCTACACGTAGGGTCCTACCTTCCCAGAACCCTAAATCTGCAGTGGACCTAACTTTATGCTCTCCCAACCTACTTCCCTCCTTATCTTGGCAAGTCCTTCCCCTCACTAGAGAAAGCGACCACTTTCCCATCCTAATCAGTTTAGGTCTTCGAGTTTCCCACTCCCCTCCTCATACCCCTCTCCAAAAATTTAGACTGTCTGGGGCCAAATGGGATTCTTATTCCACTTATCTTAACAATATACTACCTTCTCTGCCTAATATTTCTGATGAAAGCCCAAATGTATGCTACTCCAAATTAATAGATAGCATATTAGCCTCCGCTCATGAATCCATCCCACTCAAGAAAGCCAGAAAAAACCTCCTATCCCCCCCCCTGGTGGGACCCTGAATGCACTGCAGCCATCCGCGAGCGTAACTCTGCAGAAAAAAACTACAACAGATCTATGACTCCTGACAATTTCTTGATTTACAAAAGATCTGCTGCTAAATGTAGGAAAACTCTCTCAAGCAAAAAGAAGCTAGGATGGCTAAAATTTTGTGAAAGTCTTTCTCCATCAACACCATCTGGCATTGTCTGGAAACAGATTCGTCGCTTCAGAGGTGCCCATAATACTCCCAACCCAACATCCAATGATCCCACTTCCTGGGTAGAAGATTTTGCTGACAAGTTGGCTCCCCCTTTTGTCCTAACTGGTGTCCCCCACTCTGAACAAGTGGCTATTAAATGTGAAAAGAACATAAATATCCTCCGCTCTCTTTCCGGTGTATGGTGGGGCTCCCATCCCTTTTCACAAAAGTTACTGTACAACTCCATTATTCGTAGTCACTTGGACTATGGAGCTTTCCTACTTGAACCTGGCAATAAACCAGCCCTATGCAAATTGTCCAAAATCCAATCCAAATGTCTGCGTACTATTTTAGGGGCAATGAAGTGCTCTGCCACCAATGCCATTCAAGTGGAATGTGGATACCCTCCTCTTCCATTACGTAGACAATTTCTGGCAGACCGGTTTTACACCAAACTTCTTCAAAACTCAAACCACCCATTATGGCCAAAGTTGCAACAGCTACAGAGACTCACCCCCCCCTCACTTTATTCAATCTCAAATTAATCTTCCATGCCTCCTCAATAGTCATGTGAAATATTCAAATCCTTATTTCCCAATTGCATCCTTCACTATTAATCCTTTGTTCTCCACCAGTTACAAAGCCCTAATTTTTCAGCCTCACATCATTCTAAATTTAGGTATAGAGAAAAGCTCACTGGATCCCAACAAAACTTTTAATGAAATTATTGCCAATAATTGGACTGATTGGCTAACAGTATTTACAGATGCCTCCAAACTGACACAAGATGGTGATGTAGGAGCAGCTGTTTGGATTCCCAAATTCAGAATTGTCCTTAGTAATAAGTGCCCTCCACTAAGTTCAGTTTTTACTGGAGAGGCCACGGCCATCCTAGAAGCCATCCGTTATGTCACCTCTCACTCCATCAGCAATACTCTCATCTTGACTGACTCTAAAAGTTGCTTACAGGCTGTTTTGGCCAATCAGTTCAAATGTAGAACCAAATTCCCAGTGATTCTTAAAATCAAAGAAGAAATCTTATAACGGGCAAATTTTATGGTCAAGTTCAGCCCTTTATCCCCTCTAAACCCTGGTTTTTTAAATACAAAAATATCCCCAAACAAATTACATCCACTATCTGCCGCCTGCGGTTGGGTTTCGCCTGCACTCCGGTGTTCCTCTCAAAATTGAGAATTCGAGATAACTCTCTGTGTGAGTGTGGGTTGGCTGATGGTACCACTGACCATATTTTTTTTGAATGTAGTAGAAATCAATCCTCCCTCTATGACACGATCCCTCCTGACTTTCCCCTTCCAACAAATTTTTCCAATTTACTCCCCTTTGTATTTTCCCCATTTGTGTATGTCCTTGCCAAATATATTCAGAAAAATAATATTAAACTCTGATATAATTTATGTAAATTAGATATTTATATATTTTTTTCCTAAATTATACTGTAGGTGATAATAATATATTAGTGTGTGTATTTTGTGATGTCATGTTTGTGTTTGTCCCATACAGTTATCTATTATAATATAAGAAGTATTCATCACTAACAAAAGTATCCAAATTCGACGAACCGATCATCAGAGCCAAGAAACCTGCCTGTTCACCGAATATCAGACGTTTGATCATCAAACTCAAGACTACATGAAGCCAACCGATCATCTGTACCAAGACCTGGGTAGTGATTCTGAAACCATTCGGTTGCATCCGACACGGAATCTCATCTCTCGGTCTTTGTCTTATCTGTTTAGCATGACAAAGACCGAGAGATGAGATTCCGTGTCGGATGCAACCGAATGGTTTCAGAATCACTACCCTGCTCTACTAAATAAACTTTAAAGGATTATACCACTAGACACTGGCGAAGTTACGGTAGCATTGCCGAATGGAAGCCATAACAAAAAGTTGAAGTTGAAGTTGAAACAAACACTTCAAAAGTCATAAAAAATATGGAAACTTCTTTTATACATATATCACTAAGTATTTAAAATATTTCCCAATGTGGCTAAGAACTCGTGAAACGATTTTTACCCGCGCCCGCCGCGGCTGCGGAACCGCGTGTTTTATTTCAAAACCCACGAGACCGCTGATTGTCGCGGTTTCGCAGCCGCCGCGGGAAAGATTACCGCCCGCGGGCGTAAAACACGTCGTATGTAAAGCTGATATCGTGGCAGCCACAAGCGTGCTTGCTGCGACGCGGCCTCACGTCGATTATCTTCTTTTGATTAGACCTTTCACGACACGTGAGGTTTTCATAATAATGCGTGTAAAAAATCAAAAGATGCATAATATGAAATTTCGAATTTCGTTGCTGAATCGCTCGCTCTCATCATGGTATCTTTTCCTCCTCCACGATCTCCCGGACGGAGAGCATTGAAGACGGTCATGTCCTCATGTAAGCGGATGATGTCGCAGTCGTTGTCGCCGCACCTACTGTAGACCAACTCGAGTGCAAGCTTTGGTTGCTAATGGTATCAACACTTGGTTTGGCATCAATGGGCTGATGCTGAACACCAATAAGACACACTTCATCCATTTTAATTATAACTGGCTGGACGCTCAAGCAAAACACTTGTAGTGAGCATTGGCTCATTGGCGGCACTGATACACTGGTCCATACCAGGTGTAATCGACTATTTTTGTTGGTTTACAACTCGATAGTTCGTTGGTTTGGGCTGATCACATCGACATACTGTGCGGTAGGATTGGCCGCGCCTGCTTCGCGCTATGGCGTGTTTCTAGGCTCCTCCATATCATATCATAGAGATCGGCAGTGTTACTTTGCGTCCGTGCACACTCGCTCCTCTTAAGCCACCTATACCTACACACTGGCCCAGCGCAGGCCAACGCGAGCGTCGACAAAACGGCACGAGACGAAAGGTAGCATCCACACACTGGCCCAGCGCAGGCCAACGCGAGCGTCGACAAAACGGCACGAGACGAAAGGTAGCATCCACACACTGGCCCAGCGCAGGCCAACGCGAGCGTCGACAAAACGGGACGAGACGAGAGGTAGCATCCACACACTGGCCGAGCGCAGGCAAAAGCGAGGTAGGCCAATAGGATAATAGGACGCTACTCGCCGAGCGCTTTTGTTTTGTGCACAAAAACCAACACCGGTCACGGACCGGTCACCGGAGAGACGAGTCGAGGCAAGAGCCCTGTACACACTGGCCACTTACCGTCACTCTGCCAGCTAGGCGAGCGACGGCGAGTGATCACAAGTCATGGCAAAACGACCCTCCAGACACTGGCGTTGACCTCCACTGGGCCAGTGTGCATAGGCGGCTTTATATGGACACGAACTTTGGGGACGCGCTGCCGTTTGGAGGCGTCTTCGTTATGCAGAAAAGAGCTGTGTGCGAGCGATTGCAAGGATATCGGAGGATACGTCCGCACGGCCATATATTATATCAATGATGTTGAGGATACTCACCAAAGGGTATCCCTAAGACAATTTAATTCTATAAAAAACAAAAAAAGGAGCAAAACCGGCCTCGGAGAATGTGTTTAGGGCTAGTTTATGTATTATATCCAAAACCATAAGGTTGTAAATCACATCACAATGAAACTGCTCGTCGCTGCACTACCTACTTCTTTGGTGCGATTTGAGGCATTCATTCATAATTATAACTTTTTAAGAATACAAAGAAAATACTTTAAATTATACACGAGCTACACGAGGCTAGTTTTTCAAGCTAGTGTTAGTTGGTAGCTTACTAAACTAGCGTTGCGTAGCGTTGTCTACACGAAGGTAGAAGTACTTACTAGCCTGCTATCCTAGCTTGTACTAGCCTGGGCCTCTACCGCCTAACGAAAAACGCTTTGACGCTGCTGTCTCTTTTCTTCTCGCTTGAAATGAAAGAGACGGCAATGCCAAAGCGTCAAAGCGTTTTTCGTTAGGCGGTAGACCCCCGGGTGTAGCTCAGGCATAATGACTGGTAAATTGACTTTACTGCACACTACATATAGCTTAATTACACTTATCTTGGTTATAACATAGGGTAAATAAATAAAACGACAAAATTATTATAAATATAATAATATTTATTCCTTTGACAAGTCATGTTTTTACAAATTAACAAGATTGGTTCCTCAACAACTAATCTAAAATCACTGACACACAATATTTACAACTCAACGCATCTATGTACTTTATACCAAGAGATCTGTACTATTTCACATTTATTTCATTGTGATAAAATAAAATAAATAGGACTTCGACTTTAGTTCTAAAAAAAATCCATTGTAAACGCTAATTTCATTGTCATCTAGTCATCAATATGTACTGGGACTATGATATAAATCAGTTTTTTCGTACACAAGAAAAGCCTTTTCAGGCTCAAAACATTTGAAACAGCAATTTCATTCACAAGATTTCGTGTTGTAAGTAGTAGTAATTTCATAATAATAAGTAGAACTCCAATGCTTACAACAGATATTTAGTGTTTTTAGAACATATTTCCGATACATTCTGTATCACAGAACACAGTATCCAAAAATTGGATTTTAGTCATCACATAAGTCCAGATACAAATTTTTCATTTTTACAGATTAAACTTTATATTATCACAATAAAATAAACATATCTTATTCACAAGGGTCATAGTGATTTATACAAAGGAACGCCTACTGAGCGCTCGCCACTAAAACGTGACGATCGCTCGTCACTTACAAATACAAATTGAGATTTCTTATGTAGAAATGCATTTCGCGATGCTGTCAATGCTCAGACCCAATTTCATACCAAAATAAATCAGTTTATAAGAATCTATTAAAATTATATGGCAGCTAAAATCTATAAAATTAGATGCCGTGACTTTTTTCCATGGGTACTTCACAGTGACATCTCCGCGTTCAAACCACTATTCATGACTAAAAAAATCATTCTTTTTCCTGTAAACAATTCAGTACATGAATTCGGGTTTTTTTTCACTTAAAATTATTCAACCCTCACAATGAGAATATTGCTTATTTTCGAACCCTTAAAACGGGGTAAAAACACACCCCCAGCAATCTCGGGGTCAACCCCAAAACTATCAATAAATAATGTACAGCAATTTTCTCACATCGGGGTCCAAGTGGAGTTAGTTAAGTATAAATCAGTTTTTTCTATTGAAAAAAATTGTTATTTCAAAAATGTACAATATCTGTGAAACCAAATCTTGTGACTGTGCAAGTATCATACAACGTGTCCAGATTAGCTCATTGATTTGAGATCTGCATCCTTAGATAAAGTTTTGCTAGTTGACAACACAAAACATCCACCTTGTTAAGATTGCATAGATATTGAGACTCACTACTCTCACTTTAAGCAGCACTGTCGTAAATCCTATACAACTTAACAAAACTAGTTATCGTATAGTCAAATTAAAACTTTTACTAAGGACACCGGGGGCCCTACTACAAACTTACAAGGTACTAAAAGAACCCCTTTACATCGAAACAATTTCAATGGGCGGTTACAATCATTCAACCAACATTCAACCTTATTCAGGCGGATTTAAGTTTAAACTTAGGGCGTACAATTAGATCACAACTCTCGGAAGTTCTACAGTAGATTCAATGTGAGCTAATGTGTTTTTTGCATAATTATGAAGGAGTAATTCATTTGGCATGAATAAAACATATATATCATAAACAATATATATATAAGGATAGAAATTGTTTAAATCTTTTAAGAAGTAACTGATTGTAATATATGATTGATACCGAGTGAATGCAAATGGAAGTTAAGGACTTTTAGAAATCGAAGCTCAGACTAGCTTTTGGAGCATTCTGATCCACTAAAGAGGTATTTAGAAAAATTAACATATCAAGAAAATGCAACAAATTTAAACTAAATGAAATGCTTAACTGACCAGTGATGTGAATCACAAAGGCAAAATACAAACTGAAAACTTAGTCGTGGGATGCATGAGGTCCGAGGAAAGTGAGCAAGAAATGAGGTACGGCAGATCATTATACAACATGAGATGTAAAACAAGTCCCTAATGACAGAAATACAAAATTCATAACAGTGATAATGTGCAAAAAAACTGTTTCGTCAAAACTCATCATGTGCAATTAATATGGAGAATCTAGTTCAAAACACTTTATGCACAATTCATGTGGATAATCACACCAAAGATTAGTCAACTTTGGGAATATTGTCGGAAACCGAATCTTTGACAAAAGAAAATCTAAATCTGTCGTAATATAATCCAGCGTATTTTCTTTGGTCACCTTTCTATCCAATGAAAGCCTTGTCATCTATGAATATGTGAAAAGAATGTCACCGTGTGGTGAGGTCATCAGAATGGGAATCAACCATGCCAAGGACCGAGAAAAGCTAATAAGACGTGGGCATCTGCAAGAGTATCAAATTGACTTCTAGGCAAAGAACAGGTGGTAGAGTGATAGTGAAATTAGTTCAACAGTAATTTTCTATATTATAAAATGTTGGACATTTCATTGGATTGGGATTAAATTGAGACACCAAAAGCTTTCACCAGTACATTTCATTGAGGGAAAACAAGGGAACTACAAGGGCAAACCCTCACTACTAGTTTCCCATATTACGTAAAGACAAACTAAGAATAAAAAGAAAACATATATATATATAGATTTTGTTAAGCTTGGGGGAGATTCAAGACAAACTACTTTCAGATTATACTAGGCTATCTGTAGGCGTATTTTTATTACTTAAACCATTTATGTACATAACCAAAAATGAAGGCAAAAAAATCGAATTATTTTGACATTTTTGTACAAATTATATAATTTAATTTTTATTTTGGAAAGTCAGTTTTATTTTGCACACAATCACATTAGCTCACAAAGTATCCCACAACACTCGCTCGAGGCTCTAAACACTATCAAGTGGACTCGTTCAGCACGAATCTTCAGTATGGTTCCCGCACCAGTCTCCAACGTGACAGTACCTTTGGACTTGTTATCCGAGACTAATGTCCTTCACAAATCCTCTTAGACGGGCTGATTCTCAGTTCCACACAAAGCTTTTCTATTGTGGTATCAGCGTAGTGTCTGGGCCGGTTCCATGCCAAATATTCTGTGCTAGCCCTTGGTTCCGCATCAGTCTCCAAGCTGGTTTCAGCGTCAACGGTTCCCCAGTGACCTTGTTTGCGCAGCGACTTCGATTTCCCGGCGACCTCTGTCCAGGTAGCCTCGGTTTCCTAGCGACATCGGTTTCGCGTTAAACTCGGTTTCCCGGCGACGTCAGTTACACGTTAAAACTCGGTTTCCTGGCGACGTCGATTTCACGTCGACATCGGTTTCCCAACGACTTCAGTTCGACGTTAAGCTCCGTTTCTCGCTAACATCGCTTTTACGTTGAGCTCTCTTTACCGGCGACGTCACTTTTACGATGGCCTCGGTTTCCTAGCGACTTCGGTTTTCCGATGATCTCGGTATCCTGGCGACTTCGGCCTCGCCCCTAGTCCCTGGGCTGCGTCCTCAGCCACGCTCGGAACTTGTTCCTGCGCGCGGCGTGCAGGCGAGCGTGCGACGCGCGCGCCGCCTGGAGCGCGCCCGGCTGGTAGAGCTGCAGCGGACGGAACGCCAGCAGCCG
This sequence comes from Ectropis crepuscularia, assembly GCA_963693475.1. NCBI lineage: Eukaryota > Metazoa > Arthropoda > Insecta > Lepidoptera > Geometridae > Ectropis > Ectropis crepuscularia. The sequence goes on along the minus strand of OY856366.1, from coordinate 14,795,343 downwards.
GCATCTGGGGAACGGAACGAACACTACGTTACAATACAATTAAAAATAACAAAACGATGTATGTCTGTTCCAACGTGTGATGAACGTTGATAGCCTTCAGCAGAAACTTAATAGTTTCAAAGCGTAATGTTTACTATTTGGATATCTCTTAGAACACTAAGAATAATATATTGGTGGACATTTCACACAGCAGGCAGCAGGATTAGGATCTCTCACTGAGATTTGACTATAGGTCGGAAGTTCTATGATCAGCCCCGAGTATTGCTTCTCCATATTTGACCTGCGCTCCACTAAGGAGGTCGGGCGGCGAATGTGACGGTGCTTGACCGAGTGTGACGATATCTGAGTGAGTGTGACGCTATCTGAGAAGTGAGTGTGAGAGAACCTGAGCGAGTGAGAGAGCACCTGAGCGAGTGTGACAGTATCTGAGTGAGTGTGACTGAACCTGAGCGACTGTGAGGACCCCCTCTCACACTCGCTATGTTACTGTGAGACTACCAAGGTGAGTGTGACGGTACCCGAGTGAGTCTCACGGTACCCGAGTGACTGTGACGATACCTAAGTCAAAGTCAAAGTACTTTATTCATAAATGTACAATTTACACGTCAATAAATAAAAAATTAAAACAAAAGAAAGAGCATACAAATTGTATACATTTTCAAAGTTTGAAATGACTACTTTACTGTATTATAATAATTATTGTACAGAAAACTGTCAAGCATTATGTGAGTATAATATGTTTTTATAACAATTGTACTGACCCATGTCAAATTTTTGTATACATTTTTATAGGACTTTGCCATCACTCTCTAAAAATTCGGTGTAACTATAAAAAGTTTGATCGATAAGCCAGCACTTTAATTTGTTTTTGAAGCTGCCGAAACTTGGGGCAGATATAACTATTTTGGGAAGAGTGTTATAAACTTCAGGTCCCATAATGTGAGTTAGCTTCCGTGACCTTGTGAGAGAGTGTGATATGACATCCAGCTTGTCCGCGTTACGTATGTTTCGAGAATGTCTCTCTCCTCGCGTATTGTATGATTCTAGATTATTTCTGACATACACAGCCACCTGGTAGATCAATATAGCAGGTAACGTAAGTATACCAAGCTCTTTGAAATATGGTCTGACGGATGTGCATTGCGATACGCCAACGATGGCACGTACGGCACGTTTTTGGGCGCGGAACGCACGCTCCCAGTCGGCAGCGCGCGCGTATAGCTCTGCGCCATATTGTAACCGAGAATGCACTGTGGCGAAGTAACACGCACGTGACACCTCCGCAGACACCACTCGGGATACTCGTCTTAGCGCAAAGCACGCACTGCTGACTTTAGCACACATCTTGTCGATGTGGTGTTCCCACGTCATGCTGCGATCAATCTCGAATCCCAAAAATGTGGTGGTCTGTACTTGTTCAATCCTTACACCGTTTAGCGAAACTTTAAGCGATTTTGTATGATGGCCCGACAGACAAAAGTGAACGAAATGAGTCTTTTTTGAATTTAACATAAAACCATTAGCTCTAAACCATGAATTTAAGCCGTTAATTACAATATTTAATTTCTCTTCTAAATCCTCAATTGAAAGAGCTGTTACTACGGCAGCCACATCATCTGCATACATGAATATGCCTGCACCCTTTACGGCATCAGGGAGATCGTTTAGTAGGAGAGAGAACATTATATTTGAAATTGACGAACCCTGCGGTACTCCCATAGACGAAGGCAGCGGATCTGATTTATTATCGCTATCGCCAGCATCCACTACCTGAGAGCGGCCTCGTAACATGTCAGTCAACACCTCGTATGATTTCTCAGCTATGCCATAGTGTTTCAGCTTTAAAGCTAAGGTCTCGTGGTCTGCGACATCGAAGGCCTTCGATAAGTCACAGCACAAGACAGCTACTTGCTCTTTACGTTCACGGGCAGCCAACACACTACGTATCACTTCACGCGTTAGAGAAATCGTAGACCTCCCTTCGCGGTATGCGTATTGTTGTTCACACAGCGCCTCAGTTTCCGATAGGTAGGCCACTAATCGTGAACTCAAGCCGTTTTCGAACACTTTGGCTATTGCTGGTATAATCGATACTGGTCTATATCCATCAATATCGTTCTTTTTGCCCTTGCCTTTAAATATCGGGGTCACTTTTGATATTTTCAGCGACGACGGGTACGAGCCTTCTCTAAGACACTTATTAAACAGTGTTGCGAGAACCGGAGCTAGAGGCAAAATTGCTAGTTTAATTAGCTCCATCGACACACCGTATATGTCTTTCGACTTTTTTGGGGGTATTTTGGAGGATACTATGCGGAATACCTCATCAGCCGAGAAACTTGTTAGTCTGAGGGAACGGTCAGATGCTTGACGTGCTGATACTAAAATTTTACATACAGTAGCAGTATCAGCTTTAGGTGCTCCACAGGCAGCAGCTGCATTTAAAAACCGAACGTTCATAGCATTTACTGCATCTTTAGGCGAACTAAACTTACTGCCGTTACAATCTTTAACGATCTCGGAGCAGTTCAACCTAGGGGTATTGTTTTTCCCCCTCTCCGTGTTCACGATTCCCCACATAGCTTTTGATGGATTCGTACTTCCGTGTATTATACTACTATAATGATTTGTCTTAGACATATTCAAAGTCGAAATGTATTTCCTGTTGAGATCGTCAAATATAGCTATTAAGTTCTCTTCCTCAGGAAATTGGTCAACTAATTTCGAAATATCAAACAACAATGATTTTAGATTAAGTATGTCAGGCGTAACCCACGACGCGTCACGTTTGTTATTTGGAGTTCGTTTTATAGGGAAACAAGTATCGTACTTATTTGCTAAAATATTGATCAGTGCCACCGCAAATGTTTGAGCGGTTTTGTTTCTCTCGCTTACCTCGCACCAATCTATACTATCAATAGACATAACGAAATTTGCCCGGTTATTCTGCGAGAAATCACGCGTGCGGCGAGTGAGCTGTGCTGGCGTTGAATGTGCAAATTTCACTACTCCACGTACAGCTAAGTGATCCGACAGAAGCGTATTTATTGAGTTTGCGGAAGTAAGTTGTCGCGCTACATTTGTAAAAATAAGGTCAATCGCTGTTTGTGAGTTTTCTGTTATACGAGTAGGGAAGTCCACAATCGAACTCACATCATGGGAGTGGAGTCTAAGTCTAAGTGAATGCGACGGTACCTGGACACCCAAAACACGACAACGCATCGAGACGTCGAGTGTCGGACAACAGCCCGCCTACAATTACGACGAAACGACGGTACCTGGGCGAGTGTGAAGGTACCTATGTGAGTGTGACGGTACTACTTGAGTGAATGCGGCGTTAGGGCGTTACCTTTGCTACCGGTATTGCTATTTTATTTAACAGTTTTTTTAAGTTTTAACAGTAAAAATATACATTTTTGTTGTTTTGTTTTCTAAATAAGTGCATTAAAAACTGTTCTATATACCTGAATGAGTGCGACGGTACCTATGTGACTGTGAGGGTACCTATGTGACTGTGAGGGTACCTATGTGACTGTGAGGGTACCTATGTGAGTGTAACGGTACCTAAGTGAGTGTAACGGTACCTAAGTGAGTGTAACGGTACCTAAGTGAGTGTAGATGGTACCTGAGTGAGTAGGATGGTACCCGAGTGATTGCGACGGTACTGAGAGCGAGTATGACGATACCTATGTCACTATGAGAGTACCTATGCGAGTGTAACGGTACCTGAGCTAGTTGCGACAGTACCTAAGTGATTGCGACGGTGTCTGCGTCACTCTATGTGAGTGTAACGGTATCTAAGAGAGTGTGACGGTATCCCAGTGAGTGTGACGGTACCCCAGTGAGTGTGACGGTACCCCAGTAAGTGTGAAGGTACCCCAGCGAGTGTGACGGTAGCTGAGGGACTGTGGGTGTACCTACGTGACTGTGACGGTATTTATATGACTGTGACGGTACCCCAGTGAGTGTGACGGTACCCCAGCGAGTGTGACGGTACCTGAGGGACTGTGGGGGTACCTGTGGCTGTGACCGTACTTATATGACTGTGACGGTATTTATATGACTGACGGTACCCCAGTGAGTGTGACGGTACCCCAGCGAGTGTGACGGTACCTGAGGGACTGTGGGGGTACCTACGTGACTGTGACGGTACTTATATGACTGTGACGGTACTTACATGACTGTGACGGTACCCCAGCGAGTGTGACGGTACCCCAGCGAGAGTGACGGTACCTGAGGGACTGTGGGGGGTACCTACGTGGCTGTGACGGTACTTATATGACTGTGACGGTATCCCAGTGAGTGTGACGGTACCTAGCGAGTGTGACGGGTACCCCAGCGAGTGTGACGGTATCCGAGTGACTGAGGGTACCCGCGAGTGTAACGGTACCTAAGTAAATATGCCGGTACCTGAGCGAGGACGTCAGCGCGCACTCCTCCGCGTCGAGCAGGCGCGGCGGCTTGCGGCGGCGGGGCGGTCGCCGCCCGGCCCCGGCCGGCAGCGAGTGCGCGTTGTGCGTGTACCCGCCGGCGCGCGCGCGCGCGTTCCTCAGCAGGAACACGGGCTTGGAGCGCGCGGGCGCGGCCGCCGACGACTCCAGCGAGCAGAACCGCTCCGCGTACAGGGACCACTCGGCGAGCCGCCCGTTCGACGGACCGCCCGTGCGCTGTCAACGGACACACTCATATAAAACATTCATATAATTCATATGAAACTTGAAACTCGAGTCGGATTGACCGACCTCATTACACGTGAGTTACCCGTTTACCTAATCAATACATTCATATACTTTTTGTAGTGGTAGGACTCTTAGCAGAGTCCGCCTGGGGAAGTACCACACCTTTGTCAATTATTCTACCGCCAAGCAGTAATGTGCAAACATTACTGTGTTCCGGTCTGAAGGGCAATGTTTCCAGAGAAATTACAGGGCTTAGAGATATAATAACTTAGATCTCTAGGTGACGAGCGCAGTGCGGTGCTAGGTAATGATTTGGGCTCTCCATGTTCCAATAGCTGCGTGTCACTACTGTGCTGTTATGTAGCAGGCATGTTGCTTACCATCAGGCATATGTCCTGCTTGTCTCGTCTCTCTTTATTTAATAAATAAATATATATACTACACAATCGTACTTTGCGTTCCTACAATAAACGATAAATGTGGATACATTCAACAAAACACGCAAAAGGCAGCCGATGACGGTCAGAGATGATTTCATCGCGGCATTTTGAAACCCGTTAACAATGACAAAGGACAATGTTATTTCTATAAATTACGCCACTTTAATTAGAGACAATTAAAGTACTTGAAAATACAATTTCTAAATTACTATAATAAGAAATGTTAGTAAACTTATCCTAATTTATTTAGAAAAGATTTTGGTTAAAAAAATAAACTGTTTACATTGGATATACAGCTCGAAAAAAAAAAATGGTTTTCTGTGGATATTTGACGATATATTTAACGTGATAATGTCAATATAATTAATGTAAATGCATCACAAACGCTGTCAATTAGAGTGAGAGAGAGAGGAGAAGCCTGCCTACCGCTGCCGCAAGCGTGAAAGAAAGAGAAGCGAGACCGACTGGTACCGTAACGCGTTTTATGTAACGAAATATTTTCTTCCCAAAATAAGTTACAAGTTAAAAATCCATGTCCAATCAAAATAAAACCGTAATTACGTTACAGTAAGAATGTAGTTGCCACGAGCAAAGCGACCAACTGAAACCTTAAACACAGGTCGCGGCCTCTGACAACCATTCTTGCGTCGCTATAGGCCAGAACAACGTAAACAAAACAGCACTTATGTTCACTGCAATAAAGGCCACAAAATACGCTACAACTATCTACTTTATTTTCCCACTATAAATACTTAAAACATACTCTCACAAGACAAGAATAAGGTAGAATCTTGCGTGATCTAAACTAGCCGAAAATGTTGTATATTGATAATTTATTTTTAAATTTTTATCTGTGAAAGGTAATCCTTACTAATATCATAAATACGAAAGTAATTATGTTTGTTACGCTTTCACACCTAAACTATTGAACAGGACGTCTACTCTGTTTCTACGAAAACGAAATTTCGAAAAAAAAACTCGCGACTTTCCTTCTCTCGTTCTACTTCGTTTCGTCCGATACAACATTGTTTGACGTTTAAATGTTCTAAGCATACTCTAATTAGAGTAGACTTAGAACATTTAAACGGACAAAACGACGGATCGAAGTAGAATCGGAGTTGGAAAATCACGAATTTATTTCCAAATTACATTTTCGTTGAATTAGAGTAGACGTCCTGATTTATATGAGATTTGGCACATCCTACTAATATCATAAATGTGAATGTATGGATGTTTGTTGCTCAATCACTTCCTAATGTATGAACGGATCGGGCTGAAATTTGGAACACAGATAGATGATAGTCTGGAATTGAAGATAAATTGGGATGTGGCTGAGACGCTGAACCCGGATTGGACCGATCATGTCTATATCTATTTTGTAGTAATTTTCCATTTCACTGTTGCCTGGAAGACATTTTAACGATAAGGCCATCAATTGTTACTAAATTTGTAGGTTTTTTCTTGAGAAGTATGATTTTATTCAAATGTAAAATGAACGTATCCATCACAAGGGAGTCACCGTTGAATTAATTATAAAAAAAATTGGTAGTCAACGGGACTACCAATAGAAGATACTGGCTACACTAACCCACAACATTTAACGTATTAAAAATACTAATAAAAGTAATACAAATAAAAAACTGAATGATAAAAATACTGCTACTCGATATCACCATGTCAGTGACGAGAACCCAAAGACTTTCCTCTCCCAAAAATTTTTTTTTACAAATGAACATACCTGATTGGTTGGAGACATTGTATCATTGTTGGCAGTCGGAGAAGTCCTTCCCTCTCCGCTCGCTCCCTCCAACAACTCAAATGTCAGCTTGCATTCCTCACCGCCGTACTGTGTGGACATACAGACAGATTAGCATTTTATATAAATATAGCTGAAATAAGTTAAATTTTTGATATGTTGTAGTAACAAGAGATCAGAACTCAAAAGAGCAGCCGGATGGTAATATCACAGGCGTCAAACGGTAATTAGTATCATCACGTCGAGAAAAGAATCCTATCCTACTAATATTATAAATGACAATGTATGGATGTTTGTTGCTCAATCACGTCCTAACGTAGGAACGGATCGCGCTGAAACTTGGAACACAGATAGATTATAGTCTGGAAGAACATACTTTTTATCCCGGAAAAACAACGGGAACGGGAAATTCGCGGGCAACACCGCGGGGCGCTGCTAGTAATAAATATTTATTTGTTAATACAAACATCATTAATTTATTGTTTTTTTTTTAGAGCCAATTGTTGAAAGATTACACACTTGTTTTACTGAAAAATACGGCCCGAGATTGAGTAGAATAGGTGAGTGAATGTAAATTAGTGACAATGAGTGAGTGTATGTAACAGTGAGTGTGAATGAGTATGCCTAATAGTGAGTGAGTGTGAGCAAGTTTATGACAACGAAAGAGTGATTGTATCTAATAGTGAGTGTGAATGGGTGTATCTAACAGTGAGTGGGTCAATGTGAATAAGTGTATCTAACGGTGAGTAAGTGAGTGACAACGAATGAGGGTGATTTCGTTCGTATTTTCACTAAGAGCGGACGGTTCGCACAACATCCCGGGTCCGCATAAGCCGCATTTTTGTCACGTATTGGTATTGCTTCTATTTCTGTCACAAGCGAGTGTAAAACAAAGATGGATAGATATCCAAAGTAGCAAGTAAATGGAGCACTTCGCTGCATCGTTTAGACTCGCCCAACTCGAAAAGAAAGGTAGGACCGCATTATGAGGATTTTCGTAACAGTCCGCACAATACTTTAATCGCGAACAAGGGTGACTGTATGTAACACTGTATGTGACACTGTATGTAACAGTGAATGTGAATAAGTGTATCTAATACAGAATGTGAGCAAGTGAGTGACAACGAATGAGGGTGAGCGCGTGTATATAACAGGGAGGTAGTGCAAGAGTGCTACGTACCGCTCGCACGAGGAAGGCGGTGTGGTGCGCGCGCAGGTAGCGGCGCGCGCGCATCACATACCCGGGCGAGTGTATCTAACAGGGAGCTAGTGCTACGTACCGCTCGCACGAGGAAGGCGGTGTGGTGCGCGCGCAGGTAGCGGCGCGCGCGCATCACATACCCGGGCGAGTGTATCTAACAGGGAGCTAGTGCTACGTACCGCTCGCACGAGGAAGGCGGTGTGGTGCGCGCGCAGGTAGCGGCGCGCGCGCATCACATAGCCGGGAGCGCCGCGCAGTCCGCCACGAGCCGCCAACTCCGCCGCGCGCACGGACCACGGCTCCGATACTATGTGCTGCAACTGCGGAATAAAATAATAAAAAATTGGTGGATCACACAACATCATTTGACCCCAAACTAAGCAAAGGGTGTACTATGGAAGCCAGATACCTGACATAATACTTATTTATGTTTAAATACAAGCCTAATATACATAGCTAACACACTTGTTCTTTATCTAAGGTCACTTTTAGAAGGAATTGACCTTAAATAAAGAACAAGTAAATAGATCAGGTTTTTCCGCACAGTTCCTTTGTGCCAATCGTAAGCAGATGAGGTGTATGTTAGCTATGGCGACATAGTGATGTGCCGCGACAAAAGTATGACACTTCTACAAGAGCGATCAGACCCGTGCTTTCGGTGTAAAGCGTTTGTTCTAACACTATACGTAGTTACTACACTATATACTAACTTTTTGGAATTGACAGTCCGATCAGACACTCAATAATTTATTCTCCCCAAAAAAACAAAAACAGACTTCAACTACAAGTTGTCTGAAAATCATACGTAGTGTGGACCGACATGTTACGAAGCTGGCAATGGCGATAAAAATTTGCAGTCATAAGTCATAGGGGCTGGCGATAGAAGTGAAAACTAATAACTAAGAATTTGGTAGTTCACTTTGAAAACAGGAGTGAACACCAGGGTAATTATAGGCTGAACCCATATGGGTTTATAGTCAAATGGAGACGTCAGTAGGAAGGCAGCATGCATGTATCACCACCGACACTCTGTCAGGCACATCGCATGGTTTCTCATCATTCGTCTCCTTGGGTTGGCTTGGCGGTAGAATAACTGACAAAGGTGTGGTACTTCCCCAGGCGGACTCTGCCAAGAGTCCTACCACTACAAAATTACATAGCCATGGTAAAGTTACGATAGAATGGTAAAAAATAGACATTGTTCATTACAAAATTGATAATGTGACTAAAGTATGCTATCAAATTCTAAGTTATAAGTTTTCACTTCTATCAGCAATCCCTGCGACTGATATGTTTTTTGTACCTTTTTATTTTTAAGTACCCGGGTTTAAACACTGATTATATTTATGTACTCAGATACCTACAGATAAAGGGCTCCCCCAATAATAATTTTCAAAAAAAAAGAAAAAACGAAAAATATAAAATAATAGGAGCCGTCTGGATTCGAACCCGGATCTACTACTTTCCGCCTGAGCTATTATACTGTCGCGCAACGTTGCGAAATTTACCGTCGCATTCTAATGTTAATGTAATAGTTTTTCATTATCTAAAAACGCGCAAAAAAAATGACGTTTTTTAAATAAAAATAAAACCTAGCTAGATCGATTTATCGTCCCCAAAACCCCCTGCATACATAATTTCACGAAAATCGTTCCAGCCGTTTCAGAGATACCGTCTCTATATATACAACAAGATTTCAACCACCTAAAAATCGTCACTAAAACTTCGCTCCGTTGCCGCTCCGACACTACAGTCACAAAATTTCGAACATACAACAAAAACTATCACCTAAATGCCGCTCCGTTGCCTCTTCGACAAAGCAAATTTAAAAATAAAAAATATTTTTTTTAAAGACTAAACTAAAAGAACTCGACGATTTTTATTAACTACTAAATAGTGTGTAATCACCTGTCTAACGGCGATGGAGACTAGTTTGTCGAGCGTATACGCCGGGTACGCCTTGATGCCGAGCATCTCTCGCGCCGCGTCCTCGTACGAGGCCGCGTCCATATTCCCGTCCAACACGCCCTTGACCAGGTCCAAGAGGACGTTGTAGTACTCTGACGGCGAGGATACTTCCGCTGGTAAGTCTGGAAGAGATTAATAAATGTATTGTAACACGTTAAGTTTTATTTTCTTCTAAATGGACAACAAACAGCATTATAAAACCAAAAAATTGAGTGGAAACGCTAAAGCCAAACAGTATTCACTGATAAAACATACTAAAAAAATTGGCAGTCATAGGAACTGCCGATAGAAGTGAAAACTTATAACTTAGAATTTTATAGGCACACTTTGGAAACTACGCGGGTGAAACCGGAGGGCGTGGCTATGAGCATAGAACAACCACGCTGACGCATTTCTAGACAGCCAATGTGGTAATAATCCCGAGTTTACCTAAAAGATTTCTTATCATTCCCGAGCGTGACGCTAGAATTCAATACACAGCCCACGAAAAATCTTATCTGTGGCGGGTCAAATGAAAGGATTCACTTCAAAAAAAAAAAGGTAATATGTATTAGAAAATAAAAGTAGCAAAGGGAGCAAACAAACACATAGATCACATTTACAAATTAAATCATAATTAATCAAATGTGCATTTTACATCAATTGTATGTTTAGTTTTCAAAGCCTGCTTATTTTTGATCACAAATTCTAACTACTCATGTATCCTAGGTTATATCAAAGACTGTTCTTTTCCCACAAATTGCATTATTAAAAGTGTTTATAATATAATATAAAGTTCAACTAATATAATGTGAGACGTCAGTAGGAAGGCAGCATGCATGTATCACCACCGACACTCTGTCAGGCACATCACATGGTTTCTCATCATTCGTCTCTATTCTACTGGATCTGTAGTTGTATAACCAAAGCACTGTTACTGTATAGCCATAGTACCTACTGTTGCCATATAACTACATTTATCGATAATTCAGTATGGTGTACTTTTGTGGGGTAACTCGACAAACCAACTTAGGGAGTTTTCAGAGCTTCATACCGAAGTAGTATTGGTAGGACTCTTGGTCTCTACTTTGTTGGAGTTCACCAGTTCTACCACGTAATACGAAAATGTCACTGTGTTCCGGTTTGGAGAGCAATATCTCCAGTGAAATTACAGGGTATAGACATAAAACATCTCATAAATCTGGGTGACGAGCGCAGTGCAGTGCTAGGTAAGGATTACATATTTTACTTTAAAAATCGATAATTGAGTATGGTGTAATGTTGTGGGGTAACTCGACAGGCCAATTAAACGAGTTTTCAGAGTCCGTATAGCCGCAGTAACCATAGTATATCTCATTCACTGTTGGGTTTGAGTCGCAGTGCGGAAGCGGTGCAGGGTTGTTTATCTCTAGCCAGCTGTAGAGCGGCGCACCGCGCGGCAGCCAGTCGCTAGCATTACACCAGTATAGCCGCAGTATTGCACCAGTATAGCCGCAGTATTGCACCAGTATAGCCGTAGTATTGTCACCATGTATTACATTCACTGTTCGGTTTGAGAGTATTACCACAGAATAAATAATAGTACAGAAGCCTCATTTACCGAAAACAATTATATAAATAGCGACTCTTGCTGGGATACAACAAAGTTCAATTCAGCTCGCAATACCAGTCGCGATTTTCAAATAAACATTTGCGCTCTTTCTAACGCGTATCTCTGTCCCTGTCTAGCGCGGAGGGTTGTCGACATATCTAATAACAATATGCGCGGGAAACGTGTTGCGCGAGCGCTCAGCCGTGCGTCCGACAACCGACTGGCACTTGTCCCCTGGGAGGCACGGTCTAGCTGTAGGCTAAAACCGCGCGACCTTGAGCGAGTGATGATGCACTGATATTACACCGTAGCTGTATATCTGACTCACTGTTGGGTTTGAGTCTGAGCGCGGACGCGGCGCAGGGTTGCTTGTCCCTCGCTAGCTGCAGAGCGGCGCGGCGCGCGGCCGCCAGGCGCTGGCAGGCCGCCGCGTGCACGCGCAGGAACAGGTACCACGACGAGGTGCACACGAAACGAGCCTCCTGAGACACAAACATAGGTCACGGGTTCAATAACAATACTTGTAAACACTTTATACTCAACAACAATTTTATGGTGTATTCAAATAGTGAGTGAATAATAATATATGGTGTAATGTTTTGGAACCTATTTAAGAGTTTTGAGAAAATCGAGTAAGATAAATTTGTGGTCAACAGCCGAGTAACATGACATTCTTGTATAGTTTCTTAGACTATACTAATATATTTAAAATTAAAACTAATCAACAAACTAACTACTCTTAACTTAGTACACCTATGATATTCAAAACATAAATAAAATTTATAATACATAAAAGATACAAGGTTGAGATGTCAGTAGGAAGGCAGCATGCATGTATCACCACTGACACTCTGTCAGGCACATCGCATGGTTTCTCATCATTTATCTCAACACACAAATATTACAATAGAACTATAAAAGAAATTTGGCTATGTGATGTACTATTTACTGTTAGTTTTCAGTTGTTGTACAAAATATTATTTTATTACAAAGAAAAAATGGATATATTTATGTCCTATTTGACAAAATCTAGGCTGGTGCTTATTTTCCATATTTATACAATGTAATAAATGTTGAATATCTATCCAAAGAATATTCATCATCAATCATCATCATCTACCTTGTATCATCAATCATCATCTGGATATATTTTAATTGCTATTATACTGTAGATAATTTAAAAGATTTTAATTCTATTTTTTAAAAGCTATAAACATATGGAAAAGTAATATGTCAAAATGAGAATTACAAGTGAAAATAATACTCATGTAAATGACTATGTTTATACTGTTTGTATTAATTATTTAATTTATTAGTTATTCAGACTATCACAAAGCTTTTTTTATACAACATCAACAGCCCACTAAACGTTCCCACAGCTGGGACTCGGGGCCTTCTCTCGCAAGGAGAGAGTTAAGGCCATAATTAATAAATAAGTTGTAAGTAATAATAGATATGTTAAGGCCATAATTAATAAAGGGCATAAATTAAGGTTTTTTATACAGCTGCATCAAATTAACGAGGCCCCTTTACAGCTGCTATATTCACATTTAACACAATTTATTTTATTTATTATTATTTGTCTTGTTGTAAATGACATTACCAAGTGTTCTTCTTAATGTATTGTTTGAATAAATGAATTGAATATTATAACTCACATTAGCGGGATGGTCTCTGTAATCATCCTCAATGTCATTGGCCTCCGATTTCACTTCAGATTTGATCGAGGACTGGTCCTCGTTACTGCTACTCCTCTTCACGGTGTTCGCTGGAGGGTTTGATAGATCTGTAAATAAAACTGTGTTTTAGTGTGCGTTGAATGCAGGTGGGTTGTGTGTGGTTTAATGCGAGTGCATCAGTAGGAAGGCAGCATGCTTGTATCACCACCGACATTCTGTCAGGCACATCGCATAATTTCTCATCATATTACTTGTAAGGGAAGGGGTGTTTTGTAGTGGTAGGACACTTTGTAGAGTCCGCCTAGGGAAGTACCAGACAACATCAACATCAACAGCCCACTAAACGTTCCCACTGCTGGAACTCAGGGCCTTCTCTCGCAAGGAGAGAGTTAAGGCCATAAATCCACCACGCTGGCCCAGTGCGGGTTGGCGGATGACACATGACTTCGAAAGATTCTAGGTACATGTCGGTTTCCTCACGATGTTTTCCTTCACCGTTTTAAGTTAGCGTTAGTACCAGACATTTGCTAGTTATTCTACAGCACTGTATTCTGGTTTGAAGATCAATGATTCTAGAGAAATTAAAGTTCAAATATCTACGTGGCACTGTGCTGTTATTAGGCGCACGTCATGTTCCTCCCGTCGCTAGAAACATAGCCTATATATTATTGGCTTTTTTATATATTTGGCTATACTTTTCATTGTGGAAAGAAAACAGGATCGAGAGCTGAAAACCGCGGAGCACTACCTAGTATCAAATAAAAAACCTATTCACTCTTGTTTCAAAGAAACAGAGTTATTTTACAGAGAATTTTCTTTTTAACACCAAGACAGGTTGAGTTTCCAGGATTCCCCTCCTTTGCGGTACACATCAAAAAGTGATTTTAAAAGTAGATTTTACAAAAGGTTTCATAAGGGTGAAAATGGCTTGTCTCTCTCTGTTCTCACCTTTACTTTCCATATTGTTGTTCTTAGGTTTATTCTCCTTGTTGTTTTTGCTCGGTTTCCCGCTCTTGTCCGATGCGTTGTCAGACTCTGAAGACTGGAAATAAATACAAATAGTATTAATTTAGTATTAGGTTATGACTGATCTACCAAGAAACGGGGGTTCTAGCAAGTTACAACTGGTCTAGCAAGAAACGGCTGGTCTATTAAGTTACAGCTGGCCAACAAGTTACGGTTGGTCTAGTTCTAGTAGGTTACGTCCTTCCAGATAGCCCGGTTTTCGGCTTTAGTGGCCCAGTATTTATTATTATCATGCGATTCCAGTTAGTCACTTCTAATACTTCCCAGAGAATGTGTGCAAAATTTCATAATGATACTTAACTGATTTCAAGCTACTTAGCCGTGCTTTCGTGTGACAGCATAACAAACAAACTTATATCCACATTAATATTTTATTAGGGAATTAGGAATTAATTCTAATTAAGGCTTAATGAAATGGAGAAACATAAGTAAGCCTACCTCTTGTTTGAGGTCTGTTTTGACTGTAGCATTAGTCTTCTCGTTCTCAGGCGAGGCCTCAGCGGTTGGACTGTCCGGACTTGGGGGCTCGTCTTTCTCCTCTGAAATAGCACACAAATGTATTATAGTTAGTCAGCTTTTAGAGTTCTCCAGTTTATTTTTTTTATAATATAGAATGACGAGATGAGGTCATGTGCCTGATGGGAAGCAACATGCCTGCCACACACCAGCACAGTGACACGCAGCCAATCATTACCCATGATTTGGACTGTTAATGTTCCAATAGCTGCGTGTCACAGTGCTGTTGTGGCAGGCATATTGCTTACCATCAGGCACATGCCCTGCTCGGCTCATGGCCGTATCCTAAATAACAAGAGTAGGTAAAGTGTAATAAGCATAAAAGTTAAAAAAATATATACACATATTATTTGTCTGTAACAGGCATGATAACTAAAAAAAACTAATTTTTTATCAGTTAGATTACCTACTATTAAAAAATATTACACACATTTTTTTATTGTTTCACAAGTGCTGAGAAGTTTCTAATGACGTAACTTCATTCCAAAAAAGGCTACAGGCTGTTGGACATAGGCCTCTCCTATGAAAGCCCTATCTTCAGCTATTCTCTTTAGAGACCTGGGGGTCTACCGCCGAACGAAAAATGTCATACCTTTAATGTTCCTCTCTTTTCTTTTAGCTTGAAATGATAGAGACAGCATTAGCAAAGCGATAGCCGATTTAGTTAGGCTGTAGAAGCGCTGGTGCCTTACGTATATCGTCACTCCATCGTGTATTAGCGAGTTTACCTTCATCTCGCTCGTCGTCGGACAGCGGCTGCCGAGGGTGGTTGAACAGATCGGGCAGGAAGTGACGTAGTAGCTGCTTGATCCGTCGCTTCTCCGCCTTCTGGATGCCGGTCTGACGGCGCGCGTGGTGAATGAGGAGCTCGGCCGTATCGCGCACGATTTTGATCGCTGCGGGTAAAGAAATAAGGGTTATTGTTGATTGGGTTTATTACAGCTTTTTTGAGGTTTTATAATTGAATCGTGTGGGTACGATTTTGTTCACTAAAAGGAGAGAGATAAAGGTTATAGTCGATTGGTTTCGTTACAGCTTTAGCAGTGAAATGCGCACGATTTTGATCGCTGCAGAGAGGAGAGATAAGGGTTATAGTCGATCGGTTTTATTTCGTGACGTTTTATACATTGAATGTGTACTCGTCTGGTAGATTGGCCATGTCGCGGACGATTTCGATCGCTGTGGGGAGGGAGAGCGATAAGGGTTATAGTTGATTGATTTTATTTCACAGCTTTTGTGACGTTTTATAATTGAAATGTGTGCACACGATTTTGGTCACTGCGCCGAGAGAGATAAAGGTTATAGTCGATTGGTTTTATTACTTTTGTAACGTTTCATAATTGAAATGTGTGCGCGAGTGGTGTATCAGTAATTCGGCCGTGTCGCAGACGATTTTGATCACTGCAGGGAGAGAGATAACGGTTATAATTGATCGATTTCAGTTTTTGGTACGTTTTATTATAAATTTAAATGTGTGTGTGTTAAGTGAACTAAGTAGCACTTAAACACCGAGAAGAACACAGATAACGATAATATGAATAAATTTTGAAATGTATAGAATCTCGTTTTTTTTTAAGTAAAACTTCTTTAGCTACTTCAATAGTGGAAAATCTTGCGTGTTCACCAATATGTACTGTACTGTACATACAGTCTTGTCACCAACATACGTAAGAGCAGATATAGCAGTTATACTGGTGAAAAATAGTGCCACATTAGTATTATTTAACTCTAAAATTTTGTCATTGTCATTTTATTTAGTTTGTCATTTTATCAAAAGTTTCCATTTCATTTGGCTATCCAAGACTGCAATTTTTAATTGTATAGTGTGTGTGTGGTATATGTGACGAGTAGGATTTGAGTGTTATGATAAGCAAATTTTTTTGTTACATTTTAAATTGTTTTATTTAATGAAATCAGTATAGACGTCAGTAGGAAGGCAGCATGCATGTATCACCACCGACAGTCTGTCAGGCACATCGCATGGTTTCTCATCATTCGTATACTGATTTAAGACTTTAAGATTAGGTCTTTTTTATAAGACAATCTTGGCTTGAATTGTTGAATTTTCCGAATAAGAGAATAAGATTTTTTATTATTATTTAGGTACCTCTTTTAAACCCTAAAAAGCACATTGATGTAAATCTTCAACTATAAAAGAAACATTTATGTAAATCTTCAACTTCGAAAGGAACATTTATGTAAATCTTCAACAACAAAAGGAACATTTATGTAAATCTTCAACAACAAAAGGAACATTTATGTAAATCTTCAACAACAAAAGGAACATTTATGTAAATCTTCAACAACAAAAGGAACATTTATCTATAACATAATTTAGGTACATCTTCTACTATGAAAGGAAGAGTTAAGTATATTTTCAACTATGAAAAGAGCATTTAGGTATACTCGTATCTTCAGCTATGAAATATAAAAGGGACACTTACATAAAACTTCAATCATAAAAGGAATATTTATGTAAACATTCAATCATAAAAGGAATATCTCTGTAAATCTTCAAAAGGAACATTTATGTAAATCTTCAAAAGGAACATTTACGTTAAGCTTCAACAGGAACATTTATGTAAAACTTCACAAGGAACATTTATGTAAATTTTCAACTATAAAAGGAACATTATGTAAATTTTCAACTATAAAAGGAACATTATGTAAATTTTCGACTTAGAAATCATTTAGATACAAATGTAACTGTTTTCTCAGCGATAAAAGGTAGCATACCTTCCTGCCGGTTGAACATGGGGTATAGTCTACGATGAGATGCAGTATGGACAAGAAGTCATTTCCTCTGCCCAATATAACAAGCATTTAGTTACCCTACCAACAATAAAACGGTGCCAGTATACCTTCCTGCTGGTCGAGCATGGTATAGTCCCCGATGAGATGCAATCTTGACAAGAAGTAATTTCCTTTGGTCGATGAAACGAGCATCTAGCTACGTTACCAAAAATGAAACTGTGTCCCCATACCTTCCTGCCGGTTGAGCATGGTGTAGTCCACGATGAGATGCGGCCCCGGGCGCCGCGCCGCGTACGCAGCCTCCACCTCGTTGAACAGAGACTTGGATCTCATGGCCTTCAGGTCGTTCTGCTTGAAGTTGATCCCCTGGTGGTCCAGCGACTTCAGGTAGTACTTCTCGTTCTGTTCGCGCCACTGCTTGTTGAAACCCTGGGGGATTAACGGAAAGTTGTTATTGAAATCAAAACTAGAACGCTTTGGAATGCGGTACCCGAGTGGGTTTTTCCCAAAGGTTACATCTTGATGGTTGAACTTGGTTGTTTTCAAATTGGGAGTGAATTGATTTCTCGTAGGTAAACAAGCTCCATAGTAGACTGTATCGTCGCTTAACATCAGGCGAGATGGCGGCAAAGCTAAGAAAGTTAAACAAATTGGCAGTCACAGCGACTGTCGATAGAAGTGAAAACTCATAACTCAAAATTTGATAGCTTACTTTGGAAACTAAGCGGGTAAAACTCTAATTTTCTAAACGTCTAACTGTAATAACGGTAATTCTCTCTGCCACACGATGGACCCGGCACTCGCACGGTGAACCCATGGAATGCTAAGAAGTTCGTCTCAAAAATTATAAACTCCACTGTTTGGATGTTTATTGCTCCATCACATCAGAACACATGAACGGATCGGGTTGAAATTTGGAACACAGATGGTAGTCTGGAATAACTAGTGGTGGTAGTGGTAGGACTCTTGGCAGAGTCCACCTGGGGAAGTATCACACCTTTGCCAATTATTCTACCGCCAAGCAGTAATGTGCAAACATTACTGTGTTCCGGTTTGAAGGGCAATGTTTCCAGAGAAATAACAGGGCTTAGAGATATAACATCTCAGATCTCTGGGTGACAAGCGCAGTGCAGTGCTAGGTAATGATTTGGACTCTTCCTGTTCCAATAGCTGCGTGTCACTGTGCTGTTATGTGGCAGGCATCTTGCTTACAATCAGGCACATGACGTGCTCGGCTCATCACTCTTTATTTAAAAAAAAAAATTACTCATATTTATGGTACTTTTTATAGTGGAAAAATGACTAAAGCTGGTTTAACCGCTGCTAGTAGTATATAAACTAGTAGTGATTTACCTTCTGCGCCTCTCTCCACTCCTCCTCCTTAGCCTTGAGCCTGCGGAGCACCACTGGCACGGCCACCACCGGATTCTTCTTCAGGCCGGCGATGATATCAACCGCCTGCCAAACACGATACACACACGTTAGTACATGTCGATAACCAAATGCTAAACAGGCATGGTGACTAAAAAGCAGGTCTGGCAACATTGCTTGTTGAGTGTACATGGTTTGCGAAAATTAAATTGAATATAATTGTTATTTACACGAATTATCATATACATCGCAATAAATTTGACATACTCATAATCGTAGTCAGTTTAATAAAGTGAGTGCAAGTGCTCTAATCCCTAGAAACCGGGATTTGACGAAATCATTGTGGACTGTGAATTGCAATAAATATGGTACTATAACTCAAGGAACAACCTATATTAGAATCATAATACGAACAAATAAAGGAAATAATTTAACTGTGAGTACGTAAAGCCTTTAAACGTTATTTGTTTATGTAAAAAGTCGAATGTCTTAACCTAAAAAATCCGTTATATTTATAATTATTCTGACAGCTAGATACTAAGACTTCAGATATCTTTATCTTTTGATAACCGTCTGTA
Organism: Ectropis crepuscularia; assembly: GCA_963693475.1. NCBI lineage: Eukaryota > Metazoa > Arthropoda > Insecta > Lepidoptera > Geometridae > Ectropis > Ectropis crepuscularia. The sequence goes on along the minus strand of OY856366.1, from coordinate 14,775,805 downwards.
ATATCAGTAATTTACTACAAATCAAAATGAATTTCTTTGAAAATATTACATTCCGTCGCAATCGAAGCAATTCAGATGGCAATAAAACTGCTGTCAGCGAAACGTCTTCTGAGGTTTTAGATGGAACTACTACAAGTATGCCGGATGTTTCTAATAATGATTTCTTGACTAAGCAACTACAAGACCGCATAGAAGAGTTAGAGATTACCTTAAGTAGTGCCCACATAGAAATAGAGAATTTACTATTGGAAAATAGCAGTTTGAAAAAAACTAACGATGAACTTGTAAAAAAAAATAACATGTACAAAAAAGTGACCCAAAGTCCTCTTAAGCAATGGCCACGTACACCAAAGAAAAAACAGACCTCAGGAACAGAACACAAACACACCCAAACTGGACCGATTACACAAAGAGTTGATACAAAACCTGTAAATACAATAGGCACCCAGACTATCAAAATAACACCAAAAAACAAAAATAATGTATCTAATACCTCTAAATCCCCATCTAAATCCCCAGTATATAGCCAAAACGGTAAACTAAAACGCGTATCACCGAAAAATATAGATAAAAAACAAATATGTATTTTAAGTACCACTAAAAAACATAAGATATTGCAATTAGCTGAAAACACAGTACCACAACAAAAAACATATGACATTTGCCACCACTTAACACCAAATGTGGGCACTAAACAACTGATCAAAGGTTTGAACACAAAACTGACTAAATTCACCAAAAATGACTACTGCTTTATTCTAATCGGTGAAGAAGACTTTCGAACACAGACTGATCACTTTGACTTGACGCATGGAATTCAGGAGATGATGGATAAAACTAGGAACACAAACATCATTTTGTGTCTACCAGTATTAAAAACATCCATACAAACAACACATGAATATAATTGGAGAGTAAAACATTTCAATAAACTATTAACTCTAGAACTCAGAAAACACAACCATGTTACTATATTTGACCCAAATAGTACTGTGCCATTCTCCTCCTACATGTTCAACAAATTTAATGGCACAATAAATGATTACGGTGTAAGAACTATGTTTGAGTACTTGTACAGACAACTTGATGATATTGAGCGCCAATACATCAACTGCCAGGGAGGCTCGACAGGTGCTCAGCATGGATCTGATTCTGAACCTAATCTTAAATTTTTTCGCAAATAAGCATATCAACATTTTGCATCAAAATATAGCAGGATTGATAACAAAATCAGAGACACTTTCACTATGCCTTGATGAGCTTCTTGACAAAAATGTACCGGTGGATGTAGTTTGTATCACCGAACATAATATGTTGGCTGGATATGAGCAGTATCTACACTTACCTAATTACTCATTGGCAACCACCTGTAGTAGACCAACTATCAAAAGAGGTGGTAGTTGTATTCTTGTTAGAAATGGTAATGAGTGGACTGAACTTACCCAAGTAAAACAATTTTCTGTTTATAATATAATAGAATGCTGTGCAGTAAGGCTCACTAGATATAATGTTGTTGTACTTTGTGTGTATAGAATTCCATCTAGTATTCGTAGTAACAAAGATACCTTTTTTTCAATCTTAGAGAATGTTCTATTGCACTTGCATAAAAATAAATATTATCACATTGTCATGGCTGGAGATTATAACATAAATGTACTAAAGCTTGATAAGACTACAAAGGACTTTGAATGCCTATTATCCAATTTTAATTTGTCATTAGCTATTAAACAGCCTACTAGACCAGTAAGTCAAACTTGTATAGACAACTTTGCACATGACTTTAGGAGCAAGTGCAAGGCAGAAGTGTTGGGATTGGCTCTGTCCGACCACACCGCTCAATTGTTGAGATATCCTGTGAAAAAAATATGTATTAACAAGTATTGGCGGAAAAAATGTAGAGATTACAGTGTCGAAAATATAATAAAATTTCAAAGTCACTTAAAGAACCTTACTTTTTCAGATATATATGAAATATTTGATGCAAACTTAGCATACAACACATTTATAGATTTATTTAAGTTATTATACAACTTGTGTTTCCCTTATAGAACTGTAACAATCAATGTAACAAGAAATGCAACATGGCTGTCTCGTGGGTTAAAACTATGTAGTAAAAAGAAAAGGTTGTTGTTTAATAATTGTCGAACTAAACCTTATGAAGAAAATAAGGCAAAATATAAAAACTACACCAGATTGTTCAAAAAAATTATCAAACTGACACAAAAAGCTCAAAACAATTACAAAATAAAAATGTCAGACAATAAATCAAAAACTACTTGGCATATTATAAATAGATTGAGAAATAACTTACCTAAAATGTCCATAGATAAAATCCAATGTAATGGTCAACTTTTGACAGACCCAAAACTAATGGCTAATGCATTTAATAACTATTTTGTTGATAAAATTACTCCATTACCTAGTTCTGGTATAAATGTGACACAAAATATTGATAGAACTCAGAACTCAATGTTCATGGCGCCATCTACACCACATGATATTCTCAAAATCATAAATTCCTTAAAAAACACTAATAGTGTTGGATATGATGAGATATGCACAAAAATTATAAAAACTGTTAAAGAGACTATCTGTAGCCCTCTTAGTCATATAATCAATTTATGTATAAGTACAGGCACATTTCCCGAGGCCCTTAAAAAAAGTATAATCATACCTGTATTTAAAAAAGAAAATAGGGAGCACATGGAATATTACCGACCTATTGCCCTTATACCTATAATGTCAAAAATATTTGAAAAATATTTTAACCAGCAATTCATTCAGTATTTTGAAAAATACAACATACTTTGTAATGAGCAAAAAGGTTTTAGAAGAAATAAGACTATAAATATTGCTATATATGATTTTCTCAACAATGTAATGAAAAATGTTGATAATAACAATGCTATATGTACCATTTATTGTGATATGACCCAGGCATTTGACTATGTCAATCATGATATTCTTCTGAGTAAATTTGAAGCCTATGGGGTTAGAGGTAATGTGCTTGACTTAGTAAAATCTTACCTAACAAACAGAAGGCAAGTAACTAAAATTACGAAGATTAATACTAAAACTAAACAGGAGGAAATATTCACCTCTAAAGAAAGAACTGTCAAATTTGGTGTGCCGCAGGGAAGTGTGTGGGGACCGTTTCAATTTATTGTCTACATAAATGATTTTCCTAAAGTAATTGAGCATCCAATGTCACTATTTGCAGATGACAGCACAATAACAATAGCATGTCAAGATAAAGCTAATTATGAGGAAGATATCAATGCCGCACTAAATTCATCTATCCATTGGTTAAACATTAATAACTTAAAAATTAATTTAAACAAAACCAATTTCATGCAATTTACTCAAACAAAAAATTACTTGAGTAACATAAACATAAATTATCAAAATAAAAAAATTGCAGAAGTCACTACAACAAAATTTTTGGGCCTAACAATAGACATGAAATTGAATTGGAAGGCACATGTTGAGATTCTCTGCAAGAAGCTGGGTAGCTCGGCATATGCTCTGCATAGGCTTGCTCCAGTGGTAAAGAAAGAGGCTCTTCTTACATCTTACCATGGATTGGTGGCATCAGTCTTGAGATATGGGATCATTTTTTGGGGGAATTCAACTGATACAGCCTCAGTTTTCAAAGCACAAAAACGATGCATTCGTGCTATGTTCGGGATGCAAGTTACAGATAGCTGTCGACAAGTATTCATAGACAACCAAATATTAACCCTGCCATGCCTGTACATATTTGAAGTTATGTGTTTTGTAAGGAATAACCCTCATTATTTTCCTCTATTGAGTGACAAAGTAAAACGTAACCGGCGTGATAAGTGTAGACTGCTCATAGACAAACGCAAAAAAAAGATTATGAGTGACAGCATTTTTTGTATGGCTCCTCTTTTATATAATAAGCTGCCAAATGCCATAAAAGAACTTAACATAACAATGTTCAAAAGTAAACTAAAAAAAATGCTTGTACACAAATGCTATTATACTGTAACTGAATTTTTAAATGATAAGGAAATTAATTGGAATACTAATATTTTAGACATTATTTAACATGAAATTTTTACAATCTTTAAACCTTATTCCATTAATATCTCAATAGATATTATTATTCCATTATGAAATTTGACATTCAACTGACATAAGACCAAATAATGATATATTGTATCATGATGAATTAGTTTGTACTGTATTACATTTTGATATTCTTTGAGTATTTACATGAATATTATAATTAACGACATTTTTGATTTTTTGATTATATACATTTATTGCACTTTATACATTCTTTGACATTCCTCACATGGATGAACTGCAAGATCTGCTAATGCAAGACCTTAGACCCTGGATGGACATATTGATCAAACTCAAAAACACAAGACAATATCCTGATGAAACACAAGACGTTGGCGAAATTGTGCTCACCAAACATTTATCTCACACAAATATATATCACAACCAAATAGAAGCCAGAAATGAATCGAAGATGAAGAATCAGATGACATAAATAAAAACCAGAAATTAATAGAAGATGAGGAAGAAGAAGACTTTAATCAGCTGACTATTATTTAATTTTTTTGTTTTTTAAAATTAAGACTAACAAATTGTCTTGCCAGACATATTGCATGCCTCTCGCAGAGGCCAGTTTGTATGGGGCAACTTTTAAAATGTTTTGTATTATCTTATCTTACCTACAAACAGCAATAAAGATTTTTGTATTTGTATTTGTATTTGTATTTGTAAAAAAAACTAATTAAGTCAGAGATTATTAAAAAAATATTGTCCACATTTTTTCTTTTGTTTCACAAACAAAAAATGACGCAGATATAGTGCTTTGAAGTTTCGAGAGACGTCATGTCTATATAAGAGTTTTAGACCGTGACGTCACGTTCAAATCCCATAAGCACTGAAGTCTTTCGAACTCTTCTTTGGCACGCTCCATCTTAGACCGCATCGTCGCTTAACATCAGGCGAGATGGTGGTCAAGTGTAAACCTATAAATGTTATAAAAAAATAAAAAAGTCATGTGTTATGCCGCCAACTTACAACGATGAAATAAAACATCGTGAGATAACCGACATGTAGCTAGAATCTTTCGTCATCCACCAAACTGCACTGGGCCAGTGTGGTGGATTACGGCCTCGACTCTCTCCTTGCGAGAGAAGGCCCCGAGTCCCAGCAGTGGGAACATGTAGTGGGCTGCTTACACAGAACACAGTTGCCCAGAACAGATACACATTTATTTATATTCAACACTCAAATATTTCTCCTGGGTATTTGTGTATATAATTGGGGATCGAACCCACAACCCTGGCTCCATGAGCAGACTTACCTAAAAGTATGAATACTTTATAAGTCTTAATAAACTAATCCAAGCCTTAATTGAAGCTACATACACTATACAGTTATATTATTAATCACAGAAAACTAAAACCATAATGCATATTATAACCACAGCTGTTTGTAGTTCCCCCTCGCCACAAGTCGTGGAAACCAAGATAACATAGAAAAAACCCCAACACATTGAAACAAAGTTGTTAAGGTTAGATACAAATTCACACAAAAGCATGATGATTTGATGATTAATACCCCGTTTACATGATTCCAGTCCAGCGACCGAATCCAGCGCTGGATTGCTTACTGGAATAATGGAAACCGGCACTAGAATGCATCAATCCAGTGCCAATGCATTCCAGTGCCGGTTTACATTATTCCAGTAAGCAATCCAGCGCTGGATTCGGTCGCTGGACTGGAATCATGTAAACGGGGTATTATATAAATGATTCCCTACTTTGAAATAATCGTGAATGATATGAAATCATTTTTCATTAAATAGTATTTTACATAAGTTTTTTTTTTTTTTCTATAATTATTCACCAAGTCACCTTGGATCCTAATACTTATTACAATCTAGCCTAATTAAAAGTAAGAGCAACATAAGTTATTACTGTTATTGCAAGAAACATTACACCATAATCTGAATTTTACAAAAAAATAATAAATGAATAACAGTTTTGAGAAATAAACATTTTCAATGATACATGAACAAATAAACCCACAGATGCGAAATGAACAAACAATAAACAAAATGACCATTCATTATGATTTGATGATATATGAAACCCAAACCAAAGATCAAAAACTATGATTACATGAAATATTTTCCATTTAACATTTCAAATGATACATGAACGAAATAACCTTCAAACGTGAGATGAAGAAAAAATAAACAATATGACTATAATTTCGAATGAATGAATAAAATGATCCATTACTCATTGTCAATTATGCATGAACAAAATGACCGTAACACAATGAACAATATGACCGTTACTCAATGAACAATACGACCGTCACTCGGCACAAAGGCCAATGAACAAAATGACCGTCGCACACCGTATTCGACCCCGTGAGGATGGCAGAGTTAACAACACACGAGTTAGTGAACGATTGAATGCGTACCACCTTATCACCGTAAATCCTCCTGAGGGCGCGCTGGTGGACGGTCGGCGAGTGGCCCCCGAGGCAGTCGTCTAGTCTGTATTTAGCGGCGTCGTCGCCGGACATGCGAGACATCTTCTTCTGGACTCCTTCTAGCACGCGGATCGTTGACGCGTTGGTCTCGATCACCACGTCCAACTGTGGACAAACAATGCAATGCTTAATTGAATTCGCAGTAGTGACATTATTGCTAGGTGGCCACACTTTGTCATATTGTTAGAGTTTAGCGTGTGGCAACACCGACCTTTTTCATGATCTGCTCGTCCCATGGCGTACACGCCGATGTATAAATATAAATGTTGGAAGACTAATATAATAAATACATCTACAAGGACTATCTGGATTTCATTATATGCTGCCTGCCCTTGCTGTCGCCCTGACAGCTCCCGCCGTACAAACAACAACAAGACAATAATATTTAAATTTTTTTTTTTTTTACCCAAGTTGATATATTGTTTGGCAAAGTGAAAACTTGTTTTGGCGCGCTCAGACAGATTTTTCGTGGGCTGTGGAATTGTATTCTAGCGTCACGATCGGGAATGATAAAATCTCTTCGGGTAAACTCGGGACCATGGCTATTGGCCACCTAGGAATGCTGACGCATTCCCTCCGGTTTCACCCGTAGTTTCCAAAGTAAGCTATCAAATTCTGCGTTACAAGTTTTCACTTCTATCGGCAGTTCCTATGACTGTCAATATTTTTTTACAGGTTGACCACCATCTCGGCTGATGTTAAGAGACGATGCGGTTTACGTCCATCGTAGACAACACCGTCTCTTACCCATGAGAAGAAACTGATTTACTCTCGATATGAGACACCATGAATCCATCGCGAAAAATCCACTCGAATAGACGTTCTTATCACAAAAGTAGAGTCAAACCTTTCAGCTCGAGTACTTTGGAACGTCAACCATGAAACGATGTCGCTTTTTCGAGCTACAAGCAGTCCGAAATAAAAAAATGATGAAGTGGTATTTGATCATGCAGACCAGTTGCACACTCTTCGTAATGTATCCGACAAAAAATCTGGACTGTCTACTTGTGGTACATGGATCCGGAGTCCCAGCAGTGGGAATGGGAACATAGTGTCCTGCTTATGACGCATTCAACCTAACCTACATTTACAAAAATTGGCAGTCAAAGGAACTGCCGTTAGAAGTGAAAACTTATAACTCAGAATGTGATAGCTTACTTTGTAAACTACACGGGTGTAACCGGAGGGCGTGGCCTCGCCATCTTGGCATGGCCATCTAGAGATGCGTTAGCATTTCTCATTGGCTGATGCGTTTCTACATGGCCATGCCATGATGGCCTGTCTACGCCCTTTCAGCATTTCCCATTGGCTGATGTATTTCTAGATGGTCAATAGCCATGGTCCAGAGTTTACGCGAAGATTTCTTATCATACCCGAGCGTGACGCTAGAATTAAATTCACAGCCCACGAAAAATATGTCTAGGCGCGCCAAAAGAAGTTTTCACTTTGCCAAACAATATATCACATTTACATTATACACGGTTGCCTGGAAGAGATTGCTCTGAGCAAAAAGGCCGCCATTTAAAATGTCAAGCTTGTGTTCTTTGTTTCTTTTGTAATTTTTCTTTTGTGGCTTTTAGATAGATAACTCTTTATTGTGACACAAAAACAGAAATATTACAGTAAAACACTTACGAACTAGCACCACAAATGGCGGCCTTATTGCTTAGAGCAATCTCTTTTAATAAAGAGTTCCCTTCAAAAAGGAGCTCACTAAATGTTCCCACAGCTGGGACCCGGGGCCTTCTATCACAAGAAGACAGCATAAGTTCCATGTAGGTTTTTTCATCGGATACACTTCGGAGATTGTGCAACTGATCAGCATGATCTAATACCACCTTGCCCTTTCACCGCAAGGAGAGAGCAACCTACATTTACCAAAACAAAATTATTGAATCAACATTGAACGTTGAAACAAAATTACGAAATATGTATTACACAATGATTCTCCAAAACTTAATCCCACACAAGTTAATACTATAAATGTATAAATAACTCGTGCAAATTTGGTCCAAAGTTATGAATAAATTTAGTTTTACAAACTTGGGAGAGGTTATGTTAAGCGAACTTGATTTGAATTGGCACAATCTCAATGTACAAAAGAGAATTACATTTCATCTGACCTCAAAAACTTAAGTTATGTTCTGGATTGTTCAATAATATCAGTATACTTCAAATGTTGTGTTGTGTGTTTGTAATTTTCACTGATTTAAACATTGTAAGGAAACTGGCATCATCCAAGCATATTTCGATCATCTACCAAATACACCTTTGCCAGTTATTCTATCGCCAAGCAGTAATGTGCAAACGTTACTGTGTTCCGGTTTGAAGGGCAATGTTTCCAGATAAATTACAGGGCTTAGATATATAACAACTTAGATCTCTGGGTGATGAGCGCAGTGCAAAGCTAGGTAATGATTTGGACTCTTCATGTTCCAATAGCTGCGTGTCACTGTGCTGTTATGTGGCAGGCATATAGCTTACCATCAGGCCTGTCCATGTCCTGCTCGTCTCGTCACTATTTATTTTAAAAAAATCTGGAAACATTGCCCTTCAAACCGGAACACAGTAATGTTTGCAGATTACTGCTTGGCGGTAGAATAACTGGCAAAGGTGTGGTACTTCCCCATGCGGACTCTGCTAAGAGTCCTACCACTACTAAATTGTATCAGCTATCTGGCCGCCTTGTACAATCTTTGCTTAGTTTGAGCTCAGAAGGTGGTGTGTGTTTGGAACATCAACCATGAAACGATGTCGCTTTTTCGAGCTACGAGCATACCGATAGAAAAAAGGGAAATGTGGTATTAAATCAATTAATACATAAATTGTAACAATTTCCTTATACAAAATTGCGATCTATTTCCGTCGCGGCATTATGCAACGTTCGCGAGTTTCGTACGCGCCTTGTCGGGTCACGGATCGACATTGAAAACGTTTCAAGGTGGGTTTCGCAATACCGTGTTTTGGTTCGATATACATACTCTTTAAAATCGCGCCTTTAAGCCTTTTACAGTCCCCCCGCTCCCTGCGTTTTTAGGGTTCCGTAAAACGTAAAAACGGAACCCTTATAGATTCGTCATGTCTGTCTGTCTGTCTGTCCGTCCGTATGTCACAGCCACTTTTTGCCGAAACTATGAGAACTACACTGTTGAAACTTGATAAGTAGATGTATTCTGTGAACCGCATTAAGATTTTTACAAAAGTTTAAAAAAAAAACAAAAATTAGGGGTGCACCCTACACTGAGAACTAAAGCTCAAAAAATTTTTTTTCATCAAACCTACACGTGTGGGGTGTCTATCGATAGGTCTTAAAAAATGATGTTGAGGTTTCTAATATAATTTTTGTCTACACTGAATAACTTGCGCGAGAGACGCTTCCAAAGTGGTAAAATGTGTGTCTCCCCCCTCTAACTTCTAAAGTAAGAGAATGAAAAACTAAAAAAAATATATGATGTACATTACCATGAAAACTACCATCGAAAATTAGTTTGAACTCGATCTGATGAGTAGTTTTTTTTTAGTACGTCATAAATACATTATTATTAAAACTTCGATCAAAGTTACAACGAACTACAAGAACTATGTGTACTATGTATATTATGTTACTTGCTGGAACGGAACCCTTCATGGGCGAGTCCAACTCGCACTTGGCTACTTTATTTGGTACACTGTATATCGGCGAGACTTTGCGTGTGCGCTCGGCGTGCGTCCTTGCGCATTATTTTATACCTAGTAATCGATAAGTTCTATCTAGGCTGCTTTGAGTTACTTTTTCATAAAGCTATTGAAATAAGCTACAAAACGATATATAATTGTTCTGTATTATATTTTTACTTAATTTTACACAGATTTTTCTTCGTACCCGAAGTCGAAAAAAGTTACACTTTTGAAAAAGTGGGTGTTTGTATAGAAAATAAATTGTTTTATGTATTGGTGGTTATGTTTTTTATAAACAACTACATCTACCCCTTATAAATCGAAACTAAAAAGTATATGCTTTCATACTTATATTTTGATATTTTCGACTTTGAAAATACCTAACAGAACAGAAATTGCATGCCGGTTCGGACCGGTTTTTTAAAACATTTCGTGTGGTACGATTTAGGTATTTAGGCATTATATTTATATACCGATCGATAGAAAATATATTCAGGAATCTTATTAATCGGAAAACTTTTGTAAACGTGTGATTATACTGCTAATATTATCTACAAATGTGAAAGTTTCAATGTTTGTTGCTCAATAACGTCGGAAAAAATCAACTAATCGCGTTGAAATTTGGAACACGGTTCGATTATACTCTGGAATAAAACATATATGCTACTTTTTATCCCGTGGAAATGAACGGGCACGAGAACTACGAGGATAAAAAATCAAGCAATGCTGTTAGCGCCAGTTATGCTATAAATCCTATTAATATTATAAATGTCAATGTGTGGACGTTTGCTGCTCAATCACATCGTAACGTATCAACAGATCGGTATGAAATTCGGAACACATTTAGATTAAAGTCAAAGTCAAAGTTCTTTATTCATAAATGTACAATTTACACGTCAATTTTAAAAACAAAAAAGAGCATACAAAGAGTATTATACAAAGATTACAATCTGGAAGAATAAAATAGGCTATTTTTTATCCCGAAAAAATAACGGGACCTATGCGGATAAAATCCTGGTAAAAACTCTGGCACTGCCACACTGCCAGTTTTGCAGTTACAATAAAAGTATAACAATAAAAATATATTTTGCATATAATCCAGTAACTTTGTCGCCTGAATGTATGGAGTAGGAAGCGTTAAATCCGGTAGATCTGATTTTTTGCAGACTTGTTTATGATGTTGGCCTAATGATTGTCCCAAGTTTGTGACCTCGAGCAACGAACGCTAGTATTATATTGTAGAAAATTTAGTCTACTTTATAAACGTCATAAGAAAGTTTTTTCAAAAACTATTCGTTTAGGGTTATAATCGCCAAAATTTGAAAAATAAACGATTTTTGACAAAGTTGCGTTCGTCGCTCGAGGTCACAACCTTGGGACAATGATTAGGCCAACATCACAAACAAGTCTGTAAAAAATCAGATGTACCGGATTGAACGCATACGGTGGATGTATAAAGTGACTGGAGTAATAGTAGTGACGTCATACCTCGAATCTCTCGTCCTCGCAGCGGTAGATGTACTCCTCGTACTGGGTCTTCCGTGACGTCACGAACGTAGAGTCCTCGCTCCACGTAGGGAACGACACCCACGTGTCGTTCAGAACCTGAACCAAACAACGTTTTATTATTTTATTGGGTTTTTCATTTATTTCACACAATATTTTTGAAAGGAAAACTTATTTTAGCTCGATAAAAAGATTTTTCCGTGGGCTGCGAATTGAATTCTAGCGTCACGCTCGGGAACGATAAGAAATCTTCGGGTAGATCCTGGACCCGATGGACCTCTAGACCTCTAGATGGCCATGGTCATGGCCACGCCCTCCGGTTTCACCCGCGTAGTTTCCAAAGTAAGCTACCAAATTCCGAGTTATAAAGTTTTCACTTCTTTCAGCAGTTCCTATGACTGCCAATTTTTTTGTCTAGAAACCGTTTATTGCCCGTGTTACTACCCGTCTTACTACCAGTAGTAACACGGGCAATTATTTTTGCCCGTGTTACTACCAACAGGTCCAGTAGTACGACGGGTAATTTATATTTGCCCGTCGTACTACTACAGCCATTTTCAGATAGGTACCTACCTCTTTTGCTTAAACAACAAAATGAAATCATTACTTGTACCTTGTTAGGTTTAACACTGATATTTTTGGAAACTATTGTTTATTATTAATTAATAAAAAATGTGTGTGGTTAAGACTGCAAAGCAGAAGTGATTTTTTTATTATCTGAATTATATAGTGGGCGCGGGCCCACAGCGGCGCATGCTGTGCACGGGCGCGCAGCGCATTTTGGCTGCGTGTATTAATTTGTTTGACAACGTGGGTCTACGTTTCCACTGGAGTACACGAATAATATGTATTTTGTGGCACGGCGCATGGCCTCTCCATGTACTGCTACGCATGTAACACTGCAATCCACGGACACGGGCTTCACTGCGGGCCGTTCCACAAGGCGTGTGACTGAAAACTGCACTGCGATAAGCGACCTGTACCTACATAGTCGTGGGTCATATTCGTGTATTCCAGTGGAAACGTAGACCCACGTCGACAGAGTTGAGCTATGTAACCCCCTATTCGAGCAAGCTACGCCTGTACCAATGATGGCAATTTATGCGTAGCGTCTCCGTGGGTTGCAGTGGATATGTACAACATATATATTTTCTTATAACGTGTATAGCTGTATAGCCTCTCCGTGCGCCGTGGTGGGCCCGCGCCTTTACAAGCGATCCGCCCCGGCGTTGGCCCGTGGTTCATAATAAAATAGCCTATAGCACAGGGGTCTCGTATATATATCCAACGGTGTAAGAATTTTTTAAATCGATCCAGTAGTTCATGACATTAGCGCAATCAAACAAACAGCCTCTTTAGCTTTATACTATTAGTACAGATTAATGATCATATTATTAGTAACATATAAATGAGAAACAAGTCAGAAATTAAAGTTATATTTTTTTATGGATACAAATAAAAATAGCAAACACAGCGACACAGCAGTGAAGAACAGCTGACTGTCTCTTTCTCGCTCGAGTACACTCAGCGGTCCGAGTTCACCCGTTGGAGCCTTTCACCACACAGCGTCACGCAGGCTTCACTTATTATAGTCTAAGTACAGAAAAAATTGTGTATGGTGCGCCTCATGAGAAAACCTCATGTGGCGCACCACTTTAACAAACTAAAAAGTTAATGTCCATCTTCCAGCGGCATCATCAGACTCTGGATATCATCTAGCACCAAAGTACCTTCTCATCAAAACGAATAAAACGAGCCCAATGTCGATGAGGTTGTAGTTTCATTGCTAAGTTCATTTGGCGATCTTTTAGCTCGGTCATCAGATCAGCTCCATGTCGTCATTACATTGCATTGTCTGGAGTGAAGCTATTGAGAAACACGGGGAAGCACTTGCGATCTCCCTGGATATCTCGTAGGCTTTCGACAGGGTTTGGTATGATGGCCTTATTACAAAACTTTCTTATGTTTTATTTTAAATTGAATTCGATCCATAGGAGTCGTCATTGATGGCTCCTCGTCGGATCAAATGGCTATCAATGCCGGAACCCCTCAAGGTTCTCTCTCTCTGTGACGCTCTTCCTGCTACATATCAACGCTCTGTTGAATCCGGTCGGTATCTTTGGGTACGCAGATGATAGAACCATTGTAGAGAGTTACATATCTAGCGCGAGAACCAGTGGACAGTAAACACAGGAGAGAGAGTTTGAGTGAGTGTTAGAGCTTGGCCCTTGAGGCGGTGTCTAAACGGGGGCGATGTCAATATAAAAAGATACAAGTAATGATTTCATTTTGTTGTTTAAGCAAAAGAGGTAGGTACCTATCTGAAAATGGCTGTAGTAGTACGACGGGCAAATATAAATTACCCGTCGTACTACTGGACCTGTTGGTAGTAACACGGGCAAAAATAATTGCCCGTGTTACTACTGGTAGTAAGACGGGTAGTAACACGGGCAATAAACGCTAGAAACTGTTCAACAGTTTACATGACATTGTCCGACAACAATAACTAATTAGAGCGTAATACAACAATACAAAACAATAAAAACAACAACATTGCAAGTGAACGTCGTTTTCAACGAAGTTCACTTGACACACGACACATGTTCACGACCAGATGGGCGTTGCTCGTTAAGTTACATAAATCGTTAAATCAAATAGTTTTCCAAAAAAAATTTAGGTTAATGTCTACAGTCCGAAATAAATGTCACTTTCACCGTGGTTTAAAAAAACCACACAGCCATTTTTCCCCCCTTTGTTTTCTATATATTACAAAAATACGTACCTCCTTGCACAGCGGTGTTATTTAAATCGAATAGTTTAAAAAAAAAAAGTTAAATGTTTGTCTACACTTTTATTTTCACTTTTACCGGGGTTTCATAAACCACACAACCATTTTTTTTCTTCTTTTTGTTTAATGTACGTACCTCTTTGCATAGCGGCGTTCTCCCCGAGCACCGCCTAGCGGCCGCGTCGCGCGGCAGCGCGCAATACGACGTGCCGAGACGCTTGCACGTCGTCAGATCTGCAAACGACACGACCCTGTTATCGTCTTACACTTCACATTTAATGTATAGAATAGTATGGATACAAGTGTGAAATGTTGGCGATTACCGCCGACGCTATTGAGACCCGAGACGTTAGGCGAGGGCCTTAAGAAGGCCGAGGACGGTAATCATCAATAGTCACGTTTTTAACACGCTAGTGAATTAACAGCTTGCGTGCTGACAAAGCGGGAACTGGAGATTCCTGTTACCATCTTTGTATGGTCTATTTGTAACCCAGGACCAAAGGGCTAAATAAATGATTAAATTTGAAATTAAAATAGTAAAAATTGATTTGGTTCCATTGAAAACGATCTTTTTTGTATATAAATTTTTGAAGAACAAATCAACTGAACCAGTAAAATAAAACGTCTACACTCACTGGCGAATAATAGGAATGAAAAAGCCACTTTATGAGCAATGTGCATGAGCAAGTGTGTTGAAAATGTCATATACGTTATTAAACCTTCCTTTTATTATTTATTAGACCTACTATTACTATTAATTAGACCTTCTTTCTTTACTTCTCAAGACCCTCGCCTAACGTCTCGGGTCTCAATGGCGCCTCAGCGGTAAACACCAACGTTACACACTAGTACCATTATGTATTATTATTTTATAGACATGGCAGATAGACTTGGCATACTTACGTTACCTGCTATGTTGATCTACCAAGTGGCTGTATATGTCAGAAATAATTTGGACTCATACAACACGCGAGGAGAGAGACATTCATGCAATATACGCAACGCCGACAAGCTGGATGCTATACCACACTCTCTCACGAAGTCACAGAATGTGACTCACAATATGGGACCGGAAGTATACAACATTCTTCCTAAAATACTTAAATCAGCCCCAAGTCTCGGTAGTTTCAGAAACAGATTAAAATGCTGGCTTATTGATCAAACATTTTATAGTTACAGCTAGTTTTTAAAGAGTGATGGTAAAGTTATGATCAAATGGTAAAAAAATAGATTGTTCATTACAATAACTGTAACAAATAAATATATTTATACAGTTTGACACTTATCTGTACGGTAATTGTTATCGTACGGTGAAATGTTAATTTTAAACTTTGAAAATGTATACTATTTGTATGCTATTTCCTTTGTTTTTTTATTTCATTAATATTTGACGTGTAAATTGTACATTTATGAATAAAGAACTTTGACTTTGAATAGACTTACCAATATCCATAGCCGGTGTGGGCTCGGGCCCCCGCTCGAGGCGCGGCGCGCCGACCGGCTCGTAGCGCGCGCTCGAGTGCGCCGCGAACCGTTCGCGCGAACGTTCCTTCTCGCGCTCGCGCTCACGTTCGCACTCGCGTTCGCGTTCGCGCTCGTGCGACCGCGCGCGCGGGTACAACTGGTCCGTGTTGAACGTAGAGTTGTAGCCTGGGAGGAGAAAAACATTTTAGATACAGGTTTCTTAGTTTGAACGAGCTTATCTCAGCAGCAACTGGTATTTGAAATTTAAAAAAAAAAAAAAGTGTTGAGAGTTCGCCAACCGGTCATTGTTGACATGGGTGAAATTTGTTATCGTATTCTAATTCTATCACGCCATAGGCACGAAACGTTACAACTTTTTCGTGAGAATTTTTTCCGTCTAGCTCCCTTTCATAAGGCGCGATAAGGAACTTCGTTCCAATAGACATCAGTAGGAAGGCAGCATGCATGTATCACCACCGACACTCTGTCAGGCACATCGCATGGTTTCTCATCATTCGTCTATAACAGTTTTAAGGGCCGGAACAGGGTTTTATAAGTGGCAGGACTGTTTTCAGAGTCCTCTTGGGGAAGTACCCACCTCTTTGACTATGTAATGTTTTTTTTTTTCATTAAATAAATAATGACTTTATTTGCGAAAATGGATAGGTTGAATGGGTAGGTTGGTTGACAACAAACTTTATAATGAACTACTTTAAAGCTGCCTAATAAGAGGCTGCCTATGTTTGCTATGTAAGTTTCAGATTAACGCATCAACTCTGCTTTAGTATTGACCCTTCATTCTTGAAGAGTTGCAGGACTTGCTGGGGGTGTGATTATCTATCTATATAGAGCTAGCAGGAGTAGTCTTATACCGGTGCAGAGGGTGTTAGTGGGGGTGTGAATGTCTCATACTGGTGTAGAGGGTGGTGGGGGTGTGACTAGCTATCTATGTAGAGCTAGCAGGGGTAGTCTCTCGTAATGGTGTAGATGATGTTGGTGGTGGGAGTGTGACTATCTATCTATATCTAGCAGGGGTAGTCTCATACCGGTGTAGAGGGTGTTGGTGGGGGTGTGACTATGTATCTATCTATATCTAGCAGGGGTAGTCTCATACCGGTGTAGAGGGTGTTGGTGGGGGTGTGACTATGTATCTATCTATATCTAGCAGGGGTAGTCTCATACCGGTGTAGAGGGTGTTGGTGGGGGTGTGCGGCGGCGAGGGCGGCCCCACGAAGTCCTGCAGCCACTTCTGCAGCTCCGGGTGGCGGCAGAGGAACGGCGCCGTCAGCGAGAGCAGCTCCGACGACGAGATTATCTCGTTCGTGAACAGGAGCAGGCATCTGGTAGACAAATAAAGATAATATTAAGAAAAGATAAGTTACGGCTGGTCTAGTCGGGAGAACGGCGACTGCCGATCCGGAGACCACTAAAAACCACGGGTTCAAAACCACGCGCACCACTGTCTTTTCCAAGTCGTGTGCGTCGTGTGCCGCCAACTTTAAAACGGTAAAGGAAAACATCGTGAGGAAACCGACATGTACCTAGAATCTTTCGAAGTCATGTGTCATCCACCAACCCGCACTGGACTAGCGTGGTGGAATTATGGCCTTGACTCTTGTTCTTGCGAGAGAAGGCCACGGAGTCCCAGCAGTGGGACCATTTAGTGGGCTGCTTATGCTTATGCTAAGAAAATATGACACTTTTTTCAATTTTATTTGAAGAAAAAGTGTGTTGTAAACCGCATCGTAGCTTACCATCAGGCAAGATGGCGATCAAGTGTAAAATGGGGCCTCCATTGAGACCCAAGCCGTTTAGGTGAGGTCTTAAATGAGCCGCGGCGTACGAGACGTCGCGCGCCATCTGCTGCTGTTGATGATGATGATGTCTCACTTTATGAAGTTTTCATAGGCATGGTGGTGAATGAATAGAGCGACCCACGGACGATTAAACGTCGCATAATGTTTATCGCCGAGGCGCCATTGAGACCCGAGACGTTAGGCGAGGTCTTAAAAGAGCCGGGGCGTACGAACACATCCTGTTTTCTGCTGCCGATGATTATGGTCTCACCTCATGAAGTTGTCGTACACGTGATGGTGCCTCAGCGCCCTCCTGGCGCGCTCGAAGAAGCTGAAGTCGTGCACGGTGGCGAGCTTGGCCGCCTCCGCGTAGGACACGTCGCGGACGGTGGGCCCGGAGATGCACGACGGACGGGCCTTCTTGGCGGGCGGGGGACCCGAGCCTATGGGGAAGGACACGTGTTAAAGCTGTGACTGAGAAGCGATACCGGTTCACGGTTGACGTACCAAACATTTTTGAAAGAGAAAACTTCTGTTGTCGCAAGCGATTTTTTGTGGCCTGTGAATAGTGCTCAAGCGTCACGCTCGTAAATGAAAGAAATCTTCGGACGAACTCGTGCTCGTCTCGGCACTCTATACTATAAAAAAAGAGAGGCCTAGACAAGCTGGTCCACACAAAAATGTAGTTCCCAATCGTTTGTAGTTTAAAGTGAAATAGATTACATTTATTTAGTTATCACGAAGAAGGCTTGTATCAAGTAGGCATAACATAAAGAAAGAAACAACGATAAAGACTATTTTTACCCGACTGAAAGAAGGGCCATTTTTATTCCCAACATATCTTCCAAAAGGCTGGATGGATGTTGACAATTAAGATGTCGTTAGATTCGTTTCAATCACCCAAGTGTCCTAAGATGGTTTATAATGTAAATTTATAAAGTTACAAAGCAATCTGATCACAGAGTTATCACACAATGACAGCTATAGTATCCACCCTACAAGTTTAATTAAGTTGGTGATTGTAATAACTTAAGTTTTTATGTGTTAATAAACATTAAGTACCTGGTTGACCGAGCTTTACTTGGTTTTTTTTTAATTATATTTAGGCAGATACAATTAAAAAAATGCATTAAAATCCGTTACGTAATTTTAAAGATGTAAGCATACATAGGTACATAAAAAAACAAAAAAAAAAGATGAGAAGTAATCATCAGGATTCGAACCGGGGTCTCCTGAAACCGAGGGCGCCGTTTTATCGCCTGAGCCATTTAGAAATTTAGCACAGTGGCGAAATTTGCTATCGTATTCTAATGAAATTCTCAGAGTTCATTGCCTAAAAAAGCACGTTAAATTACATTTTTTAACAATGCAATCTAGCTAGATCAATTTATCGTCCCTGAAACACCCTACATACATAATTTCATGTAAATCGTTCCAGCCGTTTCAGAGATGCAGCTTCTATATATACAAGAATTACTCGTTTAAAGGTATAAGATGTTTTAATAAACAGAGTACTCACCGAGTGGTGTGGACGAGGTGAAGCTTGGCGAGCGCTTCAGATGGTGTAGTTGAGGGGCGCTCGGCGCGGCGGGGTGCTTCGCTGCCGGCTAGGAAAGATATAACAATTCATTATCGTGAAAAACAAACATCGAAATCAATTTAAAATCATCAAACAGTTTCAAGAACAAACTGGACAAATGGATTGCGAAAGACAAAATCGTTTTAACAGACAATTACCTATAATTTGTTACATATTTCAACACTGAGATTTAAGCATATCAGCTAATGCTGCTCGCCTATTATTAAATACATCACTTAAATTGCTGTGAAATTAACTAAATAGACCGTCCAACGAATGAGAGAGAGGTTGGACGAATATGTTGAATATTTATTGTCGATGTAGGAATATTTATAATAATTATATTTATATAATGTTTCTATGTATAATAAGTATGTATTTAAAACTATATAAGTATTATATCAGCTATCTGGCCGCCATCACACAAGCTTTGCTTAGTTTGGGGTCAGATGGTGTTGTGTGTGAATTGTCCACCAATATTTATTTATTTATTTATTTTTAAAGTGAAAACTTCTTTAGGCGCGCCTAGACAGATTTTTCGTGGCCTGTGAATTGAATTCATTCGTCACGCTCGGGTATGATAAGAAAGCTTCGGGTAAACTCGGGACCATGGCTATTGGCCATCTAGAAATACGTCAGCCAATGGGAAAGGCTGAAAGGGCGTGGACAGGCCATCATGGCATCGCCATCTAGAAACGCATCAGCCAATGGGAAAATCTGACGCATTTCTAGATGGCATGCTAAGATGGCGAGGCCACGCCTTCCGGTTACACCCGTGTAGTTTCCAAGGTAAGCTATCAAATTCTGAGTTATAAGTTTTCACTTCTATCGGCAGTTCCTATGACTACCAATTTATTTATTTTTTTTGTCGATATTCCAAAAACAGTACTCTTTACGCGTTACTTCCGTTATATATTTTTATTACAGTTTTAGTCTCACTTTTGTTTTCAGTTCGGTCACACAGCAAAATCCCTATCTCCTATAAACCGGCAGTAATTCATTCCGTTTCAAAAAAGAAAAAATTGGGTTGTAGAATTAATAATCACCTCGTTTTTTATGTAGTTTAAAATTCCTATATCCTCCAAACTTGCTGTAATGAACCTACCTCATTTCAAAAAAAAAAAAAAGAGTTATACAAAAAACAATTATGAATCTGATTCCGAGGAGTCGAATTGAAAATTTCTTCTTTTTTTTCGTTTTTTAGTCGTTTGAAACCTTATCCCTGGTAGATAGATAGATAACGCTTTATTGTCCACAATATAAAACTTACAAAACAAAGAGACTTAGCCTAGAACTAGTGAAACAAATGGCGACCTTATCGCTAAAAGCGATCTCATCCAGGCAACCGAACAACCGGTACACAGTACAGTTCTCCCTGGTACACAGTAAAACAAACAAACAGTGTGATATAAAGCGAGAACTTACCGGTGGGTGGTGCTGTGGCGGGTGAGGAGCCGCCGGGAATCGTTCGGGAGACTCCTCCGTCATTGGCTGCAAGAGAACACACATATTAAATCATCATCAATTATTATACAAGAAAAAGCGATAATTTTCATATTAAAATTAGTCTTCTGTGCGTTGTTTGTAATTAAACATCTACATGGCTTCGATTTTGATGAAATGTTTTGTACGTCCAAGTGGATTTGGGAACGGTTTAAATTAACATTTTTTTTGTATTTAAGACTCATTGTACGTCTGTCAGGCCAGCTGCTACATAATTATGTTGTTTTGATTGAATCAAGTTTTTAAATTCTAACTAACTAATTTTAATCATATTGTAGTACTGTACTAACATCGCACCGCGAACGCCATTCCATGTAATCGGAACAGAAATGGTCCCTGCGATACAGGTCCCACCTAGTGCAGGGGCTATAAGCACTTTATTAATCAATGTAATTTTTATGGCAAATAAACATTTTGTATTTGTATTTGTTTAACAAGTTTCCCCTTAGTTTAAATCTTGTTCTCAACAAATGTTTTTTTTGACGTGACAACGTCTTACAATTCGATGAAGCCGGCTGCACGCACGAAAAAACATGACGTCATGCGGCGTTACCTCGCTCTGAGGCGTTCCATTTTAAGGCTTGGAGTTGAAGTTGTCACGTTCAACTATCGTCAGTAACTTTACAGACAACCGATTTTTTGACTAGTTGAGTCGTAGGATTTGATAGTGTACAAATAAATAGATTTTGGTGATCATTTCTCACGCAATACTATAGTACTTGATAACCTATAAAAGGCCGTACTCCAGGTGGTCCGTGATAATGGATTTTAGTCAGAGGGATGTTTTAGAAAAAAATTGAAACATATATATTAACTAGCGGTCCATTCTGGCTGCGCTCGGATATTGTCATTTAAAGACTATTAATCGAAATAAAGACTATCCTATCTCTCAAGTTGGACCAGACTGCTCACGGTGTGCCAATTTAATTTAAAATCGGTTAAGTAGTTTAGGAATCCATCGCGGACAAACATCGTGACAGGAGATTTATATATAATTAAATAAATATATTTAAGATTTGTTCATTGACCACTGAGCCCACGGAGACTATTTATAAGAGAAAAAAAGCTAAAGCCTTCTCTGTAAAATAGTTTTCTAAAAATTATTAGAAATAGACGTCAGTGGAAGGCAGCATGCATGTATCACCACCGACACTCTGTCAGGCACATCGCATGGTTTCTCATCATTCGTCTATAACAGTTTTAAGAGTTTCTAGGACTCAGATGGATTACCTAACAGGCTATGTGTAGTGCAGTAAATACAGAGCCTTAACCTTCGTCTCATCATCTATCACTCACAAATATTACAACTGTCAATGTTGAAACACGTTAGAATTTCTGAACGGATCGGGTTGAAAGAACAATGTTCAAACTGGGCTATCCGTGGACAACTTGTTCTTGATAATTTGATTTAGTCAAATAATCTCGTCAACATTCACTTTACTTATGGGAAATATGCATCAGTAATCTTTCTTCTACTACCAATTGATAATATTCTGACACCTACTGCTAGAAGCTATCAAGTTTAATTAATGATGTTAGTGAAAATCAATCAATAGTGAAAATCACGTTTTAGCCTGAAGCCCCTTCAAAATGAACAATGTCCTTTGGAACACAGATAATAGTCTGGCAGAACACTCTTTATTCGAGTTTTTATCATGGGAAAATAAAGGGAACTACGCAGGTGAAACCACGTGGCCATGCTAGTAATTATTGTATATGCGAAAGTGACGGATTGCTTACATGTGTAGACTGTAAGATACGAATGAAATACGTAAAATATTCAACAAAATTAGTGGTGCAACAAAAGACGTCAGACGAAAATAACAGACTATACACGATAGCATTCAAACAAGAATTGTGTTTTTGTTTTTCTTCTTTCCATTTACCGACAATTCTGTGTAACGTCAAAATATGCGCAGTCCCTTGAGTCACAGAATAAATATTAGTACAGAAGCTTCACTTACCGAAAACAATTATATAAATAGCGACTCTTGCTGGGACACAACAAAGTTCAATTCAGCTCGCATTAGCGCTCAATTCCTGTCGCGATTTTCAACTCACCATCTACGCTCTCTTCTAACGCGTAACTCTGTCCCTGTCTAGCGCGTTTCCTTTGTAGCGTTGTTTCCTGGAAGGAACGGTCTAGCGGTAGGCTAAAACCGCGCAATCTTGAGCGAGTGAGGGTGCACTGCTTGAGTGTCGTTACAGAGTTAACGCTATATTTGATTCTTTCCACCTGTATCTTACACAAATGAATAAAAAATCCGCATTTAATGATATGAAATATTCAGAATATATAGTTACTTGTTGCGCAGGCGCCGGCTGTACGGCGTAGTGCGGGTCCGCGTCGGGCGGCTTCGTGACCGCCTTCGCGTCCGGGAGGAACTGACCGAACTCAGTCAGTAGGTCCTCTTGGTTCTCGAACAGTTTCGCCACCTGATGGTAAATACACTATTTAATTTATACCCCGCATTCAAGTCGAACAGTGCGGTCGAGATGATTTATTTCACTGCCCTGTAATTTATCTGGAAACATTGCACTTCAAATCGGAATACAGTGATGTTAGCACACTACTGGTTGGCAGTGGAACTGACAAAGGTGTGATACTTCTTCCAGGCGGACTCTGCGAAGAGTTCTACCACTACTAAACTTTGATGTGTGCAAACAGTTTACATATACTACGTATAGAGTTAGAACAAACGCTTTACACCGAAAGCACGGGTCTGATCGCTCTCGTGGAAGTGTCATACTTTTGTCGCGGCACATCACTATGTCGCCATAGCTAACATACACCTCGTCTGCTCACGATTGGTACAAAGGAACCGTGCGGAACCTGATCTATTTACTTATTAAGACTGCCAGAGTCACCTATACTTGACAAGCGCTAGCGAGCCCTGTGCGCCAACGACGTCTATAGGTGACAAAAAAACGGACTATACCAAAACATTGTGTGTTAGATATCAAATGGTGACAGCACAATATTATTTTTTTTTAATTTTGACTTGGCGGTCAAAAGGTTAATATCTAAGGATGTGTGTCATCTCCATTTCATGAACATACACTATAGAAATGAATGTTTTTTCACTAGAGTTTCTTGTTCTTGCATCCATTCGCTCCTAGAACTGACATTGAGAGTCAATCCCCAGTAAAAGAATGATGCCACTAAAATAGTCCCTCACAAAATGCATGGTAATTAAAAAAAAAACAAATTTGTCAGAGAATTTTAAAAAAATTGTACACATATGTTTTCTTTTGTTTTAAAAACAAAACATGACTAAGATACTAACTTCCAGCAGTGGGAACATTTAGTGGGTTGTGTTTGTTTGTTTATCACTGTTTAGTTAATAACTAATTCTTGTTATATTACAAGTGTTTAGTAAGTATCTATTTACTCTTTATTTGTGAACTCCCATCTTTCTCTATTGTAACCCATTGGCATTGTCGAGATTTTCTGGTATCCGCCATTTTGTGGCGGCGGCCATTTTGGACAGATTTTCATCAAATATAGCTAATACAAACATTAATTCACCTTTCAAACCAAAAAAGAAAATCGAAATCAGCTCATCCATTTGAAAGCTACGATGCCACAGACACACACACGTGAAATTATAACACCATATCATTTTGCGTTGGGGTTTAACAATTAACGTAAGACTAAAACGTCATACAGCGTATTCGCTTCAATCCCGTATCAATGTTGACATTATGATTCACTTGCGTTTTGGCCACGTGCCAAAGAACCACACTACATAGACCGGCGGTCGAAAGAGGAACTAATGACGATAATATATAGATTTAATATGACAATGCTGTAGTGGCGTCACCTTTTAGAAAGCTAAATATGTTTGTTCTGCTTGTACAGTTCGCACCTCCAATTATGATCGTGGAAGCGTCACCACAAACGTATCATATCCTGATAATATTTATAAATGACAAAGTTTGTAACATACCTACATACAAAAAAAAACATACAACCGATTCAAAAACTTCATCCTTTTTTGAAGTCAATAAAAAAATCATACAAAAAAGAAATAAACATTTATGAAACATATGATATGATAGATTTTGTGGTGGACGTCTATTTTTATTGTCAATGTTTTTTTTCTAGCATAGAGTGACGAGACGAGCAGGACATTTGCCTGATGGTAACCAACATGCCAGCCACATAACAGCACAGTGACACGCAGCTATTGAAACACGTAGAGTCGAAATCATTACCTAGCACTACACGTCGCATGTCACCCAGAGATCTAAGATATTACATATCAAAGCCCTATACATTTTAAATTGTGACTATTTATTTGTGAAAAATAAGTAAAAATTAAAAAAAATAGTAAAACTTAAAGTAAAAATTAAAAAAAAAATGTTAAATAAAAGTGTTTTTTTCAAATTGAAAAATAAAACTAGAAAGAGAGTAACGTGTCTGACCTGCGAGTAGACCTCCTGCTCGGTCTGCTGTTTGGCGTGCGGCTCCTTGAGGTCGCGGTGCCCGCGCTGGTACGCGTGCAGGATCTCCAGGAAGCGCTTGTACTTGTCCGGCTGGCGGGAGAAGCGAGACTGCGGGGGGAAACATAGTAATTAGTTTAACAAAGCTCCGAAAGCGGCACAATTTCACCGCGATTATGAGACCCGAGACGTTAGGCGAGGGTCTAAAGAAAGCCGAGAACGGTAATCAACAATACACATTGTGTATCTGTACAGACTATTAGAGTATCATGCGTTTTTACCACACTTGTGACTTGGCAATGAAAAAGGCACAGTAAAGGCAGACTAACTTTTTTTTTTTTTTTTTCGTTACTATTATTATTTATTCACAAGTGCGTTGAAAAACTTTGTATGTTACATGTCTGTATTGATGATTACCGTTCTCGGTTTTCTTAAAACCCTCATCTAATGTCTCAATTGAACACGTATTCAATATGTCCACCGACTTATAATATACAACAAAATAGTTATGCGTATGTGTAAAAAAAACATCTATGACATCGTAAAAATCGTTTTCAAGTTATGGTGTGACGAGGCCAATAGAGTCATATGGAGAAGTCAGTGGAAGGCAGCATGCATGTATCACCACCGACACTCTGTCAGGCACATCGCATGGTTTCTCATCATTCGTCTCCGACTCGAAGGCTTAGTTCTCGTGATCACTTTTAGGGTTAATTTCATATTACTTTGGTAGCAATTTTTGGTTTATTTAGCCATAATACACAAAAACAAATGAAACACAAAACAACAATAAAAATGCGAGAGAAGAACACATTTATTAACTTTTAAATGAACACATAAATTATCTGGCGGCCTTTTTCAAGGAGACCACTGCTCGTTTGACACCAAACTCTGATTTAAGTAGGACTGGTCTTGGCACTTGGTGCCACACGAGCAGCAACAAAGTATTTATTTAAAGTGTGTAATAACCACGTTAGTTTTCATGCTAACATTAATTTGCATAACTTTTTCTTAGTGACTGATCGAGAGATTAATAAATTGAGTGCGAACGCTGAGAGCGCGTGAATGGCCGTGTCGACGCAGTTAATGAAAAGTTGAAATTAAGGTATTGTGCCTGTGAATATAGTTCTAGCCTTAACGAATACAGCGGTAAATAAATTGAGTGCGTGTGCCGCGGGTGCCTGAATGGCCGTGTCGGCTCAGCTAATGTACATTAGTAACGTTGATATGAAGATAGCTCACCTTGATCTTGTTGACATACTCGATGGCGTGGTTGAACTCCACGGGCTGTCCGGCCGGCGCGGGGGCTGCGTGCCCGGCCGCGCCCGCCGCGGCGGACCCTGAATACAAACAAACATAATAAAACATCACTCACAAAAAAAAAAGACTTAAGAGGTGTCAAGGGACAACCGGATGGAACGAAGTTGTACCAAATATAGCAACTCTTTACTGTTTCTGTTGCCCTGGTATTGATACCTGGATGCAAACGCAATTCTTTCATATTTCTGTTGTCCTGGTATCTGGAGATAAACGCTGGGTGTGTTAGAGGTAGGTAATCAAAACTCCTTACTGTTTCTGATGCCCTGGTACCTCAAGGTGTGGAGGTAATCGAAATTCCGTTACAACTTTTCGTGAGAATTTTTTCCGTCTAGCGTCTGCGAAAGGTCGCAATACGCGATAAGGAACTTCGTTCCAAAAAAAAATTGCATGTGCTTGAAAATGTTAAAACCCCGATTACATCGTCTGGCTCATTATAATTTTTGCCTCAAACAAATATTAATTGAAAAAATAGTAGCTATGTGACAAGTTTTCAGCATTTTTCAGCATTCACGGACACACACATTTTACCACTTTGGAAGAGTCTCTCGCGCAAACTATTCAGTTTAAAAAAAAAAGTAAGAAACCGCAATATCATTTTGAAGAGCTATCCATAGATAACCCACACGTATGATTTGGATGGTTTTTTTTAAATTTCAGTTCGAAGTATAGGACACCCCCAAATTTAATGTTTTTTTTTTCATTTTTTGCATGAAAATCACGCGGTTCACACAATACATCTACTTACCAAGTTTCAACAGTACAGTTCTTATAGTTTCGGAGAAAAGTGGCTGTGCCATACGGACGGACAGACAGACATGACGAATCTATATTTTGCCATTTGGCTACAGAACCCTAAAAAATCGATGAAATCCTTCTGAAGTTATGGTGTGACAAGGCCAATAGGGGAGTCATATGGAGAAGTCAGTGGAAGGCAGCATGCATGTATCACCACCGACACTCTGTCAGGCACATCGCATGGTTTCTCATCATTCGTCTCCGACTCGAAGGCTTAGTTCTCGCGATCACTTTTAGACGTTAATCTCACACTTGGCTATTTTTATAATACATCCTACTAATATTAAAAGTGCGAAAGTTTGAATGTTTGTTGCTCAATCACATCGGAATGCATGAACGAATCGGGTTGAAATTTGGAACACGCCGTACAATCGGCAGGGCCGAGTTCACCCGAACGATCCTTTCACTGTGCGGAGCGTGACGGGTCTTCACTTACAGCCCATGAAAAAATCTGTGTGGGGCGCAAAAAATAATTTATTCAAAAAAAAAATTCGAATACACCAAAAAACGAAAAAAAAATTCACTCTTAAGGTCTAATTTTCACCCTAAGGTTTAATTTTCACTCTGAAGGTTTAATTTTCACTCACCGGGAGCATGGTGTATAGCCGCCGCTTCGATCTGTTGATGCGCCTGAGATATCTGGTGTAGTGTATTGGTCGGCGCCGGTGCCATCGTGTGAGACAGGTTGTGCACTATCGCGCTACTGGGTACACTCCTGTGGAAAAACTTAAGAGTGAGACCACGGGTAAAGAGTACAGGGAACGAAGGTTCGGGCCAAAAGTTTGGTCAGAACTCAAAAGAGCAGCCGGATGGTAATATCATAGGCGTCAAACGGTAATTAGTATCATCATAAACATTATAATCATCTGCAGCCTTCTCTCTTTCTTTCTCTATCGCTAGGTACACTCCTGTGGAAAAACTTAAGAGTGAGAACACGTAGAGGGTAATAATAGGAGGGAGACTTGTCTCTTGTTTGATCAGTACTCAAAAGAGCAGCCGGATGGTGATATCACTGGTGTCAAACGGTCATTAGTATCATCATAAACATTATTATTTATTATCATCATCTGCAGCCTTATATTTCTCTATCGCACCACAGGGAATACTCTGGGTGACAACTCACTCTGTTTCGAGACCATTCACTTCCACAAGAAGAAAACTTCAAAAATTTACTCTCATAATTTTCCAAAACGTAAAAAACACGTATAACACTCAAAAGTATAACAACTAAAAATCACTCCGAAATAACTGTAACCTCAAAAATTCAATCTCAAAACTATAACATCAAAAATTCACTCTCAAAACTATAACATCAAAAATTCACTCTAAAATAAACAACTACAAAAATTCACTCTAAAAGAAAATAGAAAATACTCACTGTGGCACAGGCAGCAGATGAACTAACTGCTGCTGTTGTTGAGGATGATGTACCCCAAGCAGCACTCCCTGCCCCATACCGGTGGGGGATGGCATCGACACCGACACCTGACAACATAAATACTGTTATAGCTACCGTTGCTGAACTATTTATGATAAAACATGGAATAAGTATGTTCAGAACTCAATAGAGCAGCCGAATAGTAATATCACAGGGATCAAACGGTAATTAATATCATCATGTTAAGGAAACATAAGTAATATTAGCATTAGTATTTTTTGACATGTAAGAAACTCTTTCACTGTTCACAATTTACAAAAATAAACGGACATTCGGTATCTAGATCATAAGTGAATCAAATGATCTCTTCGAAGCAACCAAATTAATTTACTAGAATTTGTAAGTACTTATTAAAGTGAAAATATAATTATAAATTCTTTTTGGTAACATCAAGAGAGTATTAACCTTTTGAACGCCAGAGTCACCTATACTTGACAAGCGCTAGCGAGCCCTATGCCCTATACGCCAACGACGTCTATAGGTGACAAAAAAACGGACTATACCAAAACATTGTGTGTTAGATATCAAATGGTGACAGCACATTTTTTTTTTTTTTATGTTGACATATTTCGTACGCTTGGCGTCCAGGGCACGGAAATGCAATTTAGTCCTGGCGGTCAAAAGGTTAAGAAGAGAATTCATAAACTCGTTCTATGTTCATAAATGACGTTGGACATTAAAATTACTTATATCTTATAGTTTTTAAAGAAACAAAATTTAAAAGACCCCAAGTGCAAAAACACTACAAAATAAGTCTATTTTGGTGCATATTTCTCACACAACACTATCTAGCGTCAAACTAAGCAAAGCTTGCACTGTGTGAGTCAGATAACTGATATAATACTCATATAACTATTGTAAATACATAATTGTTATACATAGAAACACCTAGACACAGAACATAATATGTTCATAACCATCACATAAGCTTTTTATTAGGTTTAGAGTGAAGCGGCGAGCAGGACATGTGCCTGATGGTAAGCAACATGCCTGCCACATAACAGCACAGTGTCACTCAGCTATCGGAACATTAAATGCCCAAATCATTACCTAACACTACATTGCATCATCACCCAAACATTCCGAGTTGATTTAACTCTATGCCATTTAATTTATCTGGAAACATTGTCTCTTCGAAAACGGAATAAGCAAAGCATTGCACATTTCTACTTGGCGTTAGAATAACTGGCAAAGGTGTGATACTTCCCCCAGCAAAGAAGTTATACATCCCCAGGCTGACTCTGCACAGAGTCCTACCACTACAAAAGCATTTGAGTATTTAAAAGCATCTATCTACATTCTACGATTCATTCAACTATTAGTATAGAAAGGAGGATATACCAAAACTCTGACCTGTCCGTCTCGCTGTACTTCGATCTTGTAGCCGGGCGGTAGGAATGTGTTGAAGCCAACAATCAGCTCTGGATGTCCTTTGAAGAGGTTCGAAACTCGAGTGATAACACCCGGGGTGTCTATCCTGCAATGGAGGTTTGAGGTTAGCGGTCCGGTATCGATGGCAATGTACGAGTAATTGTACGTTAAAGTCAGAACTTAAAAAAAGCAGCCAATAGTAATATCATTGGTGTGTCAAACGGTAATTGATGTCATCATTTTAATAAAATAAATGCTTGTGAGTGCATAACTAACCTAACAAACAAAGAGATTATAATCTGACGGTGTTGACAATTTTATAGTGACTCAGAATTCACAGCCCACTTTTATGTTCTAATGGCTGTGATTCAGGGGCTTCTCTCACATGCAGACAGGCCGTAACTATTATCCACCAGCAACAGACGTATGCCCCCGAAAAACCACCTGACACTTCTTGGGAATATAGCGGTTCCCTTGTGATGTTTTGCTTCATCGTAAAAGCCAGTGGTGACAACAAATATGTACCTACAATCCTTTTTTTTGTTTGCATCTTTATTTTATATCTCCTTTGTATTGAAGCCTAGAAGATATCCCTGTTAGTGATAAGGTCAGAAATCACTATTCCATTTTTTCTTTAATTAAGGTACAATAAATAGTTAATCAATCTACATGTGCTCATGGGACAATGCTAAAAAGGTGCATAGGGATTTGTTCTAACCTCCAACCAAAAGTTGGTGAAATCAAGACGTTTTCATCACTCTGCCACCATACCTATGATTCATTTAAGTCTTTACATCAATATATCATCAAAACTCACTGTAAAATTGCAACCACATTGGGTTGGTTTATAATCCAACTTCGTGAGATTGTACTTCTTGAAAAGCGACGAAATTGACATAAGCCCCCTTCGACGTTAATCATACACAGACTGGTTAAAAAGCCCTACACCTCACTATATGATTTAAATATTTAAAATACTGAATGGATTTTATAGCCTACATAAGGAACCTGTACAGATCAAAGGAGCACAAGTACCATTTTACAGTTTTCACAATTTTACAGGGACACCTATAAAATCTAGTGAAACAGTAGGGTACCGCTACAGTAATTATAATACACTGAAAATAGCTACGGTACCTATAAATATACTGAAAATTAAGTATACTTACGTTTGACTTTTAAACTCCTTCATAATGTCCAAGAAGTCGTTGTACACTTGGGGCTGGTTGTTGAACTTGAACTTGACCTGGTCGAGGTAGGAGAGCGCGTCCTCGACCTTGAGCCGCTGGAACTGCGCAGGCGCCGCGGGCGAGTGCGGGGGCAGGGGTTGAGGAGGGGTGGGCGGCGGGGCGGGGGACTGGCGCCCGAGCGGGGGCGCCGGGCCTTGGAGGGGGCCGAGACCGGGCTGCTGGAGAAAAAAAATAATAGTTTAAAAAACACGCTTTTAGCACGCACTAAAAATACGCATAATTATGGGGGTGCATTTCAAATAGCCAATCCGCCATCTTGGATGTCCGCCATGTTGGATTTATGTCACGCGACTTTTTTTTGAAGTGAAAACTTCTTTAGGCGCGCCTAGACAGATTTTTCGTGGGCTGTGAATTGAATTCATTCGTCACGCTCGGGTATGATAAGAAAGTTTCGGGTAAACTCGGGACCATGGCTATTGGCCATCTAGAAACGCATCAGCCAATGGGAAATGCTGACACATTTCTAGACGGCCATGCCAAGATGGCGAGGCCACGCCCTCCGGTTACAGCCGTGTACTTTTCAAGGTAAGCCATCAAATTCTGAGTTATAAGTTTTCACTTCTATCGGCAGTTCCTATGACTGTCAATTTTTTTTCGTATTCCTGACAACAAACCCTTTCATCTGATACCCATATCATGGAGGTGCATTTCAAATAGCCTGTCCGCCATATTGGATTTAAGTCACGCAACTATTTTTTTCGTATTCCTGGCAGTAAACCCTTTCATTTGATACCCGTATCATGGGGGTGGATTTCAAACAGTCAGTCCGCCATATTGGATTTGTAATGACGTTTCTCAGTTAGTCATGTATTGTCATCAGAACTCGGAGGTTGTGCAAAATTTCATCCTAATCGAAGACCGGGAAGTGGGTCAAATTAAGATTCCAAGATTTTCTTACATACATAGTTACAAGTGAAGCTAATAAAAGCATGTTAAAAAAGGCCCAGCAGTGGGAACATTTAGTGGGCTGCTTAAATGAACACGGAATGCTTTAAATATGGATTCTGTAATAGTAACTTTTTAAAGTGAAAACTTCTTCTAGTGCACCACAAATACAGATTTTCTGTGGGCTGTGAATTAACCTGAAGCGTCACGTTTGTAAATAAAAGAAATCTTCGGATAAACTACTCCGATGATCTAGATGGCCGTAGTTTCCAAAGTGAGCTATCAAATTCTGAGTTACAAGTTTTCACTTCTATCGGCAGTCCGTATGACTGTCCTTTTCTTGGGCATATCTTAGATCTGTACTCAGATTCTCCAAAAAGGATGATGATCCGATGCTGTTTAGGAGGTCATTACCAGCATTACAATCCTACTAATATTATATATGTCAATGTATGGATGTTTGGATATTTGGATGTTTGTTGCTCAATCACGTCCTAACATATAAACGGATCGGGCTGAAATTTGGAACACAGATAGATTATAGTCTGGAAGAACACATAAAGACTACTTTGTATCCCATTATTTTCCCGGGATAAAAAGTGACCTATGTGTTCTTCCAGACTATAATCTAACTGTATTCAAAATTTTAGCCTGATCCGTTCATACATTACGGGGTGATTGAGCAACAAACATCCAAATATCCAAACATACATACTTTGACATTTATAATATTAGTGGGATTATCGGTGTTTCTTCAAAGACCTAAGGCGATACTATATGAACTATTAATTGAAGTAGCATGAATCGTGTAGTACCTTGATCCGGTGCTGTTGGTGCGGTTTGGGCGGCGCGTACTGCACGCCGGCCGGCTTCAGGTAGCTGATGACGGGCGCGGCGGCGCGGCCTCCGCGACCGAAGCCCCCTACGCCGACCATACTGGCTGCACCTGCTGAAAGAGACACTATTATAAACACTTGAATCACGAGATACAGCTATGCCAAGTCGATCGGCGATACATCGAGGCGATGAGGTTTTTTGAAGTGAAAACTTATTTTGGCGCGCCACAGACAGATTTTCCGTGGGCTATGAATTGAATTCTAGCGTCACGCTTGGGAATGATAAGAAATCTTCGGGTAAACTGGGGACCATGACCACTGGCCTTCTAAAAATACGCCAACATATCCCATCTATAGGCTATCTATAAATGCTGACGTATTTGTAGATGGCCATGCTCGTGGCAACGCCTTCCGGTTTCACCTGCATAGTTTCCAAAGTAAGCTATCAAATTCTGAGTTATAAGTTTTCACTTCTATCGGCAGTTCCTATAACTGCCAATTTTTTTAAATAGACAGAGTGACAAGACATACAGGACATGTGCCTGATGGTAAGCAACATGCCTGCCACATAACAGCACAGTGACACACAGCTGAAGAGTCCAAATCATTACCTGCAGCACTGCACTGTGCTCATCAGAGATATATGATGTTTTATCTCTATGCCCAGTAATTTCACTCAAAACATTGCCCTTCAAACCAGAACACAGTAATGTTTGCACATTACAGCTTGGCGGTAGAATAACTGGCAAAGGTGCGGTACTTCCCCAGGCGGACTCTGCAAAGAGCCCTACCTCTACTACCATTTATACGAAGCGGCGCGGCGATCCAAATTCAAGACCACAGCAGACGAAACATATTCCTCTGCATTGAGGCATGAGACCATGAGATGTAATTCGAAATTGTTCCCTGAAGCAGTTCTCAAAGGTAAGATACCCAGAAAAAGAAAATGGGGGCATTGTGTAGATGCTTCGAGTCCGTTGCGTATTACCTACTGGGCTCAGGTCTCAAGTTAACTCTTGCGGGTTATATATAGTAAAAGTCGCGTTTAGAATGTCTGTTAAACCTCCGCTAATATAGCTCACAAAAATTAATTAATTTAATTCGAAGTAATAATGGTTTTTAAATGGTATGTAAAAAAGGGGGTCGCAAAAAAAAAAAAAATATTCTCGAAGACAAAATAAATTTGGGAACACCTGCAGGATATATTTTTTTTTTTATACTGGTGGACAATTCACTCACAAAATCATGTGACGGACACTAACAGTTTAAGACCGTCCACAGCGTGCTATGGAAATAGCTATCTATGCTCGGTGTATCTTTGAGGGATTTTATACTAAACTAAAACGTCAGTCAGAGGGTCAAAGTTATCGACATAACTCAATGCATTAGTCAGCTGAAGTGAACTCGATAGAGTGACAACATATATAAGGTTGCAGGCAGTGTCTGGAGAAGAAAAGCCGAGGATAAGGCCGAGTGGCGTGTCATGGGTGAGGCCATGTCCAGTAGTGTACTAAGCGGGGGCTGATGATGATGATAATATGTGTTAGAGTACTCACCTAATATCGGTTGTTGTGCTGACTGTGCTAATGTATGCATATTACTTGCACCAGGTTGTTGAATCTGTAACAAAAAGATATTACATAAATAAATTGTGTAATATTAAAAAATTAAACAAAAGTACAACATATTTCGTAAAAAAAATACTGTAATCAAGGAAACTAACTAATGTCATCATATCATAAGCTAACCTATTTTGGTTCAAGGAGAAGCTCGATTTATCATTCTTACAAGTACATAATGTCAAAGTTTGGATATTTGATTGAGCAAATAATGTTGGAACATCTGAACGAATCATCAGGTTGAAATTTGGAACAGTTAAGAATATAGCCTGAAAATGAAAGGCACAAAGAAACATTTCACTTTGCCAAAACATTTTTTTCTGAAAGTACAGGACAGGTCAAAATCGGATAGCCCATGCACAATGGGAAGGTTTTGTTTAATCTCAGAGACAAACTTCTTAGCATTCCATGGATTCACCGTGCGGGTGCCGGGTCCATCGTGTGGCAGAGAGAGAAATCTCGAATAGACCCCAAGACTTGTGACTCGGGCGTAGGTTTAAAAGGGGCCCCTTATATTGACGTACGTCAACACTCACCTTCACTACTCGTATTTCTCTCCCTGCCCAGCCAAATCCGATATGATCCTACTAGTGCAGCTTTAGATACTCGTTCTAGTATAGAACTTACTGCACTTCTGGACAATCCAAGGTCTTTAAGCAGGTTATAGAGAGATTTTGCTGGTATACCTCTCGCTCCTACTTCTACAGCGTATAAATTAACTACATAGCCAGTATGCAATGGGTATTCCCGTAAATAATTTATTTATCTAGTAATAGATGAGCAGCATTCGCTGGTGTACCTATCTTTCAGTGTAAAAATAACAAATTATAGCTAACTAATTATCTGTATAACTAATATTACATTTCACTATACATTTGTCCAGTTTGTTCTTCAAAGAGTTTTAACCCATTTTTTTTCGACTATATAAATCCAGGTGTAAAACTCATTCAGTCATTTTATCACTACACGGAAAATAACCTTTCCACGTGTTAGTCTACTTTTTATGCAGTTTCAAGGCAACTAAATGTTTATGTATTGCTGTCTTGTAGGTGTAAATGCCAGAGTGGTTTTTATGTCGCTTGGAATAATGCATATTTTTGTGTAAATTGACGCACGCTCAGGTGGAATTACAATACACAGAGTAAGTTAAACCCAAGTGGAAGGATTTTAATGGAAAACCTTAGTTAAGATTTGTTTTACTTTTGGGGGTGTTCAAGTATTTGTTATAAGTCCTTGTTAAGTCCCCTATACACACTGGCCGAGGCCAACGCGAGCGTTTACAAAACGGTATATGGCGAGTGGTAGCATCCACACACTGGCCGAGCGCAGGCCAATGCGAGTGCCCTTGTTTTGTGCACAAAAACCGACACCGGTCCAAATCGAGGCAAGTGGTCACGAGCGACGGCAAGCGGAGACGAGCCGAGGCAAATGAGCCCTATACATACAGGCCACTTGCCGTCACTCGTTCAGCGACGGCGAGTGATCACGAGTCAAGTCAAATAAGGCCTCCACACTCTGGCGTTGGCCTTCACTCGCCGGCGCTCGGCCAGTATCAGTATGTATAGGGGTAACGTTAAGGTCCGTATGGAGTAGCCCGAGGCGTGCCACGCCGCGAGTCATTCGTTGTCGGTTTTTTGTCTGTGCTCAAAGGCGCCTCGGCGTACGTGCCTCGCAAGTGTGGACGTGATTTGAGCACTTTTCGTTCGTTTTTCGACGTCACAATTTGTCGTGCGTGTGAACGGCGGACAGGACAGACGCAGAAATAAATCAGCTGACGATACAGCGCCATTTTGTCGCTCGTTCGTGGCTCGACCCGAGGCAGGTTGCCTCAGCCTGCTGCCTCTTGTCGTTTAGATTAACTGCAGAGGCAGCCTCAACACGAGGCGTGCGAGCCGAGGATAGTTTTTTTTTATAGTAAGTATAGAGTCACGAGACGAACAGGACATGTGCCTGATGGTAAGCAACATGCCTGCCACATAACAGCACAGTGACACCCAGCTATTGGAACACGAAGAGTCAAAATCATTACCTAGCACTGCACTGCGCTCGTCACCCAGATATCAAAGATGTTATATCTCTAAGTCCTGTAATTTCTCTGGAAACATTGCCCTTCAAACCGGAACACAGTAATGTTTGCACATTGCTGCTTGGCGGTAGAATAACTGGCAAAGGTGTGGTACTTCCCCAGGCGGACTCTGCCAAGAGTCCTACCACTACTAAAGCAGGAAGGAAGCAGATAACAAAATCTAGGTGAACAGCATCCACATCCAGCGATAACCACGATCCTCAGTCATGAGGGAGCGACCAGAGAGAGAGAGAGAGAGAGAGAGAGAGAGAGAGAGAGAGAGAGAGAGAGAGAGAGAGAGAGAGAGAGAGAAGCCTTATAATATGACCTATGTATATAATAAGTATGTATTTAAAACTATATAAGTATTATATCAGCTATCTGGCCGCCATCATACAAGCTTTGCTTAGTTTGGGGTCAGATGGTGTTGTGTGTGAATTGTCCACCAATATTTATTTAATATGTAGATACAAAAATGCACGAATGCAAAATAGCTTTGAATCCTTTCCTATCAGACTATTTCGCGATGTCTCATCCCCCCCTTCTATGAGTCAAGCATTCTATCTATAGTGACCGCCACGCGTTTCGACTTTTACGCGTATTCTGGGAATAAGTGTCCTTGGGTTTTATTTTACGTACTATATTTTGCATGGGAATTGTTTTTTTTTTAACATGGGTCCGATTCTTCCTCACAAAAATATTTATGTGACGAATACAAAAAAAAAAATTGGCAGTCATAGGAACTGCCGATAGAAGTGAAAACTTATAACTCAGAATTTGATAGCTTACTTTGGAAACACGTGTGTAACCGGAGGGCGTGGCCTGGGCATCATGGCATGGCCATCTAGAAATGCGTCCGCATTTCCTATTGGCTGATGCATTTCTAGATGACCATGGCATGATGCCGAGGCCACGCCCTTCAGCATTTCCCATTGGCTGACGCATTTCTAAATGGCCAATAGCCATGATCCCGAGTTTACCCGAAGATTTCTTATCATACCCGAGCGTGATGCTAGAATCCAATTCACAGCCCACGAAATATCTGTCTAGGCGCGCCTAAAGAAGTTTTCACTTCAAAATATGTTTACTGTAATGAGTACGTATTTACAACTTTTTAGTTAGTATTATATTAGCTATATGGCCTCCATCATACAAGCTTTGCTTAGTTTGGGATCAGATGGTGTTGTGTGTGAAGTGTCCACCAATATTAATTTGTATTAAAATGAAAAAAAAGCGATATCGTTTCATGGTCGATGTTCCAAAGACTCGAACGAAGCGGGAACGAAGCGGTTTGACTACTTTTCTGATAAGAACGTCTAGGTTTTGGAATGCGTAGCCCGAGTGGGATTTTCCCGATGGTTGAAAAAAGAGTGAATCGGTATCTTCTAAGGTAAACACGCTCCATAGTAGCTTAACATCAGGCGAGATGGCGGTCAAGTGTTAACCTATAATAATTTTAAAAGAACATTCTTCTACCTAATATTTTTTTTAATAATCAGAATCACTTCTTGCCTTTAAATACGAATCTTTACTTCGGCATTAAACTTGACCATTATCATGTGACGCTACTGTAGTACTACCAATATCTCTCGTTCATGAATACTTAGTTCAACATTTTCTTCAAACGTATTGAGTGGCGCCACAGAAGGATTATCAATAAAAGGTCATTGTTCTGCCGCGCCTAGCCCCGCAGCCTACTAGATTTTGACCTAGATAGCGGTATGACGTAGGCGGTATAATACCCCTTCCAATGATTTGTCTATTGGCGAATCATGTGCATTTCAAGCAAAATCAGAAAGATATTATTACAGAACACAGATATAAATCATCTTACATATCTCAAATCATTACCTAGCACTGTAATGCACATATATTGCATACTAGCAGCGCCCCGCGGTGTTACCCGCGAAGTTCCCGTTCCCGTTGTTGTTCCGGGATAAAGTAGCCTATGTGTTCTTCCAGACTATAATCTATCTGTGTTCCAAATTTCAGCCATTCATACGTTAGGACGTGATTGAGCAACAAACATCCAAACATCCATACATTCACATTTTTAATATTAGTAGGATCTATGCTTAGTAATTTCTCTGGAAACATTGCCCTTCAAACCGGAACACAGTGATAATTCCACATTACTGTTTGGCGGTAGAATAACTGGCGAATGTGTGGTACTTCCCCAGGCGGACTTTGCAAAGAGTCTTACTCCTACCTGCTACCACTAGAAAACAGATATACTTAGTGTGTATGGGTTAGTAGGGTACTACGCATTTTGCGGTTGACTGAGCGGATGGACATCTACATAGTACATAGCATGACAATATGTATGAGTAATTATCTTATATTATATAAAATTCTCGTGTCACAATGTTAGTTACCTCTTACTCCTCCGAAACGGCTTTACTGATTTTTTACCAAATTTTATATCCGTCCTCAGTAGTTCTGAGAGTCAGCTACCATCTATTTTTTTTATCCCTAAGTGATAAGGGTTGTTCACCCCAATTTTTAACGTGACAACGTCTTATAATTCGATGAAGCCGGCTGCAAGCCCGCAAAACATGACGTCATGTAACGTTACCGCCGTTACCTCGCCGCCGGCGTTACCTCGCTCTAAGGCGTAGTTGAAGTTGTCACGTTCAACTAACGTCAGTAACCCGACTTTACAGACAACCATTTTTTTTTTTTTTTTGGACAACATCTTGTTTTTATATTTTTACTAGCGGCTCATTCCGGCTGCGCTCGGATATTGTCATTTAAAGACTATTAATCGAAATAAAAACTATGCAAATCTAAAATTGTTTTACAAAAATAAACATTAATTTTGATTTTTAATGTTTAGGGTTGCCATGGATGGTTTAGATTCACAAACCAGCCCGCCAGATGGCGCTGTAGTTGGTATCTAGGTTATTATCCGAGCGAAGCCGGAACGGGCCGCTAGTTATTTTATAACATTACTAGCTGACCCCGCAAACGTTGTTTTGCCTTAGTGAACAACCCTTGTCACTTAGGGGTATGAAAAATAGCTAGTAGCCGATTCTCATACCTACAGAATATGCATATAAAATTTGGTTAAAATCAGTAAAGCCGTTTCGGAGGAGTAAGGAAACAAACACTGTGACACGAGAATGTTACATATAAGATAAAATTTAGCAGCACCCCGTGATTTCACACACTTAGTTCTCGTTATTTTCTCGGGATAAAAAATAGCCTATGTGTTCTTCCAGACCTATTACCTACCTATGTTAAAAATTTCAGCCCGTACCGTTCTGACGTTGGGACGACATTGAGCAACAAACATCCATCCATCATAATACTAGTAAGATTATAGTGGTGGTGTATTTGTGTGTGCAGTATCACTCACACATTGACAAGCGACGCAGTATGCAGATATGCGCCCGCGCAGCGTCGTATAATACACGGGTTATCGACACTATCAGTATAACAAACAATGTGGCTATTTGTAGACCTGTCACATTGTACTAATTATGTATTTGAAATTAAATGGTAGGACTTTCCAAAGACCTATGAATCATTTACGCCCTTTGAAGTCTACGAGTTTTACATGTTTGCATATTGACTAGAGTTGTGACTGAAAATCCTACTAACATTATAATTTTATGTGCAAGCTCGGGTGTTCGTTGCTCAGTCACGTTAGAACGACTGAACGAATCTGGTTGGAATTAAACCATAGGAAGCTTATAGTCTGAATACCGCATAGACTACTTTTAATCACAGAAAAATATGGACCCTACGCGGATGAGAATGAGCGAAATAAGGAAGACGGCTAACGTTGATGAAAGAAGCCTTCGTTCCTTAGTGTGGTTTGTGTGCTCCTTCATGATGGATGTTTTTAATTGTCGGAGACGCATGCACTAGCGCTGGCTGGTGGCTGGACCTTGACAACCGATGGTAGATTCGAACGGACTGAGCCAAAATGGCTCACTATGATTTGCCTCGCTTTTCTTGCGCGGGCCCGTTTTCTAGGCGTTATTATTATATGCAACGTACCTACCTAACAAAAACCCAGTGGACTCCCCACCAAGTCAACCGATACTCACGATGTTTGCC
Organism: Ectropis crepuscularia; assembly: GCA_963693475.1. Classification (NCBI taxonomy): domain Eukaryota; kingdom Metazoa; phylum Arthropoda; class Insecta; order Lepidoptera; family Geometridae; genus Ectropis; species Ectropis crepuscularia. The sequence goes on along the minus strand of OY856366.1, from coordinate 14,734,870 downwards.
TTCACAGTTTTAATGGCGCTAACTTAAAACGGCAATAAAAAACCTCGCGAGGAAACCGAAATGCACCTAGAATCTTTCGAAGTCATGTGTGATCCACCAACCCGCACTGGGCCAGCGTGGTGGATTGTGGCCTCGACTCTCTCCTTGCGAGAGGTCTGTTTATGTTTATGCTGAGAATTAGCAGCTTTTATTTCGATTAATGGTCTTTAGGTAAGTATATGACGATATTCGAGCGAAGCCGGAACGGGCCGCTAGAAAACACTATACCTACCTAGTTCGGTGTCGATATATTATAAATACAAAAATGCTCCAATAGCAACATAGGCTACTTTTCATCCCGGGAAAACTACGACAACTACGAAAGTAAAACCGCGAGGCACTTCTAGCACATTAACTTTTCCCCTTCGCGTTTAAAAAGACAAATAAATCCAAATAAAACCTTCTTTTACGCAGTACCATCGTGAAAAACAAAGAAAACTAGACTTCCCGCCAAAACTTCCATCACAGATTACGCAAGCCGCGTCTATCAAGTGCACTAAACGGGCGACTTTGTAGGTTCTATTGATCTGTCGGAAAGAGATGGCGATATATCGAGAGGGCGCGAGAACGAGACGGATAGAATGCCGGCTTTATGTCATAGATTATATCACAGTGAGCCCGCGTTATGTAGGTTTTATATCACTAATAAGTACCTATCTTATCTTTGAAAACGTAGGGCGATTCGGTGACGATAGATAGAATACATACCTAGTCAATCACAGGCAAAACAAACTGAATACAATCATACTAATATTACTAATCCTATAAATATTGTAATTGCGAAAGCTTGCATTTTGCCGCCAAGCAATAAGCATTACTGTGTACCGGTTTGAAGGGCAATGTTTCTAAAGAAATTTTTGTGCCAAGGATATATCTATAAGAGAGCCATTCATACCCTAGCACTGCATTCTGCTCGTCATCCAGAGATAGGTATAAGATAATTTATCGCTATGCCCTGTAATTTCACTGGAAACATTGCCCTTCAAACCGGAACACAGTAATATTTACACATTACTGCTTGGCGGTAGAATAACTGGAAAAGGTGTGGTACTTCCCAGCCGGATTCTGCAAAGAGTCCTACCACGGCTTGTTTTTCCATCGATATTAGGTTGACACTTGACCGTCATCTCGCCTGATGTTAAAACGATTGAGCTTACTAACCTAGAAAAAGCCCTATTCACTCGAGACTCGAAAATCTATGCAGAAGTAAAAATCCTACCACTACAAAATCAATCAGAGTTCTTTTTTTGTTATTAGCTAGGTTTAAGCTTGACCTCCATGTCGCTTTTACTCGTAAATAAGCACCAATTCGCTTTGACAATTGCAATATGCAGTAAGCCCCACACTGTCCTACAAAACGGGGGCAATGCACTTCGCTCACATTACCCAAGGTTGCACGCTCGTACCTGGTATAAAATCATTATAATTGCAATCCACTGTTATGTAGGTAAATTGAGGTGATTCAAACATGCAATGGCTTTGCCCTACAGTGGGATAGCCCAAAAAGACTTAGTTTTTATGCTTAACATACCAGCAATTTTTGATAATTTGTTTTCGTCATATGTTTTTTTTAGTTTCTTTTTTATTTATAGTAAAGAGTGACGAGACGAGAAGGGCACGTGCCTGATGGTAAGCAAAACGCCTGGTCATAACAGCACAGTGTCACATAGCTATTGCAACATGAAGAGTCCCAATTATTACCTAGCACTGCACTGCGCTAGTCATCCAGAAATAAAAGATGATTTTTCTCTTGAAATTTCTAAGGAATCATTGCCCTCCAAACCAGAACACAGTGATGTTTGCACATTTAAGTGTCAAGTGTTGTACATTTATAATAATTGTAAAAACAATGTCATATTTATCCTAACTTTATCATAAATTTTTTCTCTCTCTCAAAACTATAAAAGTTTCATCAATAAGCCAGCATTATTGTGTTTGAAGCTATCAAAATGACCAAATGCCTATGGCAAGCAGTATGCTAAGCATATTACTAACTGACCACATAAGAAACACTAAAGTCAAAGTACATACCGTGCCGGTCTCTGACCGTCTTGAACTTTTGGGCGTTACTTTGACCTCTACGCTCAACTTTGGCTCGTTTATCGAGTCCAAGGCTAAACTTGCTGCCAAAAAACTTGGTGTCCTCTCAAAGGTGCGAAGGTACTTCAAGTCTGATCAGTTGCTTACACTATATCAAGCACAGATTCGCTCCTGTATGGAGTACTGTTCGCACCTTTGGGATGGATCGGCTAAGTATCAGCTGGAGGCTCTGGAATCGATCGAGAGACGTGCCAAAAGGCTCATAGGCAACGACACTCTTGTGCGAAAAAGACTTCAAAGTCTTGAACATCGCCGAAAAATTGCTAGCCTATCGGTTTTTTATCGGATACACTTCGGAGAGTGTGCTACTGATTTGCATGATCTGATACCACCTTGTCCTTTTTTCTATCGGAATGCTCGTAGCTCGAAAAAGCGACATCGTTTCATGGTTGATGTTCCAAAGACACGAACGAAGAGATTCGACTCTACTTTTGTGATAAGAACGTCTAAGCTGTGGAATACGTTGCCTGAGTGGGTTTTCCCCGATGGTTACAATCTTTGTGTCTTCAAATCGAGAGTGAATCGGTTTTATCTAGGTAAACACGCTCCATCGTAGACCGCATCATCGCTTAACATCAGGCGAGATGGCGGTCAAGTGTAAACCTATAGAAGTTAAAAAAAAAAAAAAAAAAAACATACTTTATTCATAAATGTACAATTTACACGTCAATTAATAAAAACATAAAAACAAAAGAAAGAGCATACAAATTGTATACATTTTCAAAGTTTAAAATGACTACTTTACTGTATTATAATAATTATTGTACAGAAAACTGTCAACAATTATATGAGTATAATATGTTCCATGTTAAATGTTTGCATTAATTTTTATAGGACTTTGCCATCACTCTCAAAAAATTCGGTGTAACTATAAAAAGTTTGATCGATAAGCCAGCACTTTAATCTATTTTTGAAGCTGCCGAAACTTGGGGCAGATATAATTATTTTGGGAAGCGTGTTATAAACTTCAGGTCCCATAATGTGAGTTAACTTCCGTGACCTCGTGAGAGAGTGTGGTATAACATCCAGCTTATCCGCGTTACGCATGTTACGAGAATGTCTCTCTCCTCGCGTATTCTGCATTCCAAGACTCCATATGAGTGAAATTTGGCCGGACACTTCTACCGCATGTCATATGATCTTTGAACCAATAACAACACACAGAAGAAGGAAAATCGAAAAAAGTCCTTGAGGTACACCAACTAAGGGATGGTGAAAGGATCTCAATACGCACCTCAATAAAGCACAATAAAGAGTTTATCTATCTCAATGATTGGTATATACCAGCTTAGATCAGAGCAAGTCGAAGGAACCATTGGGGCATTTGGAGCTTATAACAATCATACTAACATAATTAATGCTAAAGTTTGTATATTTGTTGGTCAGTCACATAGGATCATCGTTATCAAATTTGACACATAAGATGAATAATAATAGCCTGGAAGAACACATAAGACTACTTTTTAACTCGAGAAGATAAGAGGACTAGAACTATGCGGGTAAAACCTTTTTTTGTATGTATACAACACGATAGCATCACATATTGTGAATCAATTTTTTTTGTATGGTAGATCACAGTTCAGAGGTGGTCCCATACATTTTTTATTGTAATCTCTGGTGGTTACTGAAATATGAATAAAAAAACTAAAATGTGCTTACAAGTAATTAGACGATATATAGTGATAGATTCTTATGAAATTTGGTCACGTCACAGAATAAATATTAGTACAGAAGCCACACTTAACAAAAACAATTATATAAATAGCGACTCTTGCTGGGACACAACAAAGTTCAATTCAGCTCGCAATACCTGTCGCGATTTTCAAATAAACATTTGCGCTCTTTCTAACGCGTAACTCTGTCCCTGTCTAGAGGTTTTACGACATATCTAATAACAATATGCGCGGGAAACGTTTTGCGCGAGCGCTCAGCCGTGCGTCCGACAACCGAATGTCACTTGTTTCCTGAAAGGAAGGAAGGAATGGTCTAGCGGTAGGCTAAAACCGCGCGACCTTGAGCGAGTGAGGGTGCACTGGTCACGTGTCTGAATTTAATTTTAAATTGGAGTATGTTTTCGATTTTTCCGAGGAAATAAATTATCACTATAAGTGTACATCGGTGAGATGGTTACCTGAGGGGCATTCTGGTGATGCTGCGGTGACTCCTCGGGCGGTAGGCGCGACACCGCCGTGCGCTTCATGGTGAGCGGTCAGCCGCACACCATCACACGACCACCTGCAATCAGACAAATGTAGGGTTAGCATCAATGCTAGTCGAGTGTTTAACCCTTAAATGCATGGCGTATCAAAAATGAAACAGTAACTTTAAGCCCTTGGCAAACCAGTATTTCTATACTTTGCATTTGGCTGTATGGCAATTTGATGTCTTGGTTCATAACCCATTTGTGAAATAAAAAAAAAATAACAGCTAAAGAGTAGCGCGCCGTAATAAATGTCATTTTCGAACATTGGAACGTAGTTGGCGCGAAATATGATTTCTTCAATTTTTTTATTTGAATTACATTACATTGAGTAGATTTTTCTTCAAGCAAAAAAATAAATTATATTGGTAATTTTACATATTTTTTTACTATTTTTGTATTTTTGGTTATATATTTGAATTATATTGTCTTTTTCCCAAAAAATCTACCGTCTCAAAAATGATACAGTATGCAGTAACGGCATGATAATTGGTGTATTTATTGTATGCAATCGTTTAGGGGTGGTTGAATGTTCGGGTAAGGTTTTATTCGTTTTTTTTACAACGATGGCTTTGAAAATACGCTGGAATGACCAGATAAAAGATTTTATTCGAAGATTGGAAGCCGGTGACATGCCAATGACTGAGTCTGAAGGAGATGATTTGGACTTCTTTCCTTTGAGGTAAAAGTTAGTACAGCTACTAGAAGATGATGATTATTATTGTATTATTACCGCTGTTCGCTGAAAAAAGAATAAACAAGTAAGCCACGTATGCTGAAGCAGATTCCATTGATATAATCGTCAAAAAAGAGACTGGAAGTGTGACTATTCCTTGCTCAAAGACTGATTGAGGAACATAATTGGCATTTGGATAAGGACGACCAGATAAACAGTTTTTTACCGAGACCGCAATCATAGCACAATAGTATTTGCAAAAGTAATACATACATATATAAACAGTACAATACATTTTAGATATTCCCATTGTACATTTCTGAATTCTTTATATAGAGGTAAATAAATAAATCACCCAAAAAATATTATGAATGTGGCAGTGTCACGCTGACTTGGCTAAATGTATATGTATGTATATATAAAACACAAAGAGAACAAGGGAAGACCTTGCGTAAGTATAGAAAAAGCAAAGAAGTAACAGCTAAACATAAAATAATAATAGTATCGAGCTAGAAATGCCACTCTATTCGTCTTGACAAAGTTGGACTTGAATAAATCGCAACTGATACAAGAAGGTGTTGTAAGTATTCACATTGAAGAAGTTGTAAAAAAATAGGCATCTAATCCACCATTTTGTGCCAGCAGCCATCTTGAACAGATTTTTATCAAACAGCAAATAACTTTTCAAACTATAATTCACCTTTCAATCCAAAAAACAAAATCAAAATCGATTCATTTGTTCGGTAGCTGCTGGTAGCAGATACAGAGAGAAGAGAGAGAGAAATAGAGAGAGAGACATGGCAAACTTATATAACACTCCATAGTTTTTGCGTCGAGCGTTAAAAAAATTAATAATTTTGTACGATTTCATAATAATTGAAACAGCATTCACCGTAGGGTAAAGCTTATATTTTTTACCCAGTAATGCATACTGTTTCATTTTTGATACACAAGATTTTTTCAATAAAAAAACATCAAAATATGCATCTTGAATTTTTTCACTATTTTTCCATTATTGTACCCATTAGCGTGAATATAAAGTATTTTTTTGCATTCAATATAAAAAATCATGCATTTAAGGGTTAATCTATGGATCTTTTTGAAGCGAAAACATCTTTTGGCGCACGACATAAAGATTTTTCGTGGGCTGAGAATTGAGCTCAAGCGCCACGTTCGTAAATGAAAGATATCTTTGGGTAAACTCGGATGATCTAGATGGCCCTGGTCATGGCCACACCCTCCGGTTTCACCTGTATAGTCCGAGTTATTAGTTTACTTACACTTCTAATGGCAGTCCCTATGACTGACAATTTTTTTCTTATAATACAGAGTGACAAGAAAAAGCAGGACATGTGCCTGGTGGTGAGCAACACGTAACATAACAGCACAGTGACATACAGTATGACACAGTAATGTTTGCACATTACTGCTTGCTGGTAGAATAACAGGCAAAGCTGTGGTACTACCTATGGAGAGTGTTGGGGCGATGTTCCTCACCTCACCTGCTCAGTGTGTGTCGAGGTACTCATAACTAAGATAGCTCATAATGAGATCAAAGTTCAAGGCATCAACTTAGGGCAGGTTATTGAGAGAGGTACTCCAGACAATTTGGAAGGGAACCCAAAAGGGTCTGGACGTCTAGTCTGTTTCTTCGAATACAAAATTTGGAAAAAACTCGCGACTTTCCTACTCTCGTTCTACTTCGTTTCGTCCGATACAAAATTGTTTGACATTTAAATGTTCTAAGCATACTCTAATTAGAACTTACTAATTAGGCTTAGAACATTTAAACGGACAAAACGATGGATCGAAGTAGAATCGGAGTTAGAAAATCGCGAGTTTATTTCGAAATTACGTTTTCGTTGAATTAAGAGTAGACGTCCTGGACCCTGTCCAATGTTATAACGATGGAATCTTTTGGATATTTCCTTTGTCAAATGATATTTGGAGGCTGTTACTGGTTAATGTCAATCTTTTTAATTTGTCATGTCATGTCATATATAATAATGGATAAATATGTGGTACTTTTACAGCAAAGACTCGACTGCTATAGAAATAATAACCTGCCCTTTTACTGCCTAACTTCAAGCAATAAAAAAAAAGAAAACAAAGACAGAGAGACAAAATTAAGATAGTTTTAGTTAAACAGCAGATCCTCTGCTTTTGATTTTATCTAACAAGAAGCTATGACTGGGCAGATAATTATTGTTCTCATGTTGAACATCATTAGCAGTGGCAAAATAAGCCACTTAAAAACTTGGTACATCAACGAGTTTTTTGTTGTATTGAATGACGTCAAACCTCCAAATAATTAGTTATACACAATTTTGTGTTGACATTTGATGATATGGATGTATCTATTTTCTTTTTTCTATGACTATTTTATTTAATTCCCAACTTATTCAACCCTATAGACAACGTATGTTGAATAGATGTAAACAATTTCACAAAATTGATAAAATATCAACAATTTTCCATGGACAACAAATGTAATAAGAATTTCTACCTACTGCAGCCATAATCAGTCTCACTGTAGCGCATAAACAGATCAATGCATTTTCCCACTGCTAGGACTGATGCTTTTTCTCGCAAGGAGAGAGTCTAGGCCATAATCCACCACACTAGCCCTGTGCGGGTTGGCGACACATGACCTCAAAAGATTGTAGTACCATGCCAATTTTCTGACAATGTTTTCTACCAGCCAGCCATTGGTGACAATAAACTTGTACATGTGCATTTGGAAAAAACTCGATAAGAGGAGCAGACGGGATTCATGCCAATCTCATGTTTGTGAATCTCAGTCTAACCACAAAGCTCCCACAGTTTTAGGCTTTTTATAAGTCTCACTGTAATCGATACAAATACAGTTTGTGCCCATTCTTGTTTCCAATGATATTTTGTCTAATAATACTGCTTACATATAGGCCCTGTACACTATGGTAATGTCAAATGTGACGTATTGAACTACCTGTTTATAACAGTTTTGCATTCAACTACGTATTAGCAATTTTAAATTTCATTGTTCGCTCATTCGTATTGTGAAAATGTTAATACATAAGTACATTTTTAAAACATTGTCAAACTTTGGCTCGTATATCATAGTAATGTTTGTACCATTTCTGCTCAGTGGTGTAATAAATTTGAGATACCAAAGTTAAATAAGTGACAGCTTGTCTATTATACTAATATTATAAAGAAGTAAAGTTTGTGTGTTTGTTAAATTGTACGGGGTAATCTCGGGATCTACTGAACCGATTTTAAAAATTCTTTCACCAATAGAAAGCCACATTATTGCCGAGTGTCATAGGCTCCGAGCAAAGCCGGAACGGGCCGCTAGTGTTTAATACACTGATATTGTGATTTTACATAGTGAACAGTCAGTGGTGGCCTGGTGGCCGAGGTAAAGATTATTGGTCAAATAAAAGCAGACACAGCGCACTTACAAAAAGAAAAGGATGCAGTTTAAAAAAAAAATTGGTTTCACAGACTCTGGTGATATTTGGTCAAGGAAGTAACTTCAACTCTTGATTAATGGCTCTATGTGGTTTAACCCCACAAAAGGTTACTTTTACTTTTATCTTGAGCTTCTTTATGCAGCCACAAAAGATAAATATTTGATGTTAAACCATAGGTGTTTGAAGTTGGGACTTGTCAGTCTTTGAATGCATCACCTGTTATGGTGTTTTTTTCACTTTGGCAGCTGATTTAATCGCGATGAAACTTATAACTTTAATTTTTAACCCAGAAACGTACACTAGTAAATGCAACGTTTGTAACGACACATTTTGTAAAGACAAAATTTAACCACTAAGGAGAACCAAGCGCACTAATTGCAATAATCGTGATGTAGTGGAACAAAATAGCAGAATCATTCAATTATAATGAAATTTCGCCACAAACGTCAACATAACAGGAAAGTCGATCTCATGAGGAAGCGAGGTTAGGTTATGACATGACATAATAAGGACCGCGCCGCATGGCCTAACTCACTCGCGCGTGGTGAATTCGGTCCAAGAACAGATTATTCCATGGTTGAAGGTCACTTTACTTACAAAAACATGATGGAAGGATAGATAAAACCGCCATGACTTTCAAGGTTTCAAGTCTTGTGTACTAGGTATGTGTCTACTATAAAGTAACGGAAATGAGATTTCTTTAATCTTTGTCGTTTTACGAATAAACAATTAAAAACAATTCACTTACACTACTAAACTTAAAACTTACTAAATGTCCAATAAAACCAAGTTACTGAAACTAACACTACACAAACAAGTTGGCGGGTTTCGTAGAACAAGTTTTTCACGTTACGTCAGCTGTTTTACGTATCTTATCGAAACATCAATTAATTACTCTTTTCTTTTTAAATATTTCACGAAAACCGACGATTGCAATTTGCAATTCAGAACTAATGTAAATATGACAATTTTATGAATAAACTTCAGCAAGTAAACACTAAGCACGACGAATTTAAAAAAAATCAGTATCACTGGGTTTTCCGATTTCCGATTTTGTATTTTATGGATGAGAAACAGGAAGAGAATGGAGATTGGAGAATGCAAAGATTGCAAAGTGCAAACTTTAATGAAGTCATAGACAAAAGTGCGGGATGCAAGACGGAAGTTGTTAATCAGAAAGTACCTAACCCAGAGTTTATGAATATGACGGAAACGGTAATGCCTACATAAAATGCGGGAAAACAAAATACATTGCGACACAGCACAAAATGAACATCTAACATTTTGCATTGCGTGATCACAAAATATCAAATGACCGAAAAAATTAAAAACAGTCGAGCAATTTCCAGTAAGATTGGTCAACAATAATCTATTGATGATTATTAAACACAATTTTCTAGTAACGTCCGACCAACGTGACCAGTGACCAACGTACCGCATGACCGTAGTGTGGCTTTTATAAACTTATTACGCAATCAAAAACACGAATATGCGTTTATGTACTTCGAAACGGTGGCTCGAAGCAAAACTCATTTCAAATAGGAATTTCGAATCCCCGGTCACAGCACCCACACTGGTTTCGTTCATAAACCGGTTCGATGGTAAGAGGCAACGGCAGCGATGACACAAACTCGTACTTATTTATAGCGAAAAACGTACACAAATCGATAACGCCCCGGCTTAGCTAGGTGCACAACATCAAACCGACGGGCGTCGACATTCTAAAGCGAAACTTATATCAGTGTCGGCAAAATCACATTCCCGCCATTTTATGCTTACGTACTGAAGTTATCGACGTCTTTGGTTGAAGACTTGGCGTTTACTGTACAGTCACTCACGAAAATGTTATTATTATTTTCACAATGATTCATGGCGAGCGGTTCTTATTTGAAGAAAAAGTTAAAGCCAGTTAAGGATAATCATCTTTCAGAACAGAGCAGTAGAGTCCGGTTTGCAGTGGGTCGGGGAAAACGAGGACGGCGCGGTGGTATTCGTCACAGACGTAGAAAATGGCGACTAAATACCAACAATTACATCGGCAGACTCGATGGTCGTCAACGTGAATCAATGGTATTCTAAGGGGATGTAATATTAACCTACTTAAAGTCCAATGAGATGCTAACACCTTTATCTATGCAGCCGAGATAAAGTCGGGCCTTAGATAGCGTCAACTAAAAATTTTATGACATACCTTAGGACACTTGCTTCACAGACGTTCAATTACACGTTTCAATGTTTAAATTACTTAGTATTAACTCAAAAAACTGTTTTGAGACAAGGAGTAGAGATAATAACGCGTCACGGTACGCTCCGCGCGAGCACATTCGTGCGTCTCCAAATAGCGCAACGGCGCAACTTTTTCGAGCGCGGCATCAACACGGTCAGGTGGGCGAGGTTGCGACACCGCCATCTTCCCTCTCTGTCGCACAATCTTTCGTCTTTGTCACACTCGCAGTAGAACCGGACGATAGCAAGAGGGAGACGAGCGGAGCCCTCCACAGACAAACGTCGCGCACCAAGCTGCGCGGCCGACTGACTGCTCGCAGCGCCGCCTCTGCTACGGCAGCAACTGAAGCGGCGTAATCGAGCTCGTACCTAGGAGCGGTCTGGCAACGTCGCCTTTGGATAATAGCGAGCAAAACGGACGTGCTGCTACATGAAATGCCACAACCTCCGCGCCGGAGGTGGTGGACCAAAACAAATCTCCTTTCTCTAAAATTATACAACAGTTGCAATCGAGAGCACTGCCGAACGCTCCGTGCGGGTTTGCCGCCAAAACTGTGGTAAACAAAGGACGTGAAACTTTATTCGTTCTTATGAAATAGTTTGGTCAAGTGAATGCCTTGAACTGACCCATATAAAATAATAAACCGATATGACAAACTTGGGTCACCTTGATAACACGGCAATAGTGAATTGTAATATCAACCGAGGGCCATTGTCAGATGACAGTGAAAATGGTGGGGATGTGCAAAAATACGCAGATAAATCGCTCCAGAAAATCGTCTCAAGAAATCAGATTTTCTATGGAAAAAGAAGTTTGTCACTTCAATATTCCAGTGCGTCACGTTGGGACATCCCTCCAGAATGGCTCGAAATCCAGATTCCTTCTGGGTAACGTGGTACATCCTAGGACACGTTAATCACAAAATTAATTTGTATGCAAAAAAAAACTAATTTACGAAAAAGAATTGTTGATTATTTTTAGATTATTTGAAAAATAATTAAATTTTAACCTAAGTACAGACGCAATGATAAAACGTTACACATCAAAAGTTTATCTTCAAATGTAGTCAACTCTACATTCATAGACATGGCTAGTGGCTACTCTTGAAAATAACCTATCGATTAGGGATGGGCCGAATGTGGTTTGAACCGAATACGAACTTCGGCCGAACATTCGGTAAAAATGAAAAATTCGGCCGAAGTTCGGCCGAACTTCGGTTCAATTTCGATGCGCTTTTTCGTGTTGTGATTTGTTTACGCACTTGCTGCAAATATTGCTAGATGTGCCCCGGCCGCACTCCGCGCTTCTCCGTGGGGCCGGTAGCTAGCTAGTCATATTTGTAAAGACGTCACCGGCTTGTCACGTGCTATTGTTTACATTACGCAAATTAAATTAATTCTTCTGCCTTCTGCCAGAAAAGGCCGAGTCTTTAGTTTTTTTGCACCATAACCTGCCTCTGGTTAATTTCAAATATGAATAGCTGTCTATTTTTACTGAGTAATTTATATTAGAGTGAAATACCGTTTAATAACAGTCCAAAGTATTCAATAATATTATATAAATGATTCCTAAATGTTGCCAAAATCAAAAATTTACCTAATTGCTAGTGTACGTTACATAAAAGTTTTTTTTTATGATTCAATTTACGAATGAACCTTATTAAGATGTGTGTCAGAAGAATGCAAAGTTTATTTAATTTTTGTTACAGATCTTGTTAAGATTTTCTTAGACCAACTATTAAGGAGACCAATATAATTAAGTATTTTTATTAAGTTAAGTACCTACCTACCTATGCAAAGACTTCTAAAACTCATTATTAAGATCTTCTAGTTTCATTGTGTGTTCTGACTAGGTATCAGAGATTTCTTATGGTTGGTTATTAATGTTAGTATTATTGTTTAGAAAAGTAGTTTTATTTTTGTTTTTTGATTAAGTAAGAGAGATTTCTAACACTTGTTGAGAAGAGCAGTGAAATTTTGTTTTTTGACTAAGAAAGAAAGATTGCTAAGGCTGGTTTGGTTAGTAAGAAGAGCGGTTTAATTTTGTGTTTTGTTTGATTAAGTAACCAAAGATTTTTGAGACTGGTAGTTAAAAAGACCAATTTAAGCTTTTTGTTTATCACGTATGATTACTTTTTCTAATTCAAATTAATGACTATGAGTATATCAGACTTATTTTATTTCACTGTTACTACAGATATGTTTTTTCATTAATTTCTATTATGATAGTGCAAGTATATTTAGTGTAGAATGTTCGGCATTTTAACCGAAATTCGGCCGAATGACGAAGTTCGGTTCAAGCTGCCGAAGTTCGGTTAAACCGAATGTAAAACGAATTTCGGCCCATCCTTACTATCGATGTATAATGTTCAACCTAAAATTATTCCATGTACTTATGTTAGAGAAAAGCGAAAGATAGAGAGAGGAATTGAAATTTTAATCTATTTTGAAGAATTGTTTTAAATTTGTATGTTAAAATTCTATATTTTTTGAGTAACCATTTGTGAAGTGCAATGTAATATTTTTTTTTCTTTTAATTTAGTTAAATTGATATTTTATATTTAAAATGATTAATTTATTATTATTTACTAAAATTTAAAAATAATGTACGTAACTAAACGCTAGATAATGGAATAGAATAAATATTATACCAATTTTGTAATATAGTGCGATTAATGTACAACATTGTTACCGTAGAAAGGAACTAGCCACCAAGATACGGGTTTTTAGCCACCCAGTTTGGAGGTTAGAGTAACATGACACCATGAATGTACCATTTTCTCGAGGAATAAATGATTTGATTTGAATACATGATGAATAAATAAATGATTCCATATTATGTACAAAATGTAACTTATAATACGAATTGCTTAATAATAACATTTGCTGTTACTTTTTAAATAAGGAACATAAAGAAAAACAATGATTTGTTAACACTTTATAACTTTATTTAAGAAAAAAATTTAGTGACATTCAATACAAATAAATAATTAACATATTAAAATGAACACAAAATTTAAGCAATATGAAGAATAAGCGTAGTTAAATAAGTATTAATCTAATCTAAAGTCCAAATCTACAGACTAAACTACAAATAAAGTTCTAAATAGGCAGGCCATTTTGATTATAATAGAAAAAAACATTATTTTGTAGTCTTTTTCACTTCCCTTCTAACCAATTTGATCTTCCCTCTCAAAATAACCAAAATTTACCACAAATATGACAATTTCGATTACAAAATTTTCAGTTTTGAAGATCTTAAAAACATTAATCAAAACTGAAACAACGCACGCGTTGCTTATGTATGTTTAAGCTAAAAAAATAATTTTGTATTTCATAGCAGGAACAAACAGTTAGGAATTTCAATTTAGATGAATATCTATTCTGGCGTGACAAGTGCATAAAAACTATTAGCAGTCTTTAAAAAAAAACAGACCCAGTAAAATTGTATTAAGTAAATGTATATGGCTCATTATCGCTATCGCGGGTCAAATTTGGACTCTAATGATACCGAATCATGAAGACAATGAAATATGTAAGACTGATGATGATTATAAATTATTTTTTCTTTATACATAGAGAAACAAATCTCTATATCTTTAATATTATTATAGAGTTTTTGCTAGTGCATCAATCAGGTTTTGTATACTAAAGTCTAGACGACCACACATTGAGTCAGGAAAAGAATTGCCGAAAATATGGAAATAGGTACTTTGGAACCTTAGGTTTGTAAGAGTGTAATATAAAATAAACTTATAATATTACAACAAATCTGTTTAAAATTTAAATAATAAATTACATTTCCAGTAAGATAGTATTATCATAAGGTCTACCATTTTGGACAAATAGATAGCCCCGGTATTAAACTTGGAGGAAGTATAGCGAGAATGTAAAAAAATAAGTGTCTTCAATAAATTAGAACTGAAGGAGAAGATATAGGTACCTATTCCATTAAAATAAATATACTTAGCCATATCAAACATAGAAGATAAATAACTTCAAGAAACTGCCATTATAACTCATATTGAAAATATTATAACAAGAATATACAGAAATTAATGCCAATATTATAAGTATGTGGCAAAGCTAACGTCACAGGACATAACATAAAATCCCGTTGTTGGATGGTGATAAGGTATGTCATTGATAAAATTTAATAATATTATTAAAATGAGACATATAGAACGCAACAGATTACTTTAATAATATCTATTGTTAAAAATATATATATTTATATATTGAGATGGACTAGCGTGGATACTCTGAACGTTATGGTCCTCATTCAAAATTATATTTGGACAGGATTCGCGATTCTTTAAATATTAAGTAGGTAATATTCATTTTATCTGAGCACTGAGCAGAACCAGCGCCTTTCTACGAATAATTTTACCGTTTCAGGCCTATTTTTTTCATCTAAAATTCATAGGCACTTTAAATTTACTCGCAATAATAAAACATCCAAACTGCTTATTTTGTTGAGTTAATGGTTATAGTAAAAGAAAGAAATAAAGTTAAAATTTGATTATAAAGACCAAAAAATTTATTTACGATTGGATTAAGAACATACCCTAGAATTATTTATATCAGTTTTATGAAATTGTTATATTAATCAGAACACAAAATTGTATTCAGAAATATAATCCACCAAAAACAACAGCCATCCATGTGTGACCATCGCTTTGAAAAACCAATGCCCTTGACAATTACTAAACCCAGTAAATAAATTATTACAAAGGTGTTTACGTTTGTGCGGACGATTCGTATGCCAGTGTGCGTGAACAGGTATAATATCACGCGTGTTTATTATAGCCCGTTGGGGGACAGCAAGATGTTAAATTAACCTCATTTAATCATGTTTAGCATGCGGCACACATTTCAAACAAGTTTGTGTTGTTTACATCGATAAAATTATTGTATTTATATCTTCAATGCAATCATAATACACAGCTAAACTCGTTTATCACGCGTATTATATTTATCCATTGTTATTAGAGAGGATACGAAACGTATAGCCTTGAAACCTCTTATCGAACAAGTGACTCGACTACTCGCAATTACCGACGTTATAATGCGGCGTTGCCAACTTTCGGGCCGCGTTACTGCGTCTTAATTTTACAAGTGCCGCCGCCATTTTGTTTTCCATTATCAGATGCAACTACACACCGATGATCAGTGAATCAAGTTTTTGTTCTACTATCAGATGAGATAGGAGATAAAAATTGATGCTGAAGGATGTAATAGTAAGATTTATTCATGTAGATACAGGCACAGCTGTTGTTACGTAACGCTTGAAATGCTGTAACTGATGTGATGATGGCGAAAAACTTTACTTTTGACCGCCTAAAACTGACGCAATGCTAAGGAAGTATCGACTGATGCAGGTATGGTTATGTTGCAGATGTCTAGATCATCACGATCGGTAGCATATCCTAACAATATAGGTACCTATGTGAGGGGCAGTGTCGGCGCAATGTGGTTGAGATACGTACACATATTGAGCGGGCCTTGAGCTGGAGCCGGGTGCGGAGTTCAACCGCCGTGGTTCCAGGATAACTCTTGGGCCCACTCACAGCCGAATACATCACAAATTCGGTCATTTTTAAAGAAAATACCACAGTATCGATCACGCACAGACGCCATTTTGAACCGACACTGAGCGCGACCGAGCGAGCGACGTTGCCACGTCGCACGTTTCCAATCCGCACTTCTATTTCTGGCTCCCTCCCCCCGCGCCAGCCGTGACGCCTGAGGTCGGCAAACAGAACACGACAAAACATGCAACAATTTATATTGGCTATATCGTACGTTCGTATTTGAAAATCTTTTGCTTGATCTAGTAGGTCTTTACAAAGGTGGCGGGGGGTGGTAGAGGGGGACGTAACATATAAAACCGATAAGATAATAGGCATAGATAGATGTATAGATTGTACAGAATCATAATAGGTACGTCGGGCGATCGCCCGGCTTTCACCGTAGCGAGGCGCGGCCGCGCAGGACCGAGCCGACATGTGCCATTGGCCACCGCAGAGATCGATAGACAAACAGCACATAGCTAAACGAATTTCGCCCTTACGTCCCTCGACACAGATTCTATAGTACACGAGCAGTTACTATAAACAAACTACCTCACGAACACATCGACGTCCTCCACGTAGATACGCACCAACACAGGCGTTGTGGAAACGACGCGAGCGGTCGGTGGAGAGCCCCAACCTACCGACGTATATCATCATCACTGTAATATGGCATTTTTCTAGAGTCGAAATTCCTCTACCACGGCGCGCCCAGCGCTCCCTACCGAAGGACAAAGGGAAGATTTCACACGGAAAACAAAGGGAAATGCCGGTCCTAAGGACAATAACATGTTCGCTTCCCGATGGACTTGTAACAAGTTTAAATAGGCAGCGCGTTGCCAAGTCGCCTTGCCCGCCGTGGCGATTGCGCGGTGTCAATTATGAAATTTGAATTTTTCATTGCACATGACGCTCACGCACTGATAACAACTTTTCAATATGTTACATAAAATTTTACGCACAGTGACTTCAAATGGAACCTTACGTATGGAAATAGGACAGGTGTGGATGATCCACGAATGGCAATATGGCACTGCAAAACACAATAACTAACACAAATACACTAGTTCTACAAAGAAAAGCGATGGTATGTGGTATAAATTAGCTGATAAATAGGCACGAAATAGGAAAAGACGCAATCTGACAACCAGTCACTCACCTTTATTTTTTTATGGAATGCTGTTATTTCTTCACGAATTTCACAGGAACGTCACTATTCGACGAGACAACGATGACTTTTAGGGTATTTTCAGATTTCTAAATAGTTTTATGTGCATAGGAAAATTAAACATAACGTTCGACAAACGTCTAGTACGCATAGAAACCGAACGCGAACTGTTGGTTTTGGTTTGGTTGGGTCGTTGATTGGTGGGGAGGGGGACGTGCGAGCGGAAAACCGGAGAATGGCCGATCGAGGGAAACGCGAAGGGCCGTAATTTACATTAGCTTATGACTTAAACAACTCACGAAAATTCGTATGCAAGTATTTAAAATTATTAAACTGATTATCGCTTATCAGTTCTGACAATTTATATCACAAAGACATTGTGTCATGAAAAAAGGTTTTGTCATGATTTCTAAGCTTCGTCAGCAACCTCTTTACTTTTTATTGCCTAAGGAATTCGATGGTTTTTGAACGACTAGTGTCATCTAGCGGCGCAATTTAAGATAAAGTATTCGATAAGAAACTAAAGATGTCACTCGAGTGCTGTGAATGTGTGATAAAGTGAATTCCTGTTTTAAATATGAATAAATTAATTTGAATTTCCGTACATATTTTCAAATGATAGGAGGTATGACTGTACAAAGTATATTTTTAAGAGAAGGTATTTTTTTTTTGAACAATAAAATTCTGATTATTTATTTTAGGTATCTAGCAAGACTGCTGTTATATGACCAAATTAGAACAGTATGAACAGTTTTTTGAAAGCTAAGACTTTTGGGTTTACTCAATTTTGTAGAGTGGTAAAAGTGTTCATCCAATAGAAGACTTTTCTCATAATAATATTATTGGTTGGTCAACCAATCGGCTTGTAGTTCGTGGACTTGTCAAAAAAGATAAAATAGCCTACACGTAGGACTTGAATTTCCTGCATTTTATTGTAATATTCACGTGTAATACTCGTTTTAAACTAGCGGAAGCAATTAAATATTGAAACTATGCGGGCCGAAAGCTATCTCTTAGTATTTACAATTCTTTTCGCCTTTGTATCAGCGAGAATAGACCCGAAAAACTTGAGGTGTCTCGGTTAGTATTATAAAAATTATTATTTCCACTAAGTGATTGTATTTTCAGTGATAAATACTGTGATTTATTAATTTCAGTTTGCAGGACGACCTTCGACGAGCTTGACGACGCGATAAAGAAAGTAGATAAATGGAAAAAAGTAGATGTAAGTGGACCTCTCAAGAGTTTCAAAACTTTTACCATCTATTCTATATTATCTATTCTATGCTTTTACACTCACAGTCATAAACTCGAAACATAGGTATATATAGGTACTTAAATTATTTCAGTGTAGTTTTAGGAAGTTCGCATAAAATCTATGAATGTAGGTACATACTTCGCTGGAATAGTTTTTAATTTTTTTCCCACAGATAAGTAAATTTTTTTTCTTTAGAATGCTATAAAATAGAAAATGCTAAATTGTTTAAAAACCTGTACACTGTAATAGAGAAACACAAATACCAAAAAGTTTGTATACAATGGAACAGGATGGAATAGTTTTTTTTTCCAACTAAACAGAAACAGCACCAAATATCAGGATTAACAGAAATCTTTATCATGTATGTATATCAATTCTGTGGATTACCAGTAAGCCTCATTTGCTGCACAAAACTCGTATCTGTAGACTCGAGTTCAAAGTTTCCATGCATCATCCTACTAATATTATAAATGTCAATGTATGGATATTTGTTGCTCAATCACGTCCTAACGTATGAACGGATCGGGCTGAAATTTGGAACACAGATAGATTATAGTCTGGAAGAACACATAGGCTACTTTTTATCCCGGAAAAACAAAGGGAACAACACCTCGGGGCGCTGCTAGTTCACAATAAGCAAACAAAAAAAAAATTGAAATATTTTTATAGCATAGAGTGAGGAGACGAGCAGGTCATGTGCCTGATGGTAAGCAACATGCATGCCACATAACAGCACAGTAACACGCAGCTATTGGAACATGATAGTCCAAATCATTACCTAGCACTGCACTGCTCTCGTCACCCAGAGATCTAAGATATTATGTCTCTAAGCCCTGTAATTTCTCTGGAATCATTGCCCTTCAAACCGGAACACAGTAAAGTTTGCACATTACTGCTTGGTGGTAGAATATTTGGCAAAGGTGTGGTACTTCCCCAGGCGGACTCTGCTAAGAGTCCTACTACTACTATACATACTACTACATGTCGGTTTCCTCACAATGTTTATCTTCACTGTTTTTAAGTTAGTGGCATTATGCCCTTCGAAAAGACAGTGGTGCGTGTGGAGTTTGAACCAGGTGGCTCCGGATCGGCAGTCGCCATTCTCCCGACTAGACCAGCGGTAACTTTTACTGTGCATGCCACAATAAACATAATTTTTCTGATCAATTCACAGCCCTCGTTAAATTGTTAGCTAATCTGCGGAAAATACTATCATAATCCTATGTTTATCACCTTATCTGCATTACTATAAGTTAGAAGTACCTATTGTATTGGCAGTTCTACATGCTTATTAGTAGTTAAATTATATCTGAAGGCAATATAATGCTTTAGCATGTGTTAACATATAAAGCATTTCCCTTCAAGCTACCCTGTATATAGTATGATTATGGCTATGCTTATTTATTGCTTTCTCTTTAGTAAGGCTCTTTGCAGAGTCCGCCTGGGGAAGTACCACACACCTTTACCAGTTATTCTGCCACCAAGCAGTAGTGTTCAAACATTACTGTGTTCCTGTTTGAAGGGCAATGTTTCCAGAGAAATTACAGGGCTTAGAGATATAACATCTTAGATCTCTGGGTGACGAGCGCAGTACAGTGCTAGGTAATGATTTGGACTCTTCATGTTCCAATAGCTGCGTGTCACTGTGCTGTTATGTGGCAGGTGTGCCTTCAAACAGTAAGTGTTCCTGTTTGAAGGGCAATGTTACCAGAGAAATTACTGAGGAAAGAGATAAAACACCTTATATCTCCGGGTGACGAGCGCAGTGCCGTGCTAGGTAACGATATGGACTCTTAGTGTTCCAATAGCTGCGTGACGGTGTTCTGTTATCGCCTCGTCCCGTCATTCCGTACTGTATGTTTTTTCGTTTTGTTTGTAAATTGCGGCTAATTTGGAAACTGTCGTAATAATTGATAGGTACTGGTGGGTCGCCACCATAAATTACGTGAGGTAATTTTGACGTGGAATTTTACACATTTTTTCTCAAGTTTTCCCAGTTTTCTCACAGAATTAACTATATTTTTTACGAAAAAAAATGACGAGATTTTCCTAGATTCACCCCTCTCCCACACGTGAGATTTGACTCGACCCCCTCCCCCCCTCGAACATCTTACGTAATTAATGGACGCCCCCTTCCTCACATACTTGTCGTGTAATGTTCCAGGTGGGAAACTTCAGGATGGATGCGAGCGGCAACACCATGCAAGACAAGGTCCCCGCTCACCGCTCCGCCGTGCACATCTCGGAGATGATCGATGAGATCTGTGAGTACCCCAATCATCACAATCTGCAGTGGCCCACTAAAAATCTGCTATGGCCTAGTAAAATCTGGAGTGGCCTAGTAAAATCTGCAGTGGGCTAGTAAAACCTGCAGTGGCCTAGTAAAATCTGTAGTGGCGTAGTAAAAATCTGCAAAATCTGCAGTGACCTAGTAGAAATCTACAATGTCCTAGTAAAAATCTGGAGTGGCCTGGTAAAAATCCATAGTCATAGTTAAAATCTACAGTGGCATAGTAATATTCCGCGCTGGCATTATAAAAATCTTCAATGGCATGATAAAAATATGCAGTGGCCTAGTAAAAATCTGCAAAATCTTCAGTGGTCTAGTAAAAATCTGCAGAGGCCTAGTAAAAATCTGTAATGACATTGTAAAAATCTGCAATGGCCTAGAAACAATCTGCTGTGGCCTAGTAAAAATCTGCAGTGACCTAGTAAAAATCTGTAGTTGGCTAGTAAAAATCTGCAGTGGTATAGTAAAAATCTGCAGTGGCCTAGTAAAAATCTGTAGTGGCCTAGTAATATTCCGCGCTGGCATTATAAAAATCTTCAATGGCATGATAAAAATATGCAGGGGCCTAGTCAAAATCTGCAGTGGCCTAGTAAAAATCCGTAGTGGCATAGTAAAAACCTGCAGTGGCCTAGTAAAAATCTGCAGTGGCCTAGTAATATTCCGCGCTGACAATATAAAAATCTTCAATGGCCTGGTAAAAATATGCAGTGGCCTTGTCAAAATCTGCAGTGGCCTAGTAAAAATGCTTAGTGGCATAGTAAAAATCGGCAGTGGCCTAGTAAAAACCTGCTGTGGCTACTAGGCCACATTTACCTAAACATAGTACATTATTACATTGGGCTAATTTTACAAAAAAATAGGCTGTGGCTTAGTAACAATCTGCTATGACCTAGTTAAAATCCGTGGTGGTATAGTAAAAATCTGTAGTGGCCTAGTAAAATTCGCAGGGGGCCTAATAAAAATACGTCATGGCCTAGTAAAACCCGCAGTGGCCTAGTAAAAATCTGCAGTGGCCTAGTAATAATCTGGAGTAGCCTAGTGAAAGTCCGCAACAGCCTAAACTGTTAAAATTTCTACCTGATTCGTTAAGCCGTTCCGACGTGATTGAGCAACCAATATCCAAACATTCGCATTTCCAATAGGGTACCGGACTGGGTCAAAAATACACCATTCTAGTTAGTCCGTTAGCTAGATCATGGAAAAATATTGGACACATATTTTTTGTTTTTTCTTAATATAAAAAATCGTCAAAGATATAGACCATCAAACTTAGAGAGTGGGGGGTCGCGACGTCACTCGTGAGTAAAAATCGTACTCACAAGTGACGTCACACGAAACTTCGAATCGCTGTATCTTCGTAATTTTTTGTTTGTGAAACAAAAGAAAAAATACGTGTACAATATTTTTTGGCAATCTAACTAACGGGCTACTTAGTTTTTTTGAGGATTGTACCCTATTTCCAGGTAAGAAGATGGACGACTACGTCCGCGTGTACTACAAGTCGACGGGCAAGCTGGCCATCATGCAGCTCATCACCAGGGAGGGCGGGATGAACCCGGAGTTCTCCAAGACCAAGTTCGTGACCGACGACGATCTCAACAAGAGCCTGGAATACTACGTACGTATTCAACTTCATAAGTCTCACGTCAAAAAAATTAAATATTGTATTTCAAAAGTCTCACGTTAAAAATTGTACTTCGAAAATCTCACGTCAAAAATTTTACTTCAAAAATGTCACTTTAAAAATTTTACTTCAAAAATTTCACCGCAAAAATGTATGAGTAGTAGAAGTAAGTTACGGCTGGTCTAATCGGGAGAACGGCGACTGCCGATCCGGAGACCCCGGGTTCAAACCCCACACGCACCACTGTCTTTTCGAAGTCATGTGCGTAATGCCGCTAACTTAAAACGGTGAAGGAAAACATCGTGAGGAAACCGACATGTACCTAGAATCTTTTGAAGTCTTGTGTCATCCGCCAACTCGCACTGGGTCAGCGTGGTGGATTATGGTCTTAACTCTCTCCTTGCGAGAGAAGGCCCCGAGTCCCAGCAGTGGGAACGTGGGACTCGGGGCCTTCTCTTCGGGACTTTAGTGGGCTGTTGATGATGATGATCAGTAAAAGTCCTATGTACAATTCTTTATTGGTTTATTGTGAAAACTAGGTTAGGTACAGATTTTGGTTTTGCACGCAGTTAAGATCTCTAGCTTCTGCCTTACTTGGCATACAGACATGAAAATGGGCATACAGACATGTATGTATTAATACGTGCCTGGTAAGTAAGTACCTGGATGACCGAACTACTCTCGTTTTAAACCTTTAAACACGGATAAAACGATGTTGTCTAAAACTAAAACCTGGATAGATCGATTTATCACCCCCGATTCTTTCCCTGCATTCTGAATTCCATGAAAATCGTGTGAGCCGTTTCCGAAATTCGGATTACGTATTGTAGATGTATACAAATTGCTCGTTTTCAGGTATCCTATCAAGCTCTTCTTGATCTATGGCTGCTCCCACTACATTAGCATGTTGGTGACTCGTATCCATGAGACTTTTCCCACCAAAAAGCAAAAACAAAAGTTTTAACTTCAAAACTGAAAACGTTTCTTAAGATATCCTATTCAACCCACAATTTTAACGTTACTTAAAATATCCTACAATTTTACCTGTCCACCTACTGCCTGCGGTATATCGTCACTCCATCCGCTACCGTACACTAACTGCAACGTTATTGTGTCCCCAGTGCGAGCGTATGTTCGAGGAGAACGAGGACGAGATCACCTCGCTGTACAAGAACCGGCCCGAGGATGACGTCATGCCGGACGCCGAGACTGAGGTGACGTCACTACTATTTATTTAAGTGAAAACTTCTTTAGGCGCGCCTCAGACAGATTTTTCGTGGGCTGTGAATTGAATTCTAGCGTCACCCTCGGGAATGATAAGAAATCTTCGGGTAAACGCGGGACCATGACTATTGGCCCTTTAGAAATGCGTCAGCCAATGGGAAATGGTGACGCATTTCTAGATGGCCATGCCAAGATGGCGAGGCCACGCCCTCCGGTTACACCCGTGTAGTTTCCAAAGTAAGTTATCAAATTCTGAGTTGTAAGTTTTCACTTCTATCGGCAGTTCCTATGACTGCCAATATTTTTTTTTTACTTTTATAGGTTTATACTTGACCGCCATCTCGCCTGATGTTAAGTGACGATGCGGTCCACGATGGAGCGTGTTCGCCTAGAAAGAAAATATAAGAGATATAAAGACGTTTCAAGTCGTCATTGTCATTTTAACTGTTATTTTGATAATGTTAAATAGAATGTGTACTCGTGTTACAGATCTGCTTCAAACAGACATCGTACTGCGAGGACTGGATGTTGCCCAACGAAGAGGACACCACGTGGACGCCCGCGATGGAGGCCGAGTACATCAAGGTACGGAGCCGTTAGCGGTACTCGTGTTAAATATTACTAGTGGTCTGTTAAATATTACTAGTGGTCAGTTAAATATTACTAGTGGTCTGTTTAATATTACTAGTGGTCTGTTAAATGTTACTAGTGGTCTGTTAAATATTACTAGTGGTCAGTTAAATATTACTAGTGGTCTGTTAAATATTACTAGTGGTCTGTTAAATATTACTAGTGGTCTGTTAAATATTACTAGTGGTCTGTTAAATATTACTAGTGGTCTGTTAAATATTACTAGTGGTCTGTTAAATATTACTAGTGGTCAGTTAAATATTACTAGTGGTCTGTTCAATATTACTAGTGGTCTGTTAAATATTACTAGTGGTCTGTTAAATATTACTAGTGGTCTGTTAAATATTACTAGTGGTCTGTTAAATATTACTAGTGGTCTGTTAAATATTACTAGTGGTCAGTTAAATATTACTAGTGGTCTGTTTAATATTACTAGTGGTCTGTTAAATATTACTAGTGGTCTGTTAAATATTACTAGTGGTCTGTTTAATATTACTAGTGGTCTGTTAAATATTACTAGTGGTCTGTTAAATATTACTAGTGGTCTGTTAAATATTACTAGTGGTCTGTTAAATATTACTAGCGGTCTGTTAAATATTACTAGTGGTCTGTTAAAAGTTACTAGTGGTCTGTCAAATATTACTAGTGGTCTGTTTAATATTACTAGTGGTCTGTTAAATATTACGAGTGGTCTGTTAAATATTACTAGTGGTCAGTTAAATATTACTAGTGGTCGACAAGTGACTAAAATTTTTAAATTCATTTAAAAGTAGTGTTTTGTCAACTTGTCCGACAAACATAAAAAATCAGTGTCTCCACCTCCGACAAAAATCATGCAGTGTGGGGTGTATACCTCCGACAAAAATCATGTTGAGTTTAGGGTGTATACCTCCGACAAAAATCATGTTGAGTTTAGGGTGTATACCTCTGACAAAAATCATGCTGAGTTTAGGGTGTATACCTCCGACAAAAATCATGCTGAGTCTAGGGTGTATACCTCCGACAAAAATCATGCTGAGTCTAGGGTGTATACCTCCGACAAAAATCATGCTGAGTCTAGGGTGTATACCTCCGACAAAAATCATGTTGAGTTTAGGGTGTATACCTCCGACAAAAATCATGCTGAGTTTAGGGTGTATACCTCCGACAAAAATCATGCTGAGTCTAGGGTGTATACCTCCGACAAAAATCATGCTGAGTCTAGGGTGTATACCTCCGACAAAAATCATGCTGAGTCTAGGGTGTATACCTCCGACAAAAATCATGTTGAGTCTAGGGTGTATACCTCCGACAAAAATCATGTTGAGTCTAGGGTGTATACCTCCGACAAAAATCATGTTGAGTCTAGGGTGTATACCTCCGACAAAAATCATGTTGAGTCTAGGGTGTATACCTCCGACAAAAATCATATTGCGTATGGGGTGTCCACGTTAAAATGTCGATATGACGTTATTCGAAAACGTTTGTCGGGCTCGTCGCAAAGACGGCGTCTTCTTTTTTGAAGTGGAAACTTCTTTTGGCGCCCCACAGACCGATTTTTCGTGGGCTGTGAATTGAATTCTAGCGTCACGCTCGGGAATGATAAGAAATTTTCGGGAGAACTTGGGACCATGGGCATTTAGAAATGCGTCAGCATTTCCCATTGGTTATTGCCATTCCCATGGTCACGGCCACACCTTCCGGTTTCACCCGCGTAGTTTCCACAGTGAGCTATCAAATTCTGAGTAGTTCTGAGCTATAAGTTTTCACTACTAGATCGTCACTTGACATCAGGCGAGATGGCGGTCAAGTGTAAACCTATAAAATTAAAAAAAACTTCTATCGGCAGTTCCTATGACTGTCAATTTTTTTTATACTTATTTAAACAACGTTTTACATTTGTATATGTAAACATTTTTTAAATTTTTTTTTAATTGGCAGAGCCTTTATTAACAAAACTAAAATACAATGAGAACTACACTACTCTACATACCTAACATCCTAACAACTACTTACACTAAGCACACCTGAATTATCCATAGACCAATGAAGGTCTACAGATAATCAAGATGTTCAAGCCCACTACCAATCGGAAGCGTACCCAGCATGCTGGCGGCATTACCACGCTGAATGGCAATGCTTATGCCTTGGGCCAAATAAACGCCAGCATTTTGGTCACGCGTCGCGTCGACCAAGCGCTCGGAAAGGCTTTTGAAGATTAGGTGAGCTCCCGGCCCCCACGGACCCAACGTCTCAACCCCAAAGGGCTCAAATATGTAACCTCTTCCGAGGGTTGCATATTTGCGCCGTTTGAGTCGCTCAGCTGAATTAGCCGCTGCACCAGCCCTACAATGTGTCTCTGGAAGATGTGATGGTGCCAGAGTATCGACGCAAGTTGCGTTCCACTCTAGGGGCCGACCCTACTTCCAAGGCATAACAGTCATTTTTTTAGTTCGTTGTAATAGTTGTAAACCGTGTGTTCAGGTGCACGGTCCGGATCCGTACGGTTTCGGCGGTCTGCCGCCCATGCCTCCGCCGGAACAAGAAGAGGACGAGCTACCGGCCGACTTCGACATCGACGCTGAACCGGACCTCGACGCCAGGGACGAGCTGTAGGGGGAAAGAGGGACGAATGTTTGTTACTGAAATCACATGGACGCCGGCAGGGCGGTACAAGAGTGTAAGTGAAATTGTGCAGAAAAACCATTTGATTGTAAAAAAAAACCGACTTCAAATTAACATTAATTAAATTTCATTGTTTTTGTGAAATCTACTACATAGTATTACAATAAAAACATATAAGTGAGAATGTAGATAAGTTGATAAATGAGAATTTTTTGAAGTCGCTGAAAAATATACGTATATTTTTACCCGATTACACCAAGGAAGGTAATGTTTTTCTAGTGTATGTATATGGTGACGTAAAATTGTAAATATATATGAAATTGTAATACCGTCAGTTTATAAAGTAACGAAGTTAACATTTCTAGTTTAAAGACAGAATATACACAGACAATGAAATGAAAATATATATACGATAATACAGATACGGATACAGATCGGTAAAAATAATTCATTATGTTAAATGCACAAAAACAATTTGGTAATTATTCAATATTAAAAAAAAATATGACACAACATTCATATCTAAACGCGACACTATATGTCAAGAAACATCTCCCTGAAAATAGTTTTGCCGGCGCCCATGTGAAATCATCTTCTACGCAGTTAACCCTGTGTAGAAATAAATAGTAGTGTCTAGTTCTTCCGTAAATGGCCCTATTTTAGATTAAGTTACTTTAAGTCGTGCCAAGATTACTTAATTACATATCGCACCCCCCATTAATGACCCAGACGTGAAACTCTGTGTAAAAATTATGCAGAAATTGTATGTATGCAGGCTAAAATCTAATTGTGTTTTAAATTTCAACCATGTCCATTCAGAATTTACGACGTGATTGAGCAACAAACATCCAATTATCCAAACATTTGATATTATATTAGTAAGATGTAACGTGTTTTTCTTAACCAATTATTATTATCGATTTTTTATTTGAACTGTAATTGATATGAGTTTATTGTTGTAATTGAATATGGGTTGTATATGATATAATACATTATTTTTTAATTGCTGCTTTGGCGCGACTCACAATTATTATATCTACATTTTAAATTTCTTCTCTAAAAGACTTCTTTTGAAAAGTAGAATTTTTGTGTCAATGACATTGTTGTTCCGGGGGTGCGAAATCCTATGGTCACAGTAAAGTGTATGGACTGAAAACACATTTTTGATTTTGTTTTTGCAAATAAGTAATATTTAAATTTTAAAACGCAAAATTTAAGAAAAAAATTGTTTAACATATTTTGTTTTTTAACGGGCGAAGCCTTTATTAACAAAACTAAAATACAATGACAACTGCACTAAGCAGACCTGAATAATCCATAGACCAATGACGGTCTGCAGATAATCAAGATGGACGAGCCCACTACCAGTCGGAAGCGTGCTCTGAATTCTGCCGGCATTACTATTTAAGTTTTAGTTTTGTTCATTTAGGATCTGTCCTAAAATTGAAAGATTAAAAAGAGAGATTATATTTTAAAAGATATTATTAACGATTTACCATCTAAATTTTTTTTTCAAAATAATTAGATTATAATTTTCTCAAAATTAATTAAATTATAAAAAAACTATATAATTTATTTAAATATATGTATATTTAAAAAAAAAAATATAGTTTTTTTTTCGTATGTTCATTCCACTTCAGGTTACATTCAAAGTAAAAAAAATGCATTCCTTGATTGAACGAAATATCACAAATGATTTATGTAAGTACTTATTAATAATTATTATACTTATTGTACTTTAGACTGGCCGGCTTATTGGTTGTAAGTCTACCTGCGGAGCCGAAGGTTGTGGGGTCGATTCCCACCATGGGAAAACATGTGTGTGATGAATACGTATTATATGTTTTGTTGTGTGTCTGGATGTTTTTATGTACTTATATACAGGGTTATTGGTAATCAGCCTGCATCCTTTTAAGGGGATGTTAGGTACATTCAATACGTCAACTTTTGTTCTACAGTTTAAAAAAAAAAGTTTTTTTTTTCTTTTACAAAAAAAAATAAAAAAATATTTGCATGGTCTAAAAGCATCGAACTCTTCGTAACAATTCGTAACAAGAGCGCGTACGCTATTTAACGCGCAAAAAATGATATACCAAAGTGAATAAACACTAAAATGTCGCTAAACAGTACAAAAAAGGGCAACAAACACTATTTTTTTTTGGGTTATCTATTGAGTTTTAACGAAAGTTGTAGAACAAAAGTTGTTTGTTTAAATATACAGAACATGCCCTTAAACGGATGCAGGCTGATTACCAATAACCCTGTATATTGTAAGACATTTCTCACACAACACATCTAATCCCAAACTAAGTAAAGCTCTAAGCATATGGGAACCAGATAGCTGATATAATCGTAAGTGGACTTGACGCGTTGTACCACAGAATAAATATTAGTACAGAAGCCTCACTTACCGAAAACAATTATATAAATAGCGACTCTTGCTGGGACACAACAAAGTTCAATTCAGCTCGCAATGCCTGTCGCGATTTTCAAATAAACATTTGCGCTCTTTCTAACGCGTAACTCTGTCCCTGTCTAGCGCGGAGGGTTTACGACATAAATATCTAATAACAATATGCGCGGGAAACGTTTTGCGCGAGCGCTCAGCCGTGCGTCCGACAACCGACTGTCACTTGTTTCCTGGAAGGAACGGTCTAGCGGTAGGCTAAAACCGCGCGACCTTGAGCGAGTGAGGGTGCACTGGTTGTACGTTGTTTGTGTGCGATGGACTCCTAAACTACTTAACCGATTTTAATCAAATTTGCACAACCTGTGCAGTTTGATCCAACTTCAAATAAACAAGAGTTTTATTTCGATTAATGGATGGGCAGCTTATTCTTGTATAATTTTAAAACACTCAGAAACATACATACATAGAATAAATATTTAATTCTTATAACAATTGGAAATCACAAGTGTGGATTTAGAGTTATATAATGTGTATCATATATATTGACTGGCCTCGTGGCTTAGTTGGTAGTAGCTCTGCCTGCGAAGTTGAGGGTCGTGGGTTCGATTCCCACCCAGTGCAAATATTTGTGTGATGAATACAAATGTTTGCACTGTGTCTGGGTGTTTCTATGTATAATAAGTATGTATTTAAAACTATATAAGTATTATAATTATCAGCTATCTGGCCGCCATCATACAAGCTTTGCTTAGTTTGGGGTCAGATGGTGTTGTGTGTGAATTGTCCACTAATATTTATTATTATTTATATCAGCTATCCGGCTCCCACAGTATGTACAAGCTTTGCTTAGTTTGGGGGTTTGGTGTTGTGTGTGAAAAAAAAATTGCGATATATTTTTATTGTATGTATTTTAAGTGCATCATTATTTTTCTTCACAGTGGATAGTGATGCTGCCATGTTTTTTTTTTATATTTTATGCCAGTAGTATAAACAAATTGAGTAAATTTATAAATTTAATGAGGTATGTAATATGTTCAGAGCGAAAGCTCCGGGTGCGTTTTGTGTGTATTCAACAGGGTTACTCGAACGTACTTACTACTTTATAAAAACAGGATCGCTTCTTCTTTGGAGTCGATCGATCAATTCTTTTTTTTAAGGTACGCTAATTCTTGAAAGATGAAAGTCTATATGTGGGTGTTTTCTATGTATATATATGTAATATAAGAGTATTGTATCAGCTATCTGGGTTCCATACAAGCTTTGCTTAGTATGGGGTCAGATGGTGTTGTGTGTGAAATGCCCATCAATATTTATTTATTTATTGTAGAACTTCGTGCGCCTCTGGGAGCACTATAGGTACTCAAAAAAGCCTTGGATATCAGTAGATACACATACTGTATATTTGGAAAGTTTCATTACTATAACATTATAGCTCGCCTAGAAGTCCGTTTGCGAGTAACCCTGTATAGTTGTTATTATCCGTCCTCTTGGATGTAAAGATGTGAGGTTGTTGTGAATTCAGAACTATGACAATAAACGTTGGTAATTGTTGTTTTTAATGGTTTGTTTTATTTATACTCCCTGACTGGTGACTATATGAGTAGGCTAAAAAGTGGAGTGGTAGGACTCTGCAGAGTCCGCCTGGGGAAGTACCACACCTTTGCCAGTTATTCTACCGCCAAACAAACATCAGTGTGTTCCGGTTTGACGGGCAATGTCTCTAATGTGGGTTCGATTCCCACCCAGTGCAAATGTTTGTGTGATGAATTCAAATGTTTGCACTGTGTCTGGATGTTTCTATGTATAATAAGTATGTATTTAAAACTATATAAGTATTATATCAGCTATCTGGCCGCCATCATACAAGCTTTGCTTAGTTTGGGGTCAGATGGTGTTGTGTGTGAATTGTCCACCAATATTTATTTATTTAATGAAATTACAGGGCATAGAGATAAAACATACTATATGTATACGATATATGTATACTGTATATATACGAGCGCCGCAGATATTCTACCGTCAAGTAGTAATGTGAAAAGATCACCGTGTTCCGGTTTGAAGAGCAATATTTCCAGTCAAATTACAGGGCAGAGATAAAATATCTAAGTGACTAGCGCAGTGCAGTGCTAGGTAATGATTTGGATTCACGTTCAATAGCTGCGTATCACTGTGCTGTTGTGGCAGGCATGTAGCTTACAATCAAGCACATGTCCAAAGTCAAAGTCATCGATATAAATCAATAGATGTGTCCTGAGCACCTTGAAATTGGTAATAAACTGCGTCTCTGTGTGTATCGTAAGTGGTTTGCAAACAACCAATCTACTTGACCCCTATAATCGCTAGCGGCGAGATTTGCTGTGGTTCTACTTATTTTGGTTGTTGACAACGAATAATGATAGGTAAAAACGTCCGGCGTCCACCGCGTCCTGCAACCGACTAGAACGGAAAGAGTGAGCTCACTCTTCCCAACGTTGACATGATTGCGTGCGCCCTGCGGTTTGGGAGGGCCCATCTTGGGTTCTATGATCTATGGTCAAAGTACTTTATCCATAAATACAATTTATAATTTGTCCTGCTCTATTCGTCACTTAATATTAATGATAATGGTAATCTGACGTTATTATTTTTCATTGTTTACATATTTGATTATTATTATTTTTGACATAGTAATTTTTTTTTTTTTTTTTAATATTCGTTTTAATTAAGTATGTACAATTTTTGGTGTTCATTTGCAAGTTGTTTTTCTATATTTTTATCATTATAATGTAAAAATGACGACGAACAATTCTGAAATAATTATTAACATTTTTTATGGTTCTTGTTTTGACAGATGATTTTATATCATGTTATAATTAATTTTATTATCATTATTATTGCTGTCTTAAAGTAATCAGTTAGAATGTTCTTCGTACTTAGTCTAGCTTAACTCTCATTAGTGTAAGTCGTTGTTTGTAACGGTGCTAATTGATGCAAATAAATAAATAAAATAAAAAAATTAATCCTAAAAAGTGTACAGCAGACGGTATGATATAACATCGTACCTATTTAGAATTTTACGGTGACAGTTATATACCTCAAATAGACATTAATACTATAAATGTCAATGTTTGGATGTTTGTTTCTCAATTACGTCGTAACGTATGATGAACGTATCGGGCTGAAATTTGGAACACAGATAATAGTCTCGAAGAACAGATAGGCTACTTTTTATCCCGGGGAAATAGAAGGAACGGGAACTACGCGTAAAACCGCATTACCCTGCTAGTAGGTAATATTCTAATATTTAAACTAGGTATTACATAAAAAAAAATGTATTAATATAAAAGTTTTATTATCAATTGAGTCAATATTATTATCACATAATTAAGGCAAGATTATTATCTATCATAATATAATAAATTCATATTTATTACTCAGATACATTACATAATTGTTTGACCAGCTAGGTACCAAAAAATAATGTATAGATATAGCTGCAAATACTACATACATAATGTGAGTTTATTTAAAATATAAATATATTTCTAACAAATTATATAATCACATAAAATACCACCTAAATATTATTCAGAATAATAACATTGCTTTACAAAAGAAAACATTTTTCGATCTCTCTGAATTTCCATGTTTTCAATTGCATAGTTTATAACATTTCGTATGATTTAGTTTTCAAATAATAAGATTAACAAAACAATTATTTTTCTGTCGTTAATGTAAAAATTAATAAAAATATGGAATGTTTTAACCCTGTAGTAAGGAATAAAGAGACCGTTTTCATACCACTAAAAAATATTGCAAGAAATAATGATAGATGGCGCTTTTCTGAAACATTACTTCTAAGGTTCTGTCAATGTAAAACTGGATTGATTGACAGGATGTTGTAAGTTTGACGTGTCTGTGTGTGTTTGTGGTATTGTAGTTCCCAAACGGATAAACCGATTTTGATAAATATATGTATATATTTTTGTTTGAAAGTTGAATTAGCGGGGTTCCGGTTTGAAGGGCAATGTTTCCAGAGAAATTACAGGGCTTAGAGATATAATAACTTAGATCTCTGGGTGATGAGCGCAGTGCAGTGCTGTTATGTGGCAGGCATGTTGCTTACCATCAGGCACATGTCTTGCTCGTCTCGACACTCTTTATTTAAAAAAAAATCATCATCAGAAATAAGCGAATATTGATGTTACCAATGTAGTGCTAAAAACCCACAAACGCCATCTAGTACATAATGTGAAGCATTTTTTCTTCAGAAAACGTTCTCATTACTAAAGTTATTCTAAAACAAAACAATATTATAAAAAAATCGATTAATAATTATGCGAATATTATTTAAAAATAACATAAAAATAGTTGAGTTAACACAAACTTAACGTTACACATATCTTTTTTTATAAAAACGAATTAACCGACTTCAATTTCATATCCTTAATGTATCTTTTACTTTTATTGATATTACAGAAAAGCTTGACCGATTTTGATAAAAATTATATTAGACCATTCGGGAGAAGACCTTCAAAAAAAGAATTAAATGATAGTATTTATCTGAAAAATGTATACAATCGACTTCAATTTAAAAACCGCTGTACAGATTTCGATAAAATTTATATAGAAAGTCTATCCATTTTGGACATTTTTTTTTAAATCAAAATCAGTTCACCCAGTCAAAAGTTATGAGGTAACAAATATAAAAAAAATACAAACGAATTGAGAACCTCTTCTTTTTTTGAAGTCGGTTAAATACACAAATCTAACATTTAAACTGACATCGCTAAAAGCGATTTCTTCCAAACAACCTTAGGATGGAACATATTTTGTGGACAGATATTATGCGTATCTGTATAATAAGAGGTATAAGTATATCAACTACGTAGATTCCTAGTCATCATCATCGTAATCTCTGAGGGGTCATTCTATAACGTATGTCACACATCGGGGTTCGACGACATTTTAGGAGTAGCCGTAATTTATTTGTAATTTACAAGGAATTGAGATAAAATAGCTTATATCTAGGTGACGAGTGCAGTGCAAACAAGAACAAAATAAAAAAAAATAATGATAAACCCCCGACTGTCTCGGATTTGTAAAACATTCTACCTACTCAAGCCTTTCATTTGATACTGGTAGGAGTGAAAAACGAAATGTAATTCACCATTTTGTGGTAGCGGCCATCTTGGATTTGAATTTTGTCATAGCTATAGTCATAGATTTGAGTAACAAGCCCTTTCATTTGATACCCATATTGAGAGAGGTTGTGAATAAATATTTTGTCCGCCATTTTGTGATATTATCGGTATGTGTATAATAGGTATAAATATATCATCTAAGTAGATTCCTAGTCATCATCATCATCTCTGAGGAGTCATTCTTCATTCATTAATTTTTTTTCATTTCATTTAATTCTTCATATAAAGTATGTCACACATAAGGAGAGGTCGACGAATTGTGTCATTATATGACATTTTAGACGAGAGCAACAAGAAAGTAGAGGCTGTAATTATCAAAGCGCACGTATGTCATACGACGTTTTATAACATTTTTGCGAGGAAATAAATAAATCTCTGAAGACATTTTCAAATAAAAACAATACAAATAAAATAAAAATATTTTAACACAAATTAGCAACGCGCGCGCGCCTCAGGGCTTTTAAAAAAAAGCAAAGCACAAAATCAACCTGTATTACTAATAAATTTTCATTATTTTTATTAATATTTTTGTGTTTTGTTACAGATACATTGTTGTAATTTATGGTCAAAATTTATTCAATTAAAGAATTAAACGTTTATTTATTACATTTTTTCTCCCAAAGTAAATTTTATTCATAAAATGTTGACAACTTTTCTGACATAAAGACGAGTTTGGGGGATGGGGGAGGGGGTTGAATAAAATCTCACGACATCTCACCAGAGGGGGAGGGAGGGTCAGAAAATTTAAAAAAAGACCTCACGTAATTTATGGACGCCCCCTAATGTAAAACGAACGGTACTGGAATTGGTGAAATAAGAGACCCTTTACGAGCAAATGTGTTATAAAACATCTTAATATTCTCTCTGGTTCTCGAGTCCATCTCTGGTTGACGAGTGCAGTACAGTGCAAAAAAAAACACACCGCATTGAGACCCTACCTTTTTTCGAAGTTTTAAAAATATGAAATCAGTGTGACATAATCTACGGACGACCCTCGTTTCACAATACGGCACCTGTATAGACTACAGACATACTTGTATTACTCATGTCGTTGATACAAAGTAATAAGATTTCACCCATACAACATATCTCGCTCCGCCGCTCCAACACTACGCCACTACATTAACATTAATTACGTTGTTATAAAAAAAATCGCTACAAAAAAAAATTTTTTTGCTCAATTTTTTTTTCAAAAATCTCGTAATAATAGCGAATAGTCGAGCAGTGCGCTCGCTCGATGGTCAGCAGCACATGTTCTTCTGCAGCTCCCCGTGCGCGATGTTTTCGATACTCCACGCGGGTAGTTCGACAACGCCCGTGTGAGTCGCGTCCTCTTCTGTCGGTGTACCTTCAAGAAAAAAAAACATTTTTTTGTCGTTATTTTGAACAAGATTCGAAAAAAAAACGATTTTAATGATAAAAATAAAAACATCTTAAATTTTATAATTTTTTTTATAAATAAAATATGTATATCGGATATTATTATATCCACAATATCCAGGCTAAGAAAAAGAAGCTAATTTCATTCCGTTAAAAATGTGAGAGGAATTTTAAAAATAATATAAGTAATTAATTAGTAGTAAGTGTCAAATTACCACATGTTCAATTAAAATTGCAATAAAAAGCTATCCGTGCTGGTTTAATTGAATTTCCCCAACTTTAAATGAGGTTGCCATTTTAGGAAACAATCTAAATTATATGTTGAATTGTAGTTTTTCGCTACGTGTTACCAGGGTAAACTGTAATCTTTAATTTTTTTAGTTCACTAGGCAGGAAAAAGTCAATTGATATATTTCGTGTATACATCAGCTGCTGATATCGGCGAACCCTGTTTTAAACATTAATCTCACACAGTATTAGACTACAAGCCCGTGAACAAAATTTACGGGTCAAATGAACCAGCAGGAGACCTATGTAGGATGATAGACGGGTACAAAATAATAAGATTCAGCACTATGCCGTCACTTGTAAGCTGTCCAACTGAGTGCAGGTGAGAATTCAAAAAAATGAAAAAAAAAATGAAAATGAAAATTTATTTCACACACAGAGAAACTAACACATACATTATAAAAATTAAAGTCTAACTTACATAAATATACGTGTAACTTATACAACGTACGTGTGGTACAAGAATTTTCGGTGGACCCCAAACTAAGCACATAGCTTGTATCTTGAGGTCCGAGTGCTTAGATACAGTGTTCTGTGTAAGAATGAAACAGTTACCATATCTTCGAATTCAGAATCGTTACATATTATTAAATAATTAATTATATTACCAGATACTACAGTGGAGTAATTAAAAGAAGTGCTATAAATAACAGTTTAACATTTTTAAAATCGTGTATGAGTGTCTGAAGGACCAAATTACAAGAAATAATTACTACCGCCTTACTCAGTACCGTGTCCACTTGTCGCTGTACATGCCGTGGAACAAACTTTCAGTCTCGTGGTATGACATTCTTAGGAGTAAGTCCCTTACGTTTTTTTTAAAAGAATACAGAGGTAGGTCATGTTGGTCTTTCTTTAGCTTTCTACAGTCAAAGTGCAAGTAGAGTGGGTATATTTTGGTCATTTGTTTCTGTACGGCATTTTTACCATCCAATAAATAGATCCATGAAAAATAATGAGAAAACGCGTAGTGCCGTACAAAAATAGTGATCGACGAAGTCGGAAACATTATTGATAATCCGGAAATTTTGAGGGAAAATTTGGTCATTTGATACAGTACGGCATCGATTCCATACAGTTGCAATACCTATCCTAACCCATTATTCCGCAACGCCGTACAAAAATAATGGTCCAAGAGAAAATGATCGGGGGTTCAACTTCCTCTTTTCAGTGATCCGGAGAGGTGATTTGACACAAGGTAAAATTAATTTATTTCGAAAGTATTTTGTGCATAGATACAAATTTTATACGTGCCGTACATTTTTGTTAGTCCAAAAATCAGTAAATGGCAAGAAACCTCCAGAACATTGCATATGACGAAATGTTCTTTAGGGTGATAGTTGGTACGATTTTTTAACGGCAGCGGCATTCTGATAATTTATTTGAATTTAATATATGTTTAAGAAAAGTTAATGCCGTACAAATCTGAAAGTTCACATTAAAGGCCAGTAAAAATAGGATTTAACTTTTAAATTTTCGATCCAAATTTATTTTTTATAAGGTGTATGATCACTTACTGAGCATAAAATAACAAAAGGCAAAAGGTGAATCTTTAAGCATCCTCTTGAAAAAACGTTTTTTCGGGAACTATGTACTTTAGGGCAAAAATTATTGAGAAATTATTTACACCTTTTGTTGCCCAAAACTTTTTTGTTAAACGTACCGTTTACGGCCCATTTAATGAACCGGGTTTTCTATCGCTGCCGATAACTCTTGAGATATTTAGATAAATAAGACGCATCAATCCATGTTTAAAAACCAGTTTATTCTCTACAACTTTTGCCAAAATAGTTTTTTTTAAGACTGTATTTTTTGAGTTATAAGAAGTTTAATATTGGACGCATCACTATATTGCCATAGCTAACATACACCTCATCTGCGTGAAAAACCTGATCTATTTATTTAATTATTCTTTATCAGAGTTTTCATCGTCTAATAACCCACCACAAACAAAACTATTGTTTATTTTAATACAATTCATTGATTTATAATGTTTTTTGCGGAATAAGAGATTTTAAACGTCTTATAAGTCAAAACGTATGGACATTACAAAAAAAAGCTTTTCACAAAAGTTGTAGATATTAAACTGATATAAATGGTTCAATGCATTTTATTGATTATATTTCAAGAGTAATCGGCCGTGATAGAAAAACCAGTATTTTAAATGGGCCAAAAATCGCAAACGGTACGTTTCACAAAAAAGTTTTCTTGGAACAAAAAGTGTAAAATGTTATTTTCTACAATAATAATCTTAACAATTTTTGCCCTAAAGTACATAGTTTCCAAGTTTCCGAGTTTCTAACTAAGTGGTACATATTTTGTTTGATTAAGGGTTAAAATGTACGGCATTATTTTTTTCAAATTTATTTATTTGAATACTATTTAAAACAAATGGAAAAAAGGTCGCTGCTTGGTGTGGGATGCAACGTGTGTGAGCACCTTTGCATCCAGCCATCTCTCCTCAACCCAGAAGTGTGCTGGGGCAGGAGCAGAAGCCGCCGCCAGGAGCAAGCACCTTAAGTACACTTCCCTGGGGTCTGCGTACCAATTCATCCCATTTGCGGTCGAGGTGGCTGGTCCATGGTGTACTGAGGCACGGAAGTTCGTGCAAGATTTGGGTCGTCGTCTCAGGGATAAAGGGCTGGACCCTCGCTCGGGCTGGTTTTTGATGCAGCGCATCTCATTGGCTGTACAGCGGGGGAATGCGGCTAGCGTTCTGGGGACTTTCGGTCAAGGATCGGTGCGCGGGGGACTCTTTGACTGAATTCTCTGGAATTTAGTGTAGTTTTGTATTAGTGTGTGTTCGTGTGTTTGTTTTTTAATTTTATTATTTGTTTTTGTTTGAATTATTAAGTATTAATTAAATAATATATCACAGATTTAAAACAATAATAATATGTTGAACATTGCTATAGTTAATTAATCTATGATTATTCAAATAAATGAAAACTTGCATGTTTTGTATTCCTCTGTAACTTTTTTAGAGCACTTTCTTTTGAACGGCATTATTATACAACAATAGTTTTTAGCAATGTCATGTAGAAAAATAAGGCCCCGTACAGGATCAAATGACCTACCACCTTTATAAATGAAGTATACGATGAAATTAAGGTAATTATCGATAAACATTCAAATGAACAGTAATTTTTAGACGGCATTATTTTTAATTGTCCGTTTGAGTGCAAGATAATCATTTGGAACCGATGCCGTACTTTTTCAAATCACCTCCCCGGATCACTGAAAAGAGGAAGTTGAACCCCCGATCATTTTCTCTTGGACCATTATTTTTGTACGGCGTTGCGGAATAATGGGTTAGGATAGGTATTGCAACTGTATGGAATCGATGCCGTACTGTATCAAATGACCAAATTTTCCCTCAAAATTTCCGGATTTATCAATAATGTTTCCGACTGCGTGGATCACTATTTTTGTACGGCACTACGCGTTTTCTCATTATTTTTCATGGATCTATTTATTGGATGGTAAAAATGCCGTACAGAAACAAATGACCAAAATGTACCCACTCTACTTGCACTTTTGAATTCTCACCTGCACTCAGTTGGACAGCTTACAAGTGACGGCATAGTGCTGTATCTTATTATTTTGTACCCGTCTATCATCCTACATAGGTCTCCTGCTGGTTCATTTGACCCGTAAATTTTGTTCACGGGCCTGTAGTCTATATACACAGGAATACTAGCAGCGTTCCGCGGTTTTCTCCCGCTTAGTTTATTTATCCCGTTATTTTCCCGGGATAAAAAGTGTGTGTTATTCCAGACCATTATATTTCTAAGTACCAAATTTCATCCAAATCCCTTAAGAGTGCGCCTAAAGCCAGGAAAAAATCAGTTTTCACCCGCGCGACGCGTTTCTTAATGTGATGTACATAAAGTCGAGTATAGCTTGACACAGTTTGGAGGAAAAATAAATATTTAATCAGGAGTCCATTTTTGACCAAGTTTTATTTAATTACTCAATAACTAAACATAAATTTAAAAAAGTGTTCGGTTACTTTACTAGAACGTACAAATAGGAATTTTATGACAAAAAAATAATGTGGGGTCATCGCTGATAATTTCGAGTACACGAATTAAAAAGGGTTTTTTCGGTGTCATTTTTATTTTTTTATTGTAAAAAACTCTGATCTATTTTTAAAATTCTATTCGGTTATTGTGCTTTTTCTTGATGGTACGCACACGTCAATATTTTTTTTGTCATAGTTTTTAGTTTCTGAACTTCAGTGAGCGGCGTCGAAAATGTCCTTTTTTCGTTTTCTGGCTTTAGGCGCCCCCTTAAGTAGTATTTACGTGAAAGAGTAAGTCACATAGTAGGTATTGTGGTCATCGAATCGAGAATGAATTGGTCTCTTTTAGGTAAACACGCTCCATCGTAGACCAAAGCAAAGCAAAGCCTGCCACATAACAGCACAGTGACACGCAGCTATTGGAACACGAAGAGTCCAAATCATTACTTAACACCGCTCGTCCACACGGAGGTATAAAGTGTTTTTTCTCGCAGCCCAGGAATTTCTCAGGAAACATTGCCATTTAAACAGGAACCCAGTTTGCACACCACTGCTTGGTAGAATGAGTACTGGCGAAGGTGTGGTACTTCCCCAGGCAGACTCTGCAAAGATCCCACTACGAATTCTTATTGAAGTCAAAACTTCTTTAGGCGCGCCTAGACAGATATTTCGTGGGCTGTGAATTGGATTCTATCGTCACGTTCGGCTATGATAAGAAATCTTCGGGTAAACTCGGGACCATGGCTATTGGCCATTTAGAAATGCGTCACCCAATGGGAAATGCTGAAACGGCGTGGCCTCGGCATCATGCCATGGCCATCTAGAAATGCATCTGTAACCACCACTGAATCACGTCGGGGTCACCACTGTAGGTGTTACTGGTACTGGAGATGAAATGAAACCACGTCACTGTATAAACTGCTGACTATATTGATCTTAATACACAAGTGACGCGGGGCGAGAGACTAATCGCTCTACCGCTGTCATCTGCTTATATACTAAATCTTACCACCTAAGTACGTGCTCTTAGGCTTAGGTCAATAGGAAATGCTGACGTATTTCTAGATAGCCATGCCATGATGACCAGGCCACGCCCGATTACACCCGTGTAGTTTCCAAGGTAAGCTATCAAACTCTGAGTTATAAGTTTTCACTTCTATCGGCAGTTCCTATGACTGCCAATTTTTTTAAGCTATCAATCCCCACCTGTGGGCAAACCGTCGCCGTCCGCCGAGTCGTACGAGCGTAGAGACGAGGCCGCGTTGGACTCGGCCAGCTTGAGCAGTGAGGAAGCCGTGTTGAGAAACACTTGGTCGATCCCCTGCGAAATATAACAATATTTTTTGATGTGATAACGTCTTATAATTCGATGAAGCCGGCTGCACGCCCGCAAAACATGACGTCATGTAACGTTACCGCCATAGAATAGATAATATTTACCACCGTTACCTCGCCTTATTACTTTTCGCACCATCTAGTGAGTGAAATGTGTATTACGTTCAAGGAGTCTGTCCATGTTTTAGAAAAGCGACGATATGAAGTTAAGAACTTGTGCTAGTACAATGATGTACCCAGAGATGACGCTTTGAACAGCTTTTCTTAAGACGTTATCACGTTCAACTATCGTCAGTAAACCGACTTTACAGACAACCATTTTTTAACATTAACGAAACTAAAAATTTTGATTTACCCCCCGACTACTTCGGATTTTTACATTATCTAGTTGTAATATTCTACTAGTCAAGCCATTTCATTTGATACCCATATTGAGGGAGTAGTGAAAAAAAATATAATTCGTCATTTCATGGTGACGGCCATCTTGGATTTGAAATGTATTATAGTCTAGTTGAAATACGTTAATCCAAGATTAGTAGTGCATGCAAAATTGCGAAGACACGATTTCAGCGCGCCCCCTGGCTGAAGCTTAATTAGTCTAAGGGTTAGTCAGCCCCTGACTACAAGTCATCTCATCTGCCACATCGCTGGAACACATACCTCATCATATGGTCATGTAACGCCGAGGTCTCACAGTACGCGATTCCTATGGACGTGGCAAATTGTGGTCTCACTTGTTACACCACGACCAGGGTCATCTCATCTCCCACGTCGCTGGAACACATACCTGGTCGTGTGACGCCGAGATCACGGTCTCACTTGTTCCACCACGACCATGGTCATCTGTTACACCACGACCAGGGTCATCTCATCTCCCACGTCGCTGGAACACATACCTGGTCGTGTGACGCCGAGGTCTCGGTCTCACTTGTTACACCACGACCAGGGTCATTTGTTACACCACGACCAGGGTCATCTCATCTCCCACATCGCTGGAACACATACCTGGTCGTGTTCGGTCGTCGGTTCGTCTGCGGTCAGCCCTGAGTGTCGCTTCTCCATACTCGGCCTGCGCTCCACTACGGAGGTCGCCGGCTCGCTTTGCTCGCCACTTCCCCCCATGGCTCGCTCCACTCAGGACCTCCCTGGAGCTTCTGGCTCCCGCATTTATATATATAAATATAATTAATAGAGTGTATATACACTCTAGGGGTAGTAGCGACAAGACTAGGTGAAGTCGGGGTGCTCCGAGTCGGATTTGGGTCCTAAGTAACCTAATCGTTCCGGTGTGGTTACTTAGATATTCAAAAACAACAGTCAAATTTTTATGTAATTTAATAAATGTTTGTTTTATAAATTGAGTTGCTTGCCAAACAACACATTATAAAATGAAAATTTGTCAAGCGTTGGTTTTGTTTTTAAGCATTTGGTAGTTAACAAAAATATTAAAAGTATAATTTGTCAAATAATACGTTATAGAATGAATGTTTGTCAAATAATTACTTTGAGATATAACCAATTTGTTAAATATTTTTTGTATAATAATCATTTCACTACCCGTTAGTTTGTCTAACGTTAGTTATCAAATGTCGGTTTGTGAAAAAAAATAATTAAAAGAACGGATACCGGACGTGGCATATAGTGGTCTCACTTGTTACACCACGACCAGGGTCATCTGTTACACCACGACCAGGGTCATCTGTTACACCACGACTAGGGCATGGCGGTATTGGACTTCTGACAAAACCGGTATTTTTTCGGTATTCAAATTTTTAAAACCGGGATCCCGGTTTTTCGGTATTTATTCGGTATTATCCTTAATAGGGGTCATTACTCACAGCGCCATGACAGAGTACTTGTAATCATACGTGAAGCCGTAAGCCTTTCGGTAGCTAGAGCCCAAAAGGGATTGACGACGAACAAAAGACAAATTAACTTTGTAAAAGAGGGC
The DNA here is from genome assembly GCA_963693475.1 of Ectropis crepuscularia. Taxonomy (NCBI): domain Eukaryota; kingdom Metazoa; phylum Arthropoda; class Insecta; order Lepidoptera; family Geometridae; genus Ectropis; species Ectropis crepuscularia. The sequence goes on along the minus strand of OY856366.1, from coordinate 14,691,232 downwards.
TCAACTTCAAACTCCAAGAACAAGCCTTACTCAATCCTGGGTTCAGCACCTGATTGGACTATTTTAATGGACACGTATGAAAAGCACTACAAAATCCCAGAGGATGTGGGTGTTTCGTCATCCAGACCGGACATTTTCCTTTTTTCTAGGGCTACGAAACGCATAGTCCTGGTAGAACTTACCGTACCGTGGGAAACTAATATACCTAAAGACCACGTGATGAAACAAAATAAGTATTACGACCTACAAAATGAATTAACAAAAAATGGCTATGTAGTTAATTTATACGCTGTAGAAGTAGGAGCGAGAGGTATACCAGCAAAATCTCTCTATAACCTGCTTAAAGACCTTGGATTGTCCAGAAGTGCAGTAAGTTCTATACTAGAACGAGTATCTAAAGCTGCACTAGTAGGATCATATCGGATTTGGCTGGGCAGGGAGAGAAATACGAGTAGTGAAGGTGAGTGTTGACGTACGTCAATATAAGGGGCCCCTTTTAAACCTACGCCCGAGTCACAAGTCTTGGGGTCTACTCGAGATTTCTCTCTCTGTCACACGATGGACCCGGCATCCGCACGGTGAATCCATGGAATGCTAAGAAGTACGTCTCAGCTATTCGATATAGTAAATCCGGTACCTACCTACTTAATTTAGCATTTCAAACTCTAAAGTTAAACAAATATCAATACATACGCATAAATTTTAAACTAGTTTACGCTTGTTAGTTTTATACGAAAAATTAAACCAACTTCAAAACCACAAAACAGCACTCAAAAGCGAAAAATAAATTAATGTAACTATTATAAGTCCAACTCACTCATCTATTTGATCGTAGTCAGTCAAGTGAAAAAGCTAGTAGGTAGATGTTATGTACCTAGTAAGTAGTGCAATTACTTATAGGTAGATAGTATTTATGGATTGGTATGGCTGGTATCGACCTCAAACAGATGAGTGAGTAGCGCTTAAAATAGTTATAATAATTTATTTTTCGCTTTTGAGTGCCTATTTGTGGTTTTGAAGTTGGTTTAGTTGATATGCATCACAAGAACAAAATAAAAAAAAATGATTTAACCCCGACTTCCTCGAATTTGTAATCTGTACGACATTCTACTAGTCAAGTCCTTTCTTTTGATACCCATATTGAAGTAGTATTGAAAATAATAATGTAATTCGCCATTTGTTGTGGCGGCCATCTTGGATCGGCCATAACTTGTCAGTGTATAGTATTTTACTAGTCAAGCCCTATCATTTGATTACCCATGTTGAAGAAATTGTGTATATTTTTTAATAAATTTAGATACTTTCTGGAGGCGGCCATCTTGAATCGATATTAACTAAACATAGCTAAGAACCACCGCACGGTAATTAACCTTTAAACAAAATAACAGCAAAATCGGCCCATCCGTTTGAGCTCTACGGTGCCACAGACAGACACACACAGAGACAGACAGACATACTGACAGACAGACATCGACGTCAAACTTATTGAGACCCCTTTTTTGTCGGGGGTTAAAAATACTTATGTTACTCTTTTTAGTGCAAAACAAGTTTTTATTAATACATTTAAACTATTTCGTGTAAACCTTGAAAAATATGACGCAAAACTGCCGCTCATCAAGTTTACAATCATAAAATGAATTGCAATTGATTATTGATTGTTATTTTCGTAGTCTAGAGCTGCCTTATGGGTTTTATTTATGGATTTAATTTCTTTATTCAAAATACCGAAAAACCGGTATTTGCAATTTCAATACCGGTATTCAGAATTGCATCAAATAGTCCGGTATTACCGGTTTTTCGGTAATACCGAATACCGGTATCCATGCCCTAACCACGACCAGGGTCATCTGTTACATCACGACCAGGGTCATCTGTTACACCACGACCAGGGTCATCTGTTACACCACGACCAGGGTCATCTCATCTCCCACGTCGCTGGTACACATACCTGGTCGCGTAACGCCGATGTCTCGGTCTCACTGGTTACACCACGACCAGGGTCATCTGTTACACCACGACCAGGGTCATCTGTTACACCACGACCAGGGTCATCTCATCTCCCACGTCGCTGGAACACATACCTGGTCGTGTAACGCCGAGGTCTCGCAGTACGTGGCCCCGATGGTCGTGGCGTACTGCGTCGCCTCGCTGTACGACACGGCTCGCATCGACGACAGGTCACACTTGTTACCCACGACGGCCAAGATCATCTCTTCTGATACGTTGCTGGAAATAACGTGAGTACGGAATGAGTACAAATACTTTATTTGCCAAAATTACGCCTACGTACAAAAGCTTGCCAGTGAGCCCCAAACTAAGCTTAAGCTTGTGTCTTGGGATCCGCGACTCGCGGAGTAGACAGTCTACAGTACAACAACAACAACAACATCAACAGCCCACTTAACGTTCCCACTGCTGGGACTCGGGGCCTTCTCTCGCAAGGAGAGAGTTAAGGCCATAATCCACCACGCTGGCCCAGTGCGGGTTGGCGGTCTACAGTACACAATACAACAATTTACAGTCATACATAGATAGGGACTGCTGATAGAAGTGAAAACCTAGGAGTATAACTCGGAACTTGATAGCGTACTTTGAAAATTACGCGTTCAAAGTCAAAGTAATTTATTCGCCAAAAATTGTGATTACAAATAAGTTCTTAAAATAGTATAGTATGGTGCTGCACAATTTCAGCCTAAAAGGCATGCGAAATTTAAAAATTGTTACACAAATATTAAACTTTCGAAACATCTTAATTTATAATATCAATAACAGTTTTTTATATCTAAAGAATTATAGAATTAAAGTTACAATCTAAACAACAAATAATTACTAATATTAAAAGCGTAAATAGTTCATACAAAAAAAAACCGTTGAAACCGAAGAGCGTTGCCATGACCATGGCCCGAGCACAGTAAATACATAACAGTAGGTTATCTAAGGCCGCCCGCCGAGTTTTTAGCCTACTCTTGCGTTGATCCCCAGGGTTGTCACTTTTACTTTTAGTTAATATTTTCGAACAAGCAGCACTTGATCTAAATTTATGCAATAAAAAGCATTTTTAGGCAAACGTAAGCACGGTTAAACAATTATTCTTTAATCGTTTTCGTTGAGAATTCATAGAAATGTCTTCAGCTTTAAAATATACTTCACATATTCGTTCATTATGTTTTGACTTGTTAGAGAAGCCTTCGCGATTAATTAACCCTAGCCACTGTAAGCGTCTGAAACAATTAAACAAATTGGTCAAGTGAAATAAATAGAGAGCTCCATACGCATTTTCGCGAATATGTAAAAAAAATATTTTCACCTATTATTTTCTATCGGGGTGTAAGGGGGAAGCGCTTAACATCTAGTTTCCCCAAATGTCAACCTCTCCTGCGCGCGGTACACCCTGCTGCCGACTAACGAGGCTCTGACGACCGAACCAATGGCGGTATATCCATTTAAAAGCCAGTCCTAAATTGACCTGGCCGGTGACGGGCAGCGGCGTCATCGGTGCAAAGGACTGGCTCCGCGGTCACCAACCCGCCTGCCAAGCGTGGTGACTATGGCAAACACCCCCCCATATGATGGTCACAGCAAAGAAACGGCCCCTAGTCCCCGGCGGCTCCGTTATTCCAGGCGCTGGTGGCAGCCTTGGTTCCGGCGGAGCATGGGGTGCTAAGAATCCCCGGCAGACGCCCCGCCACCAAACCCAACGACTCGACCTGGCAACGTACAACGCACGGACGCTGAGGGCTGACGAAAAGATTGTGGAGCTGGAAGAAGAAGTGGACAAGTTGCGCTGGGATATCATAGGGTTATCCGAAGTCCGTAGACAGGGCGAGGACAGAATGACCCTCGAATCCGGCAACTTGTTCTACTACCGGGAGGGAGATCAACAATCCCAAGGGGGTGTCGGGTTTATCATCCGCAAGTCTCTCGTCAACAACGTGTTAATGATCGAGAGTGTGTCGAGCAGGGTTGTATACCTTGTACTTAAAATAACCGACCGGTATTCATTGAAGGTCATACAGGTATACGCACCGACCTCGACACATCCCGACGAAGAGGTTGAGACCATGTATGAGGACATCTCCAAAGCCATACATGTCTCGCCAACACATTTCACAGTTGTGATGGGAGACTTCAATGCGAAACTAGGCAAACGTAGCGGTGATGAGTTGAGAGTGGGACAATTCGGATATGGGCAGCGGAACCCAAGAGGGCAACGTCTAGCTGATTTCTTGGAAAGGGAGAGCCTCTTTATGATGAACTCCTTTTTCAAGAAACAGCCACAACGAAAATGGACCTGGATGAGCCCAGATGGTTCCACAAAAAATGAGATCGACTTCATTATGACGACTAAACGGCAAATATTCAGCGATGTCTCTGTGATCAGTAGGGTTAAAACCGGCAGCGATCACCGTATTGTAAGAGGCACGCTGAATCTAAACATTAAGTTCGAAAGATCACGTCTAATGAAGTCCACGCTCCGACCAAATTATGCTCAAATCGAAGATCCCGACAACTTTCAACTCGAACTTCAAAATCGCTTCGAAGCCTTAGATGAATGCGTAACGGCGGATGAAATAAACGACAGGCTGGTGGAAACTGTTCAAGCAGTTGGCAGGGAATTTTATAAGAGCCGACGCCAGAATAGAACCCAAAAGCTCTCCGATCATACTCTGAATCTCATGGCGGTTAGGCGAGATATGCGATTGCAGTCTTCGGTCGACATGACGGTATACAGACGGCTCAATAGACAGATTTCTACTTGTGTGCGACGCGACATACGCTGCTTCAATACTTCGTGTATTGAAGAAGCGATTAAGCGGAATAAAGGCTCGAAAGTGTTCGCAAGAAATCTGTCTCTTGGGCAAAGTCAATTGACCAAACTGAAGACCGACAGTGGTAACGTCGTCTCGTCGAGGGCCGAGATTTTGGAGGAGATTGAGAGGTTCTATGAACAGTTATACACCTCTACGCAAACACGACCTGTCGTTAGCATGGCAAAAGACCCAAGAGCCAAGCTAACCCGACACTTTACCGAAGACATCCCGGAAGTCAGCCTGTATGAGATTAGGATGGCCCTCAAACAACTTAAGAACAACAAGGCACCTGGCGACGACGGAATTACGACTGAGCTTCTGAGAGCGGGTGGAAAACCGGTACTTAAAGTCCTCCAGAAGCTGTTCGACTCCGTCATACTTGACGGTAATACGCCAGAAGCGTGGAGCAGAAGTGTGGTGGTGCTCTTCTTCAAAAAAGGTGACAACACCTTGTTGAAGAACTACAGACCCATCTCACTTCTGAGCCACGTTTATAAGTTGTTTTCGAGGGTAATCACGAATCGTCTCGCATGCAGGTTTGACGACTTCCAGCCACCCGAACAAGCCGGTTTCCGAAAAGGCTATAGTACCATAGACCACATACATACGCTTCGGCAGATTATACAGAAAACCGAGGAGTATAATCGGCCACTATGTATAGCGTATGTGGACTATGAGAAAGCCTTCGATTCCATCGAGACCTGGGCAGTGCTTCAGTCTCTCCAGCGATGCCACATGGACTATCGCTATATCGAAGTGTTGAGGTGCATTTACAGCAAAGCCACAATGTCTGTCCGATTACAGGACCAGTGCACAAAACATATCCGGCTACAGAAAGGCGTGAGACAGGGAGATGTTATATCTCCGAAACTGTTCACTGCCGCGCTGGAAGATGTTTTCAAGCTACTGGACTGGAACGGACATGGCATCAATATCAACGGCGAATGCATCACTCACCTTCGGTTTGCCGACGATATAGTCATTGTGGCGGAGTCGATGGAGGACCTCGGTGCTATGCTCAGGGACCTCAGTAGAGTATCCCAACAGGTAGGTTTGAGGATGAATATGGACAAGACGAAGGTCATGTCAAATGTTCATGTCTCACCTGTACCGGTTATTGTTGGGAATACCACACTCGAAGTTGTTGACGAATACGTCTACCTGGGTCAAAAGATCCAATTGGGTAGATCCAACTTCGACAAAGAGGTCCAGCGAAGAATCCAACTCGGATGGGCAGCGTTCGGGAAACTACGGCACATCTTGGAGTCCAAAATACCCCAATGCTTGAAGACGAAAGTCTTCAATCAGTGCGTGTTGCCAGTGATGACTTATGGAACTGAGACGTGGTCCTTAACTGTGGGCCTCATAACAAAGCTCAAAGTCACACAGCGAGCTATGGAGCGAGCTATACTCGGAGTCTCTTTGCGCGACAGAATCCGTAATGAGGATATTCGCAAAAGAACTAAAGTAGCCGACGTAGCTCGAAGAGTAGCTAAGCTGAAGTGGCAATGGGCAGGCCACATCGCTCGCAGAACTGACAACCGATGGGGAAGAAAGGTTCTCGAGTGGCGACCACGAACCGGAAGACGCAGTGTTGGACGGCCTCCCACTAGATGGACAGATGACCTCACGAAGGTCGCTGGAAACCGCTGGTTGCAGGTTGCGCAGGACCGTTAGTTGTGGAAATCTAGGGGGGAGGCCTATGTCCAGCAGTGGACGTCTTACGGCTGATGATGATGATTATTTTCTATACATGATACCTTACTTTAATAAAACCGCAAAACTTTTTAGCCTCATTAGTTTCTGAGATCCAGTTATAATTATTGTTTATATGGGTACTGTGCAATATAATCGTTTATTAATCGGATTCGGTTTATAGTTTATATAATCGGATAGTAGCTCAAATGAAGCAAAGGCGCCGCTCGCTATTAAGAGTCTACACTCGCGCGCACCTCGCGATGCTGTTGTCGTCCCGCGCGTCGGAGGGGTTAAAGGTTATAAATAAAATTCTACAGAGTTAGTCTAGTCTAGTTACAGATTAGTAGAATTTTATTTATAACCTTAAGCTAAAAGTAAAAGTGGTGGCAACCCTAAGCGTTAGTCGGTCACATCTTACTATAATTTTACTAAGTTAATATTAAGACACCATATTTGGATCGAACAATATATAAGACAATAGAAAAAAAAACAATAGTAGGTAATTAATTATTAATAATTATTGTGAAATTGCCCTTATTACACTATACGCGACAAATACGTCTACCTAAACGATGTTTCGTACTCAATCCTGTGTTTTATAGTAAAACTAGACTTCTTAAAATAAACTTTAGCTCTAAACCACAGTATAACATGTATTTACTTAATTAATTATGTATTTACTGTGTCTAAACACAGTATTCAGGAAGTAAATTTGGGAATACATTTATGTGAAAAAATGCGACTCGGCTACGCTCTTAATAAAGCAAACAAACTGTGAAATAAACAATATAATACCACATTTTCTAATAAAATTTAAGTATAAGTAGGTACTTACATTTCTGGTTCAGTAGGAACTATGGAGAAAGATAAGTCCGGGTTTGCGAAATCGTTATTGAGGCACCCGAAAACACTACAATATTTTTTTCCCCTTTTTGAAGTCATGATACTCGTTATAATTAATATTATGGTAAGTGGCCGGCGAGAGTTGACGAACGCGAGCGGTCATGTAACGTACGCACGTGCTCACAGTCGCGCTGCACGGCCCGTACTGCCGCCACCTTATTCCCCCATATATTTTGCTAGCGTGTGCGTGAAATCGCGTGCCGACACGGCGCGCGGCGCGCACGCACATATTCAAGCCGAGAGCGGCACGTTTGTATGAAGATGTTTTACTGTTCTTTACTGTGCCCCGAGTTTACCCAAAGATTGATTTAATTTACGAACGTGACACTTGAGCCCAATTCACAGCCCATGAAAAATCTGTGTGTGGTACGCCAAAATAAGTTTTTACTTCAAAAACAGTGATTGATTCTAAGATTAAACCATTTTGGGCACAAAAGCGATATGATCGCGCTTATAGCGATTTCTCCCCAGAAACCTTTGATTATTACATTTACATAGTATTTTATTTTTTGAATGAATATAATATAAATATTTTTTTTGTTGTATTATATTACAAGAAACAATTGGCAATTGGCAGTCATAGAGACTGCTGATAGAAGTGAAAACTTATTTTAACCTAGAATTTTAGAACTAAACAACGCTAGGTACAGTCCGCGAGGTATAAGCTGAGCTTTGCATTAGTGTGAGTGATCACCAAAAGTACAGTCAGACGCAGGACGCTGTGACCATGTTCTCTTAATAAGGTGTCAATTTTATATTCAATAAATCGTTGTTTATTATGCAGTATCAATTGTATATTGGTATAAACGATAGGCCTGCCCTGAATACGGTATTCGGAAATTTTAAGTAAATAAGGTGGGGAAAAGCCTCTGAAAAATGTTGCTATACTTGTAGTGAGGCGATATGTACAGCAAGGCACATATTGGTGGGTTGCAAGGTGCTCCTTAATAGGGGTCATTACTCTCAGCGCCATGACAGAGTACTTGAAATCATACGTGAAGCCGTAAGCCTTTCGGTAGCTAGAGCCCAAAAGGGATTGACGATAAACAAAAGACAAATTAACTTTGTAAAAGAGGGCTCAACTTCAAACTCCAAGAACAAGCCTTACTCAATCCTGGGTTCAGCACCTGATTGGACTATTTTAATGGACACGTATGAAAAGCACTACAAAATCCCAGAGGATGTGGGTGTTTCGTCATCCAGACCGGACATTTTCCTTTTTTCTAGGGCTACGAAACGCATAGTCCTGGTAGAACTTACCGTACCGTGGGAAACTAATATACCTAAAGACCACGTGATGAAACAAAATAAGTATTACGACCTACAAAATGAATTAACAAAAAATGGCTATGTAGTTAATTTATACGCTGTAGAAGTAGGAGCGAGAGGTATACCAGCAAAATCTCTCTATAACCTGCTTAAAGACCTTGGATTGTCCAGAAGTGCAGTAAGTTCTATACTAGAACGAGTATCTAAAGCTGCACTAGTAGGATCATATCGGATTTGGCTGGGCAGGGAGAGAAATACGAGTAGTGAAGGTGAGTGTTGACGTACGTCAATATATAAGGGGCCCCTTTTAAACCTACGCCCGAGTCACAAGTCTCGGGGTCTACTCGAGATTTCTCTCTCTGCCACACGATGGACCCGGCACCCGCACGGTGAATCCATGGAATGCTAAGAAGTACGTCTCTCCCTACGTAGGTGACGGATGTCATGCTTTTCCATTAATTTTTTTCTGTTATTCTCTGTCCTTGACCATTTGAATCCTAAAAGAGATACTTCTTTTCGCAATGACCATATTGATCCTGGATAGTTAATGTCAGCTTGTTGTTTAAGAGTTTGTTGTCTGACTGTACTTTTGGTAATAGATGCGTATGCATGTGATCACTCACACTAATGCAAAGCTCAGCTTATACCTCGCGGACTGTAATATTGTATAATTACAGATATTCTGATATTACGCATGTAGGTGTAGCAAATCCACAAGATTTCATCCATTCAAAAAGCGTCTTGACCCATTGCTTCGCCGCCGCGCCGACCGATTTTGTAATGTTGATGAAACGTACCCATGAGATTCCGTATCGTAGGTACCCATGAGATTCCGTATCAAAAAAATTGGCAGTCATAGGAACTGCTGATAGAAGTGAAAACTTATAACTCAGATTTTGATAGCTCGCTTTGGAAACTACGCGGGTGAAACCGGAGGGCACTGCTAGTCTGGAATAAATCTTTAAAGCAATGTCATCCTAAATAAGTCTTCTAAGCAAAGTATTTTCTAATTAATGGTAATGGAAAAAAAAAACATCTCTAACCATCTTCCATGGCCATCTATGTCCATGCTTACGCATTTCTAGATGGCCATGTCCCGAGTTCATCCGAAGATTATCTTTCATTTACGAGCGTGACGCTTGATATCAATTCACAGCCCACGAAAAAAGTTCAAAACTGCTCAATAACAGATTTTATTAATTGTCCTACAGATGTATTAGGGGCCAGCCATAAATTCCGTCACACGTAAAGGGTCGGAGCCGAGTCTCTAATTCTGTGACGTCACAGTTTTAAAAATGTTGTATGTCATATCTAAGTAGGTATTGTAAAGCTAATTTAAACGATAATCATTATAGGTAGGGGGGAGGTCTCAAAATGTGACCAACTGTGACAAAGACAGGGGAAAATAAAAATCAAGAAATTTGTGTTACGTGATTTGTGGATGGCCCCTTAAGCTCCCTATACATACTGGCTGAGCGCCGGCGAGTGAAGGCCAACGCCAGTGTGTGGAGGGGCTATTTGCCTTGACTCGTGATCACTCGCCGTCGCTCGCCGAGTGACGGCAAGTGGCCAGTGTGTATAGGGCTCATTTGCCTCGACTCGTCTCCGCTTGCCGTCGCTCGTGACCACTTGCCTCGATTCGAACCGGTGTCGGTTTTTGTGCACAAAACAAAGGCGCTCGCGTTGGCCTCCACTCGGCCAGTGTGTGGATGCTACCATGTACCGTTTTGCCGGCGCTCTTATTGGCCTGCGCTCGGCCAGTGTGTGGATGCTACCACTCGCCATGTCCCGTTTTGCCTGCGCTCGGCCAGTGTGTATAGGGGGAGTTAGATGTATAATAAGCGTGTAGTTACCTCTGCAGCTCGTTGACCCAGCTCTGGATGGCCCCGAAGCTGGCCACGCTCGTGATGTCGTACACCAGCAGCGCCGCGTTCGCGTTCCGGTAGTACATCGGCGCCATCGAGCGGAACCGCTCCTGCCCGGCCGTGTCCCACACCTGACACATTACAATACATATTACACAGTACTAGCGCTCCATTCCGGCTTCGCTCGGATAATAACCTAGATACAAACAGCAGCGCCATCTACCGGGCTGATTTGTGAATCTAAACCATTCAGGGCCCTACCCAAACGTATACAAATAAAATTGGCAGTCATAGGAACTGCCGATAGAAGTGAAAACTTATAACTCACAATTTGATAGCTTACTTTGGAAACTACACGGGTGTAACCGGAGGGCGTGGCCTGGGCATCGTGACATGGCACGGCTAGAAATGCGTCAGCATTTCCCATTGGCTCACGAATTTCTAGATGGCCATGCCATGATGCCCAGGCCACGCCCTTTCAGCATTTCCCATTGGCTGACGCATTTCTAGATGCCCAATCGCCAAGGTCCCGAGTTTACCCGAAGATTTCTTATCATACCCGAGCGTGATGCCAGAATTCAATTTACACCCCATTCATTATTTCATTCATTATTTATTCATTCAAATTGGTCCAGCCATTTAGGAGGAGTTTACTTACAACGGAAAGTGGTATTGATTTTTATGTATATAATAGATGCTTGGGATGTCACTAGCGGATAAGACAAATAGAACAATTTCATCGACAAATCACCCCCTTATTACTTATTATTCAGAAGAAAATACTTCAAACAAAGAAGAGGTGGTCCCGTATGGGTATGCATTTTGGTACCATGGCATGGTATCTATCCATTTTCTACCACACAACAAAATAATCATCAAAATCGATTTACAATTAGCAGAGCTATCTCAGCTATCGCGTAACATACGTAAAAAGATTTCAATGACTTGAACATAACCGCCAAATTGATAACTTGTCGGTTTTTATCGGAACCCTTTTTACCACTTAACCTTCCCTACCTACCCTACCCTTGAACGTCTAGGTTGTGGAACGCGAAATTGAATTTACAATCTTGGTGTCTTTAAATCCAGAGTAAAGGCGGCGGTTCGCGCCGCGACCGCGACACGAGACCGAAACCGGAGACCCCGACCAGAGACCGCGACAGGCACTTGGACATTATAGAATTGTATGGGTGCCAGTTCACGCCGAGACCGCCCCAGGAGACCGAGACAAGTGTCGGGAGTCGCGAGACGTGTCGCGGTCGCAGCGTGAACTGGCGTCCATACAAAGCTATAATGTCAAGTGTTTGTCGCGGTCTCCGGTCGCGGTCTCCTGTCGTGGTCTCAGCGCGAACCTGCACCTTAAAGCGGTTTTTTCTAGGCAATCACACTCCATCGTAGAGCATATGGTCGCTTAAAATCAAGCGAGATGGCGGTCAAGTGTAAAGCTTTATAGTAAAAAAAAAATGGTTGTCTGTAAAGTCGGTTTACTGACGATAGTTGAACGTGACAACTTCAACTACGCCTTAGAGCGAGGTAACGCCGCATGACGTCATGCGGCGAGGTAACGCGGCGAGGTAACGGCGTTAACGGCACATGACGTCATGTTTTGCGGGCGTGCAGCCGGCTTCATCGAATTATAAGACGTTGTCACGTCAAAACATACAACGAATTTAGAAAAAAAAAGACCAGTGAAACATTTGGCAGCTTTACAGCTAAAAGCGATGTCTTCCAAACAAATATACCTGCAGTTTGACCCTCGCGTTGTCCACGTTGATGTTGCAGGTGAAGAACGACGCCCCGATGGTGGGCGAGATGTGCTTGGAGAACATCTTCCCGATGTAGCGGACCACGAGGCTGGTCTTACCCACTCCTGCAATCAATGGTGGCACGTCTTTCATTTTGTAGTTTATTGAAAACAAGCAGCACCCGCGGTTAAAATGTAGCCAAGAGTGCGTTCAAGTTTTTTTTAAATCGCATAATAGATCCGCGTTTGATGATCAACTCGCCTGATGGCAAGCGACGGTGTGGTCGGAGATGACGCACGTTGAAAGTACCTATTCATTCTCACCTTGAAAAGTTCTAGATTGTATCTCTCAGGGAACAAGGAGGCCGGCAACTTATTCTACTCTAAAGCTGTTCGTACGTACAGTTCGTACATAAGTGGATTCAAACCGTTTTGTACGGAGTGTTACGTAAGCAGATTTGATACAATGGGGATGTTAACAGTAATTACAAATTATTGTTTAGTGTTAATTTTATGGTAGTTTGTATTAACAGAAAATCAAAACCCATATTTTTAGGGTTCCGTAAAACGTAAAAACGGAACCCTTATAGATTCGGCATGTCTGTCTGTCTGTCTGTTTGTCCGTCCGTATGTCACAGCCACTTTTTGCCGAAACTATGAGAACTACACTGTTGAAACTTGGTAAGTAGATGTATTCTGTGAACCGCATTAAGATTTTTACAAAAGTTTTTTGAAAAAACAAAAATTAAGGGTGTCCCCCATACTGAGAACTGAAACTCAAAAATTTTTTTTCATCAAACCTACTCGTGTGGGTTGTCTATCGATAGGTCTTCAAAAATGATGTTGAGGTTTCTAATGTAATTTTTGTCTACTCTGAATAATTTGCGCGAGAGACGCTTCCAAAGTGGTAAAATGTGTGTCCCCCCCCCTCTAACTTCTAAAAGTAAGAGAATGAAAAAACTAAAAAAATATATGATGTACATTACCATGAAAACTACCAACGAAAATTAGTTTGAACTCGATCTGATGAGTAGTTTTTTTTAATACGTCATAAATACACTATTATTAAAACTTCGATCGAAGTTACAACGAACTACAAGAACTATGTGTACTATGTATGTATATTATGTTACTTGCTGCAACGGAACCCTTCATGGGCGAGTCCAACTCGCACTTGGCTACTTTATTATAATTTAATATTCCTTAGTAAAGGACAATGCCCATTTTTGATCCGCTAAAATAGTTGTCGTGTAGACATACGAGTTATATATTAAAAAATTGGTGATTTTTTGTTGTACTCGTGTGCGAAGTTATATAACTTTCTAACATTCCAAAATAAAATAATTTGCATTTGTTTAAATTAAACCTACCATTTACCAACAAAGCTGACTTGTAAAATATTGCAATAACGAAACGGTACCTGCGTTTCGTTTTAGTGATCCGCGTTAGATTGAAATTGAAAATGGATATTATGTATATCAATTTCTTTCACAATGTCGTTTATTTACTACTTTTACATATTTAAATAACGATATATATAAATACGGCGACAAAGAAACTATCAAAGCTTTTTTTGGTAATGTAAACGAGGAAAAAGGTGGCATGCAATTTTCACCAAATCCAAATTGGTCAAAGATCAATGTCAAATTGACAAATCAAAAAAAAGTAAACAAGCAAAATGCATGGTTTTCTTTGTTCCTAACTTTGGTTTTCTTCTTGTTTAAATTGGTTTTAACAAAACTGGGAATTATGTGATTCAGTGCTCCTTATTATTTACATAATTGTGGTAATAATTACAAAAAACCATATATTGTTGTGATGGCTTGCTTGTGTTTTCTGATGGAAACCCTCGATTGTTATGAACCTTCTAAGACCACTGTCTCGAATACCAAAATAATGAAATATTTATATCACAATTAAGATATTCCTTTCTGTGACAATATTTCTATGCGAATGACGTGTTCATACTCTACAGGAAATACGGGGATAGCGCTAAGTTGCTACAAAACCTATGCAATTACCAATTTTAAAACCCTGAGTTGCTTTTAGAAGACAGACACAAGCTGAAGCAAATAAAATAGATATAATATGTATATTTTAGTTGAAAATGATAGGGATAACCAGCAGAGGCCATCTTTCAGTACTGCTGTACTTGCATTGCAGAGTTCTTCGTGAGATTTCTAGAATGGCCAGACACCAGGACCACATAAATCCACGAGCAGAGTATTTTGGCTATGAAGTAGTTTTGGGCTATTAATAAATATATAAAGTTATTATTAAATGTAAATATAATTATATGATAGCAAACAATATATTTTATTTATCCTCTCTTGCATTGGTTTGAATATAGATTCAGTAGAAAGATATCGGTGAACAGTATTATCTACACTGATTTAAGTATTTTTTCAGGAAACCATGATAGGATGAGCAAAACATGTGCCTGATGGTAAGCAAGAAAACATGCTTGCCTTTAACAAGACACACTGTCTTGTGTCATAAATTATTAGAACATGAAGACAAGTCTACATCATCAGACCTAGCCCTGCACTCAGTTAGTTTAAGGCTTGTTTACCCTATGATAATTCCATCCGAGAACTATTTTATGGTAATCAGTTGGTAGTGAGAAGTACTATTATTCCTATTAATTCTGATAAGAAATATGTTTTGAAAGACAATACCATAGTTCTTTATTTTCTTTTCTGTTTTAATCCAAAAGAAAACATAATTCTAAAATATTTTGACAGTAAACATAACCTTACTTTTGGTTTAACTGTAACTCATTTTTGGTATTTAGGAAATGAAAAACACCAACAGCAGACGTTTATAGAAGCATTAACAATCCTAATTAGATACTATTCATCTCTATACACTTTCAGAATCAAAAAAAGTTGGCCAGGTTTTTCAATGTATGGGACGTGGGCATTGTCCTTTGTTAATATTGTATGATTTTAAATGCTACAATTTTAATCTGTTGTCACGTGATTGCAAACTCCAATACGGCTTATTACGTCACTACCCGCAAAACAAGCTGCCGAAAACTGACTAGACTGTTTACATCTTCCCGATGTAGCGGACCACGAGGCTGGTCTTACCCACTCCTGCAATCGATTGTGGCACGTCTTTCATTTTGTAGTTTATTCCAAACTAGAAGTAGATACCCGCGGTTTGCACAAAAAATAAACAACCCACTATATATATAATTATGGTAGTAGTAGTAATGACCTACCCTGCGCAGAGTCCGACTGGGGAAGTACCACACCTTTGCCAGTTATTCAACCGACAAACAGTAATGTCCAAACATTACTATGTTCCGGTTTGAAAGGAAATGTTTCCAGAGAATTTGCTTAGATATATAATATCTTAGATCTCTGGGTGACGAGCGCAGTGGAGTACTAGGTAATGATTTGAACTCGTCGTATTCCAATAGCTGCGTGTCACTGTGCTGTTATGTGGCAGGCATGTTGCTTACCATCAGGCACATGTCCTGCTCGTCTCGTCACTCTAACCTATAAAAAAAATGTTCCCACTACTGTGGTGGACTCGGGGCCTTCTCAAGGAGAGAGTCAATGCCATAATTCACCTCGCTGACCCATTTTTGAAGTGAAAACTTCTTTTGGCGCGCCTCAGACAGATTTTTCGTGGGCTGTGAATTGAATTCTAGCGTCACGCTCGGGAATGATAAGAAATATTCGGGTAAACTCCTTCGACGAAGCCGTCTAGACGAGGCAATCGTGCGGGGTGTGCGGGGTGAGACGCGGGAAGCGCGCTCCTGCATTGCCTACATTACAATGTTAGTATTGCAGGAGCGCGGCTCAGGGCTGACATCTTCCGTATGTTTTAATTTTATTTTGGTGGAGACATTAAAGTTTTTGACAGTGTAGTCTAAACATTATCGGCGTTTCTCCCAAGATCAAAGGCTATGAACTACGTGTAGTAGATATTTCTTTAAATTGTTAATTCGGTGGTGAAGTTCTCAGTGCGTTCACGAGAACGAACCGTGATATAGGTAATTGGGGACGCCGGGCGTCGATCCTGAACTTTGGTTTGCTGGACTGCTGTGCTCAATTGTTGGAAACGAGGACTGGACGAGCGAGGTGCTCCAAAGACCCACTAGGACTGTGGTGCCACGTCCTCGGAGAACAGCTGACAAGTATTGTACCGTAAGTGTATTCTATGTATTATATATATATATATAAAAGCCAAGGTCACTCATCAAGGAATCTCAGAAACTACAAATGCTAGGAATCTGAAATTTTGCATGGAGGTCCCTTCTAGCACGTAGGCACTCGCTAAGACGGGGTTTTGCGAAATTCAATCCCTAAGAGGGTGAAACAAGGGAGGAACGGTTGTATGAAAATTCGTAATTTTTAAAGTTATCAAATTTTGTATCTAGACACTTGGCACGAAGCAATTAAATGTTTGTTTTCTCAATTTTGTAATTTCAAACTTTACGGGGGTGAAATTGGGGTTGAAATGGGGGATGAAAGTCAATACGGAAATTCCCAACCGTTGAAGATAAAACCATGAAACTCTGTGTATAGTCACTTGACACGTAGTAAACGAATGTTTGTTCTAGCAATTTTGTAATTTCAAACTGTACGGGGGTGGAAATGGAGTTGAATTGGGGGCCGAATGTCTCTTACGCTTTCAGATCTAAACAACTGAACCAATTTTGATGAAATTGTTTACAATTGTTTTATTACAAGCTGTTTTTAGTAACCGTAAATGTGTCTGGATATACAATTAGGTACTGCTTGTGTCACCTTAGTATTTATTTCGCGCGGACGAAGTCGCGGGTAACAGCTAGTATATATATAAAAGCCAAGGTCACTCATTAAGGAATCTCAGAAACTACAAATGCTAGGAATCTGAAATTTTGCATGGAGGTCCCTTTTAGCACATAAGCGCTCGCTAAGACGGAGTTTTGCGAAATTCAACCCCTAAGAGGGTGAAACAAGGGATGAACGGTTGTATGAAAATTCGTCATTTTCAAAGTTATCAAATTTTGTATCTAGACACTTGACACGAAGCAATTGAATGTTTGTTCTATCAATTTTACAGTTTGGAACTGCACGGGGGTGAAATTGGGGTTGAAATGGGGGATAAATGTCAACATGGAAGTTCCCAACCGTTGAAGATAAAACCATGAAACTCTGTATATAGACATTTGACACGAAGCAAACGAATGTTTGTTTCTAGCAATTTTGTAATTTCGAACTGTAAAGGGATGAAATTGGGATTGAAATGGGGGATGAAAGTATTTATGGAAGTTCCCAATCGTTGAAGATAAAACTTGTAGGCACTGACACGAAGCAAATAAATGTTTGTTCTAGCAATTTTGTAATTTCGAACTGTAAGGGGATGAAAATGGAGTTGAAATGGGGGACGAATGTTTCTTACGCTTTTACACCCAAACAAGAACCTATTTTGAAGAAATTGTATAAAATTGTTTTATTATACGCTGTTTTTAGTAACCGTAAATGTGTCTGGGTATACAAATAGGTACTGCCTGAGTTACCTTAGTATTTATTTCGCGCGGACGAAGTCGCGGGTAACAGCTAGTTTATTATAAAATTCATCACCTGGGGCAGGGGTAGGTTCGAGGGAAGTTTAGGTTTTATGAACTGGTCAATCAAGGTACCGTGTCCTAGCTATGTAATTTTAGTGTTAAATAACGTTCACAGTCGTTTCAAAAGTTGTGTGGTAGCAGAGTTTAGTGGTAAGTTAATTCATCTCTGTAATCATTACCGATCAGATAGTGGCGGACTCCCAGGCGGATTGAGTAATTCACGGAACAATGGTGGTATTGTGTGTGAAATGTCCACCAATTTGAACTATTTGATCTGTAATTTTGAACTTTATTGCAAACTAGCGGCGGCCGTCGGTTTTCCCCGTGTATTTCCCGTTCTCGTTATTTGAACTAAACTGAAATGAACAGGCTTTGCAAGTAATGAAATGTAATAGATCCAAGTTTTTTGCCAGCTGCTTGATCAACTGGCTGAATATCATTCAGGGAGCCAGTTAAACGACGCTTTTAGTTAAGAGACTAGGCTGTTGATTGAACGACTGATTAAGCAAGTTGGCTGCGACAAAATAATGACACAACAAAGAAAACGACACAAGAAAGAATTAACGATTGCCATGGCGGTAATAGGTTTTTAGTACCTACTACATTCTTAGTAACAATATTTATTAATTTTATTTCATTGAATAAATACAATTTAAAATGTCAACTAATAGGTACATATAACAAACAAACACAAGTTTGGAGCCATTAATTTATTCTTAGCGATCATCAAATCTCCGACCGAACGTATTCATCACACATACTGGCGGCATTCTCACGCTGCATGGCCATCATGAGAAAGCTGTATCACTAACGAGCAGCCCCACCAAATCAATCTTCTCAGTTTTCGGAATATAATTCTTAATAATTATTTTTGTGAAAAACCGAATTAAGTACATCTAAAAATTAAACTCACACATTCGACTAATTTTAATTACTAATATTATAAAGAGGAAATATTTGTTTGTTTGTTTGTAATGAATAGGCTCCGAAACTACTGGACCGATTTCAAAAATTCTTTCACCTTTGGAAAGCTACATTATTCCCGAGTAACATAGGCTACGGCAGATGGCGCTGCAGTTGATATCTAGGTTATTATTCGAGCGAAGCCGGAGCGGGCCGCTAGTTTTAATTAAATTTGTGAAACAAGTGTGGCCCAACTAAACACACAATGAGACAGCGAGGTTTCAGAGTTTATTTTAGAAAAATCAAAAACCGCCTTAATTTTAAATAATTAAATTCCGACACTCGACAAAAGTTCAACGTAAGAATCAAGTATAGAGTATAGACTACAGGCCCCTGAACAAAATGTATGGGTCAAATGAACCACCAGGAGACCTATGTAGGATGATAGCAGGGTATAAAGTAATAAGATTCAGCACTATGCCGGCACTTGTAAGCTGTCCTGGACAGCCTGTCCAACTGAGTGCAGTGGAAGAGGGGAGGGGGGGATTAGGAGAGGTATTGAAACTGTATGGAACCCATGCCGTACATAATCAAATGCCCAAATCGTCGGAAAATCACGAATTTCAAGATTAGAAGAGATATGACGAGGCTGGTACCGGGGGTCTACCGCCTAACGAAAAACACTTTGACGCGTTGACGCTTTGGCATTGCCGTCTCTTTCATTTCAAGCGAGAAGAAAAGAGACAGCAATATCATAGCATCAAAGCGTTTTTCGTTAGGCGGTAGAAGCGCTGGTCGGAACGTAAGACCGAGGGTCAGCCTGAGTGGAGTATTATGGGAGAATCCCAACTCCAGCAGTGGACGAATGTATTCGTCCACAGATGATGATGAATAAAAAAATACCTGATTCATATTATTCCATCCAATTTCGTTCCTTTAAACAAATACTAAGCTTTAAATATATATTTTTTTACATACTAATAAGGACAAAAAGTTGAATACATTGACATTTACAGCATTTCATGATTCTATAGGTACTATTATTATTTATTGTATTTTTTCTACTGAACCGGATCCGTAGAATGTAGTTTTATCTATAGCTCAATCGAACCGCTCACTTCAATTTTTGTTTACACTTGACCGTCATCTCGTCTGATGTTAAGCGACGATGCGGTCTACGATGGAGCGTGCTTACCTAGAAGAAACCTATTCACTCACGATTTGAAGACACCAAGATAGTAACTATCGGGAAAAACCCAATCAGGCAACGTATTCCACAACCATGACGTTCTTATCACAAAAGCATAGTCAAATCTCTTCGTTCGTGTCTTTGGAACATCAACCATGAAACGATGTCGGTTTTTCGAGGTGCGAACATTCCGATAGAAAAAAGGGCAAGGTGGTATCAGATCGTGAAAATCAGTCGTACGCTCTCCGAAGTGTATCGATTTGAAGAAACCAAGAAAGTAACCATGGGGGAAAACCCACTCAGGCAACGCTGTCCTGTATAATTTAAGCGATACGGGCCAAAATTCAAGATCTGGCTACCTGTATTACGCCGATAATGCAAGGTCAAGTACTCCTTATCACTCATACTATACCGTAAAGCCATTCATGATGTGATAAGAATTTCTTCAAAACATGGCTAGGCCTATACTGATAGTGTTAATGCACATAATACGGTGTTAGCTGATAGATATGATAAACCACTTACCATCACCAAGTACGTGCGTATGGATAGTAACTAGTAAGATTAGTTTAGTAGATCCCTATAATCCAAGTTTCATATACTTAGGGGCGCCTTACAAATAAAAAAATGGCAGTCATAGGAACTGCCAACAGAAGTGAAAACTTATAAGTATTATACCAGCTATCTGGCCGCCATGTTACACGCTTTGCTTAGTTTGGGGTCAGATGGTGTTGTGTGTGAATTGTCCACCAATATTTATATTTATTTATAACTCAGAATTTGATAGCTTACTTTGGAAAATACGCGGGTGAAACCGGAGGGCGTGGAGGATAATGCTGTCGCATTTCTAGATGGCCATTGTCTCGAGTTTACCTGAAGATTTCTTATCAATCCCGAGCGTGACGCTAGAATTTAATTAACAGCCCACGAAAAATCCGTCTGTGACGCTCCAAAAGAAATGTTCACTTCAAAAATGTTCTATTGGTATACGGTATACGTACCGTCAATTCATTCATATGCACGTAGTAAAAAGCGGTTGGTCACATTAATACTAAAAACAGACATTTCAATGTTATTTATTTGTAAAGATGAGAAAGTTTGGATGTACAGATCTTCAGATATTTAGAACTTTCTTGCTAATCGCGTCTGTTGAAATTTTGAAAATAGTTAGATTATAGTCTAGAAGGCTACCTTTTATCCCGGAAAAATAATAGGAACGCCAACTGCGCATCTAAAACCGCGGGGTAATGCTATTAATTGAATAAAGCATAGTTGAAGTATCCATGCTGTCGATTGAGCACTCTGCTAATCAGAGTACTCGCAAAGGGTCCTCATCTGGAGGACTTACAAATTCCACTTGCCCGATAGTGGTATCAGCCGAGTAACCTTCCCAAGTCTTTCAGTCGAATCCAGCGCTGGATTGCTTACTGGAAAAAATGTAAACCGGCACTGGAAAGCATCAGTCCAATGTCAATGCTTCCCCGGACTTCTAGAAGCGCTGCTCAAAGAGCAAGGACTGCGAATGGAAGTTTTCTTCCTAACCGGAGGCAGTGCGTCATCACAAGGTCGCGCGGTTTTAGCCTACAGCTAGACCGTTCCTCCCAGGGAACAAGTGCCAGTCGGTTGTCGGACGCACGGCTGAGCGCTCGCGCAACACGTTTCCCGCGCATATTGATATTAGATATGTCGACAACCTTCCCCGCGCGAGACAGCGACAGAGTTACGCGTTAGAAAGAGCGCAAATGTTAAATTGAAAATCGCGACAGGTATTGAGCTAATGCGAGCTGAATTGAACTTTGTTGTGTCCCAGCAAGAGTCGCTATTTATATAATTGTTTTCGTTAAGTGACGCTTCTGTAATTGTACTAATATTTATTCTGTGCCGGAGGGTCTACCGCCTAATAAGAACTGTCTTAGCTTTGATATTTCTATCTCGTTTGTTTTCGTTTGAAATTACAGAGATAGCAAAGCGAAAGCCGATTTAGTTAGGCGGTAGAAGGGCGCCGAGATTCGGGATCACACAACAAGATGCCACCGAGGCAAATTGTTGTTCTGTGATGGCCAGGGTGCACCACACTGAGGTTCCCGAGACTCGATTTGACTGAGTGGAATTTGTAAGTCCTCCAGATGAGGGTCCTTTGCGAGTACTCTGATTAGCAGAGTGCTCAATGGACAGCATGGATACTTCAACTATGCTTTATTCACTTAATAGCATTACCCCGCGGGTTTAGGCGCGCAGTTACCGTTCCTGTTATTTTCCCGTGATAAAAAGTAGCCTATGGTCTATTCCTATGGTCTATACAATATTAGTCCTAAGGTATACGAACTCGTAAAGAAGATGCAAGCTCAGAAAACAAGTTTATATCACACAACAACAAGACAGAAGTTTATCAAAAAAATATTATTATTTGTTTTTATGTAACTAGCGTTTTAATTTTTTATTAAAGTTTCGGTTTGATTATTTCACTTTATTTTAATTATCCCTTCATAACAAGAATAACATAAAAGTGGTCCCTGATCAAGAAAAGGTTGGGAGCCCCTGCACTAGATGGACCTCACAAAGGTCCAACACTGCGTCTTCCGGTTCGTGGTCGCCACTCGAGAACCTTTCGTCCCCATCGGTTGTCAGTTCTTCGAGCGATGTGGTCTGCCCATTGCCACTTCAGCTTGCTTACTTTTTGAGCTATGTCGGCTGCTTTCGCTCTTCTGCGAACATCCTCATTACGGATTCTGTCGCGCAAAGAGACTCCGAGCATAGCTCTATAGCTATAGCTCGCTGTGTGACTTTGAGCTTTGTTATGAGGCCCACAGTTAAGGACCACGTCTCAGTTCCATAAGCCATCACTGGCAACACGCACTGATTGCAGACTTTCGTCCTTTATGCTACTGTTACGTAAGGAAAATAAACAGGGTTCCGCGGCATAAACAAAAATCCCTTTAAGCGCGCAGCGCGCATGAAACCGCGGGTACAGCTAGTTTATAACAGTAGTAGGAAGTAGGATTGCTTTATGATACTTTCAAAACGTTTCTTTCATCAAATTAGCTTTAGAATTAACGTTTAGTGCAAACAGGAAGTAATACAGGTCGGATTTATTGTGTCTGTGAGTGTGTTAGTAGGATTAGTAAAGTATTTTTAAACTTTTATAGGTTTACACTTGACCGCCATTACCCCTGATAACGTAGACCATCGTAGACCGCAACGGTTAACTTGCGGTCTACGATGGAGCGTGCTTACCTAGAAGAAACCGATTCACTCTCGACAGTGGCGTCGCGTTGCTATTAGTCGTGGGCGAAGTGGGCCCTCGCCATAGAATAGATAATATTTAACCTTCGCCTATGGCCACGAACTTAAATGGGCCTCGCAAAGCCTCTGCAAATGCGATGCACCCACACGTAAAATCTCCGTTTAATTAAATTAAGTAAAAAACTAAAACATATTTGCCACTCTCGTGAACTTGAAATACCAACAAAACAATTCCTAGTCTTGCCTCCCAGACCTACTTTTTTATTTGTTTTAGTAATATCTATATATATATATAAATGAATTGGTGTTCGTGGGTCCGCTAAAACTCGACAAAGTTTTTATACTGTGTCCCCCGCCGTTCAGAAATCAAAAGTAAAGAATAGTTTAAAATTAATAAGTAATTCAACCTCTTTAAAATATATATTAAAATTAACAACCAAGTAATATCCATGCTCTATGTCGATCGATACCTCAGACACAGAGTGCATTCCTTGTGAGTGCCGATTACTGCTTTATCATCACTATCACTACATAGTATAAAACAAAGTCACACTCCTCTAAAACCACCAATAGCACGGTCGGGGCAGACATTGAAATAGAAAAAATTCCGGGAGCGATTTTTTTTTATGAAACGTCGGGGAGGGTTGTTGGAAGTATAAATCTCGATTTTCTAACTAATCTCGGTAGAGGTTTCGCCGCCATCTTGTTTTAAAGTTTTTGTGAAAAAACTCCTTCATTTTCAACTTTATAGCAAAATTGTTGGAAATTTAATTTCTCACAAGTTTGCTTCATATAGTTTTTACGCTAGGATCAATATTTGCAGAGTTATACTATCAAGTTTATCAAAAAAATCGTAATGGGTGGAATTTTATTTTCTTCAACTTTGGTTCTCGCACATTTTTTACTTATTTTATTTTTAAAATTTGTTGTTATAGCGGCAATAGAAATACATCATCTGTGAAAATTTCAACTGTCTAGCTATCACCGTTCTTGAGATACAGTCTGGTGACAGACGGACGGACGGACGGACGGATGGACAGCCAAGTCTCAGTAATAGGGTTTCGTTTTTACCCTTTGGGTACGGAACCCTAAAAAGTGCGAGAACCGAAGTTGAAGAAAATGAAATTCCACCCATTACGATTTTTTTGATAAACTTGATAGTATAACTCTGCAAATATTGATCCTAGCGTAAAAACTATATGAAGCAAACTTGTCGAGAAATTAAATTTCCAACAACTTTGGTCACCATCATTTTTGCTCTAAAGTTGAAAATTAACGAGTTATTTCACAAAAACTTTAAAACAAGATGGTGGCGAACCCTCTACCGGGATTAGTTAGAAAATCGAGATTTATACTTCCAACAACCCTCCCCGACGTTTCATAAAAAAAAAATCGCTCACCGGATTTTTTTCTATTTCAGGCTAGTTTTATGTCTACCTCGACTGTGCTACAAACAGATTTTGATGCGGGGCTTTAAAATAGATAGAGTGATACAAGAGGAAGGTTTACATGTACATATACAGTACGTGCATAAAATAGCAGAGAAACACGGATTTTTTTAAGATTTCTAATGAAATTACATATTATAAATAAATGTTTTGCACTTACACTGCAAACGCTGACTGTACCCTATGAGCTAGATCAAAATAATGTAAGTACAGCGGTATTGTACCCCTTCAAAAGGTCTACAAGAAGTCTGCAATAGTAAATGTCTATATCTTAGGAATAACCACAATATCCATTTTTAGGGTTCTGTAAAACGTAAAAACGGAACCCTTATAGATTCGTCATGTCTGTCTGTCTGTCTGTCCGTCCGTATGTCACAGCCACTTTTTGCCGAAACTATGAGAACTACACTATTGAAACTTGGTAAGTAGATGTATTCTGTGAACGGCATTAAGATTTGAACATAAAAATTAAAAAAAAATAAAAATTAGGGTTGCCCCCCCATACTGAGAACTGAAACTCAAATTTTTTTTTTATCAAACCTACACGTTTGGGGTGTCTATCGATAGGTCTTCAAAAATGATGTTGAGGTTTCTAAAATCATTTTCGTCTACACTGAATAATTTGCGCGAGAGACACTTCCAAAGTGGTAAAATGTGTGTCCCCCTGTCCCCCCCCCCTCTAACTTCTAAAGTAAGAGAAATCTAAAAAAAATATATGATGTACATTACCATGTAAACTACCAATGAAAATTAGTTTGAACTCGATCGGATTAGTAGTTTTTTTTAGTACGTCATAAATACACTATTATTAAAACTTCGATCAAGTTACAACGAACTACAAGAACTATGTGTACTATGTAACTATGTATATTATGTTAGTTGCTGCAACGGAACCCTTCATGGGCGAGTTCAACTCGCACTTGGCCACTTTATTATTAGAATATTTAGTCTCAGTATTGCACCCGTGCGAAGCCGGGGCGGGTCGCTAGTATCATCATCATCATCAACGGCCCACTAAACGTTCCCACTGCTGGGACTCGGGGCCTTCTCTCGCAAGGAGAGAGTTAAGGCCATAATGCACCACGCTGGCCCAGTGCGGGTTGGTGGATGACACAAGACTTCGAAAGATTCTAAGTACATGTCGGTTTCCTCACGATGTTTTCCTTCACCGTTTTAAGTTAGCGGCATTACGCCGCTAGTATACATATATATTTATTGGGTAGGTCTGAGGCAGGGGAGCTCGCTGATGCGACTTTCACCATTCCGACGACTTCAGTTAGGTATAGTCCGTTATGTAGTGAATGTGTGCAATATTGAGTCTAGAATTACTGGACACCTAGGTGATAGGTATTCTATTACTGCACGACTCCTTGACACGGTTCCCTCTTAATGCACTGATGGCTTTCATATCTGATTTTATATTAAACAATCCTATTCATTTTATAAATGCGAAAGTTTCGAAGGATTGATGTTTGATACTCAATCACGTCGGTACGATTCAACGTATTAAGTAGAAGAATATAGTTAGAATTTAGTCTACTTTTTTATAGTATAAAGTGAAGAGACGAGCAGGGCATGTACCTGATGGTAAACAACATGCCTGCCCATAACAACACAGTGACAAGCAGTTAAATCATTACATTGCACTGCGCTCGTCACCTAGAGATATAATAAGACGACTTATCTCTACGCCTGGTAATTTATATGAAAACATTGCCCTTCAAACCGGAACACAATGATGTTTTCATACTTCCCGAGGCGGGCTCTGCAAAGAGTTTTACCAACACTATAAAATTAATCTAAGTATCATGCCTTATCTAATAACCACCTTGCCCTTTCTTCTATTTGCCTGATCGTAGCTCAAAAAAACGACATCGTTTCATGGTTGACGTCCCAACCCATAAATAATGGTTAAAAATTAAAAAAAAACAACAAAATTATGCCCGGTTTACATTATTCCAGTCCAGTGATCGAATCCAGCGCTGGATTGCTTACTGGAAAAATGTAAGCCGGCACTGGAAAGCAATGAATGCAGTTAGCATTCCAGTAAAGTAACTGGATTGGCAGTCTACTTTTGAATCTAGTGTGACCAATACAGTGCAACTGGAATAATGTAGACGGCTAATCCAGTGCTTTACGACACTGATCTCTTCTTGAAATCATTGTCACTGTAGTGTTTAGACTTCAACGGCTTCTAAATAACTGGAATAATGTAGACGTTTGCTTACTGGAATAATGTAAACCGGCACTGGAATGCATTGGCATTGGCACTGGATTGATGCTTTCCAGTGCCGGTTTACATTATTCCAGTAAGCAATCCAGCGCTGGATTCGGTCGCTGGACTGGAATAATGTAAACGGGGTATTATAATCTATTTTCTACAAAAAAACACAGAAACCGACTTCAATTTAAAATTAAATTCCGACACTCGACCAAATTTCATAATAAGCAGTTATCACTATGTCATCCAGATATCCGAAATAAGACTACAGGCCGGTGAACAAAATGTATGGGTCAAATGAACCACCAGGACACCTATGTAGGATGATAGAAGGGTATAAAGTAATAAGATTCAGCACTATGCCGTCACTTGTAAGCTGTCCAACTGAGTACAGTCGAAGATGGGGGGTTGCAACCCTCGATCATCTCTCCTTGTCGCATGATTTTTGTACGGGGTTGCGAAATAATGGATTAGAAGAGGTATTCAACGTTCAAGAGGTATTCCGGGCTTCAACGATTTGTTGAAGCCCGAGCCCGGTATTTTCGGGTACGCAGACGATAGCATTGTTGTAGAGAGCTAGAGAGTTACATATTTAGCGCGAGAACAAGTGAGCAGCAAACCCAGTTAATGAGAGAGAGTATAATCGAGCGTTTGAACTTGGCCCTTGAGGCAGTCTCTGAATGGGGGATGCCAATCTGGCCAAGTTTAATGAGGGAAAGACGCAGGCGTGTCTGTTCTCCGCAAAAAGCAGTCAATTCCAACAGACTTCTTCTATTCGAGGTGTATCCGTGCCGGTTACCGACCATCTCGAGCTTTTGGGTGTTACCTTGTCATCTACGCTCAACTTTGGCTTTTATATCGAGTCCAAGGCTAAATTAGCTGCCAAAAAACTAGGCGTCCTCTCAAAGGTGCGAAGGTACTTCAAGTCTGAACAGTTGCTTACGTTATATCAAGCACAGATTCGCTCCTGTATGGAGTACCGTTCGCACCTTTGGGATGGATCGGCTAAGTATCAGCTCGAGGCTCTGGAATCGATCGAGAAACGTGCCAAAAGGGTCTTAGGCAATGATACTTTTGTGCGAAAAAGACTTCAAAGTCTTGAACATCGCCGCAAAATTGCTAGCTTATCGGTTTTTTATCGGATACATTTCGGAGAGTGCGCGACTGATCTGCATAATTCAATACCATCTTGCCCCTTTTTCTATCGGACTGCTCGTAGGTCGAGAAAGCGACATCGTTTCATAGTTGATGTTCCAAAGACACGAACGAAGAGGTTTGACTCTTCTTTTGTGATAAGAACGTCTAGGCTGTGGAATGAGCTACCTGAGTGGATTTTCCCCGATAGTTATAATTATAATCTTGATGTGTTTTTCAAGTCGAGAGTGAATCGGTTTCTTCTACGTAAGTACGCTTCATCGTAGGCCGCATATGCGTAAACCTATTCATGTTAAAAAAAATGGTTGTCTGTCAAGTCGGTTTACTGACGATAGTTGAACATGACAACGTCTTAAGAAATCAGTACGCTGATAGCGCGAGTAGTGATACCGCTCGACTCGGCGGGTGGCGCCCTCAGCGCTCAGCTTCGTCCGCATGGCACGGACGACGAACTAACGGTAACGGCGGAACGTTACAGTTTTGCGGGCGTGCAGCCGGCTTCATCGAATTATAAGACGTTATCACGTCAAAAAAATATTATGGCTTACGTTAAAACACCTAAAACTTTTTGAAGTGAAAACTTCTTTAGGCGCGCTATAGACAGAATTTTCGTGGGCTGTGAAATGGATTCATCAATCGTCACGCTTGGATATGATAATGGATCGGATCGGATCGGATCGTATATCAAATCTTCGGGTAAACTCGGTAAAAACGGCCAGGTAGGTACCAGGGTAAAAGAAACAGTAAAGAGTTTCGATTACCTACCTCCAACAGCCCAGCGTTTATCTCCAGATACCAGGACAACAGAAATATAAAAGAGTTGCGTTTGCCCCTAGGTACCAGTACCAGGGCAACAGAAACAGTAGAGTTGCAATGTTCTGTATAATTACGTTGATATAAAACTAGATGGCGCAACCATCGATTTAGCTGGCGGTGTTGAAATTATGCGAATATACATAGACCTACGATGGTTTAACAAATAATTTGTCTCCTGACAAGGTGATTAATGAATTAGACAATTCAATTAAAAGTGAAAACATTTCGCTCATTAAATTCAAAAGGGCCACATTCCAAAAACTTCATTTTTTACAGGAGAGCGTTTTGAAGTTTTGGTCGTCGTTTTTTCGTATTATTTTTTAAATTTTATTTTATATATACTTGTGGGATATATCATTCGATGCGTATTTTGAACCGTTATTTACGTGTAGTATAACTTTTACTGTAACTGACACCCAGAAACGTACAAAGTCATATAAGTCCCTTTTGTATATAAAAATGCCCAAAATGTCATATGAGTTTTTTAAATGAAAGGCCACAAATCATACAAAAAATAAGTTTAATTTCAAATTTTATGTCGCAGTTTTGTTAAATGTCGCAGTTTTATTAAATAAAACGTAAAATAAAGAATCACACACTTGTGTTACAACAAAAAACATACAAACATGCCAAATCAATTACAAAAGATAGTTTAATTTAAAAAAAAACATGTATGAATTTAAAAAGTGATTGTTTTCATAGTGCAAATTATGCTATCTCTGACACTTTCTAAGTGTAGTTCGGGACATTATTAACGTTTCTACGAAATTAATCAATACAAATGACTGTCTCATGCATGTTTAAATAAAAAGACTGCAAAACTGGTAACATGTTAAAATTCTTACAAAAAAAAAAACATTCATAAAAACAAACAGAACAGGCTATGTTCACAAACAATCTATGAGATCAATGTTGTTACTACGAGTGAATGCAGCAACAAACGACAACTATCACCTCTTTAGTCAAGCAATGTCACTCATAAAATAAAATAAAGTCATGACTTAGGTACGAGTACTAGAGATAACAATAGAAAAGTTAACGATGAGATCTACGATTTTTTTTTCGAGTCGTTGTAATAAACTCTTTATCTAATATGGTGTTTAATGTATTATATATTAGGTATTGTAGGTCTCATTTGCTTTGCATTCCTAAGTTTTCTTGACTTTGACATAGATGTGTAAGCTTTACCACTATTTCTCAGTAGTTTGCTCACTTTGGTCTTACACAAGTCTGGATTCGCTTTTCTTTTGCGAGTTCTCCTTTGGGGATCGGTATCAGGAGACTCAACACTAGGAAGGTTTGAACCAACTGATTGGTAATCAACGCTAGGTGGTTGTGTATCAATGTTAGATGGTTGGTGATCTAAGCTAGGTGGCTGAAATTAATTCAGCCACCTAGCGTGTGAATAGTAATGTCTGGGTGAATGGTAATCAATACTTTGGTTGCTCAGCATCAACTTTTCGTTGCTTGCTTTCGACACTTGATGGCTGGGTTGAGCTGAGTGGATCGGATTTAATGTATATTGGCTGATCTTCAACGATTTTTGGCCGTATATCGTTGATTGGTGTATACGTTTTGTTACTCTTCCTGACTGCTTTAAGGTTCTTTCTTCCAAGATTCATTGATTGTACAAGTTTTGCTTAGTTTGGGACCATGCAGCGCGTTGTGTGTGAATTGTCCACCATTATTAATTTATATTGTTCTATGAAGCTAAAAAGGTTCATGGAACGTCCAGCTTTAGGTGATTTATCTTCATCAGAGTCTGAAACAGCTTCTGCGTCAGGCCGATGATTGGGATTTGGATCTTTTACGCTATCACCTGACGAGAAATCTTTCCTACTGCATCTTTAACTCGTATATGAAGATTTGCTGGAGCTTCTATGTGATTCACATTCTGTACTTTCGAAACTATAACGAAATTAACTTTTTTTCTGAACTTCCCATATCAGATACAATACTTTTATCAAGTATCGCTAGATAAAAATAAAAGCATTATTGTTCAAACAATTATTATCAAAATTAAGTAAATTTATACGCAAAACAGACATATTTATTCCAAATACTGCACTTTTGTCTCAATAAAATAAAATTATTGTTAAAATCAAGTAGTATTTAAAATCAAAAAAGAAGCATTCCAAAATATGTCACGTTTCCTTTTTAAATGATATTGTACTCGCGTGTTTTCTTTATTAAAGACGGTCACATTTCAAAATACGACCCTTTTTACTATAGTATATCCTTTCAACACCAGTTACTTTCCGGAATGTGGCCTTTTTAAATAAAAATCACGCAGACTGCCTGGTCGCAACTAACAATATGGCCGTTTTGCTCTGAAGTTAGTCGTCAATGTGTCAAAATGGCCCATGGGCAGTTGTGTGATTTGACCATTTTAAACGCTAAAACACTGGGTGTCTTTTTTGAATATAAAAATTTGACTAATTTTGATACGTTTTATGCAATAAAAACGAATGAGCGATTTGTGTCACAAGTTTTCACTTCTATCGGCAGTTCCAATGACTGCAAATTTTTTTTTTTACACAACTTGATAGCAAATCCTAAAATTTTACTGCATAATATATAGGTAACTAGCAGTGCCCCGCGGCTTTACCCGCGAAGTTCCCGTTCCCGTCGTTCACGTTATTTTCCCGAGATAAAAAGTAGCCTATGTGTTCTTCCAGACTATAATCTAACTGTATTCCAAATTTCAGCCTGATCCGTTCATACTTTACAGTGTGATTGAGCAACAAACATCCAAATATCCAAACATCCATACTTTGACATTTATAATATTAGTGGGATATGGAGAAATGGAGATTGCCATGTTTGTTATCAAACAACTCAAAAAATAACACTTGTAGTAAAGTTGGATTTTTATTTGAATTTAAAAAATCTACATTACACATTACATTACACACCTAACTATGTAATATACCAAGAACATCTTTGTTATCCATATTAC
Organism: Ectropis crepuscularia; assembly: GCA_963693475.1. NCBI lineage: Eukaryota > Metazoa > Arthropoda > Insecta > Lepidoptera > Geometridae > Ectropis > Ectropis crepuscularia. Next base: position 14,659,439 of record OY856366.1, on the reverse strand, counting down.
AGATGAAGTTTTGTGCAAACATTACTGTAAGTATTCTGTTTTTTTTTATATTGGCAGACAATTCACACACAACACCATCTGACCCCAAACTAAGCAAAGCTTGTGTGATGGCGGCCAAATAGCTGATACAATACTTATATAGTTTTAAATTTGAAGTGCAATGTTTCCAGAGAAATTACTGTTACAGGCTATAGAGATAAATCCTCTTATATAAATATCTCTGGGTGATGAGTGCAGTGCTAGGTAATGATTTGGACTCTTCATGTTCCAATAGCTGCGGGACACTGTGCTGTTGTGGGTAGGAGTGTTAGATAGATAGATAACTCTTTATTGTGACACAAAAACAGAAATATTACAGTAAAACACTTACGAACTAGCACCACAAATGGCGGCCTTATTGCTTAGAGCAATCTCTTCCAGGCAACCAGCCAGTGTTGTTTACCATCAGACAAACATGTCACCTGCACATCTCTCTTTACTATGTATATAATATATAATATAATAGTACCTGGGTGATCGGTCACCCAATCACCGGTTGAGAAAATTTAAGTATAATACTCAGTGTTTAAGCCGAGCCAAGCTCGGGCTCGGGCTTAAGAGCTTGAAAAAAAAGAGGTGCTGTCTGGATTTGAACCCGGGCCTACTAATTCATGACAGTAGTACTTCCCGCCTGAGCTATTATGCTATTGCACAACAATGCGAAATTTACCGTTGCATTCTAATGTCAATGTATCAGTTTTTCATTGTCTAAAAACGCACATAAAATGCATTTATTTTTTTATAAAACCTAGTTAGATCGATACATTGAGCCAAATAAATTATATGGCATTTTGACAAAGAAATGCTTGAAAAGGTTTTTGAAAATGGCACAAGCTTCCGGTGCCAATGGTCCCAATGTTTCAAACCAACCAAACTTGGAGTTTAATACCAATACTTGCGGTGCTACCCCCGTTTTTCTCGTGCCCATTATTTTGCTGGTATATAAAGTAGCCTATATGTTCTTCCAGACTATAATCTACCTATATTCTAAACCCTAGCCCAACCAGTTCATATGTTACATGATTGAGCAACAAACATCCATACATTGACATTTATAATCTTAGTAAGTAGGTAAGCACGCTTCATCGTAGGCCGCATCGTCGCTTAACATCAGGCGAGATGGCGGTCAAGTGTAAACCTATTAAAGATAAAAAAAAAAGAAATGCAAGATTGTTGATTTTGGCATGATTTTTCGAGTCTTTCATAACTTTGAAACAGGTCTGAAATATTTTCAAAGTTTGAATGTTATATTATGTGTATGACATTTCGATAAACCAATTTATACTGTTAAATTTATCATAAGGTAACTTAAAAATACCTGCATTTGACTAGGTTACTACCTGCAGACAGAATAAAATAAGTTTGCTGTTGGGAAACTAGTTATAAAGTACCCCATTTTAAAGATTTTTTATTATTAGTTTTATCGGTTTGGATTTCATTTGATTTAGATAATATAATAAACTGGTGTGAAGTCTTATACTTGCCATGGCAAATTTACTAAGGATCTCTTTTAAAATAACAGAGAGTAAAGTTCAAGTTTGGTACCGAGGAACTGGTAAGTTTTCTTTACTCATGCTTGATATGGCAAATCTATTACAATTCAACACTTTTTAGATAATAAATATTGTTGAACATTCTTCACACTAACTAACTTATTTATTTATTTATTTAATTAGGCGTACATAACAGATTACAGTTAATGTTAAATAACAGATAAATTATAATATTGTGATGTTCTAAACTGTTATCCAAAGCATGCACACACAACTTAACTAGAATATTGAGGCAGTCACTAAATTAAATACATACAATAATTATAAATCAATAACTTTAACTTAACTAGCCCCAAAATGAATAAAGTTTGTAACATCTGAATAATAGGTACTACATGGAAGCACCCAGAGACAACAAATATAGGTATGTCCTGGATGGGGAATCAAACCCACGAACTGTGGCTCAGACAAACTTACTACCAAGCCGTGAAGGCTATCGTTACAACACATGAAACTTATTGAAAGTTAGATGCAGGACTATATTTGATTTCGATAAATATTTGTGAATATGACTGCTAAGCATTCAATGCCTATTTAAAAATTAAATTCGTTGAATTATCAACTACAATGAAGATTTACTTTCTTTATATGTCAATTATTAACAGATAATATCAACAATTACAAATAATGAGACCTGATAACAGAGATATTTATCAAAATAATCAGCTGTCTCCATTCCAATTTGTCTTGAAGTTTTTAGGCACGTAACAAGTTAATTTTAAACTATTTAAAGCAGTGAATTAATTAAGCATAACCGACAGAACTAAAGTCGCTATTATTCTACTTGTGAATTCGATTGCAAGACCAGTTTTTCTAATCTATTTAGTGAACAAGTTCGATTTTATGAAATCATCAGTCATTTTACCTTGCGATCCCAAAACAACGATTTTGGCTTCTATGACCTTCATTCTCACGAAATAACACTTAAAATTGAACACACACAAGTTTAACAAATATTTTCATTGTTCTAATTAACACAAAACATAGTTTTAGTAATAAATTATACGAAAAAAATTAATGAACGGAAAACATGACAACTCCACTCCGATTCCAAAAATGAACTGAAGTAACCCGAGCAATTTAAAAATGATCAACAAATTATGAAAATCTCAAGACGTTAAATTGAAATTGTATGCGATTTATTTAGTCGTGTAATACCTAATTAACAGTGGTAGCGACATCTATGGAAAATTGTAGTAACCATCTTGTACCTTTAACACGTCAGGGTCAAAGAAGTACAACTACTAGACCACAGACGTCTCTTAGCAACCTTTTTTTTTTGTAGTCCCGTCATCATCATCATGATCAGCCTATCTTTGTCCACTGCTGGACATAAGCCTCTCCCACGGTTCGCAACTTAGGCCTATTCCCGTCTTTACGACTCCATCCGCTACCTGCTGTCTTCAGTATATAATTTATTTTATTAGCAGCGCCCCTCGGGTTCACCCGCGTAGTTCCCATTCCCGTTATTTTCCCGGGATAAAAAGTAGCCTATGTGTTCTTACAGACTATAATCTGTCCATGTACTAAAAAACCAACCTCCACGTCGTTCACTCGTAATTATAATTATTTCGTTTAAAACCTGCTCATTCTGTTATGAGTGAGTGAAATTAAGAAAATTCTGATATTTAACGTCATCTTGATATTTCTTCCGCGTTTTATGGCTAAATAACGGCGCTATTAAATTTTATCGCAACCATTTGGATTATCAAGTTTACGAGACGCCATTTTATAGTGATTGCCGTAAGATGAGTCCTGGTTATAGCGTAATAATTAGATCATCAAAATTATGACCAAATCGATAAATACATTTGCTCCAGCGAGACTATATACTTACAGCTCAATACTGTGTGGGTTTCAGCAGAATTCGCGCCCTCTACATTTTTGAACTGAAAAACTGAAATTTTCTTTTGGCGCATTAAAATCACCACATACAGATTTTCCGTGGGCTGTGCATTGAGGTCAGGGTCAGGCGTCACGTTCGTAAATGAAATCTTCGGGTAAACTCGGATGATCTGGATGGCCACGCCCTCCGGTTTCACCCGCGTATTTTCCAAAGTGAGCAATCAAATGAGTTACTAGTTTTCACTTCCATCGGCAGTTCCTATGACCGGCATTTATTTTCCAAGACTTTACCATTCCATGAGCGGGGCTTAGTTACAAACTGGATACGAAAGGGCGCCTCCGCTTGCGACGCCACACCCCTTTACATTCGGCGCCCTGGGCGATCTATCTACGCGCCCTAACCTAATTGCTATTCCTTTAGTAGGACTCTTGGCAGAGTCCGCCTTAGGAAGGACCACACCTTTGCCAGTTATTTTACCGCCAAGCAGTACTGTACAAACATTACTGTGTTCCGGTTTGAAGGGCAATGTTTCCAGAGAAATTACAGGGCTTAGAGACAAAATATCTTAGATCTCTGGGTGGCGAGCGCAGTGCAGTGCTAGGTAGTGATTTGGACTCTTCATGTTCCAATAGCTGCGTGTCACTGTGCTGTTATGTGGGAGGCATGTTGCTTAGCATCAGGCATATGCCCTGCTCGTCTCGTCACTTCATACTACATTATACTACGCTGCTACTGGCTCCTTAATATTCAAAACTTTATTCAGGGGTAGAAGAGTGCCAGTATAGGGTACAATCCTCAAAAAAACTAAGTAGCCCGTTAGTTAGATTGCCAAAAAATATTGTACACATATTTTTTCTTTTGTTTCACAAACAAAAAATGACGAAGATACAGCGCTTCGAAGTTTCGTGTGACGTCACTTGTGAGTACGATTTTTACTCACGAGTGACGTCGCGACCCCCCGCTCTCGAAGTTTGATGCACAGATTACAGAAATAAAACCAGATGGAGCACACAGAACAGAGCTACTGAAGCAGACAAAGGAAATACAAAAGCCGAAGCAAATACAAACTCCAGTCAGTATGAAACGGACTTCCGTGTTGTACGGGAGTCCCGTGTGATTTTAAGTTTTGTTTTAAAATATGCCGTTTTGTGTCTTCAAACAATGTTCCCAAAAACAAAAAAAGGAAAGAGGAATATAATTTCATAGGAAAATTTGAATATTTTTACTTTTATTTATATAATTTAGGCAATTTTATTTTGGTGATGAATGGAACACAACACCTCAACGAAAATAGGTTAGTGTGGCGATACTAAATAGAAATTATTTTCCCTGAATTTAGGGTAAAATATAGATTATATATTTTTTTAGATACTCGTAGACCAAATTATTGATGGGCATTGTATTATTCAATTTAAATTAATTTCAAATTAATTAATTTAAGTAAATGTTAAATTTGTGAAATTAGTATTTTATGACATAAAAATGTACATATAACAAAATTATTAATACATCCTAAAATGTGTATTTATTTATTTCGTTAGTTGCACCACTGCCCAAAATATTACAAATTTTGTTTCCTCATGAATCAAAAGGTTACATGGAAGAGACCGCTTTTAGCGACAAGATCGCCTTTTGTGCCCATTTTGTATTGTTATTATATGTGTTACTTCTTGTCAACTTTGTTTATGGTGCCAATAAACTGTTTTGTATTATATTGTAATGTCATTCGATATATTATCTAAGTGAAACGGCTATATAATTGGTTATAAAATGATGGTTTATAAAATAAAACATTTGTTGAAGGAAGATATTTTTGAAGTTAATATTATGCATAACGTTGTTTGTAAAATGAAATAATTTTACATTGTAAAGTTTTTAATATTAAAGTCAAAGTACTTTATTCATACGTGTACAATTTACACGTTAATAAATAAAAAATAAAAACAAAAGAAAGAGTATACAAATTGTATACATTTTCAAAGTTTGAAATTACTACTTTACTGTATTATAATAATTATTGTACAGAAAACTGTCAAGCATTATATGAGTATAATATGTTTTTATAACAATTTTACTGACTCATGTCAAATTTTTGTATACATTTTTATGGGACTTTGCCATCACTCTCTAAAAATTCGGTGTAACTATAAAAAGTTTGATCGATAAGCCAGCACTTTAATTTGTTTTTGAAGCTGCCGAAACTTGGGGCAGATATAACTATTTTGGGAAGAGTGTTATAAACTTCAGGCTATGTGAGTTAGCTTCCGTGACCTTGTAACTTGTGAGAGAGTGTGATATGACATCCAGCTTGTCCGCGTTACGTATGTTTCGAGAATGTCATTCATTATACGGTTACTTGATTTTAAAAATAGTTTGGTGGTAAAGATGGTTGTTTTAATTTTTGTTTAACCATTTAAGCGAGTAAATTACACTAATTTTATTATTTGCGATTCAAGTTAATTTCTAGTTGCATGCAAAATCAAAATTATTTTCTTCATAGAATGTAAATAGTAGTAACAAAAAATCCTTGCATAATCGGCGTAATAATATTAATATCAATTGATGTGTTTATTATACGTGAAGATTTCCCAAGCTAAGACAACAATAGTGGGACTTTTTTCTTAATACTAACAACATTATACAAGTCATTTGGAACGTTGATTTGACAATTTTAAGTCAACATGACTAATAACGGGCCTCACAGTGTTGTTCACGAAGGTTCCATCTGTGTTTATTTCTGTAATCTGTGGTTTGATGGTTCTGAAGTGGATCTTTGACGATTTTTAATATTATGAAAAAACAAAAAATACATGTACAATATTTTTCCATGATCTAGTTGACGGACTAATTAGGATGGTGTATTTTTGACCCAGTCCGGTACCCTATTGCGATGCGCCGCTCTCCCTATGCTCTGCAGCCGAAAAGTGGTAAGCGGCGGGACCAGAGACCTAACTAAATTTGCTATGGCTTTTTTTTTTTAAGAATAAGAATAAGAATATTTATTGTAAGCAAATTAATTATTACAATCGCACTTAACGTTAAATAGTACATACAAGAACATAGGTAAAAACAAAATTATATATAAACATTAAGTTGACGAGCTTCAGATCTCCAAACTAAGCTTGTAGCTTGTACTTCAGAGGTCTGTACTCTCCCTAGATAAGCTTTGATATCGGTTTTATTCCTAGAGAATGTGCTAAATCTATTTGACTATTTACATCAATTTACGATATGCAAATATAACAATCAAAGAAAGAAAAATAATAAAAAAATAAAAAAATATGAAAATAATAAAATAAACGAGGGTGTGTGTGTAAGTGAGGGTGTGTGTGTGTGTGTAAGGGTGGGTGGCGTGTGAAAGTGAGGGTGTGTATGTGTAAGTGAATGTGTGAGAGGGTGTATGCGCGTGAGTTAATTATGTGTTTGGATGATGTTTTACTCTAACTTAGTTTTATGACTGAGAATAGGTTCTCAGTTTCGCAGTATGTTAACTTTAGTAGTAAATTGGTTACAGTTTTTTTAAGTTCATGTAAATTAAGTGTGTGTAGTTCCTTGATTTCTGATAGTTTGTTGTACAAATAGTTACTGATAAAGGGGGAAAGTCTTTGCCTGAAGTAAGTTTTGCATCGGGGTACTGCAAACACTATGTCTCTACGCCGTTTTGTAAGGTTATGGTCGAGGTTCTGCTCATTAGTAGGATGAGAGCGCTTGTGTTGTCTTAAAATAATACGGAGTATGAATAGCTGTCTCACTGTAAGTACGCCTGTAACCCTGTAGAGCTCTGTAGTAGGATACCTGAAAGGTAAAAAGTGGCTGACCTTTAAAATAGCTCGTTGAGCTTTCTCTAAAGTAGCTAAGTGAGTTTTTGCGGCACTTCCCCAAGCCTCGATGCAGTAAATCAGAAGAGACTGACAGAGAGTCAGGTACACATTTTTTAAAAGTTTTTTGTCTGCGGCGTGCCGAATATTTTTAAAAACTGCGATTAGTTTACGAACTCTGCCAGATAGTGCACTTATGTGTGGTTGGAAACTAAGGTTATTGTCGACAATGACACCTAAATACCGGATCCTGCTTACTCGTTCCAATTTATTACACCTGCAATTATTTTCTGAACACAGAAGATATTCAAAAGAGTGGGCGATCAAGCTTAAATGTGAAGGTGGTAGAGTGTGATTTCTTATGGAAAAGGCCATTATATTAGTTTTATCTGCATTGAGGCTTAATGTGTGTTTATGCAACAATAAGTTTAACTTATTGAACCCAATTTGAGCAAGGTAAAAAACCTCATCCCATGTTTTTCCATGAAATATAACAGCTGTATCGTCAGCGAACGTAAATATTTTTCCATTGATTAGTGACAAATTGCAGAGTTCATTTATGTAACCTAGAAACAGAGTAGGCCCAACGATACTGCCCTGTGGCACACCATAGCTTATGGTTTCTGGGGTACTAAGGGTATCTCCAATTTTGACACATTGAGTTCGGTTGGAAAGATAGTCGCTGAATAGCTGTAGCTGCAAACCGCGAATGCCAAGGGCTTCTAACTTTTTAATAAGAATATCCGCCGGAATCGTGTCAAATGCTTTTGCGATATCTAAGAAGATGGCAAGACACTTATCCCCAGAATCCAACACTTCAGACACATGGCTAGTCAGCTCAGTAACTGCATCACAGGTCGACCTATTCTTACGAAACCCAAACTGCCGATCAGATAATAGTTTACACTCTTCTAAATATTTTGTTAGTCTGGTATTCATTATACGCTCGAGTATTTTAGAAAACACTGGCAGTATTGATATTGGCCGGTAATTGCTAATGACGTCTTTAGGACCACTTTTATGTATTGGTATGATAAGAGCAGTTTTGAAAGCTTTAGGAAATCGACCCGAGTTCAGAGACAGGTTGCAAATGTGAGTTAGTAATCCAGCAAAAATAGTTTTATTTTCTTTTATTATCTTTGAAGATATATGGTCTAAGCCTGCTGTGTTTGTCGATTTTAGTGTATTTATTATAGCTATAACCTCATCAAGATCTGTGTCCATCAAGTAAAAGGAATGTAAAGGCGGAGTTGAAGCAGGATTACAAGCCATGCTGACAAATTCTGCATTGTTTAGGTTATGGTTTTCGTGTAACTTAAGAGCTAACGTTTTACCCACGTTAACAAAATAATTATTGAACTTGTTGGATGCATCTAGAGTATTATATGAGATGGAACAGAGTTCGTTTGCGTGATTTTTAGCAGGTTTACGATTTCCTATTTTGTTTAATGCATCCCATATCTGTTTAACGTTCTTTGCTGATTCAATTTCAGAACGTTGAAATTGAGTTTTTAGCCTTCGTAAGAGTTGTGTGAGGAAATTTCGATACCTGGTGTAGATAACTTTTGCTATCGAATCTCCCGGGTTATTTCTAACTTTTGAGTGCAACCTGTCTCTGTTCCTCATGCAACGTATTAAACCAGGTGTAATCCATGGTTTAATTGGAATTTTACGCTTAGATTTTTTTATAACTGAAGTGTTTGCCACGATTGCATCTGAGACTATTTTTATGAGAGTGTTTGTTGCAGTATCACAATCGTTAGTGTCTAGTATGGGATTGAAATCTGTTTTCAGTAATTGGGCATTAAGCTCAGAATGGTTAATTATTTTGAAATTGCTACTTTTTAATTTAGTTGTAGTATTCTTCACGACCAATGAAAAGAGTAACGTGTAATGATCAGTTATAGAGCCGCGTACCACTAGGGTTTTAGAAGAGAGCCTGGTTTTTAGCAAAACCTGGTCGAGACAGCTGTTACCACATGTTGGAAAGGAATGTGCTGGCAGTAGTCCGTGTGTTGCCAACATATTAAGATATTTGTCGACTTGTCTATCAGTAGATTCTTTTAAGATATTAAGATTCATATCTCCCATGATTATTATTGATTGAAAATGATCTAGTGACATTAGGACATTGTCCAAAGAATCAATGAACTTATTAACGTTTTTGAATTCAGGTGGACGATATATGGCTATAACGGCAATATTTTGTTCCAGTGTTACAACAACACAGTTTGCTTCTGCGAAATGCGGTTCAACTATTTGCATGTTGTAGCCATTTCTTGCGTAAACGACTAGACCATCGTTTTGATTGAATAAATGGGTAGAGGATGCAGAAGTATAGTCTTCCAGCTGTGGTAGGTATCTATTGCGTGATAGCCAGCACTCACTGAAGATCAGTATATCAGGAACAATAGCGAGTCTTTGTAGATGAGCAGCGAAGTGATCGAAGTTGCAAGAAATGCTTCTGATATTCTGACCAATAATGTTCAGGGTGCGACTACTGCCTGCAATGAGAGATGCACACTCTTCTGGTTCACAGACTACCGAAACAGACGGAGCCATTTCATCTAAATTTTTAGACAATTCGTGAATTGTGTTATCCATAACTATACGATGAATGAAACTAAGTGGCCTGGATGAATGTACCTGATTTCCGTCAAAGAAATCTCGTTCAAATATTGTTGAAAGACTAATAGGGAATATGGGAGGATGCTAGAGTATTTAACTATTTTTAATTTATAGTTTTGTAGTTTTTTGAAATGTGAGTGATTGAGTTTAATGTTTTGTGTGAATTTGTTTAGGTGTGACTGAGCTTTGTATGAATATTTTCATTTATACCGTGTGTGTTTGTTGTGTTATAATATGTGTGTGATAGTGAGTTTTGTTTAAAATAATTGAAAAGATACTGGCTAAGAGATAAAGTTAACATAAAATTAGATGATAAAATAATGTAAAGCATTTTCGTGTGAAAAATACATGATATTGGAGTAGCTAGTCATTTGTCCAGAAGTTTATCAAGGTCTTCCTTAGTGCCAATGTGAATATGCGGTGATCCCTCCATTTTGCGTAAATAAATACGACCGGATGAAGTCCAGCAAAACTTATAACCATGGGTTTTCGAGAAATCTCGAGCTAAGTAAAGCAGCTTCCGTTCCTTTTGAGTGAGGTACTCCGAAATGTATACTGGTGTTTTTGTTCCTTCTACGTTTATGTCATTAGTGTTTAGCCGATTGCCACCGTGCGCCTTGTTATAGTGTTTGTATGAATTTATAAAGTTTTCGCATTTTGGAATCGTTGTGAAATCTACTACAATTGGCTTGACTGCGGCTTTCGAGTTTATTCTGAAGATGTTTCTTATTTCCGTATCCTGAAGAGGCGTCTTGAGAAAGAGGGCAGCATTTATGAGGATTATGAGATATTTATGAGGTCTTTTTTAGTTTCATTGCTGTTAATTGGGATGTTTCTTAACTCGATGCTGGTGCTACGAGTATTACGGTCCATTTTTTCCAGCTTTGCTATTGCTGTCTCTGTCATTTTAATAGATAAGAAAAGAGAGAGAGCAATGTTAAAGCTATGACAGTTTTAGTTAGCCAGTATATATTCTCTGGTCATCTAATCTCTTTCTACAAAAAAACGTAATATCGAAATAAACTCGCGACTTTCCTACTCCGCCTCCGGTTCTACTTCGATACGTCGTTGTATCTTGTCGTCACTCGATCGATTTTGACGTTTTTTAGGGTTCCGTAAAACGTAAAAACGGAACCCTTATAGATTCGTCATGTCTGTCTGTCTGTCTGTCCGTCCGTATATCACAGCCGCTTTTTGCCGAAAATATGAGAACTACACTATTGAAACTTGGTAAGTAGATGTATTCTGTGAACAGCATTAAGATTTTTACAAAAAGAAATTAAAAAAAATAAAAATTAGGGTTGCCCCCATACTTAGAACTAAAACTCAAAATTTTTTTTTTCATCAAACCTACACGTTTGGGATATCTATCGATAGGTATTTAAAAATGATGTTGAAGTTTTTAATATAGTTTTTGTCTACACTGAATAATTTGCGCGAGAGACACTTCCAAAGTGGTAAAATGTGCCCCCCCCCCCCTCTAACTTCTAAAATAAGAGAATGAAAAAACTATAAAAAATATATGATATAAATTACCATGCAAACTACCAACGAAAATTGATTTGAACTCGATCTGATGAGTAGTTTTTTTTAGTAGGTACGTCATAAATTATTATTAAAACTTCGATCAAAGTTACAACGAACTAAAAAAACGATGTATATTATGTTACTTGCTGCAACGGAAGGGAGCCTATTAGAACGCATAACTTTTTGTTCCTAATTTACTTTGTCATAATGAATGTAGCATAATGTATAGTGTCATAATGCAACTTTCGCATAATCATTTTTTGGCGTCATGTGTTTTAAGCATAACAATCTATTGTACTACATTTTATTCGACTATTGATGAGACGCATAATAGTTTTTAAGCATTTTTTTATTTGTTCTATTTTTTTTAAAGGTGCCGTTTAAATCGCATAATTTTTTTTTCCTAATTTACTTTGTCATAATGAATGAAGCATAACATATAGTGTCATAATGTAACTTTTGCATAATCGTTTTTTGGCGTTATGTGTTTTAATCATAAAAATCTATTGTGCTACATTCAATTCGACTGTTGCTCAGACGCATTTAGGCATTTTTTAATTATTTGTTGTGCTACGTAATATATAACCAGGTTATATAGGGTCCAGATCCGACTCGGAGCACCCCGACTCCACCTAGTCTTGTCGCTACTACCCCTAGAGTGTATTTAAAAAATGCGGGAGCCAGAAGCTCAAGGGAGGTCCTGAGTGGAGTGATCCATGCGAGGCCAAGCGTAGCGAAGGGGGGAGGTGGCGAGCGAAGCGAGCCGGCGACCTCCGTAGTGGAGTGCAGGCCGAGTATGGAGAAGCGACACTCAGGGCTGACCGAAGAGCTTCTGGCGGGAGCCCACCCGGAGTCAAAAAGTGCACCATATGTCTTAGGTGTATGTAGGTTTTTAAGTCCTAAAAACGTTATGTCTACATAAATTGGTACAAAAATTGTTATACTACTGCATAGTCCTGCATAGATATTCCATTAAATTAGTAGATACCTACATTACGAATAATAAATATTGTTGTCGAAGTACCCACCCGCATTTCACACACCCACGTATTTTATTTATGTCCGCTCTTTACACTTGTTTTTTAGTTAGGCGTTTAAAGTTTATGCCGTTGATCAGTATGTTTAAGTATTGTTATGCTTTTCTCAATGTGTGCCTTTAACCATTATGCTATTTATAGTTATGCGTCGAAACATTATACTAAGTTATCTGTATGCTATATATGGCTATGCGTTTAAACATTATGCTAAGTTATCGTTATGTTATATATGGTTATGCTAGTTAACATTATGCGAAGACAGTTATGCGTTTAGTTGTTATGGTAAATTATCATTAGTCCTAAAAACGTTATGCCTACCTAAAATAGGACAAAAAATGTTATGCCACCCCATATAGACCCGCAACGGAACCCTTCATAGGCGAGTCCAAGTCGCACTTGGCCACTTTATTTAAACGACAAAATCGATCGAGTTACGTGCCAAAAGGCTCAAAGGCAACGACACTCTTGTGCGAAAAAGATTTCAAAGTCTTGAACATCGACGTAAAATTGCTAGTCTATCGGGTTTTTATCGGATACACTTCGGACAGTGTGCGACTGATTTGCATGATCTAATATCACCTTGTCCTTTTTTCTATCGGAATGCTCGTAGCTCGAAAAAGCGACATCGTTTCATGGTTGATGTTCCAAAGACACGATCTAAGAGATTGGACTCTACTTTTGTGATAAGAACGTCTAGGCTGTGGAATACGTGGCCTGAGTGGGTTTTCCCCGATGGTTACAATCTTTGTGTCTTCAAATCGAGAGTGAATCGGTTTCTTCTAGGTAAACACGCTCCATCGTAGATTCGTAGACCGCATCGTCGCTTAACATCAGGCGAGATGGCGGGCAAGTGTTAACCTATACCTAACCTAAAAAGTTTAATATTAAAATGATGTGTCCAGATCATTACGTCACTGCACTGGGCTCGTTTTATACGTACCCTGAGCTATACCTACTTATATATCCATCTAACAATATTTTGTTGGGCTCAAAGGCTCAAACTCAATGATTTCAAATGATTTACGCAGTAATATATAAATCAATGGTTGGACTCATTGATATAACTAAGTAAAGGAAGATGAGGTACGCTCTAATATAAAGACAGCATAATGTGGCGAAAATTTCACACAAGCATAGGTACGCAATGTGCAGACAGCTTCACTTCCATCGTGAGACACGTTTGAAGGAATGATAAAGACATCATGACAAGTAGGCAGTAGGTGAAAATGAGATAGCTATACGCTATACATCACATTTGTTTAGATATTTTTTTCGACAAGAATAGAAAGACATACGAAAAAACTGGCGTGAAAAAGACAAAATAGCCGGAACTAACATATCGCCGGTCGTGTTGCACTTGCAAATAATTATTGAACTGTTATGGAAATAATTAAAGATTTTGTGTACTTAGGTACGCATGAAAAGTGATACCATGGAACTTTTTCTTGGTCTTTGAATTGTTTGTGCACCTTGTAAAAGCACAATAAGGTGTTATTACGGCTTACCTATATTGGATTTTTTTAATTGTTCGCGAACGTCCATTCAACTTGTGGCTCCTGTTGCGACTGAGACTCAATCAGGAGACGTCACCTGATTTTGCATTGCCATCGTAGAAGAGGGCGTGCCGCTTCTTAGTGTTTTAAGAGTTCAATGGTTGGTAAAAGGCTTATTATACTTAACTTAACTCGGTAAAAGGCTTATTATACTTGGCTAGTAACTGAATTCAGAATCAAGCTTAGAAGCAGGCAATCCTCGCTTTTGAATTTAGCAAAAATTTAGTATACTTAGCTGACAGCTTACGGAATGCTATTAGGAGGACAAAAGTAGCTCCAAATGGTTCGTGTAATATTAGGTACCTACACATGATGCGGCTCGCCAGTTTACTTGAATGAACTTGGCTGGCCTCACTGCCGTGTGTCTACATACACTTCACTGAATTCAGAAGCGACTAAATTCAGTCAATTAAATTTAGCCATGTCTTTAAAAAATTGGCAGTCATAGGAACTGCCGATAGAAGTGAAAACTTATAACTTAGAATTTGATAGCTTACCTTGGAAACTACACGGGTGTAACCGGAGGGCGTGGCCTCGCCATCTTGGCATGACCATCTAGAAATGCGTAAGCATTTCCCATTGGCTCACGCATTTCTAGATGGCCATGCCATGATGGCGAGGCCACGCCCTTTCAGCATTTCCCATTGGTTGACGCATTTCTAGATGCCCAATGGCCAAGGTCCCGAGTTTACCCGAAGCTTTCTTATCATACTCGAGCGTGATGCTAGAATTCAATTTACACCCCACGAAAAATTTGTCTAGGCGCGCCTAAAGAAGTTTTCACTTCAATAAAGCGCATGTCTTTTATGGGCTAAAACAAACGCATTTCCAACGTTTTATCTGCACAAAACGAAAGGAAAAGAAACATTTTAACCTAAAAGGCATTAAGCGATTCCTCCGTCCCGTCCCAACATACTTCACAAGTAACTGATGTTCCTAATTTCGCTAAAAGCAGAGAAATGCCTGGAAATGTTACCATTACATGCTCTCAGGGTTGTCACGCGTTTAAAAATAAAATCTTATTACCGACTTCAAAGGCGAAGTCAGCTATACAATTAAGTGTTGTCAAGATACAAAAAAAAATGCGAAAGATAGTTCTCAAGTTCTATATTGAAGTTGTATTGTGGAGTGCGCTGCCTGAGTGGGGTTTTCCCGATGGTTACAATTTTGGGGTCTTCAAATCAAGAATGAATGTTTCTTCTAGGCTAGCACGTTCCATCGTAGACTGCATCGTCCCCCACACGCGTCCTATACTGCGGCTGCGGTTTGTGGTCGCTATGCGAGAAAAGATAGTTCTGAATTATTATTTTTGACTTTTATAAATTGACATTTGATAGCCCACTCGCCTGATGTTAGGTAAGTGACGATGCGGTCTACGATGGAACGTGTTAGCCTAGAAGATGGGCCGACGATATTGTCTCGGTCGATAAGACCGGTCATTGTCGAAATCTTTGGAGGGGAGGCTTAGGTACTGCCCAGCAGTGGACATCTGCAGGCTGCAGATGATGATGATATTTTACCGGTCTGGTTTTCAAAATGAAAAAAGTGTGGCTAATGCTTCATTTTGTGAGAAAAATATTGGAAACATCACAAAATTAAACACTGACGACACATTTTTTGCATTTTGAATGAGTTTTAACACGTTACCTGTATATCTACAGATATACTGCTATTAGGTACACATGTTAAAGACACGACCCAATAAGATTTTTCTATAATAAAAATAAGTTTTCACTTCAAAATCACTATGTATGTCTATTCATTTTAGGTTTTCACTTGTTTTTAAGTTTCCTGTTTTTAACCTGACGTTTTAACTATGGATATTAGAGCTAATCTCCATCGTTTTTGCAACAACAATATGATGTGAAACTAGGTGGGTTGAGGTAACGAGTGTCATCTAAATTTCAGGATCATGCGCTTGCTCGGCCGTCAAAATGAAGCAAGCGATTAAAAAGTAACTTTGCACTCTTGTTTAACAAATAACTATTATCCACCATTTTGTGGAGGCGGCCATTTTGAATCCATATTTAAACAAACATAGGTAAAGACCACGGCAAGGAAACTGGCTTTCAAATAAAAAAAAAAAAAAATTGGCAGTCATAGGAACTGCCGATAGAAGTGAAAACTTATAACTCAGAATAAATAATAAACTAAAGAAGTTTTCACTTCAAAAAAGTGTCCATCCGTTTGAGAGCTACGTTACCACAGACAGACACACACAAACATGACATCAAACTAATAGCATCCCTCTTTTTGGTAGAGGTTTAAAAATATATATATTTAGTACGCTAAAAACTAAACCGAAGCAGCCCTACTCTCAAAGAGCTCCCATAAATTGCGTGAGCGCCATCTATCCGCCGCTCATGCAGTATTCATGAGGTCCGCGAGATGGCGTTAGTGGTGATTTAATTCGATGATTCCCTTATACGGCCGAATGGGTTTGCATTGTGGAAAAGGCAATTACGTTTCGGACCTTTTTAGGACAGAAAAGACACCGCAGATCCATCTGTTAGAGGTCCTGTTGAATATAATATAATCATCTGCCTGACGACGTAAGAAGTGTGGCGTCCGTCGGACTGTTAGCATCGATGTAAACCAATGGATGTGCCCGGAGCACCCTGAAATTGGTAATAAACTGCGCCTCTGTGTGTACCGTAAGTGGTTTACAAACAACCAATCTACTTGACCCCTAGAATTGCTAGCGGCGAGATATTCTTCTGCGAGTGGTTCTACTTATTTTTATTGTTGACAACGAATAGTACTTAATAGGTAAAAACGTCGGCGTCCACCGCTTCCTGCAACCGACTAGAACGGAAAGAGTGAGCTCACTCTTCCCAAAAATTCCTGAATTCCTGAATAACTGATTCCGTGCGTCCTGAAGTTTGGGAACATCTGTGTATTGAGATCGTTGTCAGTAGTTCAGTTTGAACTACCGGACCGATAAAATTGAAATATTTACGGAACAATATTCGAAATTCGTTTTTTTTTTTTAAATAAAACCATGAATGAAATTAGATGTACCTACCTATTGTTATTTTGTAAGTCTCCTCTTCTATGGCTGTATTCATATCCATGATAGCCATCTGAAACTAAACTTGAAAAAAAAATTGCCAGCCATAGGAACTGCCGATAGAAGTGAAAACTCATGTATAACTTAGAATTTGATAGCTTACTTTGGAAACTACACGGGTGTAACCGGAGGGCGTGGCCTGGCCATCATGGCATGGCCATCTAGAATAGGCTTGTTTCCACTAAGAATGAATCGGATGGATTAGAGGTTCTTACTATTGATTAAGATATGGAGATTTCAATAATAAAACAGTTTATTATAAATACGTAAAGATTATTAATATTTTTAGAAAAGAAAATCTTAAAAAATAGGCATTGTGTCACGTGACAGTGAACGCCAATCAGAAAATATGACGTCACGCCGTGCTACACATCACTTGACATCACTAATGTTGTTGACATTTTCATAGATCAAATATAATTATTTTTTATTTTTATTAATTCTCCGCCATGGATACTAGTTCTTCAGCCACTTTACTGAACTAGTTTTTTATTGTTTTACCACTATTTTTGAGGAAAATTATCAGTTTTTTTTTACATTTACTTTACTAAGATTATACTGTGTCAAATACTTTCATCAAAATGATCTTCACAAAAATATATTCTTGATTTAGTGGCCACCATTCCTCCTCGCAAGCGTTTGCCACTTTTTTCGCAATTGTGGATCGTTTGGAACATAGATGAATAATTTGTTTGACGTATTTATACTTGTGCTTGTACACTGAGGCACTATGCAGTTCTTGTAATACGAGGGATTCATTTTAAAATAAAAACATTGACAATGTCCTTACACAAACACATATGTTTGCCACGACGTGACGTCATTCAAAACGCCATGACAGTCTGGAGCGTTTTTGTGCAGAAATTTGTTTGATTTTTTGAAATGCAAAATACATATTGTAAATGTAAGTTTTTTTCAAAAATATAGATGTTTCGGAATAATATAAACATTAAGCTATATTATTAACCAGTTTTTAAAATTTAGTACACAAGCCTATTGCGTCAGCATTTCCCATTGGCTCACTTATTTCTTGATGGCCAGGCCACGCCCTTTCAGCATTTCCCATTGGCTGACGCATTTCTAGACGACCAATGGTCATGGTCCCGAGTTTACCCGAAGATTTCTTATCATACCCGAGCGTGACGCTAGAATTCAATTCACAACCCACGAAAAATCTGTCTAGGCGCGCCGAAAGAAGTTTTCACTTCAAAAATCAGAGGTCCAGACAATAATCGAATCCACCACCCAACTATTGTGAATTCAGATATTCCAGCCACCACAGCGTTTCCGCCAAAACACCCTAAATACATACATTGCATAACTCCCGCCATCAGCTCACAATCAAGAAAACAAAGAGAATTAAAAAAAAACAGCAGCCGCTATTCGTCACGTCCGAGCGGCGACGCGAGGCGGGAAGACGCCCGTTGATTGGTGCAAATTGAATTTGGAATCAAGGAGCGCGCGCGGGGAGCGGGGGAGGGGGGTATTGTCGTGTTGGCGATCACTCGCTGATTGCCAGTTTGCGGGACGATGGGATAATGTGGACCTGACTTCAATTTTCAATTTTGTTAAAGTTAAAATTTAAGATAAGTAAGTTAAAGAAAGTTACGGTCGGGAAGGTCGGGAGAACGGCACCTCCCGATCCGGAGACCCCGGGTTCAAACCCCACACCCACCACTGTCTTTTCGAAGTCATGTGCGTAATGCCGCTAACTTAAAACGCTGAAGGGATACATCTTGAGGAAACCGACATGTACCTAGAATCTTTCGAAGTCATGTGTCATCCACCAGCCCGTACTGTGTCAGCGAGGTGGATTATGGCCTTAACTCTCTCCTTGCGGGAGAACACCCCGAGTCCCAGCAGTGGGAACATTTAGTGGGCTTTTAATGAAGACGAAAACTTGTGAGAATAGAAAAACGAATGAGAACGCTCGGAAGTGTAAGTCTCGATCGGGTGAACTCGGGATTGCTGAGTGTATCCGAGCGAGAGAGATACAGTCAGCTGCTGCTTTTCACTGCCGTGTTGCTGTGACAACAGCAGGTCTACTACGAAGTCCGATAAACGATATATCGGCCGAACAAATAAAAAAATAAAAATAAAAAATGTATTAATGCAAAATTTTAAAACAAATTTTGTTTACTGGATGTGCGTTGTACATAAATATGTGATATGTGTGAATGTATATACCTATGTTTATAATAAACAAATAAATAAATACTGGTGGACAATTCGCACATAACGCCATCTGACCCCAAACTAAGCAAAGCTTGTAATATGTGCGTATTTACCTATACATGAACATTAGACTAATATCAGATGATTGGGGTAGGACACGCAATTATTTATTTTTTAGAGGCATTCAATCCATATAGGACAATCGTATCGGCTTCCGCGATACAGGCCAAGCCTAGTGCGGAAGCCATAATTAACCATTTTAATGTATGTGTTTTATGGTAAATAAATATTATTTTTCTTCTTTTTCTTTTTTTAACTTATGGAAGTTTCCAACCACGAAAGACAATCGGTCGGTTGATCAGATCGGCCGTTTCGTTCGATCCGACCCTCATCCGACCTAAGTCTATAACTTCCGACCCGAAATGTATCGATCCGAATGTTTTTCGTGGTAGGCTACAATCCGATTCAGCTGTCGGTCGGATCCGATTTGTTCGGAGTTTGTTTTCATAGTAGACCTGCTGTATTCAATAAATTTGGAATTATTTGAATTATTAAATATATTTTAATAGTTATTGCCATCTGGGCATTAACTCGTTAATCCGTTAATCGTTAATTAACGAAGTTAACATTTTGATTAACGGATTAACTTTTAAGTTAAATTTAAAAATGTTAACGGACATGTTAACTTCCGTTAATTATGCAGAAGTCCGTTAATCGTTAATCCAATGCTTACTATTTACCGCACGACACCTCGGCGCGGCGCAAAAAACAGGTTTAGACAAGTATGAAACGAAAAGTGCTGGGCGCAGTGTGACCATATGTGGCGGGTTCCTGCAATTTTGGCAGGATTGAGGCGTCATTTTAGCCTTTGGCATGATCGGTTGACAAATGAAAACAAATGTAATTTTGTTATCATAAGTTATATTTCCGATAATCTCGAGTTCTTTTTGGCTGAAAATTTGAGCATAGACATACTCGAATTTGACTGACGTTTACAATTTAGTTGAATATTTCACACATCCCTAGTAAACCAAGTAGATTATAGTAATCCATAGCTAGTGGGGAACTTCCCGATAAATTTAATCATACTTTTTCGATCGTTTATCTGTATTGTAACTTTCTTTTAATAAAATCGGTGGTAGTTCATTTCAACTAACCAAAGAAAATTTAAATAAAATTAACAAATCAATGTATAGGAATGAAGAAATGGAGGTATACAATGAAAATTCCAGTGTTTAACATCTTACTAATATTATAAATGGCAATTTTTGGATGTTGTAATGTTTGTTGTTTCATCACGTCAGAACGTCTGCGAACGGGAAAGGATTGGGTTGAAATTTGGAAAACAGCCCTCAAACGCTGCAGTTGAACGTCTGCTATTCACGGGTAAAGACATTTTAACACCAAAGCAAGCCTCGCTTTCAGACGAGAACTTCGACATGTTAATGTTCATGAGGGGAAATAGATACCTATGCGCATTATGCCCGACGATTAAATTACACATTAAATTAAATTAAATCAAAAAAAATGGCAGTCATAGAAACTGCCGATAGAAGTGAAAACTTATAACTCAGAGTTTGATAGCTTACCTTGGAAACTACACGGGTGTAACCGGAGGGCGTGGCCTGGTCATCATGGCATGGCTGTCTAGAACAACAAGCAGTCAACAAGAAGCAACAGCCTATTGGCTGATGCATTTCTAGATGGCCATGCCATGATAGCCAGGCCACGCTCTTTCAACATTTCCCATTATGTGACGCATTTCTAGATGGCCAATAGCCATGGACCCGAGTTTACCCGAAGATTTCTTATCATACCCGAGCGTGACGCTAGAATTCAATTCACAGCCCACGAAAAATCTGTCTCGGCGCGTCTAAAGAAGTTTTCACTTCAATAATAAAATTTAACTACAAGTTTTTGGTTTTTTCCTAACCTGTTAACTTCCAGAACCTAAACCAACAGGTTTTATAAGTTCACTAACGCAACGATATAAAAATCCAATACGCATATTAACGGATTAACGATTAACGTTAACTTCCGTTAATTCTTACGAAATGTAACGCTTTAACGTTTAACGAAGTTAACTTTTTTTATAACGGATTAACGATTAACGAAGTTAACTATGTGATTAACGGTGCCCAGCTATGGTTATTGCTTATGTTAGTTTTCACTTCACTTCACATGTTTGGTTTCAGTTATGTCAGATAAAAAAAGCCAGTAATGGCCATTGGCCAATGACCATTTGGTGTAAAAAAACTAAATCCCTGGAGACATAAATGTGGTTAAATCCCATTACTCACAACTCTTTATTTATGACTAAAGTTACATGTTCTACGAAATGTGGAACTCGAAAATCTAATTGATTTCAGCTTGAGCTCTTCAGTTCTTACTCCATGATTAAACAACAAATTTCCAAACATCCTACATTCTTGTAAATATCTAACACTTAAAACGCCCCTGTGGTTTTACCCATGCAGTTCTATTATTGTATTTGAAATTATTACATTATTGTAAATAATAAAAAAAAACGTTGATTTGAGCAAATGCTTAAGACAAAAAATAAAAAACATGAAATACTTACGCTAGAAACAGATTTGTTGTTAGTCCTTTAACATTTTACAGTATCTAAGATCATAGGTAGGTAGGACTACTTATTTATCTCAGCAAAAAATTTAATTGATTTAATTGAATAATATTTTTGTAATAACATTGTGACATTGTAATTCATGTCATGCAAGTCATGTAACTTGCAATAAATAATTTTGATTTGATTTGAGTTCCCGTTGCTTTATTAGGGTTCCGTAAAACGTAAAAACGGAACCCTTATAGATTCGTCATGTCTGTCTGTCTGTCTGTCTGTCTGTCTGTCTGTCTGTCTGTCTGTCCGTCCGTATGTCACAGCCACTTTTTGCCGAAACTATGAGAACTACACTGTTGAAACTTGGTAAGTAGATGTATTCTGTGAACCGCATTAAGATTTTTACAAAAGTTTTAAAAAAAAACAAAAATTAGGGGTGCCCCCCATACTGAGAACTGAAACTCAAAATTTTTTTTTTCATCAAACCCACACGTGTGGGATGTCTATCGATAGGTCTTCAAAAATGATGTTGAGGTTTCTAATATAATTTTTGTCTACACTGAATAATTTGCGCGAGAGACGCTTCTAAAGTGGTAAAATGTGTCCCCCCCCCCTCTAACTTCTAAAGTAAGAGAATGAAAAATCTAAAAAAAATATATGATGTACATTACCATAAAAACTACCAACGAAAATTAGTTTGAACTCGATCTGATGAGTAGTTTTTTTTAGTACGTCATAAATACACTATTATTAAAACTTCGATCAAAGTTACAACGAACTACAAGAACTATGTGTACTATGTATATTATGTTACTTGTTGCAACGGAACCCTTCATGGGCGAGTCCAACTCGCACTTGGCTACTTTATTCTATGTGCTAGGTACGGCGTTAGCGGGAAAATGAGACAAAATGGCGGCTTTCCTGCTAGCCTAATACATAAACCGTGGTGAGACAAACATATTGAAAAATAGAACAGCATAAGCTATATTGGAGACTAGCTGCTCCCCGCGGTGTTTTACCAGCGAAGTTCCCGTTCTCGTTAATTTTCTGTGATAAAAAGTAGCTTTTGTGATATTTATTCCAGAACATAAATAACTATTATATTACGAGTAGTGAGTATTTAACTGTGTTCCAAATTTCAACCCGAGGGGTTCTGACTTGATTGAGCAACCACCATCCAAACATTTAAATATCCAAAGTTTCGCAATTCTAATAGTCCAGTCATTTTAGTAAGTTCACCTCGGAATTCGAGATACCCAGCTGTAAGTCTGTAAATACTTGTATATTGACACCCTAAAAGTTGTCTCAAAACCTACATATGGTAGGGTGTACGCAACTATTAAATTTCAATGTCAAAGTTCACGAAAATCGTTTTTTTTTGCGCTTTTGTTGTAAATATTTCATTTCCTATAGGTTTTTTGCTATTTGTATGTATGATTAATATTGTAGAATACAAAATTCCCTACATGTTTTGCTTTATAAACTTTTTTATACGGTGAACCGTTTTCGAGATAGAAAGTGGAGAGCTCGCGGTCACAGTACGCACTTGATAATATACACGTTTGAAATGTTGATGAGCAGCTGCACTGTTGGTGGAATATTTGACAGCTGCACAGGTTTATTAAGTTTTATAGACTTGAAGTAATGCATATAACTAAGATGATCGAGACTTTTCACAGATTTTGGAGCATGACAGACTGCTAATAAGGTTTGAGTTCCACTCTCTAATAATCTCTGGGCCGAACAATTTTCTTCCTGCAATGCTGCTAGTGCAGCTAGTTCATCCAAATTTTCTGCAACTGCAAGAGTGGTTGTGGTTCGCGATGCGGATGCGGGCTGGCAATGCTCTTTAGCTTGTGGCCAATGTAATGGGCAAGCTTGTCTCAATGCTCTACCATATCAGAGGGACATTAACGAATATGGAACCTTTGACCCCGAAATCATGGAAGAACTTGAGAAAACTGTATATCTCTCGTTATCGACCGGAGTAGTGTTGAGTAGGACATACAAGAGGCGGTACATTTGTCCCGTACATGACGTCAAGATGTAAGAGCGGCTCAACATTTTATATTGTACTACTTCAAATTTTATGTCGCGGCAGTCGCGAAGTCGCGTGACTTACTCTCCGTCCTCCGTCCTTACTATTTTTTAGTATGTCATCAATCAGAGTTCAGACTGTAATTGTACTGCAATAACGCCAAATGTCATGTTTGTACTCGGAACTTTAAATGTATCGCCGAGCTTTAGTACGCCTCGCCTCATTTGAAGAGGTACATTGTACTGGCTCAGTACAAAAAAGAGGCTACTCTTACAAACTCTTTTGTATGTCATGTCCTACCCAACACTAGACCGGAGGCACCGGTTGACCTGAAGTGATGCTATGACCGCGCGCTCTCCGCCCTCTATCTCGAAAACGGTTCACCGTATAAAAAAGTTTATGAAGCAAAACATGTAGAGAATTCTGTATTCTACAATATTGATCTTACATACAAATAGCAAAATACCCATAGGAAATGAAAAAAATTGGCAGTCATAGGAACTGCCGATAGAAGTGAAAACTTGTGACTCAAATTGTTTTCACTTTTAATTGAATTGTCCAATCTATTTATCACCTTGTCAGAAGACAAATTATTTGTTAAACCATCGTAGGTCTATGTACATTCGCATAATTTCAACACCGCCAGCTAAATCGATGGTTGCGCCATCTAGTTTTATATCAACGTAATTATACAGAATATTGCAATTCTTTACTGTTTCTGTTGCCCTGGTACTGGTACCTAGGGGCAAACGCAACTCTTTTATATTTCTGTTGTCCTGGTATCTGGAGATAAACGCTGGGCTGTTGGAGGTAGGTAATCGAAACTCTTTACTGTTTCTGTTACCCTGGTACCTACCTGGCCGTTTTTACCGAGTTTACCCGAAGATTTCATATCCGATCCGATCCGATCCGATCCATTATCATATCCAAGCGTGACGATTGATGAATCCATTTCACAGCCCACGAAAATTCTGTCTATAGCGCGCCTAAAGAAGTTTTCACTTCAATATTTACAACAAAAGCACAAAAAAAGGTTTTTGTGAGTTTTGACCTTGAAATTTAATATTTGCTTACACCCTACCATATGTAGGTTTTGAGAGAACTTTTAGGGTGCCAATATACAAGTATTTACAGACTTACAGCTGGGTATCTCGAATTCCGAGATTCTTACCTAATTTAAGCTTAAATGACTGGCCTAAACAGTTATCAGTAGAAAATAAGATATTAGTACAATCTATTGTCACAAAATGATGCGTCGTATCCCCAGTAATATATCGCAGTAGCGTTCAACACATTGTCCCGACGCGCGCGTCGTTCCACCAACAGTTCACCCTGAGCTGCCGCGCCCGAGCGAGGAGCTACAGCGGTGGCGGGAAATGAAGCAACATGGCGGCTTTACTGACAGCCTGGTATAGATAGTGCAATCCACGAAGACGCGCCCCACTATTCCTCCTAACCGTTTATATAAACGGTTATATGTAGTATATGTGTGCAAACTTCCGTCAATGTTTGAGTGTTATCGGTACACACTAATATTACCTATGAATGCACACGCACACTACAATGAATATACTAATCAGGAGAGAGCGTCATGGTCAAAGTGAAAGATAAACAAAAAATTGGTGGGGCGCGTCTTCGTGGATTGCACTATCTGTACATAAACCGATCAAATGTTTTGAAGAATAGAACAGAATTATCTTTATTGAAGAAGCTATAATATGCCCTAGCTATTATCTAATATCATAAACACGAAAGTTTTTGAATATGTACGGATGTTTGTTAATCTTTTCCGTAATATATATTGAAGGATTAGACTTTCACACTCTTAGATAGATTACTCTGGATGACACATACCTAGAGGCAAATTTTTATACCGGAAAAATGACGTTTTTATAACTTGTATAACGGTTTACACTTTAACGCAATCTCGCTTGATGTAAAGCGACGATGCGGTCCACGATGAAGCGTGCTTACCTAGATGAAAGTTAAACATTCTCAATTTGGAGACACCAAGATTATAAGCTTTGGGAAACCCATTCAAACCATTGTACAGCCTAGACGTTCTTATCACAAAAATGGAGTCTCCCCCTACGTCCGAGTCTCTGCGCCGTTAACCCTGAAACCTAAAACGATGTTGCCTTTTTGAGCAACGTGTAGTCGGGTAGAAAAAAGGGCTAGGTGGTATTAGATCTTGCAGATTAGCTACACACACTCTTCCAAACGTATCCAATAAAAAACTGAAAAGCTAGGAAGTTTGCGGCGATGCTCACGACTAAGTATTTCAGTTTTGGTAATAAAGGTTCTGCCCGTTAATAAAAAAAAGTAATACAAGGATAACTTATTTATTACAATCAAAGCCACAAATTACTGAAACAAATCAAAGGAGTCAAACATTCAAATTACGCATTTCTATTTTTTTGTAAGATTAAAATGGCGCCCACCACGGGCTTAAAGGAATATTTTTATTTAATGAGCTTACTTTAATTTATACATTTTTCAGTAACTAATTTTACTACAAACAAATATCTTATACAATCGGTCTTGTAGTGGTAGGACGTAAGCCCGTCTGAGGAAATACTTATACCTTTGCCGGTTATTTTATCGACGAACATTATTGTGTTCCGGATAAAGAGATAAATCATCTTAAATCTCGGGGCGATGAGCGCAGTGCATTGCTAGGCAGTGATTTGGACTCTTCATGTTCAAAGAACTGCGTAGCATTGTGCTTGTATTGGCAATAATTACTTACTATCAGGCGTATGATTTGCTTGCTCACACTATATTAAAAAAAATATAGATACTTCAATGATACTTTATTCGTCTGTGAAACTAGGATTAACAAAATTGTGTTGTTGTGTCAGACCTAAATCTATTTCCTACGTTTTTATTAGATTAAATTTTCAATTGATTTCGTACCTTCTTTGAATCCAAAAATGTATTTTAATCATAAGCAAAGGGCCAAAAGAACAAAAAAATACAAACGTCAGTTGTCAAAAATCCCCGCGAAACGGCAACATGGCCGCCGGGCGGGTTTTCGTTACAAAACCAAATATCAAATATTGATATTCGCTCCACGATTTTGTATTCTATTTGAGGTGGCGGATACTATTTGCGGATCGGCTTGGATTACGCTTCAGTTTTCAGTCACAGCGGGATTTGAGTCTTGATTCTTGTGAATAGTTGACAGAGCGAATTTTGATATATTTTTTTTGTTTGGCGGGATGATTTTTTTTTAATGTGACATCTTTCCTCCTTCTTCTAGTCACAAAAACGTTATGAGTGGGAATCCAATCTCATATGCGCTACGAAGCCAATTAAGATAAAAGCTTATTTTTTAACCATTGTATGTTTTAACTCTATCTTGGAAGCCATCTCGCCTGATGTTAAGCGACGAACCGGTCTACGACGGAGCGCGTTTACCTAGAAGAAACAGATTCACTATCGAGTTGAAGAAACCAAGATTGTATCGATCAGTAACCCACCCAGGCAACCCACCCACTCAGGCAACGCATTCTACAGCAGACAACTTATTACAAAATACAACACAGAAACTTATTTTCGTTCGTCTTTAGAACCTCAACCATGAAATAATGTCGCTTTTTTGAGCTACGTGCACTCCGATAGAAAAAGGAGCAAGGTAATCTAATTCTAGTAATCTACTTAAAAAACTAGTAGTAAACTACTTAAAAACCTTTGCCAGTTATTTAAAAATAACAAAAGAAGCATAAACCAGAGACAATTTCGTCGCGAAGTACCCGAACGCCATAGATAATAGAAGCTCCTATAATAGCTCGTTACCGACATCTCTCGGGCTCTGTTTAAACAAAAGATATCAATCACCGGACACGCCCACTGCCTTATTCATAGATGGTTTTTAACCCTCAACCGACGCTAAAAAACATAAAGAAAATGGGAACTACACCCGTGAAACCGCGGGTTAGCAGTTAACAGTTTTCTGTATACATAAAAAATAACCCCTGTTTTTCTTGGTCACGCTACAACTTTACAATGGCTGTACCGATTTCACTTATCTTTTTACTAAGATGTAGAAAGTTGGCACATCAAAAAAAAAAAAAAAATATGGCAGTCATCGGAACTGCCGATAGAACAGCGATGGAAACTCCTCCGACTACTATCTCCGATCCAGCTGATGGTCCTCGCCGCGGCTCATGAAAACAAAGCGCCTCCGATTTTTCGAGATTGATCCTCAACCACAGAATAAATATTAGTACAGAAGCCACACTTACCAAAAACAATTATATAAATAGCGACTCTTGCTGGGACACAACAAAGTTCAATTCAGCTCGCAATACCTGTCGCGATTTTCAAATAAACATTTGCGGTCTTTCTAACGCGTAAATCTGTCCCTGTCTAGCGCGGAGGCTTTACGACATATCTAATAACAATATGCGCGGGAAACGTTTTGCGCGAGCGCTCAGCCGTGCGTCCGACAACCGACTGTCACTTGTTTCCTGGAAGGAACGGTCTAGCGGTAGGCTAAAATCGCGCGACCTTGAGCGAGTACGGGTGCGCTGCCTCAACCCCAGACTTATTCGGCCTACAGTCAAAGCCACCGCAGCAGTTGCGGCAATTGCCGCCTCCCTGTATGTCCGTCCTTGAGCAGTTACCAGAGTGTCGTCTGCAGAAGTGCAACCTTTTTCAGAACTTGATAGCTTACTTTGGAAACTACGCGGGTGAAACCAGTGGACGAGGCCATGATAAGGGCCATCTAGAAATGATGACGCATTCCTAGATGGCCAATGGGAAATACTGACGCATTTCTAGATGGTCAATGGGAAATGCTGACGCATTTCTAGATGGCCAATGGCTATGGTCCCGAGTTCACCCGAAGATTTCTTATCATTCCTGAGAGTGACGTTAGAATTCACTTCATAACCCACGAAGAATCTGTCTGTGATGCGCCAAAGGAAGTTTTCACTTCAAAAATTGGCAGTCATAGGGGCTGCAGATAGAAGTGAAAACTTATAAATTAGAATTTATCACTTTGCTCACTTTGCTTTGATAGCTCACTTTGGACACTACGCGGGGGAAACCGGAGGGCGCTCCTAGTCTGGAATAAATCTTCAAAGTATGGACGTCTAAATAAGTCCTGGTTAGATGTGTAATTGTACTATGGTAACACGCTCGAGTTCACCCGAAGATTTCTTTCATTCACGAGCGTGACGCGCTTAATTCACAGCCCTAAAAAAAATCAATACGTGGTGCGCCATAAGCAGTTTTCACTTCAAAAAATGGGATCACTGTTGTTTCTTTGGACATTTCTTTAAAAATTATCACAAATGCAAAATTCGCGAAAAATATTTTTTTAAGCCTGACTATACATAAGGCTGTTCTCTTTCTAGACTGAGACAGAAGATAAAGGAATGTATCCCGTTTCTTTCTCGCAGACAGCTTCGGAATATGAAATGAGTGGCAACCAACGACTTGAATACCAGGGTAACCACAATTTGAGGAAAATTTCGAGACATTTTTTGTAATGCAACTAAAAAAAATATATTGTGTTTCTGTTCGATACTTTGTACGTGTTACATTGATCTTACTAATAATACTTATAAATGCGAAAGTTTGGATGGTTTGTTGGTTGCTCAATCACGTTGGAGCGTCTGATCGGATCAGGTGGAAAATTGAAACATTATAAAGAAATACGCGAATGGGGAGCTCATGTAAAACCGTGGACCGTGGGTCACTGCAAGTTATTTACCTATATTTGTATTCGAACGAAGACGATTTTAGAGAAGCCAGTGTCGACGTTAGGAATCCTACTAATATTATAAATGTAAAAGTTTGGATGTTTATTGCTCAATTACATGGAAACATTTCGGAATTTAAATTTGGAATGCAGTTACAGACGAACTAAGAGGCAGAGAGTTATTTTCGCATTTATAATATTAGCACGGATGTACGTAATCTCTTTGTGAGGAAACCGTCTTGTTCCTAGAGTCTTTCGAGGTCATGCTTCATGGGCCTATGTGGGTGGCAAATGGCCTTGAAGATATCGATCATCGATATAAACCACTAGATGAGCCCTGAGCACCTTCAAATTGGTATTAAACTGCGTCTGAGTGTGTAGCGTAAGTGTTTGACACACCACCAATCTACTTGACCCCTAGAATCGCTACTCGCTAGCGGCGAGGCAAGCGTGTACGTATTTTGGTTGTTAACAACAAATTGTGGTACAAAACGTCCGGCGTTCACCGCTTCCTGCAACCGACTAGAACGGGAAGAGTGAGCTCACTCTTTCCAACGCTGACATAATTCCGTGCGCCTGAAGTTTGCGAGGACACAACCCGTGGTTTATATCGATGTTTGAATCTCTCCTTACGAGAAAAGGCCCCGAATCAACAGTGGGAACATTTAGGAGGCTGCGTAACCCTATGTGGAGGGCGTTACAATTCTGTGTTATAGATAGATAGGTACTCTTTATTGTACACACCAAAAGATTTACAGACAAATAAAAAAAAAAAAATTGTCAGATTTTTTTTTCTGCCAAATTTTTTTATTTTTATTTGAGACAAATAAAAAAAATTGGCAGTCATAGGAACTGCGAAAGAAGTGAAAACTTATAACTCAGAATTTGATAGCTTAGCTTGAAAACTACACGGGTATAACCGGAGGGCGTGGCCTCGCCATCTTGGCCTGACCATCTAGAAATGCGTCAGCATTTCCCATTGGCTGATGCGTTTCTAGATGGCCATGCCATGCATGATGGCCTGTCCACGTCCTTTCAGCAATTCCCATTGGCTGACGTATTTCTAGATGGCCAATAACCATGGTCCCCAGTTTACCCGAAGCTTTCTTATCATACCCGAGCGTGACGAATGAATTCAATTCACAACCCACGAAAAATCTGTCTAGGTGCGCCTAAAGAAGTTTTCACTTCAAAAAAACAGCTAGTGCTACAACAGGCGGCCTTATCGCTGAGAATATTTATTATTCCGTGAATAGATTTATATTCATGTCCACGATATCCGTGTCTCGTGGTCACCCTACCCTCCCCCTTAATTTACTGTTCAGCGATACGTTACCGTCGAGTTTGGCGCTACCACGGTTTGTTACGCCGCAAACTTACTTTATCTGCTGGACAAAAGCTGAACTAACAATGGACACTGAAATGTCAAGCGAACGTTAAAGTGGCGACGTCAGATAAGTAAAGTTGTCGCTTGTTACGTCACAAACTTATTTTATCGAGTGCACAAATATTGAACTAACAATGCACGCTGAATATCTTTAGCGAACGCTATAGTGGCGACGTCAGATTAGTAAATTTGTCGCTAGCCATGTTTAGACCGCTACATACAAACTTATTTTATCCAGTGCACAAATATTGAACTAACAATGGACACTGAAATGTCTTATGCGAACGCTATAGTGGCGACGTCAGATGTCAAATTAGTAAAGTTCTCGTCAGCCACGGATAAGACCGCTACAAACTTATTTTGTCTGGTGGACAAAACTTAAACCAAGGATTTTACTAAAATATCTGACGTTAAACACCATAGTGGCGACGTCAGATTTCTCCAGTTTTTCTCTATCACGTTTGGATTGCTACAAACTTATTTAATACGCTGGTCCAATGTAGGTAAAAGTGGAACCAATGTTTTTAACTTAGATGCCAATGGCTGATAGCGTTAGTAGCGCCGTCAGATTAGTTTAGTATAGTAGTGGTAGGACTCTTAGCAGAGTCCGCCTTGGGAAGTACCACACCTCTGGCAGTTATTCTACTGAAAAGCAGTAATGTGCAAACATTACTGTGTTCCGGTTTGAAGGGCAATGTTTCAAGAGAAATTACAAGGATATAACATTTTAGATCTCTGGGTTACAAGCGCAGTGCAGGCTAGGTAAAATTATTTGGACTCTTCCATGATGTTCCAATAACTGCGTGTCACTGTGCTGTTATGTGGCAGGCATGTTGCTTACCATCAGGCGCATGTCCTGCTCGTGTCGTCATTCTTTATTAAAAAAAGAATAGGTTTTCTCGACAACTTTGTAAATTTATTTTGCACGTTGGTCAAAAGAAACATTAGCCCTAAATGTTTCTTGCTTAGATGCCAAGGGCTGATAGCGTTAGTGGCGCCGTCAGTTTGGTCTAGTTTTCCTCTACCATGCCGCAAACTTGTTTGGTAAGGTAGACAGCAGGTCTACTACGAAAAAAAAACTCCGAATGATCGGATCCGACCGACAGCTGAATCGGATTGTAGCCTACCGCGAAAAACATTCGGATCGATACATCTCGGTCGGAAGTTATAAACTTAGGTCGGATGAGGGTCCGATCGAACGAAACGGCCGATTCGATCAACCGACAGATTGTCTTTCGAGGTAGGAAACATCCATAAGTTCGGCCGATATATCGTTTATCGGACTTCGTAGTAGGCCTGCTGAAGTGTAGTTTGCGATTCCTACTAGAGTCTGGCTAATGAAAGTAGATACTGGATTTTTTTGCAAACTTTTTATATGACAACACTAAAGTGTTCCTACCATCGGATATTTACCCTACAAATTGGGGTATTTTAAGCAGAAAGTACTTAGGAACAATTAATAGATTTACAAATATTTAAACTCATGATAATATTGATACCATGATAGTGTTTGATAGCCTGTTTGTTCCTTTAATACGCCACAATGGAGTGACGTATCCGTATGATAATAAAGAGTTAACAAGTGATAAGTATAAGCTACTTTAATCTCGTCATAACGCGGAATAAATTGCAAGCATCCACTAGTAAAATAAAAATAAATGTCAAAGTATCAAAGCGAGTTGTTCCAACTTTCCTTTTTACTTTAGGGCTGCCATGCTGATATTTTTTAAATTTGCCGCGCTTTTTCAGTATCAACTTTCATTAGCCAGACTCTAAAAATATGAATGAATTAACATACAATTTTGAAAATAATATGCTGTATATGCTTTTGTAGAATATGCTGTAGTAACGACATTAGATAGGTATTCGGAGAGCTGGCAGCAAAGTTTGTGTAGGTATTTGAGGCAAGCTGAAAACTTCTCACATAGCTCTCCTACACTGTAGTGCAGTGCGGTTCCGCGTTCCGTAGCAGCAAGTAACAGAATAGGTAAGTAGGTATTTTCGGTGGAAGTTTGCATAGTAATGTGCATCATGTATATGTATATTTGTGGGGGGGGGGGACACATTTTACAACTTTGGTAGTGTCTCTCGCGAAAATTATTCAATATAGAACAACAAACATCATTTTTATGAAGACCTATCCATAGACAACCCACACGTATAGGTTTGATGAAAAAAAATTTGAGTTTCAGTTCTAAGTAGATATGGGGCACCCCCAAAATTTTTTGCTTTTTTATTTTTTTTGTAAAAATCTTATGCGGTTCACAGAATACATCTACTTACCAAGTTTCAACAGAGTAAGTTCTCATAGTTTCAGCAAAAAGTGGCTGTGACATACGGACGGACAGACATTGACAAAATGACATTGAGGTTTCTAATATCATTTTATTACACTGAATAATTTGCGCGCGAGACATTTATAAAGTGGTAAAATGTGTACCCCTGTGAATGGGTGTTTCGATGTGTATTGGCTTCCGAACATTGAACTAGCGCCGAAGCACGAAGGCGCAGGACCATATACTTACTCATGTATGTAATATATTATGGATTAAGGTTCATACAAAAAAACGACGTAATCTCAACATAGTAACTTTTATTTTCTATTGTTCATTTGCACAATAATTGTATACCTAGATATATCGCTAATGTATCATTTACAGATTTGTACATTTTAAATTAATTAACGCGCTACTGACGTGTGATGGTCGAACAAGCGTGATTTAAGTTTCGGCCGCATTTTGCGGTTGAAATTTAGGGATGACGACAATAAAGCGTGGTTTTGGTTTAGTGGTATGTTGTTTAAAATTGCGTTGGGATTTAGAGAAACAGAAGTTAAACAAACGTATTATAACAGTTTTAAATCGGTTTCAGAAGAAAAAGAAAATATGTCACTCCAAATTACGGACTAGACCATGTTAGTAGATTTTCGAAGTGAAAGCCGCTTCTTTAGCCTTGTTGGGTAGTTTGTGGTAGGGAAAACTTTATAAGTTCGCGTCACTTACATCTAATAGCGCATATAACAACACGCAATAGCGGTAAATCTGTAGCTTTAGGTATTTAAGGTAAGTATTGTGTAACATCAGATCTGTTCACCAATAAAATTCTAAGTTACAAGTTTTCACTTCCATTGACAGTACCTAAGACGACCAATAAAAAAATCATATTACGCGACTCAGCTAAACAACGAAGGTCGTTCTCAGCCTAAACCTGCGTCAGACCACATCACACACGTAAAACATCCGTTAATTAAATAAAAATGTACTACAACCACTTTGGTTTTCATATCATTTACAACTTAATGTAATAGTAGGTATATCTACATAATTATATTTAATAGTATACAATTAATTCTTATGCTATTGAGCTTCACATATACATATGTACCTAAATTGAAAATAAGTTTTGGGAAAATTAAATAATAGGTATAAATTGAATATCTTTTTTATAAAAATAAAATAAATTGATGTTTGCCGGCTGTTTGCAAATAGTCGAAGCTTTTTGGACATTTTACTTACTATACTAACCGACTTATTAATATTAATATGTATACCTACTTACAGCCTATATTAAAATTTATACATCTTATATTATTTGATAAAGAAGTGAATAAAAACAGAAAATACTTAGTTATTTCAATTTAATTTATTTTTGAAGGGTTGGTGAGCATGTGGCCATAACGTTTATTATATTTATCTGAAATACTAATTATTTTGTGTTCATTTATAATGTAATTTAAAAAATACAGTTTTTATGGTTTTATTTTGTATGTTTGACGTTACAAAGGTCAAAAATGTCAAAACTGACTTTCTTCAAAAAATGTCATTCATCCCTTTACTTCCGTAACGAACACTTTGATTTTGAATAACTTTGTAATCATTAGTAACGTATCGTTCGCGGATAGCTAGAATTCTTCCTTTGCCTTTCGATAGGTCACGATTCATCGCATTCCAAACACTGAGTCACGGCTTACATGAGCTAAAACTCAAATTGGTACAGAGATTTTTGACGTCAAACTTTCACGAAATGATATAATTGAGCTTTCTTCAAGTTTTCTAATATTGTGGTGAGTGTTTTTCAACAAAAAATGGCTCCTATGCACAGAAATTAGCGTTTTTATAATAACATTTCAAATATGTCACATTGTTAATATTGACGCAAAGGTGACATAAAAGTGCGTAAACATGACATACAGACTTAGAATAAGGAATATAACACACAGAACATAATGAGAAATATGAGTCATATGAGTGATGAGTGAAAAAAATATGTTAATTTATCAACAGTAACGTATTCTTATCACATTTTTCTAGTAAAATTAAACATTGATGACATTTAACCTTTCATGGACTAGTTTTGACAGGTTTTAGCATTCTGAAAACACATCATTCTGTCAAATGACTTTTTTTTTTCAGCTTCTATATCACCCTAATTTTGCCAGTACACATTCAGCATTTGATCACTGGGAGAGTCCTTCATCATTATGTTCTCTGAATCATTCTCTTACGTGTTTTTTATTGGATATTCCTGAATCCGACTTCCTTAATAAATAAACAAAGAAGTTAGTTAAAGTTAACTAATAACTAATAATACTGGTTGCTGTAAAGATGTGCGTGTTAGTCAGTAAATCTATATTTATGACGTTGATCTTAGGAACTTTACTTTTATAGACTAAGTTGATACACCCTAGGAATAATGACAGTGGTGTAGTGTATAAGTGTAGTCAGGTGCTAAGTAAGTACAAAAAACGAGTGCCATTTGTGGTTTTGTGAGAGTGAGCTACATAAATCTACGAAAATCTGTAGAATAAAAATATGTGTTTTTTTTTAAATAAAGAGCGACGAGACGGGCATGACATGTGCCTGATGGTAAGCAACATGCCTGCCGCATAACAGCACAGTGACACGCAGCTATTGGAACATGAAGAGCTCAAATCATTACCTAGCACCGCACTGCGCTCGTCACCCAGTGATCTAAGCTGTTATATCTCTAAGCCATGTAATTTCTCTGGAAACATTGCCCTTCAAACCGGAACACAGTAATGTTAGCACATTACTGCTTGGCAGTAGAATAACTGGCTAAGGTGTGGTACTTCCCCAGGCGGCCTCTGCTAAGAGTCCTACCACTACATGGAGCACCAGGCAATACAAGCCTGCCGTAAGGAAAGTCGTTCTAAAAATTTCGAAACAGATTTTCGCCCTCACACAGTGACACACAATTGATAAAAACGCTTGAAATATATACTTTATATACCTTACCTGTAGAGAAATAGAAAATTTCACTGCAATATAAATAATTTTTTGCAATATAAATGTTTTATTGATTGAAATTAATGCTCTAAGTATGTCATTATTCTTAGGGTAAATCAGTGAATTAAAAATATTACTTAAATTAGATTAGATTACATTTTTATAAATAGTGTTCACACGAGCAAGACCTCCACTTGATGGTAAGCTATACGCTTGTCTATACTCACAAGGACACATAGTATTCTCAACATGCGCGCGCCTTCAAATTACCGGTTCTAACGGTGAAGGAAAACATCGTGAAGAAACCGGGATGTTCTTTATTTATATTACTATTTATAAGTATGTTTTTTTAGTACTTCTTATTTACGCACCCCATTTTCTGATTTGTTCACATGTTGTTTTCCATCCTAAGGTTGCCTGGAAGAGATCGCTTTAAGCGATAAGGCCGCCCACTGTCGCACTAACTATGTTTTGTTTATTTTTGCTATGTATTTTTTTTATTGGTGTGTCAATAAAGAGTATCTATCTATCTATGTTCTTTCTAGAATAATCTTTCAAGGTCATGCGTCACCAAAAATGGATAGGTATACTCTGTTTCTACGAAAACGAAATTTCGAAAAAAAACTCGCGACTTTCCTACTCTCGTTCTACTTCGTTTCGTCCGATACAACATTGTTTGACGTTTAAATGTTCTAAGCATACTTAATTAACAAAACTAAAATACAATGAGAACTACACTACGCTACATACCTAACAACTACTTACACTAAGCACACCTGAATTATCCATAGACTAATGAAGGTCTACAGATAATCAAGATGTTCAAGCCCACTACCAATCGGAAGCGTACCCAGCATGCTGGCGGTATTACCACGCTGAATGGCAATGCTTATGCGTTGGGCCAAATAAACGCCAGCATTTTGGTCACGCGTCGCATCGACCAAGCGTTCGGAAAGGCTTTTGAAGATGAGGTGAGCTCCCGGCCCCCACGGACCCAATGTCTCAACCCCAAAGGGCTCAAATATGTAACCTTTTCCGAGGGTTGCATATTTGCGCCGTTAAGCATACTCTAATTAGAGTAGGCTTAGATCAATTAAAGGGACAAAGCGACGGATCGAAGTAGAATCGGAGTTGGAAAATCGCGAGTTTATTTCGAAATTACGTTTTCGTTGAATTAGAGTAGACGTGGGTGTTGGATTATAGCATAGACTCTTGCGATAGAAAGCTCCAAGTCCCAGCCGTGGGAACGTTTAGTGGGCTGCTTTATGTATTAGCTTATGGCTAAACTGTCTCGATGCCCAGGGGATTAAAAGTATCCCTTTGCCCTATAACTTCTAGTAAAACATAGTATTTCACACGGGAACACAGTATTGCTAGCACATTGGTTACCTCGGTAGAATGAAAGGTAAATGAGGCATTTTAGAGATGCAAAAAGATCTGTCAAAATATTTCTCAATTTAACTGTAGGTGGCGCCAATGTTTAATTTTATTGGAGAAATTTCAGAAGAGAAACATTGACACCACTCTTGGCGTAATCGAAAACTATTTGACGGGTATATTTTTTACATCTTGAAAAAACCTCATTATGGCTAACTTCGTTATCCAAAGCTTTACTCAGCACATTTTTGGACGTGAAGACTTCTTTTGGCGCGCCACAGACAGATTTTTCGTGGGCTGTGAATAGAATTCTAGCGTCACGCTCGGTAATGATAAGAAATCTTCGGGTAAACTCGGGACTATGGTCATCAACCATATAGAAATGCGTCAGCATTTCTAGATGGACATGCTCATGGTCACGCCCTCCGCTTTCACCCGCATAGTTGCCAAAGTAAGCCATCAAATACTGAGTTATAAGTTTTCACTTCTATAGGCAGTTCGTAAGACTGCCATTTTTTTGTCGGTTTGAGATCGTATGATCTCAAAAATGTCAAACAAATTCGTCGATTTGACTTTGCACAAAAAATGTATAGCTCTTTAGTTTGCTTAGAGCAAAGTTTTGGAACGAGATCGGCGATTTAAATTACAACTTTTTCAATTATTTTATTTTCTTTACGGAAATACCTAACCTTTATCAATTATATACAGTCTAAAACTAAATCCTAAATCGACTAGAATAATTTATTTTATAGAACTTGCATTTTGTTATTGATAAATACAAATCAGACAACATTTGTTTTTAAATGTGGCAAAGCAAAAATCTATACGCAGTACGACCAGTAAAGGCCAAAACAGAGCTAGATATACCGTTAAAAAATTTGCTTGTCAACGTCTAGTATATATTTAAAAATTAAATCTGTTCTAATTATTATTTCAAAAATAGCTTGATAATGAATTGATAAATTCTGATCTTTTACCCCAAGCCTGAATGAATTATAAAATCAAGTCATTTTCTAAAACATTTACGATAGTGGCGGCACCCTTATTTTTGTAATTTTTTACTGTTTTTTGCTAAGCTGTTGAGTTTACAGTTTTAGAACGGTTTTTACAAGCCCTAAAAAAAGAAGAGTGCTTTACAAATTTTTGGTTTTAACTTTGAATATTATCACGTATCTACTTAAAGTTTTATGTATGTTACCTATTTACATTAAAAATTTAGAAATAAATCAACGTAAATGGCGTGAAACAAATTAAAAGTAACATTAGTTTCATACGACGTACGGCCTGAACATATCTACGGGTCGGTTGCCATCTTGTGACATGACCACCATTCCGCGTCTATTTTCCAAATTCGAATTAAAATTTGCCGCAGCCATCGCCCTCTCTCGTTCTAGTGCTATAATTCTGTCTCTGTCTAACATGGGGGGTGGTTTGACTGCTGTCAGATCAGCCGCCATTGTTGGTTTTTCCGGTTCTTGCGGCAAGGGCAAGTCCTTGGGTTTGCTTTTTTCTTCGGATGGGTGGGGATCCTTATTCTTCGAGTCTTGTTGTGCTTTTTTTGATCGTTTCCACTTCATTCTTCTGTTTTGGAACCAGATTTTTACCTGTGGACAAGTAAAATGAGCATTAATTAGCAAATTCCTTAGGTACGTAGGTAGGTACTTTTATTATTAAGTACAGTTGATACATAATTTAAAAACGCGTCATTATGATACACATTCCGACTTTTTCCAATACAAAACGTTGGAACAGAGAACGAGACGTACAATACTCATTGGGGCACTCTTAGAATAAATCATTTTCGAGTAACAACCAATTGCAACAGCCAAAAATATCAAATAAAACATCCGAGCTCCGATTTCCCCTAAAAAAATCACA
Organism: Ectropis crepuscularia; assembly: GCA_963693475.1. Lineage (NCBI taxonomy): Eukaryota > Metazoa > Arthropoda > Insecta > Lepidoptera > Geometridae > Ectropis > Ectropis crepuscularia. The sequence continues at coordinate 14,619,979 of OY856366.1, read as the reverse complement.
TCACACGTCGTACACTGAATAATCCACGTAGATCTGAAACACTAGAGAATTAATCTTAAAAGCCTACATTTGCGCCCCAAGTAATAACATTTACGAGTACAACCCCGACCCTCATATAATCTTGTATGGCTTTCTGCACAAACTTATCTTGGACATATAGAGGAGACACTGTCGTATTTACGGACAAGTTTTTTGGCTACTGGTTTATGCTTTTGGTTCCCTCATTTGGGTGATGGTAGAGATGTGTTAGGGGTAAGCTGAAATCCGGCGATCAGTCAGGTTGACAGGTGGTTTGCCGCCATTTCGCAACTGTCAAAAGAGGTTGTTTTCGGAGGCAGGAAGAGTGATGTGATTGTGTGAATGTTTTTACGTACAAACAGTGTGTTTTGTGTGCAATTTGTGACTATTGGGTCGTTGGCAATTTTATAGTTAGAGCTATGGGAACTTTTGGTTCTACAAACATGAGGCTCCGTGCTTTTTGTCAGAAGAAAACTGTTGCCAAATGTCAGAGGAGTGACATTTAACATCATTGATCTAATCTTGGAATGAAATTTCAGTTATAAGCAGTTTCATTATAAGAAGTTGTACTGCCCGTGGCGCTTATTGCCAAAAGCACTCCATAACAAGTATGTATTATAAGTAATTGTGTCAGTGTACAATATTTAGACGGACGAAGCCGACCCGCCAAACAAAACCGGCACCGTCGCGTCGCAAAAAAAAACATCTAAACGAGCGCTTGCAGCACATACGTGATCCCTAAGGTACATAAAAAATTCGTAGTATGCCTATAGAACAGTCAATTTATAACTTAGAATTTTAATACTAAACAGCACAGTTGTTGTGTAAGTATACGTTTTTTTTAAAGGCGCGAACGTATAAGATTATTTCCAATCAAAAAGTGCTTTGGTACATCCATGTTACGCAGAGTCGGATTCTCTCCTATTCATAGCCTCTATCATCGCTGCGTTTTTGTCGTCTAATTTGTGTCTTAATGAAGAATAGCAACTCACTTGAGTCTCAGTGAGCATGAGTCCAGTGGCGACCTCGAACCTCTTCGGGCGGGAGAGGTACTTGTTCATGCGGAACTGCTTCTCCAACTCCAGGAGTTGCTGCGAGGTGAAGGCGGTCCGCGGCCGCCGAGTCTTGCCGAGGAGGGCGTGGGGGGCACCTAGGTAAAGAAAGAAAAGGTTATTATAAAGATAAGACTGGTCTAGTGAGTTTTACTATTGTAGTGTAGTAGTTAATTGGTTTTTGAAGTGGAACCTTCTTTTGGCGCACCATATAAAGGTTTTTCGTGGGCTGTGAATGAAGCTCAGCGTTCATAATATAAATATATATAAATATTCGGGTGAACTCGGAAACCTAGATAGTTATAGCTGGTATAGTATGTTAAGGCTGGTCTAGTATTGTTACAATTGTAAGTTACAATTGGTCTAGTAAGTTTTCTGTGCAAAAATTATTATAATACAGTAAAGTAGTCATTTCAATAAGTCTGGTCCGATAAGTTACGGCTGGTCCGATAAGTTACGGCTGGTCCGATAAGTTACGGCTGGTCCGATAAGTTACGGCTGGTCGAGAAAGTCACGGGTGGTCTAGAAATTTACGGCTGGTGTGGTAAGTTACGACTGGTCTAGTAAGTTACGGCTGCTCTATTAAATTACGTCTGGTCTGCTAAATTTCGGCTGGTTTAGTAAGTTACGGCTGGTCTAGTAAGTTATGGCTAGTGTAGTAAGTTACTACTGAACTAGTAAGTTACGGCTGGTCTAGTCGGGAGAACAGCGACTGCTGATCCGGAGCCCCAGGTTCAAATCCCACGCGCACCACTGTCTTTTTGAAGTCACGTGCGTAATGCCACTATCTTGAAACGACGAAGAAAAACATCGAGTTGTAGGTACCTACAATCTTTAGAGGTCATGACGTGTCATCCATCACCAACCCGCACTGGGCGAGCGTGGTGGATTATGGTCTTGACTCGCTCCTTGCGAGAGAAGGCCCCGAGACCCAGCGAGTGGGAATATTAGTGGGCTGCTTATTTTTATGTCTACTAAACCGATCATGGTAAAGCTCAATGTTCTATGGCTAGTTTCTATCAGCGAACAAAATTTTCGAAAAATTTAAATAACTACAAATAGCTATAATCTATAGAACATACGAAGACTATTTGTATGTTATATTTTTATGATTGTCATGTAAAACGATGTTACTTATATGAATAAATTGGCTTATACTTGTAAATATAGAATTATACAAACAATTTACGAAAACATAATAACTTTAGTATCACGTAAACAATTTACGAGTTAAGCGTATAAAATATGTAAAAGAACCATGTTAGTTTCCTCTCTAAAATATACATAAATCCTTTAAAACTTGTCCAATCCAACATTTACCCCACCCACTTTCATCTTTCATCTCCCTGTTTCCCCCACCGGTCCCCTCCGCTCCCGATAAAGCGTAGACAGACGTTATTTATACCGCAACTTGGCAACTCTAACAGATTGCTTGCTGTTTCATGGAATCGATAGACAAGATGCTCTACTTATTTTTTTTTTAAGAAAGTCGATTGATTCTCTATGGAGTGCTTAGTGTAAGTATTTAGGTACTATTTAAATGCGAAAGTTTGATTGTTTGTTGCCCAAACACGTCGGAGCAGGGGGTCTACCGCCTAACGAATAACGCTTTGACATTGTCGTCTCTTTCATTTCAAGCGAGAAGAAAAGAGACAGCAATATCAAAGCATCAAAGCGTCAAAGCGTTTTTCGTTAGGCAGTAGACCCCCAGGACGTATACTCTTTTTCTACGAAAAACGTAATTTCGAAATAAACTCGCGACTTTCCTACTCCGGTTCGTCTCCGTTTAAATGTTCTAATCTCTAATTGGAGTAGGCTCAGGACGTCTACTCTAATTCAACGAAAACGTAATTTCGAAATAAATTTTCCAACTCCGATTCTACTTCGATCCATCGTTTTGTCCGTTTAAATGTTCTAAGCCTACTCTAATGAGAGTATGCTTAGAACATTTAAACGTCAAACAATGTTGTATCGGACGAAACGAAGTAGAACGAGACTAGGAAAGTCGCGAGTTTTTATTCGAAATTTTGTTTTCGAAGAAACAGAGTAGACGTCCAGAACATTTTAACGTCAAACAATGTTCGATCAGACGAAACGAAGTAGAACCGGAGTAGGAAAGTCGCGAGTTTATTTCGAAATTACGGTTTTTCGTAGACTCATTCTTCGTAAACGTCCAGCTGAACGAATCGGATTGTAATTTGGAACATAGAATATAGTCTGGAATAACACACAATATATTTTTATAGCTGCAAAATTACGGGAATGGTGCGGGTAAAACCACAGGATACTACTAGTTTGACATACATTTTTATCCATTTAATACACGTCACATCTATTAATACATGTACCTAACAGATAGCTAGATACTAATGTTCTTTGTGGTGTTTGGATGTTCGAATGTTTCTAGCCATGGACGTATAAAAAAGTCAAACGGAGTCTCGCTAAAACAAAAACTGCGTCACTAGAGTCGGCCACATTTGCACGTGTGCGTTGTCAGGTTGTCACTGATAGGCTGACACGCACACATATACACAAGTAGCGCGTGTAATGACTCACTGATGTGTGCGTGTCAGCCTGTATGTGGCCGACTCGATGGACACAGTTTTTGTTTTACCGAGACTGCGTCCGACTTTTTTTATACGTCCATGGTTTCTAGCTTAATCACGTAGAAACGGCTGAACGGATTGGGTTGAAATTTGGAACGTGTCTAGTCCGATAATAGTATGAAATAACACATAGGCTACTTTTTATTGTGGAAAAATAAGTGGAACGGAAACTATACCAGTAAAACTGTAGGATTGATAGTTCTTCTAATATTATTAACGCGAAAAGTAAGAATGTATGTTTGATACTTTTTACCACAAAAACTACTGCAATGATTTGGATCAAGTTTGGTACATAAATAGATAATGATATGGCATAATACCTATGCTATTTTTATACCGATAAAATAACGGTATCGGAAACTATGCGGGTGAAACCACATGGCACTGATAGTAAATATATAGACCAAGAAAAGTAATAATCTTATATATAAAATTCTCGTGTCACAGTGTTTGTTTCCTTACTCCTCCGAAACGGCTTTACTGATTTTAACCAAAATTTATATGCATATTCAGTAGGTCTGAGAATCGGCTACTAGCTATTTTTCATACCTTTATTTATATGGCAAAACAACGTTTGCGGGGTCAGCTAGTAAGTATATAAAATAATCGAGTCTGCCAAGTCATAGACAAAACGAAATCGATACCGTAAGTAGAGCAACCTCCTCGGAGAGTTACAGAGCGCGCCAACGGAATACAAGTGAGCACATTACCGATTCTTTAATCTGGGACGTTTGTTATGTTGGCAGTAGCTATACTGTGTGTGGACGGCGCTTTACTTGATTTATGCGGTCATGTTGGTACTGTGATGGCGGGAAATAAATGTAAATGGTTCACTTTATAGCCTGGCACCCTGGCAGAGTCAGGCAGCAGGCAGAGTTACCTACATAGGTGACATGGTAAATACGCGGGTAAAATACGAATAATATCTATACTTAAATTATAAAGCTGAAGAGTTTGTTTGTTTGAACGCAAGGATCTCCGGAACTACTGGTCCAAATTAAAAGATTATTTTTCTGTTAAATATTGCATTTATCGAGGAAGGCTATTTAACATTACGCTACTATCAACAGGAGCGGAGATTGAATGAAAAATGTAACAAAAACGTGAAAAAATATTGCTATTTGAGAGCTTTCGTTGCGTGACAGCATGTGTCTATCTTTCAAAGGTTGCATCATTACAACATAAGGTAACCGAATTTGTTTAAAATTTGAATTGGTACGACCAATTTTCGATAGATGGTGTAGCCACGCGCGCACGGTTCAGCTAGTCTATACTAATATTATAAAGCTGAAGAGTTTGTTTGTTTGTTTGAACGCTAGGATCTCGGAAACTACTGGACCGATAGGAAAGATTCTTTTTTTGTTGGATACTCCATTTATCGAGGAAGGCTATAGGGTATATAACATTACGCTACTATCAATAGGTACGGAGTATGAGTGAAGAATGTAAAGAAAACGGGGAAAAATATTTCTCTTCGAGAGCTTTAGTTCCGTGAATTTAAATTCTCTTTGGTCGTTGAAGTCTGTGACGGCGCGTGTCTACATTTGAAGTTTGTGTCATTTGAAGTAATCAAATTTGTTCTACAACAATGCATTGTTGCTTATTTACGTATTTTTAGGGTTCCGTAAAACGTAATAAAGTGGCCAGCAATGGATATTTTAGTATGGATTTTCCTCAAATAGGCGCGGGTGAAACCGCGGGGCACAGCTAGTATTATATAAAGGGATAAAGTGGAGGGAATTGGGGGAGACAACTTTGCCCAGCAGTGGGACAACTGAGGTTACTTATAAAAATTAGAATTAGAATTAGAATTTTATTTATTATCATGGAAGCGACATTCACATATACTATAATTACAAATATTAAGTTGTATGAACGCCACTACACAGATTCGTCACATTACAATTTGATGTACAGAAATGTTTGTACCTACTTAGACCTGTTGAGATAGGTAGGTACTTCGCTTATAAATTCTTAATAAAAACAAAACCAAAATGGTTGAAGGTAGGTACCTACTGCTTTAGCAGTACCCACCTTCCACCTCTTCCTACTACATACATGTTTATGTCGAAAACAATTTAATTTTACTAATAGTAATAGACAACTTGTGCTGTATAGGGGCTTTGTCTAAAACCTTATTCTGACATTATAACAAGTCAATTTAATCTTATTGAAATTGTAATAAAAATTAATTAAGAATAACATGTTTACATAATTAAAGAATGCCCAATGTTATAGTAACATCTTTAAGATATTCTTTTAAATGCTGTTTATAAAGAAAATCCCACAGAAAAAAATAATTAAAAAAAACAAGAAAAATATAATTACGCAAAAATATCAATACCATAACATTCCAGAGGATATGCTATCTCCTAATGTTTATATAAATTAATAATAGTATTAAAACATCTTTAAGATTCTCCGTTAAATGCTCTGTAAAACCTTACGGAATAATACATTACTGCAAACATTAATTACTACAACACTTACATAACATTACCATAACATAGTTATATTACCGCAACAACTAATAAAAATAACATACCATTCCTGAGTATATGCAATCTCAGACTTCCCTTTATGTAAGAAAGCGACAATATCACTCTAATGTAATTTATCAAAGTTACAGGTGCAACAAAATCAGTAAACATCATATCTCAGATATTGTGAGAATTTGTGAAAATAGTGGTGTCAGGAATGTCAACATCTAAGTACATTAATTCACTAACTTTATTTATGTAGTTTCACACAAAAGGTGTATAATAGGCAAGGTGTAGTCGACTCAACATTCCAATAGTATTCTAATGATCGGGCATTCATACAAAATTCACAAGCAAGTTATTATATGACTACCCACATTACCAGAATTAAAATACAGCCCTGCATCAATATATACAACGATGGGAAAGTCGATTGTATGTTGACACTGTTAATTCCTATACAGCTCCAAATACGAGACATTCTTCAACAAAGTCACTAAAACCGAGCTTTTTTATCATTCATCAGCGCTTATCAACTTATAGTCGGCATAATCATTATTTAGAAATTCCGATATCTTATAGATAGATTTCGACAGAAGTAAATTTTTAACATTGGCACGAAATTTACTTTCAGCTTCTATTTGTTGGATATTACTAGGAAGTTTATTATATAGTTTCTGTCCCATCACTTTCGGCAACTTTGCAATTATAGTCAACCGATGCTGTATTGGTAATAGAACATTTCTGTTCTTGCAATTTCTAATTTTCGTTGTACTATGTATTTTATATTCATCAAAATTAGAGCGCACATATTTCAACACTTCAAAAATGTAAACAGAAACCGACGTCATTATCCCTAAATTTAAGAAGTGCTGCCTGCATGACTCTCTCCATTTACTTTTTGTAATAACTCTGACAGCACGCTTTTGCATTTTTAAGATACGCTCGTAATTAGTCGAAGATCCCCAAATGAGTATACCATACGTCATTATGGAGTGGACGTATGAAAAATATACCTCTTTTAGCTGTTCTTCTGAGGTGAAAGGTCTCAGCTGTTTGAGAGCATATATTCCCTTGGACATCTTCGCACATGTGACGTTTATATGCTCTTTCCAAGTAAGTGCAGAGTCCAACTCAAAACCCAATAGTTTAGCTGTGTTAACGGTTTGTAAATTATCATTATTATCCATTGGAATCGTCAAAGGTTTTTGTAAATTGGACACCGCATTAAAACATATCACATTAGTTTTATTGGTATTTAGCTTCATACCGTTCATTACGAACCACGCGTTTAAAGTTTTCATTATTTTTATTATACTTTCTAATAGTTTTTCCATAGATTCTGCGGCTATAACTATAGTAGTATCGTCAGCATACTGCACTATGTCTCCTTCGATGTCTAAGTGGGCTATATCATTCATAAATGTAATAAACATGACGTTACCGAAAGACGAACCCTGAGGAATACCAATGCTAAGCTTTTTTGCTTTTGATCTAATAGGCTTGCCATTTATTTTAACTTCAACAGATTGTTGTCTATCCGTTAAAAATGACTCAATAAGATGTTTTATTTCATTTTTGATACCGTATATTTCTAGCTTTTCTATAAGTAATTTGTGATCTACTGAATCAAAGGCCTTCGATAAATCCAATAGTATAACGGCAACACGTTGCTTACGTTCAAGACCTTCACCTATTTTCTCTACTATTCTAAGACATGCCGATGTAGTTGATTTTCCAGCTCTATAGGCAAACTGACAATTTGAAAGTGCTGAATTATCATTTAAATGTTTCATAACGGCTTCTGATAATATACTTTCTATCAACTTTGATACTGTGGGCACAATAGTTATTGGTCTGTAATTGTGTACATTGGTAACTTCACCCTTTCCTTTATAAAGTGGTGTTAAACGTGACATCTTCAGTTCTTTGGGATATGTCTTGGATATCAGAATGTTATTTATTAAATATGTCAGATGAACACAAATCAATGGTAAAATTTGGAATAAAAAGTTTCCGCTAATATCAAAAATATCTTTAGTGTCCGAATTGCGAATCTTTCTATTCGCTATTTTTATGAGTTCATCCGGGTAAATTTGTTGTATTTCAAAAACTGGTAATTCCGTGACATACTTTTTTAAAAAGTCTATGGCTGCACTTCTATTAGGTTTATGATTTCTTTCCAATTCCTGACCTATCGATACAAAATAGTTATTTATATAATCTGGAATATCCAAATTATCTATTTGTTTATTTGATTTAACATCTCTTAAGTCCCAATACCATTCCTGCTTACATTTATTTGTATCTTCTTTAATAACCTGCCACACCTCTTTTTTTTATTTTTTGAATTTTTTATACGGTGATTTATGTATTCTTTTTTAGTTGTAAATAATAAATTATCTCTTGTTTGTATTTTCTTTGTTATTATACTTGATTCCAAAGATTGGGGAAACTGTCTCTGAAAAGTGTACAGATCATGAATGTCTTGCTGTATTTTTATCAGTTCATGATTTATCCACGGGGCGGGGATTTGAGACTTTCTTTTACAGATTATTTTTGGGAAAAATAGGTCCATATTCCATGTAAACTTAGTCATAAAGTTATTAAAATTTGATACGTTATACTCATGGAAAAGCACATCCCAGTCATAAGCCAGCAAGGCGGTAATAAAGTCTGATATTCGCAGTGCATTAAACACTCTTTTGACAGTAGTGGTATATTTGTTTTTGAGATAACTTTCCTTGCACACCTGAACCGTGACAAGCTGCGCATCATGGTCAGAAAATGCAGTTGACAGTGGTTGTATTGTGATTGAGTTATGGTTCAAATTTGATACTACAAAGTCAATTGAAGTTTTGGTGTCTTTTTCAATCCGCGTAGGAAAGTCCACTAAATTTACGAAATTATTAGGGCTCATAATATCCATTAGAGTCCTCCTACAATTAGAATCTACCAGAAAATCTACATTCCAATCTCCTGTCAGCACGATAGTACTATTTGATAGTTCAACCAAATGTTCGAGCAATTTTGTCAAAGTTTCCAGAAAAATTTCGAAATTCCCTTTACCAGTTCTATACATCCCGACCACCACAACTTTTTCCGGATTATTTTCTTGGCATATTTCGATAGCTGCAAGCTCACAATGGTATTCAACTGACAGTTCGTCGATATCCGCTAGCTTCTTAAATTTCAAATGATTATGTGTTAGTATTGACACACCACCATGGACACGTTTATGTCTAATAAAGTAATTTGCGTGTTTGTATCCATCAATAATAAAAGAGTCTGCATCATACGGACAGAGCCAGGTCTCAGTTAAAATAAGTACATCCGGCTGGAATGTTCTAGCAAAATTTTGTAATTTTAGACGCTTGTCCCTACTTTTAACACTTCTACAATTCTGATGCAATAAAGATAATGGTTCATTTCTTATAAACTTAGCATTTGGGTAATTCTTTGATCTAAAAAAGTGTCACTGTCGCTTTCTGTCTGAGCTACATTTATTTTAAAGAGGTTACATTCACTAGTTATACTAGATGTCAGGTCAATTACATTATTAAAAGTATGAGTATATTCATACATAGTATTAGTTACCACACTATTGTATAGAAACCGAATAAAATCGAGTGTTAATTTAGTTGACAGTGTGCAAAAATTCCTCTTGTACCGGTTTATGTCAATAAGGGACACTCCAGTTGACCTAGAAACAAAATTATACAGTTGCTGGTTTAGTTCATAAATCTTTTCATTTCGCCTTTCTTTGTCAACATACGGCAAAGTAGTAACTTGTAATTTAATTTTCCTACATTTACATATCTCTCTGACATATTTAATTAAATTTAATTCGTAAGTCATCGAATCAGACACAATGATAATTATATCATCTCCTACATTCAAATCCTTGGCTAACTTTATGATGTCTTGTACTATGTGTTTTAATGATGCTCCAGGTTTACATATTGATAATACATGGTCGTATTCAGGCGATTTACGGTTAATATACTGAGCTAGCCCTTTCCCGAAGCCGTCACATAAAATCACCATCTTTTTTTGGGAATTGTAGTTAGGAAACCTCAACACACCTGAATTTACCTCATTTTTTTTATTTACATATATGTTTGGCTGAGTTTTCATACCCGGTTGATTTGTTGAGCATTTTTTATGTCTTCTTACTGTTATCCTATCCTTTATGTCTATTATTTCATTATTCTCATTTCCTTGTGTATTTGTTTTGATTGAACTATTATGTATTTCTTCCATTTCCTCATTTCCCCTTGTTTCGTAAATTACTTCCTCTTTTTCAAAAGTATCCTTCAATGTTTCACCACTTGGTCGTCGCAGATTTAAATTTTCTCGCTGTAATGTCAAATTTTCATTTTTTAATGTGTCAATTTCCTCATATAACTTTGTTACATTTCTTTCGTTGTCAATTTGTACAGCTTTACGAAGCTCTTCAAACATAGCTGCATTTTTTTCGTGCATACGTATAATGTTTAACGCGTCTTCATATTCGTTCATTTTTATATAATGTCCGTCAAGGATGCTTTGCAGTTCGGTCTTATCTGATGCAATTTCACTTAGCAATATTTCCTGGCTAGCTATTTGTCCTTTTAAGATTGAATTCCTGTTCAAAAGTTCCTTATAATCCGCGGAAAATTCCTCATGGTCTGTCAACAGCTTTACATTAAGCTGTTGTATTTTCCACAATTCACCCTTGAGTTCTTTAATTTTATTGTTGGCTTCTGCCAAACTTTGTATTTTGTTGTATGCTAAAGTCCAAAACCTAATACAAGCCCTCAGTAAAATAGTTTTTTTTTTTTTTTTTTTTTTTTTTTTTATAGCATAGAGTGACGAGACGAGCAGGTCATGTGCCTGATGGTAAGCAACATGCCTGCCACATAACAGCACAGTAACACGCAGCTATTGGAACATGATAGTTCAAATCATTACCTAGCACTGCACTGCGCTCGTCACCCAGAGATCTAAGATATTATGTCTCTAAGCCCTGTAATTTCTCTGGAATCATTGCCCTTCAAACCGGAACACAGTAATGTTTGCACATTACTGCTTGGCGGTAGAATATTTGGCAAAGGTGTGGTACTTCCCCAGGCGGACTCTGCTAAGAGTCCTACCACTACTAGTCAAACAAACAAAACACTATTCACCACAGGCAGGCCAGGTAGCGGGCGGCTAGTATTGTGGCGAGCGTATAGCAGGCGATGCGGCCGCTATGAATCACGCTCGCTGGTCGCTTGCGTCGAGCTGGCCGGTAATTAGTGCTTGTAGGCGTTGGCGAAAATTAATAATTCTCGGTTATATCTTGCTTCTTTATCCACTGATTTTCACCATAGATATATCACTGAATTTACGATTTTATTAAGAACACGTCTTTGTTAATTTTATTCGTAAACACTGCGTTGAACAAAATTTATTAAATAGTTTGTGGAGAACGATACATAGATACGTGCTTGCGTTACGGATGCGTTTTGTTATGTGATTTGTTGAAGTGATGCGTTTTGTTATGTGATTTGTTGAAGTGATGCGTTTTGTTATGTGATGCGTTTTGTTATGTGATTTGTTGAAGTGATGCGTTTTGTTATGTGATTTGTTGAAGTGATGCGTTTTGTTATGTGATGCGTTTTGTTATGTGATTTGTTGAAGTGATGCGTTTTGTTATGTGATGCGTTTTGTTATGTGATTTGTTGAAGTGATGCGTTTTGTTATGTGATGCGTTTTGTTATGTGATTTGTTGAAGTGATGCGTTTTGTTATGTGATGCGTTTTGTTATGTGATTTGTTGAAGTGATGCGTTTTGTTATGTGATGCGTTTTGTTATGCGTTTTGTTATGTGTTTATTATAATAGTAGCCTGGAATACACGTGAACGTACTTATTTACAGTCAAAGTCAAAACCTTTCGCTTTTGAAGTCGGCTAAAATAATCCACTTAAAAGATAAAAAAAACGATAATACAAATACCCTACATTTGTCTGCAAGTGCCAGTTGTTAGCCATGTCCCTTTTTATTGCCATTTGTGCTACGTGTCACCCTAATTTGATACCCGCCGGTCCATTATGGTCACCCTATTGTCAGTCTAAGGGGATGATTTAAACGATTATTGCTTAAAAATCATTGTGTTATGGAGACTAATTAGTTTAATTTGAATACTAATAACGATCTACCCTATGGATATTTTTTATTTTGCGAAAATAACGAGAATGATATATCAAAAGCAAAAAAAAACTGCATTAGTACTTAGGTAGAATATTCTATAACAAGCACTGTTTATCATCGCAACGGTAATAAAAACCCGGGCTTAAATTACACTCGGGTAAATTTCTTAAATTTCGTAGCTCGAAAAAGCGACATCGTTTCATGGTTGATGTTCCAAAGACACGAACGAAGAGATTTGACTCTACTTTTGTGATAAGAACGTCTAGGCTGTGGAATACGTTGCCTGAGTGGGTTTTCCCCGATGGTTACAATCTTTGTGTCTTCAAATCGAGAGTGAATCGGTTATTTCTAGGTAAACACGTTCCATCGTAGACCGCATCGTCGCTTAACATCAGGCGAGATGGCGGTCAAGTGTAAACCTATAGAAGTTAAAAAAAAAAAAAAAAAAAAAAAGTTAAAAAAACTCTTAAATTTAAAGTCGACTGAATTTAGTTGATACTGAATTCAGAGAAGCGTAAACGCATTCAGTAAACTAGCGTACTAAATTCTGTAGCGAGGATTGCTTACTTCTAACCTGCTTCTAAATTTTCTTCAAAATTCGGTTGCATTTAAATTTGGTTCTGAAATCAGTCTACTAAATTTAGCCAAGTGTATCAAGCCTTTTAATTTATCAGCAAATAAAAAAAACCGGTGGATATTCACGGTTTTAAAATGGTGATTCAGCACACTAAAACAATAGGGCTAAATAATTATTTCCATAAAAACCACCTACATAAATCTATAACGCAAAGGCACGTTAATTGCGGACATCAAAAATCTCTAATCACATACGCCGAAAGCAAATAATCACGGCTTGTACGGAAAATTAATAAAATAATGTTAGAGCACTCGACGAATACACAACACTTAAACAAGACTACACAGAAACAGCACATATATTTATATAAACTAGCAGCGCCCCGCGGTGTTACCCACGTAGTTCCCGTTGGTTTTTCGGGATAAAAAGTAGCCTATGTGTTCTTCCAGACTATAATCTATCAAACAGCCCGATCCGTTCATACGTTAGGACGTGATTGAGCAACAAACATCCATACATTGACATTTATAATATTAAGAAGGATACACTTTACTTTTTTGAAGTGCAACATGCCTAAGCCTCGTTGAGCATTTTTTAATGAGCAAAAATCAAGAGTTCAAATCACAGACATTCTAATCCTACTTATATATACATATACATCCTACTAATATTATAAATGTCAATGTGTGGATGTTTGGATATTTGGATGTTTGGATGTTTGTTGCTCAATCACGTCCTAACGTATGAACGGATCGGGCTGAAATTTGGAACACAGATAGATTATAGTCTGGAAGAACACATAGGCTACTTTTTATCCCGAAAAAAATAATGGGAGCAACGGGAACGGGAACTTCGCGGGTAACACCACGGGGCGCTGCTAGTACATATATATTACTAGTAGGTACATATAAATTTGTCAAACTATATAAATGTATTTATATAGTTTGACACTTATCTGTACGGTAATTTTAAACTTTGAAAATGTATACTATTTATATGCTATTTCCTTTGTTTTTTAATTTCATTAATATTTGACGTGTAAATTGTATATTTATGAATAAAGAACTTTGACTTTGGGACGTGCGCGAAATAAGCTTTTTGTTTGGGTGAAATATTGTGAATTCGCGTCACCTATGCATAATACTAGTAGGTAGTATTATAAATTGCAAAGTTCAGAAGTATTTTGCTCAATCACTCTTGAACGGATCGGGTAAAAAATTTGGAACGCAGATAGATTACAGTCTTGAATAGCTCAAAGGCTACTTTTTATCCCGGGAACATTTCGGGAAGGCGAAGTACGCGGGTAAAACCGCGGGGCACTGCTAAAACTGCGAACCAAAGTCATGGAACAGTCTGTTGTTAACATGAAATTCACTTTAATTTCTTTCTTCTGCGAGAAGGTGCAATATCAGCTATGAACATAGATTAATAAAGCCTAGATCGATAATCTCCAAACAGATGCTTCATCTTAAATGAGACAAAAATTAGATTGATTTCGGCGTAAGCAGTATGTACTGAAGTACGCCAAACAAAACTTGAATGTCGTGGAGGTATGTACAGTGAAGGATCACACAAACTATCATAATGTTTTTTGAAGTGAAAACTTCATTAGGCGCGCCTATACAGATTTTTCGTGGGCTGCGAATTGAATTCTACCGTCACGCTTGGGTATGATAAGAAATCTTCGGGTAAACTCGGGACCATGGCTATTGGCCATCTAGAAATACGTCAGCCAATGGGAAATGCTGAAATGGCGTGGCCAGGCCATCATGGCTATTGGCCATCTAGAAACGCATCAGCCAATGGGAAATCCTGACGCATTTCTAGATGGCCACGCCAAGATGGCGAGGCCACGCCCTCCGGTTACACCCGTGTAGTTTCCAAGGTAAGCTATCAAATTCTGAGTTATAAGTTTTCACTTCTATCGGCAGTTCCTATGACTGCCAATTTTTAATTGTCGGAGACGCATGCACTAGGGTTGGTCCTTGACAACCGATGGTAGTTTCGAACGGACTAAGCCTATATGACTCACTGTGATTTGCCTCACTTTTCTTGCGCGGACTCGGTTTCTAAGCATTATTATTCTATGGCTATGGGAACATTTAGTGGGCTGCTTAGGCTGTCTTAAGTCCCAAAATGGGCCAGTATAGTGCGTTTATTTAGCCCACCCTATCCGACGTACCCCGTATTTATCAACCGCACCGCTAAGCCTGTAAAAATGATAATTATATCAATTACTGTAGCCGCGATTGTGTGACATTTGGCGCTGTTTGCACAACTGATAACCTGGCACCGAACGCATCTGTCATCATCCGTTCCATTTCGTCAATTTCGCGCCAAAAGTCCACTAAATGTTTTTACTGCTCGGACTCGGGGCCTTCTCTCGTCAAGGCCGTAATCCACAGAGCCATAATCCACCACACTGGCTCAGTGTGGGTTGGTGGATGACACATAACCTCGAAAGATTCTATTCTCTCTATTTTTTCACCGTTTTTAAGTTATTGGATTTTAACCAGGGGCTCCGGATCGGCAGTCGCCACTCAACCGACTAGATCAGCAGTAATTTAATATCATTCAACATCCTAAATAATTTCATGTCCATAGTATCCTTCGCACCAAACGGTTCGAGTCCACTTTCCTCCTACATACAGCCTCAGAGTGGAATAAGTTCCGGCCTCCTTGTCCCTTGAGATATACAATCTAGAACTTTTCAGAGTAAGGTAAATACCTTACTCTGAAATTATTCAGCATTCAGGCCAGCGGCGGTCATCTTCGACCACACCGTCGCTTACCATCTGACGAGTTATAATAAAACATGCACATCCCGTTTACGTAATTTTCTTGCGATAGCATATGAGCTATTCTACACTATATTCTCACTGCATTTCAAATTGCAATCTGATTCGTTTATACGTTCTATCCTTTTCTATTATTTCGTTCAAAAGCGAGAGAAAGAAAAGAAGCTGCAGTGAAGAGTAAGCTAGCATTATTCATAGGTAAGGATAGTTTTTGACATTTTTTTTCTTTTTGACGTGATAACCTGATAACGTCTTATAATTCGGTGAAGCCGGCTGCACGCCCGCTAAACATGACGTCATGTAACGTTCCGCCGTTACCGTTAGTTCGTCGTCCGTGCCATGCGGACGAAGCTGAGCGCTGAGGGCGCCACCCGCCGAGTCGAGCGGTATCACTACTCGCGCTATCAGCGTACTGATTTCTTAAGACGTTGTCACGTTTAACTATCGTCAGTAAACCGACTTTACAGACAACCATTTTTTTTATATAAATAAAGAGTGAGAAGATGACCAGGACATGTGCCTGATAGTAAGCAACATGCCTCCCACATAACAACACAGTGAAACGCAGCTATTGGAATATGAAGAGTCCAAATCATTACCTAGCACTGCACTGCGCTCGTCACCCAGAGATCTAAGTTGTTATATCTCTAAACCCTGTAATTTCTCTGGAAACATTGCTCTTCAAACCGGAACACAGTAATGTTTGCACATTACTGCTTGGCGGAAGAATAACTGGCAAAGGAGTGGTCCTTCCCCAGACGGACTCTGCCAAGAGTCCTGTCATGTTTGTTTTGTTTAATAACCGATTTACCGAACAATTACTCAGTAAACTAATCACCATTAATTCTACTTGAAAAACATGAATGGAAATCGAAGTAAGTCAATGAAAATCATTGAATGACTTCCCATTTATCGATTCTACGAAAAATCGATCGATTTCTAAGCAGAGCCATTCAATAAACATCGTTAAAAATTTATTACCAACATTACTAAACTAAATATCCCATTTACGTATTTACATGTTGGCAACGCCGCATTTTTACAAATTTACTTCTGCATCTAAATAGGCGAGCTGCTATCGTAATCTGTGACATCGAGTCATTATTCCCTTTGAAAAAAAAATAGTTGCACAAATCTGTCGGGTGTAGGGATAAAATTGTCGGGTAATGTTTACATATCAGGAATCTCCCGAGAGCTCGGTAAAAGTCACGTACTATAAACAAAATAAAGATTTTTGTATTGATTTTTAGAGATTTCGATTTGAGCCCTTGAGCACGAAGCTCGGTTTACTTTTGAAGGTAAAACGACGTCTCTTAATGTATTTTTAAATATTTTTTGAAATGTAGAAAATCGGTGGCTGTGTGTTGATGATGGGTCCAACTTCGTGGTAGGTATTAAAAAGGTGAGTGGGTGTAAAACATGTTATAAGTACAGGTACGTTGGGAGACATAAAGTTTTAAAAAGCAAACTTGATAATTTAATTTAATTTCTCTGTTTTTTTTTAAATTAAGGAAAATAATAAGAGTCCCATAATAAAATTTCTTATGAATGTTTTTTCTATAATGTGATGTAAAAACGATACCTACTTCACAAAAATATTACACATACTTATAATTGTAGAATGTACCTATTCTATTTAAATAAACAATTTATTCCTTATTATTTATAATGTCGAACCAAAAAACTAACTGAAATAAAAAGATACACAGTGATAGGAAATGCCGATAGAAGTGAAAACGTATAACTTAAAATTGTAGTATGAAACGCAAAGACGTTACATGACAATAGTTTCATCATCAATGATTAAACAGCACGAATGTTGCAGAATAATACGTCACATGTTATACATACAGATATACAGCTATTACACATGTCGTTAAATCGAATTCACAAGATTTCACCCATCCAAAAAGATTCCATGCAGCCTACGCTCCGACACTATGCCGGTCTTAGATAAAGAATAAGTGAATAGGTCAGGGTTTTCCGCACGGTTCCTTTGCACCAATCGTAAGCAGATGTGTATGTTAGCTATGGCGACATAGTGATGTACCGCGACAAAAGTATGACACTTCCACAAGAGCGACAAGATAAGAGCGATCAGACCCGTGCGCCCGGTGTAAAGCGTTTGTTCTAACTCCATACGTAGTATATGTAAACTGTTTGACGTCTCTACATTAATATGTCGTTAACGCAAACCCATTAGATAATTCCGTATCAAAAAGAGTTCAACGCGGCCAAATAACTTTTCATTTCAAAAATCTTCAGAGTCAAATAAATGTAAATGATTTTCGACTTCGACGATAATTGTGATTCATATTGTTTTTAGATTTGAACCGACATTTCAAGTACAGGTCTTCCAGGAATTCCAGGACAGGATAGGACGTATTACTATTTAAATAACCTGGTTCTGTTTGCACTCGGGTAAAAAGTGACCACGGCGGTTGTAAAGTTGGAACGTTGCCGAAAAGTTGAGGTTATGCTACATACTAATAATAAAAAAAACGAAAGTTAGGTACGCTTCCACGCGAAAACTACCAAACCGATTACTATGAAACTTTGTACACTTAGTTATTTTGGAGCTGTTAGAAATAAGACAGGCTACCTACGACTACTTTTTATCCCGAAAAGTTAACGGAATCGAGTACCTACTAAGCGGGTAAAATCCCTACCTACTGCAAGTTTTTAATATATTTTTAGACTTAGGTTATTTCTGTGGTTCATGTTTTTAATACTCTAAGTAAGTTTCTTCGTAGGTCAGAGTAGAAGGCGGTATTCCTGTGAAATCACTTATGTGGAAGGTCTTTGTACAATGCCGTTGTGGGGATTTATTATTGGATTACCTGATTGGCCGCGACCGACGGGGACTTGTATCTAGGGGAATGGAGGATGCATCACGGTTGGCTAGCACGGCCGTAACTACTGTATAAGTTGTGGCCGAGCTACACGAGCCTAGTTTTTCAAGCTACGAAGCTATAGACTACAGGCCCGTGAAAAAAAATTGGTTGCCTGTAAAGTCGGTATACGGGCGAAAGTTTTACGTGACAACGACTTTGAGTGGTTAGCCCGCCTAAGAGCGAGAGAGACAGACATAAAAAGTGAAAGGCACGCGTCCCTCTCACTCGCTCTCATTGTGAGCGCATAACGTGAGCGGAGCGTAACGCAGTTTCTTGAAGTGTCACCCGGCAAACCAATTTATAAGACGTTGTCACGTCAAAATTTACGTAGTAAATGAACCACCAGGAGACCTATGTAGGATGATAGAAGGGTATGAAGTAATAAGATTCAGCACTATGCCGTCACTTGTAAGCTGTCCAACTGAGTGCAGTTGAAGAGGAGGCGTTGCGATCCTCGATAATTTCTCCTTGTCGCATGATTTTTGTACGGTGTTGCAGAATAATAGTGTGAAACACACTACTGTTAGCAAGCTAATACTTCTAGCTTTGTGTAGACAACGTTACGCAACGCTAGATTGCCTTTGCCAGTTATTCTACCGCCAAACAGTAATGCGCCTAATGCCAGGGAAAAATCAGTTTTCACCCGCGCGGCGCGTTTTTTAATGAAATAGACTTAAAGTCGAGAATAGCATGACACAGTTTGGAGGAAAAATCTATTTTAAATCAGGAGTCCATTTTTGTTTTATTAAATTACTCAATAATTAAACATAAATTTAGGAATTTTATTACCAAAAAATAATGTAGGGTCATCGCTAATAATTTCGAGTACTCGAATTAAAACGGGTTATTTCGGTGTTGATTTTATTTTTTTATTGTAAAAAACTCTGATACATTTTTAAAATTCTATTCGGTTATTGTGCTTCTTCTTGATTGTACCCACACCATAGAATAGATAATATAGATAGAACGGACACTCCCCACCCCCCGCCAATTTCAAGCTTCCTCCCCCTCGCAGGCGCGAGGCGGACTCAACGAAGGGTTATTATATCGGACGATAATTTTCTATGAGAATACGACCATGATGCTGTATTATTTAACAAAATGGTACCAAATTTTTCGTCTATTGTACGAAACAAGAATAAGAGATTTTTAATTTCATAAGAATTTCTACAAAGATTGAATCATTTTTATAAACTGTGTTAAGCTATTCTGGTTAGAAGTACGCGCCAACACTGAAGTCCTGTGACGAAATTATTAAACTCGTTGTTTTTAAACTGCGGCTTTCGTTGTCAGAATTGAATTGTCAGAATACACTTACCCAAAGAGAAATCTTTCGGTAAGTGTACTTAACTAAAAATCAATTCGTACATGGTACCTTTATTATCTCCTATTTTGTTTTAAATCTTCCTTCTGCTTGTTGATGAAAGTTATATTTACCTACATTAAAGATCGAACACTAACTAGGTAAGATTGTAAGCCACAGGCAGGTGAACTCACGGGTCACAGCTATTCCATAAAATAATTTAGTAACCCTAGATGACACGCACGCATGCGTAAATGTGTTCGAACGACATATGCGTAGTTGTGTGAGTGTAGGTATGTCGACTTCACCGTTTGCTTGGAGTTTAGGCCGAGTGTCCGGGGTGTGCCCACACGTCAATATATTTTTTGTCATAGTTTTTAGTTTCTTAACTTCAGTGAGCGGCGTCGAAAATGTCCTTTTTTCGTTTTCTGGCACTAGGCGCCCCCTTACAATATTTCCAGAAAAGTTACACGATGGAGACATGGCATCTTATTTACCTATTTGGATGAGCGCAGTGCAGTGCTGGCGCAGTGGTAATGATAGGGACTCTTCATGTTCCTGTAGCTGCGTGACACTGTACTGTTATGGACAGGCGTGTTGCTTACCATTACGATAAACCAAAATACATAATTATAATTTTTTGTAGTGGTAGGACTCTTGGGAGAGTCCGCCTGGGGAAGTACCACACCTTTGCCAGTTATTCTACCGCCAAGCAGCAATGTGGAAACATTACTGTGTCCGGTTTGAAGGGCAATGTTTCCAGAGTAATTACCGAGCTTAGAGATATAACAACTAAGATCTCTTAGAGCGCAGTGCAGTGCTACCTAGCACTGCACTGCGCTCGTTTTATATACGATCCATGTATTTTATAGTCCAAGCGATATATCTTAGATCTCTGGGTGACGAGCGCAGTGCAGTGCTAGGTAATGATTTGGACTCTTCATGTTCCAATAGCTGCGTGTCACTGTGCTGTTACGAGACAGGCATGTTGCTTACCATCAGGCACATGTCCAGCTCGTCTCGTCACGCTTTATTTAAAAAAACATAGATACTCTTCTTAATTTGGTACTAGTTAATCTCCAATAACAATGTTTATTTATTTATTTCTAATGTCAATTAAATTTATCCTCCAGTTGATTGCCAATTGTATTAAAAACTCGACGCCAAATGTCATCTAAATAAAAGTATTAATTTTACGCCCTCACAAACACGGCAACAAACAAATTAGCGAACAATAAATAGAACCACCCCTCGCAATAAAACTAATCACCCTTATAAATATTAAACTACCCTAAACATCTATCCTCCATGATTTAAAGGTCGTAATAGCCGTTGACCAAGTAAAATTTACGTGTAACTTGTAACTACTAATTTGAACTCAATCTAGTATTTTTTTTTAACTAAAATAGGTTCGCACTTGACCACCATCTCGCCTGATGTTAAGCGACGATGCGATCTACGATGGAGCGTGCTTACCTAGAAGAAACCGATTCACTCTCGATTTGAAGACACCAAGATTGTGACTATCGGGAAAAATCCACTCAGGCAACGCATTCCACAACCTAGACGTTGTTATCACAAATGTGGAGTCAAATCTCTTTTTAGTCTTTTTGAGTTTGTTTTGACGTCTTAAATGTTGGAAATTGAAAAAAAAAAATTGATTTTACTACAATAGTAATTTATAGGTTTTTAGTTTTTAGCGGCCGTATCTGGCTAATTGTGAACCGATTTTGATGTCTTTTTGTTTGGCAGAAAATACTTCAAAAGCTAATATCATATAAATTATATTGAAACCGCCGAGGTGGTTTTTGAAACATCAACTAAAAACTGAAATTAGCTTATATTTCTCTGGATGAGTTAGCCATAGTTTCTTAGAAAATTTGGTTGAGTGTGTGAATTTAATTTTAAATTGGTTATTTTTTTTTTTCGAAGTAGGTATATTAAATTATTTGGAATTGAAAATATTTTTTATATTTTTTTTTTAAGTAATAATTATTCACCTACCATTTTTTTTTAGTGACTAATATATTTATTACAATCTAGCCTAATTCGGAAAGTCTAGGCTAATGAGTATTTTTTTTATGACTTAGCTAAATAATGTACACTTAAGATGTGTCCATAAGCACATTTCTTATTGTCTCTATTAAGGTGAAGTCACTTCGTTCATATGTACTTTGTATATAATATTTATAATTCTAAATTGCACTAACACTGCACTTTTAGTAAAGGTATTAATTTAATTTGCACTAAGTCAACTCAAATGGTTTTGTCCGTTTAAGCCTCCGCACTAACTCAGTGTAAGTGAAATTGGAAATAAATAAATAAAATAAAAGCAACAAAATGCTGAAATTGAGATGAAGTCCCAAAAAGGCGACATTTCGTCTTGCCTCTCAAACAATAGGTATAAACACCGGTGCGGCCTGCCACTTCTGCTAATTCCCACCCTAAACCCTAAGCGTACTACCAGTCAAAATCATGCCTACCATGCTGGTGGCATTACCACGCTGAGTGGCAATGCTTTCATGTTGAGTCAAATAAACTTAAAGCAGTATCTACGTGTACAAGTATGTGCGTGTGTCACTATATCTTGTGGTTTCTCTAGAAACACTGTTATTCAGTAATATTTACATTACCACAAACGCCAGGATTTTGTCAATCTTCGCGTCAAAATGAGAAATGTTTTACGAAATGAGATTCCCAAAAGCCACATCTCGTTTTGGCAACATACCCTGTAATTTCTCTAGAAACATTGCCCTTCTATCCGGATCACAGTCATCTTAGTACATTATCACAAACGCCAGTATTTATTTCACACGTCGCATCAAAATGGTCGCGTTTTTTTTGAATTGAAATAAAAAGCATTGAAATTGAGATGATGGCCCAAAAAGGCGACATTTCGTCTTGCCTCTGAAAGTCTCGAACAATAGGTATAAACACGGATGGAACCCGCGACTCCTGCTAATTCCCGCCCTAAGGGAGTTTAAGCCAATTACCGGCAGCAATTTGCGCCGGCAAACAAAGGGACGGCCCTTGCCAAATTAGATCCACGTGATAGGGATGGGACGTGTCGGTTGGAATACATTATCGAGTCGATGATTTTAAATTGTTCATTACTGTATTCTCTAGACGGATATTCAGACTGTTTACTTTGAGGTGGTGTGTTTGTTAATAAGTTGTACGTGTATGCTTTTGTTTTCTAATCAAATCTTGCTTTAATCGCCTTCAATTTTTGCAAAGGTAAAATAATTAGTTGCCGAAAATGTATCGCTAACACTAAAGCTTACATAAAAATGAAACCCAGTTTAATACTGAGACTCAATATTACTAAGTTATTAACCATCTATGCTAAAAATTTATTCAAGTTTAAATAAATTACTTGCTAAACAATTATTATTCTCACGGCATTGTACTTCTAGGAATAAGATAATAGTAATTGTACAAACTTTCTTGTTATTCTCATTTATAAATAAAGATTTTGAAAATGAATGAATGAAGCGACTGTCCTGGTGGCTTAGTAAGTCTGCCTGCGAAGCCGTGGGTCGTGGGTTCGAACCCCACCCAGTGTTTTCTGTGTATAATGAGTATGCATTTAAAAATAAATAAGTGTTAAGTATATCATCTATGTGGCTTCCGTAGAACAAGCTTTGCTTAGTTTGGGGTTAGATGGTGGTATGTGTAAAATTTCTATATGTGTAAAATTTCTACCAATGTTTATTTATTTACACACACAAAGTTTAAAACAATTTTCATAGTCCAAATACCATTTCACATAAAAACAAAGCAGACTGTACTGCGGCATTTGAACTTTTTTCAGTGGACCCCAAACTTGGCCTAAATAAGCCTACATCTTGGAAGTCTAGAGACCTGGTAAAAAACAAAACAAAACATATTTTCTTCTAGAGGGAAATTCACATGATGCAGTGTTTACATTGAGGTGGCGTGTTTATTATTCAGTTGTACCTGTCTGATTTTGTTTTGTCATTTAGAATCACGGGACGAGCAAGACATGCCCCTGATGACAAGCAACTGCCCATAACTAACCAAAAAAATGGCTGTCATAGAGACTTTCGATAGAAATAAAATCGTATAGCGTGGAATTTTAGTATAAAACAACATTAACGTTGCACAATACGTCACATACTAAAATTGCATGGCTCTCGAAGAGGCCAGTTTGTAAGGGTCCACTTTTAAAATGTTTTGTAATATCTTTAGTAATATTCTCATCAACAAAGTGTCTAACGCTCCTATCCCGCTCCAACGCTACGCCACTACACCGGTACATTAGAATGTCAGTAACGCGAGCCCATATGATTTTCTTATACCGAAAAGTGAAAGTGCTCAACGCGATTATAAAAAAAAAATCTTAAAAAAATATCGATGTATTTTAACGTTTTAGTTCCTCCCATTTCCATCCCTGTCAAGCGAGTGGCAAAAACGAGTGAGCAGACAAGGGCCGACTCAGTGGGTTTTTAGTAAGGAATCTATTTATACAGAAAACGGTAGATTTTAACATATAACTGCTCTATGTATATTTATATAACAAAACGTATTTGGATTGAAATCGAATATAAAAAGAAATGTAACGTCTTTCATACTAAAGATTTTTTTTTGGAATATGGTTTCCTGTCTTTTAACTTCTCGCTCAGGGAAAGTGTTAATGTGATGAATATAAATATTTTCCTGGGTGTTCTTTTGCATAAAAAGTAATCTTAATTTTCTTAATATATAAAATAAGGTACAAGTTCGCGCCGAGACCGGTCTCGGTCTCCTGTCGCGGTCTCGTGTCGCGGTCTCCGCGCGAACTTGTACCTTTACGCGTTACGTTGTTTGCCCACGATGGACTTCTATTAAACTACTTAACCGATTTCAATCAAATTTGCACACCGTTTGATTCAGCTTGTAACATAGGATAGTTTTTATTTCGATTAATATTTATTATGACAATATCATAGCGAAGCCGGAACAGACTGGTAGTTATTATTTAGATAGATAACACTTTATTGTGACACAAAAACAGAAATATTACAGTAAAACACTTACAAACTAGCACCACAAATACATTGTGTAAGTACTTGTAGTGTAGTGTAAAAGTGTAACGTATCTAAGGTATACGCACACTTTAATTTTAATATTTACAATTTAGGACGTCATTTTTAAATGTATAATTTAGTTTAATTAATTTTGATTTGATTATTCATCGATTGATTATTTAAGATGTGTAATTAATTAACATAACATAAATTGTTCCAACTTATTTTTCATTTAAAATTCTGTTACAAAATTTAATTTGTTAAATCTCGTTAGTGTAATTGGCGATATGCTGTTATGACTGATTATAAATAAATAAAGAAATTGCGCCTGAAGGAGATGGTCGGATTATGTCGTACTCGACACTATAGATGGACATGGTGCTCCGACTGACTAAAACCTCCACGAGATTCCACCTTTGAGGCTAGTAGGGCTGTGAACCTTGTAACAAAAGTTCTAAAGGTAGGCATTGGCGCCCTGAGGACCAAATACTAAAACCCTTTTAAAAAAATAGGTAACACAAAACCGTCACGGAAGTACCTAAACTGAATGATTATTAACAATATTCGTACTAAATGTATTCCCTACGAATCCCCTAATTCATCCTAATTTATTAACTTAAACCAATGCAATTGATTTCAGAGCAATTGAACTGAATTGGTATCCATTTGTAACGGGCTAATCATATGTCACCACTTACGAATCAGCTGAATCCCCCGTTGTTCGGGGTGCAACTTACTGCGAGGGGGAAAAGGATAGGGATATATTTTACTTGTACGTAGAAAAGAGACAGATAGATATAAAATAAAGTGATTGCTTTTCTAATGGAGGTCAATAGTTTTATTTTATAAATTGCACATTATTAGTGTCTTCTAAGTAAGCACGTTCCGTTCGTAGACCGCATCATCGCTTAACATTAGGCGAGATAGTGATCAAGTGTGGGTAAATCTATACTAATATTATAAAGCTGAAAAGTTTGTTTGTTTGAACTCTAGGATCTCGAGAACTACTGATCTGAATTGAAATATTATCTTATATATAAAATTCTCGTGTCACAGTGTTTGTTTCCTTACTCCTCCAAAACGGCTTTACTGATTTTAACCAAATTTTATATGCATATTCTGTAGGTATGAGAATCGGCTACTAGCTATTTTTCATACCCCTAAGTGACAAGGGTTGTTCACTAAGGCAAAACAACGTTTGCGGGGTCAGCTAGTTTTTCTATAGGATAGTCCATTTATCGACGAAGGCTATATAACATTTCACTACTATCAATAGGGGCGGAGCATGAATGAAGAATGTAACAAAAACGAGAAAAAAAATCCGTTATGACTAGCAGCACCCCGCGGTGTTACCCGCGTAGTTCCTGTTATTTTTTCGTAAGTGTCCTATGTGTTCTTCCAGACTATAATCTATCTGTGTTCCAAATTTCAGCCCGATCCGTTCATACGTTAAGACGTGATTGAGCAACAAACATCCAAACATTGACATTTATAATATTAGGGGAAAGTAGGACATCCGAGAGAAACAGGAACGTACAGTCCGCGAGGTATAAGCTGAGCTTTGCATTAGTGTGAGTGATCACCAAAAGTACAGTCAGACGCAGGGCGCTGTGACCATGTTCTCTTAATAAGGTGTTTCTTCAAACCAGAAGTGCTGCCATCTGAATATGATTTTGATGAAGTGTGAGTGGTGTCAATATATGTTTCATCGGTATAAACGATAGGCCTGCCCTGAATACGGTATTCGGAAATTTTAAGTAAATAATTTATATGTAGGTGACGGATCTCATGCTTTTCCATTAAAATTTTTCTGTTATTCTCTGTCCTTGACCATTTGAATCCTAAAAGAGATATTTCTTTTCGCAATGACCATATTGATCCCGGATAGTTAATGTCAGCTTGTTGTTTAAGAGTTTGTTGTCTGACTGTACTTTTGGTAATAGATGCGTATGCATGTGATCACTCACACTAATGCAAAGCTCAGCTTACACCTCGCGGACTGTACCGCTAATAGTAAATAGGTAAAATATAAATAAAATATTAACATTTGTGGGTACTTAGGTACATGTCAGACGAGCCGAATCTTTTACCTCTCGCTTTTAAAACAGTTCATTCTCGCCCCTCCGTATTATTATATGTCTATATTCCCCTCCATATTTAAATGTTCTAATCAATTAGACACAATGTGCTATCTATTACAAGCCATAAAGTTTCAAATAGGTCTGTAACGCAGATTGCCCTGCGCCCACATCAATAAAATCAATCACATATAGTGAACAGGTACTGTCGACATATGGGGAGACTATAAAATCTGTGCTTATGGTACGATTATAGAGCGACCCTTTTAGAATGCCGCTACTCTCGATTTTTGAAGTGAAAACTTCTTTTGGCGCGCCTGGACAGATTTTTCGTGGAGTGTGAATTGAATTCTACCGTCACGCTCGGGTATGATAAGTAATCTTCGGGTAAACTCGGGACCTTGGCGATTGGGCATCTAGAAATGCGTCAGCCAATGGGAAATGCTGAAAGGGCGTGGCCTCGGCATCATGGCATGGCCATCTAGAAATGCGTGAGCCAATGGGAAATGCTGACGCATTTCTAGATGGCCATGCAATGATGGCGAGGCCACGCCCTCCGGTTACACCCGTGTAGTTTCCATAATAAGCTATCAAATTCTGAGTTACAAGACTTCACTTCTAACGGCAGTTCCTATGACTGCCAATTTATTTCTTATTCAATACTTTTTCCCGTTTTTGTTACATTTTTCATTCATGCTCCGCTCCTGTTGATAGTAGCGTAATGTTTAATGACTTATAGTCTTTCTCGATAAATGGACTATCCAACAGAGAAAGAATCTTTAAATTCGGACCAGTAGTTCCCGAGATCCTTGCGTTCAAACAAACAAACTCTTCAGCTTTATAATATTAGTATAGAAGTATAGATACGAAACTTTTAAGCACTGTAGGTATCTTAGATATTTTTTTAATTGTGCAAGAAAAGAAAAAAATACGCTTTATATAATTTTTTTCTAAATCTATCTGGCGGTCAATTTTTTTTGTCATTTTGGCTATTCATGCATTCGACTGCGAATTGCAAGTGAATACAGTCCGTAAAGCTGTGCTCAAACAAGGCACCTGTTTCGATGACATGTGAGCAAACAAGGGGGCCGAGCAAAGAGCAAATACGCACTAAATGGCACGGCACTACTTTCACACTTGCCGCCGCCGGCTAGTTGGGGGAATGACAAAAAAACTGGACGAATTGTGTTTGTGTGGATAGGGTTCCGTAATAAATTATTTTAATTACAGCTAACAGAGATTAATCGGCGAAATACAAAGCTTGAATTAACCTAAATGAAAATCGTACTTACTTAAAGCAGTATTTTACAGTACTACTAATATTAATGAAAGCGTTTAAATCTTATTTAATCAATCCTTTTTCATGTAGGTATGTTTGTTACTCTTTATCGAAAAAACTGTTGGAGGAATCTAGATAAAGTCAAAGTTTTTTATTCATAAATAATGTACAAATTACACGTCAAGTAGTAAAAATAAAAGTAAGATCACTTTAACAAGTATTATTAAAATGGGTATATAAATAAAATTGGTAATACATACATCACTATTTATCCCGAAAAAATAACTATCGTATCAGAAACTACACGAGTGAGACCGATGAGACTGCTAATATATATAATTAATGATTGATGAATCTGTTTCACACAACAAACCTTTTCAAACTAAGCAAAGTTAATACTTACAATGCGATCCAAATAGCAAGTAACATAGTACATAATTAAAACATCTTAAGTAAGAGGCTTTAGCTAGACGATCCCGTAAATAATGATATACCTACATATGCAAGTGACCTCGAACACGGCACCAATTAAATTGTGAGGAGTAATTTATTTAGAATATAGAACCCTAACCACTGGTAGCTTGGGCTCAACCCCACAGCCCCGGATCTTCAATATTTTACAGGTGGGGCAAAATCTGAAAAATGCCGCCCCCACCCACTTATCTTTTATTTTTAATTTATAAGTT
This sequence comes from Ectropis crepuscularia, assembly GCA_963693475.1. Classification (NCBI taxonomy): domain Eukaryota; kingdom Metazoa; phylum Arthropoda; class Insecta; order Lepidoptera; family Geometridae; genus Ectropis; species Ectropis crepuscularia. Next base: position 14,591,004 of record OY856366.1, on the reverse strand, counting down.
TGTTATAAACTTTGTATATCATTTTTTATATTGTAAAAACTTACAGTATAACTAACTAAAAGCCTGACATGCAGTATAACGTGGTTATGAATAAATTGCAAAATTATCCTACTAATATTATCTTCTTAATATATATAAATCTCCTGTCACGATGTTTGTCCGCGATGGATTCCTAAACTACTTAACCGATTTTAAATTAAATTGGCACACCGTGAGCAGTCTGGTCCAACTTGAGAGATAGGATAGTTTTTGATTCGATTAATAGTCTTTAAATTACAATATCCGAGCGCAGCCGGAATGGGCCGCTAGTATATTTTATAGATGTGAAAGTTTAGATGTTTTGTATATTTGTTGCTAAATCACGTCAGAATACGACGTTGTATATACAAATGTCCCATTTTTTTACGATCTACGATAACTATGATTTGATAGACAGATCGACACGCGAGTGATTTAATAAGTATTCCGTTTCACTCTTTGAGCCACTGAACCCGAAAACAGCTAAATTTAACACAAGTTAATCACAACAAAAAACTCTTGCACCCTTATTCACAACGTTTCTATTTAACATCATTTATAACAACTTTCTTATAATGTAAAGTAACTTATTTAAAAAAATGTTATAAAAATTGTCAGGACGAGCATGACATGCGTTCGATGGTAAGAAACATAACAGCACAGTGTCACGCAGCTATTGGAACAAGAAGAGTCCAAATCATTACCTAGCACTGCACTACGCTCGTCACCCAGAGATATAAGATGGTTTATCTCTATGCTCTGTAATTTCTTTAGAAGCATTACCCTTCAAACCAGAACACAGTGATGTTTGCACATTATTGTTTGAAGGTAGAAAATAAAATAACAATAATTAAAATAACGGTAGACGTAATATAACTGAGTTCCAATTTTTAACCCGATCCGTTTCGGCATTCTGACGTGATTGAGCAACAAACGACCAAACTCTTGCATTTTTAATTTTAGTAGCAAGGACGTATAAAAAATTCAGACGTAGTCTCGCTAAAACAAAAACTGTGTCCATAGAGTCGGCCACATTATATGCACGTGTGTGCTGTCACATACAGGCTGACACACACTTATAAACACATCAGTGGGTCATTACACGCGCAAATTTGTGTGTATATAGGTATATACGCGTGTCAGCTGTCAGCCTATCAGTGACAACGCACAGGTACATAAGTGACCGACTCTATAGACACAGTTCTTGCTTTAGCGAGACTACGTCCGACTTTTTTTATACGTCCATGTTTAGTAGTATAACTTTAACTATAGCGCATTGATCACATTGAAATATACCTACTTAAATTTCGACGTCAGAAACCCCCCTTCATCGCCAATTAACTAAAAAACCCCGTGAAACTCCCCCCCCAATACTTAACACCAGCGAATTTGGCTAATTTTATTTGGCCACATTTGCCACCCTCCGCTATTATCGGAGGGGTAGATAATAAATTATTTTATTTGAGGGTAGTTTTGCGAGCGTAATCATATTTAACGCATATGTCGCCGTTTGAGGCGATCGATGCAGATTAACTCATTGGTATCCCTAAATGGTTTATTTTATTATTAAATAGTAAAAAAACTTTGTTTACTCATTTATATGCACGCAAAAAGTTATTTATAAGAAATTTTCATAGGACGAGGAAGAATTTTTTTTACTAATTGACATCCTGAACAAAAAAAATTGCAGTTTTAGGAAGTGAAAACTTAAAACTCAGAATTTGATAGCTTACTTTGGAAACTACACGGGTATAACCGGAGGGTGTGGCCTGGTCATCATGGCATGACCATCTAGAAATGCGTTAGCATTTCCTATTGGCTGATGAATTTCTAGATGGCCATGCCATGATGGGCAGGCCACGCCCTTTTAGCATTTCCCATTGGCTGACGCATTTCTAGATGACCAATGGCCATGGTCCCGAGTTTACCCGAAGATTTCTTATCATACCCGAGCTTGACGCTAGAATTCAATTTACAGCCCACGAAAAATCTGTCTAGGCGCGCCAAAAGAAGTTTTCACTTCAATAAAAAGTTCAAAATGTGTTTTCGGTTTTTGTTCCGACGCTCCTAAAATATATACTTAATTGGATATTTGAAATTTAATTGTACCACATTTCATTGAAATCCCTTCATTCGTTTTTGCGTGCAGAGGCAACAAACACACATCCATACATTCTTACAAACTTTCGTGTTTATCAACGATCTTAATACACAGATGCCTCCCAAACTTCAGGGCGCACGGAATCATGCCATCGTTGGGATGAGAGCGCGCTCTCTATCCGTTCTATTCGGTGGCAGGAAGCGGTGGACACCAGACATTTTTACCTATCACTATTAAATAAAAATAAATATAAATATTGGTGGACAATTCACACACAACACCATCTGACCCCAAACTAAGCAAAGCTTGTATGATGGCGGCCAGATAGCTGATATAATACTTATATAGTTTTAAATACATACTTATTATACATAGAAACACCCAGACACAGTGCAAACATTTGAATTCATCGCACAAATATTTGCACTGGGTGGGAATCGAACCCACGACCCTCGGCTTCGCAGGCAGAGCTACTACCAACTAAGCCACGAGGCCAGGCGAACATTGTCATTGAACATTGTTGCCAGGAGTATTCGTTGTCAACAACGAATATAATTTCTAGCTAGCGATTCTAGGGGTCAAGTAGATTGGTTGTTTGTAAGCCACTTACAATACGCACAGAGACGCAATTTATTACCAATTTCAAGGTGCTCAGGGCACAATACGCCAAGGGATCGCAGCGTTTTTTGCTACGAGAAACGTATGAGGCGTGAGTAAGATAGCATGATCGTAATCACATCGTAATATACAATAAGCAAGAGCGGGATGGGATGATCTTTTCAAAGTAATTTGTTGGTATAGGTATCGAAATATTACCACTTGAGTATAGGTGCTAAAATAGATACAATTTTTAAAAATATTTTTGGGTCAGGACCAAAGTTCAAGGACACTCGCGGACACTGGATAGAGTTAAATTCTTTCCTTAATTTCGAATTTTAGTTAAAACTAAAAATAAACTATAATCCTAACTAAAAACTATTTTTAGTTCTGTATTTAAGTGTAAAATTCTACTTTGCATTATTTTAGGTATATTGTCTTTTTAACAATTGTTCAAAATCTCTCGCTTAAACGCATTAATGTAAATAAATCTTATATTTCCATTTATATATTAAAATTCACTGGAAATAAAAACCACGTGGAGATAATAGCAGTACCGGTTTCTGTATTGCTCAAAATAACGTTTGATCTTTCGAATACGTTTATGAAGAATAACTAAAAACCGACCAAAAACTTTTTATTAGAATTAATAGTTTCAGAAACCGCTATTACCAGCAATAACAGTCAATAGTTTCGTGATTGCCAAAACGCGTAACGACCCATAGCTAGGGCACATTGATTGGCTTAAATCGATGGTGTTTACAATATTAGTAGGATTATACAAGTTGTACAGAAATTTCGATTTTAAGAGAGTGTAAGAATCTTTTTGAGTTCAAGAAGACGAGGTTATCAATTCGATCGGTATTTTTCCCTCATAATCCATCGAACGATATTCGTACATATCACCAAAGAATGATTCATGTTACCTACTCTATTATTTATCAATTCAAAAGTATTTTAGATCGACTGAAAAATCTTGATGTTGTTCATATCCCAAGATGGATCTAACTTTTATCTTAGTGAGTGACATGTCTACGCTTATCTTTCTAGGTAACGCTGCGAACAAGTATTAGCAGAATAACAAATGCGCCTTGCTTGTGTGCCCTACGCCAGTGATGGGCAAAGCAGATCCAGCGAAAGCATTTAACTTAATACTTACACTAAGCTACTGAATGACTACATAGTTATACCAACTTATTTTGCGTAAAAATTAAATTGTAATCTTTAACATGTGTGAAAGTGTGTGACGCTGTAAAAAAAAGTTTCAACTCAAAATGCTATTTACTTAAAATTCTGGCCTCCGCCCATTTTTGTATTTCTGGCCCCCCATGATGGTAGTTATCCCACCACTGCACTACACACTCATATTCGTCGAACTGTGCTAATAATAAGCTATAGTTAAATTGTCTAAAAAAACCGACTTCAAATTAAAATTAGACTCAACAATCGGACACTGGACTTAATTTCATATTTTTGTGAAATCAGCTAAACACACTGTTTCAATGAGGTAGCGATTAGCGATGTTTCTGAGTAGACGAATTTGTCATCGAATGTAAAGTTTAGATTTTTGTTGAACAACATTACATTTTTTTCGATACAATTTATGTAACTGACAAGGTCTATTTTCATCTAGCGGAGCGAATTTAAATTGATTACAGTACCACGTTTATCTATAAGCTGTTTTCGTCAATCAATCATTTATGTAATTCCACCGCGGCGACAATCACCAGTCGTCATTTCTGACACGGTATTATATTTCTATCGCATTCTTATTCGTAGCACTAACTTATAAAAAGGTTACAAATGTCCGTGTAGAAGTGTTATAGAGCGATAAGAGATAATGGAGACGTGGGATGAGAGATCACTTATTTCGACATTTTGGTGTTTCAAACCAAACAAGCCCTTTTTATTAAAATGTGACGAGACGAGCAGGACAAATGCCTGATTTTAAACTACATACCTGTCCATAACATCAGACACCCAGGTATTGGAACATGAAGACATGAAACGGATTGAAGGGCAATGTTTCCAGAGAAATTATAGTGCACAGAGATGGATCATCTTATATCTCTGGGCTAAGCGCAGTGCAGTGCTAGTTAATGATTTGGAGTCTTTGTGTCACAATAACTGCATGTCACTGTGCTGTTATGGGCAGACGTGTTGCTTACCATCAGGCTTATTTCCTGCTCATCTTGTCATTCTATGATATGAAGAAAAAGCACTGCACTGCGCTCATCACCTAGAGATATACAGATAGTGCAATCCACGAAGACGCGCCCCACTATTCCTCCTAACCGTTTATAGTATATGTGTGCAAGCTTCCGTCGATGTTTGAGTGTTATCGGTACACACTAATTACCTATGAATGCACACGCACACTACAATGACTGGTGAATGGTTCGCGACTGACGCTCGGAGCAAACGCGATTGGTGGAAAACAAAATTGGTGGGGTGCGTCTTCGTGGATTGCACTATCTATAAGATGATTTATCTCGATAGATGATATATGGCCGTAATTTCACTGGAATCATTGCCCTTCAAACCAGAGCACAGTGATATTTTCACATTACTGCTTAGCGGTGAAATAAATAACAAAGGTGTGGTACTTCCCTAGGCGTACTCTACAATGAGTCTTGCCACTACAAAAATACACAAATTTAAATTTTATATCATTACCTACGTGTGATAAATAAATAGTCCATTGAAAAGTTACATTTGGAGTTGCGTTTTTTAGAGGACGCAATTTTATTTTTTTGACGTGTAGGGGGGTTATAGCTCTTCGCTTATAACTTTTTTATTTATAGTTCTACGACAAAAAGTTACTGAACCAAAGTTGTAGAGAATTTTATTTACAACAAAAAATGTTCACGCTTTTTTTTAATCAAATAAATAGTTTAAGAGATATACCGTAGAAACCATTTCAACTACTATTTTCAAGATGGTGGCCGTGGGACAAGGGTTGCGACCCCACAAACTTGTTTTTAGTTTTACACTGACCCCCCCTACACATCAAATAAATAAAATTGCGTCCTCTAAAAAACGCAAGGTAAGGCCTAAAAAATGTAACATTTCAATGGACTAAAAACAAAAAATAGCAAATGTATTGCTACTTGCATCATCTTGCAATATCTGAAATTGCAAATTCACTGTGACTACACTAAAAATAATCAGTGTGCTGATTCACAACGTAATCGCAACGATTCCGGCTCGGAATAACAACCCCAGTCTCAGTTTTTCTAATCGAATATGACAAAGACCTAACGACTAGACGAAGGTTAATGATATAATTTTATTGGCGAAAGTTCTTTGGGGCTTTTAACGCCAATTGTCACAGGTGTACGCCAAAATAAATCATAATTTTTGACACCGAAACTCGTGAAATACCATAACGACAAAAAAACAGGTAGATCATTAAAAAATATTACTAATAAAAATAATACAGTATATAGTTTCAAGTGACGTCACTACACAGAACGATTTTCACGAAGACGCAACGTCACAACATATCCGTGGTCACGTGGTGGTCACCTTGGTCACAACCCTCCACTCCGGAAGTTTGATAATAATCTATGTCTTTGCCGATTAAAAAAAAATATAAATCAAAATCGATCGAAAAAGAGACCCGATATTTTTCCACAATCTACCTAACGAACTAACTAGAATGGTATATTTTTGATTCTGTCAGCATACAAATTATTTCAGAGTAAGACACCAGAATGCTATGAGTGGATATGATTTTCTTAGCTCCTGCACCGTTTGCGCTTAACCGTTTAATGTTGTAGTCTCTTCTAATGCTGTCACACGTTTACAGCAAAATAAATCAAAATGTATATCATTGAACCTCGTAAAAAACCTAAATAAAAATAATATGAGTGGATATGGTTTCTTGGCTCCTACGATTTTTGCGTTTTTCTTGTCAACTGTCGCAGACCTGTGACAGTTGCCAAAATAATCCAACATTTTGTCTCTGAACCTGGTAAAACAGTAAGTACTGACCTCCCAGCTCAGGTATCCTGTGGTACAGCATCCCGCTCCTGGCCAGCCACTCCAGTTGCATGTGCTGGAGCACCCGGTCCGGGTGGTGGAAGGCCGAGAGCGGCGGCGGCGCGCCCGGGGGGTAGAACACCGGCTGCGAGACCAGCGGGCTGGGAGGCAGGAGCCCAGGCTTCGGGATTATACCTGGGGGTGACAGAATACGTTACTACAAGAAACAGACAGAATTGCGTTACTAGAGCTATTATAGCTCCAAGGTTAATGGGAAGTTATTAAACTCATTTTTTTTGTAAAGAAATTAACAACTCCACAACCTCCAGTGTCAGAACATCATCGAAGACCATCCGAGAGTACTACAACCTACAGCAATCAAAAACCTTTCTCAGTTCAACAATCGAGACGTTGTCAGTTTTTCTGCTGATGCTCAAAGATGAGGATAAGAATAATTGGGCTGAGGCTGATAAATAAAACGTTAGAGGGTAGAAAAATAATCAATTTGGATCTAAGCATGTCTAAGCTTTTTTTTTAATTTAAATTAGCCACTCCACAGACACCGGAGTCCGTGATTTTAGTCATTTCAATTCTTTTTTTACACATTTCTTGGATTAGGAGAAGAGGAAAATAGGGAGTAATTGGGAACATTTTAAACCTAATTCTTTTTTTAAATAAATTGCATAATTTGCCTAAGCCGCCTCCTCCCGGCCCAGACCATCCACGACGGCCGCATGTCTAAGCTTCATTACCCGGCCTATTTTTGAACTAAAATCTTCTTTTAGCGCATCACACACAGATTTTTCGAGTGAGACTGTGAATGAAGCTCACCATCACGGTCGCAAATGAAAGAAATGTTCGAGTAAACTCGGGATCATGGCCTAATCTAGATGGTCATGCTTAGAAGACTTATTTAGACGACAATGCTTTGAAGATATATTCCAAACTAGCAGCGCCCAGTGTTGTACTAGTTTCCAAAGTGAGCTATCAAATTCTGAGTTATAAGTCACTTCTATCGGCAGTCCCATGACTTGTAATGACCGCAATTTTTTTCATGGAGGGAAAACCGGTTCGTTTCACAAACATTTTATGACTTCATCACTTTAAAACCAACTAATCGTATAATATTGTACAAACTTTACAATTAGACTATAGGCCCGTGAACAAAATTTACCAGGAGACCTATGTAGGATGATAGAAGGGTATAAAGTAATAAGATTCAGCACTATGCCGTCACTTGTAAGCTGTCCAACTGCGTGCAGGTGAAGAGGGGGGGGGGGGTTGCAATCCTCGATCAATCGATCAATTCACCTTATCAAACGAACCACCCAGGAGGTAGTTCATTGGACATTTTGTTTACGGGCCTGTAGTCTATGATAGATTCTGATGAAATTTGGTCGAGTGTCTGCATATAATTTTAAATTGAAGTTGTTTTTTTTTGAAAAAATAAATAAATTACAAAGTTACCAGGTGTATAAGTGTCGTATTCTTCGCTCCCGCCTTCCACCCCCGGCGATATGGGCGGGCTGTACCCCGACTGGCCGTCATCAGACCCTGGGCTCCCACTCCGAGAGCTGGCGGACCGGGGGCTCGGCTGCGCCACCTCCCGGAACTTGCTGATGGTGTTGGGCTCTATTTGCATGTCGTAGTTCTCTTGGTACCTGGGGAAGAAACGGAGAAATACAGCTACATTTATTTTTAAATAATGAGTGACGGGACAAACATGACATGTGCCTGATGGTAAGCAACATCCCTGCCACATAACAGCACAGTGACACGCAGCTAGTGGAACATGAAGAGTCCAAATCATTACCTAGCACTGTACTGCGCTCATCACCCAGAGATCTAAGTTGTTATATCTCTAAGCGCTGTAATTACTCTGGAAACGTTTCCCTTCAAACCGGAACACAGTAATGTTTGCACAATACTGCTGGGCGGTAGAATAACTGGCAAAGGTGTGGTCTTTCCCCAGGCAGACTCTGCCAAGAGTCCTCATCATCATCATCATCATATCAGCCGAAGGACGTCCACTGCTGGACGAAGGCCTCCCCCAAGGATCTCCAGAAAGACCGGTCTTGCGCCGTCCGCATCCAACGATTTCCGGCGACCTTCACCAGATCGTCGGTCCATCTTGTGGGAGGCCTGCCAACGCTGCGTTTTCCGGTACGTGGTCGCCACTCAAGAACCTTTCCGTCCCAACGGCCGTCAGTTCTGCGAGCTATGTGCCCCGCCCATTGCCACTTAAGTTTGGCAACTCGGTGAGCTATCCACCAAGCCAAGCCAAGAGTCCTACCACTACAAAAATCACGTAATAAATCATCACTATATTTCGTAGTTCTATTGATACCTAGGGGAAATACAGCTTAGAGCTAGAATGTGAGACAGGAGACAGTTATAGTACGAGATCCGGCTGCAAAAACTCTTGCCAGTTATTCTACTGCCAAGCAGTCATGTGCAAACATTACTGTGTTCCAGTTTGAAGGGCAATGTTTCTAGCGAAATTACAGGGCATACAGATAAAACAGGGTGACGAACGGAACGCAGTGCAGTGCTTGGTAATGATTTGAACTTTCATGTTTCAATAGCTGCGTGTCACTGTGCTGTAATGTGGCAGGTATGTTGTTTATCATCAGGCACATGTCCTGATCGTCTCGTCACTCTATGCTATTAAAAAAAAAAACCTTCGTAGTTCTCTTGATACCTGGGGGAGATACAGCTTACAACTAAAATATGACACAGTTACATACATTGTTTTTGCAGTGGTAGGAAGGATTCGTTGAAGAGTCGTATACACTAACCAACTTTTGCATGATTTAATACCACCTTGCACTTTTTTCTAATGGAATGCTCGTAGCACGAAACAGCGACATCGTTTCATAGGCCAGTAAAAATAGGTAAATGAGGTTTAGGATCACTTACAGAGCATAAAATCATAAAATGCTGACAGATTCAGGATGAGCTTCAAGCGCCATCTTGAATTAAAGTTTTTGGCCGATATCTCGGAAACAATGCACTTTAAGGCAAAAACTATTGAATTTGTTATTGTAGAAAATATTGTTTTCTGTGAAACGTACCGTTTACGATTTATGACCTATTTAGTGAACCGGTTTCTCTTTCAAGTGTAACCTACAAAACTTAAACAAATACCTACTTGATGTAAATAAAAAATAAAAAAATATTCTACACCATACGATTTGATTTGATTTGGTTTTTCAAAATAAAATACTATTGCGAAATAAACAAAATAAAAATAAAGCGGCCAAGTGCGAGTTGGACTCGCCCATGAAGGGTTCCGTTGCAGCAAGTAACATAATATACATAGTACACATAGTTCTTGTAGTTCGTTGTAACTTTGATCGAAGTTTCAATAATAGTGTATTTATGACGTACTAAAAAAAAAGTACTCATCAGATCGAGTTCAAACTAATTTTCGTTGGTAGATTACATAGTAATGTACATCATATATTTTTTTTAGATTTTTCATTCTCTTACTTTAGAAGTTAGAGGGGGGGGGGGGACACACATTTTACCACTTTGGAAGTGTCTCTCGCGCAAATTATTCAGTGTAGACGAAAATGATTTAAGAAACCTCAACATCATTTTTGAAGACCTATCGATAGACACCCCACACGTGTAGGCTTGACGAAAAAAATATTTTTGAGTTTCAGTTCTCAGTATGGGGGGCAACCCTAATTTTTCTTTTTTTTAATTTTTTTTGTTCAAATCTTGATGCGGTTCACAGAATACATCTACTTACCAAGTTTCAACAGTGTAGTTCTCATAGTTTCGGCAAAAAGTGGCTGTGACATACGGACGGACAGACAGACAGACAGACAGACAGACAGACAGACAGACAGACATGACGAATCTATAAGGGTTCCGTTTTTACGTTTTACGGAACCCTAAAAACTGTATACAGAAACCTTCTACTATAAGATTGAAACTTTAAAGTTTTACATTTGAATAACGTGTGAATAATTCTTTATAATTATATTTATGTTAATAAACTCACCTTGTGATATAATTCTTATTCTGTATCATGTTCAGGTGTTGACTCATCTTCTCTTGTAGCGTGCCTTCATTCTTGGAGAGCAGCGCATCTGTACACAAAGATTAAAGATCAGCAAGTTTCGCAAAAACAATAATTTCAGTATAAAAACTAATATGTTTGTCACACCTGTCCCTGCTTCGTCCGCGGTACATAATTAAATAAATAAATATTGGTGGACAATTCACACACAACACCATCTGACCCCAAAACTAAGCAAAGCTTGTATAGTTACATCAGCAAATAGTTAAATCAGCCCCAAGTTTGGGCAGCTTCAAGAACCCATTAAAAAGCTGGCTTATCGATCAAACTTTTTATAGTTACAGCGATTTTTTAAAGAGTTATGAAACTCACAATAAAATTGTAAAAAAATTACATTGTTCATTACAATTGTAATAAATACATATTATGTTATAATGGTTGATACTTATTTGTACGATACTCATTATCGTACAATAAAATGTTAAATTTAAACTTTAAAAATGTATACTCTTTGTATGATCTTTTTTTGTTTTTAAAATTGACGTGTAAATTGTACATTTATGAATAAAGAACTTTGACTTTGACTTTGCTTGTATGATGGCGGCCAGATAGCTGATATAATTATATAGCTTAAAGCACTCCAGGATCACGTTTTTTTATATAGTATAGAGTGACAAGACGAGCAGGATATAAGCCTGATGGTAAGCAATATTTTCCCCAGCTTACAGCTCAGTGACACGCAGCTATTGGAACAAGAAGAGTCCAATTCATTACCTAGCACCGCACTGCGCTTTTCACCTAGAGATAAAAGATTATTTTTTCTGATATTTATAGTCTATGATCTATCTCTACATTTTTTCCGAGTTACCCGAGAATCAGTTAGTAAATTATTTAATTTAGCTCGTATTTCAACATCTTTAAGAAAGAAATTCCATTGGAATAAAACTTCAAAAAAACAAAATTTCAAACTGGCATGCTGCAGGAATGTAAAAAATATGCCATATTTATTTAAGGCTGTACCCTGAACAAATGACCTTGACTATTTCTTCTCTTTTCGCACACCCCAAGGGAGAGCAAGAGAGAAACAGTAGCATTTGTTACTGTTTTACGCTCAGATTTTAGTAGAAACTCTTAATAACATATGATTTTGGTCTTTCGAAACAAATATTTCTACCATAATGTTTTTAATTAAATTGCCTATCCGCGCACGTAAGCACAACATCCAAATAATACCAGTTTTTCGAGTTGATAAAAATTCGTTTTCAATAATTATTATTTACAATCGCTGTGGCTTAGATTTGAGAACGTTACTTTCTTATTTTGTTTAAATATATAATGTTACCATTTTGCAGCCAAGATTTTGTAGAAATTTAATGATTTTTTTAGTTGATGTGTCTTTTGGATAAAGTTTTTTTGTACCAAAAACTTTTTTTTTAAATATATCTAGTGACGAGACGTGCAGGACATGTGCCTGATGGTAACCAACATGCCTGCCACATAACAACAGCACAGTGACACGCAGCTATTAGAATACGAAGAGTCCAAATCGAGCTTCCAATCATGCTCAGTCATCCAGAGATTTAAGATATTATATCTCGAAGCTCTGTAATTTCACTGGAAACATTGCCCTTCAAACCGGAACACAGTAATGCTTGCACTTTACTACTTGGCGGTAGAATAACTGGCAAAGGTGTGGTACTTCCCCAGACAGACGGCTAAGAGTCCGTTTGTCCTGGGCGGCGTGTAACGTATAGTATATGTAAACTCTTTTGGTTAGATTTTGAACGAACTTTTGAATTTTGGTCTTTTGGAAAAAATATTTCTACCGTTAACCGTATAACATTTCAATTAAATTACCGGTCCTTAAGTGTACGTACAACATTTGATTAATGGCGGCTTTTCGAGTAGATCCATGTCTTCAATAATTATTAATAATTATTTTGTGTTCGTTGTGAGAAGATTACTTTATTTATTGTTACTTAACTGAATTGTAATTTACATGCATGTGTTAAATTATAATTTTGCTGCCAATATTATGTAGAAATTAAATGTTTTTTTTTCTATACTGATATTATAAAGCTGAAGAGGTATTTTGTTGATCTCGGGAACCAGAGGACCGATTTAAAAAATTCTATCACCCTTGGATATGTAGGTACATGATCCTTGAGTGCTATCTATACTAATATTATAAAGCTGAAGAGTTTGTTTGTTTGAACGCAAGGATCTCTGGAACTACTGGCCCGAATTGAAAGATTATTGCTTTGTAGGATAGTCCATTTATCGAGGAAGGCTATAGGCTATTTAACATTACGCTACTATCAACAGGAGCCGAGCATGAAGGAAAAATGTAACAAAAACGGGAAAAAATATTGCTTTTTGAGAGCTTTCGTTGCGTGACAGCATATGTCATATTTTAAAGGTTGCGTCATTAGAACCTGAAGTTACCGAATTTGTTCAAAATTTTAATTGATTCGGTCAATTTTTGATAGATGGCGTAGCAACGCGCGCGCGTTCAGCTAGTATATTACATGACACGGGTGAAGCCAAGACGCATCGCTAGTGGTTGATGTTTATTTTGGACTAGCTGTGCCCCGCGGTTTCACCCACGTCTATTTGAAGAAAATCCATACTAAAATATCCATTGCTGGCCACTTTATTACGTTTTACGGAACCCTAAAAATACGTAAATAAGCAACAATGCATTGTTGTAGAACAAATTTGATTACTTCAAATGACACAAACTTCAAATGTAGACACGCGCCGTCACAGACTTCAACGACCAAAGAGAATTTAAATTCACGGAACTAAAGCTCTCGAAGAGAAATATTTTTCCCCGTTTTCTTTACATTCTTCACTCATACTCCGTACCTATTGATAGTAGCGTAATGCTATATACCCTATAGCCTTCCTCGATAAATGGAGTATCCAACAAAAAAATAATCTTTCGTATCGGTCCAGTAGTTTCCGAGATCCTAGCGTTCAAACAAACAAACAAGCAAACTCTTCAGCTTTATAATATTAGTATAGATATAGATTAAGAGCAGATAGCTGCAAAAACTACACATAAATAGGAGCTGCGTTGCACGTTATGTAGGAGGTACAGTTCATTTTAGAATGAATCCATCAGTACAAAAGTGTCTCACCTATGCAGAAGGAGTTCCTCTCCCGGATGCACGTCTTCTCCTCGTAGTACTTGTTTGGGCTGCTGGACCGGGAGGGAGAGTCCTCCTCGGGGCCCTCTCGCCGGTACTCCGCCAGCGCTGACATCATCGCATACCTGCGCAGGAGACCCTCACTCAACAGACAGTAAACAGCAGCCTTACTACGAAGTCCGATAAACGATATATCGGCCGAACTTGTGGAGTTTTCTTGCCTCGAAAGCCAATCTGTCGGTTGATAGGATCGGCTGTTTCGTTTGATTCGACCCTCATCCGACCTAAGTCTATAACTTCCGACCGAGATGTATCGATCCGACTGTTTTTCGTGGTAGGCTACAATCCGATTCAGCCGTCGCGCGTCGGTCGGATCCGATCATTCGGAGTTTGTGTTCGTAGTAGACCTGCAGTAGCTAAGGTTGCTTGGGAGAGATAGCTTACAGCGATCTCATACCTGCGTAGTAGACCCTCACTCAACAGAAAGATTACAGTAGCAACAGCAGCTGAGGTTGCCTGGAAGAGATCACTTCCAACGATAAGGCTGCCAACGCGCTACTCTACAATGTATTGTAAGTCGTTTTTACTATGTATCCGTTTTTTTGGTGTATTAATAAATAGTAACTATCTACCGCTAACTTAAAACGGTGAAGGAAAACATCGTGAGGAAACCGACATGTACCTAGAATCTTTCGAAGTCATGTGTCATCCGCCAACCCGCACTGAGCCAGCGTGGTGGATTATGGCCTTAACTCTCTCCTTGCGAGAGAAGGCCCCGAGTCCCAGCAGTGGGAACGTTTAGTGGGCTGTTGATGATGATGAACTATCTACCTCGGTGTGGTCACTTGGGAGTTCTCTCACAAGGACAGAGTTAAGGGCATAATCCACCACGCTGGCCGAGCGTGTTGGCAAATGACACAAATCCTCGAAAAATGTTATTTTTTTTACTTAAAAAAAAAGGGTAAGGTTCCATCCTAGGGTACAATCCTCAAAAAACTAAGTAGCCCGTTAGTTAGATTGCCAAAAAATATTGTACACGTATTTTTTCTTTAGTTTCACAAACAAAAAATGACGAAGATACAGCGCTTCGAAGTTTCGTGTGACGTCACTTGTGAGTACGATTTTTACTCGCGAGTGACGTCGCGACCACCCACTCTCGAAGTTTCATAGTCTATATCTTTGACGATTTTTAATATTATGAAATAACAAAAAATACGTGTCCAATATTTTTCCATGATCTAGCTGACGGACTAATTAGGATGGTGTATTTTTGACCCAGTCCGGTACCCTATTCGATTGTATATTTGTTTTAATGTATGTTACGATGTTACGCGATGGCGCCGCACATTGTGAATCGATTTTGATGGTTCTTTTTGAAATTAACACTTCTTTCGGCGCACCACATAAAGATTTTCCGTGGGCTGTGCATTGAGCGCAAGCGTCACGTTCGTAAATTAAAGAATCGGCTGATTGATTATTGTTATTGACTAGCGGTGCCCCGCGGTTTTACCCGAATAGTTCGCATTATTCCCGATTTTTCTCAGGATAAAAAGCCTATGTGTTCTTCCAGACTATAATCTAATTGTATTCCAAATTTCAGCCTGATCCATTCATACGTTACGGCGTGATTGAGCAACAAACATCCAAACATCCAAATATCCAAACATAAAAGCGACGCGTGACCAAAATGCTGGCGTTTATTTGGCCCAACGCATAATCATTGCCATTCAGCGTGGTAATGCCGCCAGCATGCTGGGTACGCTTCCGATTGGTAGTGGGGTAGAACATTTTGATTATCTGTAGACCTTCATTGGTCTATGGATAATTCAGGTGTGCTTAGTGTAAGTAGTTGTTAGGTGTGTAGCGTAGTGTAGTTCTCATTGTATTTTAGTTTTTGTAATAAACATCCATACGTTGACATTTATAATATTAGTGGGATGTATTACTAGCAGCGCCCCTCGGTGTTACCCGCGTAGTTCCCGTTCCCGTTGTTTTTTTTGGGAAAAAAAGTATGAAATTAAATTAAAGTCTATGTGTTCTTCCAGACTATAATCTATCTGAGTTCCAAATTTCAGCCCGATCCGTTCATACGTTAGGACGTGATTGAGCAACAGACATCCATACATTGACATTTATAATATTAGTAGGATATATTATATATTATATAGTAGGATTAGTAGAAATAGGATTAGTAGGATAGTGGGATTATTGGCTGTAAAACACGGTCGTCTGACTTACTATTATGACGTCAAAATTTTCGCAAGCTTAAGGTACAAGTTCGCGCGGAGACCGCGACACGAGACCGCGACAGGAGACCGAGACCGGAGACCGCGACAGGCACTTGACACTATGGAATTGTATGGACGCCAGTTCGCGCTGAGACCGCGACAGGAGACCGAGACAGGTCGCGGTCGCGGTCGCGGCGAGAACTGGCGCCCATACAATTCCATAGTGTCAAGTGCCTGTCGCGGTCTCCGGTCGCGGTCTCCGGTCGCGGTCTCGCGTCGCGGTCGCGGCGCGAACTTGTACCTTTAGATGTTTGTTACTCAATCGCGGCGGAATGTCAGAAAGGTTAGGTTTGAAATTTGGAACACGGTCGGATTATAGTCTAGAAGAGAACATAGCAAATATTTATCACACGTAAACAACGGGACTCGGAAGTACGCGGATGAAATCTCATAGCGCTGTTACTAAATAAATACATTAGCTTAAACCAAGTTTGGTCTTAGATAAAAAAATATTCTTATTATTAGTGTTTTTTTTTAAGTTGTATTATTTAGATTAGATTTTAGGATTTTAGGTTTTAGATTTAGATTAGATTAGATTTTAAGAGTTATTGTAGACTGCATCGTCACCGGTCTGATGTAAGCCTACTATCGAAAATATAATGTAATTAAGTATGTAAGTATTTAAAACTATATAAGTATTATATCAGCTATCTGGCCGCCATATTACAAGCTTTGCTTAGTTTGGGGTCAGGTGGGGTTGTGTGTGAATTATCCACCAATATTTATTTATAGGTAGGTACTACGTTACGGCTGATCTAGTAAGTTAGGGCTGGTCTAGTCGTGAGAACGGTGCCTGCCGATCCGGAAACCCCGGGTTCAAACCCCACACGCACCACTGTCTTTTCGTAGTCATGTGCGTAATGCCGCTAACTTAAAACGGTGAAGGAAAACATCGTGAGGAAACCGACATGTACCTAGAATCTTTTGAAGTGATGTGTTATCCGCCAACCCGCACTGGGCCAGCGTGGTGGATTATGGCCTTAACTCTCTCCTTGCGAGAGAAGGCCCCGAGTCCCAGCAGTGGGAACATTTAGTGAGCTGTTGATGATTGATTGGTTGATGATAAGTGTTTTACTTTTACGGTTTAAAATTGTTTATAAAGGCCATTTTTGGTACGCCACGCGTCTCCTGTCTTTGCACAGTTGCATAGTAGAGATCGCTCTAAGCTTGCCGCCGCCAATTAAATGCTATGGTATTATTCTTTGTTTTGTATTATTAAATTTTTTATGTTATTGTTTTATTTGACTGGCCTCAGGGCTTACTGGGTAGTACCTCTTCCTGCGAAGCCGAGGGTCGTGGGTTCGATTCCCACCTAGTGCAAATATTTGTGTGATGAATTCATATGTTTGCACTGTGTCTGGGTGTTTTTATGTATAGTAAGTATGTATTTAAAACTATATAAGTATTATATCAGCTATTTGGCCGCCATCGTACAAGCTTTGCTTAGTTTGGGGTCAGATGGTGTTGTGTGAATAAAAAATATATATGGCTTCATACATTTCGGAAAGTAGGTAGTTACGCCATCAAATTCTAATTTTCCCTTCCTTTTATGATTAGTAATCCCATCAATAACACACGATAAAGAAGCGTCAGTCACACGCCAAACTCGAACCGATAACTAGATATTAATAAAACGATAATGTTCATTATTTAATATTATCATTATTTACCATTATCGGGCCATTATCGCACCTCTCAATAACGCTAAATTGACCACCGGTTATCGGTTTATTAAATTATATTTAGATAAATTTGGTATTAATTTATGCAGAGGTGGTTTAATATACGGACGCCAGTTTGGCTCGATGAATATATATGTCATCGTGAAATTGTAAAAACCGTAACATTACAATGTGGCGACGTTTGATTATAAACTAAGTCATCATCATCATCAACAGCCCACTAAACGTTCCCACTGCTGGGACTCGGAGCCTTCTCGCGCAAGGACAGAGTTACAAGGCCATAATCCAACACATTGGCCGAGTGCGGGTTGGTGGATACCACATGACTTCGAAAGAATCTAGGTGCATGTCGGTTTCCTCACGATGTTTTCCCTCACAGTTTTAAGTTAGCGGCATTACGCACATGACTTCGGAAAGACAGTGTTGCGTGTGGGGTTTGAACCCGGGGTCTCCGGATCGTCAGGCGCCGTTCTCCCGACTAGACCAGCCGTAACTTAGTAGATCAGCCGTAACTTAGTACCTACCTATAAATAAATATTGGTGGACAATTCACACACAACGCCATCTGACCCCAAACTAAGCAAAGCTTGTAATATGGCGGCCAGATAGCTGATATAATACTTATATAGTTTTAAATACTTACAGACTTCATTACATTATATTTTCATGATAGTAGGTTTACACCAGACCGGTGACGATGCAGTCTACAATAAAGTATTGTAAAGAAACGTAGGTATGTATTTTGAAGAAACCGATTATTATTTTTGATTTTTGTATTATTTGTTCCTTTTTTGCACATTCACTTTTTTTTTTTTTTTTTTAACCTATATATGTTTACACTTGACCGCCATCTCGCCTGATGTTAAGCTACGATGCGGTCTACGATGGGGCGTGAAAACCCTAACTTCGACATCTGGTTTTAAATGGTGTTCAATTAAGTTTATCTAGCTATCAATTTATCACTACAAAACGTTCAGAAAACTGTTCAATCTGTGAGACGAATTTTGTTGATTTTTAAAATACCAATTTAATAGCATAACCAAAGGGCAATTTTAACGGCGAACGAAAATCATCGTAAAGAAATTGGTCTGTTCCAAGTTCATGCCGCAATGTTTTTTTGAGGTCACGTGTCATTCGCCGATTCACTCTGGGGCAGCGTGGTGGATTATGACCTAGACTCTTTCTTTACGATAGAGAAGGCCCCGGAGTCCCAGCAGTGGAGAACATTAAGTGACCTGCTAACGCTTGTGTAGGATTGTAGCAATGGCTCTAGCGGTGAAAGTAACAGGAAATATTTTCCAAACATTCGCTGGGGTCACGCTCCCAGTACTAATACTTTCTATAGTAACGTAAGCTTTTTACTGTTATCAAATTCAAAGCCGTATTTGTTTTAACTCGATGCTACCGAAAGTAAAGCTGACATATACTATTTTTTTTAAACTTTTATTGGTTTACACTTGATCGCCATCTCGCCTGATGTTAATCGATGATGCGGTCTATATTCCATAACCGATTCACTCTCGGTTTGAAGACACCAAGTTTGTAACCATTGGGATAAACTCACTCAGGGAATATATTCTACAGTTTAGGTGTTAATATCACAAAAGTAGAGTCAAACCTCTTTTTTTTATTAATAAAATATATTATTTAGAGTCTTTGAAACATCAATCATGAATCAATATCACATTTTCGAGCGACGAGCAGTCCGATTAGCAAAAAGAGCAAGGTTAGAGGACAAACGCAAATTCACCGATGTGTATCCGATAAAAAACCGATAAGCTAGTAATTTTGCGGCGATGTTCAAGATTTTGAAATATTTTTCGAACAAGATTGTCGTTGCCTATGCGCTTGTATGAGCCTAAAGTTTTGATGTTTTAGGTGTCTGGAAGTTTGTGAAAGATACAAGCTCAGCCTAGTTTGGAGCTCAATGTTAACTGTGAAGAAATTGATAATTGAAGTAATTATAAACTCTCTTTCAAATTCCTTTCCTTTATTGCTTAATTTGTGTATCACGATGTGGATCCACCATCTCCGAACTAGTTAAAAACTGTATTTCAGAGTCCGGTGGCCTCCTCCTAAGGTGCATGATTTTACAATATATTAAGCACAAAATAAATGAACTACAAAATAATTAAAATTAAAAAATAATTAAAGTTACAAAATAAATAATAATGTTACAAAATTAAATTAAATTACAATCCAAGTTAATTAATAAATTAATCTTTGTAAATGTAGTTGTAATCTTTAAGGAACAAATTAATGACATGAATTGCATGTTTCGATGTTTGGATGCTTGAGTCTCTGGATGTTTTGTTCTTCAATTACGTAAGAACGTCTGAAAGGATCCAAATTTGTTGAAATTTGTATCACAACCAGGATATAGCCTGGAACAGAACTATATACTATTGAAAAAAATACAGGACCGAATTTTGAATAAAACTAATTAGGTGTAGCCATTTGTGACATCAATAGAATTCAAGGAGATAAAATATACTCAAATAAGTATAACATTGTTTTCAGTTTTTACAAAAGTTTATTCTAATGTTATGTACAACATCATGTGATTTCTCTTAATGCCATTTTGTTCGTTAGTTTTAATACCGGTCTGTTCCAATTGCTGTGAAGACTATGAGCGATTAGTCATAGTCATAGTCATAGTATTTATTCATATCTATTTATGTTACATGTCAAACTTACAAAATAAATTAATAAATAAATTAATTAATAATACCAAACAAATAATAATATAACATGTCACATAAAATAAATTAATAATAATAATCAGATGTAGACATGTAGATTAGGGTACCGACGCTAGGAGTTTGGTGACCTATTTTGGTTGACGTAGTCTTAACGAGATCACAGGTGACTTCCACTCCGGATCGTACCAATCTACCAATCAAGGTACTAATTTATTTTATTTTAATTAAATTACTGGTTCCTTGCACGGGTAAGCCGTGGCAGCCGAGCCGACCGACAGCGGTCCCGTGTTTCCGCCTTAAGCGGAAAAAGTGTAAAATCGTGGGGTTATTGGTTGGTTGGTATGAGGTACCATCCGTCCTTGATGTTGAATCGGACAAAATCCGACCGTCTATTAATCAGAAGGATATGCACAAATGCATTTCCTCCACGTTTACGCAAAAAAGAACAAAAAATACAACTATTTTTATTACTGGAACATAATCATAGGCATTATTAATTTTTAGTAGCACTCTTGGCAGAGTCCGCCTGGGGAAGTACCACACCTTTGCCAGTTATTCTACCGCCAAGCAGTAATGTGCAAACATTACTGTGTTCCGGTTTGAAGGGCAATGTTTCCAGAGAAATTACAGGGCTTAGAGATATAGCAAGTTAGAACTCTGGGTGACGAGCGCAGTACAGTGCTAGGTAATGATTTGGACTCTTCATGTTCCAATAGCTGCGTGGCACTGTGTTGTTATGTGGCAGGCATGTTGCTTACCATCAGGCACATGTCCTGCTCGTCTCGTCACACTTTATTTAAAAAAAATTAGGTATGTATGTATCACCAAACGCGGTTAAAACTAATTGGCATTCTACTTACCAGATTATAAATATATGAGTAAACTGCTGTTGTCAAAACACAATCAATCGTGGTGTCTTTAAGTCGGAAAGTAAATCGGTTTCTTGTAGGTGAGCGCGATACATTGTAGAAAGCATCATCGCTTAGCATCAGAACGTCTACTCTCTTTCTACGAGA
Organism: Ectropis crepuscularia; assembly: GCA_963693475.1. Classification (NCBI taxonomy): domain Eukaryota; kingdom Metazoa; phylum Arthropoda; class Insecta; order Lepidoptera; family Geometridae; genus Ectropis; species Ectropis crepuscularia. The sequence continues at coordinate 14,569,434 of OY856366.1, read as the reverse complement.
AATGTAATTTCGAAATAAACTCGCGACTTTCCTACTCAGGTTCTACTTCGTTTCGTCCGATCGAACATTGTTTGACGTTTAAATGTTCTAAGCCTACTCTATTAAAGTAGGGTTAAAACATTCGGACATACAAAACGACGGATCGAAGTAAAATCGGACTAAGAAAGTCGCTTAGTTTATTAAGAAAGTTCATTTAGAAATTACGTTTTCGTAGAAAGAGAGTAGACGTCCAGGCGAGATGATGGTCAAGTACAAAAATGTAATAGTAAAAAAACAAATAAAAAAATAAATTGCGGTTTTGAGGTGTGTTTGATAAACAAAAAAAGCGGGCAAGTGCAAGTCGGACTCGCCCATGAAGAGTTCGGTAGCAGCAAGTAACATAATACTTTTTTTTAAAGTAAAGATTGACGAGACTAGCTAGTCTTCAACGTGAACTGTCAGATTATTTTGACGTTTAATAAGGTCAATCATTTATTGGTAGACATTGGGCCAGCTAGTCTTTACCTAGTGAAAATGTTTATGGGTTCGTATTACTGACATACTAGAATCGAACTTCTTAGCATTCCGTGGATTCACCGTGCGGGTGCCGGGTCCATCGTGTGGCAGCGAGAGAAATCTCGAGTAGACCCCAAGACTTGTGACTCGGGCGTAGGTTTAAAAGGGGCCCCTTTGTGACGTACGTCAACACTCACCTTCACTACTCGTATTTCTCTCCCTGGCCAGCCAAATCCGATATGATCCTACTAGTGCAGCTTTAGATACTGCACTTCTGCACAAGCCAAGGTCTTTCAGCAGGTTATAGAGATATTTTGCTACATAAGTAGCTTAATCACGAAGTAAATTATTGTATAATTATCTCGACGATTCGCCTGCGTCACAACCGCCGCGGTCACGAGAAGATAGATAGATAGATACTCTTTATTGTACACACCATAAACAAAAAAAAATTGGCAGTCATATAGGAACTGCCGATAGAAGTGAAAACTTATAATTTAGAATTTGATAGCTTACCTTGGAAACTACACGTGTGTAATCGGAGGGCGTGGCCTCGCCATCATGGCATGGCCAACTAGAAATGCGTCAGCGTTTCCCATTGGCAGACGCATTTCTAGATGGCCATGCCATGATGGCCAGGCCACGCCCTTTTAGCATTTCCCATTGGCTGAAGCATTTCTAGATGGCCAATGGCTATGGTCCCGAGTTTACCCGCAAATTTACATACCCAAGCGTGACGGTAGAATTCAATTCACAACCCACAAAAATCTGTCTAGGCGCGCCTGAAGAAGTTTTCACTTCAAAAAAACACGTATACAGAAGACTGAAGTAATTGCGGGTCGTTTCATTGCAAAATGAGGAAGCCTCGATCCTACCCTCTTACAAGTGATTTTAAGCCCCGTACAATTAATAACAATAATTACATAAATAATTTTTGTTGGCAAAAAGAGATATTTTACAAAACATTGGTGCGTCGGTCCCGAACTAGGTTACCCTGTATCTCGGACCCGACATCTTTCAACGAAACACAACCAAAAATCTAAAAGAAATAACATTAAGTAATGTGATTTTGCTTACCCACTATATAGTACTAACCCACTGTATAGTACTAACTTACTTAGTTCAGGTAGTTATGAATACATTTCACTGTGAATATTAAATAACAATTGCTAGCAGTTCTCAAACTTTCAAGCCTATACAAATTAAACCAGTCATAGATCATTATGGTACAATATCTTATACCTTTAAACGAGCAATGTTTGTATATATATATAATCTGAATCTCGGAAACGGCTCGAACGATTTTCATGAAATTACGTATGCAGAGGGTTTCGGGGACGATACATCGATCTAGCTAGATGCCATTTTTAAAAAATTACATATTATGTGCTTTTTTCGGCAATGAAAACCTCCTAGAATATCATTAGAATACGATAATTTCGCCACAGCTCAATAGCTCAGGCGGTTAAACGACGCCCTCGGTTTCAAGAGACCCGGTTCGAATCCTGATGATTTTTTCTCATCTTTTTTTTGTTAATTTTTATGTAAGTACCTATGTATGTTTAGATCTTTAAAACTGCGTAATAGGTTTTAATGATTTTTTAAATTGTATCTGCCTAAATATAATTTCAAAGAAACCGAGCAAAGCTCGGTCAACCAGGTACTAAACATTATGTGTCTAAACCGCGAAAGTTTAAAATCAATATATTAGTAGCGTCATAGCGATAGAGCGGTGACGAACAGCGGAACGGGATAATCGCGTTCAACGCCTGTAAGCTGGCGTCACCGACACACATAATCGCAGTATCACTTGTACCTATACAAGTGACGTATGGTGCCATATTAATGCTGTTTCATGCTAAAATTAAAAACGAACGAACTAAACATAGCTCGAAAAAGCAACATCGTTTCATGGTTGATATTCCAAAGACACGAATGAAGAGATTTGACTCTACTTTTGTGATAAAAATGTCTAGGCTGTAGAATACGTCGCCTGAGTGGGTTTTATCAATGGGTGGTGGGTGGGTTACAATCTTTGTGTCTTCAAATCGAGAGTGAATCGGTTTTTTCTAGGTAAACACGCTCCATCGTAGACCGCATCGTCACTTAACATCAGGCGAGATGGATGTGTCAAGTGTAAACCTATAGAAGTTAAAAAAAAACTCTAAGTTATAAGTTTTCAATTTTAGCGGCAGTTCCTATGACTGACAATTTTTAAACTTTATCGAGAATTACTTTTACAAATCGTTCTCTTTGTTATTTAATAGTGTCCTTATACCCGAAAATATTCCATTTATCCATAATAATTATGTAGAAATTACCGATAGTAAAAGCAATTTGCTAGGATTTAGTTCAATGCTTAAAATATTGAGAGCGGCAACGCGTTGATGTCTTTTATAGAACCATATTTGTTTGACTGAATATGTTTTAATAGTCGCGAATATAATTTCCATTCAATCTATAAATTAATGCTTTTCTAATAGTTCAACAATACTTCAATTTTTTTTATTAATGATTTCGTTTATGTAGAGCTCAACTGGTCTATGGATCTACTGCTTTTTTTTTCTTTATATCTTAGTAAAGTTATTAATGATAATTGATGTATTTTATAATAGTTGTTATTAAAATACGAAAAATCAGCGTTCTACTACATCTGTCTAGGTATATTGTACTTTATAGTTCGGACAAAAACAACTTCCAAGATGGAAAAAAATGGATTCTATATTTAGTTTTTAGCAACTGTTGGTAAGTTTTACCTACTTATATTGTTTCAAAATTATTACATCTCTTTGTAAATTAGAAAATAATTTTCATCAGATTTGAGACGGGAATAAAACTAATGCTTTTTGTTTTCATAGTCTCCAATTGTCAATGTAACCAATGAAAAAGTTATCATTTTTATAAACTCTAAATGTAAACAAGAAATGTAAAAAATGTAACACTAATAATTTCAAGTCTTACCTCGCCAAAAAACCAAAAAAAAATAAACAAAACAACACTCCAAAACTTCAACAAACGTCACAGAACCACAACGAAAAAAAAAAACGGAACGTCGAATTCGAATTCGGAACCGATCGCGCGCGCACCGGACAATCTCACAACTGAATTATTTTTATAAAATACGCGATCTGCGCGCTATTATGAGTCCATATGTCGCTAACTCGAGGGGCGTTACCGACCGACCAGTATCTAGACCCGTCTAACGGACCACTTACTATCACACCAAGGGTCTATAACACAACAATAAAGCGACGTAATAGTCCCGCCTTTTTTCCATCTCACTCCGTCGCATTGTTTCTCTTTCTAAAGCAATTAAGGAGAAATGTTGTGTTGCGGCCGGGCACTGGATTTTCATGTTTGTTCCAACATTTTATTTTTGTTTAACAAGCTACGAAGTACGTTAGTTGTTACTTACTTAATTGGTTTCTTTTTGTTATTTAACGTGGATTTGGGTACGCGTTTTGTTAATTTTTAACTTTAAGAGATATTATAACTACAATATTTATCTAATGTTGGATTATGAATTATATACGACATATGCGTATATTAAAGTGTAGTTTGCTTAGAGAAAGAGCTTTCAGCTTAGAAAAAGAGGTACATTATGGAATACGTAAGTTTTAGTTACTGGTTTGGTTTCTTATTTAACGTAGATTTAGGTACGCGTTTATGTAAAATTTTAACTTAAGTAAGTAATTGTTTTTAATTTTAACAAAATATTATTAGATACCTATTATTTCAACTATATTATATATATTTGCAAATAGCTCAATTAGAGAAGAATCATTAAAAAATAAATGTAAGTACAAGACATTTTTTCGATATCTCTCGATCTATAAAGATTAATTAATTTGTTTTAAAATTTATTATAAAAATTAGAGATAATGTAGATTTTATAGTGATTATATTAATAGATTACTTACAGATACATATACTACGGAATCTCTTCGTACCCACATTTATTGATTCTCGCTTCAATGTAATTTTGTTTTTTGCCTAAATTAGTTGAGAATGTTTAAGTTGAACTAAGGTATCATTAAAAATAAAAAAATGAGAATGAAATAAAATAATGAGAATAAAGAAACCTATAGATCGTAGAACGAAAATGTTGATAGAAGTTATTGAAAAAAATAGAGTTTATTTAGATTAAAGATATGTTATTTCTAGCAAAAAAAGGTGTTTTAAAAATTACATATTAAATCAACTCGTAATATTATTTGGATAAGTTATTTAGAAATTAGTTATATAAGCTTGAATAAAAAAATTGAAGCAAGTTTTTACTTTTTTCCAAATATTTTGGAAAAGGTTGTTGGTAAATTGAAACATAGTGATCATAAGAAATATAAGAGCTTACATCAATTAAATCAATTCAATTCTCAAAAACTCTGAGTCTCTTCACCAATTTTCGTATTTTTAAAGATGTCATTGAAAGGTGAGTCTAAATACCGTTTTCGATTGATAATGTTCTTTAACGAAAAAAAATTAGCCTAAATACGAGTAGGTACTTAGTTGTTTTTTAAAAATAAGGAGGTTTTTTATTTGACTGATTTTTATTTGTTGTGTTGTTGTTTTTGAAATATCAAGAAAGATAAAAGATTTGTTTGTTTTTGTCTGGTCGATGTCATCGTATTTTCGAGTGTCTGAGTGTAATTTTAAGTTGAAGTACTTAAATTTTTATATTTTCAGAGGAAACTAAATTATTTGAGTAAAAAAAAAACATTCTGTACTCCAATCCTTTTCTATGTAGGTATGTATGTAAACTATACTGATTTCATACTCCGATAAGTACAATATTTTTGCTTCACGTATTAATAATACCTATATGCTAATTTATTTTACTATTTTTTTCATTACATAATTTATTTTATTCTTTTATTTTACTAATTAATTTATTATACTTATATTATTATTTAATATTAATAAAATATTATAAATTATTATATGTTATAATTTATTATTTTTATTTATTTTATATAATTCATTTTATTAATTAATATATATTATGCTATCTAATAAAGTTAACCTTTAAACGAGCAATTCTTTTATATAAATACTAGCTGACCCGGGAAACTACATCTCACCAAACTTATTTTTCGTCAACATTTTCTAAATTGTCTGCATTAGATACAAACCCCGACAATAAAAAATACACAAAACAAATAATCATCCAATTTCAATAACCAACAATCAAAAGTTAACAGCATACATTTCGAAGAACCATTTTTATAAATACAGATATGTAGGTATGAATAGACTCGAAAATGGCTGCAACGATTTTAATGAAATTTATCATGCAGGGAGTGTTGGGGGCGATAAATCGATCTAACTAGGTTTCATTTTTTAGCAAACGTTTTTTTTTTAAATAAAGAGTGACAAGACGAGTAGGACATGTGCCTGACGGTAAGCAACATGCCTGCCACATGACAGCACAGTAACACGCAGCTATTGGAACATGAAGAGTGCAAATCATTACCTAGCACTGCACTGCGCTCGTCACCCAGAGATTTAAGACGTTGTATCTCTAAGCCCCGTAATTTCATTGGAAACATTTCCCTTCAAACCGGAACACAGTAATGTTTGAACATTACTGCTTGGCGGTAGAATAACTGGCAAAGGTGTGGTACTTTCCCAGGCGGACTCTGCTACGAGTCCTACCACTACAAGAGTGGTTTTGCCTTTTTCAAGCAATGAAAAACCCAGCAAAGAACGGCCATCCAGTAACTATAGATCAATGCCGTGAACAACAATGGTAGCTTAGTACAATATTTGTCAAGACAGACACTTGAAAGGTAAAGGTTTGATTGAGGCGTCAGTTACCAGTTAATATTCACTTTGGGCGATGATCTTGGGCGGGGTTCGTTTGTGTTGGGCGGGCGGGAACTCAGGGCAGATGTTTAAACTATCATCTTGAAGTTTAGGCGGGGAATATCACTTAATTGTGTTTCTATGTACCTATTACTCAGATACCTATATCATATCTTCTTAATATATATAAATCTCCTATCACGATGTTTGTCCACGATGGATTCCTAAACTACTTAACCTATTTTAAATTAAATTGGCACACCGTGAGCAGTCTGGTCCAACTTGAGAGATAGGATAGTTTTTATTTCGATTAATAGTCTTTGAATGACAATGACGAGTTTTACTTTAAATGACGAGTGGCGACCACGAACCGGAAGACGCAGTGTTGGACGGCCTCCCACTAGATGGACAGATGACCTCACGAAGGTCGCTGGAAACCGCTGGTTGCAGGTTGCGCGGGACCGTTCGTTGTGGAAATCTAGGGGGGAGGCCTATGTCCAGCAGTGGACGTCTTACGGCTGATGATGATGATGATGATGATGAAATGACAATATCCGAGCGCAGCCGGAATGGGCCGCTAGTAGTATACAGGGTTCTTGGTAATCAGCCTGCTTCCTTTTAAGGGGATGTTAGGTACATTCATTACGTCAACTTTTGTTCTACAGTTTTAAAAAAAAATGTTTTTTTTTTCTTTTACAAAATAAATGAAAAATGCATTTGCACGGTCTAAAAGTATCTTTAATTCTTCGTAACAATTCGTAACGAGAGCGCGTACGCTCTTTAACGCGCAAAAAATGATGTACCGAAGTGAATAAACACTAAAAAGTCGCTAAACAGTACAAAAAAGGGCAACAAATACAATTTTTTTTTGGGTTATCTATTAAGTTTTAACGAAAGTTGTAGAACAAAAGTTGTTTGTTAAATATACAGAACATGCCTTTAAACGGATGCAGGCTGATTACCAGTAACCCTGTATATATAGATACATTTATATAGTACCAAATAGAAGCACCCTGTGATTTGATCAGCGTAGTTCCCGATCGCCTTATTTCGGGATAAAAGGTAGCCTATGTGTCAAGAAAAATCTAAACAGCCAAATATCGAAACTTTCGTTTTAGTAGTAGAAAGTAGGACTAGCAGCGTTCTGTGCTTTTGCCCGCGTGATTTTCGTTCCCGTAAATTTTCAGTGTCCAAAGACCGATTTAAACTGAATGAACATAGAGCTAGAGCTGGAACAAGAGCATTCTTTCTCGATCTTTTAGTGTAAACGAAAGATCGTTCTTAGCGTTTTCCATATTATAAATTCCATAGAATCTTTGCGAACGCAAACAAAACAACGAAAGAATGCTCTACGTTTGTTTACACCAAATGAATTTGATACAGTGGGGATAGAATGAGCATTCGCTCGTCTGATGTAAATCGGCCTTAAGAAGTAGACTACGTGGAATTCCAGACTATTAATATGACTTCATTCGAAATTTAAATCGGATCTGGTTCAGTCGTTCTGATGTGATTGAGCAACAAATATCCAAACGTTCGTATTGTTCCAGAGACTCGAACGAAGAGCTCTAAAAGACTCTACTTTTGTAAAAAGAACATCTAATCTATGACATACGTTCCTAGAGTGGGTATACTTTGATTTTTTTTTTTAAATAAAGAGTGACGAGACGTGCAGGACACGTGCCGGATGGTAAGCAACACGCTTGCCACATAACAGCACAGTGACACGCAGCTTTTTAAACAAGAAAAGTCCAAATCATTACCTAGCACTGCACTGCGCTCGTCACCCAGAGATCTGAGTTGTTATATCTCTAAGCCCTGTAATTTCTCTGGAAACGTTGCCCTTCAAACCGGAACACAGTAACGCTTACACATAATTATATAAATGATATAGGTACTTAATATAAATTGTTTCAAGTCCTGAGAGATCGATTTTTTTAGGTTAAGCCTCATCGTCGCTTAACATCAGGCGAGTTGGCGACCAAGTGCAAACCTATTATTGAAAAAGAAACCGGCAAATATACCTACGTCCTAAATCGTCACATATTATAACATAAAGCCCAAACTGCCCAAATAAGCCTCCATCAAACGAAAGGCAAAGTAAATTCAATTTAATTAAACAAGAATTATATAAATTAATCAAAACAAACGCGTCCCGAACTTCCATCAGAACTAATTTCACAAAACACGTACTTAAGAGGAACAATTTTCCGCCATAAAACCACCGCTTAGCTCCAAATCTACTGAGAAAATTACATCTCCCCTCTCTTTCACTCCACATATAGTTTAACAACCGTCTCTGTCCCACAGACAATGCTATTGGTTGAAAAACTTCGAGCGCCGCCCTTTGTACAGAAACAAAAGAAATGGATACCAGCTTGTGTTGTTGTCTCGCTTGTGCTCGTTGTTTTCTTGTATTGTCGTCTCTGTCGCTCAGGTTGAGTCAGAAATTGAGCGTAACGTTATTTTAAGTAGGAATTTCTTGATGTAATTCAATTATGTGGATTTTGGACTTAGTAGATTTACATATCAGTGCCTTTAGTACAAATTTTGGTTGTTAACGCTACGACAGTTTTAATAATATTATTAGGTTGTATGGTATTTGCGAGTGTGCTGCTTTAGGAGTAAAGTAAGTAGGTAAAGATATTTTTTTTATTCGAGTGGATGTTTGGTAGATACAATATCGGCGTATCGATTTACTTTAGGTGCAGACCGTATGATCGCTGAATATCAGCCGTATATTATACTTAAATTGATTAAGTACGTGTATAAACATAACCACTTTGTTAGAAAGGTAATTACTTTTATGACAAGAATGTACCTACCAACACTTGCATGCTAATTTATTGGCCTAACAGGTATAGAGTGCCTTTGACACCGACCTGAAGAACACAATGTAAAATTGTTTACCTATTCTCGCCAGGATTAAATGAATTGAATTGAATTTTATTATCAAATCTTTTTATTAATTATTTTTTATTAGCTATTTTTTTTTAAAGTAAACTCTTCTTTATCTAAAATAGTTCAATTTAAATTAGCCCCGAGTTTGGGCAGCTTCGAAAACCGATTAAAAAGCTGGCTTGTCGATCAAACTTTTATAGTTACAGCGAGTTTTAAAGAACGACAGTTAACTCACAATAAAATTGTAAAAAATATATGTTCTTCATTTTTTTTATGTTCTTGTTAGGTTTAATTTAATCAAACACACAAAAAACAAATGATAAAGTTAAAAAACAAATACAATTTGTTGTAATAAATAGATATAGATATATTTTATTACTAGCTGTGCCCCGCGGTTTCACCCGCGTCTATTTGAGGTAAATCCATACTAAAATATCCATTGCTGGCCACTTTATTACATTTTACGGAACCCTAAAAATACGTAAATAAGCAAAACAATGCATTGTTGTAGAACAAATTTGATTACTTCTAATGACACAAACTTCAAATGTAGACACGCGCCGTCACAGACTTCAACGACCAAAGAGAATTTAAATTCACGGAACTAAAGCTCTCGAAGAGAAATATTTTTCCCCGTTTTCTTTACATTCTTCACTCATACTCCGTACCTATTGATAGTAACGTAATGTTATACACCCTATAGCCTTCCTCGATAAATAGAGTATCCAACAAAAAAATAATCTTTCCTATCGGTCTAGTAGTTTCCGCGATCCTAGCGTTCAAACAAGCAAACAAACAAACAAACTCTTCAGCTTTATAATATTAGTATAGATTTGACACTTATTTGTATGATACTCATTATCGTACAATGGTATGTTCAATTTAAACTTTTGTATTGTATACCTACTCTGTGTATGGTCTTTTTTTTTTTAATTGTTGTATAAATTGTACATTTATGAATAAAAAACTTTGACTTTGGCTTTTTCGTTTGAATCGTTTATAAAAAAAATTCCTTTATATTAGATACTAGCTTTTACCCGCGACTTCGTCCGCGCGAAATAGGTATTTATTAACGTAATTGAGAGAGTAATTGTAACGTAGTTAAGGACAGAATTTTTATGCAACCGTCCATCCCTTGTTTCACCCTCTTAGGGGTTGAATTTCGCAAAACCCCGTCTTAGCGAGCGCCTACGTGCTAAAATGCACCTCCATGCAAAATTTCAGACTCCTAGCATTTATAGTTTCTGAGATTTTGTGATGAGTGACCTTTCGCTCTTATATACATACATAGATAATAGTTAGTTGCACCAGTTCACCGCCCAAACTTAAAAATAATCAACATCGTATCAAGAGGTTATCTGGAAGAGATCAGAATTAGTGATAAGATTGTCTTAGATAAGTACTAGTCTTAGATTTAGTAGTGGTATGACTCTTGGCAGAGTCCGCCTGGGGAAGTACCACACCTTTGCCAGTTATTCTACCGCCTAGCAGTCATTTGCAAACATTACTGTGTTCCGGTTTGAAGGGCAATGTTTCCAGAGAAATTACAGGGCTTAGAGATATAACAACTTAGATATCTGGGTGACAAGCGCAGGGCAGTGCTAGGTAATGATTTGGACTCTTCATGTTCCAATAGCTGTGTGTCACTGTGCTGTTATGTGGCAGGCATGTTGCTTACCATCAGGCACATATCCAGCTCGACTAGTTACTCCTTATTTAAAAAAAAAACAACAAAAAAATGTCAGTAGCCAGTAGAGGTGTCTTGAGACCTACCTACCGCTATAGAAAAAAGCTACCTACTACATATTAAATCCTCTGTTTCGCCCAAAGACGTCAAATGTAAAAGACACACAAAGGCTGCTCGGAGACCTGATAAAAAATCATATTAACATGTGTTGGTGACTAGTGTAATGATTCGGATTATAATATCGTCTTGTATCACATTCACGCACAGAACATGCCATAATATAAATAACTTAATAAAATCGTCTGCAATCCAAGGACTAATTAAAAAATACACGATTTTCACCGCGACGAAATCAGACTGTTACGTTCGGGCATACTAAAATATTGTAATGACGTTACTTCATTCACTTTCTCTTCTTCTCTCGAGCGATTTCCACTTGAAAATGATTTCTCGCTCACTCGCTTTGCTGATCTTTTTGCGTAGCAAAAAAAATTCTTCATCTATGGTTTCGCCGTCGTCAAAAATGGCGGCCATTAAGAAAGTTCGCGTTAATTTCGACTCCGTTAGATAAATATGAATATAATGCGAGCTGAACCGCCGGGGGACTCGTTTGGCGAGGGTGGAACTAATTGAGGCCACTCGTGACTGTTGTTCGTCGTTTTGACGGAAAACAACGGCACAACTTAGAACCTTATGCCCTTATGAAAGGTTGCCTGGAAGAAGTCGCTTTCAGCGATAAGGCCGCCTGTTGTGGCACTAGCTATTATTGTTTTTCTTTGTCTGTATATCTGTTTTTCTTTTCGTGTGTACAATAAAGAGTATCTATCTATCTATCTAACGTTATAACTCTACGTGGTCCAACATTGAGTAGGTACCTATATTTAGAAAATGCATCCTACTAATATAACTAATAGATTCGAAAGTTGGAATGTTTGTTGCTCAATCACATAGCAACATCTGAACGGTGGTGGTGGTATTTTGTAGTGGTAGGACTCTTGGCAGAGTCCGCCTGGGGAAGGACCACACCTTTGCCAAATATTCTACCGCCAAGCAGTAATGTGCAAACATTACTGTGTTCCGGTCTGAAGGGCAATGTTTCCAGAGAAATTACAGGGCTTAGAGATATAACAACTTAGATCTCTGGGTGACGAGCGCAGTGCAGTGCTAGGTAATGATTTGGGCTCTCCATGTTCCAATAGCTGCGTGTCACTGTGCTGTTATGTGGCAGGCATGTTGCTTACCATCAGGCACATGTCCTGCTCGTCTCGTCACTCTTTATTTAAAAAAAAAAAAAAAAAAAATTTTTGAACACGATAATGCCGCCTATACATACTGGCCGAGCGGAGGCCAACGCCAGTGTGTGGAGGGTCGTTTTGCCATGACTTGTGATCACTCGCCATCGCTTGCTGAGTGACGGCAAGTGGCCAGTGTGTATAGGACTGTTTTGCCTCGACTCGTCTCACTCGTGACCGGTGTCGGTTTTTGTGCACAAAACAAAGGCGCTCGTAGCTCGTATTGGCCTGCGCTCGGCCAGTGTGTGGATGCTACCGCTCGCCATGTCCCGTTTTGTCGGCGCTCGCATTGGCCTGCGCTCGGCCAGTGTGTATAGGCCTGTAAAACTAATCGGAACTTCCGACATAACGGAGTCGGAGTCGAAGCTCCGTAACATCCCTGGTATAGTCGGCTTAAGATTATAATACGATAAAACCATGGACTACTTTTATATTTTTACTAGGTACCTACTACTTTTATAGGGATCACAGAATCCCCCGATGAGTCCCAAACTGATATTCAGATTGTATTTTAATACAGGAACAAATTCTACATACTTACTAGCGGCTCGTGCCGGCTTCGCTCGGATCATAACCTAGACACTGTCTGCAGCGTCATCTGCCGGGCTTATTTATGAATCTAAACCATCCTCGAATCCACTTGTACACCCACAAAAAAAAAACATTCAACTCGGTCCCCCCGTTTAGGAGGAGTTCACCGTCAAATGGTTAAATTACTAAAATGGCTTTAAAAAGTAGGGGTTGGTGTTAAAAAGGTAAAAATTTAGGGTTGTAAGTATTCTTTAATGCCAAATTATAAAAAAAAAAATGTGGTGAACATCCCTTATCATTTAGGGGCATGAAAAATAGCTAGTAGCCGATTCTCAGACCTATTGAATATGCATATAAAATTTGGTAAAAATCAGGTAAAGCCGTTTCGGAAGAGTAAGGTAACTAACCACATAATGAATTTTTTAAAATACATACAACCCTAAATTTTTACCCTTTTATCACCAACCCCTATTTTTTAATAGAGATTTTAGTAATATAATAATTTTCATCCCTATTCCCTATTTTCTATTTCAGTTAAAATTTTCCGGAGCTTATGGCAAATCTAAAATTGTTTTTTGAAAAATATATGTTTATTTGTGTAATTAAAGTTGAGGGTTACCAATGTTAGATTGTCAAAATTTGTATTAGTAATTTATATGGCAAAACAACGTTTGTCGGGTCAGCTAGTATTGTATATACAGGCCGATTTACATCAGACGAGCGAATGCTCATTCTATCCCCACTGTATCAAATTCATTTGGTGTAAACAAACGTAGAACATTCTTTCGTTGTTTTGTTTGCGTTCGCAAAGATTCTATGGAATATACAGGGTTATTGGTAATCAGCCTGCATCCTTTTAAGGGGATGTTAGGTACATTCAATACGTCAACTTTTGTTCTACAGTTAAAAAAAAAAATGTTATTTTTTTTTTACAAAATAAATAAAAAGTGCATTTGCACGGTCTAAAAGTATCGAACTCTTCGTAACAATTCGTAACGAGAGCGCGTACGCTCTTTAACGTGCAAAAAATGATGTACCGAAGAGAATAAGCCCTAAAAAGTCGCTAAACAGTACAAAAAAGGGCAACAAATACATTTTTTTTGGGTTATCTATTAAGTTTTAACGAAAGTTGTAGAACAAAAGTTGTTTGTTTAAATTTACAGAACATGCCCTTAAACGGATGCAGGCTGATTACCAATAACCCTGTATAATATGGAAAACGCTAAAAACGATCTTTCGTTTACACTAAAAGATCGAGAAAGAATGCTCTTGTTCCAGCTCTAGCTCTATGTTCGTTTAGTTTAAATCGGCCTTAAAAAGAGCGTTCGCCATATTTAAAGTAGATTATACATCGATTCGACATCAGGTGTATAGATAAGTATTACCGAGTGATTACCCAAATATTCCCAGCGCCGGTTCCCACGCGCTATCGCTGGTAATATGTTGACTCTGTGTGTTTGTGTTGTCCGCGAATGTGGTTCACACGCGGCACTCGGCTTCGGCGCTGTTTGCTCGGCGGCTGACCACAGCTCGTGGCTGCTCTTATATAAACATATACAAAATATTTTACTAATTAGAATTGCATATTGCAATGTCACATCAATTTATTTAAAATCATGACTTTAACTTAACTTATAAAAATACTATATAACTAAGAAATAAATACCTACTTAAATAAATAACAAGATAATTGTAAAAAAAGATTCATCATCATCAACAGCCCACTAAATGTTCCCACTGCTGGGACTCGGGGCCTTCTCTCGCAAGGAGAGAGTTAATGCCATAATCCACCACGCTGGCCCAGTGCGGGATGACACATGACTTCGAAAGATTCTAGGTACACGTCGGTTTCCTCCCGATGTTTTCCATCACCATTTTTAAGTTAACGGCATTACGCACATGACTTCGAAAAGACAGTGGTGCGTGTGGGGTTTGAACCCGGGGTCTCCGGATCGGCAGGCGCCGATCTCCCGACTAGACCAGCTGTAACTTAAAATCCTTTCAAATGTTAGGTATTATTAACATATAGTTTTTTGAAGTGATAACTTTTTTTGGCGCGCAACAATTTTTCGTAAGCTGTAAATGAAGCTCGAAAGCCACGTTCGCAAGTGTAAGATGCGTTCGGGTGAACTTGGAACCTCCCATGTTTTATTGTAATTTAAGTTTTTTTATAACGGGCAGAGCCTTTATTAACAAAACTAAACTACAATGAGAACTACAGTACGGTACATACCTAACAACTACTTACACTAAGCACACCTGAATTATCCATCGACCAATGAAGGTCTACAGATAATCAAGATGTTCAAGATGTATTCCGCAACATATTTTAAAGTGAAAACTTCTTTTGGCGCGCAGGCGCGCTTTTAGACAGATTTTTCGTGTGGTGTGAATTGAATTCTAGCGTCACGCTCGGGTATGATAAGAAATCTTCGGGTGAACTCGGGCCACAAATGCGTCAGCCAATGGGAAATGCTGAAAGGGCGTGGCCTCGCCATCACGGCATGACCATCTAGAAATGCGTCAGCCAATGGGAAATGCTGAAAGGGCGTGGCCTCGCTATCATGGCATGACCATCTAGAAATACGTGAGCCAATGGGAAATGCTAGCGCTTTTTTAGGCGCACCACACACATTTTTCATGAAATGTAAATTGTACCTAAATGAAAAAAATCTTCGGGTGAACTTCTTCTAACAATGTCATGGTCCCGACCATGACATTGTTAGAAGCATGGCCATCTATTCTAGGTGTATATGCTAAGAACATTAGACGACAATGACTTGAATATTTTTTCCAGACTAGCAGCGCCCACCGGTTTCACCCGCGTAGTTTCCAAAGTAAGCTATTAAATGTTCACTTTCTATCGTCAGTTTAGTAGTAAAAAAATAGCAGTCATAGGACTGCTATTTTTTTTATTACATGACCAAGTGTTATCAACTAAATTAAATCTTGCGAGAGAGCGAGTGCTCTCTTTAATGCTTGATAAATGAAGTTAATGAATACTAGTGAAATGAACACTAAACAGCCGGTAAACGGTGCTAGAGAGGACAACAGACTATTTTCGAAGTGAAAACTTCTTTAGGCGCGCCTAGACAGATTTTTCGTGGGCTGTGAATTGAATTCTAGCGTCACGCTCGGGTATGATAAGAAATCTTCGGGTAAACTCGGGACCATAGCCATTGGCCATCTAGAAATACGTCAGCCTATGGGAAATGCAGACGCATTTCTAGATGGTCATGCCATGATGACCCTCCTGTTACACCCGCGTAGTTTTCAAAATAAGCTATCAAATTCCGAGTTATTAGTTTTCACTTCTATCGGCAGTTCCTATGACTGACAATTTTTTTTGTCTATGTATTGAATTTGAACAAAAATTTTAGTACCAAAGCTTATTTATATTTATTGAACACTTGAACGGATGCTGGCTGATAACAGCAACCTTGTATACCTGTATAGGTACCCTGTAACCACGAATCTTTCGAGGTCACCTCGCACTGGGCCAGAGCGGTGAATATATATTTTTTTTTAATAAAAAAATAGTGACGAGACGAGCAGGACATGTGCCTAATGGTAAGCAACATGCCTGCCACATAACAGCACAGTGACACGCAACTATTGGAACATGAAGAGTCCAAATCACTTCACTGCGCTGCGCTCGTCACCCAGAGATCTCTGTAATTTCTCTGGAAACATTATTGCCATTCAAACCGGAACACAGTAATGTTTGCACATTACTGCTTGGCGGTAGAATAACTGGCAAAGGCGTGGTCCTTCCCCAGGCGGACTCTGCCAAGAGTCTTACCACTGCTAGATTATGACTCTTCCTTGCGACAGAAGGTCCCAACGGTTCCATAAACTAACATTAACATTAAACTGTTTACAACAATTTACCGGATGACGTCACCGCAGCGGTTACTCTGCAGTCTTTTAAGACAAAACTAAAAGCATGGCTGGTCGAGCAGTGCTTCTATAATTATAAGGAATTCTATTGTTTTGATATTTAATTTTTTTATGGTATTAATAATTAATTTATTATTTTATTATTTATATAATGTGACTGGGTTGACTTCAATTTATTTGATTATGTATAATGTTCATATCAGTATGGCAAATTACATTAATGTAATTATTTTTTGTTGACTTGTAAAATTACAGGGCTTAGAGATATAACAACTTAGATCTCTGGGTGACGAGCGCAGTGCAGTGCTAGGTAAAGATTTGGACGCTTCGTGTTCCAATAGCTGCGTGTCACGGTGCTGTTATGTGGCAGGCATGTTGCTTACCATCAGGCACATGTCCTGCTCGTCTCGTCACTCTTTATTTAAAAAAAAAAAAAAAAAAATTTTATCAATAAAGAATATGAATGTGAATATCCCAGCAGTGGGAACATTTAGTGCGCTGCTTATGTATGTCATGTATACATAAGTACTTCAGGTTTTCCCTGTACCATTTTATTTCGTAATCGTTCAAAACCCAACCTCGATAAATAATTTCCCGGCAACAAATCAATACAAGCTGATAAGGTTGTTGTTAAAAAGAGAATAATTCATACTTAGTGACACTATCGTGACACCTGTCATGTTGACAGGCGGCGCGGCGGCCATGGCTTTGTGAAGTACTGGAATAAACTAAACAAATCTACAAAAATACTAGCGGCCCGTTCCGGCTTCGCTCAGATAATAACCTAGATACCAACTGCAGCGCCATCTGGCGGGCTGGTTTGTGAACCTAAACCATCCATGGCAACCCTAAACTTTAATAGTAAAAATAAATGTTTACTTTTATAAAACAATTTTAGATTTGCCATTTTTATAAAAAAGACGATAATTGATTTGGATTTTTTTTTGTTTTTATTTTTTTATTATGTGGGCATTATAAAAAAATAAATCAAAAAAAGTTGTCCAAAAATTAAAAAGAAATGTTAGGGGTGAACAATCCCAATTTTTACAAAGTTGCGTTCGTCGCTCGAGGTCACAAACTTGACTAATCATTAGGCCAACATCATAAACAAGTCTGCAAAATATCAGAACTACCGGATTTAACGCATACTGTAATGTATAAAGTTACTGGACTGTATAGCACCTTCGTATTATTTTTGTTTTTGAAACAAAAGAAAAAAAAAACGTGTCCAATATTTCTTTTAACTGACGTACTAACCACCATGTGAGGAATAACACTAAATTTCTTCAAATCGAGAGTGAATCGGTTTTTTTCTAGGTAAACTTTTTTTTTTTTTTTTTTAACTTTTATAGGTTTATACTTGACCGCCATCTCACCTGATGTTAAGTGACGATGCGGTCTACGATGGAGCGTGTTTACCTAGAAGAAACCGATTCACTCTCGATTTGAAGAGAAGAGAAAAGTAGAGTCAAACCTCTTCGTCCGTGTCTTTGGAACATCAACCATGAAACGGTGCCGCTTCTTCGAGTTACGAGAAGTCCGATAGAAAAAAGGGCAAGGTGGTATTAGATCATGCAGATCAGTCGCACACTCTCCGAAGTGTATCCGATAAAAAACTGACAAGCTTGCAATCTTGCGGCGATGTTCAAGACTTTGAAGTCTTTTTCGCACTAGAGTGTCTTTGCCTATGAGCCTTTTGGCACGCCTCTCGATCGATTCCAGAGCCTCAAGCTGATACTTAGCCGATCCATCCCAAAGATGCGAACAGTACTCCATACAAGACCGAATCTGTGCTTTGTATAAGAGAAGTAATTGTTCAGATTTGAAGTACTTTCGCACCTTTGAGAGGACACCTAGTTTTTTGCCAGCTAATTTTGCCTTAGACTCGATATACGTGCCAAAGTTGAGCGTAGAGGTCAAGGTAACGCCCAAAAGCTCAAGATGATCAGTAACCGGTACGGATACACCTCGAAAAGTAGGAGTATGTTGAAATGGACTCCTTTTTGCCGAGAACAGACACGCCTGCGTCTTTCCCTCGTTAAACTTGGCCAGATTGGTTTCGCCCCATTCAGAGACTTCCTCAAGGGCCAAGTTCAAACGTTCGATCATACTCTCTCTCAAAACCTTAGTTTGCTGTCCACTGGCTCTCGCGCTCGATATGTAACTCTCTACAACAGTGCTATCATCCGCGTACCCAAAGATATCGGGCTTCAACAGATCGTTTATATGTAGCAGAAAAAGCGTCGCAGAGAGTACCGACCCTTGAGGGACTCCGGCATTGATTGCCATTTGATCCGACGAGCTGCTATCAATGACAACTCGTATGGATCGATCCCTCAAGAAGTCCGATATCCATGCAATAAACCCAGAAGACAAACCATAACTAGAAACACGCTCCATCGTAGACCACATCGTCGCGTCGCTTAACATCAGGCGAGATGGCATGATGGCATTGATGTGTAAACCTATAAAAGATAAAAAAAAAAACTATGAGCCGTGGGAGAGTATGTCTAGCAGTGGGAAACGATAGGCAGAAGATGTTGATGACGTTGTGAAGTCAAATTAGGCATTTTTAGGGTTCCGTAAAACGTAAAAACGGAACCCTTATAGATTCGTCATGTCTGTCTGTCTGTCTGTCTGTCTGTCTGTCCGTCCGTATGTCACAGCCACTTTTTGCCGAAACTATGAGAACTACACTGTTGAAACTTGGTCAGTAGATGTATTCTGTAAACCGCATTAAAATTTCAACAGAAAAATTAAAAAAAAGAAAAACTAGGGTTGCCCCCCATACTGAGAACTGAAACTCAAAATTTTTTTTTTTATCAAACCTACACGTGTGGGGTGTCTATCGATAGGTCTTCTTAAATGATGTTGAGGTTTCTAAAATCATTTTCGTCTACACTGAATAATTTGCGCGAGAGACACTTCCAAAGTGGTAAAATGTGTGTCCCCCCCCTCTAACTTCTAAAGTAAGAGAATGAAAAATCTAAAAAAAATATATGATGTACATTAACATGTAAACTACCAACGAAAATTTGTTTGAACTCGATCTGATGAGTAGTTTTTTTTAGTACGTCATAAATACACTATTATTAAAACTTCGATCAAAGTTACAACGAACTACAAGAACTATATGTACTATGTATATTTTGTTATTTGATGCAACGGAACCGTTCATGGGCGAGTCCAACTCGCACTTGGCCACTTTATTTATTGATATGGCGATAAAAAATAACAGCAACAATATGGTCACTGTACCAGTTACCTAAACGCCAATGATTTGTAAATTACAGAGTGATTCAACGTCTGATAGCTGATAGCTGTTATCAGCAGTTTAGGGACTATTTGTCAGCTCTCCGACGCGACGTCGCCGCGGGGTGATCACCTTATCGGTGAGCTGGATTACAAAGCCTTCGTTAAGACGCCCACTAATCTTAAAATACCTTTTCTTTTTTAAATAAAGAGAGACGAGCCGGACATGCGCCTGATGGTAAGCAACATGCCTGCCACGTAACAGCACAGTGATACGCAGCTATTGAAACATGAAGAGTCCAAATCCTTACTTACGGCACTGCGCTCGTCAACCAGATCTAAGATGTTATATCTAAAAAAAAAAAAAAATTGGCAGTCAAAAGAACTGCCGATAGAAGTGAAAACTTATAACTCAGAATTTCATACCTTACCTTGGAAACTACACGGGTGTAACCGGAGGGCGTAGCCTCGCCATCTTGGCATGGCCATCTAGAAATGCGTCAGCATTTCCCATTGGCTGATGCGTTTCTAGATGGCCATGCCATGATGGCCTGTCCACGCCCTTTCAGCATTTCCCATTCGCTGACGTATTTCTAGATGGCCAATAGCCATGGTCCCGAGTTTACCCGAAGCTTTCATATCATACCCGAGCGTGACGAATGAATTCAATTCACAGCCCACGAAAAATCTGTCTAGGCGCGCCTAAAGAAGTTTTCACTTCAAAAAAAAACATAGTAGTAGCGTAGTGGTAGGACTCCTTGCAGAGTCCGCCTGGGGAAGTACCACACTTTTGCCAGTTATTCTACTGCCAATCAGTAATGTGCAAACATTACTGTGTTCCGGTTTGAAGGTCAATGTTTCCAGAGAAATTACAGAGCATAGAGATGGATCATTCTATATCACTGGGTCACGAGCGCAGTGCATGCTAGGGAATGATTTGGACTTTTCATCTTCCAATAGATAGATAGATAGATAGACATATAGATATATAAATATATACTCTTTATTGTGCACACCAAAACAAAACAATAAAATAAACAGAGCGTCGAGAACAATAGATGCGTGACACTGTGCTATTATGGGCAAGCTTGTTGGTTACCATCACTTGTCCTGTTCTTCTTCCTCTTAATTCTATTTATAGTAAGTATGTTTTTTTGAAGTGGAAACTTATATTGACGCGCCTCAGACAGATTTTTCGTGGACTGTGAATTGCATTCTAGCATCACGCTTGGGAACGATAAGAAATCTTCAAATAACCTTGGGACCATGGTCATTGGCCAGATTGGCCAGTTTGGCCATCTAGAAATGCTGACGCATTTCTAGATGGCCACGCTCGTGCCCACGCCCTCCGGTATCACCCGCGTAGACTTCAAAGTGACCTATAGAGTTCTGGGCTTATAAGTTTTCACTTCTGTCGGCAGTTCCTATGACTGCCAATTTTTTAAAATAATATTTTCGCACAACAATTTCCTCAGAACTTGCGATCAAATTACTCTTCATTGCGTTTGTGTGGCGTTGGGCCGCACAATCATTCTCAATTTTAAAATAATCTTTCCACTGATGGCAAACTATAGCCGGCAGGCATTTTATTTCAAAAACACTTTTTTTGGTTTAGTGTGTGCCATGATAATGGTCTTCGTCTGTTAAATATTGGAGGGTCTCCAAATCAATGCAGATAAATCACTCTTGGCGTGGCGATGCTTTCAAATCTTAGCAGTAGGAACTTTAAGTTAAAAAATGTATATTTAACAAAAAAAATACGTCTCGTAAAGTATTTTAAATAAAATACAAAACGCTTAAAAATACATACATATTTATACTTGTATTTGAAATACAAGTAGGTCTTTGAAATAAGTCATAACTCTGCTTATGAAACTGGCTTACTTAGCATGGCACACCCCGCTATTAAATATGTACCTATATCAAAAACTATTTCCACCCAAAGGTTGTCTGGCACTTCCTGGAACAAATCGCTTTTACCTACAAGACCGCCTGTTGTAACACTAGCTGTTATTGATATTCTTTGTCTATACATATATCTGTTTTTCTTAATAAAGAGGAGGTATTAGGTCGAAGTACTTCTATTTTATTAATACGGTAGCTTCATAAAAGTCAGCTAAAAGCGAAATTATCACTGTTTCACCGTTATCACTCTATTAGTGATATCACTCGGTATCAGTGATATCACTAATTGACGCTAAGTGACGGGGCTCGCCGCAAACAACCGATTTAATGTTTTACGCAACTTACATACACAAGTTTAATGTAGTGTCGCCGGGACAGTTGGAAACTTTGGCAGAATATATAATGGCCAAATTGAGATCTACAATAACTTTAGAGTTTTGAAAATCAGTGCTATCCAAACACTTTCATGGCGCAACCTTTGTATAAAATTATTTCTGTACTTTTTTTCGTAAATTTTTAAACTTGCATCTCTCATGTAAGCTTTTGATGCTCTTTAAAGATGTGATAATATATCTTAATTTGTATAAGAGTATAGGTTTTAAAATCTATTTTTATTTTAATTTAAACACGATATGTTTATAAGTTGCAACGTGATTGAAATAAACAATCCCATTAAAACACCTAAACTCTCACATTTAGATACAATAATAGTAAAATTTGTAACGTCGCATACTCTATTTACCTCAATTATTAACTTAGGTATCAATAATTTCTAGTACAAAACTAAATTTATAAATGTAATGCTCAAGATTTTGTATCTACTAAACAAATTGTCTGTACTTACACATTTTTTTGAATAAATTATTATTTGTGCTTGTATATGTGTTCGTAATTATCAAGTCAGTTTAGCGTGCTTATATGCTTTTTGCGACTATGCCATGCTGTACGAGAGGTGAAGTCCAATATTTAAAAAAAAATTGGTCCAAAAATCTTAGTTGCTATTTGCAGGTAGGACAAGACATACAAAACATTTAAAAGAACAAAATATATAATATATAAATATATACCCATACAAAATGGTCTCTTGGAGAAGTATGTTTGGCAATGACATGTTTTAGTGTTAGGTTATGTAATGGTAAAATAATAGTTAAATGATTAGTCTTCTTCTTTTCAAGTCTGGTGGCTTCTACTTGATTGTAAGACCAGAATTACGCCAATGTCTTGTTTCATCAAAATATTCTTTAGGAGTTTTGATTAGGAAACAGTTTTACTCGTAAATGGTTCAGTTGGTCAGTTGGTCGATAGAGTAAGTCAAGGAACGAATAACATGAAATATAAATTTATTTAAATTAATTTTATTTAATATACTTTATATTAATTGATGTTGTTATAGTTAAACTTTGGTTCATAATTAATTTGAATTTTTTGGTTGGACATTTGAAGAGACTGCAAAAATCCGTCCACTCCCTGCGACATGAACAAATCGAGACTCAGTGTAAACAAACGAATTGTTATCAAAATGGACAGAAAGTGCTACTGTAGAGCAGTAAACCACTAAACTAACAGAATACATCAGTGATAACAACTTTATAAAGCTTTTAATAAGTTTATTTGATATCTGTGAGGTCAAGCCTATACGAAATGTAAACATTAGCTACATATTATACTCGTAATAATAACTACCAAACTACCTGTAGACCCGCGTGTCTTGCTTGCAATGTACATTGATACATACTACATAGATATTGTACATATACGTGGGACACTCAGAAAGTTTTGAGAAACTAAAAAATAACTTGTATGAAAAAAATATATTTACCAAATCTTTTCAAAGAACTCTCCACCAGCCTCTATACAAAGTTTCATGCGTCTAAACCAATTTTCAAAACATTTTTTCCAGTCCTCCGCAGACACCTTCCACGGCCTTCTCAAACGCTGTTAGCGCGTCTTCCGGCGATGAAAACTGTATCCCTTTGAGCTGATTTTTAATTTTCGGAAAAAAAAAGTCACACGGTACTAAATCAGGACTGTAAGGAGGGTGTTCCAAGACTCTGACCGGTGTGGAGTCCAGGAAGTCCCTCGTTTTGATTGCAGAGTGCGCGGGCGCGTTGTCGTGGTGAAGTAGGACCCCGCAGAGCCCGGTGTTCGGTCCCTAGTTTCTCATTGCAGAAAAACTTGTGGCAAGCATTTTATGCTGTATCATTCATCTGCTTCAACCTGCTTTCTTTGTGTAGAACGGATCAGCGCTGTCAAGCGCCGGTAAGCGCTTATAAGTTTCCAGCTTTCTTTCTGCATACGGCCTAAGCATACATAGAGACTGACAGACAGTGAGAAGCGACTTTGTTTTATACTAGGTATGTATTGATATATGTAAGTTACGGCTGGTAAACCCTCCATAAATAAATAAATATTTTAAAAAAAGTTACGGCTGGTATAGTCGACAGAACGGCCGCCGATTCGGAGCCCCCTGATTCAAATCCTACACGCACCTCTCGTGACTGGCCTCGTGGCTTAGTGGGTAGTAGCTCTGCCTGCGAAGTCGAGGGTCGGGGCTTCGATTCCCACCCAGTGCAAATAATTGTGTGATGAATTCAGATGTTTGCACTGTGTCTGGGTGTTTCTATGTATAATAAGTATGTATTTAAAACTATATACTCTTGAGTATATAGTTATAACACTTGTGTTATATCAGCTATCTGGCCGCCATAGTACAAGCTTTGCTTAGTTTGGGGTCAGATGGTGTTGTGTGTGAATTGTCCACCAATCCCCTGTCTTTTTGAAGTCATGTGCGTAATGCCACTAACTTAAAACGGCGAAGGAATCGTGAGAAAATGTACATGCACCTAGAATCTTTCGAGGTTAAATGTTATCCACCCGCACTGGGCCAGCGTGGTGGATTATGGCCTTGATTGTCTCCTTGCGAGAGAAGGCCCAGAGTCCCGGCAATGGAAACGTTTAGTGGATGTATCATCATCGTCATCAACCACAAGACGTCCATAGGCCTCCTCCCTAGATTTCCACAACGAACGGTCCTGCGCATCCTGCAACCACCGGTTTCTAGCGACCTTTGTGAAGTCATCTGTCCATCTAGTGGGAGACCGTCCAACACTGCGTCTTCCGGTTCGTGGTCGCCACTCGAGAACCTTTCTTCCCCATCGGTTGTCAGTTCTGCGAGCGATGTGGCCTGCCCATTGCCACTTCAGCTTGCTTACTCTTTGAGCTATGTCGGCCACTTTCGTTCTTTTGCGAATATCTTCATTACGGATTCTGTCACGCAAAGAGACTCCGAGCATAGCTCTCTCCATAGCTCGCTGTGTGACTTTGAGCTTTGTTATGAGGCCCACAATTAAGGACCCCGTCTCAGTTCCATAAGCCATCACTAGCAATAGGAACTGGTTAAAGACTTTTGTCTTCATGCATTGGTGTATTTTGGACTCAAAGATGTGCCGAAGTTTCCCTAACGCGGCCCATCCGAGTTGGATCCTTCGCTGGACCTCTTTGTCGAAGTTGGATCTACCTAATTGGATCCTGTTTAGTAGTGGTAGGACTCTTGGCAGAGTCCGCCTGGGGAAGGACCACACCTTTGCCAGTTATTCTACCGCCAAACAGTAATGTGCAAACATTACTGTGTTCCGGTTTGAAGGGCAATCTATCCAGAGAAATTACAGGGCTTAGAGATATAACAACTTAGATCTCTGGGTGACGAGCGCAATGCCGTGCTAGGCAATGATTTGGACTCTTCATGTTCCAATAGCTGCGTGTCACTGTGCTGTTATGTGGCAGGCATGTTGCTTACCATCAGGCACATGTCCTGCTTTTCTAGTCACTCTTTATTTAAAAAAAAAATCTTTTGACCCAGGTAGACGCAGAACAGGTCGCTAGTATGGTAATAAATAATGAGAGCAATCCCCTGTCCCCCTGAGTCCGCCCCACTCATTGGAACAACAGCGAAGTTGATTAACGCGCCCACTGCCGCCGTCCCTGTCACTATCGTTCTGTCTCCGTCTAACGAGTTGGTAGCTTCACTTTGATATTACTGCTGAATGTTGTAGTATTTTGATGTTAAAACTTGCATGACAGTGTTGAACACTGTTTATTAAGGGGAAATTTTATAGGTTCGCGACACCAGCATGTTATGTCAATAATAATTATACTTTTATTAGCAAAAAGTTTCAGACACAGAATATTAAGTTCAACAATTTCATGTTTTTTTTTTAATTTTTTTTTATTATATCATCATTATATTTAGGTTGTTACATATTTTTTTTTTATCACCAACAGCCCACTAAACGTTCCCACTGCTGGCACTTGGGGCCTTCCCTCGCAAGGAGAGAGTTAAGGCCATAATCAACCACGCTGGCCCAGTGCGGGTTGGTACACATGACTTCGAAAGATTCTAGGTACATGTCAGTTTCCTCACGATGTTTTCCTTCACCGTTTTAAGTTAGCGGCATTACGCACATGACTTCGAAAAGACAGTGGTGCGTGTGGGGTTTGAACCCGGGGTCTCCGGGTCGCCAGTCGCCGTTCTCCCGACTAGACCAGCCGTAACTTTTACATTATTTTACATATTTATATATATAAATATATAACCCAAATAATGTGAAAAGGCCCAATTTTTTTTACTAAAAACTAAAAAAAGAAGAGAGGAAAAAACAAATGAATCACGGTTCTCAAAATTTAAAAGCATGAATAAATTATATATATGTATATTATGTGATTCATTTGTTTTTTCCTCTTGTTTTTTTAGTTTTTAGTTAAAAAAAATTGGGTCTATTTTCGCTTGGGGCAGGATTTTGCTGGTTCGCCAGGGTTCAGCGTTTGCGATGAGCATTCCGGATTATTGTACAGGACCCACTTTTCATCACAGGTGATTCGATTTAAAATGTATTAATTATTGTGCTGGTGCAGCCCTGAGGACGGCTGGAGACCGGAGAAGTTGATAATGAAGAATTGAAAAAAAAATCGGTTGTCTGTAAAGTTACTGACGATAGTTGAACGTGACAACTTCAACTACGCCTTAGAGCGAGGTAACGCCGCATGACGTCATGCGGCGAGGTAACGGCGCATGACGTCATGCGGCGAGGTAACGGCGGTAACGGCGCATGACGTCATGTTTTTCGTGCGTGCAGCCGGCTTCATCGAATTATATGACGTTGTCACGTCAAAAAATTGGCAGTCATAGGCCGCCGATAGAAGTGAAAAATTATAACTCAGAATTTGATAGCTTTTCCCATTGGCTGATGCATTTCTAGATGGCCATGCCATGATGGCCTGACCACGCCCTTTAAGTATTTCCCATTGGCTGACGCATTTCTAGATAGCCAATAGCCGTGGTCCCGAGTTTACCCGATCTGTCCATGCGCTTGTGTAAATTCACACACATCTGACCCCAAACTAATAATATTAAATAATAATGTTAAATAGCTATTTAACATTCACTGTATTGTCACTGTATGAATTTTGAATTGGAATTCCTAACCAGAGAAGAAAGATAAAAGTCGCCAGTACTCAAAGATGTAGAGGAAAAAAAATCGCAATCAATTACAAAACATCAATTTCATTTGTATTGAAAGAAATAAAGAAGTATTTTTTAGTTTTTTAATATCACCGTGTCCAGTATAGAACCCGCACTCCCCGGCCGCTCCCGCGCTGTGCCATCGGCGGGTGATCAGTGGAAGCGGCGTCTCGCTCTCGTCTTTAATTTGTACAATCTGCTTCCCTCTGCCACCTATAGTAGCGGAGCTGGCGGCTGAAAACACTTATCACTTAAACTAGTTTATCTAATCTTCTAACTAAATCTGCTTTGACTTTCGTGTTGGTATATCTGTAATTTTAAGCGAAAAGAGGGAGCTGTTTCGAAGCTAAGACAGTTTCAGTTAGACGATAGACTCTCAGGATTTCATTTTTTTTTAAATAAAGGGTGACGAGACGAGGAGGACATGTGCCTGATGGTAAGCAACATGCCTGCCACATAACAGCACCGTGACACGCAGCTATTGGAACATAAAGAGTCCAAATCATTACCTAGCACTGCACTGCGCTCGTCACCCAGAGATCTAAGATGTTATATCTCTAAGCCCTGTAATTTCTCTGGAAACATTACCCTTCAAACCGGAACACAATAATGTTTGCCCATTACTGCTTGGCGGTAAAATAACTGGCAAAGGTGTGGTACTTCCCCAGGCGGACTCTGCCAAGAGTCCTACCACTACTAAAATATATTTTATAGGACACATTTCGAAACAACAACTGATCTGCATGATCACATTGCCTTTTTTTCTATCGGACTGGTCGTAGCTAAAAAAAGCGAGATCGTTTCATGGTGGACTTGTGATATGTGAGCATGTGATAATAATATCTAGGCTGTGGAATGCGTTGCCTGAGGGGGGTTTCCCGATGGTATCTTCGTGTCTTCAAATCGAGATTGAAGATGTTCGTCACTTATACGACTTCGTTACCACTCAAATATGGGCTTTATGTCATGCACGTTAAGATACAGATTACATTGGCAACTCAAATTAGCAGATCGCTCGCTGACAGCTGTCTGCTAATTTATGTTGCCAATGTAATCTATATCTTTTAGCAGGTATGACATAAAGCCCATATTTGAGTGTATTTAATTTGTCGGGTGGGAGTGGAGTCGTATAAGTGGGTGCAGAGATTGATTCCCATCAGTCGCATGCTTCTAGGTAAGCACGCTCCATCGTAGACTGCACCGTTTAACATCAGGCGAGATGGTGGTTATGTGTAAACTTAAAATCATTGCTGTCACTAGGCGTGGGGGAAATACGCAACAATGGCCCTACCCATAAAGGGGCTTCGCGAAGCTTCTTTAAATACCACCATACTAAAAATTCCCGTTTAGTTTGAAATTAAGCAAAATTATCAATAATCACACTCGTCACTTTCCTCAATTTGAAAAACAAAAAAATATAACTTCTACTTTTATCTCCTGATTCTACTTTTCCACATTTGACTGGATACATTTATTGGGTTCTCTTGGAAGGTTGCGGCTGGTCTAGTCGGGAGAACGGCGCCTGCCGATCCGGAAGCCCCGGGTTCAAATCCGACACGCACCACAGTCTTTTCGAAGTCATGTGCGTAATGGCGCTAGCTTAAAACGGTGAAGGAAAATATCGCGAGGAAACCGACATGTGCCAAGAATCTTGAGTGTGTCATCCTTCAACCCACACTGGGCCAGCGTGATGGATGGCGCGTGAGTCTCACCTTGCGAGAGAAGGGTCCGAGTCCCAGCAGTGGGAACATTTCTTGGGCTTTTTATGCTTGAGAACCAAAGAAAATGAGGCCTCGCTGATACAACTTTGCAAACGTATTTTATAGTCCACTAGCAGAGCCCCGCGGTGTCACCCGCGTAGTTCCCGTTCCCGTTGTTTTTCCGAGATAAAAATTATTAGCCTATGTGTTCTTCCAGACTATAATCTACATGTGTTCCAAATTTCAGCCCGATCCGTTCATACGTTAGGACGTGATTGAGCAACAAACATCCAAACATCCATACATTGACATTTTTATAATATTAGTAGGAAGTAAGATGCGATGCCACTGCCTAAAATAGTTAGAAAATGTAATCTTTGTAAGAATGGCGTCCATCTCTCCGCCTACGTCGCTCGCGCGTTATATCTCCGACTAATTGCAGTAATTAGTGAAAATGGCGCTCATCCAATACTTCCAGACAAATCGGAAGGCGCGCATTCCACGCGCGGTTTCACGAACGGTCCAAGCTAACGTGCAAGCACTGTTCCAGTATGAAGGGTAATGTTTAATCATTAATCATCTCTCTCTCTCTCTCTCTCTCTCTCTCTCTCTCTCTCTCTCTTTGGGCTACGAGCGCATAGTGTTTTGTAGATAGTGTGTAATTAAATTATGTCACAAACCCCCCCCCCCCTACCGGAAACTCCGGAACTTTGATGAACTGTCTTCTTCATGATATACATACTCGATTCATACTCGACTGAAGGTCAAGTAGATTGGTAGTTGTAAACCACTCACGTTACACACAATTTGTTACCAATTTCCAGGTGCTCAGGGCACATCCGTTGATTTATATCGATGTGTGTACAATATATTTTCATAATCTAACTGACAGACTAACTAGGTACGTTATTTAGACTTTTTAAAGCTATTTATTTGCTTAATAAAATATTAATTAAATCATATAATATTTGATCGACCCAGTAGTCACCGCAATTATGATTAAACTATTTATCTACGGAATATTTTTTTTAAACAAAGAGTGACGAGACGAGCAGGACATGTGCCTGATGGTAAGCAATATGCCTGCCACATAACAGCACAGTGACACGCAGTTATTGGAACATGAAGAGTCCAAATCATTGCCTAGCACTGCACTGCGCTCTTCACCCAGAGATCTAAGTTGTTATATCTCTAAGCCCTGTAATTTCTCTGGAAACATTGCCCTTCAAACCGGAACTCAGTAACGTTTGCACATTACTGCTTGGCGGTAGAATAACTGGCAAAGGTGTGGTACTTCCCCAGGCGGACTCTGCTTAGAGTCCTACCACTACTAAAAAAGAGAATATAAGTTTTCGCCCCCAGTCCGTCCCTGGTTGCCATCCAATTAGCGATCAGATTAAAGATATGCCGGGGGAGCTATTACCCGGCAAATTACCCGCTCGCTCACTACCCCCTACCCCCTACTGGTGAGGGGATGCCACAACACAGACGCGAGCGCGGGAAACTTAAGATATTTATTTTCTCAAAAAAACAATATTCACTAACTAAGAGAACTAAGAGAAAATACATGTTAACAATATTATGACTAATTAATTATCAGGTAGTTTTACATTATGTTCAATGATTTTCTTAGTAGCGGGTAGTGACCGCACTCGACTCAAAGCATCAAAGAATTTTGCATTCTTGGCGTCCATTATTAGGTATTATATAAATATATAATAATATACATAAAATCGGATATAAAAAATCATAATATACCTACGGCAGGAAGTCTAAGGTTTAAATTAAAAGTTAATATCCATGTTCTGATGAGAAAACAAGAGCTTCATTTTGTTTCCCGCCAAAACTATCACAGCCCACAGACTACAGACAAATGAAGACATGAGTGGATGAAGGGGTTTTGTAATAAGTTTTGCAATTTTTGCGATGAATGAATGTTAAAAACATAAATATTACCATATTAGATCATAAAATCATGAAATTTAAGCTTATTTTCAGAATTTCACAATATCGCATAAAATTCAGTGAATGAACGTGATAAATAAGTATGTGCTCTTAACATTTTCATTCAACTGGAATGATACCAAAACACGATCTTTTAATTGATGAAGGAGATAACTCCACGGAAACGCAGCGCTCGCTATAGAAGAAGGGCTTATGTCGTAATACTTATCTCCTTTATTTCACAATTTGGGAATCTATACAATCTCCGAATCCACTTGTACACACACAAAAAAATCATTCAAATTGGTCCCGCCGTTTAGGAGAGGTTCACTGTCAAATGATTAAATTACTAAAATGGCTATTTAAAAATAGGGGTTAGTGATAAAAGGGTAAAAATTTAGTTTAGTTATGTATTTTTAACGCAATGTTTTGTCTCGACTCGTATCTCGTGATCGGTAGGTATCGGTTTTTGTGCACAAAACAAAGGCGCTCGGCGAGTAGTATTGGCCTACCTCGTTTTTGCGTGCACTGGGCCAGTGTGTGGATGCTACGTTTTGTCTCGTGCCGTTTTGTCGGCGCTCGCGTTGGCCGTCACTGGCCCAGTGTGTGGATGCTACGTTTTGTCTCGTGCCGTTTTGTCGACACTCGCGTTGGCCGCCACTGGCCCAGTGTGTATAGGCAGCTTAAGAAGATATTATTTATAATGTTAGTATGATTAGTTCGCTAGATCTCGTGCGTTGCGCCACACCGCGTTATCCGTTGTGCGTAATTGTTTAATCGCCTCCCTGTGTATCGCATTCTCTGCTCTGGAACTCTGGACACTAGTATCCGAACGCGGTGTTGCTCGTTTAACATAAGTAGCCCACTGGGACTCGGGGCCTTCTCTCACAAGGAGAGAGTGAAGGCCATAATCCACTACATTGCCAAAGTGTCCAGTTTCTTCACGAGATTTTCCTCTTTATCACAGTACACAAGCGCGGTCCAAAAAACCCCCCCTTCGGATTTTGAGACCGGGTCACAGGGGACAGGACCCCCCAAAATCGTATACTTACGTTAAATTAAAAAAATGTTTGTCTGTAAAGTCGGTTTACTGACGATAGAACGTGACAACGTCTTAAGAAAATACTGATGGAATGGTAGCATTTTTCAAAAGAAAATTTTAATTTCATATGTTTAATAGATTTGTATGTAAAAAGTAATCAGTAGAATTTAGTCATTTTCAATCAAAACAATGCAAAAAACAATGCAAAAAAGCTTTTAGATGCCGGGGATCGAACCCGGGGCATTTCACATGCAAAGCGAACGCTCTACCACTGAGCTACATTGCCGCTTGAACTTCTGGTCGAAATAATTAATACAACTGTAACAAACATGCGGCGAGGTAACGACCGACGGTAACGACCGACGGTAACGGTACATGACGTCATGTTTTGTGGGCGTGCAGCCGGTTTCATCGAATTATAAGACGTTATCACGTCAAAAAATCAAAATACCTAATAGTACATAGACTATTTTAATGCGGGCAATCAAATATTAATGAATTATTTAAGTATCATTGAAGAAAAAAAGGGAGAAATTATGCTTATGAAAACATTTTTCATTTTTCCAAGTTATTGAAAAAGTTTCCAACATTGTGTCTATTGAAGCTCGTAGTTCTCGCCAGTGAAGTATTTTCAGGTTTACTTATACTCAACGAATCGTGCCTTTTTAAAAAACCTTTCAGCCAATGTAAACTACGCTCAAAAACGAATAGCATACACAGGGAATCATGTACACCCCAGGCACACCCAAAGGGTCCTTTGGGGAGCGTACGATTTAGCCTTAGCCTCCTGAGTGGACGAAACATTGTCTTGGTGCAATATATTCGGCGTAACAAGTGTCCGATGTTATCCGTCACTCCTACGGTATACGGCAGGTAAGTGGCCGCCCTCTCCACCGAAGCTGGACGCGTCCTTGACGATGCATTCGCCACCCGCCATCCTGCTTCCTGTTATCCTTGAAGAAGATCGCCGGACGCGATCGAAACTCGAGTCGGAGTGTTCTGACTATATTATACGTGAGTTATTCGAGTATTTGTTTTAAAATGTGTAATAACCACGTTAGCTTTCATACTAGAGTGAAAAACATTTACAAAAAAAGATAACTGATCAGTTATCAAGCGGGATGAAAAATGATTAAATTACTAAAATGGCTTTTAAAAAATAGGAGTTGGTGATAAAAGGGTAAAAATTTAGGGTTATATGTATTTTTAATGCCTTATTATAAAAAAATAAAACCAAAAAATTAGTACAAAAATAAAAAAAATATTAAGGTTGAACAACCCTTATCACTTAGGGGTATGAAAAATAGATAGTAGCCGATGCTCAGACCTACTGAATATGCATATAAACAGTAAAGCCGTTTCGGAGGAGTAAGGTAACTAACATTGTGACACGAGAATTTTATAAATAAGATTACTAGCTGTGCCCCGCGGTTTCACCCGCGTCTATTTGAGCTAAATCTCTACTAAAACATTAATTGCTTTAGAAAGCTATGATCCGTAAGAGAACTGTAGAAAAACAAAAAAGGAAGGCTAGGTAAAAGAACTGGGATCTACTAAAATGTGTATACTCTCGCACTCTTATACGAATCCGCCGCGGGCCAATGCACGCTGTGATCACCTCGGTGACCAACCGTGGGAGCCAGACGTCCTCACGTCTGGACACCCTTGGTCTCCCGCGGTGGGCCAAATGCTGGGCCTCATCATCTATCACCATCCAGCTGAAGAGGACGGGGACAGCAGGTCACCGATACACCAACACTCTGCTTCCCCTACAGCCCCACCGCATCCACCATCATAATGCAGTGGGCAGGGAGTACGACGCACCCTAATACCGGTATTCCTCTCTAGCCAAGGTATCTCTTCTACGGCCACAGCGCTTACCACCAATCATCACGGCACGTCTCAGTTGCGCCGGCACCGTCTGCGCCGCGCAACTCCCTGCCGGTCGCGTCGCTTGGACCGCAAGGCTTGGAGCCCGTCCTGGCGAGCAGTCCCACTGCGAGTATCTCTTAGCTTCACTGTGGCTGACCAGGCCACTTGACCCCCGCCTAGTCAATGCAATGCAATGGGAGCTCCTCGAGAAGGAAGTAAATGGTATCTTGTAGAGAAACCGGCGGCAGACCGCCGTCTTCTTTCTATTTGCCGTGATCTTTTATTAGATAAGTAGGTACCTAGTTAAAAATTATGCGGATTTTTTATTTGGGCGAACAATTCCACACGGTCACACGCTGACATAGTGGGATACGTCGGTACCGTACCGACAAAAAACCCCGTAGATTTCTAACCCCCGAGTAACGAAAATTGGAGTGATCTATTAAAATCTATTAAAAATAATGTCGTTTGTATCCACTGAATTATTTACAAATAAAATCACAGGTCTTATTATTTCAAATACGCAAACTAAATACATGTCAAAGAAAATTGTTCCTTTGAAGCCTTGGATTACTACAAGTGTTATTAAATCAATTAGGAAAAGAAACCGATTACATGCAAAATTTAAAAAAACACCAGATAACGCAGATATTAAAGAAAAATATGTTAAATATAGAAATGTATGTAATAAGATTATTAAAAACTTAAAGATTGAATTCTACAAACAAAAACTGGAACAAAGTAATGGTAATATTCAAAAAACATGGCAAGTTATAAAAGAAGTAGGTATGTGGCCTTAATCGATCTAATATCCCTTCCCATGAACTCTTAACTATTAAAAATAATCCTAAGAACTCGCTAAACCAAGTAAATTCATATTTTACCTCCATTGGAAAAGACTTAGCTAATGCTACACTTTCGAAAATAAGTAGAACTGAATCTGAGTTGGCAATGTCCGCTAAATCGGCTAACCAGACGGTAAAATCGATGTTTATGACTCCAACAGACCCAGTTGAGATGAGACAGATAGTCATGGGACTTAAATCACATAGTGCACCAGGTTGGGATCTGATAACATCAAATTTTATCAAAATGTTTGTGTTTCTATTGGCTGATCCGATTGCATACAATATGCAATATGAGCTTTGACACTGGGAAGTTTCCGTCCTCTTTTAAAAAAGCTATAGTTTGTCCAATTTTTAAGGCCGGTGACAAAAATGATCCGTCTAATTACAGACCCATCTCTCTGCTGTCTACTCTTTCAAAAATACTGGAAAAACTTGTTAAAAAGAGAGTAACAAACTTTTTGATCAAAGAAAATTTACTTAGTACAAATCAATATGGCTTTAGAGACGGAAAGTCTACGGAGGATGCAGTTCTGATGTTAACAACTAAAATTACGGAATACTTAGACAGTGGAGAGAAGTGCGTTGGGATATTTTTAGACCTCCAAAAGGCCTTCGACAGCGTATCGATTCCCATACTGCTAACCAGGCTAGAAAATCTAGGTATAAGAGGTCTAGTACTCGACTGGTTTACAGATTATTTAACTGATAGACGACAGCTAACAAAAATTGAGGGTTATCAGAGTGACAGTGACAGATGCGTTTATGGTGTGCCCCAAGGTAGCACATTAGGCCCTACGCTATTCCTTATCTACATAAATAGCTTGTGTGATACTATCTTGCCGGGACTTGACCTTCTCATGTTTGCTGATGACACTGTTCTCCTGATTCATGAAAGGACTTGGTGTAAAGTGTTAAAGTTAGCTGAGTATCATCTTGCAACAGTAACACGATGGCTGGAAAACAATCTTTTAACTTTGAATGCCAATAAGACGAAGTATATGTGCTTTAGCATCAATGAGTCAGGAGCACCTAAAGCAAATATGTCTTTAAAAATGCATGCATATCCTTGTAACTGTGGCCCGATACCCATACGGTGCTCTTGTAAAGTACTAATTAGGGAAGACTATATAAAGTGTTTAGGAGTATGTATAGACAGTCATCTCAACTGGAACGTTCACATAAAAACACTATCCACTAGAATCAGAAAACTTATGCATGTATTCAAGGCACTGAGGACTGTGGCTGATACTAAATTAATCTTACAGACATATAAAGCTCTTGGTGAATGCATTATTAGGTATTGCATCTGCGCATGGGGATCTGCAGCAAAGACCACCATCATTTCTGTTGAGCGAGCGCAACGTGGTTTGATTAAAGTTTTGTTGCACTTACCCTTCAGGCATTCTACAACTGAAGTTTACAAAATAGCTAAGGTTCATAGTGTAAGAAAAATATTTATTTATGAAAGTATACGGCGGTATCACAAAA
The DNA here is from genome assembly GCA_963693475.1 of Ectropis crepuscularia. Classification (NCBI taxonomy): domain Eukaryota; kingdom Metazoa; phylum Arthropoda; class Insecta; order Lepidoptera; family Geometridae; genus Ectropis; species Ectropis crepuscularia. The sequence goes on along the minus strand of OY856366.1, from coordinate 14,533,257 downwards.
AAACTGTTCCAACGTTACTCACCAATACCACAAAGCGAAAACGTCGTTGTCCAGTTCCGGGTGCCAAACGCAAATTTGCCCGTAAAAGTTATGCAGGAATAATTCCTCTAATATACAATAAAATTGACGCTAAATTCAAAATAAAACGTTTAAGTAATAATGAATGTAAAAGAATTATATGGGCTTGGTTAGATGAATATGATTATGACGGAATTGAGAATATGTTAGTTGAAGTGGTTGCGCAATGTTGAACTACATTATTTAATAACAAGGTTTTTTATTTTTAATTTATTTATGTCGTTTAATAATAATATCCTATAATCATATGATATCATATATACTATGACATTGTTGTCGAATATGTACTTTATATTTGTACCTACTTAAGTATAGTTGTGTTAAATAATGTGCATTTCTGAGAGAGTATATTTATGTATAGAATTATTTTTTGTGTACCTATATATGTATATGAACTACCCACGCTTAGAACCACACGCATAATTGCAGGTACATATGTAATGCTCACCTACACACATACACCCTCACATACTCTTAGATACACCCTCACACATAATCTCACATCCAAACTCACAAACACACACCCTCACGCCTCACACATACACACACACCCTCACACACACACACCCTCACACACACACACACACCCTCACACACACACACTAACGCCCTCACACACACACACCTTCACACACACATACACAAACCCTCACACACGCACGCAATTGGTCACCATTTGTCAGAAATTATGTTAGAACATTAACTAAATATAAGAACACGTCTTCATGGGAGAGGCCATTAGCTATCGAAACACAGTTTGAAACTAGTTCGGAGCTAATGGGTTCATATTTCAAATTGTAATGATGTTATTTTATTTTGGACCAAATAAAGTTTATTATTTATTATTATTATTATTCTCCAGCCGTGGGTTGGCAAAGTCTTGGGACCTCTATCGCACTCGACCGCGACTCTGCCATTGGCTCCGTTTTTTGCGAGAACACCTAGCGGAAGGCATCCGAACCACCGCATTTGGTTCCAGTGACGCGTCAGAAACCAGCAACGCGTCACGTCCTCGGAATGTTGCAAGAATACCTCGCGGAAGGCATCCGAACCACCGCCTTCTGTTCCAGTGACGCGTCAGAAACCAGCGACGCGTCACGTCCTCGGAATGTTGCGAGAATACCTCGCGGAAGGCATCCGAACCACCGCCTTCTGTTCCAGTGACGCGTCAGAAACCAGCGACGCGTCACGTCCTCGGAATGTTGCGAGAACACCTCGCGGAAGGCATCCGAACCACCGCCTTCGGTTCCAGTGACCCGTCAGAAACCAGCGACGCGTCACGTCCTCGGAAAATCATATTTTTTATTTTATTTACCTATGATAGGTTCGCACTTGACCACCATCTCGCCTGATGTTAAGCGACGATGCGATCTACGATGGAACGTGCTTACCTAGAAGAAACCGATTCACTCTCGATTTGAAGACACCCAGATTGTAACCATCGGGAAAAACCCACTCAGGCAACGTATTCCACAACCTAGACGTTCTTATCACAAACGTGGAGTCAAATATCTTCGTTCGTGTTTTTGGAACATCAACCATGAAACGATGTCGCTTTTTTGAGATACGCGAATTCCGATAGAAGAAAGGGCAAGGTGGTATTAAATCATATAGATCAGTTGCACACTCTCCGAAGTGTATCCGATAAAAAACCGATAAGCTAGCAATCTTGCGGCGATGATCGAGACTTTGAAGTCTTTTACGCACAAGAGTGTCATTGCCTATGAGCCTTTTGGCACGTCTCTCAATCGATTCCAGAGTCTCCAGCTGATACTTAGCCGATCCATCCCAAAGGTGCGAACAGTACTCCATACAGGATCTAATCTGTGCTTTGTACAACGTGAGCAACTGCTCAGAGTTGAAGTATCTTCGCACCTTTGAGAGGACACCCAGTTTTTTGGCGGCTAATTTAGCCTTAGACTCAATATACGTGCCAAAGTTGAGCGTCGATGACAAAGAAACGCCCAAAAGCTCGAGATGGTCAGTAACCGGCACGGATACGCCTCGAAAAGTAGGAGCCAGTTCGAATGGACTCCTTTTAGCGGAGAATAAACATGCCTGTGTTTTTCCTTCGTTAAACTTGGCCAAATTGGCAAATATCCCTAGGAGTGGTGCCGGACCGCCCTAAACGACCGACACCCCAGACCCTCCAGTGGAAACAGGATCCGAGTCAAGTGCACGTTTAAGATCGCTCCGTGTCGACTTTCGCCTCATTAGATGAGTGAGAGGTCATGACGTGCTCTCACTCCTGCAACTCACACGATCTTTCGCTGCCCATCATCTTGGCTAAGATGTTCGAGAGCGAGATGTTCGCCCACACGACCGCGGCTAGAAATGGCCGCGGTAACGCCTCTGTGGCTACATCACCTCTAGGAAGACTAAATCTAAGAAATCGCTCATGTAGAAGACAATTCGCTCAAAATTATATGTTTGTGATAAATAATGTATTTATTCGGATAAATATTACATCATGTATATGAAAATTCCTATGCAAACAATGCATTCTTCTTCTTCTTTTTTCTTATTGCTTCCATTCGGTAATAGGTATCAGCGCAATTTTATTTCAATTAAAACATTGAGAGTATCGTTAATGTTCTTCATTGGAGTATGATTCTTCATTCAGGTGACCAATCTTCTTCAGATAATCTTGAGCTGGATTGTCGGAAAATCCTTTAGAGTAGAATTGAGGTAGCGGGATTTTTGCTTTAAGTGCTTCTAACTTCTAACGTTCGATTGTATGAATAGTTATGCTAGTGTATAAAAACCTACGGACAAACATAAACAACAATAGGTACCTACACAAAATAGAAAAGAGAGATATTGAATTCGAAAATACTAAAGTACGTAAAAATGCAACAATACATTGTTGTAGAGTGCTCGCAATATAACTCTGCGCGTAGCAAAATATGGAACTAATTGACAAGCCGTCAACTTCTTATTTACGTCAGTTGACAAAAGTTTGTTTACGTTTGGTGTATTTATTAATTTCCAAAATAATTAATATCTTTTATTATGCCGAAAGTGATTAAAAGTGCTGGCCGTGGCTGGTTCTTGAAAATCAATCGTGGTTGTGAAGAAGAACGATACAATAACGGGCCAAAAGTGCAGTTTTCCAAACGCAGAGCTATTTGACAACTACCATACCATACCAATCAAATCTCCACCTATAATCGGCATATTTTAAAGCTGAGGCTTTAGGTTGAGGTGCGGCTTTGGGTTTGATTGTTTTATCGCCAATTTACCCATGGGAAAAATGTGAGTGCTTAAGACCGAATGTGAGAAACTAGTTATAATTTTTTTTTTTTCATAATATACAAATGAAAATAGAAAACACAGTGACACAGCAGTGAAGATCAGCTGATTGTATCTTTCTCGCTCACGGGTACACACGGCGGTTCCATGTTCACCCGATCGACCCTTTCACCTAGCAGCGGTGCGCCAAAAGAAATGTTACTTAATTTTTTTTTCAATGTTAGCTTGGATGCTCTTTGATCCGTCTGTATTCATTACTGTATTTTTATTGTAGGCGTTTCAGAACGTACTATCACGTGGTAATGGACAACGCATTATACCTCTGCACTCAGATAAATAAAGCGGCTACAATGGGCAATGTAAAAGAAGAAAGCTAAAAGTGGCTTAAGAAAAATGAAATAGATTTCGACGATTGTAGGACAAATCCGCAGTTACTCGAATAAAGAGGCACAAAGAAGACCCACACACCCACAATACCAATTATTACAATAAGTATTAAAGGAACATGGACAGGAACTTTTGCGGTTACCGCCGTGATTCATCGTGATTTTTACCCTATTGATAAAAGAAGATGATTCTATGGAAGCCAATGACTCATTAAAAGAATGTTTATGCGCCAAATTTTCAAATAGTGTAATTTATGGTCTCAATAAAAGATTTACATGTTTAAATTAAATTCTTGTTATTTCGATGTTGGTGTAGGTTGCAAATGACAGATTTTTTATAATGTAATAAACTATAATAAAGTTTTCCTGGTGGTAAGAGACTCAGACAGCCTGTACCAATTACCAATGATACTTTGTCATACTGAACCAAACCAGCACTGCAAAGGCGTTCATTACTTCGAGACATTCGTTCTTGAGTCTCAGTTGTCGTGTAGTTACTTAAATTGCTTCCCTGAAAAATCCCTTCCCGTACCTGTTTTATGAAGTTGTACGTTCCCAATGAACGGGAAGGGAACCTATTTGCTTGACCTGGCAACATTAAGTACGCCACCAGTCGCGCGCAGACTTATACTGCGAGCACTATAGAACAAATTTGATTACTTCAAATGACACAAACTTCAAATACGTCAGACAACAACGACGACACGTCTTATCACAGACTTCAGCAACCAAAGAGAATGTACATTCACAGAACTAAAGTTCTCAAAGAGAAATATTTTTTCCCGTTTTCGTTACATTCTTCATTCATACTCCGTACCTATTCATAGTAGCGTAATGTTATATATCCTATAGCCTTCCTCGATAAATGGACTATCCAAAACAAAAATAATCATTCAAATCTGTCTAGTAGTTCCCGAGATCCTAGCGTTCAAACAAACAAACAAACTCTTCAGCTTTATAATATTAGTATAGATTGGCATGAAGTTACGGCTGGTCCAGTCGGGAGAATGGCGCATGCCGATTCGGAGACCCTGGGTTCAAAGCCACGCGCATCACTGTATTTTCGAAGTCATGTGCATAATGCCACTAACTTAAAACGGTGAAGGAAAACATCGTGAGGAAAACGACATGTACCAAAAATCTATCTAAGTCACGTGTTATCCACCAACCCGCACTGGGCCAGCGTGGTGGATTATGGCCTTGACTCTCTTCTTACGAGAGATGGCCCCGAGTCTCAGCAGTGGGAACATTTAGTGGGCTGTGTATGTGTATTGGCATAAAACAAATAACGGACGGAAATTCATAACTAACTTGGCGAATTTGAAAACCGTACGTACCGAAAACACGTACCGAGAAAACCAGCGAGACACCGAGAGTGCTCTCGGTCGAGTACTCGGTACGTATAAACAGGACGTCTACTCTGTTTCTACGAAAACGAAATTTCGAAAAAAAACTCGCGACTTTCCTACTCTCGTTCTACTTCGTTTCGTCCGATACAACATTGTTTGATGTTTAAATGTTCTAAACATACTCTAATTAGAGTAGGCTTAGAACATTTAAACGGACAAAACGACGGATCGAAGTAGAATCGGAGTTTGAAAATCGCGAGTTTTTTTCGAAATTACGTTTTCGTTGAATTAGAGTAGACGTCCAGAGCGCCGAGTGCACGGCCGAGCGCTCGGCCGAACAAAGTGGCGAGACAACAGCTCGGCTGCCGTTCTACCTACTAGACCGAGTTACCACCCTCCCGCTTCCCCGCACTGGCTCGCTTACTCACTCGGGAGGCTTGAACGTGCACTGTGACGCCGCTCGCCACTCGGCCATTATGATTGTCGCGATGTCGCGTCGCCGCACGTGGTTTTTAAAGTGCAGTTGTCTAATAAAATAATTTTAACAAAAAAAGAACCGACTTCAAACAGGACCTAAACTAAAAAGTAAAAAATAAAAAAAAAAATCTTTACCACAAAGTAGAACGTATTTTGATTAACCCTTAACCACCTAACAGCGGTCACAGTGACTCCAGCGGTTTTTATTTTTTGGATTATTCCGTTACTATGCGAGCTATGCGTCTGTAAGTTCATCTACTTTACCCCCCTGCTCCCCAGTACGTAGTGTGCGCTCGATCGTTTCACACGTTTGCGCGTTCAAGAGCTACAGGTAATTATATTTTGTTTGCGGTCATGGTGACCGCCGTTAGGTGTTTACGTAATTTTTAATAAAAACATTTCTTTTAGTTTTTATTGCTTTATTATGTCTGATGAACGATTAAACCGAAACATCTTGGAATGGTTAGAACAAATTTCTGATTCAGACACGGAAAATGAAAGAAATGAGCCAGAATTGCCAAACGAAGACTGCAGCGACATCGAAAATATCCCAGTAGATCATTTTATCAGAGACGAGTGTCAGTCTGACTCAGATATAGAAGATAATGATCCAGAGTGCCAAGACGAAGATGGAATCAACATTGCTAATTGCATCCGTATCCATTAAAGTTTGAAGCAACTGGCTGAAAATATCTCATTTGAAACGACGTATGAACAAGCCCGGTTTGCATGGAGAACTTTAATGCGGTATTCGCCGCGTACTGAAGATGGAACAAGAGTCAATTGATTCGATTTCCTCAACTGATCGAAATGTTTGAAATCAGGAAGAGTTGCTCAACTTGTGATGCTAAAAAACCGCAAAACATTTTACATGTGTTTTCCAATGTAAGAAACCCATTTGCGTTGAGTGTTCGCAAAAGATGTGGGTAAACTGTCGTTAAAAATTGAAACTATACCCATTGCAATTTTATAAAATAAGTGATTTGATTTTGTCATTAATAGTTTTATATAGTAGTTTATACATTAAACTACCAAAAACTTGGAAGATTTGATTAGATTTTACAAATACTTACTTGTTAGATCTCAGATTTTTATAGTGCCTAGATTTTGTACTAAAATGTTCAAGTTAATTATAAACATTGATTATTTATATGTATTTCTATTATTTTTCAAAGTTTTTTAACGTCAATATGTTAACAAAACAATAAAGATTACGATCTGTTTTTCATTTAGGTATATCATTTTACATATTTAAAAAAAATTAAAACAGAAAATAATAAGCGGTCACCATGACCGCCGTTAGGTGGTAGTGTAACTCAAAAACACGTTAGGGTGGCTAAGGGTTAATTTGAACAGACATGATTAAATAAGTATTTAACAATTCTGAAGTCGGTGCCAAGTAAAACAACAGAACTACAGCTGAAGCTAACATTAGTAGAGTAGTAAATCGAACTGCCATTTGGAACATAGACAAGTTGTTGGGGACATATGTATGATAGACAGGAAGGTTGTTGCAACATTTACTTGGCACCGACTTCAGAATTGTTAAATACTTATTTAATCATGTCTGTTCAAATTAATCAAAATACGTTCTACTTTGTGGTAAAGAGATTTATTTTTTACTTTAGGTACTGTTTGAAGTCGGTTCTTTTTTTGTTAAAATTATTTTATTTTACGATTTTAAGGTATGGTTAGATGAATAATTCTTGAATTAGGTGAGAAGATAAAGAAAAAACTTGACTAGTAGAATAATATTCACTATGATAAAGTGTTCAAATCCAGGATGGTCGGTGTACTCAGATCTGTAAAATGGTCCTCAGTACCCATGTGGGTGCCAAGTTCTCATCAATATTTAAGAGTACATGAATCAAGCACAAACACTAGCTACTGTAAACCGTTAAACAGTTTACATAACTGTCCTTTGTCTTCATCGTCAGACCCCTAATAACAGTCACATCCCACCTAGGTATGTGTAAAGTGCTCATCGATACAGCTTTATCAAGCCTATACACAAGGTAACTGCTGTTGATCGTTGAGGAGTAGCCTCGACTGTCTTTCGGCTCCTTCATCGGATCGACTCCAGACTTTCATTCAATTGAAGTGCTTTAAACAACTTCGTAACAAAACAATAGACCACTTCATTGTGGGCACGTGGTCCAGTGTCCAGTGATGTTTCTTAGCTTTGTCTTCCAGCTAAGGTTCCTCGAGGCGATGTAGGGATGTAGCCACAGAGGCGGAACCGCGGCCGCAGTCGTGAGGGTGAACCACTCGCACTCGACGATCTTAGCCAAGACGCTCAACAGTGAGAGGTCGTGTGAGTTGGAGAAGCGAGAGAAGGCCATTACCTGTCACTCATCCAATGACGTGAAAGTGGACATGGGAGCAATCCTAAAGGCGCACTTGACTCGCGTCCTGTTTCCACGGGAAGGCCTGGGGTGTCGGACGCTTAGGGCGGTCCGGCACCATACCTAAGGATATGGTTTCCCGAGGTCGTGACGCGTCGCTGGTTCTTAATGCATCACTGGAACCAAATGCGGTGGTTTGGATGTCTCCCATGAGGTGTTCCCGCAAAAGGCGGCGGCATTAGCAGATCGAGTCACGGTCGAATGCGATAGCGGTCCCGAGACTGCTACCAACCCACGGCTGGAAAAACCTGTTGTAGGTATGGGTTTTGATCGGTAAGGGTACCATATCCGTACGTAATATAGATCCCGACATATCCCACTCTGTCAATGCATGACCATGGGCTCCAAACCTTGCGGTCCAAGAAATTCGGTCACGGGGGAGTTGCGCGGCGTAGACGGTGCCGGCGCGACTGAGACGTGCCGCGATGAACCGTGGCCGTAGACCTCGGTTGAAGAGGAATACCGGTATAACGGTGCGCCGCTCTCCCTACCCACTGCGGCCTTGCGTGGTCGCCAACGTATGATGGTGGACGCAGTGGGGCTGTAGGGGATGAAGAGTGCCGGTATATCGGTGAGCTGCTGTCCCCGTCCTCTTCAGCCGGATGATGGTAGGTGATGAGGCCGAGCATTTGACTCGCCGCGGGATACAAAGGGTGTCTAGACGTGAGGATGTCTGGCACCGACGAGGCGGTTGGTTACCGAGGTGATCACGGCGTGCATTATCCCGCGGCAGGTTCGCAGAAGAGTGCGAGAGCATACCCGTGTTCGCGGCAAAAGTGTGGCAAAGGTTTTAGTCTCTAGGGGCACTCATGTCGAATCTGACACAAATCGACCATTCCCTTCAAACGGAATGGTATGTTAATGCATCAACTCCACATAAAATGGCACCATTTGCTTTTTACTTTCAAAATAATACAATTTCCCGTTAAGGAGTCGTTTACTGTAACTATTACTAAAGTACAGGGGCAAACATTTAAGCGCCTAGGAATCGATTCACGCCAAGACGGGTTTTCACCTGGACAACTACTTAGGTATCTGTTGCGTTATTAAGATCATCAAGTTGCATAGATAACCAATTTGTTCTTCTCCGTAAGTAATAATAAACTAAAAATGTCGTATACACAGAAGTACTTTAAAATACCTGTACTTACTATAAAACACATTTTACTATATCCCAGTACGTTTACCTAGCGATCATAGCTTTTTAAAGCAATGTATATTTTAGTAGGAATTTTCTTCAAATAGACGCGGGTGAAACCGCGGGTCTCAGCTAGTTATCTAATATTGTTTTTATTTCATTATACTGTAACAAAAATATCTAAAACTCCGTTATATTGATGTCCAAATGGGTATTAGTAAATACAAAGCCTTCTTTAGAATTTAATAGATGGTGTATTGATTATTTAACTAATGTCGACTATTTCGATATTTTTGTTGCATGTCATTATTAGATTAGATATAAATAATATACTCTGTAAATGTTGAAACATGTTTTCTATTGTAATAATTGTTATTCTGAATAGTATTTGATATGTTTAAGCATAAGTAAAACTTATTGTTGTTTCATGCTTGTTAGTGGCACCATCTATTTAGTGGTAACATGTGATAATATTAAATCAATAATGCATTTTAGGTAATTTTAATAATTAATAGTTGTTGTAAAATTCATTAAACTATTTGTTTGGAATATTAGACTGTATTTCTGTACTTGTTATGAAAGTATTTCATATTTTGTTGTAAAACAATTTGTATTTGCTATAGTAATGTCGTGTATTGTAAGAATGATATAAAAGCGGGAGATTTTGTAAAAGAGGGTCGCTTCGATACCAACGACGAGAAATAAAACTATCTCATTAACTTTGAGTTTTTATTCTGATGGAGTCTGAACATGGAAACCCTGGCCGATCTCCGACATGTACGTCCTTTCTAGTCTATCTTTCTACCAAGAAATTTGAAAGGCACTGCCTCTGCAATTGTGGCAACTCTTTGGCCACTTATGGAGAGTCCCGGATCGTAAGAAGTATATTTGGTATCTCGTCTACCCAGGCATAAACAATGACATTTACTTACTTGGTTTTTCCCTCATTCCCTCCGTCCATGTACAGAACTCATCAACATCATTCAACAATTCTTGACACAGTTTGGGATTGCGTGTAAGTATTGCAAGATCGTCCGCAAAGGCTAAAATTGACTGTGTCCTTATTGTTGATTTTAAACCGGTAGCCCCATTTCTACTCACGGGATATTAATTTATCTACTAGAATATTTATAAATATATTACATACTATTGGTGACAAGCAGCACCCTTGGAATAGTCCTACATTATATTTGAGTGGTTTTGAGTATTTCTTGTTTACTGCTGTAATGAATTTTAAGTGACAATAATATTAATTAATTATGTCATGTAGCAAACCGCAGCACATCCCTACCTCAACGCATAGCAAACGGTAGCACAACACTACCTAAACGATCTCACGCGCGGTTGTCCTCCCGCGCGGTATTCAGTTGAGATTAGAGCCTAAGTATCGACGTACGCCTCTCGGCGGATATACACACGCGCGCTTGCCCTGTTACGCGAACCCTAGCCTAGGTACTTATAAGTTGATTCATGTAACTGTGAGTGAATAAATACCAGTGGAAAGTTTCTCGTGTTTCTTTATGTGACGGGACAGACCGTATCTCCCCTCATATCTGGCGCCCAACGAAAATTTTATAGGGCTGACCACGTGTTCGTATAGCCACGTGTACCGTGAGGTTAACTTTTGAACATTTGATTCGAAAAGTGCAATCAAAGTGAGTGTGTGCGTTGAACTTTCCCATGGAGACTCGCAGCAGAAAGCGTCAAGACGAGATCGGCGAGGAGTCAGATCCGTTCCATTCAGCCGGTGAAACCGAAGACGGAACTACTCCAAACCCATGCCGTGGTCCGGCCACCGCTAACGCTGAAGTACCGCCCTTACGATCATCAACCCCGATGACGTCGGCGACGTTCTCAGAAGAAAGCGTGGCTGCGCTTATCTCCGCGATGCAGAAGTCGCATACGGAAACCCTGCAAACGTTAGTCAACTCCATGATGCGCAGCTCGCCGGCGTCCGACGTGGCGACCATGGCCAACTGCAAGGCTACATTCTCAGGATCGTCATCCGAGTCAGTGTCAGCGTTTATTGACGGCATTGAAGTTTATGCTGAATGCTGCCACGTCCCCGAGTCGAGCATACTAAAAGGACTGTCGATGTTACTCAGTCATAATGCCGCAACGTGGTGGCTCGGAATTAAAACCGAAATGAAGACCTGGGAAGAAGTAAAAGAAAACCTGCTCAGCCCGTTCGGCGATCGCCGCCCACCACATAAAGTTTATCTGGATATATTTAATAATCCGCAGAAAGAAGAAAATTCTGATATCTTTATATCAAAAATACGAGCAAACTTCTCGAAATTACCGAAAGGCGATCTATCCGACAATGCAATGTTAGATATCACATACGCACTTTTGAAGATAAATATAAAGGCAAAAATAAAAAGAAACGAGTTTAGTACATTTGCGGAACTATTGCAAAAAACAAGATTACTAGAAGACAGCGAAGAGGAACGGAGATGGGCCGCGCGCAAGGAAAGCTCCGCTCGCGCTGCTACATTCAACCGCCAGCAAGCAGCACCGGCGGCGGCACCACTACCGCAGAGCTCCGCGCGCAGCGCGCAGGAACCGCGCCGGCTCGCCGACGCGGCCGACGCCAACAGCGCGCCGCACCCCGTCCCCCCGGCGACGACTGCATCACCCACGACGTCAACCGAGTTCACTGATGGCAGGAAGTACCGACCACAGTGTTCCTACTGCAAACGATTCAACCATACCACAGAAAACTGTCGTAAGTTAAAATGCAATCGAGGTGAGTCAAATTTCCATAACTTTTCCGCGAAAACTTCGGAAAATCATAGTGAAGACAAAGAAAGTTTTTATAGTTTCGAATCTCCAAACTCGCGTAAATGTGGAAGTGTGTCTAATAACAAGTGTTACGATAATATGCCTATTAAGTGTTCCATACCTAAAAGTAATCGTATTAAGAAATCGTCAAATAACTATTTGAACTCTTCGACGAACATTAATAATATTAGCGCCATACAAACTGCTAACTATTCTACTTGTGTTTGTGTGCCTACGGCGGGCGATGCGTGCGACCATTCGAAAAACCGTCCATTTCGTTGCCGTTGCCATGGTAGCGCTCGCCCAGAGGCCCCGTTTGGGGATCTGTGGCGCGCGCTCGCGGGAAATTTTGAAATCAACGGATTGTTAACCTTTACCGTGACCCTGTGAACGGGGATGGTTCGCGCATCGTTCGCAATAACATTTGTAACTTGAGGTATCGAAATTGGATTCCGCATCGTGCCTCATGCACATGTTCTCATAATAATGATGTTGTATAAAATGATAACCGCGAAGTAACTTTTTGTAAACACGAAATCAATACATGTAGTCTGGAAAAAAGTTGTTCGAAAGTACTCGATAAAAATGAAAGGAAAGGTGACCGTTTCAATTTTGCACAGCAACTTGATCGTAGTCGGAGTGCTAGTGGTAAGGATTGTTCACGGCAACCTGATTATAGTCAGGGAGCCAGTGGTCTACATTTTTCACGGCAACCTGATTGTAGTCAGGGAGCCAGTGGTCTACATTTGTCACAGAAACCCGATTATGGTCGGAGAGTCAGTGGTACGAAATTCTCAAAGCTACCCGATTATAGTCAAGGAGCCTGTGGTGCAGCTAATGATGTTCAAGGGTTTTGTAATGCCGGTGAGTGTTTGGCGTTGGAGGACGATCGTGGGAGGCCGTTGGTATGCCGCGAGGTGCGTCCGGTTTTTAAAATTAAAATTTCGGGATTTAACGGTACGGCGTTAATTGACACGGGTGCTAAGCACTGTATTACGGGTCATACGCTACATGCGCTTCTTTTGAAAAAAGGACAACCTCTCGTTTCCTCAACGCGTCAAATCAAACTCGCCGATGGTCATGTACGGAACATGAAAGTGCTGACAACGAAATTATCAGTCACTCTAAGACACAAAGTCATTAAGATACCATTTTTGATTTTCCCCGATTCTGATAACAATGAAACACTTTTAGGTATTGATTTTATTACAGCCGCAGGTGTGGTTATCGATTTTCACAAGGAGGTATGGCATTTTGGTGACAATAATGTCGATAAATTCAAACTACATTTTGAGCCTGTCTCTCGTCAAGTTACCTGCTCGTCTGCAAACGTTCTCCGTGACGACGAGGGTATGCACCTTAATCCGGCGGAGCGTGTTGCGCTCGCTGAAGTCCTAGTCAGGAACAACAAGATCTTCGAAGCAGGGGGAGCCTCTACACCGTATGCCGAGCATTGCATTGACACAGGTAACCACTTACCAATAGCCGTGCCGCCGTACCGTCTCACCCCAGCGAAGAAAGAAATGATGCAGAAAGAGATTAACAAAATGCTTGAGGAAGACGTCATTGAAGAGTGTGAGTCGGCTTGGTGTTCTCCTGCGCTGATGGTCCCAAAGAATGATGGTAAAATAAGGTTCTGCGTAGACTACAGACGACTCAACGCCATCACCAAGACAGACAATTATCCAATGCCACGCATTGACGAACTCCTGCAGTCGACAAAGAGAAACTGGTACATGAGTACGCTTGATCTCCGCTCCTCTTACTGGCAAATTATCGTCAGAAAGTCTGATAGAGATAAGACAGCGTTCATTTCTCCTCTTGGAACGTATCGTTTTAAAAAGATGCCGTTTGGTCTAAAAAATGCGCCGGCGACATTTCAGCGTTTGATCGACCGACTCCGATCCTGCGCCGCTCTAAAGAATGTTACTATTCTAACATATTTAGATGATATTCTGATAATTTCTGAAGGGTACCAGCAACACTTGGAAGACCTGGAGGCGTTGTTCCAGCGTCTGGCAGAGTTTAAGCTTCAGGTGAATCGCGATAAGTGTGCTTTTGCCCGCGAAAAAGTAAAGTACCTTGGACATATCATCACACAGGACGGGATCTCGACCGATCCACAAAAAGTAAGTGCTGTTGTAGAGATGAGAGAACCTGAAAATCTAAAGCATTTACGAACCTTCCTCCAAACATGTTCGTGGTTCAGGAAATTTATTCCAAATTTTTCAATAATCGCCGAACCACTTACTCGATTAACGAAGAAAAACAAAACTTGGACATGGAGCCAAGAGCAAAGCCTAGCTTTTAACGAATTAAAACGTCTCCTTACGTCTGCACCAATCCTGATACAACCAGATTTTGATAGCCCGTTCATACTGAGGACTGACGCCAGGAATTACGCGTTAGGAGCAGTCCTCCTCCAAGGAGAAGGGAATGAGGAGCGACCTATTGAATATGCCAGTCGTCTGCTTAATGACGCAGAGCGCAATTATTCCACCACTGAACGTGAGGCGCTTGCCGTCATTTGGGCAGTCGAACGATTTCGGGCATATCTCTATGGACACCCGGTCATAATCGGAAGCGACCACCAACCCCTTCGTTGGCTGCTTTCATTGAAATCACCAACAGGTAGGTTGGTCCGTTGGGCCCTCAAGTTACAATCCTTTGATGTCAAATTCGAATATACGCCGGGGAAAGCCAACGTTGTAGCAGATACACTGAGCAGACCAATATGTTCTACGGAAACACGTGACAGTTGCGGTGTTTGTTCTGTTATATGTGATCTGCCAACGAAATCGCCTAAACAAATTCGTCAGGAACAAACTGCTGAACCCGAGCTGGTAAAAATAATTTCCGATCTTGAAAGTAGAGATGAAGTTGCCTCACAAAGATGGTATGAACGTGGATATATAATGAATCAAGGTGTTCTATATAGATATAATCCTGATTCAGATTGTGAGTCCCATCAGCTAGTCGTTCCAGCTGATCAAATTACGAATATCCTCAAAGAACTTCACGATTCGCCTCTAGCAGGCCATCCCGGTATCGATCGCACTTATCAAAGGGTATTGCAAAATTATTATTTCATCGGAATGCGCCGTTTAATTTCAGAATATGTAAAATCCTGCATTCACTGCCAAAGGTATAAGGCATCTAATGCTAAACCACCTGGACTCTTACAAACTCCAGTATTAAGTCAACGTAACGAAGTTCTTGCCATAGATCTTTTTGGACCGTTACCACCAGGAGACCAGGGGGAGCGTTGGGTGTTTCTCATTGAAGACACTGCCACAAGATGGGTAGAATTATTTGCCCTTAAGGATGCTACCGCGGAAGCTTGTGCTCGTGTCCTCATTGAAGATTATTTTTTGCGTTTCAGCCTCCCACGCCGAATTATATCTGACAACGGAGTACAGTTCGTGTCTGCTGTCATGCGCCAATGCATGTCTGTTTTGGGGGTTAAGCAAAATTTTGTTCCACTGTACCATCCCCAAGCAAACCCAGCAGAACGTAAAAATAGGGATCTCAAAGCTATGTTGGCTTATCTCGTAGAAGAAGATCATACATCTTGGCCAAAGAAACTGCCTCTGGTGCGGTTTGCCCTGAACAGTTCCAAATGTCGAACGACAGGTACGTCACCAGCATATTTGTCTTTTGCCCGAGAAATGAGATGTCCAACAGAAGTAACTCACGATCTCCGTGCCATCCTCAATAAAGAAAATTTTAATGAACAAATTACTCCGTACCTTACAAATTTTGTCCATTCCCTCTCGGCAATACGAGAACGTGCTGAAATTGAGCAAGACAAGACGAAAAACTATGCCGATAAATCTCGCCGCCCTGTGTTAACTTACCAGGCGGGCGATTTGGTACTACTCAAATCTCACGTGCTCAGTAACGCCCCAAAGAACGTCACAGCAAAATTTGTGCCTAAGCGTGATGGTCCATACCAAATTACGGGTAAGGTTAGCCCAACAACATATATTTTGTCACATGTAGATCGTCCTAACGAAATAGTAGGCAGATATCATATCCAGGACCTAACAAAATACAAAACTTGTGAAAATCGATCCACTCCTAGGCCAGTGATACCTAAACGTAAGAGAGGTAGACCGATGACAAATGATAAGGTGCTAGTCCATGAGCGAGGGCGCTCCCATGAACTAGAGGGGGAGGATGTAGCAAACCGCAGCACATCCCTACCTCAACGCATAGCAAACGGTAGCACAACACTACCTAAACGGTCCACGCGCGGTTGTCCTCCCGCGCGGTATTCAGTTGAGATTAGAGCCTAAGTATCGACGCACGCCTCTCGGCGGATATACACACGCGCGCTTGCCCTGTTACGCGAACCCTAGCCTAGGTACTTATAAGTTGATTCATGTAACTGTGAGTGAATAAATACCAGTGGAGAGTTTCTCGTGTTTCTTTATGTGACGGGACAGACCGTATCTCCCCTCATAGTCAATAATTACAGCAGGAAAGTTATACCATTTTAGGGCATAAGTTCATGCTGCACAGAACCGAATGTTTTTTTTTTTTTTTTTTTTTTATATCATAGAGTGACGAGACTAGCAGGTCATGTGCCTGATGGTAAGCAACATGCCTGCCACATAACAACACAGTAACACGCAGCTATTGGAACATGATAGTCCAAATCATTACCTAGCACTGCACTGCGCTCGTTACCCAGAGATCTAAGATATTATGTCTCTAAGCCCAGTAATTTCTCTGGAATCATTGCCCTTCAAACCGGAACACAATAATGTTTGCACATTACTGCTTGGCGGTAATGTGTTTTCCAGGTCTATCCAGCAGACTGTTATTTGTCTCTCATGTGTTCTGGCTTCTTTCAAACTTTCCGCTAGTAATGTATTGTGTACCAGTCATCCAGAAATACCAGGCAAGAAGCCTTTCTGGTCGTTGGGCCTGAAATACCTATTGCTAGCCATAAATGTGGTCATTTTTGTTTCCAATATACTGAAAAAAATTTTAGAAATTGTATTGGTTAGCGCTATTGGTTTGGTGTCTTTTGGATGAGTTACTTCTTGCATTTTAGGAATCAGGACAAAAATTGCTCTTCCAAATGATTTTGGGATTTGCTTTCTTGACCAGATCTTACTAGAGACAGAGACGAACTTCTTAGCATTTCATGGATTCACCGTGCGGGTGCCGGGTCCATCGTGTGGCAGGGAGAGAAATCTCGAATAGACCCCAAGACTTATTTAAGTAGGGGTTAGGTAGAGGTGAAATAATAAAAGGTTAATAAATACAAGTATACTTAAGAAAAAATGATGAGATTGAATGGAATGAAAATGATAGTAAAAGAAAATAAAAAAAAGGGACGTAACTTAGGAACAAAAAATAATTAAAAGAGTTGAGGGGGTTCAGTGGCTTAAGTGGCTGAGAGGGTTCAGTGGCTTGCAGCAGAGAATTGCTCGCGGGTTCAGCAGCCCGCAGCAGGTTCAGCAGTCCGCAGCAGGTTCAGTAGTCCGCTGCAGGAACAGTAGTCCGCTTCAGTGGCTCAGAAGGTTCAGTGGCTGAGAGGGTTCAGCAGTCCGCAGCAGGTTCAGTAGTCCGCAGCAGAGAATTGCTCGCGGGTTCAGCAGCCTGCAGCAGGTTCAGTGTTCAGCAGCCATGCATGAGCGGTAGGTTCGGCGTTCAGCAGTCTTCAGCGCTCAGCAGTCTTTCAAGGCATCCATATTACTCTCTTCGAAGCCAACTGTTCACTGGTGATGTTCCTCTCTTGGAAGCCAAATCTTAACTGCCCTACTCAATCTACTAGATTTAACATGTAAACTTTCAGTGATTCAAGTCTAGAATGAGAGAACAGTTCATTTTTATAATTAACGGCCAGAGATAATTCGAACTAAAAACTATACAACCTTATGAAGAATGTAGAGGTTGCTTAGCGACTAATGATGTTTGAAGTATTATGACATGAAGTACTTAAATAAATAAAATTTTGGAAAAACTATATTTTTAGAGACGAACTTCTTAGCATTCCATGGATTCACCGTGCGGGTGCCGGGTCCATCGTGTGGCAGAGAGAGAAATCTCGAATAGACCCCAAGGCTTGTGACTCGGGCTGTAGGTTTAAAAGGGGCCCCTTATATTGACGTACGTCAACACTCACCTTCACTACTCGTATTTCTCTCCCTGCCTAGCCAAATCCGATATGATCCTGCTAGTGCAGCTTTAGATACTCGTTCTAGTATAGAACTTACTGCACTTCTGGACAATCCAAGGTGTTTAAGCAGGTTATAGAGAGATTTTGCTGGTATACCTCTCGCTCCTACTTCTACAGCATATAAATTAACTACATAGCCATTTTTTGTTAATTCATTTTGAAGGTCGTAATACTTATTTTGTTTCATCGCGTGGTCTTTAGGTATATTAGTTTCCCACGGTACGGTAAGTTCTACCAAGACTATGCGTTTCGTAGCCCTAGAAAAAAGGAAAATGTCCGGTCTGGATGACGAAACACCCACATCCTCTGGGATTTTATAGTGCTTTTCATACGTATCCATTAAAATAGTCCAATCAGGTGCTAAACCCAGGATTGAGTAAGGCTTGCTCTTGGAGTTTGAAGTTGAACCCTCTTTTACAAAGTTAATTTGTCTTTTGTTTGTCGTCAATCCCTTTTGGGCTCTAGCTACCGAAAGGCTTACGGCTTCACGTATGATTTCAAGTACTCTGTCATGGCGCTGTGAGTAATGACCCCTATTAAGGAGCACCTTGCATCCCACCAATATGTGCCTTGCTGTACATATCGCCTCACCACAAGTATAGCAACATTTTTCAGAGGCTTTTCCCCACCTTACCAAGTTACTCTGGTAAGGAAGGGTCATTTGAAAAGCATTTAGATAAAATTTTAATAAGGCAGGAGACCAGTCATATAGCAAGGTGCGCCACTTTAGAGCTAATGGGATACAAAACTCACCTATGGTTAACCACTCACTTTGCATTTCTAAATTCATAGCGTGCACTTTATAACTGTCATTTTCGTCTTGCTGTAGAAAGGTTTTTACCATGTCTCGGTCTTCCCTTTTCTTTCTCGCACCCAACCCAGCTGTATTTACTTGTGCACCTGCCATAAATTTTTTATGGAATTGAAGTCTAGATTCAAGGTCCGAAGCGCTTTTGTCTTTTGGGAGAGATGCGATTAATTCGTCTTTCGACTTTCCCAAAACATACGTTTTTGTAACTCTTAGGTGTTTGTAGAGTTCGGATGGTTTTTAGGGTTCCGTAAAACGTAAAAACGGAACCCTTATAGATTCGTCATGTCTGTCTGTCTGTCTGTCTGTCTGTCTGTCTGTCTGTCCGTCCGTATGTCACAGCCACTTTTTGCCGAAACTATGAGGACTACACTGCTAAAACTTGGTAAGTAGACGTATTCTGTGAACCGCATTAAGAATTGAACAACAAAAATTAAAAAAAAAGAAAAAATAGGGTTGCCCCCCATACTGAGAACTGAAACTCAAAATTTTTTTTTTCATCAAAGCAACACGTGTGGGGTGTCTATCGATAGGTCTTCAAAAATGATATTGAGGTTTCTAAAATCATTTTCGTCTACACTGAATAATTTGCGCGAGAGACACTTCCAAAGTGGTAAAATGTGTGTCCCCCCCCCCTCTAACTTCTAAAGTAAGAGAATGAAAAATCTAAAAAAAATATATAATGTACATTACCATGTAAACTACCAACGAAAATTAGTTTGAACTCGATCTGATGAGTAGTTTTTTTTTAGTACGTCATAAATACACTATTATTGAAACTTCGATCAAAGTTACAAGGAATTACAAGAACTATGTGTACTATGTACATTATGTTACTTGCTGCAACGGAACCCTTCATGGGCGAGTCCAACTCGCACTTGACCACTTTATTTTTTTAGTTTCAGGCCAAAACTATTGTGATCCCTAAAGAGAGTAGAGGGATCAGCCGGATGTGCCAATCCAAACCATGACTTCAATATCTTTATGACATTAGCATCTAGTTTTGCGAGGAGGGTTTTACCGATGTCATATACTAGGAAAGGCCAAGTGAGACGTGATGTGAGATAGTTGTTATATATTCATGCTTTTTTGATATTGCTGATAGGCTGTTGGTCTACCTTATTGAGGTCGTTCATGAAATTTCCAACAACTACCTCTAATGATGGTGTACGTCCTTTGTAGTCTATCTTTCTACCAAGAAATTTGAAAGGCACAGCCTCTGCAATTGTGGCAACTCTTTGGCCACTTATGGAGAGTCCCGGATCGTAAGAAGTATATTTGGTATCTCGTCTACCCAGACATAAACAATAACATTTACTTGGTTTTGCCCTCATTCCCTCTGTCCATGTACAGAACTCATCAACATCATTCAACAATTCTTGACACTGTTTGGGATTTCGTGTAAGTATTGCAAGGTCGTCCGCAAAGGCTAAAATTGACTCAGTGTACTTATTGTTGATTTTAAACCGGTAGCCCCATTTCTTCTCACGGGATATTAATTTATCTACTAAAATATTTATAACTATATTAAATACTATTGGTGATAAGCAGCACCCTTGGAATAGTCCCACATTATATTTAAGTGGTTTTGAGTATTCCTTGTTTACTGCTATAACAAATTTTAAGTGATTATAATATGAATTAATTATGTCAATAATTACAGCAGGAAAGTTATACCATTTTAGGGCAAATAACATAAGTTCATGCTGCACGGAACCAAATGCGTTCTCTAGGTCTATCCAGCAGACTGTTATTTGTCTCTCATGTGTATCATCTTTCAAACTTTCCGCTAGTAATGTATTGTGTTCCAGGCATCCAGAAATACCAGGCAAGAAGCCTTTCTGGTGGTTGGGCCTGAAATACCTATTGCTAGCCATAAATGTGGTCATTTTTGTTTGCAATATACTGAAAAAAAATTTAGAAATGAGGACAAAAATTGCTCTTCCAAATGATTTTGGGATTTGCTTTCCTGACCAGATCTTACTGAATATATTTAAGATATGTTTACGAACTGATGGACACTTTTTATACACTATGTAGGGAATGCCATCAGGGCCTGGAGCTGATTTAGTAGTTTTCTTCTTAATTTGATAGTTTACTTCCTCTTCACTAAAAGAAGGTTTAAAGTGAAATAAATACGTAAAGAATATTACTATTATAACGAGAACAATATGCTTTATCATAAGGACACGATTGAAAAGATATTAGTTGTATGAAAACTTGGTATGTAAGTATCCACATGTCTCCTATGAAAAGTGGTGATTTTGGAATGAAAATAGGGATAAAATGTACGTTTACATATTGTTTAAAGCCAATATATAACGCTACACTATGCGTTTCGTAGCCCTAGAAAAAAGGAAAATGTCCAGTCTGGATGACGAAACACCCACATAAACATGCATTTTATACAATGCTCTTAGGTTTGTGTAAGGTTGGTGTTTGAAGAGTTCGGATGGTTTTTTTAGTTTCAGGCCAAAACTATTGTGATCCCTAAAGAGAGTAGAGGGATCAGCCAGATGTGCCAATCCAAACCATGACTTCAATATCTTTATGACATTAGCATCTAGTTTTGCGAGGAGGGTTTTACCGATGTTATATACTAGGAAAGGCCAAGTGAGACGTGATGTGAGATAGTTGTCATATATCCATGCTTTTTTGATATTGCTGATAGGCTGTTGGTCTACCTTATTGAGGTTGTTCATGAAATTTCCAACAACTACCTCTAATGATGGTGTACGTCCTTTGTAGCCTACTATCTAAATTTATATTTAGCGAAATTGCGGAGGAAGAAAAGAGAGTTAATAAAACGTCTTCGTGTAGCTAAAACCATGGGCGACAACCATCTAAGTCACCAACTGTCCAGGGCTCTGAGATCAATCCTTAAATTAATACAAGGAATATCGCTACAAGTCAGTAAAAATCGCGATAATCTTAACAGAGCTAAACACGAAGTAGACTTCGATAAAAACCCTTTTCAATACTCGAAAAATATTTTCAGAGAACAAAATGGGAAGCTTATCTTGACTAATGAGCAAATTTACGATCACTTTAAAAGCACATACGAAGTGCCTAAACGCGGGAGCTCGTACGTAGTACCAAACATCCAAAGACCTAATGATCAAATACAAATACAAATACAAATACAAAAATCTTTTTTGCTGTTTGTAGGTAAGATAAGATAATACAAAACATTTTAAAAGTTGCCCCATACAAACTGGCCTCTGCGAGAGGCATGCAATATGTCTGGCAAGACAATTTGTTAGTCTTAATTTTTAAATAAAAACAAAAAAAAATTTTTTTTAAATAATAGTCAGCTGATTAAAGTCTTCTTCTTCCTCATCTTCTATTAATTTCTGGTTTTTATTTATGTCATCTGATTCTTCATCTTCGATTCATTTCTGGCTTCTATTTGGTGATATATATTTGTGTGAGATAATGTTTGGTGAGCACAATTTCGCCAACGTCTTGTGTTTCATCAGGATATTGTCTTGTGTTTTTGAGTTTGATCAATATGTCCATCCAGGGTCTAAGGTCTTGCATTAGTAGATCTTGCAGTTCATCCATGTGAGGAATGTCAAATAATGTATAAAGTGCAATAAATGTATATAATCAAAAAATCAAAAATGTCGTTAATTATAATATTCATGTAAATACTCAAATAATGTCAAAATGTAATACAGTACAAACTAATTCATCATGATACAATATATCATTATTTGGTCTTATGTCAGTTGAATGTCAAATTTCATAATGGATCCTCTGACAAACTTTCAAAGCACTCCACCTAGTGAAGAGGAAGTAAACTATCAAATTAAGAAGAAAACTACTAAATCAGCTCCAAGCCCTGATGGCATTCCCTACATAGTGTATAAAAAGTGTCCATCAGTTCGTAAACATTACTGTGTTCCGGTTTGAAGGGCAATGTTTCCAGAGAAATTACAGGGCTTAGAGATATAACAACTTAGATCTCTGGGTGACGAGCGCAGTGCAGTGCTAGGTAATGATTTGGGCTCTCCATGTTTCAATAGCTGCGTGTCACTGTGCTGTTATGTGGCAGGCATGTTGCTTACCATCAGGCACATGTTCTGCTCGTCTCGTCACTCTTTATTTATAAAAAAAAAATAAAAAAAAAAAAAAAAAAAAAACATATCTTAAATATATTCAGTAAGATCTGGTCAGGAAAGCAAATCCCAAAATCATTTGGAAGAGCAATGTTTGTCCTCATTCCTAAAATGCAAGAAGTAACTCATCCAAAAGACACTAGACCGATAGCCCTAACCAATACAATTTCTAAATTTTTTTTCAGTATATTGCAAACAAAAATGACCACATTTATGGCTAGCAATAGGTATTTCAGGCCCAACCACCAGAAAGGCTTCTTGCCTGGTATTTCTGGATGCCTGGAACACAATACATTACTAGCGGAAAGTTTGAAAGATGCCAGAACACATGAGAGGCAAATAACAGTCTGCTGGATAGACCTAGAGAACGCATTTGGTTCCGTGCAGCATGAACTTATGTTATTTGCCCTAAAATGGTACAACTTTCCTGCTGTAATTATTGACATAATTAATTCATATTATAATCACTTAAAATTTGTTATAGCAGTAAACAAGGAATACTCAAAACCACTTAAATATAATGTGGGACTATTCCAAGGGTGCTGCTTATCACCAATAGTATTTAATATAGTTATAAATATTTTAGTAGATAAATTAATATCCCGTGAGAAGAAATGGGGCTACCGGTTTAAAATCAACAATAAGTACACTGAGTCAATTTTAGCCTTTGCGGACGACCTTGCAATACTTACACGAAATCCCAAACAGTGTCAAGAATTGTTGAATGATGTTGATGAGTTCTGTACATGGACAGAGGGAATGAGGGCAAAACCAAGTAAATGTCATTGTTTATGTCTGGGTAGACGAGATACCAAATATACTTCTTACGATCCGGGACTCTCCATAAGTGGCCAAAGAGTTGCCACAATTGCAGAGGCTGTGCCTTTCAAATTTCTTGGTAGAAAGATAGACTACAAAGGACGTACACCATCATTAGAGGTAGTTGTTGGAAATTTCATGAACGACCTCAATAAGGTAGACCAACAGCCTATCAGCAATATCAAAAAAGCATGGATATATGACAACTATCTCACATCACGTCTCACTTGGCCTTTCCTAGTATATGACATCGGTAAAACCCTCCTCGCAAAACTAGATGCTAATGTCATAAAGATATTGAAGTCATGGTTTGGATTGGCACATCCGGCTGATCCCTCTACTCTCTTTAGGGATCACAATAGTTTTGGCCTGAAACTAAAAAAACCATCCGAACTCTACAAACACCTAAGAGTTACAAAAACGTATATTTTGGGAAAGTCGAAAGACGAATTAATCGCATCTCTCCCAAAAGACAAAAGCGCTTCGGACCTTGAATCTAGACTTCAATTCCATAAACAATTTATGGCAGGTGCACAAGTAAATACAGCTGGGTTGGGTGCGAGAAAGAAAAGGGAAGACCGAGACATGGTAAAAACCTTTCTACAACAAGACGAAAATGACAGTTATAAAGTGCACGCTATGAATTTAGAAATGCAAAGTGAGTGGTTAACCATAGGTGAGTTTTGTATCCCATTAGCTCTAAAGTGGCCCGAATGTCTCGAAGTTGCCCTGTAGGGGTGCTTTAGTGGTGTACCTCCAAGCGTGCCTGGTTGCAATGCGGTCCTGGTGGATCTCGATCACCTAGGAACGCAATGCACTAGGACGGTGTACCCCGGTAACAATGGTTAGTAATGTACCTACGGGTACATCACTAGCTATTGGCTAAAATACCACACACACTACACAAGCACACCACATATACACCACATACATACACTCATTAGGCACGCAACCACACACACACATACAGATCACAATCACGCCTCACTTAGTAAGTACACCACCACACTCAACTACACTCAGACACACTATACAAGCCTACACATACGGCCGAACCGTGGCGGCCTATATCCACAACTCCGGCCCGCAAGGCCCTGGGGCACCAAATACCCCCAAAAAGCTGCGCCACACATACCAAGGGCAGGTTGTGTGTGAGATTTTTAAAACCCAGCTCAAAAACCCTAATGTCAGCACAACGAAAAAAGATTTTACCCCAGGAGGGTACCACTGGCTCAGCCAGCGGAGAATCCCTCACCGAGCCCAGCTCGGTCTGCCCCTCGTATTCTGGGGGGGGCAACTTGTGCTCACAACCAGGCTCCAGCCTGGATTTATCAGGCCTCATGAAGGCAATCCCAGCAACTCAACCCTCCGTCAAGTCGCCGTGGACTGTAGTCACGCATAAGCGTCCCTGCAAAAGGGAGTCCACCGACGCGAAGGCTGACACCCAAACCCAAGGGCAGAAGAGCAGACCAGAACGCGTTCGCCATAACAGGCGCGCGAGAAGGAAAGCACTTCAGCCAAACAAACCCAAAATTATCGCAGCAGCGGAAACGCAGCGCGAAACCACACCATCCACCTCTACAGGGGCGGGACCACCACCGCCACCACCACCACCAGTTCCCAGCCAATCGGGGAAGAAAAGGAAACCGAGAGGTGCTCGCGGTAGACGGACCGCTGCGATGGCTCCCATTCCTGAAAAGGAACAGCAGGGGAAAGGGTCTTCGACGGACGAGAGAGCTTCATCGAAGCGCGCTCGCCTGGACGAGACCCAATCTCCCAGAGGGGACGCCAAACGCGCGAAGACCGACCCAAAAGCAAAACGGACGGTGAGCTACGCAGACGCGGCTCAATCCCACCTGAAGGTGGTGATTACTACCGTCCTGCAGAGGGACCTCTCGCAGACCCAGGCAGAGGCGGTGAGGGTAGCTGTTGCTGGCAAAGTTATCCAAACCGCACTGTCTCCATCTTCCTCGAGCGCGCCCGCACCGTCTTTCCGCGGTCGACCCTTCCTGTTGGACGGGGCGTTAGCGATGTGGTGCGAGGACGCGAATTCGCTCAGGTGGCTGGAAGAAGAGGTGAAAAACATCGAGTCACCAATTCCTGACACCACCCTCACGGTCATCAGGCAGTCGGACATGAAGAAGAAGCTCAAGGCTGGGCTTCTAATTCATACCAGCATTACCGACCCTGCCATACTGCAGCGAGTCCTTTGTGCCCAGAATCCGTGGTACAAGGTGGACTCGTGGCAGTGCTACGATATGACCATGGACGACCAACCACAGGACGCTATGGGCTCCGAGGATAAGGTAGTGCACCTTACCCTGGGAATACCTGAAGACCAGAAGCAGACGATCCTGGACCGAGACCGCCGGGTAGCCCACATTACGGGGAGTGGGTACATCCGCTTCTTCTCCACAGTCGAAGCGAAAACGGCAGGAAAACAACCCGTAAAAACAACCTCAACGAGTGAGACTGAAGCAAAGGAGACGTCGACTCCGGAGCCCTCAGCTTCCGCCCTCAAACAGAGTTTGAGCGAGGTGGAAGTAGTCTCACCATTGCCGAGTGAGGGGTGCTGCAGCAGTGACGAAGATGGCGTCCTGCGAAGCCCATAGCCCCCTCAAGTTCATCCAGACCAATCTCCAGCACAAGCAGATAGCAGCGGCCACTCTACGCAGAGTGCTGGAGAAGAACAGCAAGACCGTCGCCATGATCCAGGAGCCCTGGATCAAAAATAATAAAATCTGCGGTCTCAGTAACATCGGAGGTAAGTTAATGGTAGACACTACTGTTGAAACCCCAAGAACATGTATTTATATGCCTAAAACAACAACAGCCACTTTGCTTAACCAATTCTGTTCTAGAGACCTCACAGCAGTGAGACTTACTACAGAAAACCAAACCGTCTTAGTACTAGCATCAGTGTACCTGCCGGGTGAGGGGGATATTCCCCCAAAAGAACTGGCCGACCTGGTACAACACTGCGAAGAACATCACTGGGAGCTGATCGCATCCGCGGACAGCAACGCTCACCACTCGCTGTGGGGAAGTAGAAATACCAACAAAAGGGGTGAGTCCTTAGCCGAATATTTATTCCAGACAAACCTCAACATTATGAACAGGGGTACGGAACCTACTTTTGTAAGCTCTAGGTACCAAACTATCATAGATATTACACTGGCAACCAACGCGGTGGCTAGCCAAATCGAGGGATGGCACGTATCAAACGAGCCATCTTTTGCGGACCACCGCCGCGTTTGTTTCCAACTGCGATATAAGTCAACAGACCCTGTTCCATATCGTAACCCCCGTAAAACCGATATAACAAGGTACACAGCATTATTAAACAAAACATTAGGAAACACACACCTAACTGACACAACACTTTGTACAAACAACATAGAAACGAACGTACAATTCCTAACAAAAACACTATTGGATAGTTACAAACTGGCATGTCCGGTGGTAAAATCAAACAACGTAGGTAAGGGTTCTTGGTGGGGGCCAGAACTCGAGAGACTACGCCATAAACTAAGGTCGCTCTATAACAGGGCAAAAAACACCAGATCCATGGTGGACTGGGACAACTACAAAGCTGCACAAAAGCATTACAAGAGGCGAATCAGGTTCCGCAGAACGGAATCCTGGCACAACTTCTGTAATAGCATAAATTCAACAAACCAAGCCGGAAGAATAAAGAAAGTTCTAGCCAAAGGCGAGCTCAACCTCCCGGGCTCCCTAAAAAAGGAAGACGGCACTTACACAAACACAGACAACGAAACAAGTGCAGTACTTCTGGAGACTCACTTTCCTGGATGCCAGATCACAGGAGAACCAGAGTGGCCAGAAGAAAACCACTGCACACCAACAACCCAAGAATGGGAAGTAGCAAATAAGGTAGTAACCGCGGATAGAATAAAATGGGCACTTAAAAGTTTCAAACCTTTCAAATCCGCAGGGCTGGATGGTATATTCCCAGCGTTACTACAATGGCAATCAAACCAGGTAACAGAGCACCTTTTACCAATTTATAGGGCCTGTATAGCCTTTAAATATATCCCGAAAACATGGAGGGAGGCGAAAGTAATTTTCCTACCAAAACCCGGTAAGGAGGACTACACGCACGCCAAATCGTTTAGACCTATTAGCCTAACGTCTTTCCTTCTAAAAACGTTAGAAAGATTAGTGGACCGACACTTAAGAGATGGGGCACTAAAACATAAACAACTGCATCCTCAGCAGCACGCATACAGAAAGGGTAGATCAACAGAGTCAGCATTGCATATGGTTGTGCACAAGATAGAATCGGCTCTCACAAACAAACTTTCAACACTTGCAGCCTTTATAGACATAGAGGGGGCATTTGATAAAACAATGCACAACAGCATAAACCATGCTCTATGCAAACTCAAGGTCGAACCAGTGATGAGGAACTGGATCACCGAGTTGGTCAGTAAAAGAGCAGTCCAGATAGTGATGAACACTACCATAAGGGCAAAGGTAGTAAAAGGATGCCCCCAGGGTGGCGTCCTATCACCACTATTATGGAACACAGTAGTAGACAGCCTCCTAAAGACGCTAAATAACAGAGGGTACACTACTATTGGTTATGCGGATGACCTCACTATACTGATTAGCGGAAGCGCTGAAAATGTGCTTTGTAAGTCCATGCGCTCGGCTCTTCAGATTGTAGAGAAATGGTGTGGCGAACATCAATTGTCAGTAAATCCGAAAAAAACAGAGCTCATTCTTTTCACCAACAAAAGAAAGTTACCAGAACTACAACTCCCAAAATTATTTAATACCAAACTCACCCTATCATCGCAAGTGAAGTATCTGGGCATCATCCTTGATAATAAACTGAACTGGGCGAGTCATATAGATACAAAAATTAAGAGGGCCTGTCTAACTTTTTGGCAATGCCGGAGACTCATTGGGAGAAAATGGTTGTACACTTCAGTGATTAGACCCTCTCTGACCTACGGATCAGTTGTGTGGTGGCCCAGAACACAACTGACCACAATAAAAGCCAAACTCCAAAGTCTGCAACGCCTGGCAAGCCTAGCAGCCACTGGATGCATGAAAACCACACCATCAGCCGCTTTGGAGTATCTCTTAAATTTGAGACCTCTACACTTAGTCATACAAGAGGAGGCCACTGCAGCCGCCCTGCGACTAAGAGCTCATGGACTGTGGAAACAGGGTACAGAAACAGAACACACAAAAGTTCTGAAACGGGTGCTGAAAGAAATACCACTTCTTGAGGCACCCATGGATAGAACAATATGCCAACACGTCTTTGATCGAAGATACAATATCCAACTTAATGCAGAATTAAAAGACAGCTCTGGTAGCAGAGAAGTAAGGATATACACAGACGGCTCCAAAACCTCACAAGGTACAGGAGCCGGTGTCTTCTCAAATGATTTAAACATAAAAATATCAACATCACTAAGTAAGTTAAACACAATCTTTCAAGCCGAATGTATCGGTATCACCAGGGCGGCACAGGCGATCGCAGCCAGAGATGTCGGGGACTTAAACATCAAAATTGTCTCCGACAGCGCGTCAGTGCTTCAAGCCCTAAAAAACAACACTATAACCTCTGTCCTTATACTGGAATGTAACAATGCACTCCAATCCATAACAGGGACGAACAGAGTAACCCTGCAATGGATTAAAGGACACAGCGACTCACTAGGTAATGATGCAGCAGATGAACTGGCCAAGAGAGGAGCAAAGGCAATAACATACGGTCCGGAACCTTTAATGCCTATACCTCAGGCCCAAATAAAATCATGGCTGCAGGAAAATACCGAAAAAGCACATTCAATGGAATGGAGAAACATTGAAGGTTGCAGGCAAACAAAAATTGCTGTTCCGGTAGCAACAAAAAAACTTGCCCGCAACCTTATCAGACTGAGCAGGGATAGGATCCGTAAAGTCATAGGTACTATGACTGGCCACTGTCCCCTTAACAAACACTTATTCAATTTAGGTGTAACAGATAGCCCTCTGTGCAGAGGATGCATGGAGGAAGAAGAAACGCCACAGCATGTGATTGTGGAATGCAGGAGCGTGGCGGATCAACGGGCAGAATTCCTCCACTCCCCAGCAGCAGTCCCGGAGGCCTTCAACAACCTGAATAGGTTGCTTGCCTTCTGGGATAGCCTGGGATGGTTGGAGTGATAGGGAAGAATGAGCCACGCACAATGGCCCACTTTGAGAGGCTAAGTGCGGAAACAGCCCCGTCAAACTAAACTAAACTAAACTAGCTCTAAAGTGGCGCACCTTGCTATATGAATGGTCTCCTGCCTTATTAAAATTTTATCTAAATGCTTTTCAAATGACCCTTCCTGACCAGAGTAACTTGGTAAGGTGGGGAAAAGCCTCTGAAAAATGTTGCTATACTTGTGGTGAGGCGATATGTACAGCAAGGCACATATTGGTGGGATGCAAGGTGCTCCTTAATAGGGGTCATTACTCACAGCGCCATGACAGAGTACTTGAAATCATACGTGAAGCCGTAAGCCTTTCGGTAGCTAGAGCCCAAAAGGGATTGACGACAAACAAAAGACAAATTAACTTTGTAAAAGAGGGTTCAACTTCAAACTCCAAGAGCAAGCCTTACTCCATCCTGGGTTTAGCACCTGATTGGACTATTTTAATGGATACGTAATGTAATGTAATGTAATGGATACGTATGAAAAGCACTATAAAATCCCAGAGGATGTAGGTGTTTCGTCATCCAGACCGGACATTTTCCTTTTTTCTAGGGCTACGAAACGCATAGTCCTGGTAGAACTTACCGTACCGTGGGAAACTAATATACCTAAAGACCACGCGATGAAACAAAATAAGTATTACGACCTTCAAAATGAATTAACAAAAAATGGCTATGTAGTTAATTTATATGCTGTAGAAGTAGGAGCGAGAGGTATACCAGCAAAATCTCTCTATAACCTGCTTAAAGACCTTGGATTGTCCAGAAGTGCAGTAAGTTCTATACTAGAACGAGTATCTAAAGCTGCACTAGTAGGATCATATCGGATTTGGCTGGGCAGGGAGAGAAATACGAGTAGTGAAGGTGAGTGTTGACGTACGTCAATATAAGGGGCCCCTTTTAAACCTACAGCCCGAGTCACAAGTCTTGGGGTCTATTCGAGATTTCTCTCTCTGCCACACGATGGACCCGGCACCCGCACGGTGAATCCATGGAATGCTAAGAAGTTCGTCTCTCTACCAAGAAATTTGAAAGGCACTGCCTCTACAATTGTGGCAACTCTTTGGCCACTTATGGAGAGTCCCGGATCGTAAGAAGTATATTTGGTATCTCGTCTACCCAGACATAAACAATGACATTTACTTGGTTTTGCCCTCATTCCCTCCGTCCATGTACAGAACTCATCAACATCATTCAACAATTCTTGACACTGTTTGGGATTTCGTGTAAGTATTGCAAGGTCGTCCGCAAAGGCTAAAATTGACTCAGTGTACTCATTGTTGATTTTAAACCGGTAGCCCCATTTCTTCTCACGGGATATTAATTTATCTACTAGAATATATTTAGGATATGTTTAGGAACTGATGGACACTTTTTATACACTATGTAGGGAATGCCGTCAGAGCCTGGAGCTGATTTAGTAGTTTTCTTCTTAATTTGATAGTTTACTTCCTCTTCACTAGGTGGAGTGCTTTGAAAGTTTGTCAGAGGATCATTAGGTCTTTGGATGTTTGGTACTACGTACGAGCTCCCGCGTTTAGGCACTTCATATGTGCTTTTAAAGTGATCGTAAAGTTGTTAATTAGTCAAGATAAGCTTTCTATTTATAAACAAAAATGTTGTTCGAGAATTAAAAAAACAATTTTGGGGTGAACAACCCTTATCACTTAGGGGTATGAAAAATAGCTAGTAGCCGATTCTCAGACCTACTGAATATACACATAAAATTTGGTAAAAATCAGTAAAGTCGTTTCGGAGGAGTAAGGAAACTAACACTGTGACACGAGAATTTTAAACATAAGATTTATATGAGAAATTAAACCCAACTTACTTAAATAGGGTATTACCTGTTTTCTTATCTGTGGGTATTACTACCAATGCATTAATTGGTGTTTCAAAGCTATTGTTTATAATGTCCTATAATCACATCTGGCGTATCGGCTGTGAAACTCTGTTGTCACACATTCACACAATCACATTCACAGTATTGTTTTGCACCCTTATGTGTTAATTTTTGTATTCTTAAGATCCATCACATTCATTTGGTTTTATCCAGTATGTGTTAATTGGTGTTGTTTTAAACATCTTGCTTGTGATGCTCTATAATCACACATATCACATACATATGGTTTTTCTCCAGTATGTGTTAATTTGTGTTGTTTTAAATATCTTGCTTGTGATGCTCTATAATCACACATATCACACCGATATGGTTTTTTTCCAGTATGTGTTAATTTGTGTTGTTTTAAATTTGATGCTAGTGAAGCTGTATAACCACACATATCACATCCATATGGTTTTTCTCCAGTATGTGTTAATTTGTGTTGTTTTAAATGTGTTGCTTGTGATGCTCTATAATCACACATATCACATCCATATGGTTTTTCTCCAGTATGTGTTAACTTGTGTTTTCTTATGCTGCTTGCGTGTGATGCTCTATAATTACACATATCACATCCATATAGTTTTTCTCCAGTATGTGTTAATTGGTGTTGTCTTAAATTTGATGCTAGTGATGCTCTATAATCACACATATCACATCCATATGGTTTTTCTCCAGTATGTTTTATTTTGTGGTTTTTTAAGCTGCTTGCATGTGATGCTCTATAATCACACATATCACATCCATATGGTTTTACTCCAGTATGTGTTAATTTGTGTTGTTTTAAATTTGATGTTAGTGATGCTCTATAATCACACATATCACATTCATATGGTTTTTCTCCAGTATGTGTTAATTTGTGTTCTCTTAACCTGTTTGCAAATGATGTTCTATAATCACACATATCACATCCATATGGTTTTTCTCCAGTATGTGTTAATTTGTGTTTTCTTAAGTTGCTTGCATTTGATGCTCTATAATCACACATATCACATCCATATGGTTTTTCTCCAGTATGTGTTAATTTGTGTTGTTTTAAATGATGCGCTAGTGATGCTCTATAATCACACATATCACATCCATATGGTTTTTCTCCAGTATGTGTTAATTTGTGTTGTTTTAAATTTGTTGCTCGTGATGCTCTATAATCACACATTTCACAATTGAATGTTTTTTTTCCAGTATGTTTCATTTTGTATTTTTTTAATGTAGCTGCTTGTGAAACTTGATAATCAGACATATCACAGTCATGTGGTGTTTCTCCAGTATGTGACATTTTCTTAACTTTTAAATGACATTTTTTAGTTGGTTTATATCCACTTGTATTACCACATTGCAATATTTGCAATGACTTTCCTTCGGAGTGTATCTGGACATGTTTGTTTACACCACTGGATGGAGGTGTTGTGCCGCACATGGAGTGGCTGTGTTCCTGTTCGAAAGGCAGAGGATTTACTGCTGCAGGTATGCTCTCCTCTCTGCTGGAGTTATCAGTTAGCGACAAGTCAGTCTTTATATCAGCTGTGTCCATTTGCTCAGGCTCACTCGCCATTTTGTACTTACCAACAGATAAGACAATACAATAAAATGATGTTGTGATCCTGCTGTTACCTTTTAGCCTTTTACAAACAATGTGATAAGAATAGGTTACTACTTTATGGCAGTGTGACCATCTCTAAATCACGGATCCTGCCATACTGCGGGTGAATTCCTGCCAAATCCTGCCAACGCTTGGGGCAAAAAATGCCAAAATATTGCCAACCACAATTATCGCTGTATTTATCACAGAAAACCCATAAATACACAATATTATGTCGTAATACAGCGCCCCGGGGTTTTATCCGCACAGTTCCCGTTCCTGTTATTTTCCCGATATAAAAAGTAACCCATATTTTCTTCGAGACTGTAATATAACCGTGTTATAAATTTCAACAAGATCCGTTTATACTTTATGACGTGATTGAGCAACAAACATCCAAACATTGACATCGTAGTCATATCATAAACTTGCAGTGGCCCGCGGTTTTGCTCAAATATTTCACGTTTCCGTTATATTTTCGGGATAAAACGTAGCATAAGTGTTCTTCCAGGCTATAATCTACTTGTGTTCCAAATATCAACCCGATGCGTTCAGACGTAGGTACCAACGTGATTCTGACATTCAAATCTCCAAACATTTCCATTTATAACATCAGTGGGATGTTAAGCATTGCAATTTTCATTGTATACCTCCATTTTTACATGTATATACAATGATTTATTCATTATATTTAATTTTTCTTTGGTTGGTTAAAATGAAATACAATTGTCATTGAGCTGAATGTTACGACTTACGAAAGTTACAGTACCTACAAAGGAACGAAGAAGTATGGTTGAATTTATCGGAGAATTCCCCACTAGTGACGTTTTACATACTACTATAATCTACTGAGTTTACTAGGGATGTGTGAGAACTAATCAACTAAATTGAAAGCGTTAGTCAATTTTGTCTATCGTTATGCTCTTATTTTCACCCCCGGGTGGTCATTATCGGGAATATGAGTTATGGTAACAAAAATTTTTTACCGATCCACCAATACTGCCAAAAACTGCCAGTTTTCATAAAACGTCAACCTATCATGCCAAAGGCTAAAATAACGCCCAAATCCTGCCAAAATGGCATAAACCTGCCACATATGGTCACACTGCTTTATGGCTTACGTTTGAGAATGCAAGTACTGTGTAAACTATAGGACTATAGCGACGTGATAGCGACTATGAAGAGATTAACAGATTTTGATTTATTTTAGAGATGTAATTGTAATGGCAACACCTATTCGTTCATGAATAGGGTCTTTATGGAATGAAATGTTACTGTCATCTGTCATTGAGCACATCAGAGCAGAGGGCGCTTCGATCGAGGTTTTCTCAGTGTTGCAAACATAACGGATTTCCCGTCGTATCTAGCGGATTTGGGCACGTCAAGAACGCGAAAATAACTTTCTAATGGCTAACGGAATATCTAACGGAAATTAAAACTACACATTTTCATCCCTAAATGTTTATTGCTTTTTTCAAACCGTAAGGTAGGCAAGTACCTAATAGGAACGTATAATGTTAAATTGACTTCAATGACTTCTTTTGTAATCCAGACACAAACTTTTCTTTGTTTATGAGCAGGACTTACCTTTGCTAACAGCTGAGCAGTGAAGCCCAAACATGCTATTTTAACCCCACGTTTAGGGTCGCACCCGTAAGACGCTGCTCAAAAAAATTGCGTGGTATGACTTCACTGCTGCTAAATTATCGGAAACCAATGTTTAACAAATATTACTAGCACCGCCCTATGGTTTTACTTGAGTAGTTCCTGTTCCCTTTATTTTCCTGGGATAAAAAGTAGTCTGTGTTTTTCTAAACTATCAGGTGTTTTTAAATAACTTCAGCCCGATCCATGCATTTACCTATACGTTACTACATGATTGGGCAACAAACATTGTCATTTTTGTATTATTAATGATAAGATACTGAAAGCTGATGTACCTGCAAATATATATAATTTTAAAAATTTTAAAATGTAAGCAACTGTTCAGACTTGAAGTACCTTCGCACCTTTGAGAGGACACCTAGTTTTTTGGCAGCCAGTTTAGCCTTGGACTCGATATACGAGCCAAAGTTGAGCGTAGAGGTCAAAGTAACGCCCAAAAGCTCAAGACGGTCAGAAACCGGCACGGATACACCTCTAAAAGTTGGAGCCAGTTCGAAAGGACTCCTTTTAGCGGAGAAGAGACACACCTGCGTCTTATTCTCGTTGAACTTGACCAGATTGGCATCGCCCCATTTAGACACCGCCTCAAGGGTCAAGCTCAAACGCTAGATCAGACTCTCTCTCAGTACCTGAGTTTGCTGCCCGCTGGCTCTCGCGCTAGATATGTAACTCTCTACAACGGTGCTATAATCTGCGTACCCAAAGATACCGGGCTTCAACAGATCGTTGATATGTAGCAGGAAAAGCGTCGCAGAGAGTACCGACCCTTGAGAGGCTCCGGTATTGATGGCCATTTGATCCAGGGCCGAGCCGACCTCCACCAGCGCCTGTGTGCAAAACCTTTATGGCGCCCCTTTTTAACCACCAACCAAAAAAGGGGTGTTATAAGTTTGACGTCGATGTCAGGGTGTCTCTGTGTGTGTCTGTCTCTGGCACCGTAGAGCTCCGATTTTGACGCGATTTTTTTATTTGAAGTTTAATTTCCGTGCAACCACCGCACGGAACCGCTTAGCTAAATTTGGTTGATATCGATTCAAGATGGCCGCCTCCACAAAAACGGCAGAAAAAATATTTCTTCACAACCTACCTCAATATGGGTATCAAATGAAAGGGCTTCGCTAGTAAAATATTTTCGTCTATATTAAATTTTAAACCCAAGATCGCCGCCGCCACAAAATGATGAATTACATTTTTTCCTCACAACTATCAATATGGGTATCAAATGAAAGGACTTGGCTTGCAGAATACTTTACCAAACTTCAAATCCAAGCTAGTCGGAGGTATTTTTTTACGGTAATTCTTTCGAAGCATACTGATTGAACTATTACGTATGCTATGCTTAGCAAAACATGAGCCTAAAATCTAAGTCTAAAACATGAGTATAAACATACTTCAATTATACTAGCAGCGCCCCACGGTATTACATTATACCCGCGCAACTTTTATTCCTGATATTTTCCCGTGATAGCAAATGTGCTATTCCAGGCTATATTTTGTGTTAAAATATAAACCCGACCGTTCGCATATTCCGACGTGATTGAGCAACGAGCATCCAAACATCTAACTAATATTATAAATGTCAATGCTAGGAGGTCTGACCGACTGAACGGATTGATTTCAAATTTGAAACACAGATAGTTTATAGCCTGGACGTAATACGTGGACCTGGACGTAAAATGTAGAAATGTACTACACATAAGCTACTAATATTCATATTCATATTCATATTCATTTAATCCTTGCTAAAATAGGTACAAACAAATAAATTGTGATCTTTAATACATTAGTTGAATCTCTATTTTCGCTATATCAGCATGCAAGTTTTTAGGGTACATATAGGTAATGTTAGAACACATAAAAAAACACGTCAAATAATTAATTCCACTTAAATATAGTCATAGGTAATGTCATTTTTCAAAAAATCTTAAGCATGTTCAAATAAAAATAGAAATTTATGGCATAAACAGAAAACAAAATAATTTACACAATAAAAATCGTCAATATCATGATTAAAGTTCTTTATCGATGAGAAAGTCGTCTATACTATAGTATGCTTTCTCTATGAGCAAACTTGTCAATGTTTTTTTGAATACATTAATATCATTCTCAATCCTTAAAGCAGTTGGCAATTTATTAAAGATAATGGGTAACATACAAAAGACGCTTGTGCGTAACAGGTGCGTTTTACACCCATGTAGCCACATTGTACCTTCCCTGTTCCTTCCTTTATCTTTGAAGGTGAATAAATATGGATAAGTTTTAGCAAATAATGTAATCTCATAAATGTATAGCGATGGTGTGGTCATTATTTTCATTTGCCTAAAATGTTTTTTGCAGGATTGCCTTCGCTTCAATCCTAACATTGCACGGATACATCGTTTTTGCGCGACAAATGCTGTTTTTTTTTTGCACTGAATTTCCCCAGAATATAATTCCATATCGCAAGATAGAGCCAGCATGTGCATGGTATGCGATAATCAAAGTTTCTGTGTCTACAAGTTTTCTTAATTTTGATAGAAAATAGGAGGCCGTACTTAATCTTTTGGATACACTGTCAATTTGTGATTTCCAGTTTAACCTGTTGTCAATTATTAAACCTAAAAATTTTGTAGTCTCGACTTCTTCGATGGTTTTATCCAAATAATATAATTTAAGTCTGTCGCTTTCTTTATGTCTTTGCTTAAAGTTCATTGCAAATGTTTTTGTCATGTTTAATCATGTTAATAATCTCGAAAAAGTGCTTAGTTCCTTAGGAAACGAATATTATAAACCAGATGTTACCCATGACTTTGTCCGCGTAGAATTTGAGATGTAGTCTCGGTAGAATATGAATGTTTTATCAAAACTTCGACTTTTAATAAGTAAAGTCGGGGAAGTCGCTGTTCTACGCCGTTCTAGAGCACGGCTGCTCTAGTCGGGAGAACTGCGACTTCCCATACCCCCAGGTTCAAATCCCACGCGCACCACTGTCTTCTTGAAGCCATGTGAGTAATTTCGCTAAATTAAAACGATGAAGGAAAACATCGTGAGGAAACCGAAATGTACATGGAACCTTTCAAAGTCATGTGTCATCCGCCAACCCGCTCTGGGATAGCGTGGTGGATTATGGCCTTGACTCTCTCCTTACGAGAGAAAGGCCCGATTCCCGGCAATGGGAACATTTAACGCGCTGCTTATCCTGCTGAATTTCAACTAAATCCGTCGAAGTATTCCAGTATGATAAATAATATGAGTTTCGTATGAAACTAAACATTTTTCCGGGATAATAAGTTCCTATTCTATTTGATATTTCACATTATAAAACACCTGTTTCAATTATCAAACCAATTCGTTGTTGTTCTGACGTGATAGTTTAAAATAACACATTAACTACTTGTTATTACAAAAAAAGCGCATAGTTCCTTAAGGAACAAATATGATCCATGTTATCGGAACGAGTTAATTGAGATTTGGTTGAAATTTGAAACACAGTAGTCTGGAATTGAAGATTAACTACTTTTTAGCCCAAAAAAGTGCAAAATTCTATAGAGAACAAATATTTATCGTAATATCGGAACAACTAGGTAAGCGGTTTCAGTAGGAATTTGAAACACAAATATTTTTAAAACGAACTTGCACCTTGCACACACACTTTCGAATAATGATTGTTCTATTATTTTGGCTCACTCTTTCATTAAAATCAGGGAACTCTTGTGAGGCCACTCTACTTGCATCGCACACAACGTGTCGAGTTGCGTTTATAATCTCAATTAAATAAACAAACTCATGGCGCGGCGGTTCTTTTGATTTTAAAGCGGAGACCCTAATTAATGTAAAACTAAACCCAAACTGTAAAATTAAACCAGAAACGTAAACATTATCTTGGGAGACTCTTACAATAAACTATAGGAACTTATGAATTGTTATTTAACTAGGCAAATGTTGCGCCTATTCTACCTACTTACTAATCGACGAAACTCAACTACAAAGAACATGGTGTTGCGTTAGTGTAAAAAAAATCGGTGGCGGGGCTGGCGCCCCTATTGCGTTGGCGCCTGTGTGCGCCGCACACTTCGCACACAGGGGCGGCTCGGCCCTGATTTGATCCGACGAGCAGCCATCAATGACAACTCGTATGGATCGATCCCTCAAGAAGTCCATAGGAGTAATATTGGCATATAAAAATATTAACAGATTTTTGACGGAAATACACAAGTAACTTGGCGGATTTCGAAAAATCTTGCGTCTTACCAACTTATGTGTTTTCTTCAGGGTATTTCAGGGGATAATTTTAGAGATTTTGGTTGCTTCATATTGTTTATTTTATATATTTCAGTTTTTTTTAAGAAGCAGACTAAACAGGTCCAGATTTGAAAGGTGAAGTAATCACGGGGGGTAAACCTCATACAAATCTTATGTCATTTTTTTTTTCTTTTCGCTATGTCATTTGAATTTGACAACCAGACTAACAAAGCTGACACTTCTGCTCCCCGCGCTTTACTTCAGTAGTCACAATTTGATTTCATGCCAACGTCACTTCTTGTATAATTTAAAAGTTAGTACTAGTAGGTACTTAGTCTATGAAAA
Organism: Ectropis crepuscularia; assembly: GCA_963693475.1. Taxonomy (NCBI): domain Eukaryota; kingdom Metazoa; phylum Arthropoda; class Insecta; order Lepidoptera; family Geometridae; genus Ectropis; species Ectropis crepuscularia. The sequence goes on along the minus strand of OY856366.1, from coordinate 14,493,535 downwards.
AAAAAAATGTGTGCGCTTAAAACCGCACGGCAGAAGTGAAAACTAAAATAAGAAATACTTAACTATATAATGACTACTAAATAATTTTAATTTAAAACTTTTACGGCTGAATGATTAGTATCCATGGCCAAGAATAAATTTAAAAAAAAAAATACGCGGGTCGAAAATGCCGTTTAAAACTCGCAAGAACGTAGTGATTACTTACTCTGTGCTCGCAAGTTTTTAGTGTTTGCTATTTAGTTATGTCATATTTATGTATTTCGCTAAAAATGCATAAATATGTTGTGTTATAGTGTATTTGTGTAAGCACCTTCTTATGAAAATGTGTATCATTTTGTGTGTTTACGTAGTGTAAGTGCTGTGATAAAATATTACAACCATAACTTTTTTGCAATGGACGTGAAATGCAAATTTAACATTTCGTAACAGGTTCAATTGATGTGGTAAGTACCTAGAAGTTAATGTCGTGATAAAAAAGTTTAAAAATTCGCCAGTTTCAGCGAGAAAGTCGCTAAAGTGTCAACTCTGGTAGTGAGCAGCGAGAGAGAGTAAGAGTATGTATTGTCCCATGTCCTCCTCTAACAATTATCTTTCTCGGTCTGGCACGTTTGTTGACCACATTATCTTTCTCGCTCTAGCATCCCGAGTTTACCCGAAATTTCTTATCATATCCGAGCGTGATGATCACGTGATCATGAGTCCATTTAACAGCCCACGAAAATTCTGTCTATAGCGCGCCTAAAGAAGTTTTCACTTCAAAAATTCCACGTTAGGGATACCTATAAATTGGACGGTATCGATTTATCGATTGTCATTGTCACTAGATCAAATTCATAGTATTCGTTTGATAGTATTGAAACACTATCGCGTGTTTTTTTTTAACGCGGTCAGTTCTATGGTTGTAAATTTAAAATTTGTCACATTGTCTTTAACCGTGTTTTTGTCGTCATTTTTGATATGAAAACTTTTGGCTCACTACAGACAGATTTTTTGTGGGCTTTCTTTTTGGATTGAATTCTATCGTTACGCTCGCAAATGATAAAAAATCTTCGGCTAAACTCGGTACCATGGCCACTGGCCATGTTTTTTTTTTAAATAAAGAGTGACGAGACGAGCAGGACATGTGCCTGATGGTACACACACACACACAAACAGCAACATACCTGCCGCATAACAGCACAGTGACATGCAGTTATTGGAACATGAAGAGTCAAAATCATTACTTAGCACTGCACTGCGCTCGTCACCCAGAGATCTAAGATGTTATATCTCTAAGCCCTGTAATTTCTCTGGAAACATTGCCCTTCAAACCGGAACACAGTAAGGTTTGCACATTACTGCTTGGCAGTAGAATAACTGGTAAAAGTGTAGTACTTCCCCAAGCGGACTCTCCAAGAGTCCTACCACTACTAGAAATGCGTTAGCATTTCCCACTGGCCATCTAGATATGCGTCAGCATTTCTAGATGGTCATGATAAAGCGACGCGACGCCTTCCGATTTCACCCGTGTCGCTTACCTACAAAGTAAGCTATCAAATTCTGAGTTATACGTTTTCACTTCTATCGGCATTTTCTATGACTGCTATTTTTTTTTAACCATGTTCAAGCAAAAACACAGAGATCAAAGGTAAGTAAGGACTGCAGGAAAGAAAATTGGCCAAGTGATTCAATGTTTTTTTATGGAATAGTTTCATTCACTGAGTATTAAACAGTATTTGCACATAGGTCAAAAGCTAAATTTAGACTTTTTACAGCATACAAAATTAATAAATAACCCACACACAGAGAGACATTTCAAAATGTGAAACCCATCTCATAGCCCAAATTTTGTAATAGGTATCGATGTTTGACTTAGTTTCGATATTACGATAAAATTATCACATTATCGGGCATCTCTATGACACTTTTGGTATACTTTTTTCATAAAATTATCTATGGTCTATGGGCAATATGACGTTTGTGTGTTGATCGAAATAATTATTATTGTTTACATTTTCGTGTTTTTTTGTTCTTTATTAGGTGCAAATGTTCTTTTCGCACCTTTTTACCTAAGATTTATAACAAGTGTATTGTACCAGGCTGCAGTTACTTCGGAAAATACGTCTGTTACATACGTTTCCACATTGGAAAGAAAAACACTCCAAATATGACTTATGTCCTGTGAAGTGGTGATTGCTGAAGTGTATTTTGCTAAAAAACTGTTGCGGAACTTAATCAAGATGATTTCCGACGCTAACATTGGACTGGCACTATCGTAGTTAATATTAAAAACAAAAAGTTTATTGGTGCCTACGGCTCAAAACATTTTTAAAAGAAATTGTTCAAGAAGAAATAAATGTATCAAGCCAATTTGCGCTATATTTTTCTTAGAAACTGGTTCCTTTTAGGCGTAAAAAATTAAATAATGTATGATGTATACCTACCTACTGGCGCGAACGCACGAGTTGGCAAATTAGATCCTTGTGCTGATGCAGTTTGTTTAATTAAAAAAAATAAAAAAAATGGCGCCGTATCATTTTCAGCACAGATAAAGTGAATTTAGTCTAGTAACCATAGACCAATGTTCCTTGTTCCCGACATGTCCGTCTGAGAGTATCTCTCTACTTAGTCTGTGGAAGTAATTTCGTAGCATTTTTTGGAATGGGTGTGTATCAATGATAGATGTGCCGATCGTGACTTTGGCCGACTAGCCGATTAGTCGGTTGTAAGAAGGTCGACTAGTCAGCCGACTAATCGGCCAAACCGATAATTATTTCGGGCATATTGTAGCGTGGGGGTTTTGGAGTCAATATGAAACCCAACACACTAATTTACAATTATTTAATAAAAATATAAACTACAACAAAATTACAAAAAGAACGTGAACTTAAAAATTAAATCGTAAGTACGAATATCAAATCTTAAATTTATTTAGAACTAGGGTTTGAGTTTAGATTTTTAGTAGGTTCGTTTAGGGTAAATTGGATCGCAGCAATTAGTAAGTAAGTACTATCCTGGTTCGTGGCAGTGGGGTCCATCCAACTGCTCAGCAAATTTAGGGTGACCTTTGGACCGCAATGTCCAACGACTCCGAACGTCACGGGAATTAGTGCCCGCAACTTGAACCCTGGAATTTATCCATTGAACATGTTAATTACTGTTCGGGTTAGATTTCCGTAGGCCGAAAATTATCACGATTAGGTAGGTACTCAGCTAATTGAAAATTTGGTTGTGGCGGCTTACGGAAATCGAAACGGAGAACAAAAGAAAACAATTAGAAGCTGCAATTTAGACATTAGATAATAATTTCACACTTACCCAATAGCAGGGGATTAAAATAGCATTTTAAATTTCTAGTTTTCAAATTAAAACTCGTTACGAATGTGTATGCAGCCTTGCATCAAAAAGAATGTAAAACCTATATCCCTTTAATATGCATTTTTTACTCGTCATCGCCGTACACGTAGTGTTGTACCGATGCGGTAGGGATGTCGATACGACAAAATCGACTTAGCGAAATCGATTTATTTTAAATTGATTTTGTTAATAAAAATAACGTTACAAGTACCCCGCTCGCTCATGAAGGATTTTTGGTAATTTTCTTTTTGAAATTAACACAAATCCTTATCTGCTAGCTACAACTACACCTACTGCACCAATAAAACTACCTAGAATTATTAAGCAATTGAGTGGCCAGCTAGTTTTAGATCCTTGATATGCCAAGTACCAAGATCTTTACCAGACATATCACATAGGTCGTAAATCAGCGCAGATTTTTTACCTGTTATGCGGCATTTTTGAACTTGGGTGCTAGTTTTTTACTAAAATACTGCCCTTTGTCACTTTGAAAATAAGTCTTTTTCCAGACTATATCATTGACATTAAATTCAGCTGGTTTACGTCTCTGGTTATAATGTCTAGAATTCCTATCATGTGCATGCCACAAACGAGCCTGAACATCGTTAAAAATTCCAGGAAGATGACCAATGTTCTCTGCATAAATGTCACGGGGAAGAAACAAAACTTCCTCTCCAAGGTCTGACTCTACATAGTGAGAACCACAAGTCACGAGTTCTCTGCCAAAAATTAGAAAAGCAGGTGTGTAACCTGTCACTTCGTTCACGGAATTATTAATAGCAAATTGTAACTTAGGCAGGTTAACGTCCCAAGCTCTATGACAGTTATCAATAGATGTTGAGATGCATGTAACTTTAGTTTTATTATATACAGGGCCGAGCCGCCCCTGTGTGCGAAGTGTGCGGCGCACACAGGCGCCAACGCAATAGGGGCGCCAGCCCCGCCACCGATTTTTTTTACACTAACGCAACACCATGTTCTTTGTAGTTGAGTTTCGTCGATTAGTAAGTAGGTAGAATAGGCGCAACATTTGCCTAGTTAAATAACAATTCATAAGTTCCTATAGTTTATTGTAAGAGTCTCCCAAGATAATGTTTACGTTTCTGGTTTAATTTTACAGTTTGGGTTTAGTTTTACATTAATTAGGGTCTCCGCTTTAAAATCAAAAGAACCGCCGCGCCATGAGTTTGTTTATTTAATTGAGATTATAAACGCAACTCGACACGTTGTGTGCGATGCAAGTAGAGTGGCCTCACAAGAGTTCCCTGATTTTAATGAAAGAGTGAGCCAAAATAATAGAACAATCATTATTCGAAAGTGTGTGTGCAAGGTGCAAGTTCGTTTTAAAAATATTTGTGTTTCAAATTCCTACTGAAACCGCTTACCTAGTTGTTCCGATATTACGATAAATATTTGTTCTCTATAGAATTTTGCACTTTTTTGGGCTAAAAAGTAGTTAATCTTCAATTCCAGACTACTGTGTTTCAAATTTCAACCAAATCTCAATTAACTCGTTCCGATAACATGGATCATATTTGTTCCTTAAGGAACTATGCGCTTTTTTTGTAATAACAAGTAGTTAATGTGTTATTTTAAACTATCACGTCAGAACAACAACGAATTGGTTTGATAATTGAAACAGGTGTTTTATAATGTGAAATATCAAATAGAATAGGAACTTATTATCCCGGAAAAATGTTTAGTTTCATACGAAACTCATATTATTTATCATACTGGAATACTTCGACGGATTTAGTTGAAATTCAGCAGGATAAGCAGCGCGTTAAATGTTCCCATTGCCGGGAATCGGGCCTTTCTCTCGTAAGGAGAGAGTCAAGGCCATAATCCACCACGCTATCCCAGAGCGGGTTGGCGGATGACACATGACTTTGAAAGGTTCCATGTACATTTCGGTTTCCTCACGATGTTTTCCTTCATCGTTTTAATTTAGCGAAATTACTCACATGGCTTCAAGAAGACAGTGGTGCGCGTGGGATTTGAACCTGGGGGTATGGGAAGTCGCAGTTCTCCCGACTAGAGCAGCCGTGCTCTAGAACGGCGTAGAACAGCGACTTCCCCGACTTTACTTATTAAAAGTCGAAGTTTTGATAAAACATTCATATTCTACCGAGACTACATCTCAAATTCTACGCGGACAAAGTCATGGGTAACATCTGGTTTATAATATTCGTTTCCTAAGGAACTAAGCACTTTTTCGAGATTATTAACATGATTAAACATGACAAAAACATTTGCAATGAACTTTAAGCAAAGACATAAAGAAAGCGACAGACTTAAATTATATTATTTGGATAAAACCATCGAAGAAGTCGAGACTACAAAATTTTTAGGTTTAATAATTGACAACAGGTTAAACTGGAAATCACAAATTGACAGTGTATCCAAAAGATTAAGTACGGCCTCCTATTTTCTATCAAAATTAAGAAAACTTGTAGACACAGAAACTTTGATTATCGCATACCATGCACATGCTGGCTCTATCTTGCGATATGGAATTATATTCTGGGGAAATTCAGTGCAAAAAAAAAACAGCATTTGTCGCGCAAAAACGATGTATCCGTGCAATGTTAGGATTGAAGCGAAGGCAATCCTGCAAAAAACATTTTAGGCAAATGAAAATAATGACCACACCATCGCTATACATTTATGAGATTACATTATTTGCTAAAACTTATCCATATTTATTCACCTTCAAAGATAAAGGAAGGAACAGGGAAGGTACAATGTGGCTACATGGGTGTAAAACGCACCTGTTACGCACAAGCGTCTTTTGTATGTTACCCATTATCTTTAATAAATTGCCAACTGCTTTAAGGATTGAGAATGATATTAATGTATTCAAAAAAACATTGACAAGTTTGCTCATAGAGAAAGCATACTATAGTATAGACGACTTTCTCATCGATAAAGAACTTTAATCATGATATTGACGATTTTTATTGTGTAAATTATTTTGTTTTCTGTTTATGCCATAAATTTCTATTTTTATTTGAACATGCTTAAGATTTTTTGAAAAATGACATTACCTATGACTATATTTAAGTGGAATTAATTATTTGACGTGTTTTTTTATGTGTTCTAACATTACCTATATGTACCCTAAAAACTTGCATGCTGATATAGCGAAAATAGAGATTCAACTAATGTATTAAAGATCACAATTTATTTGTTTGTACCTATTTTAGCAAGGATTAAATGAATATGAATATGAATATGAATATTAGTAGCTTATGTGTAGTACATTTCTACATTTTACGTCCAGGTCCACGTATTACGTCCAGGCTATAAACTATCTGTGTTTCAAATTTGAAATCAATCCGTTCAGTCGGTCAGACCTCCTAGCATTGACATTTATAATATTAGTTAGATGTTTGGATGCTCGTTGCTCAATCACGTCGGAATATGCGAACGGTCGGGTTTATATTTTAACACAAAATATAGCCTGGAATAGCACATTTGCTATCACGGGAAAATATCAGGAATAAAAGTTGCGCGGGTATAATGTAATACCGTGGGGCGCTGCTAGTATAATTGAAGTATGTTTATACTCATGTTTTAGACTTAGATTTTAGGCTCATGTTTTGCTAAGCATAGCATACGTAATAGTTCAATCAGTATGCTTCGAAAGAATTACCGTAAAAAAATACCTCCGACTAGCTTGGATTTGAAGTTTGGTAAAGTATTCTGCAAGCCAAGTCCTTTCATTTGATACCCATATTGATAGTTGTGAGGAAAAAATGTAATTCATCATTTTGTGGCGGCGGCGATCTTGGGTTTAAAATTTAATATAGACGAAAATATTTTACTAGCGAAGCCCTTTCATTTGATACCCATATTGAGGTAGGTTGTGAAGAAATATTTTTTCTGCCGTTTTTGTGGAGGCGGCCATCTTGAATCGATATCAACCAAATTTAGCTAAGCGGTTCCGTGCGGTGGTTGCACGGAAATTAAACTTCAAATAAAAAAATCGCGTCAAAATCGGAGCTCTACGGTGCCAGAGACAGACACACACAGAGACACCCTGACATCGACGTCAAACTTATAACACCCCTTTTTTGGTTGGTGGTTAAAAAGGGGCGCCATAAAGGTTTTGCACACAGGCGCTGGTGGAGGTCGGCTCGGCCCTGATTATATATTTCCACTGTATTAATTTGTGGCGTATAACGAGGAGTGAAATAAATATTAGGTACTTACCTTATATTTTTGAAAAAAATCTCCAAGTTTTTACTAATAAATTGACTGCCATTATCAAGGAATATAGTTTGAGGTACACCATGGACCAGAAACACAGAATCTTCCATATGCTTAATCACTGCGTCAGCATTGGCTCTCCTCAAGGGAAAGGTGAGACAATACTGCGAAAAACAGCATACCACGACGAGTAAATAAGAGTTTTGTTTTCTACTAACTGGTAATGGTCCAATGAAATCTATTGAAATCATTTGGAAGGGACGAGAACATTGTTTAGGGTGACTCATTTTTCCTAAAGTAGAATGATTAGGTAATTTATATGCAAGACATTTGTAGAGCAACTAGAAACAAATTTAACCACATCAGAATACATCCGTGGCCAAAAATAACGCAAGGCTAGACGATAATAAGTTTTATGTATTCCTAGGTGGCCTGCAGTGGTTTCCGAATGATTGGTTGTCATTATTTGTTCCCGTAACTCACTGGGTACTACTTCTTTCCAAGCAAATTCAGACGTAAGACGACATTTGTTTTTAGACAGTCTATAGAGCGCGTCGTTTTGTAATGTAAAATTGGGCAAGCTAGCTGGGCAATTTAAACAAGTTTCATATTTATTCCTATACCAATCGTTCTTAGAATTACAGTATGAGTTAGAAGTACTAATAGAACTGATTGGTACTGCTCGAGACAAAGCGTCTGGAACGACCATTTCTGAACCACGTCGATGTTTAATAACGAAGTTGAATGACGACAATCGTATACCCCAACGAGCCAATCTGCCAGTCGGATTGTTGAGCGACAAAAACCATTTTAGTGCAGAATGATCAGTATATACTACGAACGTTAGTCCATTATCGAGGTAACAGCGCCAATGTTCGAACGCTGTAACAACGGCTAATGTTTCTCTTTCTGTAATGCTGTAGTTTTTCTCGGCACCAGTGAGAGATCTGCTCATATAAGCTATAGGATGTTATTGACCATCTATCACTTGACAAAGCGTAGCGCCAACTCCGTAATTACTAGCATCAGTATGGACTTCAAAAGGCAGGCTATAATTAGGACAAGATAAAACTGGAGTTGTAATCAAGTGCCTCTTTAAAGTTTCAAAAGAGTTGTTAGCTTCTGCAGACCAGGTAAAGGAAGGTGCGCCCTTTCTACCTGAAGTCAGTTTGTTTAAAGGACCGGCAATAGTACTGAAATTAGGCATAAATCGTCTGTACCACGAAGCAGAGCCCAAAAATCGTTTTACTTCCTTATTAGAGGTTGGAACAGGATAATTCACGATTGCTTCAACCTTCTCAGGATCTGTACGTAGCCCTTGAGAATCTACAATATATCCCAAGTACTTGAGACACTCTCTAAAAAACTGTGTTTTCTCAAAATTTATCGTAAGATTGGCTTCGTGAAGTTTCTTAAAAACGCGTTGTAATAAAGTCACGTGATCTTCAAAACTGTGACTGATACAGATTATATCATCCAAGAAACAGAATACCTTTAAGTCAAACTCTGGGCCAAAAAGTCTATCTACTAGACGTTGCTGGGTAGCGGGCGCATTTGTAAGTCCGAAAGCCATTGTCTTAAAACAAAACGTGCCACGATTAGGAACAAAGAATGCGGTCTTAATTTTATCTTCAGGCCTAATAGTAATTTGCCAGAAGCTTTTGGATAAATCGATACTCGTCAGAAACTTTGTGTTGGCGATCAACACATACTTGTATATACGGCTAGATTTTGTATGTTTTGTGATTAGTTCGGTAAAATTGTAATAGTTATAAAAACATGTATAACTTTTAGGTAAATTAGGCTTATTTAGTTAGGATTAGGTAGGGTACTCCTAATAAATATCGTTTTGGTTTGGTTTATTCGGAAATATAGGTAGGGTGTCCACTTATTTACCTAACTTCAGGCAAATGTTGGTAAAATTAGGTAGTTTTTAGGTAATAGCTAAATTGTAAGCTAAGGTACCCCCCAGGAAGTTACGTTCATTTATAGACCTGGTCGTGGGCTACATTTCGAGTGGTCATTAGTTAGCCTACGACCAGGAATGGAAAAGTTATGGTTTAAAAAGTGTCTATTCCATAGTGAAAATGAACCGAAAAGAGGGCCCAGAATACGGGGCTCTCTTTAAGGTAAAGGTAAGGGGGTACCTTAGCGATCATGATTTTGTTCGGAGCATGCAGTCCTCCGTGTGTGTGTTCCGCGCCCCGAGTCGCGTCGACGCACGTTCGAGGGCTACAGTCGCCTGCCCCGTGTTCCTCTGTCGGCCGTGGTCGTAGTCCTTCCCCCGCGGGAAGTTGACTCCCCGCCGCAGAGCGCGCCCGCCTCAGGCGACACACTCCTGCGTTCTAGTCCGTCCCGTCGAGCTCCGCCGCGCGTGTAGAAGCTCCGGGCGGACCCCCGCATCGTGCTACGCACATCAGGCGCCTCCGCTTCCCTGAACCCGCTTCGTGGAGAAGCGGCGGACAGCTAGCGGCCCGCCTGAATCACCCCTCCAGCACCCCGCGCCCCTCCCTCGTAGTCGGGACCGCGCTCCGTTCCCGCGTCCCGAGCGTGTTCCGTCTGAGCCGATCGGCTTAGCTGGGCTTCCCGTACGGGTTCCACCTGGCTGGGTCTGGATCGCCGACGGAACCTATACGCTCGGACGCAGAGCAGCGACCGACTTATACGAGGTGTGAGGGAGACAGCTGCGACGCTGTGATTGGTCCACTCCGCCTCAATCAAGAACACTGCCTGCGTCGACGAGCTACTGCTTGCCGACGTATATTCAACATGCCCTCAAGCCACATTCCACAGTCGACGCCCGCCAGGCCGATGATTCCCATCAGGCCGGCGAGGCGACGTCGTGTCAATGAAGCAAACATTCCAGCCGCGCCGGCGACCGCGCTTGAGCGCGCGCCCGCGGTTTTACCTGCGCCAGTCGCCGAAAACGAACCTGCTGCCGTACTGGCGCCTGCCGCCGTACAGGCACATTCACAACCCGAGTACGATGCGCCCGGCTCAGGGATGGCGCCTAGCGGTGACGACGATGGTCTGCCGACGTCGCCGTCACCCGCCCCGTCCCAGGCCCCGTCGTACTCGGAGATGGCGGCTAGACCGCCATCCCCTCCACTCTCTCCACTCCCCTCGCTGCAGCTCCCCGTTCACCCTGCCGGGATGAAGGCCAGCAGAAAAAACGCCAACAGCCGCCAATGCCGTGTCTGTCAGAACGAGGCGCGCCGCAGGAATAACATTCCTGGCGTGCGCCCTCCAACCCTGACCGGGACACGGGCACAGGCGGCGTTCAAGAATTAAAAAAAAAAAATAAAAAAAAATAAAAAAATATTTCAATCAACTATTTGATTGAAATATTTTTTTATTTTTTTTTCTTAACTATACAATATTTTCTTACTTCTATAAACAGGTAAATTACTCGTACCAAGGGTCCCCGGCGGCCCCGCCCTTGCGGCTGGGCGGGCCGCCCCCGGGACCCGCACCGAAGCGTGGCAACGAGTTGGCGCGCACTCGGGCCGTCACCGCGCCGCGCGATAGCGCTTGGCACGCGGTCGGCCCTCCAACCCGGACCGCGCCGTCCGCCCCTACGACCCCGGCTAGCTCAGGCCAGGGACGTCGTAGGCGCAAGCGGAAAAGACGGCGCGGCTCAGGAAGAAGAAGGCTACCTCCTGCGGTGGTCCACTGCAGTCAGAGGGGGCCCCACAATCCCCCCCGAAACCGGGGAGCGCACCTACCCCGGTATCGCCGGGATCGCTGGGTGCGGCTTATGCCCGCCCGCGTGACCCGCGACCCGAGGCGCGCAATGCGCGCCCAATGCAAGCTGAGCGAATGAGCGCGCTCGCTTGCACGCCCAATCCACCACGAGTAAGGGCTCCTCGACCGCGCCCGACACCCAGGCTTCGTCTCGAGCTGGGAATCGGGCAGCGGGAGGGACCCCCACCGATACTGCCACCGAGCGCCGTGACGCCGCCGCGGACCGTGGAACGCCCTATGTTCCCGGTACCGCGGCCGGCCGGTCCGGCGCCGCCGTCAACACCGCCGGGCTTCGCCCTGCGGTCCCCCCGCCTACCGGCGGACTCACCTGCGGCCGCCTTGCTCGGGTCGCCCAGTTTCATTATCTGGGAGGCCCTGAGCGGCGCCTGTGCGGCCGTTGCGTCCGGGGCTGACCCGGATAGCACAGCTGCAAGAGCAATGTCCGCTATCTTGCAACGTCTGCACGGAGAGCGGACACAAACATCAAGACGAAGCTTCCACAGCCCCTACGCGTGAGAAATCCGCGGAAGGGCAGAAGAGGTCCGCCCAGCGAGGAGGCGGGCCCCACAAACTCCCGGAGGTCTGTGTACCTCCGAGCCCTTCTCCAGTAAGGAGGATTATCCTCGAGGCTGGTTCCTGACTTTCCCCCCCCTCGGGAAGAAAGAAGATCAAGATGATGATGCACACGTATTCTTAAAATAGCGCTCTAATTAGTGTTGAAGCTTGTAATAAGCCAGCTCACATAAAAGTAGTGTTTTCGTATGCTAAATACTTTAGTTCAAGATAACCTCAAAAAACAGACAAAATCATTAATAACTCGCCAATGATATGTAGTAGATCGGCAAAACTTTACAGGATCGTGTCTATATAATTATGATAGGTACCAGTCGGCACAAACGCGAAGTCCTTAGTCTTGTTCGTTCGAGAGCCAGAGCTTTTTTCAATTTTTCAGGAAATAAAATAATAACTCCTGAACTATGCTAGTCAAGTTAATGAAAATTTCGGCACAAATATGCACAAATTTAATGTATCTATATAAAAAAACTCATGACTGTGCGGCCAACCGTTTCCGATATATAGCAATTTCCAAAACGTTCGCCCAGCAAAAAACGAAATTTCTCTGAAACCTGAATAGGCACAAATTTCAGTTTCAGGGCACATTTATACTTGTATATAAGCTACCTTTTTGCATATTTAATATCCAGCTAAACCCAACATTTAAATTTTTTTTTGCTGGGCGAACGTTCGTGCAGCAGAATCTCTTTTTCTTAAATAGGTAAATCTGAAACCTTAGGGGGCACAAATTTAAAATTTCGGGCACAGTATTCAATGGCCATAGTTGCTGTCAGGCAGTGCCATGAGTGTTAAGAATTGGAACTAAAAATTGTTAAAGAGGCGGCTAATCTCTCGCTTTATTACTTTACGGCTAGCCGTGTTGAAGGACGTATGGCGTCGAATACATTCCGGCGGTATTTAGGGTTCCGTAAAACGTAAAAACGGATCCCTTATAGATTCGTCATGTCTGTCTGTCTGTCCGTCCGTATGTCACAGCCACATTTTGCCAAAACTATGAGAACTACACTGTTCAAATTTTTTTTCATCAAGGTTCACTAATGTTTAACAAACATTTTTTGACAAAACATCACGTGAAAACCAACTAATCGTATAATGTTCATTGCAAAAACTTTACAATATAAAAATGTTTCATTTTACAACCAACGTTTCGCATGATATTTATTTCAAAAATATCTTACGTCAAAAAATGATTTATTTTACAAACCATCATTTTATAACCAATTACGGGGCAAACGTTTCACTTAGACAATATATCGAATGACATTTTGTTTTTTGTACATTTTTCATTTTATAAACTATTCTTTTTACAAATTTATCATTTACCAAAATAGAATTTACAACAAATATTTTAAAAGTACCCGATAAATTGTCTATGTCAACTATCAATTGTGATTTGGTTCTGTCATTTACTTTTGACCACGGCTCCGATTAGGGTCTATCACTGAGATTTGACTCCGGGTGGGCTCCCGCCAGAAGCTCTGCGGTCAGCCCTGAGTGTCACTTCACCATACTCGGCCTGCGCTTCACTATGGAGGTCGCCGGCTCGCTTCGCTCGCCACCTCCCCCCTTCGCTACGCTTGGCCTCGCATGGCTCGTTCCACTCAGGACCTTCCTTGAGCTTCTGGCTCCCGCATTTTTTATATACGCTCTAGGGGTAGTAGCAACAAGACTAGGTGGAGTCGGGGTGCTCCGAGTCGAATTTGGGTCCTAAGTTACCTAATCGTACCGATGTGGTAACTTAGGTCTTCAAAAATTACGATAAAGTTTTTATGTAGTTTAATAAATGTTTGTTTCATAAATTGAGTTGCTTGCCAAACAACACATTATAAAATGAAAATTTGTCAAGCGTTGGTTTTGTTCTTAAGCATTTGGTAGTTAACAAAAATGTTAAAAGAATCATTTGTCAAATAATTTGTTATAGAATGAGTGTTTGTCAAAAAATTACTTTGAGATATAAGCAATTTGATAAATATTTTTTTGTTTTAAGCATTTCACTACCCGTGAGTTTGTCTAACGTTGGTTATCACATGTCGATTTGTGAAAAAATGTTTATTGAAAGAACGGATACCACTTATAGTACGTTACTTGCTGCAACGGAACCCTTCATGGGCGAGTCCAACTCGCACTTGGCCACTTTATTTAATCAGCCGTATTCGATCCGGCTGATCGTTAAACCGCCGCTTTACAAAACAGCCCTCAACCAACTAAGCCACCAGGCCAGCCAGTTTAATGTTTTGGTTTCTAATTTTGATCATTTGGAAAAATTTGGTCACTGAAAGGCTTATGGCTTCACGTATGATTCCAAGTACTCTGTCATGGCGCTGTGAGTAATGAACCCTAAAGGAGCACCTTGCATCCCACCAATATGTGCTGTAGCATCACTGTCATCCTCAAACATCGCGCGCGCGCGGCCGCCACAGGCGCTCGCGCAGCGACGTGCTCTCAGCGCGGAAGCCATACCGTGGAACACTACATAGAAACTACCGGCCCGCCTATATACTCCCGTGCCCGGCCCATAGCACCGCACCGGTACGAATACGTCAAAAAAGAATTTGAGAACATGATCGAACAGGGCCTGTGCCGACCAAGCAAGAGCCCCTGGTCCTCTCCTCTTCATATTGTACCTAAAAGAAGTGGAGACCTACGCGTCTGCGGCGACTACAGACGGCTAAATGCTGCGACGATACCGGACCGCTACCCGATTCCTCGCATCAAAGATTTCACTTTTCAACTAGCGGAGATGCATGTATTCAGTACTATTGACTTAAACCGTGCTTATCAGCAAATTAGTGTCAGAGAAGAAGATATACAGAAGACGGCAATCATCACACCGATGGGTTTATTTGAATTTCCTCGAATGTGCCCTGGATTAAGGAACGCTGGCCAAACTTTTCAACGTTATATTCATGAAGTATTGCGCGGTTTAGACTACGTTTATGTCTTTATCGATGATTTGTTAATTGCCAGCAGGAATCCAACCGTCCACAAAGAACACCTACGCTCCGTGCTAAAAAGATTAGAAGACAATGGCATCACAATTAATCCATCAAAATGCGCCTTAGGAAAATCAGAAGTCACGTTCCTCGGTTTTGCTGTGAGCAATGAAGGAATCAAACCGCCTGCCGAAAAAGTTCGAGCAATTTGCAGTTATCCGCAACCCAACACAATCGAAGAACTCAGGCGTTTCCTCGGAATGTTGAATTTTTATAGGGAACATATACCTATGGCTGCAGAAACACAAGCACCACTAAACGCCTTCCTACACAACGTTAAGAAAAAAGACAAGACAAAGATCGAATGGAACAATCAAGCCGCTGAAGCTTTCGAAGCCTGCAAAGTCGCTATTCAAAATGCCGCTTTGCTCGCTCACCCATCTCACGACGCCCCTCTCGCTATATTTTGCGATGCTTCTGATAACGCCGCCGGAGCTGTGATGCAACAGTATATCAAGAGGAAATGGCAACCCCTTGGGTATTTTTCCAAGAAATTTTCTAGTGCCCAGCGGAATTATAGTACGTTCGATCGAGAATTACTTGCCATTTACATGGCAGTTCAACACTTCAGGAAACTATTCGAAGGAAGGAAATTCAGCATATATACAGACCACAAACCGCTGACCTACGTATTTCACAAGCCATCATCAGCAACGGAAACACCGCGTCGTGCAAGACAGCTAATTTATATCAGCGAATTTACCACAGATATTCGACACGTGAGCGCTAGAGAAAACGTCGTCGCCGATGCATTAAGTCGAATATCGGTTGACAGCGTCATGACGTCACTCGACTATCACAAGATCGCCGAAGCACAGAAAGATGACGTCACCGCTATACAAAAATTAGCCCAGCAAAACAATTTAACAATAGAGAAAATTGTTATGCCGAACACGCAAATTACTATTTACTGTGAAACTTCAACATCTCGTAACCGGCCTTACCTCCCAGAAAAATTTCGACGAGTCGCTTTCGATGCCATTCACAGCCTAAGTCATCCCGGGATTCGAACAACGCGTAAACTTATGACGCAGCGTTTCTTCTGGCCTTCTATGAACGTGGACGTGGGAGTATGGGCAAAGCATTGCATTGAATGTCAAAAAAGCAAAGTACAGCGGCACACATCGAGTCCAGTTTCCACATTCCCTATTTCGTCAACAAGATTTCATCATCTTCACGTGGACGCAGTAGGACCATTACCCACAACACCCGAAGGTCACAGATACCTCATCACCATGATCGACAGAGTCACACGTTGGCCGGAGGCAATACCAACCGCCCAAATATCGGCTGACGTTGTCGCGAAGATAGTATACGAGCACTGGATCACTCGCTACGGTGTCCCGCAATACCTCACTACCGACCAAGGCAAATGTTTCACATCCCGATTATTCGCCAATCTCATGACTACGATGGGAATAAAAAGAAGCCAATCTTCACCATATCACGCCCAGGCCAACGGGATGGTCGAACGTTGGCACCGCTCACTGAAGGCTGCACTCAAAGCTCGTCTATCTCAACATTCAACGTGGGCTGACGAACTACCTACTGTGCTACTCGGTCTACGGGCCGCCACTCGCACCGATACTGGCGTGAGCGCTGCCGAGTTGACGTACGGTCACAACCTTTACCTACCGAGCGATTTTTTCACAACACCCACTGACACGCAAGAAATGAACTACGACTACGCCAGCCAATTGCGAGCGACTATCCAGTCCCTGATATCGCATACGCCGACCGCATCGCATAGTAACCGGCGGCCAGTTTTCGTGCATCAAGATTTGAAAACATGCTCACATGTATTTGTACGGAACGACGCAGTCAAAAAACCGCTACAAGCGCCTTACGAAGGCCCATACAAGGTATTACATCGAAATGACAAAACCTTCGTACTCCAGCTACCAGGTCATCGTTCGCCTACTATATCTATCGATCGACTCAAACCGGCATACGTCGTGAACGAAGATACATATGTGAACTCACCGCCGGCTACACAAGTGCCACCAACTACTTCACAACCACCTGCGGCGCCATGCAAACTGAAACCTATCCTGAAAACCACAAGAAGCGGGCGCATCGTCACTACACCGGTACGCTTTCGCTAGGGGAAGAATTATGTAGCATCACTGTCATCCTCAAACATCGGCCGCCACAGGCGCTCGCGCAGCGACGTGCTCTCAGCGCGGAAGCCAACGAGGAATGCGAGGCGAGCGCGGCTCGCATGTATATTTAATGTGTGCGTGCAGGACAGACGACGGCGCGTGAGCGAGAGGGAAGCTGATTCGCGTTATCCTCTGTACTGTAGCTAATTCGGTAGGCGACAATTATATAAATGTAAACCCATGCGCTTAAATAAACATTATTCAATTAGTATTTCAATTATCGTTTTACTTAAACCTAGATAGGAACAAGTTCCCTAAAGTGCCTTGCTGTACATATCGCCTCACCACAAGTATAGCAACATTTTTCAGAGGCTTTTCCCCACCTTACCAAGTTACTCTGGTCAGGGAGGGTCATTTGGAAAGCGTTTAGATAAAATTTTAATAAGGCAGGAGACCAGTCATATAGCAAGGTGCGCCACTTCAGAGCTAATGGGATACAAAACTCACCTATGGTTAACCACTCACTTTGCATTTCTAAATTCATAGCGTGCATTTTGTAACTGTCATTTTTGTCTTGTTGTAGAAAGGTTTTTACCATGTCTCGGTCCTCCCTTTTCTTTCTCGCACCCAACCCAGCTGTATTTACTTGCGCACCTGCCATAAATTGTTTGTGGAGGTTAGATTCAAGGTCCGAAGCGCTTTTGTCTTTTGGGAGAGATGCAATTAATTCGTCTTTCGACTTTCTCAAAACATGCGTTTTTGTAACTCTTAGGTGTTTGTAGAGTTCAGATGTTTTTTTTAGTTTCAGCCCAAAACTATTGTGATCCCTAAAGAGAGTAGAGGGATCTGCCGGATGTGCCAATCCAAACCATGACTTCAATATCTTTATGACATTAGCATCTAGTTTTGCCAGGAGGATTTTACCGATGTCATATACTAGGAAAGGCCAAGTGAGGCGTGATGTGAGATTTTCAACAACTACCTCTAATGATGGTGTACGTCCTTTGTAGTCTATCTTTCTACCAAGAAATTTGAAGGGCACTGCCTCTGCAATTGTGGCAACTCTTTGGCCACTTATGGAGAGTCCCGGATCGTAAGAAGTATATTTGATATCTCGTCTACCCAGACATAAACAATGACATTTACTTGGTTTTTCCCTCATTCCCTCCGTCCATGTACAGAACTCATCAACATCATTCAACAATTCTTGACACTGTTTGGGATTGCGTGTAAGTATTGCAAGGTCGTCGCCAAAGGCTAAAATTGACTCAGTGTACTTATTGATGATTTTAAGCCGGTAGCCCCATTTCTTCTCATGGGATATTAATTTATCTACTAGAATATTTAAAACTATATTACATACTATTGGTGACAAGCAGCACCCTTGGAATAGTCCTACATTATATTTAAGTGGTTTTGAGTATTTCTTGTTTATTGCTATAATGAATTTTAAGTGACAATAATATGAATTAATTATGTCAATAATTACAGCAGGAAAGTTATACCATTTTAGGGCAAATATCATAAGTTCATGCTGCACGGAACCAAATGCGTTCTCTAGGTCTATCCAGCAGACTGTTATTTGTCTCTCATGTGTATCATCTTTCAAACTTTCCGCTAGTAATGTATTGTGTTCCAGGCATCCAGAAATACCAGGCAAGAAGCCTTTCTGGTGGTTGGGCCTGAAATACCTATTGCTAGCCATAAATGTGGTCATTTTTGTTTGCAATATACTGAAAAAAATTTTAGAAATTGTATTGGTTAGAACTATCGGTCTGGTGTCTTTTAATAATAATAATAAATAATAAATAAATTTATTTCATAGAAAGTAAATTACAAGTTTAAATTGAACACTTTGGATGAGTTACTTCTTGCATTTTAGGAATCAGGACAAAAATTGCTCTTCCAAATGATTTTGGGATTTGCTTTCCTGACCAGCAGGTCTACTACGAAAACAAACTCCGAATGATCGGATCCGACCGACAGCTGAATCGGATCTGTAGCCTACCTCGAAAAACATTCGGATCGATACATCTCGCTCGCAAGTTATAGACTTAGGTCGAATGAGGGTCGGATCGAACGAAACAGCCGATTCGATCAACCGACCGATTGTCTAACGAGTTAGGAAACTTTCATAAGTCCGGCCGATATATCGTTTATCGGACTTCGTAGTAGACCTGCAGATCTTACTGAATATATTTAAGATATGTTTACGAACTGATGAACACTTTTTATACACTATGTAGGGAATGCCATCAGGGCCTGGAGCTGATTTAGTAGTTTTCTTCTTAATTTGATAGTTTACTACCTCTTCACTAGGTGGAGTGCTTTGAAAGTTTGTCAGAGGATCATTAGGTCTTTGGATGTTTGGTACTATGTATGAGCTCCCGCGTTTAGGCACTTCGTATGTGCTTTTAAAGTGATCGTAAATTTGCTCATTAGTCAAGATAAGCTTTCCATTCATAAACAAAAATGTTGTTCGAAAATTAAAAACACAATTTTGGGGTAAACAGCCCTTATCACTTAGGGGTATGAAAAATAGCTAGTAGCCGATTCTCAGACCTACTGAATATCGATGGCTAACGGCCAAAAAGGGATAAGCGCCACTGGATGAATTTTAGAGGAGAGTGATTTAAAGTTAAAATAAAATGAAAAAATATCATAAAAGTTAAAGTATAGCTTCCGAAAGTCTAGAAAGGAGACGGCTCATTTCTGCCCCAAGTCGTTTAAACAAGTTATTTAATTAAAATAACATATAATTAAATAATTCAAACTGTACATGCAATACTAACCTGCCAAGCGGGGATTGCAAATTGGTGATTAAAAAGTACCTTAATGACTACGTATAAGTAATTTTGTATTAAGGTACTGTAGTTCCATAGAACCAAACTAGATGGCGTTGTACGGCGTTAAAACACGCTAGCGAAGTTTTTGTGAATTTAAATAAGCCTGTTAAGGTGTCAAGGTTTAGTTCGTGTTTTGTCTTCGGGTCAGTACCCAATAAATAAGTACTACATTGAACACACCTTTCCTCCTATGTGTACAGACTTTAGTCAAAGTCAGCCATGTTTCTCTCTTGTTTTGTTCAGTTGAAGTTTACGTACAGTAAAAATTCGTTCGAAACTCACACAACACATGGAATTTCTTTATTTTTCCAAAGGTTTCGTAATTTTTTTGTGGTTTGGCCGAATCTCCGGGTCCGGTCCTTCTCTGTGTTGAGTCGACATCTCGACATTATTTTGAGCACAGTAAGTCGCAAAGTAATGAATTTACGGGAGCCTATTAGAACGCATAACTTTTTGTTCCTAATTTACTTTGTCATAATGAATGTAGCATAATGTATAGTGTCATAATGCAACTTTCGCATAATCATTTTTTGGCGTCATGTGTTTTAAGCATAACAATCTATTGTACTACATTTTATTCGACTACTGATGAGACGCATAATAGTTTTTAAGCATTTTTTTATTTGTTCTATTTTTTTTAAGGTGCCGTTTAAATCGCATATTTTTTTTTCCTAATTTACTTTGTCATAATGAATGTAGCATAACATATAGTGTCATAATGTAACTTTTGCATATAATCATTTTTTGGCGTTATGTGTTTTAATCATAAAAATCTATTGTGCTACATTCAATTCGACTGTTGCTCAGACGCATTTAGGCATTTTTTAATTATTTGTTGTGCTACGTAATATATAACCAGGTTATATAGGGCCCAGATCCGACTCGGAGCACCCCGACTCCACCTAGTCTTGTCGCTACTACCCCTAGAGTGTATTTAAAAAATGCGGGAGCCAGAAGCTCAAGGGAGGTCCTGAGTGGAGCGATCCATGCGAGGCCAAGCGTAGCGAAGGGGGGAGGTGGCGAGCGAAGCGAGCCGGCGACCTCCGTAGTGGAGTGCAGGCCGAGTATGGAGAAGCAACACTCAGGGCTGACCGAAGAGCTTCTGGCGGGAGCCCACCCGGAGTCAAAAAGTGCACCATATGTCTTAGGTGTATGTAGGTTTTTAAGTCCTAAAAACGTTATGTCTACATAAATTGGTACAAAAATTGCTATACTACTGCATAGTCCTGCATAGATATTCCATTAAATTAGTAGATACCTACATTACGAATAATAAATATTGTTGTCGAAGTACCCACCCGCATTTCACACACCCACGTATTTTATTTATGTCCGCTCTTTACACTTGTTTTTTAGTTAGGCGTTTAAAGTTTATGCCGTTGATCAGTATGTTTAAGTATTGTTATGCTTTTCTCAATGTGTGCCTTTAACCATTATGCTATTTATAGTTATGCGTCGAAATATTATACTAAGTTATCTGTATGCTATATATGGCTATGCGTTTAAACATTATGCTAAGTTATCGTTATGTTATATATGGTTATGCTAGTTAACATTATGCGAAGACAGTTATGCGTTTAGTTGTTATGGTAAATTATCATTAGTCCTAAAAACGTTATGCCTACCTAAAATAGGACAAAAAATGTTATGCCATCCCAAATAGACCCGAATTTACTACCTTATTTTAGTAGTAAGTACATAATCACGTTCTTGATTACCTACTAGCGGCGTTATTTTTTTTCAATGTTTTAGTTGATATCTTTTAAACCCCGCTATGCAGGATAAAAACATAAACGGTTCCTCAATATATTTTAAAAATTCTATACAATGATCCAATTTTGGTCAAGTCTCTTG
This sequence comes from Ectropis crepuscularia, assembly GCA_963693475.1. Lineage (NCBI taxonomy): Eukaryota > Metazoa > Arthropoda > Insecta > Lepidoptera > Geometridae > Ectropis > Ectropis crepuscularia. Next base: position 14,471,872 of record OY856366.1, on the reverse strand, counting down.
CACTTTTTCTGTGTGGCAAATGCCCATGGAAAATGGGCCGTCTCCTTTGTATACATAACATATGACACACTAGCTATCAAATGACATTATTATGTTTTTAATATTCAGCCTGTAAACACTATTTTCTGTCGCTTATCCTCAAATGACTTTTTTTTACAAACAGTCAAAATGTCGTAAATGAAACTGCAATTTTAATCAGTTCCAGTTAAAATGATATAAGTACATAACTACGTCTTAAACTTTATTTAAGCTGAAGCAAAATAGCACTAGAATGAGTTTTTGGAAAATAAAATTGGGGAAATATGGTATAACCAGCTGTGGAATGAAAATTGACTGAATGGAAAATTGTATCAAGTTCAAATTTAAAATATCACGCCTATTCGTTTGATTATTTTTATGATGTATTTTGATGTGTTAATATTTTGAACATTATGTTGGTATCTTGACAGATTGAAAGAAGATTTTGAGTTCGGCCTAGAGTTCTAAGTAAGGAAAAATGTATACTTGTAAGAATCAAATCAGTTTTTAATTGCCATAAAAATTGAACACACTTATTCAAACACAGTACTTAAGTATTAGGGTAAAACCCGGATAGTTGCCTCAAAGGGATACATGCCTCGGTTTCGAATACACTATGTTAGGTATGTTAGTGGCGTTAGCGCGTGATAATGATGGAAGTGCCCCCCTACTGACCTTAGTTCCACCTAAGCCGTTACAGTAGGTGCACGCGTTGAGACCCCGGGTTCAAAGCCCACACGCACCACTGTCTTTTCGAAGTCATGTGCGTAATGCCGCTAACAAAACGGTGAAGGAAAACATCGTGAGGAAACCGACATGTACTTAGAATCTTTCGAAGTCATGTGTCATCTACTAACCCGCACTGGGCCAGCGTGGTGGATTATGGCCTTAACTCTCTCCTTGCGAGAGAAGAACCCGAGTCCCAGCAGTGGGAACATATAGTGGGCTGTTGATAGTTGATGGTGCATGCGTTAGAGTTTAAATTAAGTACACTATTAGTTATGTTTCATTGTTGAATAGTTTTTATTTATTTCGAAAATAGAAAGGGCAAGTATCCGTATCAAAAAGGATAGTCGCCCTTACTCTTGGATAGTTGCTCTAGGAACAACCCTGCCTTTTGGTGATAGTTAATGCTAATGCCAAAGTTGATTGCCATATTTTTCTATCTTTAAGATAAAAAAATATTTATTTTTATTAACTTACCCAATTTAAAGTTTGGAGTCTATTTTTGTTGTAATAATATAATAGTTTACAAAGATAAAACCTAGTACTGATGACTGTGGCCTTGTGGCTTAGTGGTTAGTAGCTCTGCCTGCGAAGCTGAGGGTCGTGGGTTCCATTCCGACCCAGTGCAAATATTTGTGTGATGAATTCAAATGTTTGCACTGGGTCTGGGTGTTTCTATGTATAATAAGTATGTATTTAAAACTATATAAGTATTATATCAACTATATGGCCACCATCGTACAAGCTTTACTAAGTTTGGGGTCAGATGGTGTTGTGTGTGAATTGTCCACCAATAAACTGTTTTATAATGTTGATTAATATTGTGATTAGTATTTAATAAAGATTAATATTATGATTAGTACTTAATAAAGGATCTCAGTAAATAATAAAAACTGATTAAGTACATAAAATTACTTGAAACTTATCTGAAAAAATACAGAGAGGCAAATATTCCTCGAAGCATTTTAACGTAAGGCTACTCATCTGCCATAATAGGCAACTATCCCTTTTTTGAGAGGTCGAATAAAACAGGAATTACTCGAAACGAATATTAATTATGTTTATAAAAATAGGCTACTATGAAAGATCAAAGACCTATGTTTCGATGTACACATCGAATTATTCTTAATAAGTACATTTTTTTAATAACACAGCTTAATTGAAAAGTAGGGCAACTAAGTAAACGACATTTTCACTTAAAATGAATTGTTATAAAGATAACTTTCAGATTTTCCTTTTTTATCTAAGTGCCAGAATTGTTTTAAGTTTCGGTAGCAAAAAATGACTAAGCGACAATACATTCATAATTATTCAAAGGGGCAAAATGTAGTAACCGCCATTTTGCTATCAAGTTATCAACAACGAAATAAATACTAAACACCAAAATAAACTCTCAATGAATATGGCCTAATTGTAATAACCGACAAACATGGTTCATAAAATAATAGACATAAAAGACTAAATGGAATTCAGCAAATAATTATTTATGGCCAATTTACTTAAACGCATTTATCTAAATATTTGTTAACAGCCATGGACGTATAAAAAAAGTCGGACGTAGTCTCGCTAAAACAAAAACTGTGTCCATCGAGTCGGCCACATAATATGCAGGTGTGCGCTGTCACACACAGGCTGACACGCACACATCAGTGAGTCATTACACGCGCTACTTGTGTATATGTGTGCGTGTCAGCCTATCAGTGACAACCTGACAACGCACACGTGCAAATGTGGCCGACTCTAGTGACACAGTTTTTGTTTTAGCGAGACTCCGTCCGACTTTTTTATACGTCCATGTTAACAGCCAATAAAGGTAAACGTTTAAATAACAAAGGTTTATAGAAAGGAAAAAAAGGCTAAGTTAAATATTTTAAAATATTCGTCAATCAACCACCAAAATTTAAAATGCCTCCAAAAATTATGTCGTTTATAACAAAAAGAAATGGTTCCGTCGCCAGATTTTACTACTGCCTAAGTAACAAAAAGTTTCACTTAGAAGCATGTAACCCAGACACACCCCGGACACTCGGCCTAAAATCTATACAGACGGTGCAGTTGACATACCTACACTCACACAACTACGCATATGTCGTTCGAACGCATTTACGCATGTGTGCGTGTCATCTAGGGTTACTAAATTATTTTATGGAATAGCTGTGACCCGTGAGTTCACCTGCCTGTATTAAGTGGCCTATAATCCTTTACCTAGTTAGTGTTCGATCTTTAATGTAGGTAAATATAACTTTCATTAAAAACCAGAAGGGAGAAGATTTAAAACAAAATAGGAGATAATAAAGGTACCATGGACGAATTGATTTTTAGTTAAGTACACTTACCCAAAGAGAAAACTTTATTCTGACAATATATTAATTAATCACTCCACATATCGCGTATTTCATTATAGGTAGGCTAGTCACAGAACATTAGACTAGGTACAACAACGTTCATAAGTTGCAAGGCGTTCACTAGGTAGGTATCATACACTGCACAAACTAATTATTTACATCTCATGTCAGCACAGTAAAGAAAAACATGATTTTTCAACTCAAAACTCACAATTCAATTTTGTAAACAAACTACGAACCGGCCGGAAAGATAATGTTGCTAGTTCCGGATTTAATTTATTCCTAATTGCTTAAAAAATATTACTTTTGTATATTGATAAATAGTGATTTATTTATTCGCATTATAGTAAGGATCGCATAAAACTTTAAATAAGTATTGTGAGAATAGTAAGTGAGTCTATTATACTCAAATCACAATCATATTTGCGCCGAATAAACAAAAATCAGTTTGAATTTCAAATTAAATTCAGAAACTTAATTGACCAATTTTCAACGACGATCATAAAAAACTTGAACAAAAATAAACGAAAGTAATTTTTAGTTTTGTTTTCATATTTCAAAACTGTGATCTACCAAAAAAAAAGAAACATCAAAGGAGACATGGCCCAAATCGTACCCTGACCTCGGCACAAAATAATTGTATCTAATCTCAAAAAAATCTAATAATTGTATGTAAATATATTTTAGTAAAAAAAATATTTAGTTAGTTTAATTTAGTTTTTTTTTTTTTTGGAACTATCCATTCCAATAGTCAATGTACTCGTATCCTCTTACTGCTTTTAATGAACGGTTGTTGCGAAATCTTAAATAAGCATACTACTAGATGAAATCCTATATTCATTGTTCACTATTGACCGACATAATATATACATGGACGTTGGACGCACATAAAAGTACAGATAGTCTAATATAGAACCTCTTTCTTTTTTTTGAGTCGGTTGAATGCTAAGAAATAATCACTTACCAATAAATCTGAATAGTAGCAATCTTAGTAAAAAAATCCACTAAATTGGCAACACTAGTGACTAAGCGAACTATACTCCGCGCCATCACTCGTTCCCATACGTTATTGGCGCCACTGACGTATTTCACAACGATTAACGAAAGCCGCAGTTTAAACAACGAGTTTAATAATTCCGTCACAGGACTTCAGTGTTGGCGCGTACTTCTAACCAGTAGCACAGTTTATAAAAATGATTCAATCTTTGTAGAAATTCTTATGAAATCAAAAATCTCTTATTCTTAACTTAAAATTGTGAACTTATCAAAACACAGTAGAAAAACGATTCAATCCTAGTATATTATAGAAATTCTTATGAAATTAAAAATCTGTTATTCTTGTTTCGTTGAACAGATGAAAAAATTGGTACCTAAATTTAAATAACACAGCAACACAGCGTCATGGTCGTATTCTCATAGAAAATTGTCGTCCGATAAGACCCTTCGTTGAGCGCTTCTCGCGTTCTTGCGGGGTAGGAAGCTTGAAACTGGCGGGGGGTGGGGAGTGTCCGTTCTATCTGTATTATCTATTCTATGACCCAGACCAAATGACACAGAAAAAAAGGCGATTCTAACCATATATACATAATCGATGGCTCCAACGAATAAACGTGCAAGAGCTCTTACCCAAAAACTTTTTTTTTGTTTTTTTCGTTTTTATGGCCTATTATACGCCTATATAATTTTTTCTAAATATTTTAGACCTAAAATAAGGCTTTTATAGCTCAATATTCGTTTATTGTAGGGAAATAAAATATCTTCATATCACATGAATAACAAAACATGCGCCTATTGCATATTATTTGTTTCTATGAGTACACCAGAATAAACGTGTTAAATCAATCTCCCGTTCATGCCTATCCTCTCCTTCGGGTAATAACTCTTACACGATTATTCGTGTAGAAATGGAAGCAACTTTTATTAGTAATACTTCATTGCAGACCGCAAAACTTTGAATATAATAATTACAGCTATTCCATTATCTTTTACTAATTTCTCTTCTTTTTTCTAATTTTGTAAAGGTTCAAGCACTAATATTCTTCGGTCATGAATTTCAAGTTATTGTTAGTAATCGTTTAATAAACGGATACTTTTCCGATAATGTCTATTGCAATCGCGCGTTAGTATAGACAAGGGGTAAAGCGGGGGCGGGGTATGTAAGATGCGCGTGACATCGCTAGACCCCGGAAGGTCAGTCCGGAAGTGAATTTACTGGAGGCATTACGTAATTTCGTTTGTTTACTGGGCACATGCATCGTTGTTAATATTCATATTAAATCATTAATGAGTGATAAGTATAATTATGAATAGGCACAAAGCTGCTTCAAGTCGTTGCAGAAAGATATTAAAATTAGTGAACTGTAGAAGATACGAAGGTAAGTACGTATATTATATTGATTAACCACTTGTTTAAGTAAGGGGATACACACTTTAATCTATGGAAATTTGATTTTTATTATTCCTTTCCTTGACACTTTAACAGGTGGTACATGTTATGCAAACTCGACAGACAAAGCTTTTTAGTTTATTGTTATAAAAACAAAAATCACTTAACACAGGCACCGCACGTCGGTTGCCTATTATTTAATTAATTTATCTACCCACCTATTAAGTAACTATTTTCTTTAGAAGGATTTTTTTTTTGACAACCTCCGTGGCGTAGCGGTTAGTGACGCTAGCCTGTGCGCCGGGGGTTGTGGGTTCGATCATGGACAAACTTTGTGTGAAGCATTTGAGTTTGTTCTGTGTCTGGATATTATATACCTATTATGTATTTAAGTATATATTGTATATTTCCATTGGTTCTGATTTCTGTAACACAAGTGCCTCAGGCAACTTAGCTTGGAGTCAGATCAACGAGTTAGTAGTATATCATATCAAATATTTATTTATTTATTATTGTTTTTACAGGCTCAGCTGAGGTTGTATCAAGTAAACATTTTTGGAAGTTATGTGACTCAATTTTTTTATTTTTTTCAGACAAAATTAATGAAGATGACAGTAGTGTTGTATGTAAAGAACAAAATGAAATTGAAATTAAAAAGCTGGCGGGTTCTTCTTCATCAGAAACTTTCACATATCTTTCGCGAAGTTCTTTCCCTATTGATGGCATATCAGACCTTAATGAAGTCAACTCAGAATCTGATGATTTTATTATGCCGGGTCCATTGATAATAGCAACTGCATCGCCACACGATAATAATATGTCACCAACAAGTGATATTTTAGATATATCTCATAATGTTATTGAACCATTACTACCTGAGTTGGAATGCTCTGCGCCATTGCAATCTACGAATAATAATAATGATGATTTACAGACTACTGATAGTTTGATGATAATGACTCCATCAACACTACAAAAAATAGATTTTATAGCCACGCCGACTGTTTTGTACATTAATAAGGATTACGATTTAAGAAGTATTTCCGATTTAGATGGTGTTTTACATAGTATTGAAACACAAAATATATCACAGGATGTTGTTACTACAGAATCGGAGGAAAGACCCGTAACACCTATTGAACAGCTTACGAAAAAGAGAAAAATAGATCCTAATTTATGGAAAGATAAGAAAAACAAAATTCTTAAAAATTCAGGTAAAAGTTATGAAAGTGTTAGAACTAAGAAACAAAACGTTAAAAAATCTATTGGACCACCATGCAACTGCAAATTGAAATGTTACGAAAAGATACATCAAAATATGAGGAGTAAAATTTTTCAGAGTTTTTGGGCTATCGGGGACCATGAAAGACAGTGGGATTTCATTAACCGACATGTAAAGAAAGATAACGTCAAAAAAATTACAGTTGAACGTAAAAATAATCGTACTCAAACATTAACGTATCAACTACTCGATGAAACTAATTCCATGATTAAAGTTTGTAAAATTATGTTTTTAAATACCTTGTCCATTACACAGCAAGTGGTATACACAGCTATTGATAAATTGGGAGATGACAATTATTTAAAAGACTACAGAGGAACTCATAATAACAGGCCAAGAAGAATGTCAGAAGAGACTGAGAAAAGTATAATCGACCATATAAATTTATTTGAAAGAGTTGAATCACACTATACTCGTAAAGATAGCCAAAAGCAATATTTATGTGAAACTTTGAATGTCTCTAAAATGCACCGACTATATTTGGAATGGATAGATGCAAACAACCAGGATAATCAAACATTAAAGGCAACTAAACGCCAATATGAAATAATATTTAATACGAAGTTTAACCTATCCTTCCACAAACCTAAAAAAGATTTATGTGAGATATGTTCAAATTACCAAACTTCTGATGATGTTAGAAAAGAACAATTGAAAGCCGATTATGAAAAGCACTTAAAAGAAAAGCAATTAGTAAGGCAATTGAAGGAACAAGAAAAAGAAACTTTTTGTTCAGATGACAGTGTTGTAGCATGTTTTGATCTGGAAAAAGTGTTGAATATCCCTCAAAGTGAAGTAGGCATATTTCATTATAAACGGAAATATCCTGTATACAATTTCACGATCTATAATATCATAGAGAAGAAAGGTTACTGCTACGTTTGGCATTGTCAGATTGCTAAAAGGGGTGCAATAGAAATAGCAAGTTGTCTTTGGTCATTTATCCAGGTACACGTCGAATTAGGAATAAAACATATATCCTTTTATTCTGATTCATGTGCAGGGCAAAATCGTAATCGTTTCGTATTCGCCATGTTTTCCTTAGCGGCAAAAAGATTTAACATAAAAATAACTCATAGGTTTTTGGAGAAAGGTCATAGCCAATCGGAGGGTGATTCTATGCATGCTGCTATTGAGCGTTCCAAGAAAAGGCATACTATTTACACACCTGACCAAATGTATTCCTTGATAGAGAATGCCAAAGTTACCGGACACAAGTATCAGGTAAAACAAATGACGCAAGCTGATTTCATAGATTTTAAAGAGTTAATAAAAGGGAAAAATTGGTTAAAAGATACAAATGGTGATAAAGTTTACTGGAGCAAAATAAAAGAAGTAGTTTTTTCTTATGATCATCCTGATACAATATACTTTAGATACAGTTTTGAAGACGAATTACAAGAGATGCAAACTATCATGAGGACTAATTCAAGAAGGCGACGAGGAGAACCTATAGAAGGCGCTGAAAACCTAAAACTCGCATACACTGGAATGCTACCTATACCACTTCCTTTATATAGGGATTTAATAAGTCTGTGCGACTCAGGAGGCATACCAAACCATTACCATTGTTTTTACAGAAATCTAGTGCCACTAGAATCCACCTCGGTTACCAACGATAGTGGCGAGGAGAATTAGTACCTACTTATTTCTTGTTTTCTGTTTGATTCATTTGTTTTTTTTTTTGAGTAATATACCTGATAGGTACTTAGTATTTTCTAAATTCGATAAATAAATAATTATTATTCTAATTAACATTTTTTTATTTACCCTTTATCAAAAAATATTAGCTAATTTACATTATTATACCATGCACTAATAAGATATACACAATAAGATGTATTACATAAATAATGAATTGATCTTGATAACGCTAATATACAGGCTTTTATCTTTACAAACATGAAATAGCATCAAATTATACTAGAATATGTGTGTAGACGGCCAGTACACTGCTCAGAAATAATAAAAAAAACGTAGAATAACCGTGCAACATTTTAATACACTTGTTTATGCTTCATTTATGACACGAATAAACGTGCAGTGATACAATACTGTTAACAAATCGCATATTATTCACTAGAATAATAAAATAATATGTGTTTTCTTGAATTCTGGGAAAACTGATAATATTTTTTTATAAAAAAATATATGATCTGAAAGATATTTTTTTTACCTTTAATTTGATCATACATTATATATATCTATTTATTATGTAATTACAGTAATGTGATTCCAAACGTTTTTATTGTTTCCTGAAAAGTTGTCGTTTTTTGTTTGCACGTTTATTCGTTGGGGCCATCGATATAAGTCCATATCTCAAAAAATGGCACTTATCCCTTTTTGGCCGTTAGCCATCGTTATACACATAAAATTTGTTAAAAATCAGTAAAGCCGTTTCGGAGAAGTAAGGAAACTAACACTGTGACACGACAATTTTATATATAAGATTATATGAGAAATTAAACCCAACTTACTTAAATATGGTATTACCTGTTTTCTTATCCGTGGGTATTACTACCAATGCATTCATTGGTGTTTCAAAGCTATTGTTTAAAATGTCCTATAATCACATCTGGTATATCGGCTGTGAAGCTCTGTTGTCACACATTCACACAATCACATTCACAGTATTGTTTTGCACCCTTATGTGTTAATTTATGTATTCTTAAGATCCATCACATTAATTTGGTTTTTTCCAGTTTCACATAAATTGGTGTTGTTTTAAACATCTTGCTTGTGATGCTCTATAATCACACATATCACATCCATATGGTTTTTCTCCAGTATGTGTTAATTTGTGTTGTTTTAAATTTGATGCTTGTGATGCTCTATAATCACACATATCACATCCATATGGTTTTTCTCCAGTATGTGTTAATTTGTGTTGTTTTAAATGTCTTGCTTGTGATGCTCTATAATCACACATATCACATCCATATGGTTTTTCTCCAGTATGTGTTAATTTGTGTTGTTTTAAATGTCTTGCTTGTGATGCTCTATAATCACACATATCACATCCATATGGTTTTTCTCCAGTATGTGTTAATTTGTGTTTTCTTATGCTGCTTGCATGTGATGCTCTATAATCACACATATCACATCCATATGGTTTTTCTCCAGTATGTGTTAATTTATGTTTTTTTAAGCTGCTTGCGTGTGATGCTCTATAATCACACATATCACATCCATATGGTTTTTCTCCAGTATGTGTTAATTTGTGTTGTCTTAAATTTGATGCTAGTGATGCTCTATAATCACACATATCACATCCATATGGTTTTTCTCCAGTATGTTTTAATTTGTGGTTTTTTAAGCTGCTTGCATTTGATGCTCTATAATCACACATATCACATCCATATGGTTTTTCTCCAGTATGTGTTAATTTGTGTTGTTTTAAATTTGATGCTAGTGATGCTCTACAATCACACATATCACATTCATATGGTTTTTCTCCAGTATGTGTTAATTTGTGTTCTCTTAACCTGTTTGCATATGATGTTCTATAATCACACATATCACATCCATATGGTTTTTCTCCAGTATGTGTTAATTTGTGTTGTTTTAAATATCTTGCTTGTGATGCTCTATAATCACACATATCACATCCATATGGTTTTTCTTCAGTATGTGTTAATTTGTGTTGTTTTAAATTTGTTGCTTGTGATGCTCTAAAACCACACATATCACATACATATGGTTTTTTGCCAGTATGTCTTAGTTTGTGTTTTTTTAAGTTGTTTGTGTGTGATGCTCTATAATCACACATATCACATCCATATGGTTTTTCTCCAGTATGTGTTAATTTGTGTTGTTTTAAATGTGTTGCTTGTGATGCTCTATAATCACACATATCACATCCATATGGTTTTTCTCCAGTATGTGTTAATTTGTGTTTTCTTACGCTGCTTGCATGTGATGCTCTATAATCACACATATCACATCCATATAGTTTTTCTCCAGTATGTGTTAATTTGTGTTGTTTTAAACATCTTGCTTGTGATGCTCTATAATCACACATATCACATCCATATGGTTTTTCTCCAGTATGTGTTAATTTGTGTTGTTTTAAATTTGATGCTAGTGATGCTCTATAATCACACATATCACATCCATATGGTTTTTCTCCAGTATGTGTTAATTTGTGTTGTTTTAAATTTGATGCTAGTGATGCTCTATAATCACACATATCACATTTGAATGTTTTTTTTTCAGTATATTTTATTTTGTATTGTTTTAATGTAGCTGCTTGTGAAACTTGATAATCAGACATATCACAGTCATGTGGTGTTTCTCCAGTATGTGACATTTTCTTAACTTTTATATGACATTTTTTAGTTGGTTTATATCCACTTGTATTACCACATTGCAATGATTTTCCTTCGGAGTGTATCTGGACATGTGTGTTTAAATCACTGGATCGAGGTATTGTGCCGCACATGGAGTGGCTGTGTTCCTGTTTGAAAGGCAGAGGATTTACTGCTGCAGGTATGCTCTCCTCTCTGCTGGAGTTATCAGTTCTGTTAGCGACAAGTCAGTCTTTATATCAGCTGTGTCCATTGGCTCAGGGTCACTCGCCATTTTGTACTTACCAACAGATAAGACAATACAATACAATGATGTTTTACTGATCCTGTTGTTAGCTTTTACAAGCAATGTGGTAAGAATAGGTTACAACTTTATGGCTTACGTTTGAGAATGCAAGTACTGTGTAAACTATAGCGAGTATGGTGAGATTAAACACATGTATGGTATAATCCTAACATTGGCAGGCTGTTAGACGGCTTGGTGTATATCTGCGACTTGAATGATTCTTGTGATCTCAGGTATTTCAAAGCAACCAGTAATATATTAAATTTGCACGTTTACACATTTTCATTGCACATTTTACCACAAGCATATTTACATCACAAAACATATTATTACTATCTACTTTCGGAATGGATATTTTATGGCAGCGCTTATTTGTATGTATGCAGTTCGTTCATTCAATGCCTGCACAGATAATTAATTTATCGTTCATTCATTCGTTCAATGCTGCCATGCAAAACCTTCAATAAATAACACTAAAATAACAAATGTTATCAATGAGCCGTTTTCCGACGAGACAAAAAGATATGGTTTAATAAAACGATAATAGGAGGCGCTTCTAGGTCTTTTGGTTTGTTGTCAAAAGCGGTAGGCATAATGGGACTCAATTCATTCAATTTGCGAAAGCACGACTTCTAGTAATAAATAATAAACTACTTTATCTATGTACGCATTTTATTCGAATGAAAACTATATCAAAACATCAAAATTCCAAAACAAATTCGTAAACCTGATGAAAGACAAAATATATATTTTTTAAATTTATTCTTGGCTATGGATACTAATCCTTCAGCCGAGAGAGTATCTCTCTACTTAGTCTGTGGATAAAATATTGTCGTATCAGTGTTGCTATTTATATCTTTGAATTTTCCTTCTACTTTGGCTTAGTTGGTGTCTATTGCCTCGGGAGTTCTAAAGATTTTTACTGAAAAGGGATTGTGATCAGTAACGGTTTTTTATTACATTATCAACCTAATTAGCTATTTTTATTCCCAATATTTTAAAATTAAAAAATACACTTTTTACACTATACTTTTTCCCTGAAAACGGGTAGGGTCTCTAAAGGGATTACACTGTTGAGAGTATATGGTAGAGACAGATCTATCTGCATCTCGAACAATCGCCATCTAGTGCGTCCGTTGGAACTATTTTTGTCTCGTCGGAAACTCCCTCATTGTTAAAAGTTTTATTTATGGAATGATATGTAACTGTCATCTGTCATTGAGCAAAGCACAGCAGGTGGCGTTTCTATCGAGGTTATTTCAGTGTTGCAAACTTAACAGATTTCCCATCACATCTAGCGCATTTGGGTACGTCAAGAAAGCGAAAATAACTTTCTAACGGCTAACGGAATATCTAACGGAAATCAAAACTACACATTTTCGTCCATAAATGTTTATTGCTTTTTTCAAACCGTAAGGTAGGCAAGTACCTAATAGGAACGAATTATGTTATATTATGATAATAGGGTCGATCAAAGACTTCTTTTGTAGTCCAGACACAAACTTATCTTTGTTTATGAGCGGGACTTACCTTTGCTACCAGCTAAGCAGTGAAGCGAAATCATGTTATTTTTAACGTCACGTTTAGGGTCGCGCCCGTAAGACGCGGCTCAAAAAAATCACGTGGTATGACTTCACTGCTGCCAAATGATCGGAAACCAATGTTTATATCGACTGCCCTCGTGGCTCAGTTGGTAGTAGCTCTGCCTGCGAAGCCGAGGGTCGTGGGTTCGATCCCCACCCAGTGCAAATATTTGTGTGATGAATTCAAATGTTTGCACTGTGTCTGGGTGTTTATATGTATAATAAGTATGTATTTAAACTATATAAGTAGTATGTCAGCTATCTGGCCGCCATCATACAAGCTTTGCTTAGTTTAGGGTAAGATGGTGTTGTGTGTGAATTATCCACCAATATATACATTACTAGCACCGCCCTATGGTTTTACTTGAGTAGTTCCCGTTCCCTTTATTTTCCTGGGGAAAAGATGTCAGTTTTCCATGCATTATACGTGACAACGTGATTGTGTATCAAGATTGTCGTTTTTGTGTTATTTATAAGATACTGAAAGCTGATGTATAATTTTAGAAATTTGACAGTTAATACTGGCAAATAAAAATATTAACGGATTTTTGATGGAAATACACAGCTAACTTGGTGGACAAGCATAGTGTTCTGTGTTGGTGGATTTCTAAAAATCTTGTGTCCGGATGCGTCCTCAGTAATAAAATCAGGATTTTGCCCCGAAAGTCCGGAAGAAAAGTTTCTGAGCCAGATTCTTGTTCGGTTTAAGTAACAAATATCTGACGAGCATTGCTCTGCCTTGCTCATAGACTGACTTCCAAACCTTGCAGACCAAAACACTAGAGCTGAAGAACTAAGAATTTTATAATCCCCTCTTCAGAAAATAATTGTTTCATTAAATATTAACTTACCGATTCTCCTTCGAAATACACAGACCTGGGTAGCGATTCTGAAACCATTCGGTTGGATCCGACACGGAATCTCATCTCTCGGTCTTTGTCATGTTAAACAGATAAGACAAAGACCGAGAGATGAGATTCCGTGTCGGATGCAACCGAATGGTTTCAGAATCGCTACCCTGGATCCGATTCAAACCTCCGGATCAAAATGAAAGCTGTAATAAAATCTTGTAAATTAAACTGACAGTTGCGGCAACCTTTTTACCTAGGTTCCTCCAAGTATTGCTCATATCTCGGAAGTCATTCTCTCCGTGAGTTCTATTATTTTTTCTCGAACTTGAAAGCACTCAACTATGCTTAAGCTCCACATTTTTTGAAGTGAAAACTTCTTTAGGCGCGCTATAGACAGAATTTTCGTGGGCTGTGAAATAGATTCATCAATCGTCACGCTTGGATATGATAATGGATCGGATAGGATCGGATCGGATATGAAATCTTCAGGTAAACTCGGTAAAAACGGCCAGGTAGGTACCAGGGTAACAGAAACAGTAAAGAGTTTCGATTACCTACCTCCAACAGCCCAGCGTTTATCTCCAGATACCAGGACAACAGAAATATTTATATATAAAGAGTTGTGTTTGCCCCTAGGTACCAGTACCAGGGCAGCAGAAACAGTAAAGAGTTGCAATATTCTGTATGTACGTTGATATAAAACTAGATGGCGCAACCATCGATTTAGCTGGCGGTGTTGAAATTATGCGAATGTACATAGACCTACGATGGTTTAACAAATAATATGTCTTCTGACAAGGTGATAAATAAATGAGATATTTCAATTAAATGTGAAAACATATGAGTCACAAGTTTTCACTTCTATCGGCAGTTCCTGTGACTGCCAATTTTTTTTTACAAAATTCCTATACTAAAAAAAAATATTTTTTCACGTCGTCAATTTTGATGTCTCGGTGACGTCTCTCGGCAAACAAAAAAGCAACCCAAAAAAAGACCCTAAGAAAATTTTGAAAGAAGGTTTTGCTTTCTGAATTGTTTCGTTATCACTGCTTATATAACCTTCACATAACAACAACCAAATGGACGCAATTCAACAGTCATTCCATGAGCTGATAGCCACTTTCCATCAGAGACTTGATACAATAGAAGTAAAGCTGCCTGGTACTAGATCATCTCCGCACAGCTCAGAGAGTTTGACTGCTGACATCATCTCCTTTAAGGCATTTGTTGTTGCCACTTTCCGAGCATTGCAGGAGCAAATAGCTATTCTGGCACAGCATATCGATCAACAAGATAATAGATCACAGCGTAAAATCTTGCTGATACATGGCCTTCCTGAAGAACAAGAAAAAAAAGCGTATACTAAGTTTCTCGCCGTCACAAATAACTAGATGCCATCGAATGGGGCGTGCAGCAGAAGGCAAATCGAGGCCCATGTTGGTCAAACTGCGAGATGTTGTCCTACCTGATAGAATTTGGTCAGCCAAGAGCACTCTTAAGAACTCGGGAGTAACATTATCTGAGTTCCTAACGAAGACACGGCACGACTTGTTTATGGCGACTCGGCAGCGTTTTGGCGTCACAAAATGTTGGACGAGGGAAGGAAGCATTTTTGTTCTGGGGCCGGACGGTGCGCGACGTCGCGCCTAGCCAGCCTTCAGGTAAAGAACGCAGCTGCGGGAGGCGTGGCCATTCCACCTGCGAGCGCCTCGACCTCCACTGCCTCTTAGCCATAGGTACAGAATCGATTTATGTATGCCGGCGTCATCACGAAGGCTCCTAAGGAAGCGTGGCCAAGACGTGATACTAACCCGATAAACCGACCGACTAGTCGCCGACTAATCGGAACATCCCTAGTATCATGTACGTCTATATACTCCTAACTGGGGGAGTACAGTCTTCCATCACTACTTTCTTTTTTACCATCCTACGGTTGCCTGGAATTAATCACTCCTGGCGATAAGGTCGCCAATCGCTACTTTATTCTATAATAATAATAATAATATATTCATTTTACTCCTAAATATACTCCACAAATAAATAGTGTTGAAAGATATAATCGGACTATTATAACAGCTATCTCCACTTTTGTGGAAAATGATCACAGAAGTTGGGATGTCAATGTCCCACAAATACAATTTGCCATAAATAATTCTGTTAACGAAGTAACTGGTTTTACACCTTCTTTCTTGGTTCATGGAAGAGAGCTAGTAACTTGTGGTTCTCACTATGTAGATAATGATAATGCTAATGAAATCATCTTCTTACCTCGAGATATTTATGCTGAGAACCTTGGTCACTTGGCTAGCATATTTAATGACGTTCAAGCAACTCTTTGGCATAGTCATCAAAAATCTACCCAACGTTACAATTTACGACGTAAAAATGTAGAATTTAATATTGGCGATATAGTATGGAAACGCTGTTTTTTCCAAAGTGATAAAGACGCACGCTTTAGCAAAAAACTTGCGCCTAAGTTTGAAAAATGTAAAGTCAAAGATAAAAAATCACCGTTAGTTTACGTTTTAGAAGATATGTCAGGCAAAGCCATTGGCGCATTATAATCTATTACGAATAAAAAAAATATGTGTAGCATGCACATCTAAACATAACCGGTTTGGCTAGAAAGAACCAATAAAACTATTCGTTCTACAACTACGTCTAAAACATGTCCGAGTTCGAATTTTTCTACTACGAAAAATTCTTGCCTAGGAGGGGGTGTACTGTTACATTGCTTACGGATTACAGCTAAACAGAACTATTCTTCGATAATGTATAAGTAACCTCTTTGGAACTTTTTTACTAAGAATAAACAAACCGTATGCAATGTCAGTTAAATTCGATTTTTATTTGACATTGAGGACTGAACCGTCAACTACAGAATTTTACTTTCGGTTATTCTAATTCATTATTAGAAAATTAATTAAAAAGAATTACTGCTCATAGTAATCTGCGAGCATAAGGCCCCGTAATTGGGGACTTAAGCTCACCTATAAATCACGTGAACGCTTTCACGTATTTCTTACTCGCCGGCTGAGCTACTCCAGGAGAGACACTTGAGGTGTCACGTCATTGGTGCCGGAACTACCCCGCACCGAAGTTAACCAGGGGAGTAGTGCTTATCAGCCAGTGCAGTTGCGGACTATTTATAGTTTATTTCCTTTTGTTATTTTTGCATATTTTGTTCAATTTTAAATATTATTCTAATTATAGTTTCTCAAAATTCAACTTTTATTTTTTTTAACTCGTACTAAATTTAAAATATTTCTAATACGTCTAAAACGTATCAAGTGTTTTTTTTACATCGTGTTTAATTTCATAATTTTTTATTCATTTTCAACCATTTAGTGACAAATATTTGTTTACAACATAAAGGAAAATATACCGCACACCGAAAATAACTAGAGGTACTAGATAAAACGTAATTAAAACTATAAAATCAAGAAAATGCACTATGACAATAGAATGTCAATCAAGACAACAATTTGTAAACAAACTAAAATACGGACGAAAAATATGAAAACGTTATGATTACACGATCAAAAACACGGACAGAAGCGGAAACAAGGAGCGCACGACCATCACCAGTCCGTGTCCCGTCACCGCCAAGCCTGTCGTCGGAGGATGAAGCCTTCCTGACTCCCCGCGACACGAGTGCTAGTTCGAGTGACGAGGACGCGGCGCGGACCCCATCGCCAAGAAGACCTGGGCGTCGTGGCCGTCCGCCGCTGCCGGCACGCTTGGGGCCTGTGAGGCAACCTGCCTCGCGCCCGGCCCCCGCTACCGGTGGTGTAGTGCATCGCATGAGATGGACTCGAGAAATCAACGAGAACTGCATGCGCGCCTATTACATTATTAAAGAGTTTTAGAGTTGTACAAAATAAATCCAACTCTAAAAATTTTTCTAAGCAAATGCATGGGACAGTGGGTCACAGTCCTTCGTCAATCAGGTAGCGTAGACAGCTCGTTTGTTTCGGAAGACTTGATAAAAATTGAAAGGGGAATATTTCAGGGAGACAGTCTGAGTTCCCTATGGTGGTGCCTAAGTCTGAATCCTCTCAGCACTCTGCTGAAAGATTCAGAGTTAGGCTATCGTCTTCGTAGAGGAGGTGAGGTTATATCTCATTTGCTGTACATGGACGACCTCAAACTTTTTGCACCGAAACGCCAAGACTTGTTGGAGCTATTAAAAACTACAGAGGTTTTTAGTAACGCCATCAAGATGGAGTTCGGTGTCGACAAGTGTGCGGTCATGCATGTACAGCGAGGGAAAGTAGTAAATTCAGAGAATTTACAACTTTCCGAGACTATAACTCTCAGATCCCTCTCCGAAGACGAGACCTACAAATATCTCGGTATGTCACAGTCGTTGGGTATATCAGCAGATGACATTAAGAAATCGGTGAAGGAGCGCTTCTTTTGCCGGCTGACAAAAGTACTTAAAAGTCTTTTGTCAGGCGGTAACAAGGCGCGAGCCTTCAACGGTTGGGTAATGCCTCTGTTGATATACTCCTTTGGCATACTGAGATGGACTCAGACTGAGCTCGACTCCCTGGATAGAAAGGTCCGTCAACTGCTCACAACATACCGCATGCTACACCCGCGCTCGTCTGTTATGAGACTGTATATCCCACGGAAATGGGGGGGTCGAGGCTTTTTAAATGCCAAGAACCTTCACAACCGCGAGGTATGCAGTCTCAGGGATTATTTCCGCAACAGCGAGTCCGGGATGCATCGCGATGTTGTGGCAGTTGACAGGAGCCTCACGCCTCTTTCAATGGCAAACGAGAACTGGCGCAAACCATCGGTGCTCAGCACTGATGATCGCAAGGAAGTATGGAAGAGCAAGGAGCTGCACGGGCGATTCTATCGGGCCCTGACGGGACCCGATGTGAATCTGCTCGCGTCGGTGAACTGGCTGCGCTTCGGGGACCTCTTCGGAGAAACCGAGGGCTTTGCCTGTGCAATTGCAGACGAAGTTATCAAGACGAACAACTACCGGAAATACATAATGAAGGACGGTACGGTCGACATTTGTCGGGCATGCCGCCGTCCAGGTGAATCTCTTCGTCATGTTATTTCCGGTTGTTCGCATCTTGCTAACGGCGAGTACTTGCACAGGCATAACCTAGTAGCCAGGATCATCCACCAGCAACTTGCTCTTCGATATGACCTTGTTGAGTCCGAGGTGCCGTACTATAAGTACGCACCTCTGCCAGTTCTCGAGAACGGTCGTGCGTTGCTCTACTGGGACCGCTCTATCATCACGGACAGGACTATTGTCGCCAATAAGCCTGATATCGTGCTGATAGACCGGTCTCAGCGCAGGGCTATGATCGTCGATATCACCATACCACATGACGAGAACCTCGTGAAAGCCGAGAAGGACAAGCTGAGCAAGTACCTTGACTTGGCGCACGAGGTTACCGCCATGTGGGATGTTGATTCGACGATCATAGTCCCAATAGTCGTGTCGGCAAACGGCCTTATAGCGAAAAGTCTCGACCAACACCTTAAGAGACTTTCGTTAGACGGTTGGATTAAGGGTCAGATGCAGAAAGCGGTCATCCTCGACACAGCGCGCATCGTCAGGAGGTTCCTCACTCTGCAGCCCTAACCACCGGTAGCTTGGGCCCTGCCCCGCTGCTGGCGGCTATCTAGATTTAAGTTTTTATAATGTTTTTATGTTGTTTTATTTAAATATTGTAAAAACTTAGATTTAAGAAAAGAAATAAATACGTGAATAATAATAATAATAATAAGCCCCCTAAAAACCAACCACACGTCCTGATCGACCACCAGATCACGTGGGGGGCGGACAACGCAATTGATAATTTACTGGTGCGGCTAACGTGGCCCTGGAATGTGTAAGTAAGTAAGTATGTAAAAAACGGGATGGGTAATAAGAGTGAGGAAGAGAAAACAGTAAAGTAAGTAGGTAAGAATCGGGATGTATAACACGAGTGAGGAAGAGAAAGCAGTCAAGTAAGTAGGTAAGAAACGGGATATATAACAAGAGTGAGGAAGAGAAACCAGCTAAGTAAGTAGGTAAGAAACGGGATGTACCTATAACATGAGTGAGGAAGAGAAAGCAGTCAAGTAAGTAGGTAAGAAACGGGATATATTACAATAGTAAGTAAGAGTAAGAAGTTAAGTAAGAAAAAGGACTTGTAAGTAATTGGGAAGATAAGAGATAGGGGAGGAGATACAGAAGGCGGATGAAAAGTAAATGCATGAAGACACTTCAGGGCTCTTAGCAACAAAAGCTTGGTGAGGCCTGAGTGGAACAATCAGCGTCAATGCGGGGCGCTGGTTTCAAGATGGCGGCGGAAGAGGTGTTTTTGTTAACCCAACGGCGGCACTTACGGGCTTAGTGAGTTAGCCTATCGCATACTTATGGACGTCCTGAACCAGCGTCATGAGTTAACTATCGTGTTCAATCTAAACATGAGAAGAAACAAAAAACATTGTCCCCAAGTGCCCGGCGGCTCCAGGGGGGAAGCCAATGACAGTAGGCCAGAACCCACTGTGGCCAGGGGCGAGGTGAATCTCCGGGCGGGATCGATTAACTGTCAAACGACCAACGCAAGCATAACGGACTCCGATTTTATTCCTTCGACACCGGCTGTGGATGTTGTGCAGGAGGCATGCGCCGACAATACTGCACCCGCTACAGACGGAACCCGTAAGCGCAAGAGATGGACAGAAGAAATGAATTCATTCATTATGCGCAAATTTTACATTTTAACCAGACTTGAAACAGACACTACATCTTACCTTGGAGAACTACATAAACTATTTTCCGAACAATACCCAGAAATGGAGGTTAGTCGACAACGAATCGGTGACCAAAGAAGAGCTATTGTAAACAAAAAACTTCTTTCCGCTGACACCATAGATAAGATAAAAATAGAAGTTCAAGCCATTTTACACTCTACCACAAACTCACCCAACCTCATACCAACACAGGATATAGGGACTACGAGTATAGGCCAAAGAATGAGGTGGTCAAACGCAATGAATGAAACAATAATGCGTGCTTACTACAAGATAACTCAACTAAACACAAACAGAACAGGCTATAGACAACCACTACACCGCGCATTTATTGATGAGTATCCTCAAATGTCCCACATCTCGGAACAAAGAATCTCAGATCAACGTCGCGTAATAGTAAATAATAAACTTATCACAGAAGAACGGTTACAACAATTACGAGATGAGGTTTCCACAGAATTAAACATTGCACCACAAAATTCACTATCTCAAACAGCTGATAGTATCAATATTAATCGCGATTCTGACACAGTGACTCAAACTTATACAGTACAGGACACATCAACGTCACTAACTCTTACTAAACATTCTACTTTACTAGATACAGAACAAAACGAACTCGCATTAAATATTGACTTCAACCTTACTGCAGAGACTCAATCTCAATGTTTAGCAACAACAGAGCTAACTCAAATTCAAACACAATCAGTGGAAGACAATCACACTTTAGAAAATTCCTACTTGCAAGCTCTAGAGACTTTTAAAAATTCTGACCCCATTTTGAGGCCTTGTTTGCCAAAACAAAAAACATCTAAAAAATTTGCAGCAATAGTTAATTACATAAACAATAACATATTACCGAAACACATCACACCACTATCGAGTTTTACAGAAACACAAACTGCTATATATTGCGCTGCCTACACGGCTGTGGTTCAAAATGGTAGTAAGATTAAAAATAGCAGTTCAGTAGACACTAATAAGACAACAGACACACAACCTATGAATCCAAACTCATGGGATAAAATTCCGGTTTGGCAACAAAGACTAGAGAGGCGAATTCTAGAGCTTAGGGCCAATATTGCCAGACTTACGGAATATATTAAAGGTAATCAAAGTGGCCGATTAAAAAGAATAGTAGAAAACATTAAGACACGATACAAAATACATTCACAACACGAAGAGGACAACTCTACACTATCGCAATTTTTGGATACCCTAAAACAAAAACTAAGTGCCCTTGTGAGCAGACTTCGCCGTTACAAACTGACCACTAAAAGAAAGTCTCAAAATGCAACATTCAACAATAATGAAAAATTGTTTTACAGATCTCTCAAAGAAAACCAGAATAATACAAATATCTTAGAGACTCCCGAACCTACAGTTTTAAAAGATTTCTGGTCTAATATTTGGTCCGTGCCAGTAGAACACACAGAAGCCGAGTGGATTGAAAACGACAAGCAGACATTACAAGACATACCGGAAATGGAATTTGAAGAAGTGAATCTAGACATATTTAAACACAACATTTAACGACAAGATCCTAGAGATGGCCAAAATTATCGAAGGGAACTCAAGTGTCACAGCGGCTTGGGAAAATTGGGAGGTACCAAGAATACAGTGGGTCAATGGTGTTCCGGGATGTGGAAAGACAACATGGGTTATTAGACACTTCGACGTGGACAAGGACGCTATCATCACCACAACAACTGAGGCAGCAAAAGATCTAAGAGAAAAGCTATCGCACCGCATTGGAAACCTGGTCAAAACCAGGGTGCGGACTATGGCTTCTGCTCTCGTAAATGGATTCGGAAAAGAGAGTTTCAGTCGCCTCATGGTGGATGAAGCCCTCATGAACCATTTCGGAGCCATTGTAATGGTCTCACGCCTGTCTGGTGCTGGCGAAATTGTCCTCATCGGAGATGTCAATCAACTGCCTTATATCGATAGGGAAAATCTCTTCGAAATGAGGTATCACCGCCCGAACCTGGTAACAAAGATCAGCCAGGAGTTGCTCTGCACACATCGAAACCCAATGGACGTCGCATATGCGCTGAGGGAAATATACTCGGGTATGTATTCCTCGGCGCCTCGCATAAAGTCCCTAGAGCAGAGAAGGTATAAGGGAGCGCAAATACCCAACACCCAACCAAACACCCTCTTTTTAGTTCACACTCAAGAGGAGAAGGAGACCCTGACAAACCAGGGTTATGGTTCAGGCACCGGGTCACGCATCCTTACCATCCATGAAGCTCAGGGACTAACATACGAGTCGGTAATCGCAATAAAAACTAAGGCAAACACGAAGCTGCACGAGAGCGTGCCTCATGCGGTCGTCGCAATCTCACGGCACACGGGGACCTTCATATATTACGCTGACGACACCGACGACGCCATCGGTCGGTTCGTGCGGCGAGCGTTGTCTGCAACACCGAAGACCATCCGAGAGTTCAATTTGCAGATGGCCATCAAGGATAGAAATGCAGTCGTGGTGGAGGCGCTGAGCCGGGAGGAGGCGACTTAGAAAATAAAATAGTCCTAGAATTAGCAAGAAAATGTTCCCTACTCTCCCCTATTTCCTTTTCTTCTCAAATCCAAGATTAATGTAACAAAAAGAAAACGATTGACAAAGGTCACGGACCCCGGAGTCCGTGGAGCTGTAAAATTTAAAAAAAAAAAAAAAAAAAAAAAAGACATATTTAAACAAGTAATTTGCAAACTACACAACTGGAAAGCTACCGGTTCCGATAATATCCATAATTTCTGGTATAAAAAGTTCACTTACATACACCCAATCTTATTAAGCCACATAAACAAATTTATAAAATCTCCGGACTCTATGCCTGACTATATTAGCCTAGGTACTACCTATATGCTACCGAAAGACAAAACAGATACTGCAAATCCAGCTAAATATAGACCTATCACTTGCCTACAGAATATATACAAAATAATAACCTCATGTATTAATGAACTCATTTACCAACACACCGACACGCACAATATATTAGCTGAACAACAAAAGGGATGTAGAAGATATAGCCAAGGTTGTAAAGAACAACTAGTAATTGACACAATAGCATCTAAACAGGCATTTGTCAAAAAGCGAAACATATACACAATGTATATAGATTATAAAAAAGCCTTTGACTCTGTGCCTCACACCTGGCTCTTATATATCCTTAGTCATTATAAGATACATCCTACAGTTATTAAATTTCTAAAAAGCACCATGAATAAATGGAACACAACAATCAAACTCAAAGTCGGTGGAACCTCTCTGGAAACTGAACCTATACCTATCCGTAGGGGTATTTTTCAGGGAGACTCATTCAGCCCGCTTTGGTTTTGTCTTGCTTTAAACCCTTTGTCTAACCTCTTAAATAGCAGTAACAACGGTTTTAAAATCAAACACAATCCAACACAAGGAAGCACACACTACACTTTGTCACACTTGATGTACATGGATGACATCAAACTCTATGGAAGCAATAGAGAAGAAATAGAACATCTTGCAGACATCACACAGTCATTTTCCTCAGATATATGTATGCAGTTTGGCATAGATAAGTGTAAAATACTGTCAGTAAAGAAAGGAAAAATAGAGAGTAATTCTTACCATCTCGACACAGATGAAGAAATAGAACCTGTTGATATAGATACCGGATACAAATATCTTGGTTACCAACAAAGTAGACAAATACATCAGAAACAAACAAAATCTGCCATAGAAACAAAGTTTAAAGCTCGACTACACAAAATTCTAAACACTTACCTTAATGCTAAAAATACAGCGAAGGCCATTAATACTTTTGCCATACCCATACTTACCTACTCATTCGGTATCATACATTGGTCGAAATCAAATCTCATAAAACTGCAACGAATCATAAATACTCATTTAACCAAATATCGAAAACACCACCCACGAGCATGCACGGAAAGGTTGACACTACCAAAAATAGAAGGAGGAAGGGCTATTATCGATATTCAAAATTTGCACAATAAACAGATAACATCACTCCGTAATTACTTTCTCAATAAATCACACACCTCTAAACTTCATGAAGCATCGGCTAAGGCTGACTTGAAGTTCACGCCGTTAAATTTAAATAGCACCAGTGTTCAAGCCAATGAGACTATAACCCAAGATTCACAAAAACTTTCCACCTGGCTACAGAAGTCGCTCCATGGAAGGCATCGCCGTGATTTGCTAGACCCAAATGTCGACAAAATAGCGTCGAACATGTGGTTAAAGTCCGGTGAACTTTTCCCAGAAACGGAGGGATTTATGTTAGCCATACAAGATCAAATAATAGACACACGTAACTATAGGAAATACATTATTCGTGATCATACTCAACCAACTGATTTATGCCGACACTGTCACAGTAACTCTGAAACAATTCAACATATTACCGGAGCTTGTAGAACCATAACGCAAACAGACTACAAACACCGCCATGACCAAGTTGCTGCCATAATACACCAATACCTGGCAATTAAATACAAATTCGTAAAAGAAAAGATACCGTATTATAAATATAACCCTGAAATAGTACACGACTCTACAGACTACAAACTTTACTGGGACAGAACAATAATTACAGATAAGACAATACATTTCAATCGGCCTGATATCACCCTACATGACAAAATAAATAAAATAGTTTACCTTATCGACATAGCCATTCCTAACACACACAACATTTCTACTACGTATACTGAAAAGATTACTAAATATACGGATCTAGCAATAGAACTCAAAACACAGTGGAAAGTGGACACAGTTAGAACTGTTCCAATTATACTCTCCACTACAGGCGTAATACCTCACACACTTTTTACTAGTTTAGAGTCATTGCATATACACCGGAATATATTCATCCTATTACAAAAAGCAACCATACTAAACACCTGCCGTATTGTTCGGAAATTTTTGTCACTCAACCAATAAAGTTTACTCTATTTTTCGCTTGGCCGCAAGCCCGTGAATAATATTGATACCTCGTTCAACGAGAGAATAAAAAATATAAACAAATAAATAATAATAATAAAAAACCGCTGACAACTATTGACGTTCTTTTATAACCGTATCCTAATTTTATTGATTTTTATTTATTTTCTTCAGTTTCGTGATTTATATTTATTAATAACAGAAAAGAAAAATTTCAATAATACGCAACATCTATAAATCAAAACATAAAACCTACATCTTCATAGTGAAAATATACAAAATGCATTTTGACAACAGTGTCACAATCCGAAGCCATCAAAATTATGAAAAGGAAAATACAATAGAAAATAAAATGGAATTATGTTAACACGGTCAAGAACAAGAAACGCAGCGGATACAAACGCACAACCGTCACCAACCCGTGTCCCGTCACCACCGGATTCGTCGTCGGAGGACGAAGTCTTTTTGACTCCCCGCGACACAACTACTTCGACAAGTGACGAGGATGCGGTGCGGACCCCGCCGCCAACAAGACCTGGACGACGTGGCCGTCCGCCGCTGCCGGCACGCTTGGGGCCTGTGAGACAACCTGCCTCGCGCCCGGCCCCCGCTACCGGTGGTGTAGTGCGTCGCATGAGATGGACTCGAGAAATCACCGAGAACTGCATGCGCGCCTATTACGGGGCTACAGAAGGAGGAACTAACCTGACCGCGTACTGTGCCAGGATGTTACTTCTGTTTCAGGCCCTTGAACCAACCGTCGCCGTATCCGCACAACGACTTTCAGATCAAGTTCGAGCCATTCGCCGGTGCAAGCTGCTGGATGACTCGACACTTGATCGGCTACGCCTGGAGGAACAACATACTCGCCCAGCTTCTGCCTTGTCCCGGGATCCGCCCGCCGCATCGTCGACTCTGACACTGGCCTCAATGCCAGCGTCAGTGGCGACACTTGCGGCGCCGGCCGACCCCGACATCGAGGAGGAAGACTCGGCGAGTAGTAATGTATCTGACCAGGTAAGAGGGCAACTGAGGAGTGCTTTGGAAGACGCGATATTCCAATATCGACTCACACCCAACTCTAGGCCGCGCTTACCACGTTTACCCACCCATAAACGGAATTTAGCTTTGATGGGAGCCCTGAATACTTTGCTAGTGCCCTACCTAGGTACTAGCAAAGATTTGACTGATACCCATTCTATTCTCTACTGTGGTGCTATCGCGGCGTGTCGCGTTGCACGTGTCAAGTTTCCAGACACTGACCGTACAACGCGAACCGCCGGAGATGCACCCGCATGGCAAATGCGAATAGAACGGCGTATCAGCACATTCAGGACTCTTATAGCAAAGCTAATCTGCTTCAGTCAGGGGAACAGTCGTCCCCGAGTCATGCGTTTCGTGACACAGGCATTCGCTGGGACTGGTATCAGTCCCCAGCACTACCTAGCCAATGTTACGGAACGCATTGACTATCTGAAGCAGAAAGTTTATGCGTGGGCAAACCGTATTCGCCGCTACAGAGAGCGTGTGAGTCGATATCGGCAAAATCGCGACTTCCAAAGTGATCAAAGGAAGGTGTATAGAAACTGGGAGGGAACTAGTCGACGTGTGAGCGATGGGCAGCTACCGGATGCCAGCGCTACGAAAAACTTCTGGCGCAGCATCTGGTCGGTGCCTGTCGAGCACACAGAGGGAACTTGGATGCGTGTTGTCGAGCGTGCGTGTGAGTCTATCGAAACCATGGAGTCTGTTTCAATAGACTTCGAAGACGTTGGTTGTGCTATCCGGACGGCTCAGAACTGGAAAAGTCCTGGGCCGGACGGATTGCACAACTTCTGGATAAAGTGGTTTCGATGCTCACATGAGCGTTTGGCAACACAATTCCAAGAAGCCCTCGAGACGGGTTTTCTTCCCAGTTTCATGACCACCGGAGTCACCTTCCTGCTCCATAAGTCTGGTAGTACCACGGAACCAAAGAACTACAGACCCATCACGTGCTTGCCTACCATCTATAAGCTGCTTACATCCATTCTGAGAGCAAAAATTAACGCGCATATTGTCGCAAATAACGTTTTGGCCTCCTCTCAGAATGGATGTAAGATTGGGTCCCGTGGTACTAAGGAGCTGCTCCTCATTGACACGACCATTTGCCAACAAGTCAAACGAAACAAGGGAGCCCTCTCCGCTGCTTGGATTGACTATAAGAAGGCCTATGACGCGGTGTCCCATTCGTGGCTAGAAAGAGTTTTAGAGTTGTACAAAATAAATCCAACTCTAAAACTTTTTCTAAGCAAATGCATGGGGCAGTGGGTCACAGTCCTTCGTCAACCGGGTAGCGTAGACAGCTCGTTTGTTTCGGAGGACTTGATAAAGATTGAAAGGGGAATATTTCAGGGAGACAGTCTGAGTTCCCTATGGTTCTGTCTAAGTCTGAATCCTCTCAGCACCCTGCTGAGAGATTCAGAATTAGGCTATCGTGAGGTTATATCTCATTTGCTGTACATGGACGACCTCAAACTTTTTGCACCGAAACGCCAAGACTTGTTGGAGCTATTAAAAACCACAGAGGTTTTTAGTAACGCCATCAAGATGGAGTTCGGTGTCGACAAGTGTGCGGTCATGCATGTACAGCGAGGGAAAGTAGTACATTCAGAGAATTTACAACTTTCCGAGACTATAACTCTCAGATCCCTCTCCGAAGACGAGACCTACAAATATCTCGGTATGTCACAGTCGTTGGGTATATCAGCAGAGGACATTAAGAAATCGGTGAAGGAGCGTTTCTTTTGCCGGCTGACAAAAGTACTTAAAAGTCTTTTGTCAGGCGGTAACAAGGCGCGAGCCTTCAACGGTTGGGTAATGCCTCTGCTGATATACTCCTTTGGCATACTGAGATGGACTCAGACTGAGCTCGACGCCCTGGATAGAAAGGTCCGTCAACTGCTCACAACACACCGCATGCTACACCCGCGCTCGTCTGTTATGAGACTGTATATCCCGCGGAAATGGGGGGGTCGAGGCTTACTAAATGCCAAGAACCTTCACAACCGCGAGATATGCAGTCTCAGGGATTATTTCCGCAACAGCGAGTCTGGGATGCATCGCGATGTTGTGGCAGTTGACAGGAGCTTCACGCCTCTTTCATTGGCAAACGAGAACTGGCGCAAACCATCGGTGCTCAGCACTGATGATCGCAAGGAAGTATGGAAGAGCAAGGAGCTGCACGGGCGATTCTATCGGGCCCTGACGGGACCCGATGTGAATCTGCTCGCTTCGGTGAACTGGCTGCGCTTCGGGGACCTCTTCGGAGAAACCGAGGGTTTTGCCTGTGCAATTGCGGACGAAGTTATCAAGACGAACAATTACCGGAAATACATAATGAAGGACGGTACGGTCGACATTTGTCGGGCATGCCGCCGTCCAGGCGAATCTCTTCGTCATGTTATTTCCGGTTGTTCGCATCTTGCTAACGGCGAGTACTTGCACAGACATAACCTAGTAGCCAGGATCATCCACCAGCAACTTGCTCTTAAATATTGCCTTGTCGAGTCCGAGGTGCCGTACTATAAGTACGCACCTCTGCCAGTTCTCGAGAACGGTCGTGCGTTGCTCTACTGGGACCGCTCTATCATCACGGACAGGACTATTGTCGCCAATAAGCCTGATATCGTGCTGGTAGACCGGTCTCAGCGCCGGGCTGTGATCGTCGATATCACCGTACCACATGACGAGAACCTCGTGAAAGCCGAGAAGGACAAGCTAAGCAAGTACCTTGACTTGGCTCATGAGGTTACCGCCATGTGGGATGTTGATTCGACGATCATAGTCCCAATAGTCGTGTCGGCAAACGGCCTTGTAGCGAAAAGTCTCGACCAACACCTTAAGAGACTTTCGCTAGACGGTTGGATCAAGGGTCAGATGCAGAAGGCGGTCATCCTCGACACAGCGCGCATCGTCAGGAGGTTCCTGTCTCTGCAGCCCTAACCACCGGTAGCTTGGGCCCTGCCCCGCTGCTGGCGGCTATCTAGGTTTAAGTTTTTATAATGTTTTTATGTTCTTTTATATAAATATTGTAAAAACTTAAATTTAAGAAACGAAATAAATACGTGGATAATAATAAAGTTTATTTGGTCCAAAAGAAAATAACATCATTACAATTTGAAATATGAACCCATTAGCTCCGAACTAGTTTAAAACTGTGTTTCGATAGCTAATGGCCTCTCCCATGAAGACGTGTTCTTATATTTAGTTAATGTTCTAACATAATTTCTGACAAATGGTGACCAATTGCGTGCGTGTGTGAGGGTTTGTGTATGTGTGTGTGAGGGCGTGTGTGTGTGTGTGTGTGTGAGGGCATGTGTATGTGTGTGTGAGGGTGTGTGTGTGTGAGGGTGTGTGTGTATGTGTGAGGCGTGAGGGTGTGTGTTTGTGAGTTTGGATGTGAGATTATGTGTGAGGGTGTATCTAAGAGTATGTGAGGGTGTATGTGTGTAGGTGAGCATTACATATGTACCTGCAATTATGCGTGTGGTTCTAAGCGTGGATAGTTCATATACATATATAGGTACACAAAAAATAATTCTATACATAAATATACTCTCTCAGAAATGCACATTATTCAACACAAGTATACTTAAGTAGGTACAAATATAAAGTACATATTCGACAACAATGTCATAGTATATATTATATCATATGATTATAGGATATTATTATTAAACGACATAAATAAATTTTAAAAAAAAACCTTGTTATTAAATAATGTAGTTCAACATTGCGCAACCACTTCAACTAACATATTCTCAATTCCGTCATAATCATATTCATCTAACCAAGCCCAGATAATTCTTTTACATTCATTATTACTTAAACGTTTTATTTTGAATTTAGCGTCAATTTTATTGTATATTAGAGGAATTATTCCTGCATAACTTTTACGGGCAAATTTGCGTTTGGCACCCGGAACTGGACAACGACGTTTTCGCTTTGTGGTATTGGTGAGTAACGTTGGAACAGTTTTTTTGTGATACCGCCGTATACTTTCATAAATAAATATTTTTCTTACACTATGAACCTTAGCTATTTTGTAAACTTCAGTTGTAGAATGCCTGAAGGGTAAGTGCAACAAAACTTTAATCAAACCACGTTGCGCTCGCTCAACAGAAATGATGGTGGTCTTTGCTGCAGATCCCCATGCGCAGATGCAATACCTAATAATGCATTCACCAAGAGCTTTATATGTCTGTAAGATTAATTTAGTATCAGCCACAGTCCTCAGTGCCTTGAATACATGCATAAGTTTTCTGATTCTAGTGGATAGTGTTTTTATGTGAACGTTCCAGTTGAGATGACTGTCTATACATACTCCTAAACACTTTATATAGTCTTCCCTAATTAGTACTTTACAAGAGCACCGTATGGGTATCGGGCCACAGTTACAAGGATATGCATGCATTTTTAAAGACATATTTGCTTTAGGTGCTCCTGACTCATTGATGCTAAAGCACATATACTTCGTCTTATTGGCATTCAAAGTTAAAAGATTGTTTTCCAGCCATCGTGTTACTGTTGCAAGATGATACTCAGCTAACTTTAACACTTTACACCAAGTCCTTTCATGAATCAGGAGAACAGTGTCATCAGCAAACATGAGAACATTCTAAGATCTTTTTCTGTACTATGATGTTTCTTTCTAATTTAAGTGTAATAAAGAGTTTATTTACCTATCTATCTATAAATGATTAAGATTAATTGCATTGTTCTTGAATAATTAAAATTTCTGTATAACGATACCAGAAGTATCAATTAACGTAAGGGACATTTTGGCGAAAATGAGTTATATATATCATTGTATTCAGAATTTTCTGCTCTATCGATTGGTATTATTGAAAAAATTCTATCGTTAAAAAAAAAACCCTTACAGTAAAAATTTTTGGCCTGCCTAAAACGGTTTATGACAGAAAAAGTGATGTAACAGACGTTTACATTTTTCCCCCTGAAAAATAAAGTAAGTCACAGGGTTAAATAAATTACAGCCTTACCTTAAACCTCAAATCAGTAGATGTAAATAACATGATGTCCCTTACTTTAATTAATGATTAGAGTTATAAGAACTATTATCTTAAAAACATAAGGGTATGCACATTTAGAAAAATGCTTTAACGAAAATTAAAGTTAAATATACAAAGTTATAGACTGGTGATACCTACTTACGACATAGAAGTCCCTAACAATTACCTGCAAAGAATTTTAACGCAAGAGGATTGGCAAAAAAAGAAGTGCTGTTAGTGGTAAAATTACAACATTATATAATGAAAAATTATATAAGCAACCAAATTAATCTACAGCTGAAAGTACTAGTAATATATACATAAGGAACAATTTGCCATCTCTATATAAAGAGAGGCTACGAATTTCCATTCCAAAATAAAATGACCTGATAAAATTGTGTGATGCCGGTATAATACCAAAAAGATTTCATGGTGAATTAATATAATTATATGAACCTTCCGAATAAATCGCCAGTTAAAGATACCCTCAGAAAAACTGACGACGATTGTAAAAGATTGGGAACGCATCTTTTGTTGTTAGTTTTCATATGTTGGCAATTAAATGTAAATTTATGTTTTTCGCGTTGGCAATACTGTTTTGCCACGCCCGAAGCGCTCTCTTGGTAAAAAATGGCGGAATTGTAACAACGTGACGAAGTGTTGAATAAAGTTTTAAAATAATTCCTAATGGTTTCCATACTATCTCCAATCAACAAACGAACCTACAACACTAAATAACAATACAGCGAACACAATAAAACGATTCGCGTATATCTGGCGACCGTACTACAGTGATATATTCTGAAAAGAAAAAATGGAGAAGGAAACCAAGTTAACCAAGCTACGCGGCGTCTTGCGGGGACAGTTTACTAAGAAGGCGAAATCTTTCGAGTCGCTACTGGACACGACGACCGCGGATGGAATTATTGTAACTAGCACTTTCAAGAGCATCAAAAGTCTCCATACAGAATTAATCGCCCTCGACGAAAAAATTTTCGACTTCTGTGTAATGGAGGCAAAAGAAGAGGAAATCATAAAAGAAATTGAGGACGCCGATCGCTATAAAAGGTATTTCTATCACTTAGAAACCATTTACGAGAGATTTACCAGCACTTTGTCGGGTCCGTCGAACTCCTCCGAAAAACCAAGGCTAAAACTTCCGGCACTAGAAATACCTAAATTTACCGGAGAGTTAAAACAGTGGTTGCCATTTTGGGCGCAATTTAGAAAAATTGACGAAAACCACGAATTATCGCAAGAAGACAAGTTCGTCTATTTGTTGCAAGCCATGTCGGAAAATTCAACGGCTCGAGAACTAGTTGAGAGTTATCCGATTTCATCATCAAATTATTCCAAATGTATCGAGCATTTGAAGGAACGATACGGACGTAAGGATTTACAAACTCAAATGTATGTCCGTGAGCTCTTATCGATTGTTATAAATAAAGACAATAGTCGAAACTTCACCACACTTTATGACAAATTAAACGCGCAGTTACGGTCATTAGAAACACTTGGCGTAACAAAGAAGAATGCGGCGTTCCTGTTGCCTATAGTGGAGTCTGCTCTCCCCGAGGGATGCCTTAGAGCTTGGCAAAGGTCAAGTCAACATAGTGAAGGAATGGAGGAGGAATTAAACAACTTATTGGAGTTCCTGAGAACTGAGGTGGAAAATGAACAACGCATGAAGATGGCACAGGCAAACAAAATTTTTAATATTGAACAACCTGCTATTAAGCCAACAACTGCAGAGTGCCTCGTCGCTACAGAAAGGAGTCAAACTCAGGGTGAGTGCATATGGTGTAGTAAAACCAACCACAGCAGCTTAGAATGTTTCAAACTTTATAAAATGACTGCAGAAGACAGAAGAAAGATGGTATTTGACAAAAAGGCTTATAGTATATGCCTTAAGCCAGGGCATTTTTATAAAAAGTGTAAGAGCAACATTAAATGTCTAAACTGTGGAAAACGACACTCTACAGCTATATGCACAAACCGGAATAATAAGGTAGGCGAGGAAGAATCAAAGGCAGTTGCGAAGATAACAACTTCAGCACCATCTACAGCAACCATCAGTTCGGTTCCGGAAACTACATATCTGCAAACTTTAGTTGTGGATCTAGAGTACAAAGGGAAGAGAATACCAGTGAGGGCACTTTTGGATAGCGGTTCTCAAAGAACCTATGTAAAAGAAGAAATAGCCAAAGCCCTGCAGCTTCCCTCTGTAAGTGAAGAAATAATCACACACTCAGTGTTTGGAGGAAATAAAATGAACTCAAAGAAATATAAGAACTACAAGTTCAAGATCATCGGCAAGGACACTAAATTCTGTGCAGAAATCACAGCACTCGGCCAAGTCATTATATGTACGGATGTTCCTAAACTTAAGCCAAGCGCTAATTTGTTAAAAATACTTGAAAGTTTTAATATTAATTTGACAGATGCTATAGGGCGCACAGATGAGATAGGGCTTTTAATAGGTGCTGACTGCTCGGGCAAGTTCCTGATGGATAAAATTGTACACCTGCCTGACACAGGGCTGGTAGCCATACAAACAAGTCTGGGTTGGACACTCCAAGGTAAACAGGTGAGTACAAATATTAGTAATATAACCACCAATTTATTCTGTGCTAATACCGACAATAATTTAATGGGTTACTGGTCGCTGGAGACTCTGGGCATACAGGATCCAGCTGAGATGAAATCAAAGGAAATTGAAGCAAACGAGGTCATGGCATCTTTCACTGAGTCAGTGAAAATAAATGATGAAGGGAGGTATGAGGTAAAGCTTCCTTTTAAACCAGGCTATGATGAATTGCTACCAAATTATTATACGGCAAAGAGACGACTGGAATCCACTACTCAGAAAATTATCTCTGGTGGTAAGTTTCAAAAATATAATGACATTTTTCAAGAATGGCATGAAATGGGTGTTATTGAAAAAGTGCCGGACTCCGACTCCGAGCACACCAAAGGTCATTATTTACCACACAGGGCAGTAGTTAAAGAGTCGAGTCTCACAAGCACACTGAGGCCAGTATTTGATGCTTCAGCTCGAGATAAAAATAACCTAAGCTTAAATACATGTCTTGAAAAAGGTATAAACATGTTAGATCTCATTCCCAATCTTTTGATAGGTTTCCGAACTGGAGTTATAGGGGTGTCTGCAGATATCCAGAAAGCCTTTTTACAAATAAGTTTGCCACATGAAGACAGGAACTTTCTGAAATTCCTATGGTGGGAAGATGAGACTTTACAAAAGATAATTACTTATAGACATTGCCGGGTAGTATTTGGACTGACCTCAAGCCCTTTTCTGCTCGCAGCAACACTCTCACATCACCTGAAAGACACAACAGGTCCAGATGCGGAGCGACTCAAACGATCATGGTACGTAGACAACTGTCTTACTAGTCTGGACACTGAAGAGGAGACCCTCGATTTCATAAGGGAATCCAAACAGATTATGGAGGCAGCCAAGTTCAATCTACGCATGTGGGTAACTTCACAGCTGGGAATAAATGAAGCAGGTAAGGAAGTCATCTCTGTTCTAGGTCTCAATTGGGACACTGTGAAGGATGAGCTGTACTGCAACATAGGCAACTTACCTGACCCTGTTGAAATTCAGGGAATAACAAAAAGAGAGCTGCTATCACTTACGCAGAAAATATGGGATCCAATAGGGTATACTGCACCGGTAATGTTAGTTCCTAAGTTAATATTACAAGAAACCTGGCGTAAAGAATTGAAATGGGATGACAGCATACCAGCAGAACAGGTAGACAAATTTCAGGAATGGTATAAAGAGCTTCCCTATCTCCGGGAATGTAAGATCCCACGAAGGTTAACCGAGGATAAAATTAGAGAGAGCGAGTTAAGCCTGCACTTGTTCTGTGATGCTAGTAAAGATGGATATGCTGCAGGTGTAGTACTCAGAGCTAAAAAGGATTCTAAGGTAACTGTACAGTTAATTGCAGCTAAAGCAAGAGTCACACCACCTAAAAACATTAGTATACCAAGGAAAGAATTACTAGCCACACTGATTGGTTCACGCATGCTAGCACAAGTCAAAGAAAATGTTAGCCTTAAAGATTGCACTACATTTTGTTGGACAGATTCAAGTGTAGTATTGTGTTGGATAAAAAGACATCTAACCTTAAATAATGTTGTAGGCAATAGGGTCAAAGAAATTAGGAAAAATACTAATGTCAATGATTGGCGGCACATTCCTGGAGCAGACAATTGGATGGACCTGGCTTCCAGAGGCTGCACAGCAAAGGCTCTCTATGAGTCTCGCTGGTGGGAAGGTCCAGAGTGGCTGCGATTAACACCGGATCATTGGCCGCACTCTGAAGTCATTGTCGATGAAAGAGAAGTACTCACGGAGACTAAGAAAACTGTATGTAATGCTCAGGTATCTTCTGATAAATCTATATTGGACAGACTTCAGAGTCATATATCAAAGTACACCAAATTGGTAAGAACTGTTGCATGGATATATCGATACATATACAATTTAAAACATGCAAGCAACAAAAAGACAGGTGAGCTTACCTATAGTGAGTATGAAGGAGCTGAAAGGAAAATTATAGGGTTGATACAAGAAGATAGTAAGAAAAAGACGGTAAGAATCTGACTAGGTTCGTCGATAATGATGGTTTAGTGAGGATAAAGACTAAACTTACCCTGTCAGACTTTCCCGAAAGTACACGAAGCCCCTATCTGCTCCCAGGTAAGAATCCGATAACTAAATTAATGGTAAGACAGCGCCACATAGAACTGCAGCATGCAGGTAGTGATCAGCTCATTGTCGACCTACGGGCGAGACTCTGGATCATCGGTGTACGTCGCTTGGTAAAATCAATAGTATCTAACTGTGTAATTTGCAAGCGGTACAGCTCGAAACCAGCTCAAGCCCCGACTGCTCCACTACCGCGCGAGCGAATGATTTGTTCAGCTCCTTGGCAGAACACAGGTGTAGACCTAGCCGGTCCATTGGTGCTAAGTAGTGGGGAAAAATGCTGGATCGTCCTTTTCACATGCGCCGTCTACCGAGCCGTCTCATTGGATTTAACTCGATCCCTATCCACGGAAGCTTTTATGATGACGCTGAGACGATTCATCGCGCGACGAGGCCGAATGGACCTACTAATTTCTGACCAAGGTACAAATTTTCATGGCACTAAGACTTTACTTTCCGCTCTGAACTGGGAGGAAATACAGCAAATCTCCACAGTGCGCCGTATTCGTTGGAAAATGAATGCACCATCGGCTGCCTGGTGGGGAGGTTTTTTTGAAAGGCTTATTAAAATAATGAAAGAGCTATTACGCAGAATCTTATGTAATGCTTCTCTGAATTATGATGAGCTGCAGACAATACTTTGTGAGTGCGAAGGGGTTATGAATGGTAGGCCTCTAACATACATAAATGATGACACAAACAGCTGCTTAGAGCCACTTACGCCCGCACATTTTATACTGCCTGCAAGTCAACCAACAACAGAGGTAAGTGACCTAGATGTAATTGATAATAACAGTCTTAACAACCGTCTTAAGTACATACACAGTCTACGAGAACAATTTAATGAAAGGTTTAAGGCTGAGTATCTAACTCTACTAGTTCAAAAAGGTAAAGTAACACAAACTACTCTAAAGGAAGGAGATATTGTCCTTATAGAGACACCAGAAAAGAGAATAAAATGGCCACTAGGCCAAATTCTAAAGCTTATCCATGGCAGGGATGGAGTGGAGAGAACTGCTGAGGTGAAGACTTCTCTAGGCACGAAAATCAGGCCCATTCAACGACTATATAGTCTGGAGGTACCCAATAATGATATTTCTTCACACATTCCCACTCCAAAGCCAGATTTACCTGTTTGTGATGATGTGGGAGATGGTACCCCAGGTCAAACAGATCAGGTCCCCAGTAATGTCAATGAAAACTCAACCAAAGCAAAGTTGGCGGATGTACCAACGCTACAACAATCTTCCAGGTGTGGCAGACAGGTAAAAATACCTACTAAGTTTAACATCTACCAAAGATATTAAAAGCTATTATCTGTCTGTGTGTGTTGGGTATCTGTCGAATTAGTTTATAAGGTTGATTATGCATTGATTGTAAAATAAGGTTTAAAATATACCTACCCAATAATGTCAAATTATAGCATGTAGGATTAAAATTTTGACTGAGTATAACTATGAAAGTACAAGGTTTATTTTGTTTGTATGTTAACAAGAATGTTTTTTATGTTTTGTACATTGTATTCAGCTTAAGCCATAACAATTTATTGTTTTTAATTAAGGATGTTTATGGTGATTTCATAATGTTGTGTAGTATAATACTGTTCTAAATTTTACGATTCTTTTGTGTAAGTTTGGATATTAAAAACCTAAGAATTGTTGTATTGTATCTGCTGTAAAGATCTGTTAATAGAGTCAAGAATTTTGCGAATCTATTAATTTAATAGGTTTCACTGGGGACGAGCGAACTTTTTTTCCCAGTCGTCCCCACTGGGGACGAACGAAACTTTTTGAAGTGAAAACTTCTTTAGGCGCGCAATAGACAGAATTTTCGTGGGCTGTGAAATGGATTCGTCAATCGTCACGCTTGGATATGATAATAGATCGGATCGGATCGGATATGAAATCTTCGGGTAAACTCGGTAAAAACGGCCAGGTAGGTACCAGGGTAACAGAAACAGTAAAGAGTTTCGATTACCTACCTCCAACAGCCCAGCGTTTATCTCCAGATACCAGGACAACAGAAATATAAAAGAGGTGCGTTTGCCCCTAGGTACCAGTACCAGGGCAACAGATACAGTAAAGAGTTCTGTATAATTACGTCGATATAAAACTAGATGGCGCAACCATCGATTTAGCTCGCGGTGTTGAAATTATGCGAATGTATAAAGACCTACGATGGTTTAACAAATCTGACAAGGTGACAAGTTTTCACTTCTATCGGCAGTTCCTATGACTGCCAATTTTTTTTTTCCCACTCGTCCCCAGTGGGGACGACGATCGACGATGTGGGGACGAACGGGAATAAACCGGATAGTTCAATTCATAGTCGATAGGTAGTAGATAGTCGTAGGTTATCAACAATTTTCAAGGCAGCTAGTTTTCAACACTATTCTGTGTAAATCTAGATTATTTGTGTGTTCACCTTGAAAATGATCAGGAATCCATAATTTCCAATCATTATTTGGCGCCTTTGGGACAAAGCTGACAATTAACTAGAGCGATAAACTTTTAGGTTTGGTTTCTTTTCTAAGACCACAAACTGTTTACTGTTTACCACAAATGTCATCATAATATGTACAATGTTGTTGAAAAAGCCAGAGAATTATCACAGGGGCGTTTATTTCCAACTTGAGATGTTGAGAGTAAAATTTCAGAAATATCGGTAAGGTGCGTTGGGGTAAGATCGGCGGTAGGGTAAGACCGAATGAATTAAATATCTATCTCATTTGGCAAATTTTTCAAACACTAACAACAAGCAGTGCCGTGCGCCATTTCATTATCCCGCTACCCTCATATTCGGCTTGTCGCTCCGGCAAAACAGACATGTAGTAGTGGTAGGACTCTTAGCAGAGTCCGCCTGGGGAAGTACCACACCTTTGCCAAATATTCTACCGCCAAGCAGTAATGTGCAAACATTACTGTGTTTCGGTTTGAAGGGCAATGATTCCAGAGAAATTACTGGGCTTAGAGACATAACATCTTAGATCTCTGGGTGACGAGCGCAGTGTAGTGCTAGGTAATGATTTGGACTATCATGTTCCAATAGCTGCGTGTTACTGTGCTGTTATGTGGCAGGCATGTTGCTTACCATCAGGCACATGACCTGCTCGTCTCGTCACTCTATGCTATAAAAAAAAAAAAAAAAAAAAATGTGCAGTGCGGAATTCACGAATAAAAGATCATTTTCTGTTTTTTTGTGATATCCGATCTTTCCCCTTAAACTTTAGTTTGTGTTTTGTATTATTATACCTATGTTTATTTCGTTATTGATGTTGTCAGAATACCTACTAAGTTACATGTTATAATACGTAGATTGATGTGATCCTAACCAGCCTAGTGTAATCGTACGCAAATATCCGCTGTTCCCCTAATTCAATTTATTTAAGCTATGAACTGCGTATTACATGTTTTACTAGCTTCGTTCGCGATTTCTCCCACGTAGTCCAAAATGAGACATGATCAAGGTGGCCTATGCTCATTCCTCTAAGTGTAAGATGACCTAAAAACAAAATTTGATCAAACGGGCTTTATGTGATGATGAGAAACACACGCTTAGAGTTGCAAAGGTTTTATAATATTAGTAATAATATGAGTATGGCCATAAAAGTAGGGATGTTCATATCTGTAGGTACATAATTTAGCTGTCACTATTTATCTCGAAAACCAGAACGATTATGCGGGGCACAGCTAGTTTTTCCTAATGATGACTATTTTAATACTGTCTTACCACTATTATATCAATTAATACACTCGTTGTGTACCTACAGGATTTTAATATATGTTGATTAATTTAATTTTTTTGCGCTTTGTCGTCTGTCCACAATTGTCTGTCAAAATGCTAATTTAAAAATATTCTTGCATATAAATACAGATGCCTCGGAAGCGCTCTAGAACTTCAACAAGAGCTACTACGTACACGAAAGAAGTCGTGGCAACAGCTATCCAAAAAATAATTAGCAAGGAAGTCTCATACGCTAAATCTTAAAAAATCTATGGCGTCCCGACTTCCACGCTCTGTGATGATTCTTATAAAATCCGGGATAATAAACAACACTCTTAGGCAAGCACCAGCTATTCCAATAGAATCAGAAATTAAACTTGCGAATTGTC
Source organism: Ectropis crepuscularia (assembly GCA_963693475.1). Classification (NCBI taxonomy): domain Eukaryota; kingdom Metazoa; phylum Arthropoda; class Insecta; order Lepidoptera; family Geometridae; genus Ectropis; species Ectropis crepuscularia. The sequence continues at coordinate 14,431,451 of OY856366.1, read as the reverse complement.
TTCGCTGGAAAAATGTGATTGGGGCTTGTCAAGAGAAGAAGAACTCGATATAGCTGAAGACTTCGTACTAATAAATGATATGAAAATACCCATCAAAAAGGGCAGACCTGGCCCTGATTGGTTTATATCTTTTCATCAACGACACAATTTGTCAATGAAAAATTAAAAAAGTAACAAAGATACTTCCATATGCAACACTAGAAGCGCCACCGTCCCATTTTTGTCCCACCCGCAAGTTTCATCGTCCATAAGTTTTTATTTTTTCTTCTCAAGACCGTGAAACTTTTTGACTTTTCATTATTTATTGTATTTTTCAAAATTGACATGTTTTCTATTTAATAAAAACAATTGTGAATAAAATATGATGTGATTTACCTAGAACTGCCGACGGGTCATTTTTGTCCCGCCAAAATTCTAGTAGTAATTCCACGAAAAAACACTTCATTGGTTGGATGCGGGGGTAGCGGGGGACGACTAATCTGTTGATCAGTGATTATTTCAAATCATTTCAATATAGTTAATCGTCATTTAGCGTAATAAGTGCACGTTTTTGTTTTTTCGAGCGCATACTGCACGTGGTATAATTATGTCTACTCAGCGTTGCAGAATTTTGGAACCGTATGTTATTGTGTCCTTTTGAAACTATATTTTTGGGGATGAATCAAATGGCCAACCTTTAGAATATTTTGACGACAACTACGAGTTAGAAAACAGTTTAATTTCTTCTTCTAACAAATCTGACAATACGATTCAGAGAAAAATACCTCAAGGTTAATACGTTTTACTCTTTTAGAAGACATCGCTGTTTGTTTGCTGTTTTTTTTTTGTTTTGTGTTGTCAGTTTACCATATATTAGGAATGTGTTGTGTACTGTGTGAGCTGTTGCTTCATATTAATTTTATGTTTTAGAAGTTTCAAGTTTCACGACTGTCGTAAATTAACCCCTAAAATCAAGTGACAGGTCAAAGAGAAGGACGAGGTCGAGGAGTTCGAAGCTGTCACGTTTGGCTATCTACATTGTCTCTCGTTTAGAAACGGCATCAGACTCAACACTTGTGTCTCCTGATGGCACCGTCTGGACTACAATTGAAATCGGTAGTTCATCCGGTAGGCATGGATGCCAAAATGTTTTTAGAAATCCTACTAGGCCAACTCCACACGCTAAGCGTAACGTGGATGAAACTTGTAAAAATGACTGGCAACTAATGGTATTCAAATAAATTATGCAGCATATATCTTAGAGTGCACTGTGGAATAGGCACGACGGGAATGACAAACAATATAATGACTGGGATATGTCGATGGAAGAATTGGAGGCATTTGTTGCTGTACTTTATAAACGTGGTGCAATTGGTGCACTTGGATCTGGATTCATGGATTCAGCATTCAGGATGGTTGATACAATGGCGTAATACTACAATAAAACCAACAATGTTTTGCAATCGTTTCACCTAATATACGTACATATAATAAAGAGATATTTACTTGCGATTTGATTATAAATCCAAAAGAAGTCAAAGACTCAATAATGATAAGTTTGCTATGATTTCGGAAATTTGGTATGATTTTACCTCGAATGCACACGCAACCTATGCCGTATATAACGATTGACGAACAGCGTTTTCTATCTAGATGCCGCTGTAAATTTACCCAGTTCATGAGCTCAAAGCCAGATGAGTATGGCCAAAAGTTTCGCAAAAGATGCAAATTATTCACAAATTATATTATATAAAAGTCTTAGAAAGCTAAATAATTTGATTTATATAAATAAATAATTATGGTTTAAAATAGTTAATATATCGTTATAATTTTATTTCAGTACTTTATACTAATAAAAGATGTTAAAAATATGCTGGGACAAAATTGGCACGGCGGCGGTTCTAGGGGGGTCATAAGTTTCGGCACTTCTAGTGTTAAACTTTCGAGTAATATTAGTCAGATTTAAATTTAATATAAGTATTATTATTTGCACGCTTTTTTCTAAAAAAAACATACCCAACCAAATTGTTAAAAGCATCCGATCTTTTCTCTTTAGCATTACAAAGTTTGAGAACCACAAAATCATATGTGTTTTTGTATCTGGGGTAACATCGGATGTCTAAAACAGTAAAAATAAAAAATCGCGTAGAATGTTTTGTCTGCTATGAATTCGTAAATTCCACAAGTTATTTATTTTAGAAAAGGAAAGTCCGGATGGATTTCTTTTATGGCACCTACGATCTAAGCAGTAGAAGTCACTATGGATTGCAGTCCGAACTTACCCCTTGTTGGTAAATATCATAACTGAATCTTAAAAAATAAAGTTTGTTTTTGAAAACGTATAAAACAAAACAAAACAAAAACTAAGTCTATAGAACAGACAAAATTCACGCCTATACTATGTTTATCCAATGAGACTTGTAACTATATTTTGACGATCTGATATGAATTGATGATCCAGAAAATAAATAAATCGCAAGACTAGGCTAACTAGTCGTAAATCCGTCCGGTCTTACCCATTATTCCAGTAATTTTACATTTCGCCGTAAATATCTATTACCGTACACATCATAGCAACGAAACGGCCATTTCCGCGTATTATGAAACGTTAAATATATCTTTACACAGAAGATGACAGAAGCTCTCGGAAACAAATATGTAGTGCTCACGCAGTAGGATTACCAAGCACAATTACAGTGAAGCACGAGAAAGTGTGCTCTATCCCTTTACGAAAAGGGTCAAAATGCATGCACTACTCAGCGTGGTACTGCGTGCAAATAGCGATTGAGGATAGAAGCCGATTGAGGTTGACCTATCTTTATGGTTGTAACGATAGCGATTTGTCAAAAGCACTCGCACCTACGGAGAAGTGGCCATTGAAGTGAGTGAGACAAAACACAATCACGTCTGCTTACACCTTCTTTCACAAATCCTCTTTACTCACATGCGCAGTTTGCTTATTTACGATGGCCAGTGTGGAAAATAGCTCCTTTATATTTTATTCGTAACTTTTGTATTAATTAAATTCTTATTAATTATTGGGACTAAAGACAAGATTTCATTGCGTTTTACAAGTCATAAGGTATTGCACAAGTTAAATTACATATTTATCTCCATAACATAAATTCAGTTTTAAATAAAAAGTGTATACTTAGGACACGGCAGAAGTGAAAACTTCAAAATAAAAATGATTACCTATAAATTGAATATAGTAGGTAAACACAGCGATACGACATAGCCATCTATGTGTCCATGGTCCCGAGTTGAACTAAACATGTATTTAATTTGCGAGCGCGACGATGATCTTCATTCACAGTCCACGAAAAATCTGTGCGTGGGTCGCAAAAGAAGTTTTCACTTCAAAAACGACATCATTTTGGTCATGGGTCGAGTCAACAAAGCGCTCGAAAAGGCTTTTGAAAATGAAATAAGCTTCCGTCCCCCATGAGCCTCTATGTTCTATGTCACAACGTCAAAGAGCTCAAATATACGACCACTTCCGAGGGTTGCATATTAAGATTTCGCAGTTTAAGATTTTCAATTTTAGCCACTGCACCGACCCTACTATGTGACTCTGGAAGATGTGATGGTTGTTGATACTCTGGTATCAACGCAAGTTGCGTCAAACACTAGGGGCCGACCCAACTTCCAAGGCACAACAGTCATGCCGTGAAGTAATTTGTCATCAACACGCGCAAGACCATTTGGTTCGAGTATTACTTGACTGGCCTCGTGGCTTAGTGGGTAGTAGCTCTGCCTGCGAAGCCGAGGGTCGTGGGTTCGATCCCGATCCAAATATTTGTGTGATGAATTCAAATGTTTGCACTGTCTCTGGGTGTTTCTATGTATCATAAGTATGTATTTAAAAACTATATAAGTATTATATCAGCATAGCTGGGCATTAACTCGTTAATCCGTTAATCGTTAATTAACGAAGTTAACATTTTGATTAACGGATTAACTTTTAAGTTAACTTTTAAAAATGTTAACGGACACGTTAACTTCCGTTAATTATGCAGAAGTCCGTTAATCGTTAATCCAAAGCTTACTATTTACCGCACGGCACCTCGGCGCGGCGCAAAAAACAGGTTCAGACAAGTATGAAACGAAAAGTGCTGGGCGCAGTGTGACCATATGTGGCGGGTTCCTGCAATTTTGGCAGGATTGATTCGTCATTTTAGCCTGTGGCATGATCGGTTAACGTTATATGAAAACAAATATAATTTTGTTATCATAAGTCATATTTCCGATAATCTCGAGTTCTTTTTGGCTGAAAATTTGAGCATAGACATACTCGAATTTGACTGACGTTTACAATTTAGTTGAATATTTCACACATCCCTGGTAAACCAAGTAGATTATAGTAATCCATAGCTAGTGGGGAACTCCCCGATAAATTCAATCATACTTTTTCGATCGTTTATCTGTATTGTAACTTTCTTTTAATAAAATCGGTGGTAGTTCATTTCAACTAACCAAAGAAAAGTTAAATAAAATGAACAAATCAATGTATAAGAATGAAGAAATGGAGGTATAGAATGAAAATTCCAGTGTTTAACATCTTACTAATATTATAAATGGCAATTTTTGGAATGGAAAAAAAAATGTTTGTTAATTCATCACGTCAGAACGTCTGGGAACGGGAAAGGATTGGGTTGAAATTTGGAAAACAGCACTCAAACGCTGCAGTTGAACGTCTGCTATCCACGGGTGAAGACTTTTTAACACCAAAGCAAGCCTTGCTTTCAGACGAGAACTTCGACATGTTAATGTTCATGAGGGGAAATAGATACCTATTCAAATTATGCCCGACGATTAAATCACACATTAAATTAAATTAAATAAAAATTAAATTGGCAGTCATAGAAACTGCCGATAGAAGTGAAAACTTATAACTCAGAACCAGCTTACCTTGGAAATTACACGGGTGTTACCGGAGGGCGTGGCCTGGTCATCATGGCATGGCCATCTAGAAAAGCAGCAGCATTTTCTATTGGCTGATGCATTTCTAGATGGCCATGCCATGATGGCCAGGCCACGCCCTTTCAGCATTTCCCATTGGCTGACGCATTTCTACCCGTCCCGAGTTTACCCGAAGATTTCTTATCATACCCGAGCGTGACGCTAGAATTCAATTCACAGCCCTCTAAAAATCTGTCTCGGCGCGCCTAAAGAAGTTTTCACTTCAATAATAAAATTAAACTCTACAAGTTTTTTCCCAACCTGTAAGGTTTTATAAGTTCACTAACGCAACGATATAAAAATCCAATACGCATATTAACGGATTAACGATTAACGTTAACTTCCGTTAATTCTTACGAAATGTAACGCTTTAACGTTTAACGAAGTTAACTTTTTTTGTAACGGATTAACGATTAACGAAGTTAACTATTTGATTAACGGTGCCCAGCTATGTATATCAGCTATCTGGCCACCATCATACAAGCTTTGCTTAGTTTGGGGTCAGATGGTGTTGTGTGTGAATTGTCCACCAATATTTATTTATATTTATTACTGGGATACTGGGACATTGGCGGTGGAAAAAGCCCAGCGTTTGATTTTGTGCAGACCTGCGGACTTTCTGACTTTTAATTAGAAATTAGAAAATCGCTATTACACGATTATTAAAAAAAATGCAGTTAAGTATAGGAACTGCCGATAGAAGTGAAAACTTATAACTCAGAATTTGATAGCTTACGAAACTACACGGGTGACACCGGAGGGCATGACCATGAATGCTGGCGCATTTGTAGGTGACCAATGGCCACGGTTTCGAGTTCACCCGAAAAATTCTGGTCATTCCCGAGCGTGACGCTAGAATTCAATTCACAGCCCACTAAAAATCTGTTTGTGGTGTACCAAGAGAAGTTTTCACTTCAAAAACGCGGGCTTGATCGTTCGCACGCAAGATGTCGATGTAGTTGGTTGTCAAGTTGTCATAGCTCATGCATTTTCAAAGCCTCAAAATATAACCGTAGCGCTAATTGCAACAAGTGTACAGTGCGACATTTTAGAGTAGAAAATAAATGAGGGTGCCACCATCGCTCATGTGGCAACACAGTCAGTAAGACGCAATCAATCTTGATACTTGTATGTTTCTATTTTTTTGCCAACATGTATTTGCATACTATGATGAAGTATTTGTTTGTTGTGTAAGCAAAACCGTTATATGTTTACTGCTCCGTTTTAGTAGGTCAGATATGACAGTTGTCGGTCATGCAAATTGTGATCATATTTTCTTTGAGTGTGATAGATCTCAGTCTTCCCTCTACAATATACCTAACGTTTATAACCCAAATTCACCTAACGTTTCTCGTCCCACTAACTTCTCAAATCGAATCCCATTGTTTTTTCCCCATCTGTATAAGTCAATAGTAAGTATATTCTGAAAAATAACATTCAACTATGACAGATTACCGTAAATTTAAATTTATGTGTGTTTTTACTACGAAGAAAACAATATAAAATATAAACAAAAGTAATTTTATTTTTCCACGTAATCGCCACTTAAATCAATGGACTTCTTCCATTTGGTTTAACATAATACTTTTGCTGGACGACCCTTCCTATGTTTAGCGTTGAGAATTTGTCGCCCTTAGCAATGCCCTGCTCCTCTATCCGATGACTGTACTCTCAGAAACGCCTGAAACAATAAGAAAAGAACATTGTACTAAAATATATAAATATCTTCAGCTTGCAGTCACTATGCAACATATTTCACTGATATGTATACAGTATTGTTATTATTACAAACTGTTTTATTGAAAGACATATAAATATTTCTTCTATTATACTACAGTTTATTTTTTTATATCATTTTTATTACCTACTTACATAATTTATTCATTAACAACTTTACTTTAAAAACCCCGACTGAAAAAAATCAACAGATAAAAAACAGTAATACAATATACTATCTAAGGACACTAAGATGATTAAGACAAATCTAACGATATCTTAATTGTCAAAATCCATCCAGCCGTTTGGAAGATACGCGCAAAAAACATAACCCTTCTTTCAAGCGGGTAAAAAACCCTTCACAATATGCAAGGTATGTTATGTATAGACATGTTGGTAAATGTATTATTTTCTATACAAATTCTGCATATGTTTCTTGCTTACATATTCCAATGCGTAATGAAAAGAAAAATGCTCAAAATGCAACAGTCGCACTATAAATTGATGGACTTTGTTTATGTTAGTATAACCTCAAAAAACAAGTCAAGAGTCTGATATTTTGTTGTTCATCGTAAGAATATCTATTATCTGCATACATTAGTGGTTCATGTCAGTGTTTTGTACAATTTTCTATAGTCACTTACCAGTAAAATCAGCTGTACGTTTGTAAACGTCGTCTTGTCCTGCTAAAAGATTTTCGGCTTGATATTCGACTATTCACCGTATAAACACTTTGTAAATTATTTCACGGGCATCGTCACGAATGACTTTGTTCATTGTCACTATTTTTGCTTAGTTTTTGCTGTTCACGACTCGTAAATAACACAAAGCAATTAAAAACACACGATTGTTTACAATTATTGACAATTCAGGTACTTTTTTTTGTGTTGCCAGCAAAATTGCATTTTTAGTTCCCGTTTAATTAATTTCTACTCTAAAATGTCGCACTGTAACTACTAATAAAATTATTGTGTGGTTGGATGAAACCACTGTAATAGTGGAACAGCATTTTATAATGTGAACATTTAAAAAAAAATGTTTATGGGAAAAATATTCGATAACCTAAGTAACTTAACGAGTAATATATATATATATATATATATATATATATCCGTATTGTAATAAATAATAAATTTATTATTTCGGAAGGGATAAACGCACGCAGTTTTTTTGATTCTTCAACTTCAACTTCAACTTTTTTAAATGGCCTCCATTCGGTAATGTTACCGGAATTTCGCCAGTGTCCAGTGTTTGATCATTGACATAGTCCTCTGAAGTTTATTTAGTAGAACAGGTAGGAGTCTTGCAACAGATGATCAGTTAACTTCAGGTAGTCTTGAGTTCGATGATCGGGCGAAACGTCTGATATTCGGTGGACAGACGGTTTTCTAGGCTCTGATGATCGGTTGGTTGAATTGGAGTACTTTTGTTAGTAGAACTTCTTACATAATAGATAACTGTATGGGACAAACACAAACACAAAATAGACATAAGATAAATAGACATTATTATTATTACTTACTTATAGTAAAATTAAGGTACAAATAAATAAATATCTAATTTAAACATAAGCTATCATAGTTTAATATTATTTTTCTGAATATATTTACTAAGGACATACACAAATGGGGAAAATACAAAAGGGAGTATATTGGAAAAGTTAGTGGGACGGGGAAAATCAGGTGGGATCATATCATAGAGAGAGAATTGATTTCTAGTACATTCAAAAAAAAATATGGTCAGTGGTACCATCAGCTAACCCACACTCACAGAGAGAGTTATCTCGAATTCTCAATTTTGAGAGGAACACCGGAGTGCAGGCAAAACCCAACCGCAGGCGACAGATGGTAGATGTAATCTGCTTGGGTATATTTTTATATTTAAAAAACCAAGGTTTAGGGGGAATAGAGGGTTGAACTTGGCCATAAAACTTGCCTGTAATAGACTTTGTTCGAGTCCAGAGTGAATTCCAACTTTCAAGCAACTTAGGTTGGCATGTTGCAGATAAGTCATGTGAGTAAATGTGATAGTGATCCTTATTACCCAAAGTAGTGGCCTGTTTAGCATGAAAATCAGCATGTTCATTTCCTAATATACCTGAGTGTCCTGGGATCCAAGCCAGGGTTATTTGTAGTCCTAACTCATGGGCCTTCAAGAGATCCTCTTTAATTTTGAGAATTACTGGAAATTTATTTTTACACTTGAACTGATTGGCTAGAACAGTCAAGATAAGAGTTTTACTGACGGAGTGAGAGGTGACATATCGGATGGCTTCAAGGATGGCAGTGGCCTCACCAGTAAAAACTGAACTTAGTGGTGGACATATATTACTGAGGACAATTTTGAACTTGGGGATTCATACAGCTGAGCCAACATCACCATCTTTAGTTAATTTGGAGGCATCTGTAAATACTGTTAGCCAATCAGTCCAGTTATTCCCAATGGTTTCATAAAAAGTTTTATTAGGGTCTATTGAGCTTTTATCTAAGCCCAGATTTAAAATTATGTTAGGCTGATAAATTAAGGCATGGTATCTAGTGGTGAACAAAGGATTAATAGAGAAAGTTGCAATGGGAAAAGAAATATTAGAGTATTTTACATGACTACGGAGAAGGCATGGGAGATTAATTTGGGAACTAATAAAGTGAGGGGGGGGTGAGTCTCTGTAGTTCTTGCAACTTTGGCCATAATGGATGATTTGAATTTTGAAGGAGTTTGGTGTAGAACCTGTCTGACAAGAATTGTCTGCGCAATGGAAGGGGAGGTTCTCCACATTCAACTTGGATGGCATTAGTGGCAGAACATTTCATGGCACCTAAGATAGTACGGAGGCACTTGGCTTGGATTCTGGACAATTTATTTAGGGCGGATTTATTGCCAGGCTCGAGTAGGAACGCTCCATAGTCCAAGTGACTACGAATTATAGAATTGTACAATAACTTTTGTGAGAAAGGATGGGAGCCCCACCATACACCACAAAGAGAGCGGAGGATGTTCATATTCTTTTCACACTTAGTAGCCACTTGATCAGAATGGGGGGCACCAGTTAACTTTGTGTCTAACCAGAGGCCTAGAAACTTAGTTGAGGTCTTTTGGGGAATGAGTTGGTTATTGCATCTTAATTGAATGTTGGGGACAATTCGTTTTTGGGTGAAAACAATAGAGTTGCTTTTAGCAGCAGAGATTGAAGAGCCGTTATCATTTAAATAGTCTTCGAGGTATATTAATGCAGAGTTTAATAGCATTTCAGCTTCTTCAATTGATTCACTGGTGACATAAAGAGCTATATCATCAGCGTATTGCAGGATTTGACAAAAAGGAGAGACTACTTGTTCCAAATCATAAGTGTACAGGCTGTAGAGGGGAGGGCTGAGGACTGAGCCTTGTGGTAATCCTTTCCATAGTATTCTAGATGTTGCAGTCGCATTCTGGTCTTTGATGAGGATTGATCTCTCCATCAAGAAGCAGTTAATGAATTTAACCATCTTCGGCGAGATGCTCAGCTGTAACAGCTTGGTTCTGAGGATCGGAAGGTGTACATTATCGTATGCAGATGCAACATCTAGAAATACAGCAACAACATATTTTTTGCTTTTTAGGCCAATGCGAATATCTGTAGTGAGGATACTGAGGCTCTCTGCAGTGCTCATTCCTTTTCTAAAGCCAAACTGGGAGCCTGGGAGTAATTTATTGTTTTCTACGAACCATTCTAGTCTATTTTTGATGAGGATTTCAGTTATTTTTAAAGGAACACATGATAACGCTATAGGACGGTAGGAATTGGGATCTGAAGGGATTTTTCCAGGTTTGAGGATAGGGATAATGATTTGGGATTTCCAAGAATCAGGCACGGAGCCCGAATCATAAAAGCTATTAATTAAGTTGAGAAAGTATTGTTTCAAATTGATTGTGGCTCTGGTAAAGAAAGAGTAGGGAATCCCATCAATTCCAGGGGCGGAGTCAGTCAATCCGTCCAGGGCCAGCTGCATTTCTTCTAATGAGAAAGGGGAGTCAAAATGTTGGGAGTTGTTGGAAAGTATATGAAGCGGAGAAACAGTAGGACGGGTAGGATTCTCATGGACAAAAGGGGGAGCCAGCTTGTCAGCGAAGTCTTCTATCCAGGAAGTGGGATCACTGGATGTTGGATTGGGAGCATTATATGAACCCCTGAAGCGACGTATCTGCTTCCAGACAAGGCTAGATGGAGTTGATGGGGAAAGACTTTCGCAAAACTTTAACCATCCTTGTTTCTTTTTGCTTGATAGAGTTTTCCTACTTTTTGCAGCTGTTCTTTTGTAGGCTAAGAAATTGTCTGGAGTCATGGCTCTGTTGTAGTTTTTTTCTGCAGAGTTACGCTCACGAATGGCTGCAGTACAATCAGAGTCCCACCAGGGAGGGGAGAGGAGGTTATTTCTTGGTTTCTTGAGAGGGATGGATTCATGAGCTGATGCTAAGATGGCTTCTACTAATTTGGAGTAGCATACCATTGGGTTTTCTGTAGTTATATTAGGCAATGAAGGAAGGATATTATCAATGTAACTAGAATAAGAATCCCATTTAGCACCAGACAATCTAAATTTTTGGAGAGGGGAATGAGGAGGCGGATGGGAAACACGAAGTCCTAAACTGATAAGGATGGGAAAGTGATCACTTCCTCTGGTAAGTGGAAGGACTTGCCAGGACAAGGAGGGAAGTAGGCCAGGAGAACATAGTGTTAGGTCTACAGCAGATTTGGGATTTTGGGAAGGAAGGACTCTACGTGTAGGGGAGCCATCGTTTGCTATGCATAAGTTTGCCTCATCGATTGCCTCAAAGAGTAAACGACCAAAGGAATCACAATGATAGGAGCCCCAGGTAGTGTGGTGGGCATTAAAGTCTCCCATTATCACTATAGGTTGGGGGACGGAGGAAATGATAAGGAGAATGTCTGGGATAAGGTGGGCGGCAGGATGAGGGATATAGATAGATATAAAAGAAATATTAAAGGCACGGACAGCTACGGAGTTTATTTCTGTGCTGTGAATAGGAAGAGGAATTTGAGCGAAAGGTAGAGTTAGTTTTACAAAGAGGGCACAACCTGCTGAACCATCCTGGCGATCGTTTCGGAGACATGAAAAGCCCGGGATCCGATATCGGATCCCTGGAACAAACCATGTCTCCGAAACAGCAACCAGGACAGGGCTGTATTTTCTGATGAGGTAGCAGAGTTCAGGAACCTTCCTACGAAGGCTCCTGCTGTTCCATTGAATCATTGGGCATGAGTCCATGGTGGTCTACAAGTGATGAGAGTTGGGAAATCGATTGGGCAACGTTGGACGGTAGGGAATTGGGGGATTGGGAGATCAGGTTTATAATAATGGTAAGGAGTTGGAGAAGTAGTTGGTGTGTATCTGATGGAGAAGAAGAGAGCTGGGATGTTTGGAGGGCATATCCTCTAGGAAGTGATGAAGGGCCCTGGGCAATGATGGATTGGTGGGCTGCTCTATCAAATGACTTTCCAAGAGGGGGATTTGGTTTAGGCTTATGGATAGTGTTTTTTTTTAATGATATGGAAGGTTTAGGGAGGGAAGAGGAAGAGGGAGGGATGTGTTGAGATCCTAGATTGTGACTAACAGGTGCATCTTTAGTAATTTGGCTATATGATTTTGTAATCTTAGGCATTTGACCACACGCTTCTTGGTATGACATTCCTTTCTGGGCCATCAGAGATTTAATGTTTCGTTGGCGATCTTGTTCAGGACATACCCTGCTAGTGGAGTAGTGATGCGCGAGACAGTACAGGCATGTAGCCTGTGACTCCTGCACATCACAGCTGTAACCACTGTGAGGTTGAGTGCAACGATAGCAGCGAGGTTGGGAGCGGCACTGTGTCTTTATGTGTCCAAACCTTAAGCAGTTCATGCACTGGATAGTAGGAAACTGATAGGCTTCCACTTCCAGTGATGAGTAAAAGGAGTAAATTTTATCTGGGAGCTGTTGGCCTCTGAAGGAGAGGACCACTGTTTGCGTAGGTACCCAGTTGATAATGTTTTCAATTTTGTTTTTTCTATTTAATCTCCTAGCTTTTAAAACATAAGAATTTCCTGGAATTTGAAGAGAGGCCACGAACTCATCCATGGACCAGTCTACAGGGACACCCCTAACAATCCCCATGCGTGTTACATTAAAAGTTGGAATCGCTGCATCATAATTATTTATTTTTAGAATAGGATTTTCTACAAAAAGGTTAGCGGCAGAGGCGTTTTTGAATTGAATAGATACTTTATTCCGGCCTACTTTTTTTATTCCGTCACGGCACACGTTTTGAATATTATTGGTAGCTACAAATTGACCAAATTTGATGGGGCGCATTACTGTGCCTGCTGTTGCGTCTGTCTCCACTCGCGATACATGAACGAGGTACGGACCGGTGTCCGTGTCCTCGTACTGCCTAATTCCCAATATGGTAAGGGAAGGGTGTTGGTACACTGATTGGATTGAAGCCGATGCAGACTCCTGACTGGTTATCAACTTTTTAACAGATGAGCCGACTGGAACGGTCGTCTCTCTATGCCTCTTAATTGCACTTCGGGAGGATGGCTCATTCATTTCAATATTATTAAGCGGATCAGGATCAGGATCCGGATCGGGATCCGGGGACGACGGCACAGGGGAAATGAACTCCATTTCCCCTGTCTACTACTCACTACAATAAAATATGACACTCACCAGATAATATACAAACAAAAAACACAAATAACTAATAAACAACAACAAACACAAGTAGAGGTTATAACCACCACCGGGTTAGTCCCTACTCGTATCGTTTGGCAACACAGTTCGTAACAGTAATGGTTGTCACCGATTCATTGACACTGACATTTAATAATATCTCGAAAATGACGGCAGCTTCAAGATTTACTTATCTGTGCTAGTAGTAGACTCCGTGCCATCACTGAAGTACTTTGGCGAAATTATTGAACTAAGCCACTATAATATCATAGGTTTCATCTGTCATTGTAGAATACGACAGTGGCTCCTTTCGGTAACGGTCACGAGTGGTGGCGCGGAGTCTATATTGTGATCTGTGAAGATTTGGCCGCGGCGCGTCGCGTCGCGTCGTGTCGCCCAGTGCGTTCCCACCTTTAGTGTTACTTATTGAAGGTTTTGCATGGCAGCATTGAACGAATGAATGAACGATAAATTAATTATCTGTGCAGGCATGAATGAACGAACTGTATATGAATAGACGCTGCCATATTATTTGTTGCTCTGAAATTCAGTATTTGTTCTGTGCTGAAATTCCTGAGATCACAAGAATCATTCAAGTCGCAGATATACACCAAGTCGTCTTAGCCTGCCAATGTTACGATTATATCATACATGTGATTAATCTCTTCATGCTCGCTATAGTTTACACAGTACTTGTATTCTCAAACGTAAGCCTAAAGTTGTAACCTATTGTTACCACATTTCTTGTAAAAGCTAACAGCAGGATCAGAAACATCATTTTATTGTATTGTCTTATCTGTTGGTAAGTACAAAATGGCGAGTGACCCTGAGCCAATGGACACAGCTGATATAAAGACTGACTTGTGGCTAACTGATAACTCCAGCAGAGAGGAGAGCATACCTGCAGCAGTAAATCCTCTGCCTTTCGAACAGGAACACAGCCACTCCATGTGCGGCACAACACCTCCATCCAGTGGTGTAAACAAACATATCCAGATACACTCCGAAGGAAAATCATTGCAATGTGGTAATACAACTGGATATAAACCAACTAAAACACATCATTTCAAAGTTAAGAAAATGTCAGATACCTACTGGAGAAACACCACATGACTGTGATATGTCTGATTATCAAGTTTTACAAGCAGAAACATTAAAACAACACAAAATAAAACATACTGGAGAAAAACCATTCAAATGTGAAGTATGTGATTACAGAGCATCACGAGCAACACATTTAAAACAACACAAATTGACACATACTGGAGAAAAACAATATGGATGTGATATGTGTGATTATAGAGCATCACAAGCAACACATTTAAAACAACACAAATTAACACATACTGGAGAAAAACCATATGGATGTGATATGTGTGATTATAGAGCATCACGTGCAAGCAGCTTAAGAAAACACAAATTGACACATACTGGAGAAAAACCATATGGATGTGATATGTGTGATTATAGAGCATCACTAGCATCATATTTAAAACAACACAAATTAACACATACTGGAGAAAAACCATATGAATGTGATATGTGTGATTATAGAGCATCAAAAGCAACACATTTAAAACAACACAAAATAACACATACTGGACAAAAACAATATGTGTGTGATATGTGTGATTATAGAGCATCACAAGCAACACATTTAAAACGCCACAAATTAACACATACTGGTGAAAAACCATATGGATGTGATATGTGTGATTATAGAGCATCACTAGCATCAAATTTAAAACAACACAAATTAACACATACTGGAGAAAAACCATATGAATGTGATATGTGTGATTATAGAGCATCAAAAGCAACACATTTAAAACAACACAAATTAACACATACTGGACAAAAACAATATGTGTGTGATATGTGTGATTATAGAGCAGCACAAGCAACACATTTAAAACACCACAAATTAACACATACTGGTGAAAAGCCATATGGATGTGATATGTGTGATTATAGAGCATCACGACCAGACAACTTGAAAACACACAAATCAACACATACTGGAGAAAAACCATATGGATGTGATATGTGTGATTATAGAGCATCACATGCAAGCATCTTAAGAAAACACAAATTGACACATACTGGAGAAAAACCATATGAATGTGATATGTGTGATTATAGAGCATCACTAGCATCAAATTTAAAACAACACAAATTAACACATACTGGAGAAAAACCATATGAATGTGATATGTGTGATTATAGAGCATCAAAAGCAACACATTTAAAACAACACAAAATAACACATACTGGACAAAAACAATATGTTTGTGATATGTGTGATTATAGAGCATCACAAGCAACACATTTAAAACAACACAAATTAACACATACTGGAGAAAAGCCATATGGATGTGATATGTGTGATTATAGAACATCACGACCAGGCAACTTGAAAACACACAAATTAACACATACTGGAGAAAAACCATATGGATGTGATATGTGTGATTATAGAGCATCACATGCAAGCAGCTTAAGAAAACACAAATTAACACATACCGGTGAAAAACCATATCGCCTCTTTACAAGAACAATGTGATATTTCTAAAACCACAACTTTACAGGAGAGCAATTTTAAACATTTAAGTGTTGATAAATTCTAAAATATTGATAACTAGCTGACCCGTGCCCACGTGCCGTTGGGCATATTTATGACTAATAAATATGACCTAACGATTTAAATTATTTTATTAATATTAAAAATTAAATTATCTGTACTAATATTAAAAAAAACTACTTTTTGTAACTTAAATATAAATGTTAGACATATGCTGTCGTTGACTTTTTTGTAGGCATTTTCAAGCTCCACATTTTTTCTCTAGAACTCAAAAATATATCTTTTATAGTTCAGGCAGGGTTCGTAAGAAACGCTTTCATTCAACCGTTTTTTCTCCGATTCACTTTGCTTCACTTTGGTTTTTTATATACCCTTTTTTCTCCAATTCACTTTGATTCACTTTGGTTTTTTATATACCCTATGACACTCAACAATAATGTGGCTTTCTATTGGTGAAATAATTTTTAAAATCGGTTCAGTAGATCCCGAGATTACCCCTTACAATTTAACAAACACACAAACTTTACTTCTTTATAATATTAGTATAGATTTTACAGTAGGAAACCAATTAGATTGTTGTGGTAATTAATGTTGCTTCTGAAAATAACCAAAATAAAACTCAGTTCAAAACGAAAAAAGTAAAAAAACTGATTTTAAAAAACACAGACACATATGTCACGTTTTTAGTGAAAATATGTCAAAAAAGGCTTGTAACATTTTGAGTTATCACATTGAATATGTTAAATTTAGGTATAAGATGGTATAAGGCTGTGTGATAAGTAAAATATAACACAGATATTTAAAGATCATGTATTTAAAAAATACAAATTATCGAAAACAATGGCTTACTTCCACCGTGAATTCACTTTAAGGCACAATAATAAACAAGAAAATCAACCAATCACATATTGCTTAATACTTGCTTTATTTATAATACTTAATGTATAAAGATATTTTTATTGACCAAATCCATGAGATCAGTTTTTTTTCTCTGCTGTCCAGGCTTTTGAAGATAAATATGTATTTTGCAAATCTAAATTAATGCTTTGACTATGATGCTTTCTTTTTTTACCTTTTTGAATAATTCGTCAGAATATGATTATTTGAAAAATATGGCACCGGGATCAGAGCTCTGAACTTTTATCATCTTCAGTTCAGCCAGTTTCCCAGTATTATTGTCTTCTTAATTCGTTATTGCAAATTTCATTTGAGTGAATATTATACTTTTCCAATCAAAACTGTCATCAAAATTCAAAATCAATCAAAAAACTTCAGGTGTTGCAGTAATTTTCTCCAGGTATTTGTCGTCTATTACCAACCGACCAACCACGCTGTCCACCTAGTTGGTCGGTTAGTAAATATTTTTCCTAACCAACAAACTGTCATAGTTTGTCGGTTAGTAATCTACATTTTTATTCCTAACCGACAAACTGTACCAACCGACAAATTACGCTGTCAACCTAGTTTAACCGATAGTAATTATTTGTCTTAACCGACAACCTAGGTACATAGGTAGTTTGTAAGTAATCTCCAATTTTAATCCTAACCGACAAACTACACTGCCCACCAAGTTGAACTGATAGTAATTTGTCTTAACCGACAACCTACAAAGTTTGTAATCTCCATTTTTGATCCTAACCGACAAACTATAAGGACGAATTAATGGTTAGTTCGATAATAAACTTTCATTATCTACTGACCAACCATTTTATAGTTTAGGAGTTCCCAACCGTATTACTGTTCTGCACTAGTGCAGTTTATGTAATATTATAAAAAAAAAAGTCCGCTATCAATCTCTTAATTATTTATTTGACTTTGTGTAAAAAATACCCCACACAAATATCACCATTTAAAAGTTGCATTTGGCATCTTAATATATACGCATCATTTTTTATATCCGATGCATTTCTCTTACTCGGTGCTGTATTATTATTAATTTGCTTGCTGCGTACTGTATAAAATAAAAAGTATAAATGGATAAAAGGATACTTTTGCAAAAAATTAAGTAATTGCATAATGTTCACTTTTTTATTTCCTAAATTGCTATTGAGCTTAAAATTCCAGCCCTCGAGAAAATTAGTCGTTCGATGACGTTCACCAAATACTGACCAAATTTTGATAAACTCCTCGTTTCGAAGCCAATTTTTTATTTATTTATTATTATTATTATGAGTATAAACTTTTGTTTCTCAGGATTTTTGTCCTGGTAAATTGAAATAACACGGGTAGGTACCAAGTGTTATTCCATTGATTCGAGATTTGGGTCAGCATTATCCGTGTCTAGTTGTAAAAATTTTCTAACAATTCGGCATGTGTTGAGTATAGCTGCTTTTTGCAGCTGAATGTACGTTAGTTTATGCAGCTCAAGTGTATTTAGGCTCCAAAATATATGTTTGGGAATTACTCCTGTTGTTGATATAATTAGTGGTATTATTGTAACTGTGTTCATTTTCCAGATTCTTTTTACTTCTTGTTGGAGTTCCGTGTATTTTCTTATTTTTTCTGATATTGTACTTTGAATGTTATTTGTGTTAGGTATTGCAACATCAATTAAATATACGTGTTTGTTTACTTTATCGATTAGTGTAATGTCAGGTCTATTGTTGTATATTGTGTGGTCTGTCAGGATAGTACGATCATAATATATTTTGTGAGAGGAATTTTCTAAAACAGCTTGAGGTGAGTATTTATAGTATGGTGTAGGAGTCGAGTTACTAAGCTTATGTTTAATACAAAGTTTTTGATGTATTATGTTAACTATTTGGTTGTGTCTATGAGTGTAGTCATTTTTTGTGAGCGTCACACATGCTCCTGTAATGTGTTGTATTGTTTCGGGCTTACTGCGGCATTTTCTGCAAAGATCGTTGCGCAAGGTATTATCTTTAATTATAAATTTTCTGTAATTTTTTGTTGCAACAACTTGATCCTGTATCGCTATAAGAAACCCCTCAGTTTCAGGAAATAACCCACTGGATTCTAACCATTTCTGTGATGCTATCTTATCGATTCCAGGTTGATTTAATTCTTTTAAGTATCTTCCATGTAGTTCCTTGTTGTTCCATGAATTTATCTTATTTTGATGATATTGGTTTATGTCTATTGATTCTACGTTTTCAGAGCTTAAATTAAGAGGAGTGAAGTTTTTATCAATTACAACTGTGGCTTTATGCAATGAACTAAACGATTTCTTGTAGCTGAAAAAATGACGGAGCTTCTGTAATTGTCTATGATGTAGTAGAGTTATGTCAATCATGCCCCTTCCACCTTCTCGACGAGGAATAGTTATACGTTCTTTTGCTGACTTTGGGTGATGGTATCTATACTGTGTTAAGGTGGTTCTAGTTTTGGTCTCTAAAGTAACTAAATCGGATTTAGTCCATTTTATAACGCCAAATGAGTAAGTAAGAATTGGAATCGCGTATGTGTTTATGGATTTAAACAGGTTTTTACCTACTAATTGGGTTTTGCAAAGAGTGTTTAGTCTATTTAAATATTCATTTTTAAGTTTTTGTTTAGTAATGGTATGATCTAGAGTTTTTGATTGATTGTATCCTAAATATTTGTACATTTCTTCATTATTCATTGCTGTTATTCGTTGATCTTCATCAATGTTGTAATCTCCTTCAATTATTTTTCCTTTCTTAATGTTCAGCTTTCTGCATTTATCTAGTCCCAATTCCATTTCAATGTCTTTGGAAAATTTTGTTGTAATGTTTAACAGATGTGTCATGTTGCTATCGCTATTAGAGTATAATTTTATATCATCCATATAAAGTAAATGAGTTATTTGTGCTAATTTTTGTTTTCCACTTTTTATGTCAAATCCACTATTGCTTTCTATGAGTTCATGTGACAATGGATTTAGGGCCAGACAAAACCAGATAGCACTCAAAGAGTCTCCTTGAAATATTCCTTTTTTGATAGCTATTTCTTTAGTTATTATAATGTTTGATTCACCCCGTAAATGTAAGGAAGTTCGCCAGTGTTCCATGGTGTTTTTTATGAAATTTACTACGTTTGAGTTTATTTTATATATTTCTAATATTTTTATAAGCCAAGTATGTGGTACGCTGTCAAATGCCTTTTTATAATCTATGTATGTAATGTAAAGATCTTTTTTGTTTTTATTAGCATGATTTAAAATTGTTGAGTCTATTATTAATTGTTCTTTGCATCCCATGTGATAGCGTCTACATCCTTTTTGTTCCTCTACTAAGATATTGTTTTCTTCTATGTGATTATTAATTCTATTTGCGATACATGATGTTATTATTTTATAGAGTGTTGGGAGGCATGTTATGGGTCTATATTGGGTCGGGTCTTTGGTATTATTGCTTTTAGGTAACATAAAAGTTATTCCTTTGGTTAAAAATATGGGTAACGTAGTTTCACCTTTTATTATTTCTGTGATTTGTTTTGCTAAAATGATATGTACGCTAGTAAGTTTTTTAAACCAATAGTTTTGGATATGATCACATCCAGGTGCTTTCCAATTGTGTGTTTTGTTTATTATTTTGGTTAATTCGTCAGAGTTTATATTTTCAAATGACATTTCTTCTACATTATTAACTCTTTTGTTTTCTCTATCTATCCACTCGTAATTAAGATGTTGGTTATTGTTTTGGTTGTTAGAGTTCGACCATATTTTTGACCAAAAGTTAGTTAGATCATCTTCTGAAGGAGTCTCGTTTATTACGGTATTTATTTTAAGTTTTCTGTAGAATTGTTTTTCGTTTGTTTGAAATATTTTATTATTTTCTTTTCTGTCTAATGATTTTTTATACCTCGATAATCTGTGTGTCTTAACGGATAGTTTTTGTTTCAAAGTGTCTAAAAAATCTGCAACTTTTTTATTGAAATCTTCATGGCTACTATGTGTTCTGTTATTTTCTATAATTTTGTTTACATTGTTAATTAATTTATGCCCTCTATTTCCATTTTTGTATTGCGTTAGCCTACCAATATCTCTTCTGAAATTATCAATATCTTTTTCTAGTCTTAGTTGCCATCTTGGCTTGTTAGTTTGCTTTCGTGTGTCGGATCCTATCTTATTGTAAGTTTTGAGTTGAAAATGTTCTGTGATAGTTAAAGCACAACAATATATAAGTGTGTGCGATTGGTGTATATCTATTAAATGTGGTATGTGTTTTGGCAAAATTATTTTGTTGAATATAAAAATTACTTCAGTAAGTGTGTGGGATTGTTTTATTTTTGGAAGACGAGGTCTTTCTGTAGGATCAGTATCGAGGTATTTTATTAGGTTTGAGCAAAATTTATTGCTCAGTTCGTTTGTTAAACTGTCATCAACTGTAAATGATGTCTCTTGGTTTGTACAAGACAATGGTGTAAAAGAACATTGCATGTCAGAGTTATTTGTAGTTGTTTGTGTTCCAATATCAAGTTCAGTTCTATTATCAGTCAGTGTGTCAGGTATTGTATGTGTGTTATCAATTATGTTAGTCTCATGTTGTCTGTTCCTTCGGTACTGTGTTTGTGTAGTTATTTGATTGTGTGTTTCACTATTCTCTAGTTCTTTAGCTACTTCATCTCTTAAGCTTTTAATTTGCTCTGCTGTAAGAAACTTGTTATTAACGATCGCTCTCCTTTGATCTGAGAGTCGCTGTTCTGAGACGTTGAGATCCGGATAATGCTGACAAAATTGGTCATAAAGTTGTTGTCTGTAACTTGTTAAGTTTGTTTCTAGTTCTGTAACTTTGAAATATGTACGCATTATGAATATGTTTATATCTGATGTCCACTTCATGCGTACACGTGGTTTACCAGCTTTGGTGGTCGCCGGTTTCAGTGCCGACAAGGCTACCTGCGAAACACTTCTAGCTGGGGAACCCTCTTGGGGCTCCTTGTTAGATGTAATGCTATTAGACTGATTTACTTCTAATAGTTCTGTTTGAGACTGTTCGTTATTAATCTCGTTGATGATTTGCAAACTATTATTATTATTATTATTATTTATTTTTTATTTAAGCCTTAAAAACCTATACATCTTATTTCATATCTTATAACTTATTTGTTAGTTTTATTAGTATCTATCCTTATTAATAAGTTAGTTGTATTAGTTTCTTCTTTTTTGTATAGTCCCTTTTCGGGTAAAGGCCTCCTCCAACTCTTTCCACCTTTTCTTATCTTTTGCAATTTCAATCCACTTTTTTCCTGCTATTTCTTTGATATCATCTTCCCATCTCATTTTTGGTCTTCCAACTTTTCTCTTTCCTATGGGGCCTTTCCATTTTGTAGTTTCAATTGTCCATCTTCTGTCTGTATATCGGGCTAGGTGCCCTGCCCATCTCCATTTCTTCTGGAGTGCGTGCTCAAGAGCGTCCGTCAGCTTCGTTCTTTCTCTTATTTCTACATTTCTAACCTGTTGGATCTTTCTTAGTTTTAAAATACTTCTTTCCATCGCATGTTGACATGAGTTTATTTTATTTGCTATCCTCTTAGTAAATGTCCATGTTTGGCATCCATATGTGAGACATGGTAGAATGCAGGTGTCTAGCACTATCTTTTTTAGTTTAAGGCTGTAGTTCCCTTTTACAATTTCTTTTTGCGACCAATATTTTTTCCATGCTGTATTGGCTCTTCTATCTACTTCTTGCTCGTTGCTGTTTTTGTTGAATGATATTTGTTTGCCCAGGTAAATGTAGCTTTCTGCATAGTCAATAGTTTTTCCTTCGACTTCAATTGGTATGGTGTTACTGTTTGTCATAATTTTAGTTTCATCTGAAGCCCTACCTTTTCGCTTTCGTCACTTAGCGATTGTAGCATTCGTTTCATTTCTGCAGCTGTTTCGGCAAAGAGTGCGATATCATCTGCAAATCTTAAGTGACTGAGGCGAGTGTTGTTTATCTTTACTCCTGTCCTTGACCAATTTAGTTTTCGGAATATATCTTCTAAGACGGCAATAAACAGTTTTGTTGATAGAGGGTCGCCCTGCCTGACTCCTCTTTCTATTTTTATTACTTCTCCTGTGTCTTCGAGTCTTACTCTGCTTTCGCTGTTTGTATATATATTTTTTATGATTCTTATGTACTTTGTCTCTATGTTGATTGCATGTAGTGCTCTCCAAATTGAATCGTGTGTAATACTGTCGAAAGCTTTGCTGTAGTCTACTAGTGCGATGTATAATGGTTGGTTGAATTCTTTATATTTTTCGATAATTTGCTCTATAGTATGTATATGATCAGTAGTTGAGAAGCCTGACCGGAAGCCTGCCTGTTCCTTCGGTTGGCTGTTGTCTATTTGGGGCGCTAGTCTATTTTGAAGTAATGAGGTAAACAGTTTGTACATTGTCGAAAGCAAGCTAATTGGTCTATAGTTTCCAATATCCAGAGGGTCCCCTTTCTTGTAAAGAAGTACGATCTCCGAGCTGTTCCACTGTTTGGGGATCCTTTCCTGATGTAGTACCAAGTTGAAGAGTAAGGTAATATACTTGAGCAGTGAAGATGCGCCTGCTACAAGGGCTTCAGCTCTTATGTTATCCGGACCCGGACTTTTGTCTTTTTTGAGTTTTTTCAGCTGTCTTACTACTTCTTGTTCTGTGAACGGCGGTACTTCCTCTTGGTCTTTTGGTGTAGTTGGTTCTTCGTCTGTTTCCTTTATGTTTTGTTTTTCATCTGGTTCTGTTACATGTCCGTCTTGTTTTTTGTAAAGGTCCCTGTAGAAATTGGTTGCACAGTTAATTATTTCCTTTCTGTTTCTTGTTTCCTTATTGTCTTTCTTTAGTTTTTGAATCCATTCTTTGTGCCGGTTGAGTTCCTTAAATGCCCGTTTTGAGCTCCTGTATCTGTTAAGGTTCTTTTCTATAATTCCGTTTCTGTGGTTTTTGTAGTCTTGTCTGATCGCTCTGTTGACTTCCTTGAAAAGCTTTGTTAGACGAGTCTTTGTTGTTTTGTTTCTATTTTGAGTTGTCAAAATGTCCGTTCTTTCCTGTATCAGCTTTATTGTATTCTTGCTTAGGATTTTGTGTTTTCCTTCTGTATTGTTTGTTGGATTACTTATTCTTAGGCTTTTCCTGATTGTGTTTTCAAGAATGTCGTAGTATCTCTGTATGTCAGTCATGGATGAAAGTATGCTTGAGTCTAAGTTTTCTTTCAGGTTCTCGTTGTACGCGGTAACTTCGTCGTCTGTTTTTAATGTTTCTGGATTAGGTTTAATTTTTTTCCTATTTAGTTTTAGATCTTTTAGTTGTAGTGTAGCTCTCACTGGTCTGTGGTCCGATGGGAAACCTATTTTATTCAGAACCTCAATATTTGTTACGGATTTGGTCTTATTGCACATCACAAAGTCTATTTCATTTTTCGTTTTCTGATCGGGTGAGATCCACGTCCATCTTCGACTGGGTTTTTTCTTGAAGTATGTGTTCGTTATTGACAGTCTTTGTTCATGAGCAAATTGTACCAATTTTTCGCCTCTGTCATTGCGAGCTCCGTATCCGTAACTTCCCATTACTAGGCTTTCGTGGCTTAACGGCTGTCCGACTTTGGCGTTAAAGTCGCCCATGACGAGTATAGTTCCTTCGCTCATCTCTAAGGCTGTTTTGATATCATTGTAGAATTTTTCTATTTCTTCTTCGTCTGAGTCTGAGGTTGGTGCGTAACATTGGATTACCGATATAACTTTCCCATTGAGATTGAGTTTCAATATAGCCACCCGTTCCGTAATTCCTGTGAAAGTTATGATATTTGATTTTAGCCATTTCTTGATTAGGAAACCAACCCCATTGAGGCCTACTGCTTCTCCGAAGTAGCAGAAGATGTATTCAGGATATTCTTCTATTTTACAACCCGTTCGTCTAATTTCTGCCAATCCTAAGACATCCCATTTAATATTTTCCAAAGCGTGTGTTAGCTCGATTTGCTTTTCAATTGATGCAAGTGATCTCACATTGTACGTACCTACTTGTAAGGTTTGTTCTTTTTGAGTTAGAGGGTAGTGGTCGCTATCCCCACGGGGACCAGCCGGGTTGGGGAATTGGTTGTTGTGAATACAGTAGTTGTGTTTTTCGTGACTTCCTTTTTCATTCGTTTTATTTATCCTTATATTTATATTTCTCGTTGCTGTTGCTGTAGTTGTTGTTGGACTTGTTTCCGTAGTATGTTTGTCTAGTTTTTTGACTGGTTTCGGTTGTCCCTCTTGTTTTGAAATGGGTTTATTTTTGTAAGTTTCGTGGGTTGTTTGTCTATTGGTATCTCGTCGATACGACTGAAACCCTCTGGCGGGGTTGATGGGGGTGAGGATGGCATTCGTTTCCTTTTCTCTTTACCCTTGAATTCTTTTACTATCAGCGCTCCATTTTTAATTACTGCATATTTGCCTGCAAGTCTCGCTTCTTTCATTTTTGGGATCAGGGCCCTGTTGGCTGCAATGACGTCTTTGGGTAGGTCCTCTGTAGCGTAGACGCCCTTAGGGAACAGCGCGCTGTTTTTGATTATAAGGTCTTTTCTCCACACTAGTGTTGTAGTTATCAAAATTGGCCTGGTTTTGTCAATAGTTTTCTTTCCCAATCTATAAGCGTCGCTTATTTCCCATCTATCCCACTCATTTTCTTTAGCATTCTCACTTATACCATTGAGATAGGGTACTACAGTTTCAATCAGCTGTGCTTGATTGGTTTCTGTCTCTGGTATTCCGTGTAGGAGGAGATTATTGCGCCTTGACGATTTATCTAGTTTCGTGATTCGTGATTTTAGTTGAACTACTTCCGCTTTTATTTTATGTTCTCTTCGGCTAGAGGTCTCATTTTTGCATCAAATGTTTCAACTAGGTTCGTATTTATTGCTTCTGTTTGCATTTTTAGCTCCAGCTTTAGTTTCTCAAACAATAACTCGGTTTGTTTATCCATTATTATAGTAAAAGTGCGTTTCCCCGAAGATGGCAACCCCGTCAGCTGTCAGCTGTCGAATCTTATTAATTTTTGTGAAGGTTGGCACACACGGTTTCCGGTGAAAGTCTATATTTGTTTATGGTCGCTCTAGTTATTTGACATAACCTAGAAATATTTTTGTGCTGATCACTGCGGTTTTTGCGATTTTATTATGACCTTACGAGATGTGCGCTAGTGAAACTCGTAGCTGTAAGTTTGTTCTTCAGATTATAGTATGGTTCAAGTTATTTCTCACAATATTCCACTTTTAACGTACACTTTTTCGCGGAGCAAATCAACAACGATGTTTACAGTTCAAATTGACAACAGGAAGTCCTGTACTGTATAAAATAAAAAGTATAAATGGATAAAAGGATACTTTTGCAAAAAATTAAGTAATTGCATAATGTTCACTTTTTTATTTCCTAAATTGCTATTGAGCTTAAAATTCCAGCCCTCGAGAAAATTAGTCGTTCGATGACGTTCACCAAATACTGACCAAATTTTGATAAACTCCTCGTTTCGAAGCCAATAAGTTTCAAAATAAGTGAAAAAAATATCCAAACGGTTTTCGTCCTCTAATTCCACAGATTCTTTTTTAATGTAGTCCCAGCCATCCAGTATTTTATCATGGGGCAGCAAAGGTAGAACTGCACACAGAGCAATAATTCTTCGAGTGAGCTTTCTTGATGTAAGACCTAATTCTTTGGCTTTCCGCCATATGCACTTATTATAATGATAATAGCAACCACGCAAATCAATTCCCGGGAAAACGTTTAATACAGCCTGCATGGCAGCTTCCTCGTAATCTGTCTTATACTTCACGGGTTTCCAATTTGGTACCGTACTTTTCATTACGTGAAAAAATATTTCATATGTTTGCTTTGTCTTGTCAGATAGCAATGCGTAAGCAAGCGGGATTATATTTGTAGAACTTTCTGTACTCCCCAATCTATGTACGAGTACATAAGTGCTCCCAGATAAAAATGAAAATCATAAGACAGTTTCTTGAGAAATACAGTAGGACGTTTGTACATAATGATATATTTTGATCCATTTATCTTCTATGCACCTACTCAAGTAGTCAGTTAGCTCTTTCTGTATGGCTCTTTCTGAATGAATGTGATTAGAATAGATTTTAATTGTAACTGTGTTAAAAGTTGCAACCAAGCCAAGAGGTGGTGACTTTAAGAACAAATATTGCCGACAATCCAGGTTCTCGATTAGGAATGAAAATATTTCAAACAACAAACCAGATACACAGATAGTTAGCAAAAATTTATCAACCAACAAACCATATTGTTGATTAAGAACAAAATGAGTGAACGAACCGACAAACTAGGTAGGTTGTCGGTTAAGAAAAAAAATTATCAACCGACCAACTAGGTTGTTGGTTAAGAATAAAATTTACTAACCGACCAACCAGGTGGACAGCGTGGTTGGTCGGTTGGTAATAGACGGTATTTGTAAACACAGGTAGCTATTTCGTTGACCTTTATTGGCATTAGACTTATCCTATCATCATTCTTAACTGAATGAATTTGTTAAGTTATATTAAATTTCAAGTTACGGCTGGTCAAGGCGACTGCCGATCCGGAGACACGAGTTCAAATCCCACGCGCACCACTGTCTTGTTGAAGCCATTTACGTGATGGCGCTTACTTGAAACGGTTTAGGAAATTATCGTGAGGAAACTGACATGTACCTACCTCGAATCTTTCAAAGTCAACACGCATTGGGCCAGCGTGATAGATTATGGCCTTGACGCTCTCTTTAGTAGAGAAGGCATTAGGAACATTTGACGGGCTGTTTATGCTAGTTTGGACTTGTGATAATATCTGAGACGTCTTCATTGGGGCATGGAACACTTTTTGAAGATCATATTAGATGTTGATCATCCGAAATGTAATTATGGTTGGTTGGTAGTGATATTTTGTTCTACAACAGTATCAGAAGAATACTCGTTTGCTGGTTAGGATTCATCAGGATCTGACTGAGTCGCCGCTGTCTGAAACGTTATAAATACAATCAATTTCTTGAAGTGTAGTGGGTGTGGTATTGGTTTGATCAATTAGCTTCGAATTTAGTGATAATAGTGGGATATAAAATATTTAATCCTAACATCTTAACAGATCCCTCTGCATTTTAAATAAAATTACCTGGAGATAAAGATGGGTCACTGTTCGAAAAACTGGTAGAAAGGAACCGCTAGGTTAGTCAAATTACTACGAGGTTGGATGGAATCTACTAGACTACAGGCCCGTGAACAAAATTTACGGGTCAAATGAACCACCAGGAGACCTATGTGGGATGATAGAAGGGTGTAAAGTATTAAGATTCAGCACTATGCCGTCACTTGTAAGCTGTCCAACTGAGTGTGATTGAAGAGGGGGGTTGCAACCTTCTACCATTTCTCCTTGTCGCATGATTTTTGTACAGCATTGTAAAATAATGGATTAAAAGAGGTATTGAAACTGCATGGAACCAATGCCGTACTTAATCAAATGACCAAATTTGCTCTGTAAATTACTCATACTCTGTAAATTTTTCCGGCAAAATAATAATTAAAAAGTTAACATTTATATTTTTTATGGTTTCTATACCTCTTTTAATCTATTATTCCGCAACGCCGTACAAAAATAATGCGACAAGGAGAAATGATCGAGGATTGCAACCCCCCCTCTTCAATTGCACTCAGTTGGACAGCTTACAAGTGACGGCATAGTGCTGAATCTTATTACTTTATTATTACTTTATACCCTTCTATCAGCCTACATAGGTCTCCTGGTTGTTCATTTGACCCGTACATTTTGTTCACGGGCCTGTAGTCTATAAGTACTGCGATGTCTTTGTCTACAAAAAGGATCGAAGTAATTAAATTATAGAAACATAATTAGACAAAAAAACAGTACTTACCTACAAGTGAAAATAATCCTATTGTTGATGTCTGTAATGTATTGGAATAGCGTTTAATATTTTCTTTCTTGTTTTGTGTTAACCCTTTGCATTGGTATTTATGTTATTTCCTTTTCTAGCACCTCTTTTGATTGCATTTGCTAAATCTAGCTCTTTCTAGCTTGTCCGACTGCTCTTTTTCAAAAATTGCAAAAACCAAGGTGGCAACACTGCCAAAGCATCCAAGTCACAGATTATTTGAAAATATTTTATTTTCATTTAATAGTTTCTCTTAGTTTTGCTTAGATTTGGCTGGCGAAATGGCTTCCGAGAGCGATGGAGATGATATGGGAGGAAATCTTCGGCAGTACGATCTTCGGCAGTACGAGTCGAGGAAAAGAAAATTGAGGAGAACGCCTACACCCTCAGTCGATGAAGACGACAGGTACAAACCATATATAAAACCAGGGCATAAACGGTTATATCCTGACAATAGCATCAGCGAGGAGTTTCCAGTCTACGTGGAAAGCTCCGATAAAGATGAAAGACTGGGTAATAGGAACCCGTTACAATTATCCAAAATCTTTAAGAATGTTAAGGGAGTGCATGAAAGGAGGAGAGTAAATGCATCAAAAATAATGTTGGTCTTTAAGCAAGCGGCAGCTGCCAATGATTTTTTAAAGAACGAATGTTTGATATCAAATAATTTACGTGCTTACATACCTGCTGCCTCTGTGGAAAGAATCGGAGTGGTCCGTTTCATCCCTAAAGAGACTGGGAACCTAGAATTGTTCGTGAAGTTGACTTCAGATGCAGAAATTATTAATGTGCGACGCTTTATGAAGAAAATCGATGGTCAATTAATTCCTCTGAGTACAATATCCATTACCTTTACAGGAACTAAATTACCTCAGTTTGTGTACTTAGACAATTGGAGATATAAAGTTCATGAATATGTACCACCTGTTTTACAGTGTTATAAATGTTTAAAATTCAACCATTCCGCGAAAGTTTGTCGAAATGAACAGATATGTTCCAAGTGTTCGGAACCCCACAGCTTCAGGGACTGCATCTCAGAAATTCTGAAGTGCAGCAACTGTGGTGGAGATCATTTGGCCATATCCAAAAACTGTCCAATTAAAATGGCAAAATTAGAAAATAATAAGAAAAGCTATTCAAGCGTTTTAGCCAATACACAGAGTAATTTCCCACCTTTGCCACATAAGTCTCAAACAAAAATTGTTCAATCTGGTCAGTTCGACAAATACAATCTGGAACAGAATCCTTTACAGATAAATGATATTGTAAACAATGACAAACTATTAAATTGCATTATTAAAACTTTAGTTGCATTGGGTAATGACAACTCAATAAAGACAACAGCACTAATTAAGGAAACTTTTATTAGAAATTTACATGCATAGCGACCTAGTTACACCATGAAAATTGTACAACATAATATACAGAGCATTAATAATAAAAAACCCTTGTTAATGTCCTTGCTATGGGACCAAGACATTGATATTTGCCTGTTAAATGAAACTTGGCTGAAAGATTCTCAGTATAATATTAATTTTCCTGGATACAACTTTGTACACAAGAATTCAAAAAATGGTCATGGTGGTGTAGGTATTCTTTTAAAACATGCACTTAAATTTAAAACGATTCCCCTTCCTTTTTATGATGACGTCCAGTGCGTGGCTGTTTCTATTGATTCTGACAAAGGTCCTCTTTCTATTTTGTGTGTTTACTGTCCACCTGGAAATGAGAGAAGATTCAACATAAATAAACTTAAAAGGATTATCAATGTTATTCCTAAACCATGTCTAATTTCAGGAGATTTCAATGCACATCATATTGCTTTTGGTTGTCAGGCAACAAAGGCCAGAGGTAGACAATTATATGATCTTTTTGATGAGATGGATTTGTGTGTTCTAAACACAGGATCTCATACTACGGTACAGGGTCCTAATAGAAGTACCTCAGCAATTGATGTAAGTTGTATTAGCCCTACTTTGGCGCCTTTCTGTATGTGGAATGTTGGTAATGACCCCTTGGGTAGTTTACATTATCCTACTTTTATAGAAATGTGTATTTCACCTTCAGTTTACCAAGTAAATGAACCACTAGACAGATATCTTTTTCACAAGGCCGATTGGACCCAATACTATCTTAGATCAAAAGTCCTTTTTGTAAATTTTAAGATTGACACTAATAATCCAATATCTACATATAACACATTTTGTTCCTTACT
This sequence comes from Ectropis crepuscularia, assembly GCA_963693475.1. Taxonomy (NCBI): domain Eukaryota; kingdom Metazoa; phylum Arthropoda; class Insecta; order Lepidoptera; family Geometridae; genus Ectropis; species Ectropis crepuscularia. The sequence goes on along the minus strand of OY856366.1, from coordinate 14,400,473 downwards.
TGATCAATTGAGGGAAGAGTGCATACCTTTATTCAAAAGTAACTCAAATACTACATTAAGTAGAGCTCCAGCACCTTGGTGGAACAGTAGATGTTCAGAAGCAGTCAAAATCTCACAAGATGCCCTGGGAAAATATAGAAACAATATGTCATTAGAAAATTTCATCAACTATAAAAAATTAGATGCCAGTAAGAAACTTATAATAAAAGAGGAAAAAAAGAATAGTTGGCACAATCTATGTTCTTCCTTTAATAGATACACACCAATCACCAAGGTGTGGAACTTTATTCGCCGTTTTAAAAGAATTGGCATTAAAAAATCTACTAAAAATGATGAATGGATTCCAGACTTCATTAAAAAATTCTCAGAACCACCTAGTAATGATATCGAGAATATTGAAAATCTTTTTGAGTTAAATAATATAAACCCTAAAAATAGTTATCTGCTTGACCCCTTTCAATGGGATGAATTCATTTTGGCCCTTACATCTAGAAAAGATTCTACACCAGGCTTAGACAATTATCCTTACATAATGATCAAAAAATTACATAAGGTAGCACAAACTACATTATTAAATATTTACAATTTATTATGGTCTAAACAGTGTATACCAAAGTCATGGAAAACACAGTGTATTGTACCTATTTTAAAACCCAATAAACCAGACAATGATCACAATTCCTATAGACCCATTTCTTTAGCATCATGTTTAGGTAAACTCTTTGAGCAAATGATTAAAATACGGCTGGATTTTTATATAGAATCAAATAGTATCTTACCTCAGAACCAGTTTGGATTCCGCAAAGGTCGGGCTGCTTCCGAGAGCTTTGTAAGTTACATCGCAGATATGAAAAATTGTTTGTTGGCTCGTTCTTCTGTTATATGTGTTTTCCTTGATGTTGAGGGGGCATATGATAACGTAGATTTGTGCCGTCTATGTCAAGTGTTGCATGAACTTGAATTACCTGGAAAATTAATAGAATGGATTTATAAGTTTTCAAATGAGAGAACTGTTTATGTTAAATTTAATAATATATTACATGGACCAACTACTTCATATAAAGGTTTGATGCAAGGTGCCTGTCTTTCTCCAATTTTGTACAATCTTTTTACATCTCAGCTATTAAAATATGTAAATAATAATATTAAAATGTTACAATTTGCAGATGACCTCCTACTGTATAGTGTAAATAGACATATAGAAATGGCAAAAGATGAAATTAATTCAGCATTAGATCAGTTATATAATTACTATTAGATCAGTTATATAATTATAAATACATCTAAAAGTTCTGTGATGGTTCTTGGAACCGATAGTCCAGGAGATATTCAATATAACCGTTTGATAATTCCATTAAAGACTAGTCATAAATTTTTAGGTGTAATAGTGGATAATAAATTAAAATTTGAAGAACACATAAAGTACATTACAACAAAGGCCCTAAAAGGAATCAATATCATTAGATGTTTAACAGGAGTTTTCTGGGGAGCAGACCCCAAAACACTATCTACACTATACAAAAGTTTGGTCAGAAGCCATTTTGATTACAGCTGCCTTGCATACATGAACTGTAGTTCTACTCTTTTGAAAAAATTAGATGTTATACAAAATATTGGTCTTAGAATCATATGTGGAGCAATGAAATCCACACCAATAAACTCTATGGAAGTTGAAACTTGCATACCGCCATTATCCTTGAGAAGGTTGAAGCTTGCACAAAACTTTTCCATTAAAGAACAGTCAGCAAGTAATAATTTAGTGATTGACAATCTTATTTTGCCTCTTCAGCTTTCACAGAACTTAAGTGATTTGAATGTCTCCAGTGATGATATCATTAATAGGAAACTCCCTGAAATGTGCACAATAATGACTTATGTTAATAAAACTTTTGTAAATATGTATAAATGTACTGACAATATTTGGCCTATATATAAATGTAAATACGATGCCTTGATTTATAGTGGCTACACAATAAATTTACCTAATATAAAAGACAATGCAGATTATTTAGAATATATTAAGGACAAAGTAGAGTTATATAAAATTTTTACAGATGGTTCAAAGAGCAAAGAGTCAGTCAGAAGTGGATTTTATGATCCTAAGTTAAACTATAGCAGAGTATTTGAAATAGATTGTGTGGCCAGTATTTTTACAGCAGAAGCATATGCTATTCTTCAGGCATTGTTGTACATAATCAGTTTTAGTAATAATGTAAATATTTTTTTAGTTATAACAGATTCTAGAAGTGTATTATTAGCAATAGAAGGTAAGAGGATAGACTTTAAGATGAACTATTTAGTGTATTGGATAAGAGATGAACTGAGGAATTTAAGATTGAAGATGAAGTCAGTACACTTTGTTTGGGTTCCCTCTCACAGAGGTATTGCTGGAAACGAAACCATAGACAGAATTTTATCAGCTGGATATGACGAAGACCACAGACACCAACTAAAAATCCCTTTCACTGATTATTACAGTGTGATAAAAGAAAACATAAAATACATATGGGCCACTTATTGGGCTTCTGTAAATATGACCAAAGGAAAATGGTATGCAGACATACAAAGGTCTCTACCAAACAAACCCTGGTATCATAGTAAGATAAGTGAATCAAGGAAATTTATTACCACATTAAACAGATTGAGATTTGGACACTGCCTAATACCAACTCACCTTCATCGATTGAAGATCCTCCCCAACGATAATTGTACGTACTGCCATGCACCTCAAGCAGATCCCAATCACATTATTTTTTCCTGTCCGGAATTTGGAATACAACGGATCCTACTCGCAGATGAACTACAAAATCTGGTTGGACATGATAATGCCAGTGTTCCCCGCCACATTCAAGATTTACTTTCTGATCCAAAGTACTTCAATGTGATCTATATTTTTATTGTAAATACTGTTGACAAAATCTGATACCAAGTTACCAATACCAAGCCATTTGACAATGACATGTCTAAGGTACAAAGTCTGAAAATGGATCTAATTTTGTGCATCGAGGAAATGTTCGAGAAGATTGTGTTTTTATTGAAATGTGTGTCAAGTGCTGCAAACTATTTGGACATGATGTAACGTTTTAGAACTGTGAATTATTTCGGCTCATGGACAAGCATCCAAGCCATGTATATAATAAATTAAAAAAAAAAAAAAAAAAAAAATCCAAGTCACAACCGAGACGTTTAGGCGTCGGCAGCAGGTGAATGAATTTTTTATAGATACTTCTGATGTTGAAAGATAAGACTGAATGTATAAGATGACATATGCTCAACACATGATTCCGGACTATTGATAGTGCGACACTTTATCTGTAGTGTTTCGTATCACCAAAAATATCCAAGTTAACCATGATCGAGATACATTATTTTTATTGTTCTGGGTGGGATACTCTTAACAGTATGTGTCGCATTGAGTATTACAAAAGTTAATATTATGTTAATGTTAGTCCATGTTATGTGCCAGTTTTCAATTGAGGAGGTCTTCTGCAATCGATGGTGAAACGAGCCGCTCCAGATATAACTACATCTCATGTGGGTTGTGTGTGTTTTGTAGAAGTGTAAATATACTTTAGGTGTGATCTTATGTAGTGTAGTAGTCAGATATGTATATAATATGTGCAGTAGTCGCAATGACGAGCGAGAGTATCGAAGTAACAGCGAGAGTGAAACCGTGTTTTTCACATTATTACAACAATTACGTTTTAACAGTTTTAGCATATAAAAACAGCATAGTGAATATGATTTAAAAATAATGAACTTAATTTCAAATACAATAACTAGGAATATGAGTGACACATAATTTAGGAATAAGATTATTGATTCATTTACAATAATAAACTGCGCAATCGGGATAAAACCACAACAACCAATAGTCATGTCATACGGAATCTTCATTGATTGATTCTTGATTAAGTACATAATATGGCAAGCTGGTCCGGAAGAACGCGATCGAAGTCCAGTAGGGAAGCAATTGGTATTGCGGGACAACCCTGCGCCTTGCGAAGATGTATTCGGCCGTGAGTGACCCAACAATACTGAAATGAGGAGTCCTTCGCTCGCCTTCGGGCCTCACGAAATAACGCCCTGGCTGCCCTAGACAGATGTTCGTTGATGTAGATCTTGCATGGTGGAGAGTCAGAGGTCAAATCTGTAGAAGTAAGGCCACCACGACGCGACTTCACAGCCTTAAGTATTTCGTCGCGTTTGTTCTTCCTAGTCAATCGGATCACAATCGGCCTTGGATAATCGCCGGCTTTGTTTTGTTTTTTGTGATTCTTTGAACCAGCCCTAAATACGCAATCGATATCATTATCCGATAGGTTCACTCCAATTTTGGTGGCCGTAATCATGGCGATATGTTGGAGACTCTCGCCGCCGGACTCAGTGACACCTATTATTTCCAATTCTTTGTTTAAAATAGTTTGAGTCTGGTAATTTAATTGGTCCCTTAATTGATATAGTTCCTCACGCAATGAGGAGATAACTTTTTCGTTTTCCTCCAAAGACCGGATTCTCGCATCGAAGTCATCAAGTCTGGTGCTACTTAAGGCCACGCTTGCGATGAGAGCCTTTAGACACGACTTTATCTCGGCTAGGTCCTGTCTAAGATAACGCAATTCCGTTGCGACATCCTGTGGAACATTGTCCTTATCGCCATGCAATAAAACGCCTGGCGATTCCGGCGAGCAATGAGCGGGGCGCTTGTGCGGACGCGCCGGAGTCAACGGCGAACGGCGCTGCCGCGCCCGCAGCAGATAAGCGCGGGCTGTCGAAGCGGTCGCTCACGAGCGCCGGTAAGTTCTGGTTGCAGGGTCGGCGCGGCTTGTTCGCTCGACATGTCGGACATTTCCAATCCTTGGCCTTAGTAACCTTCAAGGACGGCTTATTTACGCAGATTGGGTGAAAACTCATCTTGCATCCACCGCAGAACATTGCACTAGTTGACGTGATAAGCTGTTTACAAGCCCCACAAACAACATCCGCTTCGTTGTAAATGGGAGTACTTAGATATTTATCCATAGTTAAAATTTCGATTACGATATTACACAGTTAGATAGATAGATAGATAGATAAACTCTTTATTGCACTTAATAAGAACACAAAAAACAAAAATATACAAAACATAAAAAACAAAGTAGCAATTGGCGGCCTTATCGCTAAGAGCGATCTCTTCCAGGCAACCGCAGGATGGAAAAGGAGAATTGAATAATAGGAAGATGGGGAAGTACCAATAATGAGTGGAAGATATTTCTGATTCTATAATTTTGAAAGTTAACTCCAATACTAATAATATATAAAATATAATACCTCTATAACCTACAATACTTTTAAAATATACTACATAAACCTACAAAATAATAATTGTACATGCTATTACATAAATATAATATATACTAATACATTAACAATATCATGTTTTACTCATGGAGATTTATGTACGATTAAAATATAAGTGACGACTTCAACTAAGTGATCATATAGACAAATAGATCTGATTCACCATTTTTTTAAAAACGGCAATGGATGGAGCTTCTCTGGTGGATACAGGCAAAGCATTCCACAGTTCAGCAGCCCGAAAAGCAAAAGACTTGCCGTAGAAATTTTCGCTGCGTGCCGAAGGCATTTGGAGTACCAAATTGTTCTTAGATCGGAGAGGCAAAGAGTGCGCATCGCTCCAGAAATTAAAAACATCTTTCAAATAACGCGGTGATGAGGGGTTAAATAATATATTATAGAGCAGAGACAAAGTATGAGCATTCCGACGAAGGCGAATGGGGAGCCACTTGAGCTGGATGCGAAACTGAGATACGTGATCGTATTTGCGCAAGCCAAATATAAATCTTATGCAATAATTTTGGAGACGCTCAAGTTTATTTAGCTGGTCTTCATTAAGGTCAAGATAACAGATATCTGCGTAATCTAAGATGGGAAGAAGAATAGATTGTGCAAGTAAAATAAATAAATAAATAAATAAATAAGTGCAACTTTAGTAGCAGTGGGTAAAAAATTTCGTAGTCGTCTCAACGATCCACCAGAAGCGAATAGTTTGCTGCTGACTGTTTTCAGTTGATGTTCCCAGCTTAACGTACGATCGAAAATTACGCCAAGGTTTTTGACCGATTCACTATACGGTATTAAAACCCCGTTAAAAACTACTTGTGGAATGGAAGCCCAGTCAACTCTAGAGATCATATATGGACTACCAATTAATATAACCTGAGTTTTTGTGGGGTTAACGCTCAAGCCAAAGGAGTTACTCCAGTGAACAATTTGTCGTAGATCAGCGTTCACTACTTCAATGGCAACATTAAGATCTGAGAGCCGGGCTTGAGAATAAATTTGGAGATCGTCTGCATAAAGGTGGTAGGAAGACTTAAGGTTTAGAGAGATTGAGTTTATAAAAATAGCAAAAAGAAGAGGTGATAGCACGCCGCCTTGAGGGACACCAGCATTTGTACTACACCAAGACGATAATACATCGTCGAGGTGAATACGTTGTCGGCGTCCATACAAGTAACTATGAAACCAATTGATTACCAATGGAGATATGTTAATAGAGCGTAGTGTCGCCAGCAAGATATCGAAATCGACGGCGTTGAAGGCATTACTGAAGTCTAGCAGAGCTAGAACAGTAAGCCTGCCGTCGTCCATACCTTTGCGTACGTCGTCGGTGATCTTAACAAGGGCGGATACAGTGCTATGCCCTGGACGGAAACCGGATTGGAAAGGATTTAGGAGATCTTGTCTGTTTAGAAATAGATTAAGTTGTGAGTGGACAAGACGTTCAAGGACTTTGGACAGAAAAGGAAGAATAGATATAGGGCGGTATTCAGAAAAGGAGGTAGGATTTGGTTTCTTCGGCAAAGGAATTAATTGTGCATCTTTCCAGATAGCTGGAAACACGCCACAGGAGGTGGATTTGTTGAAAATTGCACACAGGACGGGAAGAATGACGTCAAGTATGGGCAATAACATGTTCCTACTGATACTATCACCGCCAACAGCGTTGGAGGAGATCGACACAACACTTTTCTTAACATCACTTTCAGTGAAACAATTGAAAGTAAAAGGAGAGTAGTCAGGAGATGGGATGGCAGAAAGATGATTTATAGTAGTACGTTTTACCGATTCTGATATGGGGGAAGCAAATGAAAAATGTCGATTGAGAGCATCTAAGTCTAATTTATTTGAAGTGTAATCTGGACGTGATTTGCCGACTCCCATAGACTTAAGAAATTTCCAGACTTTGCCTGGATTTTCGTTATGAACAGATTTATGAACATGTCGGCGCATTGCATCTCTACACACCTTATTGCAGCGATTACGGGCCTGAACATATTTATCTTTATTTATCTCTGTAGGACGTGATTTATAACGCGACTTCGCTGCCGACTTTTTATGCATTAAAATCTTTATTTCGTCAGTGAGCCACGGGGCAGGAAGATGTTTAATTTTAATTCTACGTAGAGGTGCATGTATGTCATATAATTGTGTCACAAGTTTATTAAAGATGACAACTTGTTCATCCACCGAAACAGCGTCAACGACGAGACCCCAATCAATATTTTTGGCATCTTTGAGAAGAGATTCATGATCCATACTACTAAAGTTGCGATGCAAGACCATTTTCGGTTTAGATTTAGGGGGACGGATTTTGTAAGAAATAAATATTAAACCATGGTATGAAAACTCATCAGCAGAGTGCTGACCATGTGAAGCAACATTATTAGGGGAAGAGACTAATATCAAATCTAGTAAAGATGGGATACTATTTGGGAAATGATGAGTAGAGTTAAGAGGAAGAATATGTAAGTTGTATGATTTAGCGATAGATTGGAGTGAAGAAGAGCGAAGATCTTTTTTAAGAAGGCAAGTATTGAAGTCACCCATTATAATGGTGTGATTATAAGAAGGTAGAAGGTTAAGTAAGAGATTATCAAATGAAGAAAAATAGTTGACGTTTTTGGAGGGGCTATAGTAGACTCCGACCGACACAGTTGTCACCGAGAATGCGACAAAGCGATAATCTTCAACCGCTCGGCAGGCAGTGTGAGCGGGACGACAATTCTGTCGCTGTTGCGGCGGAGTTCTGCGAGTCGTATGCTCGCCACACAATAAACGGTCGCACTCGGGAAGGGTACCTACTCCTGACTGTTTGCGATTAGGTGAACTTAAATTTGTAGTGATAATAATGATAAGTGTTATCGTACCTCGAGCGTTTAGTGGAGTCTTCTGAGAAAATATGCCAATCACCACGATTTTCACACTTTAAACTATTAAAAATATTTTTTAAAACGGAGCGATTAAAAAAATGTGAGCAACGGTGAGCGCGCGCGAGAAGAATCAAAGAAAGAAAGAAGAGAATTTTCGTTTTTTCGTTGAACTCACCTTGAAGATGAAGGCAGATTTCAGAAAAGATTAACTTACCTACTGATTTACCTATTATCCAGTTTCATTTCGTAAGAATATGATACATAATAGAGTACACAAACATCAATTGTAGGGATATATATTAAAATACATAAATAAAGAGTTACTTAGGTATTTTAATATAAATATCAATAATAATTCAATTCAATAAATGTTAATTTTGTGAAGAATCATGGTAACTTTTTAAACTGTATATTAATGTGTATAATTACATAAATAATTAATTTATTACATTAAAAAACTGCTATGTAGTTCATTTATATCATTTATATGTAGAAGTAGGAGCGAGAGGTTTACCAGCAAAATCTCTGGATGACCTGCTGAAAGACCTTAGCTTGTCCAGAAGTGCAGTAAGTTCTATACTAGAACGAGTATCTAAAGCAGTAGGTTCATTTCAGATTTGGCTGGGCAGGGAGAGAAACATGAGTAGTGAAGGTGAGTGTTGATGTACGTTGGAAAGGGGCCCCTTAAACCTACACCTGTGTCACAAGTCTCGGGATCTACTCAGGATTTCTCTCTCTGCCACGCGATGGACCCGGCACCCGCACGGTGAATCCATAGAATGCTAAGAAGTTTGTCTCTCTCTTTGTAATTAAAAACTCTTGGACTTAGGGCTCCCACACAAAACTGCGATGCAATGCGATGCGACGCCGCATCGGAGCAATTTGCATCGCAGCATCGGAGCAATTTGCATCGCATCGCACCAAGTCACTAAAGAGTTGCGATAATTATAATTTAATGTGTAGATATTACAATAGTTAGGTACCTATTATGCAGAGTATTGAAAAGTGTACTGAATTAGCTATGATTATATTATGTCTATTTAAATTAATGTTTAATTAAGAAAATAAAACATGTAGTATGTACCTACAAAAAATTTAAATGTTTTATTGACTGACTTTTGTATGGAGACTGGACAGCATGTTATGATTAATTCATTTTTACAATTTTCTTACTCTTATTAAACTTTGTTAATAAGAGACCAATCTCTAATTAAACATTGTTCTCAATGGTCTCATCTAATAAATACACCATCTGTTTTTCAACTTTATTACTAAATTATGTTGAATGTAAAGCGTCAAAAAATTATTCAGATGATTATTAAATCGTTTACTGCAGTAAATGATGTTTTATTTTATTGTTTTATAAGTTATAAGTACCTGGGTGACCGAGCTTTGCTCGGTTTAAATACGAAATATACTTAGATACCTACAGATAAAAGATTCCCAGAAATAGATTTTCTTAAAAAAAAAGAAGTGAAAAAATAAGAGAACCCCGTCTAGATTCGAACCCGGAGCTACTAATTCGTGACCGCTATGAGCGCCCGACTTCCCGTCTGAGCTAATTATGCTGCCACGTCACGCGGCGAAATTTACCTTCGCATTCTAATGTCTAATGTGACAGTTTTTCATTGTCTAAAAACGCGCATAATATGCGTTTTTTTTTTAATGAAACCTAGTTAGATCGATTTATCGTCCCCAAAATCCCCTGCATACATAATTTCATGAAAATCCGTCGAGCCGTTTCCGAGATTCAGATTCTATATATATATACATATTTATATAGGTACAAGAATTGCTCGTTTAAGGCGGATGGGCCAAGCCAATTTTCCATACAAACGTTTGGGAACCAATACAGGCGACAGAAATTGTATAATGTCTGTATGTTAATTTTCTCTACATGTTTGATTAATTTTCCATCCGCGAATATACTCATATATTTAAACAAACTTGTATTAATATTTACTTTTGCAAATTATAAGTTTTGAAAATTTGCCGGAGACTACGTATGTGTGAGTGGTTTTAAGTAAACATGGCGGTCTCGCGTCAGCTGTTGCGCGCATTTCGGTGCAAGTTGCCGAGCGGGTCCGTAGAGGGCGCTACATTTCCGTGCGAGATTGATGCGACGTTGCCACACTGTGCATGCGGCGTTGCGATAGCGGCAAAGCGGGAAACTTGGTTCGCTCGCTCGCTCACTCGCTGGCGGCAAGAGACTTTTGCGTTGGGCTTATAAATATCTTATATCGAAGTTTAGCCAGTGTTGCCAAGTTAGCCACTTTTGGCTATATTTGGCCACATTGTTTGAGGATTTAGCCAAAACTTTCTAAAGTTAGTGGCTAAACAATTTGGCCACAAATCTAGGCACTTTTAACACTTTGACAGCCAAGTATTTTATTTATTTCCAATCTCTGACAGCCGATCACGTCCCCTGTCCGTGACAGTTTTTTTTGTTAGAGACGCTGATCACGTACTGCGTACGTGTGTGAATTTCAATACTGTTTACTTTAAAACAACGGCCTGTAGGCGTGATCCGCGTCACGTCAATGCTTAGATGAATATTTAGGCTACACACACAAACGCACTTCAAATACTTGCGGTGTGCGGGGTGCGGGAAACAAAGGATCGACTCTCGCGCGCCAGTGGCTCCAGCGTAGCTAAGCGATCGAGACGTGTGACAATTTTTTGGCGCGAAATGACTTCGCGACGACGATTTCGTCTGGATTCGGAAAGAGATATTAGAGATATTATTGACATTTTGCAAAATGATGCGGATTCGGATATTGAGGAGGACACCACGACAGTAGAAACTGAAGGTAAGCTATCGATTTACTTGTGTTTTTGTGAGATTGTAATAGCTTTTGGTTTTGAGTAAGTACCCACATGTTTTGTTTTTCAGAGGGAATTGACGAGTTTATAGCCGTTCAAGAACAATTAGACCTTAGTGATGAGGACATAGTACCAGAGCGGGGTCAAGCACCGATAAGGACAAGGGGACGGTCAAGGTTTAGAAGAACAGGTCGAAGTCGTGTTCGTTCGTCAGTGCGTTCGCGTTCCATTCGCAGCCGCGGCAGATGTACAGTACAAAATGTCCAAGAAATTGATGAAGCCAATGGATGGTCATATAAACCAGTAGAAAATCTACCTGAAAATCCTGTCTTTCAAGATATATGTATGGTTATGCCTCCAGTTGATGAACAGTCATCGGAATTCGACTGCTTTTCAATCTTTTTCCCAGATTCTTTTTGGAAACTTCTCAAAGAAGAAACCAATCGCTATGCCAGTCAAATGAAGGCAAAGCAAACTAGACAGGGTGTGCTAAAGCCAGGATGCATGTTGTACAATTGGAAACCTGTTACACTGCGTGAAATGAAGAACTTTTTGGCCATCATAATCCACATGACGCTTGTTGAGAAAGAAAGTTTCGATTCATATTGGTCCACTAGAGAGATTATACAAACTCCATTCCCAAAAAAGATCATGACTAGATCTCGTTTTAGAGCCATATATAGTTGCCTTCATCTAAATGACAACTCAAAGTATATACCACGAGGCCAGGAAGGCTATGACGCTTTTTTTAAACTGCGGCCATATTTTGAGGAGCTTTCGAATTTGTGTCAGATGGCCTTTTCTCCCGATGAAGAACTAACTATCGATGAAGGAACATGTGGCTTTAGAGGGAGAGTACATTTTCGAGTGTATAACAAAGATAAGCCCGACAAATACGGCATGAAAATTTATATGCTTTGCGATGCTAAAACCGGCTATATATTGAAGATGGTTCCTTACGTTGGCGACTCAAAGACTACCCAGAGCATAATTATGGAATTGTGCGAACCATACTTTGGAAAATGGCACACCATTTACATGGACAGGTTTTTTACCAGCCCAACTACTGTTGACTTGCTTTGGCAAAAACAAACCCGTGCTGTTGGAACAGTTATGGCCAATCGGCGTGGTTTGCCTGGGGAATGGCTTCAACAGTCTTTAGAGGTGAATGAAATGGTCTTCTGTCATCGTGGTAATCTCACCGCTTGTAAGTGGAAGGATAAGCGGGACGTGCTGATGCTTACAACAAAACACGCCGCTACTTGGACAGAGGTAACAGCTAAACGCAAAGGAGTTGGAGTCATCAAAAAACAGAAGCCTGATTGCATCGTCGATTACAATCACCACAAAATTGGCGTGGATCTCAACGATCAGTATGTTTCATACTATTCTTTGAATCGCAAAACAATGAAATGGTGGAAGAAGATGTTTTTCAATCTGGTTGCGAGGGCTGCAGTCAATTCTTTCGTAATCTTTAACAAAAGTAGGAACAACACGCGTCATAAATTGCGATTTTCGCAATTTTTGATGACTTGTGGTGAAGAACTGGTGCAGCATGCATCCTTCGATGATGCAGGCCCATCTCGTGGTCCACATCATACTGGTATGACGACCAGATTAACAGGGAGACACTTCATGGAAAGGATACCAGCGACAGGATCGAAAACGAAAGTGGCAAGAGTTTGCAAAGTCTGCGCTGATACCACAAAGAAGGAAACTGGTAAGCGAGGTCGCAAGGAAACAATATTTTTTTGCCCAGATTGCAACGTACCCTTGTGTTATGACCCGTGCTTCAAAAAATACCACACCAGGAAAGACTACACGGCATAAAATTTGAAAAATGTAGATGTAAGAGTTTTTTTTTTTTTGTAAACGTGCCTTATTCTAAGTTGATTTTATAATAAAAAAAAAACAATTATACATGTTTTTCTTATTTTATATAAAAATATAAGATACCCTCAATACAATGAAAATAAAATGATGGCCGCAACTATTATAGTCTTTTTTCTATAAAAGTAACAAAATGGTCAAAAAGTGCCGGCGCGCCCAGAATGGTACGCTAATTATGTATGCGGCTAATTAGGATAAAATAAGCGTCACGTGCGTAGTACGGTATCCGCTGTCAAAGTGTTAAGAATCGAACCTAAAAAGGCATAAATGACTGCTAAATAATAATAAAACGGTACGGAATGTTTCATTTTCGATTTCATAGCACTTGTTTTCACTTATCTCTTTTAATAGGAGGACGGGAAATTCTTTCACTTTTCGCTCTTCACTTGTCGTGATATTCATACTAGTAGAATTCAAAATGGATGAAACTAAATATTTTTCTGAATGGGAAGATATGACTATAGAAAAGTAAAGAAAAATATTATTTCTGTCTTAAAGAACCAATCAACATTCATCAACATATTATATCGTCTAAAATAAAGCTATTTAAACTTAAATTAAATTTCTTAATAAATCGTCACCAATAAAGCTATGACATTTTTTTGGTTTGCCCCATGTTTAGTCCCTTTTTAATGTAAGTACGTAATTTTGAAGTTTCTGGACACTTTTTGGAAGAGTTTGGCCACTTCTTATGTCAGTGACTTGGCAACACTGAGTTTAGCCAGGTTTCTTGTTATTGTTATTGTTTCATGTCATTTGGAGTACCTACCTAAGTTTTGTAATTTGTAAATAAACTATCCGTTTTTGTCTTGGAAATCGTTGAGCGAAGTGAATTGTGTGGTGAATTCTCCGTAAGTTTACAGCAAAATGCCACGGCAAAATGCAACAAATAAATCGGCCTACAAGAAACATGCATATTCTGGTCCACGTAAAAATCGCAAACGCGTTCTAGCCGGGCTACGAAACCGTGCTACTTATTCTGACGACGATGATCGTTCGACAACTGTACCATCGTAAGTATAACAATAACAACTACTTTACAAATACCCAATACATACTTCTCTGATCGGAACCTCCGCAGTTACGATTTTCTTAAATTTTAACCTAACTTTACAAGGGGGTTACTAACTTATACTCATCTAGAAATCTACGGCAGCTAAAGTAAGCCTATGCCTTACGTGTTACGTGTTTTCAGACGTGATGTTTGGCGAAAACAGGAAGAAAAGAAAAGACCTCAAAGACATGATATACAAACTTCTGACCAGGATGTAGCTGGACCCAGGTTAGTTACTAGGTATTTTACAGGGATTTTTACATGATATATCTACAGCTTTTATACGATATATACATATTACGTATGTAGGAGTAATTAATTTGATGCATAATATTATTTGTATCTTTTTAGTAACATCAAAACTTACTTACGGCCAAAGCCACTTGTTCATTTGGAGGCAACATATCCATCAAATGTAACAAATACAGAGTTACCAGCCCAAAAGTCGCCACTGAATATCAACTGGCCTGAACCAGATCCAGCAGTCGAAGCACACAATTTACAAGTTGAAACAACAACAGATGACAACTTCAATGGTCTTTCAGGCTATCGCATTGTTGATATGAAACATGTTCTGAATTGGGCCTTTACTTTAGAACAACATACAAGACACTGTGAAAACTCACAAATTGAATTTATGAAAGAGCTGAGAACCGGTTTACACAGTGAATTTATATTGAGATGCAGCATGTGCAATAAAACATGGAAGGAGACAAGCGAAAAAGATGAGAAGGTCAATAAATCATTTGTTTGGGCAACAGTGACAGCTGGCAGTTACTATGCTCAGGCTGCTCATATAACAAGTATCATGGATATTCCAAGGATGACAGCAAAAAAGTTCCGTGCAATTGAAACTGAGTTAGGTCAAATATGGCAAGATCACTTGACTGAGGAAATTGTTAAAGCCGGCCAAGATGAAAGAGCCATAGCTATCGAGAAAGGGCATGTGGATTCTGATAACGTACCATATATTACTGTATATGTAGATGGTGGGTGGCTGAAAAGATCATATGGGCATAATTTTAATTCACCATCTGGAATGGTAAGATTTATTATGAATTTATTACAGCACTATTTTTTTTATCAAATCTGCTCTTACACACATAAGATTCGAAGTAAAATAGTGTTTGAATGAATGTAATTTTTCATTGTGATATAATTTTTTCAGGCGTGTATTATTGGAAAAGAGACCAAAAAGTGTTTATTTCTCGGTGTCAGAAATAAATACTGTTATATGTGCCAGTTGTGACGGTACCAGGTGGTCACGTAACAGTAGAGAGGGATATAGAGCACAAGAACGGAGTAATTACCATCATGTTCACGTTCCGTTAAGAAAAATTAACAATAAATAATTACTCACTTTTTTGAATAGATAAATATATTTATAATATTTATACTGAGATATTTAAATTATTTGTTTTCCTCAGATTTATAATAATATTAGCACGAAGACTTGTCCAGGGTCAGAGGATGGCTGGGTCCCCGGCGACTTTTGAGTGATCTAGAGTCCAGTGGATGGATTTCTGCTTGACTCAGGATGAAGAGCGGTGTGAGATTGTCTGGGTAACGTCGGAACTGTCTGAATAGTCATTCTGAGGACACAAAAGGTATAAACTTTAGTGATTTTAAAATAACTGTTCTGGAAATCTATTGATACTTGTTTAAAAAGAGTTTGTTCATGCAGAAACTGAATGAATATTCAGTGAAATTCATTGTAAATTGCTGTAGTAGCTTGGATTGAATTTATTGTATAAAGATTGTAATGTACAGGCAATGCATCATATTTGAATCCATATATTATTATCAAGGAATGATTTATGTATTAAATTCTGTAAACCAACTATTGTATTGTGTATTAACAATAGTTGTTATTGTATTATGCGTTGAAGAGTAACATTGTAAAGGATCTGTTGTTATGTAGGTAGTTGTTAGGGAGGGTTTATGAAGTCAACAGACTATACAATGATTGTTTAGATCCATGATTACAAATGATTGAAATGGGTATTTTGCTGAAACTAATTGAGAACTTTGAGCTATATAACGGAAGAATTACCCTGATGAGTACCTGCTTTGTATCAGAAGATATCGTCGTTGTTTTTCGAATTGATCTGCGGCGTATTTACGTTTCACAAAACACCAGGAAGTTTGCGAGATGTCCTTGGCGAATTTGATGAGCACTGAATGCAATACCGTACATAGTTTAGAATGCAGCAATTTATACACTATTCACAAATTGGAGGCTACACTTATTTTGATTGATAACTAAAAATAAGCCGACGATGTTAAATTTTATTTGGGTTTGTTTACATAATAGCGTGAACCTAGATGACAGAGCGGAACGAGAATTGCCAAGCTTAAAAATGTATGATGAAATAAAAAAATTAGAAAATATAAAATTGGAAAAATTAATGAATTAATTAGTGGAATTTTGAATAAAATTCATTATTTTATTGGATAAATCTTTCTGGATATCTGGATATTGATCTTTGCTCAGATATATGGCTAAGACGGGCATAAGAATTCACGAAGCACGGTAGAACGGGAATGCCGACCTCTTTACTGTATTGCTCTATGATGGTATAGCTAAAAAGACGGATTTTGTTTTTCTGGCTGATGACATGGAATTTTATGGGGGATTCGAAAAAAGGAAGTCCGACAGAAGGGATATTCTAGAAAAAGCCCGACATGAGATGGAAGCAAAGAAAATTTTTAGCTTTTGAATTGATAAAGAAAGTGATATTTTTACCTGAAGAGAATAAAGAAAAAGTACCTACCATAAGCCTTGCTGACAATATATTGCTGGATTACGGTAAATTCATGAGAAATTATAAGGAGAAGCGAACTTCGGTGAGTTGGATATATACTCCACTTCTGTAATCTGTGATATACTCATAATCTGCATTGGATTTATGCCTTGACTAACTAGATAATATGCCGAAAAATCTATAACTATATTTCACTGATCCTTGTACAATGGAGAACTCTATAGGTAATATAACAGTATAGCGCTGGCTGTCGTCATAACTCTAGTATATCTTGTTTCCACATTTGCCTGATGTAGAGTGGTTAAAATAACATAGCGACATATACTTTGTATAAGAGCATAACGCTAAACTAATTGATGTTAGAACTATGTTGAAGGAATTTCACTATTGCCTGATGTATAGCGCATACTTCCACATAGTGGTATAGACACGGCTAGTAAAGTAATACTATCTGACGTTTGAGTTTATAAGTGTAATGTTGTAAGAAACTCGCTACAAAAGTGTGTAGTATGTCTTATTTTCTTATACGTGATTTCATTGTGTGTTAAATTTGTTAATTAGCCTGATGAATAGCGCATACTTCCACATAGCGGTATAGACACGGCAAATAGAGTAACAATATCTGATGTTTGAGTTTACAAGTGTAACATTGTAAGAAACTCGCTACAAAAGTGTGTAGTATGTCTTATTTTCATATACGTGATTTCATTTTGTGTAAAATTTGTGAACTTGCCTGATGTAAAGTGCATACTTCCACATAGCTGTATAGACACGGCAAATAGAGTAACAAAATCTGATGTTTGAGTTTACAAGTGTAACGTTGTAAGAAACTCGCTACAAAAGTGTGTAGTATGTCTTATTTTCATATATGAGATTTCCATTGTGTGTAAAATTTGTTTACTGTGCTGCATGATTTTGCTAAAATCGCTTACTTGAGATTTTACTACTTTGAATGTAATACATTTTTGCTCTGTATATCTGACGAGAAGATATATTAACTTAGGAACTGTTTTAAAAAAAATATCATGTAGGTAAAACATGATATCCAATGATGTTAAACGTAGATGAAGATTATTATTATTTTGCTTGACTGGTTTCTATTGATAAATATGTTGATCAATATTAAATTTGAATTCCATCGATTATCTGATGGAACGTAAATTGTTACAAGTATAGTTTATCTAACGTCACGAGATCGTTTATACTAATTGTGTACATTTGAGCTGGAAGATAAAGTTGTTCCATAGTCAGCTTAATACCAATTCTTAAAAAGTTAAAAGTTTATTTTAAAATTTTGTTCGATAGTCTCGCTGAGTTGAGATTCTCCATGTACCTTGGAAAGTTTAACAATACTTATCACTTTATGCAGAAGTCTGCTAATTTTCGGACATCCTTTTAATAGTCATTCACGTGAATGCATTCGGATACCTAGCTGAAATGAGGTTGAAGAAGTTTTAAGCTATGTCCTTAAATTATCTGATTGGATCGGTTGCATCTAGGCTAGACCTTCCTAACGGAAATGGGGAATGTCTGCCAACTCTACATTGATATATAACAGCTCAGTAGAAGCTAAAACCTTCAAGAATGCATGGGAAGCTTAACTTTGAGGCTTATCTAACAAATTGATTTGTATAATTCGTACAAACAAAAAGCCCGTGCTCCAATACGCGTTTGATGGCGCCAGTTTTATAATGGTATTCGTTGAGTTCTATGGATCATAATAATAGAATGGCGTGTGTTATGATAGTCTGTTGTATTATTATTTTAACTTTTATTTCTTCTTTTCAGCTTTTAATATGTTGTTATTCCACAGGTGTTTTAATATAAATTCTTAAGGTTTCAGATATTCTAAATAAAGGTTCTAATGGTTAAAGGAACAAATACATGGTGAGAAAGCTGGATAAGAGGGACTACATAAATATGGATGGAGTTACCTAATACGAGCAGGAGAAAATAATATGTGTTGAAAACAGGAATTAATTCATTTCATATTTACATAACTTTACTAACCTTGGTTTAACTTTGAACTTTAATATTTGTTTAATATTTTTATATTAGCAATCACTTTTATCTTGAAGATTTTTTTTGATAAACTTGTTGTTGGTTTTTCTTAAAGGATGTGAATAAGTAACAAATAAGGGCGGGATATATTTTCTTAACCTGGTTATTTGTAAAATTTTAAAAGAATTTTAACGTAACATTCTTAGGTTATTTACTGGTACCCGTTACAGGAAACAAAGGGTAACTTTCTATATTTAATGGGTTTAAACATTTAATGGATTGGTTAAATTGAGTTGTTTCAGTATGCTAGTTAACAGAATTTTGTGGGGCGCGGAACTTCAACGGTCTCATATTTCTGGGATAGTGTTGACATTTTGGTTCAGCGTGTTTCAATGATTGTGAAGGGCTTGACAGAAGAGGTGAATGGATTAGGGATGACTATGACTATAAACTACTTTGACTAATAGAGATATAGGAGGGGATTGAATTGTTAACACTGTTGATTTATGAGACAGTTTGTCAAAAGTTGAGGAGCGGCAACCACACTTTTCAAATCGAACCTAATGTTACTGAAGAAAAATGTGTGAATTTGGTTTTATTACCTACTGTGAAACCTACTGAATAAATAGAATTATGAGGTGGTTCAGAAACTGTTTACAATGAACTCTGACATATTCTTTCTTTTAGATTCTAGGGAACAAAAAACTTCCACTTCACGGAAGGAATATATTGAAGCCAAAGCTGGCAAAATTAACCATTGTCACAAGAAAAATGATTATGCATCAAAGCAATAATCCAAATGCAATGAGAAAGGATTTACGAAATGGTCCTTTTCATGTTTTTGGTAGACATGACAATTGCCAGGAATATTATTGTAAGTTGAAAAACAGCAGTGAAGTCGAAAAAGAAAAAGTTGAAGACCTGGTAGAGAAACTTCAAAAAGATGCAGCAACGGTGTGGGCTCTCATCATTGCAGCAAATGAAGCTGTATTATCAAAAGCAGGTCGATTGTCCAATGAAACAACCAATATTGCTGAAAATTTTATGAGTGTAATAAATAAATTCAATTGTGGAAAAAGGATAAGCTTTGGTAAAGCCGGCTCTTATCAAAGAAGAGTTCATATTGCAGGTAAATACGTGAAATAGATTTATCTAATAATAAAAAAATAGATAAATGTATATTAGAAGTTTTTGTAAAACAAAGATGTACCTAGTATTTCTAATCATTATTTCAGGTCTTTCTCAAACCACTGGGTATAAGTGGCATTTGGATGCGTGGAAAAAAACAGCTTCAGAGAGCCCTGGACAGCATTTCAAGAAATACATTAGGCAAAAAGAAAAAAGTCAAATGAGGCAAAAATTATGCTCACGAAAAAGACTTTTTGTCCCAGGGTTAAAAAGGCAAAAACAAGATAAAGATTACGGACCGGAAGCACAAGACCCTGTTGATATTGATGCAGCAGAATTGCTACGCCAGTGTGATGAAAAATTGGCAGACTTGCAGAAAACTGCAGCTGAAATCTCTACAATTGAGACCGAGACCATTGGACAGCATGATAATGAGCTGTACAACTTGCATAGAAATGACCGCTTGACAGCAAGCCAATTTGGAATGGTAAAGACACAAATTAATATGACACTAATTATTTACCTATATTCTTTATGATGTGTATTTGACGATGGTTTTATTTCCACTAGATATCTAAACGGAGAACTACTACACCCTGTCACAATCATGTGAAGCTAGTACTCTACAAAAAGAATTTCACAACGACTGACACAGCATATGGTGAACAAAATGAGCATGTCGCAAGAAACCTGTTCATAACTTCTTACAATAAAACTGTAAGACAGACAGGATTATTCATTGATGATGAATATGGGTTTTTAGGAGCAAGTCCGGATGGTAAATATATTTTAATAAAACATATAATTTTGTCATTTATTACCAACTAACTTATGGCCCGAGAGTTTTTCAGTTTTTTTTTCTCTGTAAGAACCATCCTCGTACTTCAAGAAATATTCTTAGAAAAGAATTAGCAAAATCGGTTCAGCTGCTCTCGATATTTGCGCTGCGCGACATATTAATTTTACTGATAACAAACACTATTGTTTCAGGAGTAATTGATAGCGAACAAGCTATTATAGAAATCAAATGTTTTCCATCACTAGCCAGAACCAGTCAAGATATTGAGACTGCTGCAAAAGAAAAAAACAATTTTCCACTGCAATTTAAAGATGGTGTTTTGGTAATGAATAAAAAGCATAATTATTATTACCAGGTATGTAAATTTTGCACAGTGCTACGTGCCATCCAAGGTTTTGAATTTTTAAACCGGGGTGGTACTGTTTCTGTTATGAGCATACATGATACACACCATTAGGCACATAACATTATTACACAATAAAGAACCTGTAAAAATATCTTTGAAATTCCCAATAATTTATTTGTTTTAGATCCAAGGACAACTACGCATTACCAAAATGAACAAATGCTTCTTCATCGGATTTGTTTCTGTGACGCAACCTATAACTGTTGTGGAAGTGGAACGGGATGATGAATTTATAAACAAAATGGTACCAAAACTTATAGCATTTTACAAAAACTGTATTGTTCCAGAAATAATATTACGAAGGGTACAGAAAAACTCAAAATGTAAAGAATTGAAAGAGTACATAGGTAAAATAATTTCACACACACGTATTTGTTTATAGCATACTGGATTATTACATGGATGAAAACCACATGGTGTAACTAGCCTAATATGTATATATAAATTGCTTTTTTTGTTGCAGATGAATTGGGAGGATTATCATCAACATAAAGATAATTCTATCTGGGAGGCTTATCATCAACATAAAGATAAATCTATCTGATTTAGCCTACTTCAGTGCAAAATCCAACCTTCGCCGACCTTGTGACCAGCATTCCACCTACAGCAATGGTTATCACCACATTCAAATCTTAAAGGAACAGAAAGGATTTTACCTGACTTGTGTTCTGTCTATGAGGATAATGTGTTCCATCTATACCATTTTTTAAATAAATAAAATAATAATTATATCTGTTGTATTTTATTTGTACTTAGAATTGTAAATATTTTGCTACAGCTGTCTCTATCATTTCAAGATTAAACCTAAGGCAGTATTGGTTAGGCGGTACACCCTCCGGTCTGGATGTTGTTTGTGTGTTGTATGTAGTCCCCGACACGAGTAATCTAAGTGGGGAGATATGAGTGTCTTTTTTAAATAAAGAGTGACGAGACGAACGCGACATGTGCCTGATAGTAAGCAACATGCCTGCCACATAACAGCACAGTGACACGCAGCTATTGGAACATGAAGAGTCCAAATCATTACCTAGCACTGCACTGCGCTCATCGCCCAGAGATCTAAGATATTATATCTCTAAGCCATGTAATTTCTATGGAAACATTGCCCTTCAAACCGGAACACAGTAATGTCGCATTACTGCTTGGCGGTAGAATAACTGGCAAAGGTGTCGTACTTTCCCAGGCGGACTCTGCTAAGAGTCCTACCACTACAAAAAGTGTGTGGAAGTGTTTGCGTTTGCTTGTTTTATAAATGTGTAAGAGAACTGAAAGGATTATTTTAATTATCACAATTACACCAGGCATGTTTGGTTTGCTTTACATATTTGCGTATTCCGTAAAAGCTGAGAAAAATAATTTGTTTCATACAAAAAGAAAAACCCCGTTGGGATTTGAAACCACGTCATATCGGCTTGTACAACAAATCTGTTACTTTGCCAAATGAGCCATCAAGCCTACGCCCTATGTGTCCAAAATAAGCATCGATTTCTGATGTTGCTGTATAACATGCGTGTGTGCGTGTGTAAACGTGTAAAATGTATGACAGATCAGTAAATTGGCGGATATTAGCTAATATCTTCGATTTATTGTTGAAAATTAGGTCATTTAGAAACATTGTATTGGTTTATATCCGCGGATCAACATTTAGTACAAATTGGATTGCAAAATACGACGTAAAAAATATTTTTTCATAAATGACGACTCCAGCGCCATCTCTTGAGAACGTAGCGGGTTTAGCTCTCGGCCCATTCACCTTAAAGGTATAAGATAATCACCTTGTAGTAATACACTACCAAATACATTAAAGTTTCCTGGTATATAATATATTAAATACCAGGAATTTATCTAACCCACGGCTTTATAAGTGGTAAGAGATATGATAAAATTTGCTAACAGGATTGTTACACATTCAGTAGAATAAAATAATAGATAGTTTGTGATACATGTTACTTTTATTTACAAAACAAATATCTAAGTCTATAACGGAGGAGATAAGTACCTAACAAATTTTTTGTTGAATCAAACATGCCGTACAACTGCAAGATTCTACTTGTAAACCTGTACCAATTCTACCTTCTGCGTAGCGATTCTGAAACCAGTCGGATGCACCCGATCCGACTCATTTTGTAGCGGTCCCGCTACCGAATGGTGAGGAATCTGCGATTCTCAACGCCAATCACACGCCAATCGGATTGGCGTAGTTGGCGTAGGAATGTCTTTTGGCCAGACCAAAGACAAGCTATCCCATCTACTTTTCGAATACAGATACAAATTTGGTAGAAAAGTTAACTCATGGTAGGAATATACAAATCGTCAAATAACTGTATTTCGGGTTTATTTTGTGGTTTTGAATGACTTTTTTACATAGAATTTGCATAATAAACGAGTAAATCGAACAATAACCTCTGGAAATTTGCATCTGCAACACAATAAATCATAGTTTACATTCTTCGTTTTACCTTCAATTGTCAATCTGTTGATGTTGTCAAAGTCAACGGAACCATTGTTTGTTTTGTTTGGAACATGAATCTGTATACTTCGTGTTCATGGTTTGGAAATAACAACAAAAAGTAATGGTTTCACAGTTGTGTTTGTCCATTACAGTTATATATAACACATCTAAAAGTAACCACTAACAAAAGTATCTACACTCCACCGATCATCAATAATCCTGCATCTTCACTGAACATATGCCAGAAGTCTGTCATCAAACTGAAGACTACCTGAAGTGGACCGATCATCTGTAGCAAGATTCCTACCTCTAAAACTCTAAATGAAGAAAAGTTCAGAAGACTATCTTAACGGAGAAACGCTAGACACTGGCGAAATTCCGGTGAAATTACCGAATGGAAGCCATATGAAAAAGTTGAAGTTGGACAAGCAAATCAAGTGATTACTTACTCTGTGAAGCAAATCGTATATAGAAGACTCATAAAATGGTCAAGAAGATAAGTTATAGTTTAATACAAGAAGCCAGCAAATGTGATGCATTGTTTAAAACGACTTATTATATGTCGTGCCAACCTCAACTCGCAAAGCACATGGATCTCATAAAATGGTCAAGAAGAAAAGTTATAATAATGTTATACTTACTCCATACGAGAAGCCAGAGAGTTTTCGTTTTTTCGTTGACTCACCTTGAAAATTAAAGCAGATTTTCAGTAAAAATATTCGCTTTAGTACTGATTTACCTATAATCCAATTTCATTTTGTGAGAAAAAGATAATATAAGTATAATAGGTACAGTACACACACATCAATTGTGATATAAGTTAAATTAGTTTTCTCTCTATTTAGGTATTTTAATATATCCCTTCAATAATTGTTAATTTTGTGACAAACCATGGTAACTTTTTAGACTGTATATTAGTGTATATAATTACATAAATAATTAATTACTTACCTACAAACGGCTATGTAGTTAATTTATATGTTGTAGAAGTAGGAGCGAGAGGTATACCAGCAAAATATCTGTATGACCTGCTGAAAGAACTTAGCTTGTCCAGAAGTGCAGTAAGTTCTATACTAGAATGAGTATCTAAAGCAGTAGGTTTATATCAGAATTGGCTGGGCAGATAGAGAAATATGAGTAGTGAAGGTGAGTGTTGATGTACATCAGAAAAGGGCCCCTTAAACCTACACCGGTGTCACAAGTCTCGGGATCTACTTGGGATTTCGCTCTCTGCCACACGATGGACCCCCGACACCCATACGGTGAATCCACGGAATGCTAAGAAGTTTGTCTTTCTCTTTGTAATTAAAAATCCATGGACACTCACTTCGCATCACAGTTTTGTGTTAGCTGGTAGCCCTTAGTCACTAAAGAGTTGTGATCATTATAATTTTAATATGTTTAGAAGTTTAAAAGTAAACTGAATTAGCTATGATTGTATTATGTATTAATTAATTAGGAAAATAAAACATTGTGGTATGAACAAAAAAAAAATGTTTTATTGACTGACTTTTGTACGGAGAGCTATTATGTTTAATTCATTTTTACAATATTCTGTTTGGTCTCTTATTAAATGTTGTTCTCAATGGTCTAAATAAGTAAATAAATATTGGTGGACAATTCACAGTCATCACCATCTGACCCCAAACTAAGCAAAGCTTGTACGATGGTGGCCAGAAAGCTGATATAATACTTATATAGTTTTAAATACATACTTATTATACACAGGAACACCCAGACACAGTGCAAACATTTGAATTCATCACACAAAATATTTGCACTGGGTGGGAATCGTTCAGAATAACTATAGACTTAGTGATGTCGCGCATACCGCTTACCTCAACTCGGCATTTGAAGCTACACAGGATGCTATACTCGAAACTACTAAACAAAGCTTATGGAAAATTCATAAAATTGTCAAGAAGAGATGAACAAAAGAAATTATAATACCATAAGCGTAAGTAGTAAATAGTATAATTTTGTAGTGGTAGGACTCTTAGCAGAGTCCGCCTGGGGAAGTACCACACCTATGCCAATTATTCTACATATAATAATAGTGTTCCGGTTTGAAGGGCAATGTTTCCAGAGAAATTACAGGGCTTAGAGATATAACAACTTAGATCTCTGGGTGACGAGCGCAGTGCAGTGCTAGGTAATGATTTGGGCTCTCCATGTTCCAATAGCTTCGTGTCACTGTGCTGTTATGTGGCAGTCATGTTGCTTACCATCAGGCACATGTCCTGCTCGTCTCGTCACTCTTTATTTAAAAAAAAAAAAAAGCCAGATACAAGAAGTCAGCCTGTTTTCGTTTTGTTGTTGAACTCATCTTATAGTGTAAAAACATTAGCTTAAGTACTATAAGGTAGTAACACATTTAATCAGTAAGCTAATCTTAAGTCCAATTTCATTTCGTAAGAAAATAATACGTACGTACATATTAACATCAATTGTGATATAAGTTAAATCAGTTTTTGCTCTATTTAGGTATTTAAATATCCTATCAATTATGTAGAAGAAACACTGCAGCTTTTAGTAATGTATATAAATGCATATTATGTAAATAGTAAATTCATCTGAAATATTAGTATCTCCTTGTAAATAAATGACATGTATGTTTCACTGAACTCATGACGACATTTTTTATTATATTTATATAGCTTTGACACTCATTAAATTACCTAATTTGATGTATGTTTGTATTTGAATTTATATTTATTTGTTAATACATTTTGATATTGTTAGAATGACTTAATATTTCTTTGAAAACATTCTTATAGTTGTAACAATGTATCTATGATGTACCTGGTAATTGTAACTTTGAATTATGACTTGTACGTTAACCAAGCAGGACCTGGAGAATGTTACTAACCCTAATTAAAATCTGTATAACCTAGGCCCACAAGGAAATAAATGATTTGATTTGATTTGAAAAATCCTTGTAGTTAGTAAAAACTTGGGATTGTTGTAATTTTAATAGCTTTAGAAATTACAAAATACCAATTAGGTATTATTATGCAGTTAGTTAGGATTGTATTATGTCTATAATTAGAAAAATTAAATGTGGTATGAATAAAAAGTCTAAATGTTTTATTTTTAAATATTTTTAGGCTTTTATTATTAAACTAATACTAATATATTATAATGTAATGTTATCAATTTATTAATATGCATATATGTGAGCTAATACATCTACTGGCATACTATCTATACTAATATTATAAAGAGGAAAGATTTGTTTGTTTGTTTGTTTGTAATGAATAGGCTCCGAAACTACTGGACCGATTTCAAAAATTCTTTCACCTTTGGAAAGCTACATTATTCCCGAGTAACATAGGCTACGGCAGATGGCGCTGCAGTTGATATCTAGGTTATTATTCGAGCGAAGCCGGAGCGGGCCGCTAGTTATTAAATATTTTTTTACAAATTTTTGTTTGGTCTCTTACTAACAGTTGTCCTCAATGGTAAAAAAGCACTGCTTACTTTAGTCTAGTACACTATCTCTTTTTTCAACTTTATTGCTAAATGATGCAGAATTTAAAGCATCAATAAATTCTTCAATTATTATTAAAATACTTACTGAAATAAATGATCTTTTAGTTATAACAATCACCTTGTATGGTAATAATGAAGAAATCACTATCTCTTTGTTTCAACTTTATTGCTAAATGATGTAGAATATAAAGCATTAATAAATTCTTCAATGATTATTAAAATACTTACGGAAATAAATGTTTTTTCATTTGATTTTTTAGTTATAATAATCACCTTGTATAATAATAATGAAGAAATTACTGGTCCTTTTGTTAATAGCCAGGAAACTTTAATCAAATTACAGCAGCAAAGTTTTAAACTTGCAGAAATAGATAATCCGGTACAACAGGCGGTATTAGAATCTATGATAAAACAATTGTGTCTGACATTCTCTCACTATGCCACCACGGCTTTATAAATAAGTATATAATAATATTTAATGTAGGAAATATGTAAAAATTGAGTAGGACAAAATAATGGATAATTTGTGGTCTACATGTTATTTTATTTCCAAAATATATCTGTAAAACAACACAGTAATATATTGCTATAGTTAGTTAGACGGGGTCTTTTCCACGCTTAGCTTCTTAATTAGGCCATTGGACGTTGCTCATACATCTGAATTGTTGTTGAAGGCCTCCGGGACTGCTGCTGGAGAGTCGAAGAATTATGTCCGCCACGCTCCTGCACTCCACAACCACATTCTGTGGCATTACTTCTTCCTCCATGCATCCTGTACCCTGCATAGAGGGCTTTCTGTCACACCTATATTGAATAAGTGCTTGTTTAGAGGACAATTGTCATAGTACCTATAACTTTGGGGATTTTGTCCCACATATCTAGCTATGTCTAAGTAAATTTAATGTTTGTTAAATCACATGCCGTACACCGGCAAGGTGCTACTTTTATATACACCTACGGGGTCTGCGTTGTCATTATAGGGATTGGGGACCAATAAGTTCTGGCAGAAGTACGTTTAAGTAACCTTTCCTTCATCTATAGATAGAACTAAAGTCGAATAGATAGGTACGAAAATACTGTTTGTTATACAAGGACCAGAGGGGTTCGTAGGTCACCCCTTTTGGGCTGGCACTAAGTAATATTATAGACGCACGCACTTATCACACGGTCTTCTTACTTAGTTAGCTCCGACTATGTTTGTGACCACTGGGGCCAAAGTTGTTTCCGCTCTTGCTGTTATATCGTTGTTTGACGTGATGTCTCGTATCTCCAATGTTTCTTTGTGGTTTCTTGGCTTTTTGCTCAAACAACAAACATGTTTCATATTTTCATCTCAAAAAATAAACAATATCAACAAATCAAATGTGGCAATAATCTATTTCTAGCAATTCTTTTGAGCACAAACTGCCAACTTTGAAAACTTCAAAACCCAAAATTCCAAAAACTAAACACATATTACACACTAAAGTTAATAAAAAGTCGTTTACTGTCCATAATCTTACAGAAATATTGAGAAAAACAGAGAAAAATCAAGTAAATACAATAATCTGAAAATCCTATTTAGCTATCCACGACAAAAAAGCTGTCCGAATCCCATCCGATTAGAAAACAGCTGGTAGTCGATTGCAAACGTCAAAAGTAATCGGAATTGGCGTTGAGAATCGCAAATTGCCCGAACCAGTCGGTAGAGGCCAGTTTCCGTGAATCAGCCCGATCCGAATGGTTTCAGAATCACTACGCTGGTAGAAGTCCTTTCCTTCATCTGTATAGCAAAGAATTTAAGTCGAACAGGATACAAAAATACTGTCTGTAAATATACAAGGATGGATGGATGGATCCAGAGGGTGTCAAGGGGTCATGACCACTATTAACCTGGTTCAGCGTAGCGATTCTGAAACCATTCGGGTCGGGCTAATCCACGGAAACTGGCCTCTACCGACTGGTACGGGCAATTTGCGATTCTCAACGCCAATTCCGATTACTTTTGACGTTTGCAATCGACTACCAGCTGTTTTCTAATCGGATGGGATTCGGACAGCTTTTTTGTCGTGGATAGCTAAATACGATTTTCAGATTATTGTATTTACTTGATTTTTCTCTGTTTTTCTCAATATTTCTGTAAGATTATGGACAGTAAACGACTTTTTATTAACTTTAGTGTGTAATATGTGTTTAGTTTTTGGAAATTTGGGTTTTGAAATTTTCAAAGTTGGCAGTTTGTGCTCAAAAGAATTGCTAGAAATAGATTATTGCCACATTTGATTTGTTGATATTGTTTATTTTTTGAGATGAAAATATGAAACATGTTTGTTGTTTGAGCAAAAAGCCAAGAAACCACAAAGAAACATTGGAGATACGAGACGTCACGTCAAACAACGATATAACAGCAAGAGCGGAAACAACTTTGGCCCCAGTGGTCAGTGGTGGTCACAAACATAGTCGGAGCTAACTAAGTAAGAAGACCGTGTGATAAGTGCGTGCGTCTATAATATTACTTAGTGCCAGCCCAAAAGGGGTGACCCACGAACCCCTCTGGTCCTTGTATAACAAACAGTATTTTCGTACCTATCTATTCGAGTTTAGTTCTATCTATAGATGAAGGAAAGGTTACTATGTACTTCTGCCAGAACTTATTGGCCCCCAATCCCTATAATGACAATGCAGACCCCGTAGGTGTATATAAAAGTAGCACCTTGCCGGTGTACGGCATGTGATTTAACAAACATTAAACTTACTTAGATATAGCTAGATATGTGGGACAAAATCCCCAAAGTTATAGGTACTATGACAATTGTCCTCTAAACAAGCACTTATTCAATATAGGTGTGACAGAAAGCCCTCTATGCAGGGTACAGGATGCATGGAGGAAGAAGTAATGCCACAGAATGTGGTTGTGGAGTGCAGGAGTGTGGCGGACAGAATTCTTCCACTTTCCAACAGCAGTCCCGGAGGCCTTCAACAACAATTCAGATGTATGAGCAACGTCCAATGGCCTAATTAAGAAGCTAAGCGTGGAAAAGACCCCGTCTAACTAACTATAGCAATATATTACTGTGTTGTTTTACAGATATATTATGGAAATAAAAGTTACATGTAGACCATAAATTATCCATTATTTTGTCCTACTCAATATGTAATGTAGGAACATTACATATTTCCTACATTAAATATTATTATATACCTATTTATAAAGCCGTGGTGGCATAGTGAGAGAATGTCAGACACAATTGTTTTATCATAGATTCTAATACCGCCTGTTGTACCAGAGTATCTATTTCTGCAAGTTTAAAACTTTGCTGCTGTAATTTGATTAAAGTTTCCTGGCTATTAACAAAAGAGCCAGTAATTTCTTCATTATTATTATACAAGGTGATTATTATAACTAAAAGATCTAATGAAAAAACATTTATTTCCGTAAGTATTTTAATATTCATTGAAGAATTTATTAATGCTTTATATTCTACATCATTTAGCAATAAAGTTGAAACAAAGAGATAGTGATTTCTTCATTATTACCATACAAGGTGATTGTTATAACTAAAAGATCATTTATTTCAGTAAGTATTTTAATAATCATTGAAGAATTTATTAATGCTTTATATTCTACATCATTTAGCAATAAAGTTGAAACAAAGAGATAGTGATTTCTTCATTATTACCATACAAGGTGATTGTTATAACCAAAAGATCATTTATTTCAGTAAGTATTTTAATAATAATTTAAGAATTTATTGATGCTTTAAATTCTGCATCATTTAGCAATAAAGTTGAAAAAAGAGATAGTGTACTAGACTAAAATAAGCAGTGCTTTTTTACCATTGAGGACAACTGTTAGTAAGAGACCAAACAAAAATTTGTAAAAAATTATAAAATGTTTTCCACACAAAAACATAATTCAGAGGCAATAAAACATTTAGACTTTTTATTCATACCACATTTTATTTTTCAATTATAGACATAATACAATCCTAACTAACTGCATAATAATACCTAATTGGTATTTTGTAATTTCTAAAGCTATTAAAATTACAACAATCCCAAGTTTTTACTAACTACAAGGATTTTTCAAATCAAATCATTTATTTCCTTGTGGGCCTAGGTTATACAGATTTTAATTAGGGTTAGTAACGTTCTCCAGGTCCTGCTTGGTTAGCGTACAAGTCATAATTCAAAGTTACAATTACCAGGTACATCATAGATACATTGTTACAACTATAAGAATGTTTTCAAAGAAATATTAAGTTATTCTAACAATATCAAAATGCCTTAACAAATAAATATAAATTCAAATACATCAAATTAGGTAATTTAATGCGTGTCAAAGCAATATAAATATAATAAAAAATGTCGTCATGAGTTCAGTGAAACATACATGTCATTTATTTACAAGGAGATACTAATATTTCAGATGAATTTACTATTATTTTTTTAATTTATTTCATAAACACTATAATTGTTACATATATGAATAAATTCGCTCTTTAAACCTGCACAAGGACCTTGCTATATGACTGGTCTCCTGCCTTATTAAAATTTTATCTGAACGCTTTCCAAATGACCCTCCCTGACCAGAGTAACTTGGTAAGGTGGGGAAAAGCCTCTGAAAAATGTTGCTATACTTGTGGTGAGGCGATATGTACAGCAAGGCACATATTGGTGGGATGCAAGGTGCTCCTTAATAGGGGTCATTACTCACAGCGCCATGACAGAGTACTTGAAATCATACGTGAAGCCGTAAGCCTTTCGGTAGCTAGAGCCCAAAAGGGATTGACGATAAACAAAAGACAAATTAACTTTGTAAAAGAGGGCTCAACTTCAAACTCCAAGAACAAGCCTTACTCAATCCTGGGTTCAGCTCCTGATTGGACTATTTTAATGGACACGTATGAAAAGCACTACAAAATCCCAGAGGATGTGGGTGTTTCGTCATCCAGACCGGACATTTTCCTTTTTTCTAGGGCTACGAAACGCATAGTCCTGGTAGAACTTACCGTACCGTGGGAAACTAATATACCTAAAGACCACGCGATGAAACAAAATAAGTATTACGACCTTCAAAATGAATTAACAAAAAATGGCTATGTAGTTAATTTATACGCTGTAGAAGTAGGAGCGAGAGGTATACCAGCAAAATCTCTCTATAACCTGCTTAAAGACCTTGGATTGTCCAGAAGTGCAGTAAGTTCTATACTAGAACGAGTATCTAAAGCTGCACTAGTAGGATCATATCGGATTTGGCTGGGCAGGGAGAGAAATACGAGTAGTGAAGGTGAGTGTTGACGTACGTCAATATAAGGGGCCCCTTTTAAACCTACTACCCGAGTCACAAGTCTTGGGGTCTATTCGATATTTCTCTCTCTGCCACACGATGGACCCGGCACCCGCACGGTGAATCCATGGAATGCTAAGAAGTACGTCTCTCTGTCTAGGACAAATAGTTCTCGGCATTTTTTAAAAAATAAATAAAAAAAGTGAACACTTGTCGACATAATACCTAACATTATCACAATATACATAACAGATAGATGTCAGCGCACGCGCACCTAAGCATTCTATAATCATAATATGCATTTATATACATTACTAAAAGCTGCAGTGTTTCTTCTACATAATTGATAGGATATTTAAATACCTAAATAGAGCAAAAACTGATTTAACTTATATCACAATTGATGTTAATATGTACGTACGTATTATTTTCTTACGAAATGAAATTGGACTTAAGATTAGCTTACTGATTAAATGTGTTACTACCTTATTGTTCCGTATAATCGGGCAACATTATATCGGCCATCGAAATCTAGCGTGTGTCTGTGGTCGCCGGCTGTCACTTGTACCGTTGTCTGTTTTTCGCTGGAACGAAACGACGCGTTTAATATAATCTGGTTTGCTTTTCTGGATAAAAGTGTTATAGTTCGCGGGAACGACTAGTTTTTCGGGATAAAAGATTTAGTATTGTGCGGGAACACGTTATTTACTTTAATAATCGCTACGGGATTAGTGCTGGACTATTATTCGTGTGAAGTGTGCTACTGGATTGGCCGCTTCTACAACGCTAGAACGCAGGATCGTTCTGGGAATTCTGGACCGGAGTTCGCCTGGAGATCGTCCGGTTTGGGTTCCACATTCCTTCTTTGTCCACTTCCCTTATTCCTTCGACCAAACTGGACTTTGGACGACGACGGGAACAATAGGTAAGTGGTTAACTTGGTTTGCAATTAGGAAGTAACGTTAAAATCGGTATTCGGCATTTAATTTGTTTTTGAGATCTGCTATGGGCCCCAGGTCGGTATTTCTGGTAAAATACTAAACATTTTTTGGTAGCAGGAGCGCGGTTAGCCGTAAATACTCCCTTTTTGTTTTAATTTTCTGGCAAAATATACCGGGTAGGCCGAATATTTGGGGGTTCCCAGTGTATAATTTCTCCCCAAACTGTCGGGAAATTAGTATTAAGTGGTATCCGGTTTTTTAGGTTGCGGATATATTTGTTGTGACATTGTCCGAACTTTAGGTTAATTTAAAATTTAAATTTAAATTTAAAATGGCTTCGGATTTGGCCAACCAGCTCCGGTGGTTCGAATCCTTGCAAGGATTGGTCGGCCGGAGAGACCGGGAGGAGGCGCTGCTAAACAGGGCAGAACAGCTCGACAGGCGCCTGGAGGTCGCTGAGAGGAGCGCAGGATCGCTGCGGGATGCAAAGCCGTCTCCACCTGAGGAGCAGATGGAGAGGATCGAGGCGGACATGCGGCGCATCCTGGATGTGTACGACGAGGTCTCCGAAAGGGTTCGCCAGCTGGAGAGGTCTCGTCAGGGAAGGGCGAGCTCGGGACCCGTCATCAGGGATGCGGGCTCGGGTGTAGTGGGACGCCTTCCCACTCTGGACTTGCCCAGGTTTACAGGGAACCTGCGGGAGTGGAGCGGCTTCCGGAGCATGTTCGCCTCTCTCGTGGACTCACGCAAGGACTTGACGAGGG
This sequence comes from Ectropis crepuscularia, assembly GCA_963693475.1. NCBI lineage: Eukaryota > Metazoa > Arthropoda > Insecta > Lepidoptera > Geometridae > Ectropis > Ectropis crepuscularia. The sequence continues at coordinate 14,366,473 of OY856366.1, read as the reverse complement.
CGGAGAAGCTGGCCTATCTCCGCACGTCGCTGGAGGGTGAGGCACTCTCCCTGGTCCAGCACCTGGAGCTGGACGACGACAACTTCGGCACGGCGATGGAGTTGCTGGAGACGAGGTTCCAAAACCCTCGGCTCCTCGCCGACGCTCACGTGTCACAAATACTGGGGCTGCCGAAGGTGACTGAGAGGTCTCAGTTGCGGCCGCTAATCCTCACGCCCGTGAAGGTGGCGTACAACGCCTTGCGCAGCTTGGGACTGCCAGTAGAACACTGGTCGTTCCTGCTGGTCCACATCCTGCTGGGCAAGGTGCCGCTGGAGTTGCGCGCCCGGTTCGAGCGGGAAAGGGGCCTTCACGGCGACCCGAAGGTCTTCCCCACGTTGGAGGAGCTACTTCGGGTCCTGGAGTGGGAGGCGAGGATGGCAGAGTCGGCGCCTCAGGAGGCACCGCCCGTCGCGTCAGCTCGTGGCCCTGCCGGAACAGGACCGCGACCTACCAATTCCCGCACTCAGGGTGCGGTGAAGCGGACGGCGACGGTGACGAGTGCGTCGGAGCAGGAGTGCCCGAACTGTGGCCAGCTCCACGCGCTGGTGCAGTGTCCGGCCCTGCTTGCGCGGACGACCTCCGAACGACGAGGGATCGTTCGGCGGTTGCGTCGGTGCTACGGGTGCCTGGGGGGTCATCTGTACAATGACTGCCCCACGGCACGGCCGTGTCCTGGGTGTGGGGGACCACACCATCAGCTCTTGTGCGTCAGGAGCGATGGTGCTGGTCGACAGCCCTCAGGGAGGGGGCCCTCCACGGGCGGGGGCGCTCCCACGCAGAGCCACGCATTGTACAACCATGAAGTGGCTACAGCGTGGAGCACACCCCCTCCACCCCAACCCACGGCAGCACCGGGCAGCCCAACAAGGGGCGTCCTGCACGCGGCTCGGTCACCGACCTCACAGCCCGCGCGGACGCGGGCGAACTGGAGAGGTGGAAGGGTGATACAGGAGTCACCACGGGGGCCACCTCCCCAGCGTTATCCTTCTCCGCCGCTGGATCCGCGACCGATGGAATGGAGGGCGTACACGCCTCCCCTCCATGAACATCCGAGGCTGGATTATCACCCGCCCTACTTTAGGTACGGCAGGGCAGCTGGATATGCCCCCCCTCCGATGGCCCTTTGCACTCGGCAGCCATATTGGGCTGGGCCCTGTAGTCCGACGGGTTCGGACGAGCCTCGGAGGGAATGACTAGCCTCCGTTCCCTTGGCACAGGATCAACCGGTGGTCCTGCTGCCCACCCTCTGGTTAAGGGTTTGGGGTCCAAGAGGCGACTACGTCCGGATACGAGCGCTCTTGGACACAGGGTCCCAGGGGTGCATTTTGACAACCCGGGTTGCTCATCGCCTGGGCCTGGCTAGGTTTCCGTCACCGACTCCGTTGCGGGGAGTCGGGAACACAGAGGTGCGGTCGGCTGGACAGACCCGCCTCTCCTTCTCGTCCGTACATTCCTATTCGGAAAGGATTGCGGTCAGGGCCACCGTCATGGATTCGGTTGTCGGTTGGCTTCCTCAGGCGGACATAGATCCGGATCTTTTGTCCTGTACTAAGGGTCTCAGGTTGGCGGATCCCCGCTTCGGGATGGCGGGTCCGGTAGACCTTTTGTTGGGTTCTGATGTACTGGGTTACATCATGAACGGCAAGCCTAGACTGCTGGATCAGTCTTCGCTGATGGCGCTGCCCACCATCTACGGGAACGCCATTTTGGGAATGGTGGATGAGTGGCAGCAGTCGAATCAGGCTTCCTTTACGGGAACGGCCCTCGCTCAGATCATGCAGAGGTTCTGGGAGATCGAAGAGCCGCCTACCGTGTCTCGGCTGGATCCCGAGCACGTGGAGTGTGAGAACTTTTATCAGGCTCACACTCGGAGAATGGTTTCTGGGCGATTGGAGACTAGGCTGCCTTTCCGGGATAACCCCCCGCGTCTGGGCCAGTCTCGATCATTGGCCGAGAAAAGGCTCAGGTCCATGGAGCGACGCATGGCTCGAGATCCTGTACTTCGGGAAAAGTACATCGAGTTCATGAGGGAGTATGAGGCACTGGGCCACATGTCTCCGGCTCGCGACGACTGGTCGACCATGGACCACTACTTTTTGCCTCATCACGCCGTTTTGAAGGCGTCGACGGGCAAACTCAGGACGGTGTTCGATGGATCCGCTCCGACTTCGACAGGAGTGTCACTGAACCAGTGCCTCCACGCTGGACCGAAGCTACATCGGGATATTGTAGACATCATCCTGAATTTCCGTAGGCATCAGGTGGTGTTGGGAGCGGACATCCGTATGATGTTCCGACAAACGGTCATACACCCCGAGGACAGGAGGTTCCAGTTGATCCTCTGGCGGGAAAGTCCTCAGGACCCTATGATGGTGTATGAGTTGAACACCAACACCTATGGGTTGAGATCAAGCCCCTTCATTGCGATCCGCTCACTGCTGGAGTTGGCGGAGCAAGAACGGGCTCGGTACCCACGTGCAGCCGCAGTTCTGGAGCGCGACCTGTACGTGGACGACGTTTGCACTGGCGCGCAGACGGTGGAGGAAGCTCTGTTGCTCCGGGATGAGCTTACAGAGCTTCTCGCATCTGGAGGCTATGAGCTTCGGAAATGGCTCTCTAACGACCCCAACGTCCTGGCTGGTATCCCGGACGATCACCAGCAGGATCCGGGGCTCTTCGAGGAAGGTGACGATCCGCACGGGATTGCGGTTCTGGGCATGCAGTATCAACCGGTTGCTGACATCTTCACCTTTCGGGTGGCGCTGGAGGCCACACGCGCGTGGACAAAACGGACGGTTTTGTCCACCATCGCCAGGATGTTTGATCCAAACGGTTGGATCAGTCCGGTTCTGTTCGCAGCCAAGTGTCTGTTACAGCGACTTTGGACTCTGAAGGTCTCATGGGACGACCCCCTGGTTGGAGACTCGCTTAACATTTGGCTTCGTTTAATATCTGACCTCGAAACGGTCAATCGAGTGGCGTTGCCCCGTCGCATTCTGCCACCAGGCTGTAGCCGGATCAGCCTGCACGGGTTCTGTGATGCGTCCGAGCTGGGCTATGCCGCATCTGTGTACTTGCGTACAGTTGACGCTGGAGGCCACGTCAATGTCACGCTCTTATTGGGGAAAAGCAAGGTAGCTCCTATCAGGACACGACTCACTATTCCGAAACTGGAATTGAGCGGAGCCACATTACTTGCTCGGCTGCTTAAGCACGTATATCAGGAACTGTCCACCTCGATAGACATCCGGAAGGTCTATGCGTGGTCAGACAGTCAGGTCGTACTTGCCTGGTTACGAGCAGCCCCTCACACCTTGGAGACTTTTGTGGGAAATCGGGTTTCCCAAATCCAAAACATTGGACTGGACATGGTTTGGAGACATGTCCCGGGTGAGTTGAACCCCGCTGACTGTGCTTCGCGCGGCTGTTCCGCGCCGGAGCTAGTTGATCACCCCTTATGGTGGGGTCCGGACTGGCTGCGGGAGCCAGAAGCTTCCTGGCCAGCTCTTGGCGCGGACTCGGAGCGAGCGGAGCTGCCCGGAGTCCGCGTGCATGCGATTGTGGCGGAAGTGCCCCCAGACCCTGATTGGTTGACGGGTCGTTACAGCAAGCTGGATAAATTGCTGGGGGTAACTAGCTGGATTAAACGCTTCATCCACAACTGTCGTCACCCTCGTCAGAGGAGGAGTGACCAGATCGCCACTGTGGAGGAGCGTCGGAGTTCCTTGCTGCACCTCATTCGGCTGGTGCAGGGTGAGAGGTTTCCGACGGAACTTGAGGCGCTGCGCTGCGGACGCGCTCGCTTGAAGGGTGCGGTCGCCAAGTTGAACCCTTTCACAGATCAGGATGGTCTTCTGCGCGTAGGAGGTCGGCTCCGGAAAGCCAACCTGCCGTACGGCAGCAGGCACCCCCTGTTGCTACCGAAAGGAGGTCCTCTGGTGGACCTGCTGATCACCGATCGGCATATCGGTAACGCGCACGCTGGATGTGGCGCGCTTCTCGCTGTGTTGCAGCGTGAATTCTGGATCTTGTCGGCTCGCAGGGCGGTCCGAAAGGTGCTGTTTAGATGTGTCCCTTGTTATAGGCTCAAGGCGTCTACCATGCAGCCCATGATGGGAGATCTTCCTCCGGATAGGATTTCTCCCTCGAGGCCGTTCGACGGGGTCGGAACGGACTTCGCTGGGCCCTTCTCGGTCAAGTCATCGACGTTGCGTAACGCCAAGGTCGTTAAAGCCTACCTGTGCGTCTTTGTGTGTTTGGCCACCAAAGCAGTCCACCTGGAGCTGGTCTCTGCGCTGTCTACGGAGGCCTTTGTCGCGGCGCTGGATCGCTTTGTAGCGCGAAGAGGAGTACCCTCTTTAATACGTTCGGACAATGGCACAAATTATCGAGGGGCGGCGAATTATTTACGCGAAGTTAATATTTTTTTAAATTCTGGTAATAATAGTTTAAGTCTGGCTCTCGCCCAGCGGGGAATCAGCTGGCAATTTAGTGTGCCGGCCTGTCCTCACTGGGGAGGAATTTTTGAGGCTGCGGTGAAGTCTGCTAAAACCCATCTCCGCCGTGTCATCGGGGAGACCGTGTTAACTTGGGAAGAGTTAGTCACGGTACTATGCCGCGTGGAGGCAGTGCTTAATTCCCGTCCTCTCTGTCCAATCTCGCCTGACCCTAACGATCTAGAAGTCTTGACGCCGGGTCACTTCTTGATCGGTCAGCCTTTAACCGCGTTGCCGGAGTATCCCTGGAAGGATGAGCGGCCCGGACGCCTGTCCCGTTTTCAGTTATTGCAGCAAATAAGTCAAGACTTCTGGAGGCGCTGGTCGGCCGAGTACTTGCATCTGTTGCAACAACGGGTAAAATGGACAGATAGGACGGAGGCCCCTCGGGAAGGGGACTTAGTATTATTAAAAGAGGCAAATTTGGCCCCCCTACTCTGGCGTAGGGGACGTATTTTAAAATTGATATCTGGTACTGATGGCACACCCCGCGTGGCGGAGATTCTGGTTTCTGGTTCCAGACTTCAGCGCGCGGTGTCCTCTCTGGCACGCTTGCCTCTTTATTAGATATACGTATTTTTCATGGTTAAAATTTAATTTAATTTTATTACTATTTTTGGTAAAGTTTTTTTTTGGTTTGATTTCCACTTTCGGGTCAAAGTGGGAATTTCGTTTTATTTGAGGTCCGGATACTGCTAAATACTAGTTATTAAGTACTAGTTGCTAAATACTGGTTTTCTAAAATTGAACAGGAGTTCAATTGGTCGGGGGTTTTGTTCCGTATAATCGGGCAACATTATATCGGCCATCGAAATCTAGCGTGTGTCTGTGGTCGCCGGCTGTCACTTGTACCGTTGTCTGTTTTTCGCTGGAACGAAACGACGCGTTTAATATAATCTGGTTTGCTTTTCTGGATAAAAGTGTTATAGTTCGCGGGAACGACTAGTTTTTCGGGATAAAAGATTTAGTATTGTGCGGGAACACGTTATTTACTTTAATAATCGCTACGGGATTAGTGCTGGACTATTATTCGTGTGAAGTGTGCTACTGGATTGGCCGCTTCTACAACGCTAGAACGCAGGATCGTTCTGGGAATTCTGGACCGGAGTTCGCCTGGAGATCGTCCGGTTTGGGTTCCACATTCCTTCTTTGTCCACTTCCCTTATTCCTTCGACCAAACTGGACTTTGGACGACGACGGGAACAATAGGTAAGTGGTTAACTTGGTTTGCAATTAGGAAGTAACGTTAAAATCGGTATTCGGCATTTAATTTGTTTTTGAGATCTGCTATGGGCCCCAGGTCGGTATTTCTGGTAAAATACTAAACACTTATAGTACTTAAGCTAATGTTTTTACACTATAAGATGAGCTCAACAACAAAACGAAAACAGGCTGACTTCTTGTATCTGGCTTATAGTATTATAATTTCTTTTGTTCATCTCTTCTTGACAATTTTATGAATTTTCCATAAGCTTTGTTTAGTAGTTTCGAGTATAGCATCCTGTGTAGCTTCAAATGCCGAGTTGAGGTAAGCGGTACGCGCAACATCACTAAGTCGTTTTATATAATTTACAGGAACAGTAAAATTCATGTGTTGTTGAGTTTTTTACGAGTTAAAACTATGAAACTAACTTCAACTTTTTCGTATGGCTTCCATTCGGTAATTTCACCGGAATTTCGCCAGTATCTCTAGTCTATCCGTTTCTCCGTTAAGATAGTCTTCTGAACTTTTATTCACTGAAGAGGTAGGAGTCTTGCTTCAGATGATCGATCCACTTCAGGTAGTCTTCAGTTTGATGACAGACTTCTGGCATATGTGCAGTGAAGATGTAGGATATTGATTCAGATGATAGGTGGAGTACATTTGTTAGTGGTTACTTTTAGATAAGTTATAACTGTAATGGACAAACACTATGAAACTATTACTTTTTATTGTTATTTGGTTATTTCCAAACAAAACAAACAATGGTTCCGTTGACTTTGACAATGACAACATCAACAGATTGACAAATTGAAGGTAAAACGAAAAATGTAAACTATGATTTATTGTGTTGCAGATGCGAATTTCCAGAGGTTATTGTTCGATTTACTCGTTTATTATGCAATTTCTATGTAAAAAAGTCATTCAAAACCACAAAATAAACCCGAAATACAGTTATTTGACGATTTGTATATTCCTACCATGAGTTAACTTTTCTACCAAATTTGTATCTGTATTCGAAAAGTAGATGGGATAGCTTGTCTTTGGTCTGGCCAAAAGACATTCCTACGCCAACTACGCCAATCCGATTGGCGTGTGATTGGCGTTGAGAATCGCAGATTCCGCACAATTCGGTAGCGGGACCGCTACAAAATGAGTCGTATCGGGTGCAACCGACTGGTTTCAGAATCACTATGCAGAACCTAGGTAGAGTACTAATAAAAACATTCTATTCTATTCTATTCTACGGCTTCTGCGTTGTCATTATAGGGATTAGGGACCAATAACTTCGGGCAGAAGTACCTAAATAACCTTTGCTTCATCCATAGATAGAGCAAAAGTCGAACAGATACGAAAATACTGTTTGTTATGCAAGGACCAGAGGGGGTCGTGGGGTCATGACCCCTCTTGGTCTGGTTCCGTTCCAGTACCTAGGTGGACCACCATTACCTATCACCATTATGTAAAAGACGCACGCACTTATGACAAGTTTACACGGTCTTCTTCTTACTTAGCCCCGACTATGTTTGTGTCTACCACTGGGCCCAAAGCTGTATCCACTCTCTTGCTGTTATATCGTTGTTTGACGTGATGTCTCGTATCTCCAATGTTTCTTTGTGGTTTCTTGCCTTTTGGCTCAAACAACAAACATGTTTAATTCTTGTGATCTCAAAAAATAAACTAAAACAAATCATATATGGCAACAATCTATTTATAGCAATTCTTTTGAGCACAAACTACCAACTTTGAAAATTTCACAACCCAAAATTCCAAAAACTAAACACGTATTACACACTAAAGTTAATAAAAACTCGTTAACTATCCATAATCTTACAGAAATATTGAGAAAAACAGAGAAAAATCAAGTAAATACAATAATCTGAAAATCGGATTTAGCTATCCACGACAAAAAAGCTGTCCGAATCCCAACCGATTAGAAAACAGCTGGTAGTCGGTTACAAACGACAAAAGTAATCGGAATTGGCGTTCAGAATCGCAAATTGCCCGATCCATACGGTAGAGGCCAGTTTCCGTGGCTCAGCCCGACCCGAATGGTTTCAGAATCGCTATGCAGAATCGCAAATTGCCCGATCCATTCGGTAGAGGCCAGCGTAGCGATTCTGAAACCAGTCGGTTGCACCCGATCCGACTCATTTAGTAGCGGTCCCGCTACCGAATGGTGCGGAATCTGCGATTCTCAACGCCAATCACACGCCAATCGGATTGGCGTAGTTGGCGTAGGAATGTCTTTTGGCCAGACCAAAGACAAGCTATCCCATCTACTTTTCGAATACAGATACAAATTTGGTAGAAAAGTTAACTCATGGTAGGAATATACAAATCGTCAAATAACTGTATTTCGGGTTATTTTGTGGTTTTGAATGACTTTTTTACATAGAATTTGCATAATAAACGAGTAAATCGAACAATAACCTCTGGAAATTTGCATCTGCAACACAATAAATCATAGTTTACATTCTTCGTTTTACCTTCAATTGTCAATCTGTTGATGTTGTCAAAGTCAACGGAACCATTGTTTGTTTTTGTTTTGTTTGGAACATGAATCTGTATACTTCGTGTTCATGGTTTGGAAATAACAACAAAAAGTAATGGTTTCACAGTTGTGTTTGTCCATTACAGTTATATATAACATATCTAAAAGTAACCACTAACAAAAGTATCTACACTCCACCGATCATCTGAATCAATAATCCTGCATCTTCACTGAACATATGCCAGAAAATATGCCAGTATGAAAATATGCCAGTGCTGACAGAAGTCTGTCATCAAACTGAAGACTACCTGAAGTGGACCGATCATCTGAAGCAAGATTCCTACCTCTAAGTGAATAAAAGTTCAGAAGACTATCTTAACGGAGAAACGCTAGACACTGGCGAAATTCCGGTGAAATTACCGAATGGAAGCCATATGAAAAAGTTGAAGTTGGACAAGCAAATCATATATAGAAGACTCATAAATTGTCAAGAAGATAAGTTATAGTTTAATACAAGAAGCCAGCAAATGTGATGCATTGTTTAAAACGACTTATTATATGTCGTGCCAACCTCAACTCGCAAAGCACATGGATCTCATAAAATGGTCAAGAAGAGAAGTTATAATCTTGTTATACTTACTCCATACAAGAAGCCAGAGAGTTTTCGTTTTTTCGTTGACTCACCTTGAAAATTAAAGCAGATTTTCAGTAAAAATATTCGCTTTAGTACTGATTTACCTATAATCCAATTTCATTTTGTGAGAAAAAGATAATATAAGTATAATAGGTACAGTACACACACATCAATTGTGATATAAGTTAAATTAGTTTTCTTTCTATTTAGGTATTTTAATATATCCCTTCAATAATTGTTAATTTTGTGACAAACCATGGTAACTTTTTAGACTGTATATTAATGTATATAATTACATAAATAATAATTAATTACTTACATTAAAAACGGCTATGTAGTTAATTTATATGTTGTAGAAGTAGGAGCGAGAGGTATACCATCAAAATATCTGTATGACCTGCTGAAAGAACTTAGCTTGTCCAGAAGTGCAGTAAGTTCTATACTAGAATGAGTATCTAAAGCAGTAGGTTTATATCAGAATTGGCTGGGCAGATAGAGAAATATGAGTAGTGAAGGTGAGTGTTGATGTACATCAGAAAAAGGCCCCTTAAACCTACACCGGTGTCACAAGTCTCGGGATCTACTTGGGATTTCGCTCTCTGCCACACGATGGACCCCCGACACCCACACGGTGAATCTACGGAATGCTAAGAAGTTTGTCTTTCTCTTTGTAATTAAAAATCCATGGACATCACTCACTTCGCATCACAGTTTTGTGTTAGCAGGTAGCCCTTAGTCACTGAAGAGTTGTGATCATTATAATTTTAATATGTTTAGAAGTTTAAAAGTAAACTGAATTAGCTATGATTGTATTATGTATTAATTAATTAGGAAAATTAATCATTGTGGTATGTACAAAAAAAATTATGTTTTATTGACTGACTTTTGTACGGAGAGCTATTATGTTTAATTCATTTTTACAATATTCTGTTTGGTCTCTTATTAAATGTTGTTCTCAATGGTCTAAATAAGTAAATAAATATTGGTGGACAATTCACAGTCACCACCATCTGACCCCAAACTAAGCAAAGCTTGTACGATGGTGGCCAGAAAGCTGATATAATACTTATATAGTTTTAAATACATACTTATTATACACAAGAACACTCAGACACAGTGCAAACATTTGAATTCATCACACAAAATATTTGCACTGAGTGGGAATCGAACCCACAACCCTCAGCTTCGCAGGTGTCCTAATGGTAAAAAAGCACTGCTTATTGTAGTCAAGTACACTATCTCTTTTTCCAACTTTATTGCTAAATGATGTAAAAATTAAATTCGTCAATGATTATTAAAATACTTACTGAAATAAATGTCTTTAATTTGATCTTTTAGTTATAATAATCACCTTGTATTTAAATATATTTGTACTCAGGTACAACGAGTACAACAGACAGTATTAGAATCTATGATCATACGAATGACAGACATAAGTCTGACACTTGCCATGAGGCCACCATGGCTTTATAAATAGGTACATAATGTAATATTTAATGTAGGAAATATGTAATGTTCCTACAGTACATATTCAGTATGACAAAATAATAGATAATTTGTGGTCTACAGGTTCCTTTTATTTCCAAAACATATCTATTAAAAAAACAAAATGTCTTGCTATAGTTAGTTAGACGGAACCTTTTCCACACTTAGCTTCTTAATTAGGCCATCAGGCGTTGCTCATACATCCATTCTACTCCAGACTATGCCAGAAGGCAAGCATGCAAGCAACCTATTCAGGTTGTTGAAGGCCTCCGGGACTGGTGCTGGGGAGTGGAAGAATTCTGTCCGTTAATCTGCCACGCTCCTGCACTCCACAATCACATTCTGTGGCATTACTTCTTCCTCCATGCATCCTGCACCCTGCATAGAGGGCTGTCTGTCACACCTATATTGAATAAGTGCTTGTTTAGAGGACAATTGCCAGTCATAGTACCTTTAACTTGGGGATTTTGTCCCACATATCTAGCTATATCTAAGTATATAATGTGGGATATAGGTAAGTTTAAAAAAAGTTTAATATCTGTTAAATCACATGCCGTACACCGGCAAGGTGCTACTTTTATAATGTACCGGTTGTTGTCATTACAGGGAACTATAACTTCTGGTAGAAGTCTTCTGCTTCATCTATAGGTAGAACAGAGGCTCCAGTCGAACAGATACGAAAATACTGTTTGTTATACAAAGACCAGAGGGGTCCTGGGGTCATGAACCCTCTTGGGCTGGTTTCAGTACCTAGGTGGACCCCTTAGTAAAAGACGCACGCACTATCACACGTTCACACGGTCCTTTTACTTAGGCCGACTATGTTTGTGACCATCACTGGGGCCAAAGTTGCTCTTGCTTTTGCTGTTATGTCGTTGTTTGACGTGATGTCTCGTATCTCCAATGTTTCTTGGTGATTTCTTGCCTTTTTGCTCAAACAACAAACATGTTTCATATTTTCATCTCAAAAAATAAACAATAACAAATCAAATATGGCAACAATCTATTTCTAGCAACTTTTTTGAGCACAAACTGCCAATTTTGCAAATTTCAAACCCCAAAATTCCAAAAACTAAACACATATTACCCAATAAAGTTAATAAAAACTCGTTTACTGTCCCATAATCTTACAGAAATATTGAGAAAAACAGAGAAAAATCAAGTAAATACAATAATCTGAAAATCGTATTTAGCTATCCACGACAAAAAAGCTGTCCGAATCCCATCCGATTAGAAAACAGCTGGTAGTCGGTTGCAAACGTCAAAAGTAATCGGAATTGGCGTTGAGAATCGCAAATTGCCCGAACCAGTCGGAAAAGGCCAGTTTCCGTGGCTCAGCCCGACCCGAATGGTTTCAGAATCGCTACGCAGTTTCCGTGGCTCAGCCCGACCCGAATGGTTTCAGAATCGCTATGCAGTTAATACTGTGAGTTCCCTGCTTTCGATAAGATGACGGAAATGTTTTATTGCCAGGTATATCGCGAATAATTCCCTATCGTAAGTACTGTATTTTGTTTGAGCGTCGGTGAGCTTTTTCGAATAAAATCCTAGAGGTTCTAGTTTTCCGTTCGTGTTTTGATGTAATGCTGCAACCAACGCAAGTACCAGAGGCATCCGTCATAAGTACTAGTGACGCGGATGGGTCTGGGTGTGGTAAAGTTATTGAGTCTTGAATCGCTTGTTTACATTGACTGAATGCTTTTAACGCACTTGCAGTCCACGTAATTTTGGTTTGATCGCGTTTTTTTTAATTATGTAAATACGCGTTTAGTGGTGATTGCATTTCTGCGGCTTTTGGAATGCTTTGTCTATAAAAGTTTAGGGAACCTGGGGACACTTGATCCCCCCTTTTGTTTTTCATCCCTAATTTCCTTAGTGACTATCCATTTTAAAAGATATTGGTACTGAAATACGTGAAATTTATTTGCCTATAATTGATGTAAGACCCAAAGATATAAGTGTCTAAATTTAATAGTTATTTGACTAAAAGTAAAAATAGGGAATGGTATCAAGTGTCCCGTATATACGCAAGACTTGATCCCCCCATCTGGATGACTTGATCCTGGGGGATCAAGTCACCCATATCTAGGATCACATGATACTATTACTAAGGAAATAAATAAAAAATGTTTTTAGAATATGATAAACTTTTTTAGATTGTTTTCAAAATCACATAACATAGGCATATCACACCGTCTCCATACATAAATCAATTTCTAAATTTGAAACTTCCGTTTCGTATTAAAAATACAAAAACAAACTCAAAACAAAATTATATTTTCAATAATAAAAGAACTCAAATGTCTCTCAATGACACCCTGAATAAAATTTAAACGTAATTAAGATAAAGACTTGAAACACTGTCTTATTGAATTGCACCCAGGACATGTGAAACAAAATTTCAAGTTACGTTTAAGCTTCATTTAGGTGTTCTAGCAAAATAATCAACATTAATAAATTACTGTAACAATCTTAAAACAGTTATAAAAATTAAATCTTATTATAAATTTTGGTCTCATTAAGTCTTATCATCTAGGTGCCTATCTTAATTTAATCAATTCTTTTTATCTCAGTCTCTTTTTTCAATTTACTTAATTTTGAACTTCTTTAATGATTTCGGGAATTCAAAGCTGATGACTCTTCTCGATGACGATTTCATTTTTGGAGTTGGTAGTTTTTTTACCACTTGATATTCCGCTATAATACTTATATCATCTACTGCTTGCAGGCCACTTGAAAAATCTGTCATTGATTTTTTTAGCAAATTTAATGTCATATCCTGGTTGGCTTCTACTCTGCACCTGTCCAACATATCTATGGACGAGATTTCTTTGTGAGACCATATTAACTATAACCCAATCGCCACTGGTGACCGAGACCATAGTGTCTTCTTCATTTTCTGATTCGCTAGAGCTATCCGTTTCATATGAAACACTTAAATCTGATGGTGGTGAAGGTGGCATTTCTTCATCTTCTGATGTAGTCTCATCTTGCGCTTGTGAATAGATGTTACGTTTCACTACTTTTGCTTTAACTTTCCTAACTTTGACTTCTTTCTTGCGTTTTCTAGCATCCAATTCTCTCTCGATTGCTAGTTTCTCTGGTGTGTCAGTTAAAATTCTTGTACATCCTTTTTTTCGTCCCTTTGTAACACCTTTTCTTGGTCCTGCCTTCGGGTATGGCCTTATTACTTCAGGACTTACAAAAGCGTTCGATCTATTCTTGCTAGATGTCACGGCCACACATAACGGGAGCAAACAAGAGGCAGTGTTTTTTGAGCAAGCTATGACATTAGTATTTTTCTTTTCATGGTCAGAAATACCTGGGGTGGCAACGTCCTTTGTTATTGGCTGTAGTACTAAGGATGTAACAGTTCCAGCATTTGTTATAGTAACAGGAGCATTTGATATTGGTTCTGGTGTAATTGGCATAGCAACTTCATCATTTAATACAGGCGTAAGTGGAGCAAGCGCAGCAGCAGAAGATGGACCAGAAATAAGAGACGGTGAAGAAGTTCGTGAGTGTGTGACATTCTCAATTTCATGTTCTATGCTTTCTCGATCAGTAGCATTTGATATTGGTTCTGGTGTAATTGGCATAGCAACTTCATCATTTAATACAGGCGTAAGTGGAGCAAGTGCAGCAGCAGAAGATGGACCAGAAATAAGAGACGGTGAAGAAGTTTGTGAGTGTGTGACATTCTCAATTTCAGGTTCTATGTTTTCTCGATCAGTAACGTAAGAGCTTAAATATTCGTCATCTGCAAAGATATCAGGGTTGAATGGGAAAATCCCAGTGACTGAAAAACTTTTCTGAATATTTCTGGGTGTCATTGAATTTGGGTAGGCACTGGATAAACATCCTGCCAAATCATAAATGGTTAATGGCCGGCCTGGGTGACCAACCATCCCATTGTCACATGCAGTATTATAATATGACTTCATTGCTCCAAATATAATTCTATCCAACGGTTGCAATTTTTGAGAGGTATGGGGTGGTATGGTTAACAGGTGTATGCCATTATCTTTGCAAAAGTTTATAGAATCAATGGAAATATGTGACTCATAGTTGTCAAATATCATGTGACATTGATTATCTTTGCTGCATCTTACATGCTTGAGGAAAATTTTCAAAAAAAGCACAAAATTTGGGCTAGTCATCCAACCACTGGGATGTGGAGCTCCTTCTGTGCCTGGTGGACCTCCATCTATCATTCGCTCCTGCCAATTTTTACGAGGAAATATCATAAAAGGTGGAAGGTGGTTACCTATAGCATTTATAGCTGCGCATACAGTTACGAGCTGCCCACGTTCGCCGGATGTTACCTTAGACACTTGTTTAATTCCTTTACATGCCACGATTTTTTTTGGTTTGTGAACTGTCGTAATGCCAGTTTCATCTACATTCCAAATTTGGTTCGGACCAAAGTTAAATCTCTGTAAAAGGCTTGATAAATTTTGAAAAAAATTGTTAACGTTGTGTCTGTTAAACGCCGTGGCGCGAGACAAGCTTGTGGCTTCGGGAACTCTGAGTGATAGTTCTTTGTGTCGATGCATAAACCCGTAGAACCAATCATAGGTTGCTTCTTCATTTTCGGACCATTTTAACGGAACTTCCTTTTTATTTTCAATAGCATATTGAAATGCCAGTTGTCGTACATTTCTAGGTGTTAATCCATGATACAATTTGCTGGCCATCATTAGGTAATTGGCAAGTTCACTCTCCTCCATAGTTGAAAAAATTTGTGAGTGACGATAATTTGGAGTGTAATCAATTTCATCAGTTGTAGTAATACCTTTCCTCTTCCTCACGTACCTTTTCAGTGTCATAACGGCTAACCCGTACCCTTTTGCAGTACCACGAATACTCGCACCGGCGATGACATCGTCCACTGCCGATCGCAATTTTCCTTCATCGATTGGTACTCTTTTTCTGGCACCTTCTCTTGTTTTGTATACTCTGGGCATATCGGTAATCTGAAATTAATTGAAAAATAAAAGTTAAGGGACACTTGATCCGGGAGGATCAAATCTCCCTTAGCTAAGTGTACCAAGTGTACCCTGAGCAGTTTAAGGTTATAAACAAGAATATTTTCAAATGTCTATTAGATTACCACTTTTCAATGCTACAAATCTCTACTTATATAGATATTGACTCGAATTAAATTCATACACACCTAAAAACCATATTTACATTAATATTTAATCAAAATGTAAACTTACGGAAATTTTCTCTCTGCAACAACAAACACTCGGTCGTCCGCCATTTACAAACGACGTAGTGATTACTTACTCTGTGTACAAACGCGTCAAATTTGACAGGTGTACAAACTTTAGAAAGTTAGCGGGTACCATAGACAACCGATGTTGCCACTATAAAATTTAATATTGCCCATACAAGTTCTGAAAATGTCGTGTACCTAGTCTCCCGTAAGGATCAAGTATCCCCAGTTTCCCTACCATTCCGAGAAAACGTCGTAATTCCTCAATAGTATTTGGTAGAGGATAATTATTTATAGTTTGAATTTTCTCTTCACTTGGTTTTATGCCATTCGTGCTAATGTGGTAGCCCAGAAAGTTTAATTCGGATTTTCCGAACTCACATTTTTCTAAGTTGATAGTTAGGCCGTAAGTATTTAAACGGTCCATAACAATTTCTAGATGTTTTAAATGAGCTGTTTTCAAGTTTGAGCTCACGATAATATCATCTAGGTACGGGAAAGCAAAATCTAGATTTTTGAGTGCATCATTTACTAATCGTTGGAAATCTTGTGCTGTATTACGTAAACCAAAATTCATTCGAGTGAATTCGAATAAACCGAACGGTGTTATGATTGCAGTCTTTGGAATATCTTCAGGCGCCATACAAATATTGTGATAGGCCTTTCGGATATCGATTTTAGAAAATATTGTCTTCCCTTTTAAAATGTATGTAAAATCGAGTATTCTGGGTAATGGGTAACGATCTGGAATAGTTTGCGCATTAAGTCTACGATAGTCTCCACATGGCCTTATTTCGCCATTTTTTTCATGATACATACTAGTGGATTCGCATAAGGAGACGAGGAAGCTCTACAAATACCTAATTGGATCATTCTTTCGAATTCAGCTTTGGCTAATTTGTATTTCTCCGGGCTGAGTGGACGTACTTTTTCGTGAACCGGAGGACCGGTGGTATAAATGTGATGTTGTACGTCATGTTTGGGGTGTGTCTTAAAATTTTCCAGTTTTGTAATGTCAGGAAACTTTTGTAAAATTAAGTGATATTCATTTTTAACGTCGATTGACTTTATATCGGTAGATTCGCAGGATTTGGTAATGTTTGTGCTGCGTGTTAAAGAGGTAAGTTTATCTATAAGTTTCCGACCATGTAAATCTACCATTAATTTGTAAGCAGCCAGAAAATCAGCTCCTATTATTGATCGTTGAACATCGGCCAATATAAATGTCCATGTAAATGGACGTCGTAAACCTAAGTCAACGATAATGGTTTTCTTCCCGAATGTTTTAATTTTTGTGCCGTTAGCTGCATATAGAAAATAATCTAACGTGGATCTGTTTTGCTTTTTATCGGCTAATACAGACACGTCAAATTCAAATTCAAATCTTTATTTGCCACTAAGTGTACATTATGATCTTACAATAATAATAGGTATAGCAACTTAAAACTTCCGCTCCAGTATCTATAAGAAATGGTATTTTAGTAGTTTTATCGATTACGCACAAACGATATGAGTTACTGACACCGGCCACGTTAACACGTGCCGGTGTCGGAGCTAGTTTTCCGACTTATTTATGCTACAATTCTTAATATCGCCACATTTATGAGCATTTGCACCGAAAGTGAAGTGATAAAAACACATATAATTTGAGTCACCCGGTTTCGCTATTTGTTTTTGGAACTTTTCTCTATTAATATTTTGGCTTTTTGAGCGTGATCGAGAGCAGTTAGAGCTAGAATAGCGCTCGCTATTACGCGACTCGCGTGGTTGATAGCTGATGTTATTGTTATTATTTAATTTTGAGCGCAGCGCTGAAATCTCAGATTTCATAGAATTAATTTCGCTTAATAGTTTAGTTAGAGGTTGGTCAGTTATTGGCGGAGATTTACAAATTGGAGCTAGCTGGGATGGAGTGGCATTTGCTATAATTTTATCTGCCATATTAGCTAAACTGTCTAATTTAATCTCCCCAGTATCGCACGCGGTAATAACAGCTCTAATTGAGTGTGGGAGGCGACCTTTCCAGAGGAGTCTCGTCTGGCACCTTATGTTTACCCAAATCTTTCATTCGGCGCAATAATTGTGATGGTTTTTGGTTACCGAGTTCGATTTCGTTTAATAATTAATTTAATTGTTGAGTTTCGGACTTTTCGTACACAGAAATTAACCTGTTTTTTAAGGTCTCGAACTTATTTACATCGGGCATGTTGTCTAAAATGTCACTTAAGTATATCGCTTAATTCGGCTTGATTTAGCCTAGCTATTAAAAGTTGACTTTTGTGCAGATCACTTGCCTTTTGTGGGTCGACGATGGCGTTGAACTGATGGAACCAGAGCCTGGGTCGCTCTCGCCAGAAGTCCGGTATCCTTGTCGTTACATTGAGGGTGGCCATTGTCATCATCTCGGTGGTCGGTGGTGTGGCTGGTGTTGGTTGTTGAACCGGCGCAGGCTGGCAGCGTGGGTCGTTCATTTTTTCGCGAGTCTTGATGTATTTTTGTTGACTTTTGAAAAATGTGAATTTAACGCGACTATGAACTATACTTGACTCACGTCTGCTTGATATCACGTCGGGGTCACCACTTTGCCGATGGGTGCGTGAAGGTGTGGTGACAGGCAAAATAAAATGCGTGTTCACGTGATGGTGTTTAATATCTGACTCCTTACTTTTACAATGTGACTGTCGCTTATAACTATTTCTTAATACAATGGAGCACTGTTAGTTGTGGTTAATATTTACGTTATTGGTGTTTATGTTATACGATTTATTTTATCCGCTAGGGACACAATGAACAAAGGCAATGGAGTTAGTAGGTGGGCACTTGAAATATGAAATATACGATGCAGCCGCTACAACAGTAATAATTATTTATTTTAACAAAAATATTTTAAAATATAGCCTGCAGGGATTTTTGCAAAACTTTCAACCAGTTTATCACTAAAATTATTTAGGTTTTTATTTCTTGTAGCTCTGTGTACACTCATCATGGCCAGGCTATTCAGGCGATCTTCTGCTATGGTGCTTCTTAGCTACCTAGGTATGTTTTTAGTCTTCTGAGGCTGCTAAAGTTTTGCTCTACTGTAGGTACAGGTCGTGCATGGTAAAGCGATCAAAATTTTCAATGCTTTTTCCGTTTCGGGAAAGAAGGAATTTGTTTCTCATAGGACATCAACCGGCACTAAGTTCATAACTTCGGGAAGACTGTGGTGCGGTTGGTTTTGAACCCGAGGTCTCCGGATTGACAGTCGCAGTTCTCCCATCTACACCAGCTGTAACTTTCTAGGTTCTAGGCACTACAATACAAACTCGTCAAACAATTCCAGACTAAGCTTATAATTTCATACAAATTCTAAGTCGGAAATTGGAATTGTGAAAAGTGAAATTGATCACTGCGCAGGCGACACCGGTTCTTTTTACGCTCCAAACGGTCTTTACGTACAGCAGCTTCAATTAACATAATTTTTGCAACCATAATAAGTTACAATTTGCCAAAAAACAAACATCCGCAAAACAAAAGGTAACACTTTTGATGTCGTCGATTTTGAGGTTAAAACTAAGAACAATGATCTGTCAAATTCAAATTCTCGTTTCAACTTTCGTGTATTAGAGTAGCCTTAGCACACTTTTACGTTGAAAAAAGTTCGATCGCAATGAATGACGGATCGAAATAGAAACAGAGTAGCAAAGTCGCGAAACTAATGTCGAAATTACGTTTTCAATAGAAAGAGAGTAGACGCCCAGGTTATTCGAAGTTTCGAAATTACGCTTATGTGATACGTGCTTATGTCATCACCCAAATCAAATGTGCAAGACAAAAGGTTCTTGTAAAAAATGGTTGTCTGTAAAGTCGGTTTACTGACGATAGTTGAACGTGACAACGTCTTAAGAAAATACTGATGGAATTTGTGTTAAGCGCCATCTAGGTAAAACATTCTGTAGCTTTTTGAAAAGCTGTTCAAAGCGCCATCTCTGGGTACATCATTGTACTAGCACAAGTTCTTAACTTCATATCGTCGCTTTTCTAAAACATGGACAGACTTCTTGAACGTAATACACATTTCACTCACTAGATGGTGCGAAAAGTAATAAGGCAAGGTAACACGGTAACGTTACATGACGTCATGTTTTGCGGGCGTGCAGCCGGCTTCATCGAATTATAAGACGTTATCACGTCAAAACGTGTAAAGCCAAGCATAACACTTTGTTGTGCAAATCAAAATGTTTATCAACACTACCCACAAATAAAAATGAACGCAGTGAAACTAATATCAACCCGGATCACTTTTGTATTCAGTCCAGTATATTCGCCTCATTTCAACGGTCTAGCCGAAAGTGGCGTTAAAAGTGCAAAAAATTTACCAAAGCGTCGAGCCGGGTAGGTATTCCTAGGTCCGTGACAGGACCGAAATAAAGTGCGTGGAAATAAGAAGATCCAAATTCGTCGTACCCCAAGTAGCGAGGAACATAAAAGGGAAGTGTCTCAAATTATCTACGTACACCAACCTTGCTGACCTCCCCAATACGTTTCCAGCTAATATTTGAGTCAATTTGATAAATTCCGTTATTGTTATAATTTCGTAATTTATACCAAATAAGGTATAAATTACGAAATTATAACAATTATCTACGTACACCAACCTTGCTGACCTCCCCAATACGTTTCCAGCTAATATTTGAGTCAATTTGATAAATTCCGTTATTGTTATAATTTCGTAATTTATACCAAATAAGGTATAAATTACGAAATTAGCTGGAAACGTATTGGGGAGGTCAGCAAGGTTGGTGTACGTAGATAATTGTTATAATTTCGTAATTTATACCTTATTTGGTATAAATTACGAAATTATAACAATAACGGAATTTATCAAATTGACTCAAATATTAGCTGGAAACGTATTGGGGAGGTCAGCAAGGTTGGTGTACGTAGATAATTGTTATAATTTCGTAATTTATACCTTATTTGGTATAAATTACGAAATTATAACAATAACGGAATTTATCAAATTGACTCAAATATTAGCTGGAAACGTATTGGGGAGGTCAGCAAGGTTGGTGTACGTAGATAATTTGAGACACTTCCCTTTTATGTTCCTCGCTACTTGGGGTACGACGAATTTGGATCTTCTTATTTCCACGCACTTTATTTCGGTCCTGTCACGGTCACTGTCACTGTCATATTGGAATATTGATTTTACTCACTACTATTTGTAAGGTAGAAGTTAGCGACTGTTCGCAATGACTGTCCTTTGACAACTGACTGTCTCGGACAGAATTCTAATCCTTTTCTTTATGTACACGTGTGTGCGTGTACAAAGTGCTAACGCATTTCTAGATATCCAGTGAGGAATGCTGGCGCATTTGTAGATGACCAATGGCCATGGTTTCGAGTTCACCCGAAAAATTCTGGTCATTCCCGAGCGTGACGCTAGAATTCAATTCACAGCCCACGAAAAATCTGTTTGTGGTGCGCCAAGAGAAGTTTTCACTTCAAAAACGCGGGCTTAATCGTTCGCACGCAAGATGTCGATGTAGTTGGTTGTCAAGTTGTCATGGCCTCATAGCTCATGCATTTTCAAAGCCTCAAAATATAACCGTAGCACTAATTGCAACAAGTGTAACTACTAACAAAATGATTGTGTGGTTGGATGAAACCACGGTAATAGTGAAACAGCATTTGGTATTGTAAACATTTAAAAAAAAATTGGCAGTCCTGGGTAGCGATTCTGAAACCATTCAGTTGCATCCGACACGGAATCTCATTTCTCGGTCTTTGTCATGCTAAACAGATAAGACAAAGACCGAGAGATGAGATTCCGTGTCGGATGCAACCGAATGGTTTCAGAATCGCTACCATGGGAACTGCCGATAGAAGTGAAAACTTATAATTCAGAATTTGATAGCTTACCTTGGAAACTACACGAGTGTAACCGGAGGGCGTGGCGTCGCCATCTTGGCATGGCCGTCTAGAAATGTGTCAGAATTTCCCATTGGCTAACGCATTTCTAGGTGGCCATGCCATGATGGGCAGGCCATGCTCTTTCAGCATTTCCCATTGGCTGACGCATTTCTAGATGCCCAATTGCCAAGGACCCGAGTTTACCCGAAGATTTCTTATCATACCCGAGCGTGACGCTAGAAATCAATTTACACCCCACGAAAAATTTGTCGAAGCGCGCCTAAAGAAGTTTTCACTTCAAAAATATTAATTGGAAAAACATTCGATAATTTCAGTAACTTAACGAGTAACGCCGCCATATTAGCATCGGCTGCTCTGTGGAGTGCCTTTCGCTACTAGAGCTAATCCTACTCCACACCCGACCGTCACGCGGCATGCAATAGATGGAGGAAAGAGTTTGAGGTGATGATGTTAAAGTTTCGCTTTAATATAGTAACATAAAAAGAAATGACTTGGTTGAAATATTTTTGGGTATGGCATGCAAATACTCAGTTTATGTTTTGGTTTGAGAATCTACACTTCTAAGTAGAAACGGCCGAGTTTAGTTTTCTGTTGAAATAAGTCAAACATATAAAAGTGACGCACGTGTAGAACTACTCCACTACTACTACGACCTACTTGTACCATCGGACGCGAACGCAGGTCAAACGGTCTAACTATTGTTACACTATAGGCATTTAGACTTAACTCTGATCAGATTTCGATACTTAGACTAAGACTGTCCGAATATCTAGTGGTGTAATGGAGGCTTAACCCCTTACTGCATGATACTTGATGTTATGGTATTGACCCCAAAGATACTACATAAAATAATTAAAAAAATCCTTGTCACACATTTCCAAAGAAAATCCGGAAAAACCAAAAATCCCATTTCTGCCATATTATGCAGTAACAGGTGCGAAAATTTGGTTTCCAGATATGGCATTATATGCAATAGTAAGTTGAGGGTTATGTAATTATTATTTTATTATTAAATAATAAAACAATCAATTATTATTATTTATTTATTCTAATTACTGAAGCAATATTGGTGAAATATTGGTGGTGGACAATTCACACACAACACCATCTGACCCCAAACTAAGCAAAGCTTGTGTGATGGCGGCCAGATAGCTGATATAATACTTATATAGTTTTAAATACATACTTATTATACATAGAACTCCCAGACACAGTGCAAACATTTGAATTCATCACACAAATATTTGCACTGGGTGGGAATCGAACCCACGACCCTCGGCTTCGCAGGCAGAGCTACTACCAGCTAAGCCACGAGGCCAGTCATATTACATACAACTATACATACAACATACAACATGAACAATACAACTTAACACAACAATTTAATGAGATCTTTAACAATGTTTTAGTGCGCAATGTGAAATAATATCAAACACTTTCTTATTATTTTATTAAAATAATAAAAGAACATTATTATTTATTTATTTTTTATTGAATCAATACAACTTAACACAACGCTCATCACTATCTTCATCACT
This sequence comes from Ectropis crepuscularia, assembly GCA_963693475.1. Classification (NCBI taxonomy): domain Eukaryota; kingdom Metazoa; phylum Arthropoda; class Insecta; order Lepidoptera; family Geometridae; genus Ectropis; species Ectropis crepuscularia. The sequence continues at coordinate 14,343,446 of OY856366.1, read as the reverse complement.
GTCATGTGGAAGAGCGATACCATAAAATCGTTTTGGATCCATTTACCTGAAAATAATAATTAATAATAATAGATCATAAAGCAGTTTGCGCAAGTAATCCAAAAGAACTCCCAAAAGCATGCAATGCCACATATGGAAATATATCAAAACTGTTCTTAATGCATACTGTGCCATATATGGCAACATAATTTTACCTTTACTTCACACTATTCCACATCTGTCAAGCTACTTTCAGACTAAAATATCGCTAAACTACTGAGTTTTACTTACGTATTTATAAATATCCGTGACAGTTAGTTTTCGTTCTTGGCTCACCAAGTAAAAAAAATGACAAAAAACTTCTTAAAGCACTATAAAACACAGCCGTCACACCATCAACCATCAATTCTCGCCGACTGGTTCAAACACGTCGTAAAGTTTTTAACGCGGTGTGCTAGATGGCAGCACATGGCATCAAAACAAGCTGGAATCATGCTAGAAATGACCTAGTAAGTAACAAAGGTTCAAAACAGTTTTTATTTTAAATAATACACGGTTCAAGTTATGTAGTCAAATATGGGTAGCTATGCGGTAAGGGGTTAAAAAACGTAAAATTTTATAAAGCTTGCTGTTCAAGAGAAACAGTTTTTTTTCTGTACAGAACATAAAACAATTGCTAACTCTCAAATATCACTTTACTGTCACTGTCAATAACATTTAAATGTCATTGTCAAATCAAAAACCTGCGTGCGTTTATTGCTTTATTCCTTCCAAAAGTAAATATAAATAGTAATATGTTTTGTGATGTAGGTAAATATGCTTGTAAAATGTGCAATGAAAATGCGTAAACGTGGAAATTTTATATATTACTGGTTGCTTTGAAATACCTGAGATCACAAGAATCATTCAAGTCGCAGATATACACCAAGCCGTCTAACAGCCTGCCAATGTTAAGATTATACCATACATGTGATTAATCTCTTCATACTCGCTATAGTTTACACAGTACCTACTTGCATTCTCAAACGTAAGCCATAAAGTTGTAACCTATTCTTACCACATTGCTTGTAAAAGCTAACAGCAGAATCAGTTAAAACATCATTTTATTGTATTGTCTTATCTGTTGGTAAGTACCAAATGGCAAGTGACCCTGAGCCAATGGACACAGCTGCTATAAAGACTGACTTGTCGTTAATTGACAACTCCAGCAGAGAGGATGGCATACCTGCAGCAGGAAATCCCCTGCCTTTCGAACAGAAACACAGTCACTCCATGTTCAGCACAACACCTCCATCCAGTGGTTTAAAGGAACATGTCCAGATACACTCCGAAGGAAAATCATTGCAATGTGGTAATACAACTGGATATAAACCAACTAAAATATGTAATTTAAAAGTTAAAAAAATGTCACATACTGGAGAAACACCACATGACTGTGATATGTCTGATTATCAAGTTTCACAAGCAGCTACATTAAAACAACACAAAACAAAACATAGATAGATAGATAGATAAACTCTTTATTTGCACTTATTTAGAAAACAAAACAACAAAATTAAACAAAAACTTAAAAACAAAGTAGCAATTGGCGACCTTATCGCTAAGAGCGATCTCTTCCAGGCAACCGCAGTATGGAAAAGGAGAAAAGAAGAATAAGAATACGGGGAAGTACAAATAATGAGTGAAAGATACTTATAATTATATAATTTGGAAAATTAACTATACTATTATAATACATAATTAAAATATAATACCTACTCAATACTAACATACTGCATATACTTACATATTAATAACTGTACACTCTAATACATAAATATTATATAACATACACTAATAGATATGCAAATATCATGTTTTACAGATGGAGATTTACCTATGCAATAGATTCAAATTATGTAAGATTAAAGAAAAGTAACGATTTCAAGTAAATGATCACGTAGACAAATATAATTGATTCACCAGTTGTTTGAAAGTGGCAAGCGATGGAGCTTGTCTGGTTGAAACAGGCAAAGCGTTCCACAGTTCAGTAGCCCGAAAAGCAAAAGACTTGCCATAGAAATTTTCACTGCGTGCCGAAGGCATTTGGAGTACCAAATTGTTTTTAGATCGGAGAGGCAAAGAGTGTGCATCGCTCCAGAAAGTAAAAACATCTTTCAAATAACGCGGTGATGAGGGGTTAAATAATATATTATTGAGTAGAGACAAAGTATGAGCATTCCGACGAAGGCGAATGGGGAGCCACTTGAGCTGCATACGAAACTGAGACACGTGATCATATTTGCGCAAGCCAAATATAAATCTTATGCAATAATTTTGGAGACGCTCAAGTTTATTTAGCTGGTCTTCATTGAGGTCAAGATAGCAAATATCTGCGTAGTCCAAGATGGGAAGAAGAAGAGATTGTGCAAGCGCAATTTTAGTAGCAGTGGGTAGAAAATTTCGTAATCGTCTCAACGATCCACCAGAAGCAAATAATTTGCAACTGATTGCTTTCAGATGAGGTTCCCAGCTTAACGTACGATCGAAAATCACGCCCAGGTTTTTGACTGTTTCGCTGTATGGTATTACTATCCCGTTAAAAACAACTTTTGGAATGGAAACCCAGTCCACTCTAGAGATCATGTAAGGACTCCCAATTACTATAACTTGTGTTTTGGAGGGGTTAACATTCAAGCCAAAAGAGTTACTCCAGTGAACAATTTGTCGTAAGTCAGCGTTCACCCGCTCAATGGCAATATTGAGATCAGAAAGCCGTGCTTGAGAATAAATTTGAAGATCGTCTGCATAAAGGTGGTAGGAAGAATTAAGGTTTTGAGAAATTGAGTTTATGAAAATAGCAAAAAGAAGTGGGGATAGCACACCGCCTTGAGGGACACCAGCATTTGTACTACACCAAGACGATAGTACATCGTCGAGGTGAATACGTTGCCGGCGTCCATACAAGTAACTATGGAACCAATTGATTACTGATGGAGATATGTTAATAGAGCGCAGTGTCGCCAGCAAGATATCGAAATCGACGGCGTTAAAGGCATTACTGAAATCTAGCAGAGCTAGAACAGTAAGCCTGCAGTCGTCCATACCTTTGCGTATGTCGTCGGTGATCTTAACAAGGGCGGATACAGTGCTATGCCCTGGACGGAAACCAGATTGAAAAGGGTTTAGGAGGTCTTGCCTGTTTAGGAATTGGTTAAGTTGAGAGTGAACAAGACGCTCTAGGACTTTGGACAGAAAAGGAAGAATGGATATAGGGCGGTATTCGGAAAAGGAGGCAGGATTTGGTTTCTTTGGCAAAGGAATTAATTGGGCCTCTTTCCAGATTGCTGGAAAAATGCCACTGGATATGGATTTGTTAAAGATTGCACATAGGACGGGAAGGATGACGTCAAGAATGGGCAATAGCATGTTCCTACTGATACTATCACCGCCAACAGCGTTGGAGGAGATCGACACAATACTCTTCTTAACATCACTTTCAGAGAATCGAATGAATGTAAATGGAGAGTAGTCAGGAGATAGGGTGGCAGAGAGATGATTTATGGTAGAATTTTTTACCGCTTCCGATATAGAGGAAGCTGAGGAAAAATGTCGATTGAGAGCATCTAAGTCTAATTTATTAGGGGTAGAATTTGGACGTGATTTGCCAACTCCCATTGACTTAAGAAACTTCCAGACTTTACCTGGATTCTCATTATGAACTGATTTATGGGCATGTCGGCGTATTGCATCTCTACACACCTTATTGCAGCGATTTCTGGCCTGAGTGTAACTATCTTTATTAACCTCTGTAGGACGTGACTTATAACGCGATTTCGCTGCCGCCTTTTTGTGCATGAGTAACTTGATTTCGTCGGTGAGCCAAGGGGCAGGAAGATGTTTGATTTTAATCCTAAGTAGAGGTGCATGAATGTCGTATAGTTCTGTAACGAGCTCATTAAAAATGGCAACTTGTTCATCCATCGAAACAGCGTCAATAACGGGGCCCCAATCAATGTTTTTGGCGTCTTTGAGAAGTGATTCATGATCCATACTACTAAAATTGCGATGCATGACGATTTTAGGTTTAGATTTAGGGGGACGGATTTTATATGAGAGAAAAATTAAATCATGGTATGAAAACTCATCAGCAGAGTTCTGACCATGTGAAGCAATATTATTAGGGGAAGACACTAACATCAAATCTAGTAAAGATGGGGTACTATTAGGGAAATGATGAGTAGAGTTGAGAGGAAGAATATGCAAGTTGTATGATTTAGCAATAGATTGTAGTGAAGAGGAGCGAAGATCGTTTTTAAGGAGGCAAGTATTGAAGTCACCCATTATAATGGTGTGATTGTACGAAGGTATAAGGTTAAGTAAGAGACTTTCAAATGAAGAGAAATAGTTGACGTTTTTGGAGGGGCTATAGTAGACTCCGAGAAGAACTTTCGTATGTGAAAGAAGAACTTCAATAAGTAAATGCTCGCCGGCACATGCCGGTGGTGGTTGTGGCGATTTGCTCACCAGTGAAAAAGGAATGTTATCCTTAAGGTAAATCGCTACGCCCCCACCGATACGGCCGACGCGATCATTTCTTATAAGTGTGAATCCGGGGAGAGAATATGCGGTTGAAGGAAGACAAGATCGAAGCCAGGTTTCGGAGACTAAAATAGCATGGATATTATGTTGATCAAGAGACGCCAACATTTCGGGATATGAAGCCGGAATGCTCTGCGCGTTAATATGAACGATGTTGAAGTTTTTAGGGACACTTGAAAAGGTGTTTTCCAGAAAGACAGATATCGGTTCAACACCATTGCAACTTTGATTGCTAACTACTGTTGAACCGGATGATGCTGAAAAATATTCGTCATCGCTATTGCAGTCATCGTCACTGAATACATTTATCATGATACAATATATATAAATATAAAATATGTATAATACAATATCAATAAATAATAACAATAATTACAAAAAAGTTTAAATAAATCATACTATATACCTGTCGGGTTGAACGGGAACGAGATTGCAAAGTTTTTACAACACTTTTGGTATATGAAAATTAATAGTACATAAAACTTGACGAAAAACTACAATAATATTGCCAATCATTTTAAATTATAGTTGATAGACGATAGTTGTGTCGGCCTTTACTAATTAATTATGTACGCTAGACATTGGCAAAATTACGGTGATGTAACCAAGATAATAAAAAAGTATAACATGACAGTTCTCGATGCCCGAATCAAAAGATAAACAAGTTAGAAAAAGATCAACTATCAAGTTGTTGGATGGAAAAATGGTCAACCGCGTTTTATAAAATAAATAAATAATTTGAGGACTCTGCGTTCGCAAGTGAGAGCGAGTAGATTTGTGCCGCAATTTCAGTGTGATTAATAATATTCTGAGTGCGAGATTTCCCTAAAACAAGTTTGTTGTCCTCAGTGTAAAGACTAGCTTTTGTTTGCGTTGTTTTCTGTCTCCCATCACAAGAAAAACCTCTAAAAATGAATCACAACCGGCCGCCAGATCCTGTACCGCCTGATATATCGTATAGCACTTCTGGCACTACAACTGCGCACAAGAGGCACCTAGATGATAATCCAAGTGCTCCGAACAATAAAATAATAAATTCTCCGAGTGCATCCATTGAATCCATATATGTGGACCCATTAATGTCTATTGGAGTATTATGTTACGCAGGGGCCGACAAAGGCCCTTTTATCGTCCATGTTTCCCGATCTGAACCGGAACCTTCGATGGGAACAACCCTAAAACCAATTAAATTCGGTCAATTTCTGATGATGAACAAGGTCCAAAATATATGTTTAGATAGTGTTAAGCGTGTAGGGCGCAACAAGGTATCAGTACAATTCACCACTGCAGAAGACGCCAACAGCTTCTTAGTTTTACCTATCCTCGCATCAAACAACTATACTGTTTCAATTCCCACCTATAACATTACCAGGATGGGTATTATCAGACGAGTGCCTACTGATCTGTCTATGACAGAGTTTGTAGAATCACTTAGTCTTCCCTCGAACTGTGGTAAAGTATTGAAGGCACGTAGGTTCAACAGAAAAAGTGTTGTAGATGGCATCGTGACATGGATCCCCACACAAACTATTGTTGTCACTTTTCATGGGCAAGTACTCCCTACAAAGGTTTTTTTATTTTATACTGCTTTGCCGGTGGAACTTTACGAATATCCTACAATCCAGTGTTTGGCATGCTGTAGATTTGGTCACACTAAGGCTCAATGTAGGTCTAAGCCGAGGTGTTATCGCTGTGCTAATGAACATTTTGGCGACAACTGCAAGTTATCGGAACAAGAATCAAACTGCCTACAATGCTCGGGCAACCATTTTGCTACTAGCAAAACTTGCCCTGAGCTAAATCGACAAAAATCTATTAAAAAGGTTATGGCACAAGAGAGCGTCTCCTACGAGCAAGCTGCAACTAGATTCCCTAGGTTGACAAAGTCATATGCCGAGGTTACACAAACACAACCCATTACTATGTCTCAGGTAGTAGGAACTCCATCTACCCCTACTCTGCAACATCGCCGCATATATGTCAAATCCACAAACAACAGTCCTCGCCCAAGACCCCCACTAGGGAAGTCTTATAATAAAGCTGCCCACCAAAATCTGACCTCTCAGCCACTGTCCATGATGCCAAATGGTAGTGCAATAAATACGTCCCAGGAATATGCTACCCAAAAGGAGGATATGCTGGAGACCCTGATTTCCTTATTAACCACTTTCATTTCAATGAACTCTTTACCGTCCCACGTTGCCTCCCAACTTACACATTTATTATCTTATTCCAACCAACATGGCCAACAACCTAGTAGCTGTCCAATGGAACTGCCAGAGCATGCGTCGCAAGAAGCATGAACTGGTAAGTCTAACATATGATTACAAGCCATCTGTTGTGGCCATCTCAGAAACATGGTGGAACCCCGGTACCTGCTTTCAGATGCCTGGGTTCTTCTGTTTGCGGGATGACCGAGCAGATGGATATGCAGGGGCTGCCTTACTAGTAAGGCGTTCCCTCTCCTACTCCCTTCTATCCCTTCCTCCCCACTCTCCTGATATCAATATTATTGGTATCAGATCCCTAAATACCTCTTTTATATCTATTTACATTCCTCATCCAACTCCTTTATTAATCCCAGACCTGCGACTGCTCCTATCATCCATCCCACCCCCTATGGTAATCATGGGGGACTTCAACTCCCATCATGTCATGTGGGGCTCCACACATTCAGACAGCTTTGGGCGCTCCCTCTTGGACATTTTTAATGAAACTGATTTATGTGTGATAAATGATGGCTCCCCTACCCGTAGGGTGCAGCCCGCACAAAATCCTAAGAGTGTTCTGGACCTTACTCTAGCGTCTGCATCTGTGGCCTACTCCCTGTCATGGAAAGTCCTCCCTAACTCTTATGGTAGTGACCACTTTCCAATTGTCATTACACTATCTAACCAATCTATTCCATTCTGCAACCCTTCCCCTTCCCTTAAGTACAGAACCAATTCTGCAGACTGGGCTGCTTACTCCTCGGATCTAGATAATAAATTAGATACCTCCCAGACTTCTGCAATTGAACCTGATCCCTTAACTTTATACAGTGCCTTCATCGACTCCATCCTTTCATCGGCAGATAAGAATATTCCCATTAAAAGACCCAACAAAGGGTTCAAAATCTCAACTCCCTGGTGGGACACGGACTGTTCACAAGCAGCTAAAAAACGCAAAGAAGCAGAGAAAGAGTACAACAGGAACATGTCTTTGGAAAACTTTATTAATTATAAAAGAACTGCAGCAGAATTTAGGAAAATAACCAGAAAAAAGAAAAAGCTTGGCTGGTTCAACTTCTGTGAAAGTCTCTCTCCGAAAACTCCTGCATCCATGGTTTGGAAACAAATAAAAAGATTCAGATGCTCTGTAAAGACGGACGATAGCAACGTATCGAGTAATGACCCCTCATCATGGATAGAATCTTTTTCTGACAATATTTCACCCCCTTTTGCTCCCCATTCAGATTCGATTCCTTCTAGCCCAGCTCTGCTTCAATCTCAGAATTTTCTTGACAGTCCTTTCACTTTTAATGAACTTGCGCAAATACTAGACGGACTGACAGACTCATCACCAGGGGTAGATGGAATACCTTACTCTTTTATTGTCAAGTCCTCTGATAAATGCAAAGAAATTCTTGTTAACTTAATTAATAAATTCTTTGAAACTGGGTCTATCCCGAGTCAGTGGAAAACACAAATTATCATACCAATTTTGAAACCGGGTAAAGAGGCTTCAAATGCACATAGCTATAGACCTATAGCCCTATCATCTGTTTTGGCTAAAATTACAGAACATTTAATTAAAAATAGGCTCGAGTGGTTTGCTGAGACTCACAACATAATAGCTAAGTCGCAATTTGGGTTCAGAAAAGGGATGAGTACAATAGACAACCTCAGCATTCTTACAACTGACATCCAAATTGCGTTGAAGAAAAAACAATATTTAGTTGCAGCTTTTCTAGATATTGCCTCGGCATACGATAATGTGCAACTTCCGGTACTCAGGAATAAACTAATTCATCTGAATTTCCCAGTGAAGCTGGTACGGTTCATTTGCAGCATGCTCATGGAACGCTCTGTTGTAATTAAAGCTGGCGGAAAACTCTTTCCATCAAAAACCGTCTGGAAAGGCCTGCCTCAAGGGGCAGTCTGGAGCCCTATATTGTACAGCTTGTATACCTATGATCTTGAATTCTGTGTGAGACCATTCTGCAGTGTGTTACAATATGCTGATGATATAGCTCTATACAAATATGGTGAATCTTTGGAGGAAATAACAGTCAGGATGGAAACAGCCTTGGAATACCTATCCAACTACCTATTTGACCAAGGTATGTCAGTATCTGCCTCTAAAAGCTCAGCAATAGTGTTTACAAAAAAAAGGACAATCCCAACTGTTAACTTACACATAGGATTAGAGGAAATTCCTCAAACCAATTATACAAAATTTTTAGGTTTATACTTTGATTCCAGACTAACTGGCAATCAACATTTTGATTATATCTCACAAAAATGTGAAAAAAATATTAATATTTTGAGATCCCTTTCTGGTGCCTGGTGGGGTTCACACCCCTATTCACAGAAGCTACTCTATAATGCCATAGTTCGGAGCCACATGGATTATGGGTCATTCCTTCTTAATGTTAATAATAAGGCAGGTCAAAATAAAATTGCTAAAATACAATCAAAGTGCATGCGCATAATTCTGGGTGCTATGAAATCTTCACCCATTAATGCCATGCAGGTGGAATGTGGTGAACCTCCTTTGATTTTTCGCAACCAATATATGTCAGATAGATTCCTGTATAAATTATTTCAAAACTCTACCCATCCGCTCCTTCCAAAATTAAAATGTCTTTCTCGTCTATATGGATCACAGACATCGGATGATATCCCATGCCTGGTATACAGTTACATTAAACTCTCAAGGTTTCCTGATCCCATTGCTAGATTTCCCTCCAATCCCTTGTACTTGACTCCCTATGACTCCCTGGTCCTCAAACCCAATGTCCTACTCCATTTTGGAATCAACAAAAATGACAATAATGCCGGCGCACTATTTAATGAACGCATGAACTCCGAGTATCGTGGTTGGTACCCTATCTTTACGGACGCCTCCAAGTTGTCTCAAGATAGCATTTTGGGTGCAGCCGTTTGGATACCAGCAACCAAAATTTGTTTAAGTTTTAAAGCTCCCTCCCTCTCTTCTATCTTTACAGGAGAAGCTCTTGCCATCCTGGAAGCTATTCGGTTTATTAAAGCTCATAATTTAAATAAGTGCATTATCTTCTCCGACTCCAAGAGTTGCCTTCAGTCCATAATATCTAGCCCTTTCCGTTCCTCATCCCGCTTCCCCCTCATTCTTGAAATAAGAAAAGAACTCTTTGAGTGTCAAAGTGCTGGAGTCCGTATTCTCCTTGCCTGGATTCCAGGTCACACTGGCATACCGGGAAATGAGAGTGCGGATTATTGTGCCAAGGCAGCAGCCCAAATTGGATCCCCAGAAAATTACAAAGTCTTTGCTCATGACCTCATCCTCCTGCCTAGAATGCATCTTGAGACAACTTGGTCAAGACACTGGAATATATCCCAAAAAGTCAAAGGTAGATACTACGCAGACATCCAACCAGATATTCCTAAAACACCATGGTTTTACAGATTTCGACATGCCAACAAAGTCACCACTTCTACACTTTGCCGGTTGCGCCTTGGACATGTTTGTACTCCTGTGCATTTAGCTAAATTGCGGATTCGGGATCATTCCATATGCGATTGTGGTTTGGAAGAAGGAAACGTGGACCATATCTTTTTCAACTGCCCTAATTTAATAAGTCGCTCGCTTTACGAACTCATCCCTCCTTGTATTCCTCGTCCCACATCTATGAAATGTCTTTTGTTCCTTTCCTCGACCCCATTAGTTAACTGTATATTATGTAAATTTATAATTAAAAATAATATTAGATTGTGAGAACTGTATAAGATGTAAATAATGTGTATATATGCATGCTATTTGTGTTAACCAAATATCTCATTCCTAATCCTTACTAACAAAGTGTCTGAGCTTTGTGTTGTCTTATTTGTTTTGGGATAATCAGTAGTCAGAAGTAACTTATCGTTTCAATTAACTAGTCAAACTCTTTTATTTTGTTTATTATCGAGGCCGTCTACAAAGCTGCCACGAAGCGGACATTGGCAGAAATGTGACAGTTAAAGTCACAGCGCACGCCATTCATCAAGAAAAAAAAAAAAAAAAAAAAGTTAGAAAAATACACAATACCTACAAACAATGAAATTAAATAATTATAAAAATAAGTCTACTATTTTGCAGTTAAACGAGTGTGCACGATCAAATAAAACAATTTTATATTATTTTGGAAGAAGTGAGCCGAAAAACTATACTACACAACACGGGCACAAACCCTACGAAACCAAGTAGACAAGTTAATAAACTAAGCACTATATCACCAAATTAAAAGGTCGCTACTTTTGTGGGACCCTTCGTGTGGCTTTTGGCGCCTTCTTCGGTACTTCTACCTCGGGTTTCCTTCAGGGATGTAACGGAGGTGATCTTATCGGAACCGAAGTCGGAGTCGGAGTTTTTAAATTTGATTTATCGGAGTCGGAGTCGGAGTCGGAACCGGAGTCGGAGGTAGGGTCAGAAGTAGTGGTAGGAGAGAGATTTTTATTTTAGGACAAATAAAACATTCATTCAAACTTTTCATTGTTTTGTTTCATGAAATATCACAAAAAATGGAATATTCAAAAATAAACAAAAAAATCTATTAATTGAATCCCAAAGTGCCATATAAAGTATATTAAATGAACAAAAGCTTTCAAACAAATTAAATTAAATACATTGACACCAAAAGTGTGTATATGTACTTCATGAACATAAGCTTTGAAGCTGTCTCAGTCTAAGAAATGCCAGGAAAAAATCTGATTTCACCCGCGCGAGGCCCTTCTTCATAATTATGATATGCATAAAGTCGAGAATAGCATGACACAGTTTGGAGGGGAAATTAATATTAAATCAGGAGTCAATTTTTGACCAAGTTTTATTTAATTACTCAATAATTAAACATAAATTTAAAAAGTGTTCGGTCAGTGCATCATCACTCGCTCAAGGTCGCGCGGTTTTAGCCTACAGCTAGACCGTGCCTCCCAGGGGACAAGTGCCAGTCGGTTGTCGGACGCACGGCTGAGCGCTCGCGCAACAGGTTTCCCGCGCTTATTATTGTTATTAGATATGTCGACAACCCTCCGCGCTAGACAGGGACAGAGTCACGCGTTAGAAGAGAGCGTAAATGTTGAGTTGAAAATCGCGACAGGACTTGAGCGCTAATGCGAGCTGAATTGAACTTTGTTGTGTCCCAGCAATAGTCGCTATTTATATAATTGTTTTCGGTAAGTGATGCTTCTGTACTAATATTTATTCTGTGGTTCGGTTACTTTAATAGAACGTAAAATTAGAAATTTTATTATCAAAAAATAATGGGGGGTCATCGCTGATAATTTCGAGTACCTACATGAATTAAAATAGTTTTTTCAGGTGCCATTTTAATTTTTTTCTGTAAAAAAATCTGATCTATTTTTAAAATTATATTCGGTTATTGTGCTTTTTCTTGATTGTACCCACACGTCAATATTTTTTTGTTATAGTTTTTAGTTTCTTAACATCAGTGAGCGGCGTCGAAAATGTCTTTTTTTCGTTTTCTGGCACTAGGCGCCCCCCCTTGTAGATTAAATCGACGCCACCAAAAAGGTATTCGCTCGCTACCGAGCCTGGTGGACACGATAATATTGACGGAAATTTAATATAAGGTGCTGGAATTTTGCGTTTTTCTATGTTGTGCTCATTTAGTATACTTTTCATTACACTCGTGCGCGGGAGATTCCCTGCGCGACATGTTCCTGCGAAACTGTTCGTTACTGTCGGCGCAGGGCGCCACCGCTAAGTTATGCTTCGACATCCGATTAAAACCTCCGATTCAAAAGTTTCGGAACCGGAGTTGGAACCGGAGGTGTAAAACTAATCGGAACTTCCGACATAACGGAGTCGGAGTCGAAGCTCCGTAACATCCCTGGTTTCCTTAGCAGGAGCGGAGCCGGCGCCTCAAGTTTATCCAGTTCCGATTGATTGCTGATTAGATGGCGCTTGCCATTCGATCCAAGTACGACGACGAATCCGTCCCTCGTCCAACACTTTCCAATGCCGAAGCGCTTGCGTGCTGCCACAAATGTTTCATGGCGAGGCCTTGTTAAAAATTCAGAGAGTGTTACTCCCGAATCTTTGAAAGCTGTTTTTGTGTACCATATTCGTTGGCGCACGGCCATATCACAAACCTTAAGAAGAATGGGCCTTGTTTTGTCCGGGGCCGAAGACCGACCCATGCGATGGCACCTATTTACATCGGCAACAGTGAAATCGGTAATCTTCAGCCGGTCTGAAATCACTTTCACAACTGTGGCTGTCGTGTCCTCACCCTTGACTTCTGGAATCCCATGGAAGAGCAAAATTTTGCGCCTTGCACGCATCTCCTGCTTGTCTACTTCACACGCAAGAAGCGAAACCTGGTCCTGCAGGGACTTCAGTGCTTGCAAGATGAAGGACCGGAAAGATGAAAACTCTTCAGCTAAAGATGATGACTTGGAAGCTGAAGGTGAGGACTGCAGTTGTCCCTGGAAAGCGTCCATACGCTGCACGAACAAGGCCTGTAGTTTTTCCTGGGACTCTAATATAGCCTCCATTTTGTGGTAGTTACAAGTGTAGATGTGGCTTGTTTTGAGTGTTTTTTAAAAACTATTGTAGATGTGCACTTGAAGGATATAAATACACCCCGACAGGTATTTAAACACTGTATATCAATTAAACATTAAGTACTGTTTGAATTAATATCAATTTCCAATTTTAAAATTAAATTTAAATAAGAGCAATTATTAATGATGTGTTATTGAAGACTACCCACGTTCGAAAAAAAAAAAAAAAAAAACATACTGGAGAAAAACCATTCAAATGTGATGTATGTGATTACAGAGCATCACGAGCAACACATTTAAAACAACACAAATTAACACATACTGGAGAAAAACCATATGAATGTGATATGTGTGATTATAGAGCATCACAAGCAACACATTTAAAACAACACAACTTAACACATACTGGAGAAAAACAATATGAGTGTGATATGTGTGATTATAGAGCATTACATGCAACACATTTAAAACAACACAAATTAACACATACTGGAGAAAAACAATATGAATGTGATATGTGTGATTATAGAGCATCACGACCATCCACATTGAAAAAACACAAATTAACACATACTGGAGAAAAACCATATGGATGTGATATGTGTGATTATAGAGCATCACACACAAGCAACTTAAGAAAACACAAATTAACACATACTGGAGAAAAACTATATGGATGTGATATGTGTGATTATAGAACATCACTAGCATCAAATTTAAAACAACACAAATTAACACATACTGGAAAAAAACCATATGAATGTGAAATGTGTGATTTTAGAGCATCACATGCAAGCAGCTTAAGAAAACACAAATTAACACATACTGGAGAAAAACCATATGGATGTGATATGTGTGATTATAGAACATCACTAGCATCAAATTTAAAACAACACCAATTAACACATACTGAAAAAAAACCATATGAATGTGATATGTGTGATTATAGAGCATCACAAGCAACACATTTAAAACAACACAAATTAACACATACTGGAGAAAAACCATATGGATGTGAAATGTGTAATTTTAAAGCATCACATGCAAGCAGTATAAGAAAACACAAATTAACACATACTGGAGAAAAACCATATGTATGTGATATGTGTGATTATAGAGCATCACAAACAACACATTTAAAACAACACAAATTGACACATACTGGAGAAAAACCATATGGATGTGATATGTGTGATTATAGAGCGTCACACGCATCAAATTTAAAACAACACAAATTAACACATACTGGAGAAAAACCATATGGATGTAATATGTGTGATTATAGAGCATCACAAGCATCAAATTTAAAACAACACAAATTAACACATACTAAAGAAAAACCATATGAATGTGACATGTGTGATTATAGAGCATCACAAGCAAAACATTTAAAACAACACAAATTAACACATTCTGGAGAAAAACAATATGAGTGTGATATGTGTGATTATAGAGCATCACAAGCAACACATTTAAAACAACACAAATTAACACATACTGGAGAAAAGCCATATGGATGTAATATGTGTGATTATAGAGCATCACTAGCATCAAATTTAAAACAACACCAATTAACACATACTGGAGAAAAACCATATGGATGTGATATGTGTGATTATAGAGCATCACATGCAAGCAACTTAAGAAAACACAAATTAACACATACTGGAGAAAAACCATCATATGGATGTGATATGTGTGATTATAGAACATCACAAGCAAGACATTTAAAACAACACAAAGTAACACATAGGTACTGGAAAAAACCGAATGAATGTGATGTATCTTAAGAATACATAAATTAACACATATGGGTGAAAAAATAATAGGTACTATGAATGTGATTGTGTGAAAGTGTGACAACAGAGCTTCACAGCCGATATGCCAGATGTGATTTTAAGACATTATAAACATTAGCTTTGAAACACCAATTAAGCATTGGTAATAATACCCACAGATAAGAAAATAGGTAATACCCTGAACTTATGAAATAGGTAAAACCAAGTGTTAGTAGTGCAAGTCGAATTTAAGTAAGTTTGGTTTAATTTCTCATATAAATATGTGTGTATAAAGTTGTGTAATCAGGAGCAGACTTACTACTGTTTTATTACTGTGAATAAAACAACACAAATTGAAGTAATCTTCTTTTAAAATACTTGCATTGTGAATTGGCAAATTTATTTCCTAAATCACAGATTTGTATTTTCTATGCAGTTATTGATAATATCGACCGTTAAAAAGCAAACCTGCTGTAACTCACAAAATGGAACATGTTCACCAGAGCCAAAAAACTGATGAGATTTTACAAAAATGTTCATAATTAAAAAACCATTATAGGTGCATTAGAATTCACTTATAACTTATAACAACTCCGCTTATAATGTCTAACTGCTATTAGCAACGATAATGTTCACTCGAGATAAGTTTCAGAGTTAGTGTCATGTAACTTGGGTTGTAATGTATAAAAGTGATCACAACATGCCAATTGTAATGTAAAATATGAATAGTGATTACAATGTATAGAAATGGTTGAGGAAAACAGAATTTATGTATTTATTTCGAGCGCCATGTCTCCCTCGGAGTATAAAATTGCTTGCGGATAGATCAAGAAAATATGAGAGCAATGCTTGTTCTTTTAATCTAGGGCCTTGGGGGCATATTAACTTAGTAAGTAAAACCATAAATAGTTTAGTTAATGTTTATTGATAGATTTTTGATGTCGCCAAAAGGTATGTTACTGCTAGTCGCTACAATGAAGTTAATTATTTTTAAATTGAGGTCTATGAAGTTATATAAGAAATTCTTTAAGTTTACTGAGATGTTATTTCCAAAATTTTTAATCTGGGTATGTTCAGGACAAGTATTACGATAATAAAAACGAAATTAGAATGTTTCAAATGCGAACAGATTTTTTGTAATTAGGTTATATTAATTTTTTGAATTTATCAGTTGTTATCAACAAAAATATGCTATTTCGTTATATTGCGCCACTAATATGATTGTAGCTATAGGATTTTCGAATATATTTGGCTTCAGGGACATCTCATTGTCAATCCAACAGCATACGAGGGGTTAATTTTCCTTGAAATCGTATTTCTTATCGTATCGTAGAATCTTGGACCGCGTTCGTCGCTGATGGCACCTATATTTTCAGGAACTTATAAATGTGAATAAATAAAATACCTACATTTTCAAGGACATGACAAAATACCACCTGAAAAAAAAATCTTTTGGCTCTTCATCTAGGTTGCAAAAATAACATACTTTTGTTTTTACTTCGAAAAAACTCCATCCCTTCAATTGAGAGCCCAAAAGTTCTGCCTGTTGTTTGGACAAATTTAAATCATGCACCAGATCATTGAGGTCTCCTTGAGATAGTAAAAATGAACCATTACATGAGGGAGCTTCTTGTAAATCAGGATCTAGATAGATAGATAAACTCTTTATTGCACTAAATTAAAAACAAAACTTAAACAGAAAACATAACCTAAAAATTTAGAAACAATTGGCGACCTTATCGCTAAAAGCGATCTCTTCCAGGCAACCGTGGTATGGAAAGGAATTAAAAAAAAATAAAGGAAGGCGGGAGTTCACAAACAAAGAGTACACTTTGTGTAATACCAATTAAATACTATTCGTTGACAACCATAATGATAAACATACATTCTAATAATGATACATTCTAATACATAAATAACATTATATGATATACTAATACATACACAATACCAATGAATAAAAGAGTAACAAGAGTATTTTCATTGAAAAGCAGCAGTGACTCACAGAGCGACTTCAGCTCCTTGACTTGGTCAAATAAAGGCTTTTCACATGTTCTTTGAATACAGCAAGCGAAGGAGCTTCCCTGATTTCCACAGGCAAGGAGTTCCACAATTGTACTGCTTGGAATGCAAAAGATTTGCCAAAAAACTTTTCACAGCGCACAGAGGGTGCCTGAAGTACCTACCAAGTTATATGTAGGCCTCAGAGTACGTGTCTGAGAGCTGCTCCAAAAGGTGAAACAATCTTTTAGGTGGCGGGGGGCAGCGGGGTTGAAAAGCACACTGTAGAGCAACGAAAGCACATGAGCATTCCGTCGAAGGCGAATGGGGAGCCACTTGAGCTGTGTACGAAATTGAGACACATGATCATACTTGCGCAAGCCAAATATAAATCTAATACAGTAATTTTGGAGACGCTCAAGTTTATCTAGCTGACTTTCCGTGAGGTCGAGATAGCAGGAGTCAGCGTAGTCAAGGATAGGGAGAAGAAGGGATTGAGCAAGAGCAACCTTAGTAGCAGTAGGTAAAAAGTTACGCACTCGCCTTAGAGACCCACCAGACGCAAACAATTTACAGCTGATCGACTCCAAGTGAGGTTCCCAACTCAAAGTACTATCAAAAATTACACCAAGATTCTTGACCGATTCACTGTAAGGGATTGTGGTCCCGTCAAAGACGACCGCAAGAATTGTAGTCCAGTCAATCCTGGAGATCATATACGAGCTTCCGATTATTATGATTTGAGTTTTTTTAGGATTAGCGTTCATACCAAAAGAATTACTCCAATAGACAATTTCCTGGAGGTCAGCATTGACTGTGGCTATAGCTACGTTTAGTTCAGAAAGTTGAGCTTGAGAATAAATTTGGAGATCATCTGCATAAAGGTGGTAGGAAGAATTGAGGCGCTGAGATATGGAATTGATGAAGATAGCAAAGAGAAGAGGGGATAGCACGCCGCCCTGAGGGACGCCAGCCGTTGTATTACACCAAGACGAAAATACATCGTCCAGGCGAATACGTTGCCGACGACCAAACAGGTAACTGTGAAACCAATCAATCACCGACGGAGATATGTTAAGAGAGCGCAGTGTCGCCAGCAAGATATCGAAGTCAACGGCGTTAAAGGCATTACTGAAATCTAGCAGAGCTAGAACAGTAGCCTGCCGCTGTCCATACCTTTGCGAATGTCATCGGTGATCTTAATAAGTGCAGATACAGTACTATGCCCAGGACGGAAACCAGATTGAAAAGGGTTAAGGAGGTCTTGCTTGTTAAGGAATGTAGTCATTTGTGTATGGATAAGACGCTCAAGAACTTTGGACAGGAAAAGAAGAACGGATATCGGACGGTATTCGGATTCGGAAGAAGGGTTAGGTTTTTTTGGTAGAGGAATAATATGAGCCTCTTTCCATACTAATGGAAAAACTGCACTGGAGATGGAATTGTTAAATATTACACACAGGATAGGAAGGATAACATCGAGAATGGGCAAGAGCATGTTCCGACTTATATTGTCACCTCCGACAGCGTTCGAGGATATCGACATCACACTCTTCCTAACATCACATTCAGTAAATTGATGAAACGTAAAGGGAGAGTAGTCAGGTGTTGGTATAGCAGCAAGATAATTTAAGGTTGAACTTTTCGCCGTGTTTGGCATAGAGGTCACAGTAGTAAAGAGTTTATTGAGCTTGTTTATATCAATGTTATTAGGACTAAAATTTTGACGAGATTTGCCAACACCCATAGACCTTAAAAATTTCCAAACTTTGACTGGGCTTTCATCTTGTACAGATTCATGGACATGTCGGCGTATTGCATCCCTACACACCTTATTACAGCGATTACGGGCCTGGACGTACTTTTCTTTAGAAATATCGCTGGGACGCGATTTGTAGCGAGACTTGGCTGCAGCTTTCTTTTGAATCAAAAGTTTAATTTCATCGGTGAGCCAAGGCGTGGGTAGATGTTTGATTTTGATGGTACGTAATGGAGCATGAACGTCATACAATTGTGTGATCAATGAATTAAAGATGGTGATCTGATCTTCCACAGATTCAGCCGAAATTATGGGACCCCAATCGATCTTATTAGCGTCTTTGAGAAGGGATTCGTTATCCATGCCACCAAAGTTGCGTTTTTAGTTGCGCACACAATTTGGGGCTTAAGTTTAGGAGGTCGAGTTTTGTAAGAAAGGAAAATTAGATCATGGTACGAAAAGTCATTTGCTGAGTATTGGCCATGACTAGCAACGTTGTTTGTAGATGCCACGATCATTAAATCTAATAAAGAAGGACTGCTATTGGGAAAATGATGGGTTGCGTTAAGAGGAAGAATTTTCAAGTTGCAAGATTTAACAACTGACTCGAGCGCGAGAGAACGGGCATCTCTTTTGAGAAGACAGGTGTTGAAATCACCCATAATAATAAAGTGATTATATAAGGGGGTAAATTGATGCAAGAGATTTTCAAATGAGGGGAAGAAGTTAATATTTTTAGAAGGGCTATAGTAGACTCCGAGAAGAACTTTAGTGTGTGCAAGAAGAACTTCAATAAGAAGATGTTCGCCCGCACCCATCGGCGGCGGTTGTGGCGATTTACTCAAAATAGAGAAAGGAATGTTTGCTTTCAGATAAATAGCGACACCTCCACCGACGCGGTCAGAGCGATCATTTCTTATGAGAATAAAACCGGGGAGAGAATACGAAGTTGTAGGAAGACATGGTCTAAGCCATGTCTCGGAGACTAGAATAGCATGAATGTTATTGTGATCAAGAGATGCCAACATTTCTGGGTACGATGACGGAATGCTCTGTGCGTTAATATGTATGGCATTAAAGTTTTTAGGGACACTTGAAAAGCTATGGTCAAGAAAAACAGTTAAAGGAATAACATTATCACTACTACAATCGCTACTGTTAGAATCAATAGACGGTGCTGACAAATATTCGTCATCACTATTACAACAATTTTCATTGATAATATTAAACATTATAATACTAATACATAAACTTTGAAATTCCTTGCTTGGGTTATTTCGAAACGCAATGTAGAGTCCTATATTACCACTAGACGTTCACATGGCCAATTCAAATTTCTACAAGGTAGGTAATTCTAATTCTACAACAGGGTAAGTTATTTTTGCAACTTAATTGATTTCTACAATTTTAACTTCTTTTATCTTAGTTTATTATTCTAGACCAACATACGATACAATATCTCAAATCTCAATAGTACATAATACATACAATACATAATACTTAGGCGGTTAGATAACTTTTGTTACTTTTGTTAACTTTAGATGACTTATTTAAAGCCTTCAACTATTACAATTTGGTGAGGTGACCAGGATGAAAAACTATATGTATAAATCCTGAGATCACTATCCAGTAAAACTAAAACTTTATAATTCTTAAAGACACTCTCCAGTCCATCACAGTTTAGAGTCCCATATTTCGAAGGTATATGTGAGACCGAACCATCTCAATTTTGGTCCCGTGCAACCAGGATTAAAAGCACATTACACTTTACACTAACTATGTACATTTTTATTTAGGCAAAGTTTGTTATAGGTAGGCTGATCCATCTCATCTTGGTGCCTTAGTCCAGGATATGTTTCAGGGTCACTGGAACCATTTCAGTACCTACAATGTTAAACAATTTAAAACAATGTTCAACAATTTAAAATAAACAAAGGAAGATTCAAACGAAAATACAAATGATTGAATAAAATGTTAATAATATAATTGGGAAAGTCCTTGCTATAATGTGCGTATATTTGAAGAAAGAAGTTCTCAGAAGAAAGAGAAGGATTAGGAATGCCGCCCCTGACAGAGTTGAACTTGTAGTCGAACAGTACCAAATTGCTCGGCAAGACTACAAGGAAAAAGTCAAACAAGCTCAGACGGAAAGCTGGAAGGAGTTCTGCACGAATCAGGAGAAAGAAAGTATGTGGGACAAGATCTACAGAGTGATGAGAAAAACTTCGACAAGATAGGAAGATATTCTTCTAAGAGACACCGAAGGTAACACTCTATCCCCGCAACTATCAGCAGAACTACGTGCCAAAACTTTCTATCCCGACGACTCTGAGAGCACCGACCAACCGTGTCATACAGAGCTACGGGAGCAAACGATGGAAACGCTTGTGAACTTACCGGAAAATGACCCACCATTCACATCAGCGGAACTGGAATCAGTATTGAGAACTCTGAATCCGAAAAAAGCCCCCGGTACAGACGGGCTAACCGCTGATATTTGCGCAGCAGCCATACGTTGCGAATGGGAGGTTTTCTTGGCGATAGCAAACAAATGCTTGTCGCTAAAACACTTCCCCAAGCAATGGAAAGAGGCGCACGTGGTCATATTACGCAAACCCGGTAAGACAGACTACACACAACCAAAATCGTACCGCCCCATAGGTCTTCTGTCCGTTCCCGGAAAAATCGTCGAAAAGCTTCTGGCAAACCGACTCCAATGGTATCTCCTCCCAACCATCAGTAGGAAACAGTACGGTTTTATGCCCCAATGAGGCACCGAAGACGCCCTCTATGACCTGATAGAGCACATCAAGAAAGGAGTAGAAAGTAAAGACACCGTACTCCTAATCTCTCTGGATATAGAGGGTGCTTTCGACAATGCATGGTGGCCCGCCCTCAAAAATCAATTAGCGAAGAAGAGGTGCCCAACAAACCTCTACGACATGGTAAACTCTTACCTCAGCGACCGTAAAATCAAGGTCAATTATGCAAGAGCAGTCTATGAGAAGGAAACAACCAAGGGATGCGTCCAAGGATCCATCTGTGGACCAACATTTTGGAATGTGATCCTAGACTCGTTACTGCGAATGCTGGAAGCCGAGGGAGTATACTGTCAAGCATTCGCGAACGACGTCGTTCTCGTATTTACAGGCAGCCCGACCATTATCGAACAACAAGCGGGCAGGGCGCTGAGCATGACAGTGGAATGGGGTAAAATCAACAAACTCAACTTTGCAGCGCATAAAACCAACGCAATGCTTTTCACAAAAAAGTTGAAGTATGAACCTCCAAACATAGTCATGTCTGGCGTCCAGCTCGAGCTGGTCGAGGAAGTCAAACTGCTGGGCCTACTGATCGACCGACGGCTCAACTTTAAAGCACATGTGACCGCCCAATGTAAAAAAGTGGCGAACATTTATAGACAGCTAGCATGTGCAGCGAAGGTGACCTGGGGATTAAATGGCGCAATCACGAGAACTATCTACGTCGCGGTGGTGGAACCTATCATCATGTATGCCTCAAGTGTATGGGCGCAAGCGGCAGACCTCGAGGAAAACAAGTCTCACTTGAACGCGATCCAAAGAGGTTTTGCCCAGAAAATCTGTAAGTCGTACCGTACTTGTTTCTTTGAAATCAGCACTTGCGCTTTCCGGTCTGCTCCCCCTAGATCTGAGGATACAGGAAGCAGCAAATTTGTACAGAGTAAAAAAAAACCTCTCCCAAGACTACCTCCCACCAGAAGTGGAACTCGAACGGAAAGTGAACTGCCTGTACCAACCCCATCCGTCCATGCAGGTATCCGTAAAGTACGAGCTCCTAGAAGACACCTCCAATCTTCCAGAAGGGCCTCAAATCTATACTGATGGCAGTAAGATTAAAGGTAAAGTTGGAGCAGCTCTAACATGGTGGGAGAATGGCAGAGAGGTGAAGAACTCGACATTCAAGCTCCACTCCGAATGCACAGTCTTTCAATCGGAACTTTATGCTCTTTACCGGGCAACTCAAATGGCGTTAGAGAGTAAGGACCCAGAAGTCATTGTCCTGAGTGACTCCCGATCTTCACTCGAACTGCTATGTAACCCAAAAACGAGTCACCCCGTGGCAAAGTGCATAAAGGAAAACATTGGAACGGTAAATGCTGAGGGGAAATCTCTTCGTTTTTTCTGGGTGAGAGCGCATGTTGGCACCGTCGGCAACGAAAGAGCCGACGAACTAGCCAAATCGGCTGCGCTCACGTTGTCGCCCAGTGACTATGAGGGGATCCCCTTGTCCTACGTCAAACGGAAAATCCGCGAAGAATCTGTCAAGAAATGGCAGGATCGATATGAGACCTCGGACACCGGAAAAGTCACCCAGATGTTCCTCCCTGATATAGCAAACGCATATCGGGTGATGAGGATCACGAAACTGTCTCCCTTCCAGGTACAAGCGTTGACGGGACACGGAGGAATAACAGAATACCTGTACAAATTTAAGCTCAAGAGCAGTCTTGCATGCGAGTGTGACCCCGACCAACCCGAAACGGTCTGGCACGTGCTTGTCGATTGTCCCCGATTCATGGCCGCAAGACATGAGCTCGAATCTATGATCGACAGAAGGCTGGTTGTCTCGGATCTCCACAACATCTTAGCAGATCCAGATGACAGAACACGGCTCCTATCCTTCATGGAGAGCTCATTCCGCATAGCGGCCAAGCGAAATTCTACTAATTCAAATACGCGCCCCCTTTCGCCACCACACCCTACTCCGCTGTCCGTGGACGCCACGTGGAATGCGGTTCCCGCCCAACATAACTCCTCGAAGAGCATCTCCGTCAAACAACTACTGGAGAACGCAGACCGAGGAGAGGCAGGGATCCGTATCCGCGGAGTGGCTCTCTTCATGGACAGCAACAAAGAAAGATTCGGAGTAAGCTTTTGCTTCGCCTGGGAACGGGAACGAGCCCGTTTGTCGCCTGGATTGTCTTGCCTGCTTAATGGGAGTACCGCAAAAGTAATAATGAAGCGGAAAACCTACGACGCTATGCCGGTGTGTGAGGTAGACGGCCACCGATTTCGGTTGGTGCGATCGAAAAACAAAACGATTGCACTAATAGAGTACTCGGAAGGCCGGACGCCTTTCACACAGGCAAGTTCGCTGCTCGCACATCTGACATAATCCTATAATGACATAATTTACATAATCCGTGAACACAAAATTTTGGACATCATTTTTGAATTTATAAATTTTTTGACAGAAAATATCAATCGAATTGTGGTGTTTGTTTGATATTTCATTGTATTGGCGACACATTCTAACCACTGGATTGTAGTATGAGGTATTATTTTTGTATACATCTAATGCGAAAATGTTTGCAAATCCTGCGCGCAATCTTGGCTTAATATTTATATTTATGGTTGAGAGAAGAGAAGACGAATCTATTTTGGAATGGATAATTTTGTATAAACAAACTAAGTCTGAGTATAACCGTCGAGTTTTTTTTTTTTTTTTTTTTTTTTTTTTTTTTACTTTTATAGGCTTACACTTGACCGCCATCTCGCCTGATGTTAAGCGACGATGCGATCTACGATGGGGCGTGTTTACCTAGAAGAAACCGATTCACTCTCGATTTGAAGACACAAAGATTGTAACCAACAGGGAAAACCCACTCAGGCAACGCATTCCACAGCCTAGACGTTCTTATCACAAAGGTAGAGTCAAATCTCTTCGTTCGTGTCTTTGGAACATCAACCATGAAACGATGTCGATTTTTCGAGCTACGAGCATTCCGATAGAAAAAAGGGCAAGGTGGTATTAGATCATGTAAATCAGTCGCACACTCTCCGAAGTGTATCCGATAAAAAACCGAAAGGCTAGCAACTTTTCGGCGATGTTCAAGACTTTGTAGTCTTTTTCGCACAAGAGTGTCGCTGCCTATGAGCCTTTTGGCACGTCTCTCGATCGATTCCAAGGCCTCCAGCTGATACTTAGCCGAACCATCCCAAAGATGCGAACAGTACTCCATACAAGAACGAATTTGTGCTTGATATAACGTGAGCAACTGCTCAGACTTGAAGTACCTTCGCACTTTTGAGAGGACACCTAGCTTTTTGGCAGCTAATTTAGCCTTGGACTCGATATACGAACCAAAGTTGAGCGTAGATGTCAATGTAACGCCCAAAAGCTCAAGACGGTCAGAAATCGGCACGGATACACCTCTAAAAGTTGGAGTCAGTTGGAATGGACTCCTTTTTGCGGAGAACAGACACGCCTGCGTCTTACTCTCGTTGAACTTGACCAGATTGGCATCGCCCCATGTAGACACCGCCTCAAGGGTCAAGCTCAAACGCTCGATTAGACTCTCTCTTAGTACCTGAGTTTGCTGCCCACTGGCTCTCGCACTAGATATGTAACTCTCTACAACAGTGCTATCATCTGCGTACCCAAAGATACCGGGCTTCAACAGATCGTTTATATGTAGCAGGAAGAGCGTCGCAGAGAGTACCGACCCTTGAGGGACTCCGGCATTGATAGCCATTTGATCCGACGAGCAGCCATCAATGACGACTCGTATGGATCGATCCCTCAAAAAGTCCGATATCCACGCAATAAACCCAGGAGACAAACCATAACTAGAAAGCTTGCTTATAAGGCCATCATGCCAAACCCTGTCGAAAGCCTTCGAAATATCCAGGGAGACTGCAAGTGCTTCCCCGTGTTTCTCGATAGCTTCACTCCAGATGTGAGTGACGTACGCTAGAATATCCCCGGTGGACCGGATTCGGCGAAACCCGTATTGCCGGTCACTGAGGAGGTCGTTTGATTCTAGGTACGTCAGAAGCCTGTGGTTTAAGACACGTTCCATAGTCTTGCAGAGTATGGACGTGACTGAGATGGGCCTGTAGTTGGCAGGGTCAGCACGACTTCCCTTTTTGGGCACTGGTTGCACATTGGCAAGCTTCCAAGACTTCGGTACTAATCCAGTTTTGAGAGAGAGTCTAAATAGACGCGTCAGTATCGGGGACAACTCAGGCGCACATGCCTTCAACACTAGGGCAGGAATACCATCTGGGCCACTGGCTTTATTCACGTCCAGATTGCGTAGCACTTTGCGAACCTCCATTTGGCGAATGTGCATCTCTGACATAAGAGTCGGACAGCCAGGTGGAGTAGGAGGTGTCGCGCTACCAGCATCTAGACACGAAGATTCCGCAAATTGAGATGCAAACAAGTTTGCTTTCTCCATTGCGGTGTGAGCCAGTGTTCCATCAGGTTTCAGCATTGGAGGTAGTGAGGGGCGACAGAAGTTCGATTCGACCGATTTAGCTAGGGACCAAAACGCTTTGCTACCCGTAGGGTACGAAGCTAGTTTGTTCCCTATTCGACTGATGTGGTCAAACCGAGCCCTCTGAAGAACCTTTTTGCTTGCCTTAGCAGCCTTGTTGAACGCTTTCTTCTTCTGGTGTATGTCCCTTGCCTTACGCTGTCGAGCATCAACCCAGGCTAGGTAGGCCTCATGTTTAAATGCTTCAGCACTTTTACATTGAGGACCAAACCAGGGGCGAGCTTTGCTGGATAATGGGACGTCGGAGTATGGAATGAAATATTCCATAGCCGTTCGTATTACATTAGTCACAGCATCCGCGCAGACTGTGGGATCACCAGAAGTGAAGCACAATGACTGCCATGGGTAAGATGCAAAGAAAGAACGCATCTCGTCCCAATCTGCTGACTTGTATCGCCACATCCGCCGGTTGCCTCTGGGGCTGGGATCAGGCGGATGGTAGACTGATACTGACTTCACCAGACAGTGGTCGGAGCTGCCTAACGGCGAAGATACCGCCACGGAGTAACGGTCTGGATCTGTGGTCAGCAGAAGGTCTAAGCAATAAGGTGTATGCGACTCAACGTCGGGTACTCTTGTGGCCTCTTGGACCAGCTGGGTTAGGTCTAACGATAAAGCTAACTTTCTCGTTTCCTGCCCAGCGTGGTCAGTGTCCCGGTATGGGAACAGCCATTCCTTATGATGGCCGTTGAAATCCCCCAGTAACACTAATTGGGCCGAAGGGTATTTCTGTTGAGCCGCGTCCGCCGCCTCACTTAAATATTCCGTGAGCCTAGTCGTCTCCTGGTCTCCGCTGTGCGACCGATATACACATGCATAGACAATTTTGTCAATGCCGGTGTCTATTAGTACCCAAATAACGGAAAATCTAGTGTCCTCAAGGTTACGGAGACGCCGACAGCAGATGTCGTCACGGGCGTACAGGCACACACCAGCACGAGGCCGGAATTTGTGCTCCAGGGTATAACCTGGGTATGTTAGGTACGCCACGTCCGACGGACAACCTATCTGCGTCTCCGTTAGAAACAAAAGTGACGGCTGATCAGTCTCGAGATGGTGATGGACTGCCGTGAGATTGGAGTGCAATCCTCTGATATTAGTGAGGTGCACTTTAATGGTCAAGGAGTGCAGCCGCTTTAACACTTTATTTCCTTTTTTAACTTTTTGCATGTTTTGTATGGTGTGAGAGAAGATCGGTGGGAAAACGGAAGTAGAACGAGGCAGCATAACACTTACCAATGGTCACTACACATAACACAAATACATGTATGGAAAACTAGTCTGGAGACTGCGGGGACGCCCGAGCCCCCCCGGAGATGTCTATCTGGCCTTGACTTCCGGTCGCCAACCGGCAGGATAGCGCATCCCGGGATTTTTCGCTAGATGGCGGGGCAGCCTTTCATGAGTGGCTAGCTCACTACTTGGGCCCCCAACTATCTGCGGTCGGTCGCGGCAACCGTGCCTCGGATCCCGCTACCCTCCAAGACTAGCCTTCCCATGTAATGAATCAGTGTGTGACAATCTGGTCTCGTAGTTATGCTGCAACTGTTCTGACCCGTTTTCCCTTTACGGCATCACCAGACAACATGCCGGAACACGGCTGGGCCGCTTGGCGGCATGACTTGGTCTGGTGGGTGGTCACCAGCCACGGCCGAAGCCTACCACCGGTATTTTGTCACCTGATTGGCACCACCCAGGGACTACGTGTGGGGTTTCTATTTCTAGGTGCCTCCCCACGGACGTAGGTGACTCGGCCCCCAAAAAGAGTTTCTAGAGTTTGTAATTTAAATTTAGTTAACTTATCATTATAAGATTTTAGCTTCCGTTTTAAGCCTAGTCTGTGACTCAAAATGCTAAGACACTTGCTCTGTACGCGCTTCGCGTGTATTTTATAGAAAGGAGACCAAATGACGGAGTTATACTCGAGTATACTGCGTATCATCATCGAGTAAAGAGTGATAAAACTGAGAGGATTTTTGAAATCTTTAGTAATGCGAGAGATGAATGCCAGGAGTTTGTTGCATCTATTTGTAATGTAGTCGTAGTGCTCTCTAAATGTGAACTTTTCATCAAACATAACTCCAAGGTCTTTAATTACCGTCTTCCTCTCAAACAACCGCTACCCAGTACTTAATAATTAATTTGCTAAGTAATTTAACTTGTACAATACCTATTGACTTGTATAACGCAATTAAATCTTGTCTTTAGTCCCAATAATTAATAAGAATTTAATGAATACATACAATAGTTACGAATAAAAAATAAAGGAACTATTTCCCACACTGGCCATCGTAAAAATGCAAACTGCGCATGTGTGTAAAGAGGATTTGTGGATGAAGGTGTAAGCAGACGTGATTGTGTTTTGTCTCACTCACTTCGGTGGCCACTTCTCCGTAGGTGCGAGTGCTTTTGACTTACTTTTGCGGTACTCCCATTAAGCAGGCAAGACAATCCAGGCGACAAACGGGCTCGTTCCCGTTCCCAGGCGAAGCAAAAGCTTACTCCGAATCTTTCTTTGTTGCTGTCCATGAAGAGAGCCACTCCGCGGATACGGATCCCTGCCTCTCCTCGGTCTGCGTTCTCCAGTAGTTGTTTGACGGAGATGCTCTTCGAGGAGTTATGTTGGGCGGGAACCGCATTCCACGTGGCGTCCACGGACAGCGGAGTAGGGTGTGGTGGCGAAAGGGGGCGCGTATTTGAATTAGTAGAGTTTCTCTTGGCGGCTATGCGGAATGAGCTCTCCATGAAGGACAGGAGCCGTGTTCTGTCATCTGGATCTGCTAAGATGTTGTGGAGATCCGAGACAACCAGCCTTCTGTCGATCATAGATTCGAGCTCATGTCTTGCGGCCATGAATCGGGGACAATCGACAAGCACGTGCCAGACCGTTTCGGGTTGTTCGGGGTCACACTCGCATGCAGGACTGCTCTTGAGCTTAAATCTGTACAGGTATTCTGCTATTCCTCCGTGTCCCGTCAACGCTTGTACCTGGAAGGGAGTCAGTTTCGTGGTTCTCATCACCCGATATGCGTTTGCTATATCGGGGAGGAACGTCTGGGTGACTTTTCCGGTGTCCGAGGTCTCATATCGATCCTGCCATTTCTTGACAGATTCTTCGCGGATTTTCCGTTTGACGTAGGACAAGGGGATCCCCTCATAGTCACTGGGCGACAACGTGAGCGCAGCCGATTTGGCTAGTTCGTCGGCTCTTTCGTTGCCGACGGTGCCAACATGCGCTCTCACCCAGAAAAAACGAAGAGATTTCCCCTCAGCATTTATCCTTCCAATGTTTTCCTTTATGCACTTTACCACGGGGTGACTCGTTTTTGGGTTACATAGCAGATCGAGTGAAGATCGGGAGTCACTCAGGACATTGACTTCTGGGTCCTTACTCTCTAACGCCATTTGAGTTGCCCGGTAAAGAGCATAAAGTTCCGATTGAAATACTGTGCATTCGGAGTGGAGCTTGAATGTCGAGTTCTTCACCTCCCTGCCATTCTCCCACCATGTTAGAGCAGCTCCAACTTTGCCTTTAATCTTACTGCCATCAGTATAGATTTGAGGTCCTTCTGGAAGATTGGAGGTGTCTTCTAGGAGCTCGTACTTTACGGATACCTGCGTGGACGGATGGGGTTGGTCCAGGCAGTTAACGTTCCGTTCGAGTTCCACTTCTGGCGGGAGGTAGTCTTGGGAGAGGTTTTTTTTTACTCTGTACAAATTTGCTGCTTCCTGTATCCTCAGATCTAGGGGGAGCAGACCGGAAAGGGCAAGTGCTGATTTCAGAGAAACAGTACGGTACGACTTACAAATTTTCTGGGCAAAACCTCTTTGGATCGCTTTCAAGTGAGACTTGTTTTCCTCGAGGTCTGCCGCTTGCGCCCATACACTTGAGGCATACATGATGATTGGTTCCACCACCGCGACGTAGATAGTTCTCGTGATTTCGCCATTTAATCCCCAGGTCACCTTTGCTGCACATGCTAGCTGTCTATAAATATTCGCCACTTTTTTACATTGGGCGGTCACATGTGCTTTAAAGTTGAGCCGTCGGTCGATCAGTAGGCCCAGCAGTTTGACTTCCTCAACCAGATCGAGCTGGACGCCAGACATGACTATGTTTGGAGGTTCATACTTCAACTTTTTTGTGAAAAGCATTGCGTTGGTTTTATGCGCTGCAAAGTTGAGTTTGTTGATTTTACCCCATTCCACTGTCATGCTCAGCGCCCTGCCCGCTTGTTGTTCGATAATGGTCGGGCTGCCTGTAAATACGAGAACGACGTCGTCCGCGAATGCTTGACAGTATACTCCCTCGGCTTCCAGCATTCGCAGTAACGAGTCTAGGATCACATTCCAAAAGGTTGGTCCACAGATGGATCCTTGGACGCATCCCTTAGTTGTTTCCTTCTCATAGACTGCTCTTGCATAATTGACCTTGATTTTTCGGTCGCTGAGGTAAGAGTTAACCATGTCGTAGAGGTTTGTTGGGCACCTCTTCTTCGCTAATTGATTTTTGAGGGCGGGCCACCATGCATTGTCGAAAGCGCCCTCTATATCCAGGGAGATTAGGAGTACGGAGTCTTTACTGTCTACTCCTTTCTTGATGTGCTCTACCACTTTACCAGGTCATAAAGGGCGTCCTCAGTGCCTCTTTGGGGCATAAAACCGTACTGTTTCCTACTGATGGTTGGGAGGAGATACCATTGGAGTCGGTTTGCCAAAAGCTTTTCGACGATTTTTCCGGGAACGGACAGAAGACCTATGGGGCGGTACGATTTTGGTTGTGTGTAGTCTGTCTTACCGGGTTTGCATAATATGACCACGTGCGCCTCTTTCCATTGCTTGGGGAAGTGTTTTAGCGACAAGCATTTGTTTGCTATCGCCAAGAAAACCTCCCATTCGCAACGTATGGCTGCTGCGCAAATATCAGCGGTTAGCCCGTCTGTACCGGGGGCTTTTTTCGGATTCAGAGTTCTCAATACTGATTCCAGTTCCGCTGATGTGAATGGTGGGTCATTTTCCGGTAAGTCCATAGGCGTTTCCGTCGTTTGCTCCCGTAGCTCTGTATGACACGGTTGGTCTGTGCTCTCAGAGTCGTCGGGATAGAAAGTTTTGGCAAGTAGTTCTGCTGATAGTTGCGGGGATAGAGTGTTACCTTCGGTGTCTCTTAGGAGTATCTCATCCTGTCTTATCGAAGTTTTTCTCATCACTCTGTAGATTTTGTCCCACATACTTTCTTTCTCCTGATTCGTGCAGAACTCCTTCCAGCTTTCCGTCTGAGCTTGTTTGACTTTTTCCTTGTAGTCTTGCCGAGCAATTTGGTACTGTTCGACTACAAGTTCAACTCTGTCAGGGGCGGCATTCCTAATCCTTCTCTTTCTTCTGAGAACTTCTTTCTTCAGATTTTCGAGCGTTTTAGTATACCATAGGGGTGTTGGATTTCCTTTCGGCGAGCTTACCAGTGGAATGGTGAATTCGCAGGCTTCATGTATACTTGTTGTGTAGCTCGTAATCATCGACTCAAGTTCTAGTGGACTTCCACATTTCTCTACTGACTCCGGCGAGATGTTTCTTTCTTTAAGGGAAGATTTTAGCTGTGACATAAAGTTTGGCCACTTTGCCTTCTTGGTGTTGTATTTGCGTGTTGTTATTGGCTTCTTTTGTTCAAGAGCCTTAACTAGACGCAAAGTGAAGGTGATTACGTTGTGGTCCGATGTTCTAATACTTTTGTCAACCTCCCATCCTTCGATTTTTCCCAGAAGAGACTCGCTGCACGTTGTTATGTCTACTACGCTTGTGCAGAGTTTGCCTTCCCTGACGATTTCGAAGGTTGGTGTATCGCCGGAGTTGAGAATGTACAAGTCCATTTCATTGAAGAAAGAGCTTACAGTTTCTCCTCGCTCATTTTGAGATGTGCTTCCCCACCAGTGGGACCATGCATTCACGTCACCAGCAACAATAAGGTCTTTTGTAGCTAGTTTTTCGCTGAATACTTTGATCCTGCTGAGGTAGGGGTCGACTTTTTGGTCTCCTTCTAAGTAGACAGAGATCACTCCCAGTTTTAGGCCTGTACTCACCAATAGTACAGCTGCTTCCGTTTCGGTAACAATTTGGGGGTCATGGATTACCTCCAACATGTCGCCGAAGACTATTATGGCTGCCTTAACTGGTTTTTGCCTATTTAAACTGCACCACCACATCCATTTAAACCATGGATGTGCCCTGAGCACCTTGAAAGTGGTAAGAAACTGCGTCTGTGCATCAAGCGCAAGTGGTTTACACACCACCAGTGGCGGCTTTACCCATTGCGAGGCCCCGGGCGGCAGATATTTGCGAGGCCCTTTGGCCTTCGGGAAAAGTATGCATTGCGAAAATAGATCTGGTTGTTTGGTTTAGGTACCTACTTGTCGTATTTGACAAGAAATGCTAAAGTATACCTACTACTTAGTACATAAAAGTGATAGGTACTTACATTGAAATAATTACAAAATTAACAAATATGTAGGCACTGCGATGATAAATTTTAAAATTGATGTTTGCGGCTTTTCATTAGACTAACTAAATAAAAAAAAATTGTCAGTCATAGGAACTGCCGATAGAAGTGAAAACTTATAACTTAGAATTTGATAGCTTACCTTGGAAACTACACGGGTGTAACCGGAGGGCGTGGCCTCGCCATCTTGGCATGGCCATCTAGAAATGCGTCAGCATTTCCCATTGGCGGATGCGATTCTAGATGGCCATGCCATGATGGCCTGTCCACGCCCTTTCAGCATTTACCATTGACTGACGTATTTCTAGACGGCCATGGTCCCGAGATTACCCGAAGCTTTCTTACCATACCCGAGCGTGAAGAATGAATTCAATTCACAGCCCACGAAAAATCTGTCTATAAAATAAAAAATATCTATACAATAAAATAGAGGTACCTACTAAGTTGAAATGTTTGGTCTCTTTGTTTCATTTTTTTAATTTGCTTGGGTTTTTGCGCGAGGCCCTGC
This sequence comes from Ectropis crepuscularia, assembly GCA_963693475.1. Classification (NCBI taxonomy): domain Eukaryota; kingdom Metazoa; phylum Arthropoda; class Insecta; order Lepidoptera; family Geometridae; genus Ectropis; species Ectropis crepuscularia. Next base: position 14,310,279 of record OY856366.1, on the reverse strand, counting down.
AAGAGCGAGGCCCCGGGCGATTGCCGCGTTCGCCACTCCCTAAAGCCGCCACTGCACACCACCAATCTACTTGACCCCTATTAGAATCACCAGCGCCGAGGTATGTTGTGGTTCTATAGGTAAGTACTCATTTGAGTTGTTGACAACGAATTGTGATCGGTCAAAACCACGTCCTTGGGAAAGCATGTCCCTAGGTGCGGTGCCGGACCGCCTTAAACGTCCGACACCGCGGACCCTCCTGTGTCCACTTTCGCCTCATTGGATGAGTGAGAGGTAATAATGGCTTCCTCTCGCTTCTCCAACTCACACGACCTCTCATTGTCGAGCATCTTGGCTAAGATGGTCGAGAGCGAAAGGTTCGCCCTCACGACTACGGCTAGAGATGGCCGCAATTCCGCATCTGTGGCTACATTACCTCGAGGACCCTCATCTGGAAGACAACTCTAAGAAACATCACTGGACCACGTGACCACAATAAAGAGGTCTATTATTTTGTTTTAAATAAAATAATCATTTAAATAAAATCATGTCTTTAGCTCCAAATTCTATATTTGTTTTTGTGTTTAATTTATTTGGATAAATATTAACATTGTGGTCGTCCCCTGTGGGGACAGGGGACGAGTGGGAAAAAAAGTTTTGTTCGTCCCCAGTGGTGACGATTGGAACTTTTTATTTCACACTCTTTCCGCTGTAGGCCGAGAGTAAAAATGCAATAATTGCAACATTATCATCATCATCATCATATCAGCCGAAGGACGTCCACTGCTGGACGAAGGCCTCCCCCAAGGATCTCCACAAAGACCGGTCTTGCGCCGTCCGCATCCAACGATTTCCGGCGACCTTCACCAGATCGTCGGTCCATCTTGTGGGAGGCCTGCCAACGCTGCGTTTTCCGGTACGTGGTCGCCACTCAAGAACCTTTCCGCCCCAACGGCCGTCAGTTCTGCGAGCTATGTGCCCCGCCCATTGCCACTTAAGTTTGGCAACTCGGTGGGCTATGTCGGTTACTTTGGTTCTCCTGCGGATTTCCTCATTTCTGATTCTATCACGCAGGGAAACTCCGAGCATGGCTCTTTCCATTGCCCTTTGGGTAACTTTGAGCTTTCTTACGAGACCCATAGTAAGCGACCACGTCTCTGTTCCATATGTCATCACTGGCAGCACGCACTGGTCAAAGACTTTCGTCTTGAGACTCTGCGGTAGTTTGGATGAGAAGATATAACGTAACTTCCCGAACGCTGCCCAACCAAGTTGGATCCGACGAGTGACCTCTTTCTCAAAGTTGGATCTACCCAACTGGACCGTTTGTCCTAGGTAGACGTATTCGTCAACAACTTCGAGCGTAGAGTCTCCTACTTTTAAAAAAGTGGGTATAACATGGTTGTTCAACATGATTTTCGTCTTGTCCATGTTCATTTTTAGACCTACTTTTTCAGAGGCTCTACTGAGGTCATTCAGCATCCTGCTTAAGTCGTCCAGGGTTTCAGCCATGACTACAATGTCATCGGCAAATCGGAGGTTGGTGATGTACTCGCCGTTGATGTTGATGCCGAGTCCGTTCCAGTCCATGAGTTTGAAAACGTCTTCCAGTGCAGCGGTGAACAGTTTCGGGGATATGACATCCCCCTGTCTCACACCTCGCTGCAGTTGGATGGGTTTCGAGTTCTGGTCCTGGGGACGGACTGACATGGTGGCGTTTTCATACAGACACCTTAACACTTCGACGTACCGATGGTCAATTTGGCACCGCTGGAGCGACTGTAGCATAGCCCAGGTCTCGATCGAATCAAAGGCTTTTTCATAGTCCACAAACGCCAAGCATAGGGGCTGGTTATACTCTTCGGTTTTCTGTATAACTTGCCGCAGCGTATGTATGTGGTCTATGGTGCTGAAGCCTTTACGAAATCCGGCTTGTTCGGGCGGTTGAAAGTCGTCAAACCTGCGAGCGAGACGGTTTGAAATAACCCTCGAAAACAGCTTATAAACATGACACAGAAGCGTGATGGGCCTGTAGTTCTTTAGCAAGGTCTTGTCGCCCTTCTTAAAAAAGAGTATAACCATACCTCTGTGCCATGCCTTTGGCGTTTTGCCTTCGAGTATGACGGAATTGAAAAGCTTTTGCAGAGTCCTTAGCATAGGTAAACCTGCTGCTTTAAGGAGCTCAGCTGTAATTCCGTCATCTCCCGGCGCCTTGTTATTTTTGAGCTGTTTCAGGGCCATTCGAATCTCGTACAGGCTAACGTCCGGGATATCTTCGGTGTAATGTCGGGTCAATTTGGCTCTTGGGTCATGGGCCAGACTTATGACAGGTTGCTGTGTTGTAGTGTATAACTGTCCGTAGAACTTCTCCACCTCTCCCATCAGCTCGGATTTGGACGATACGATCCTCCCATCCTCGGTCTTCAGCTTCATCAGTTGACTTTGACCAATAGACAGATCCCTCGCGAACACTTTCGAGCCTTTGTTTTTCTCGATAGCCTTTTCGACACACTTGGTGTTGAATCGGCGTATGTCGCGAGTTAATGATCTTGAGATCTGCCTATTGATTGCTCGATACTGAGAAGCGTCACCTGCGGATTGCAAGACTATCGCGCGTCTTTCCTCCATTAGCTTTAGGGTAGAGTCTGAGATCTTGTTGGTTCTTTTTGCACGACGGATATTGTAGTGTTTGGATCCAATCGTGTGGACAGCTTCCACGATTCTGTCGTTATAATCGTCCACGTCTACACACTCACCTAGGCATTCGAAGCGGTTCTGGAGTTCAAGCTGGAAGATCTCTGAATTTTGGATCTGGATAGGTGCTGGTCGGAGCGTAGACTTCATCAATCGCCATCGTTCGAGTTTCACATTTAGATTCAATGTGCCTCTTACCATTCGGTGATCACTCCCGGTTTTCAGAGCATTGATCACGGAGACATCATTGAATATATCTCTCCTGCTGGACATGATGAAGTCTATCTCGTTTTTTGTTACATCATCGGGGCTAATCCAGGTCCATTTGCGATGCACAGGTTTCTTATAGAAGGAGTTCATCATATAGAGTCCCTCCTTCTCCAAAAAGTCGGCCAGCATCTGGCCCCGTGGATTCCGATGCCCGATTCCGTAATTTCCCATCCTACTCTCATTGCCGCTTCGCTTGCCCAGTTTCGCGTTAAAGTCCCCCATAACAACAGTGTAATGAGTCTTAGAAGTATGCATGGCTTTAGAAATATCCTCATACATAGCTTCCACCTCGACATCGGAATGTGTAGACGTCGGTGCGTATACCTGGATGACCTTCAACGAATACCGTTTAGTAATTCTGAGTATCAGGTACGCTACCCTCGTCGACACACTCTCGATCTGTGTTACACTGTTCACAAGTTCACAAGCAACATTATAGTTAAAAATAATTAAAAAGGCCTAAGTTCTTATACTGTGGGTTCGATTCCCACCCAGTGCAAATATTTGTGTGATGAATTCAAATGTTTGCACTGTGTCTGGATGTTTCTATGTATAATAAGTATGTATTTAAAACTATATTAGTATTATATCAGCTATTTGGCTGCCATATCACAAGCTTTGCTTAGTTTGGGGTCAGATGGTGTTGTGTGTGAATTGTCCACCAATATTTTGTCACCACAGGGACGAAGGAAACTCTGTTTTCCCACTCTGGGAGGGTGTGGGGATGACTGGGAACAAACGTCTATATCTAGTTGCTGTATCATTTCTTGTATCTCAGTATGTTTTTCGCTCAGTAGTACAATATCATCCGCGAATCTTAGGTGATTGTAAGGTAAGTTTCCCAATAAGGAAGTTTCCATAAACGTAAAAACAAAAAATAATTACGTAGATTTAAAGAGAAAAGAAAAATATGAAACATATCGAAAAAATATCTTGAATATCTCAATAAATGACGAATCTGTGAACTTTTTAAAATCAGTTACTAAAAATCAAAAAGCCGCGCGGCGCATTAGCCGTGTGACGTCATGGATCACGTTATTCGACGCGGCGGTTGCGCTCTGGGTAGAAAGGTCTCACTAGAATCAGTTTTCGAAAGTGAGAGACGCAAATTTCGTGCTAGTATATTATGGTGTATTTATCTAGTATTGCGATTATCTTATCACATTGTAAATTGTTTTAGTATATATTGACGTGAAATATGTACCTATATGATGGAAAACGGATTTGTTTGCAGACAGTCTAATAATTTACCGAAACTCGACATGGGTATGGTTTTTGAGGTACAACCCGTTATATACACGTGCAGAGATAAGAGGAGTCAAGCTATCAACGTAAGTAATATCTGCAATCTCAATTATTATTTGTATTATTTGTCATGTATTTCGGTTGGTAGGTAGGTAGGTAATAGTATAACTAGTACCGATTTGGTCAGTGCAAACCATCTATATACAATACTAGCTGTTACCCGCGACTTCGTCCCGCGCGAAATAAATACTAAGGTAACTCAGGCAGTAGGTACCTATTTGTTTACCCATTTACTAAAACAGTTTATAATAAAGCAATTGTATGCAATTTCATCAAAATCGGTTCAGATGTTTAGATCTGAAAGCGTAAGATACATTCGGCCCCCATTTCAACTCCAACTTCATCCCCATACAGTTCGAAATTACAAAATTGCAAGAACAAACATTTGTTTGCTTTGTGTCAAGTGCCTCTATACAGAGTTTCATGGCTTTATCTTCAACGGTTGGGAACTTCCATATTGACATTCATCTCCCATTTCAACCCCAATTTCACCCCCGTACAGTTTGAAATTACAAAATTGCTAGAACAAACATTCGTTCGCTTCGTGTCAAGTGTCTATTTACAGAGTTTCGTGGTTTTATCTTCAACGGTTCGGAACTTTCAAATTTACATTCATCCCCCATTTCAACCCCGTACAGTTTGAATTTACAAAATTGCTAGAACAAACATGTGTTCGCTTTTTGTCAAGTGCCTATTTACAGAGTTTCATGGTTTTATCTTCAACGGTTGGGAACTTCCATATTGACATTCATCCTCCATTTCAACCCCAATTTCACCCCCGTACAGTTTGAAATTACAAAATTGATAGAACAAACATTCGTTTGCTTTGTGTCAAGTGGTTACAAACAAAGTTTCATGGTTTTATCTTCAACGGTTGGGAACTTCCATATTGACATTCATCCCCCATTTCAACCTTAGTTTCACCCCCGTACAGTTTGAAATTACAAAATTGCTAGAACAAACATTTGTTTGCTTTGTGTCAAGTGCCTATACACAGAGTTTCATGGTTGTATCTTCAACGGTTGGGAAGTTTCATCTAGACATTCATCCCCCATTTCAACCCCAATTTCACCCCCGTACAGTTTGAAATTACAAAATTGATGGAACAAAGATTCGTTCGCTTCGTGTCAAGTGCCTATATACAAAGTTTCATGGTTTTATCTTCAACGGTTGGGAACTTCCATATTGACATTCATCCCCAATTTCACCCCCGTACAGTTTGAAATTACAAAATTGATAGAACAAACATTTAATTGCTTCGTGTAAAGTGTCTAGACACAAAATTTGATAACTTTAAAAGACGAATTTTCATACAACCGTTCATCCCTTGTTTCACCCTGTTAGGGGTTGAATTTCGCAAAACCCCGTCTTAGCGAGCGCCTACGTGCTAAATGGGACCTCCATGCAAAATTTCAGATTCCTAGCATTTATAGTTTCTGAGATTCCTTGATGAGTGACCTTTCGCTTTTATATATATATATAGATTTTAACCACATAGGTATAGTATTTTTTTTTTTATAGCATAGAGTGACGAGACGAGCAGGTCATGTGCCTGATGGTAAGCAACATGCCTGCCACATAACAGCCCAGTAACACGCAGCTATTGGAACATGATAGTCCAAATCATTACCTAGCACTGCACTGCGCTCGTCACCCAGAGATCTAAGATATTATGTCTCTAAGCCCTGTAATTTCTAGTATTTACCGACTTATAACTGAGTTTTGTTTGTTATTTACTGCCTTGTTTCACTCAACACACAAACGAAACACTGAGTTTTGGCGCAAAACCCACGTAAGTAGGTACCGATAACCAACCGATGTATGCTCGCCTGCGGAAACTCTGTTGAGTGGTGGTCGGATGTGTTCTCGTGTTGACGTAGATAGGTAGATATTCAAAATCGATAAACTCACCCGGATCAATTTATCCATCTAAGTACGACAGGTTCACTGAAATTACTGCCATAATATAAGTACTTGGTTATTATCATCAACACATAAAACATTACATTCATAAGAAAGACAACGCGGCACAACCAAGGACGTTTAAAAAAAGTCGGACGTAGTCTGTGATGATATTACAATAAGATAACAAGAAGATTGTGTCCGGTCGAATAATCTAGCTGAAATCGGTCGCAAAGAATAACGTCGCGTAGGTATGCCGTACAAATTTTAGCCCGATCCGTTCATACGTACGACACGTCGTACGGATGTTTGTTGCTCAATCATGACATTTAGGATATCCTACTTATGTTATAAACACGAAAGTTTGTAAGTATGAATGGATGAATGTTTCTAACTCTTTCACGCATGCAGGACATGTGCGTGATGGTAAGCAACATGCCTGCCACATAACAGCACAATGACACGCAGCTATTGGAACATAAAGAGTCCAAATCATAACCTAGCACTGCACTGCGCTCGTCACCAGAGATCTAAGATATTAGATCTCTAAGCTCTGTAATTTCTCTGGAAACATTGCCCTTCAAACCGGAACACAGTAATATTTGCACATTACTGCTTGGCGGTAGAATAACTTGCAAAGGTGTGGTCCTTCCCCAGGCGGACTCTGCCAAGAGTCCTACCACTACAAAATCTCATATCCTGGCAAATAAACAAGAACGGGAATTACCTACGCCGGCGAAACCGGAAAGCCGATGCTGATAGTTATACCTAATAGGACTAAAATAGGATTATAAACTTACTTAGGTTGATATAAACAAATACTTACATCAAAATGGTCTCCGCAGCAGAAATGCACTGATTTTTCGGATAAATAATACTTTCTTTTCATAATTTTGCACCATTTATCTCTTATTTTTCTGTGTTTTGGGACCGTAAAAAAATGTTTGTCGGGGGTTGTTACCGTTGTGTTTGTATACTTAGGCACGATGCAATATTTATAATATTTTTTAGGCTCCATTATAAGCTCAGCAACAAGTACGAGCGAGCGAATACTAACTTCGAGCTACAGCAAACAGTCGCCTAGGCGCCGCATCGTCCGCAAGTCCGCAAGCCGCGGCGATGTATGACGTCATCGCATGTTTTGGCCGGCCGCGCGTCGTGCATTTTAAAATGGGAGGGAAAAGCTTCATAACTTCGTCATTTCTTGAGATAATTAAAATATAAAAACACCATCGTTTATTGGAAGCTTAGTGTGATTTTTTAAAAATAAAATAAAAAAAATGGAAACTTCCTTATTGAGATTTCTGAATATTTGTTCCAGTACTGCAGTGAATAATTTCGGAGATACGGGGTCAAATCATCAAACATTTCAAATTCCACTCCAATTGATTCCAGTTTTATTTTCGCTCTATTGTTCTTATATATTTGTATTATTATATTAATATATTTTTCTTCAATCCCTTGATTCTTTAGCCTGGGAACCTAGGAAGCTAGCATCACCCAGATGTGATAATGATTTAAGGAGTCAAATGCTTTATTTATAATCAATGTGAATGCTATGGTAATATGTTTTCCTAAATTAGTTTCTGTTTTTCATAAACTGTTTCAATGTGTGAATATGGTCCAATGTTGAGTAGTTGTTACTGTGGAATCCTGCTTGCTCAATTGGTTGATTCTCAGTTAAACTTTTGGTAATACCTATGTCTTAATAAATATAGGTATTGGAAAAAACTTTAAATAAGTTCAACATAAGACTTATGAGCCTGTAATTATTTATTTGTTCCTTATCTCTTTTTTTGTAAAAGATAATTATTGTTGTTGTGGTCCATTGCTAAGGAATTTCTTAAATGTTAAATATGAATTTAACCAAAGGTATTGACATGACTTCTAATGCTGCTTTCGGTATTTCGTTCGTAATACAGCTGGGTTGGGTGCGAGAAAGAAAAGGGAAGACCGAGACATGGTAAAAACCTTTCTACAACAAGACGAAAATGACAGTTATAAAGTGCACGCTATGAATTTAGAAATGCAAAGTGAGTGGTTAACCATAGGTGAGTTTTGTATCCCATTAGCTCTAAAGTGGCGCACCTTGCTATATGACTGGTCTCCTGCCTTATTAAAATTTTATCTAAATGCTTTTCAAATGACCCTTCCTGACCAGAGTAACTTGGTAAGGTGGGGAAAAGCCTCTGAAAAATGTTGCTATACTTGTGGTGAGGCGATATGTACAGCAAGGCACATATTGGTGGGATGCAAGGTGCTCCTTAATAGGGGTCATTACTCACAGCGCCATGACAGAGTACTTGAAATCATACGTGAAGCCGTAAGCCTTTCGGTAGCTAGAGCCCAAAAGGGATTGACGACAAACAAAAGACAAATTAACTTTGTAAAAGAGGGTTCAACTTCAAACTCCAAGAGCAAGCCTTACTCAATCCTCGGTTTAGCACCTGATTGGACTATTTTAATGGATACGTATGAAAAGCACTATAAAATCCCAGAGGATGTGGGTGTTTCATCATCCAGACCGGACATTTTCCTTTTTTCTAGGGCTACGAAACGCATAGTCCTGGTAGAACTTACCGTACTGTGGGAAACTAATATACCTAAAGACCACGCGATGAAACAAAATAAGCATTACAACCTTCAAAATGAATTAACAAAAAATGGCTATGTAGTTAATTTATATGCTGTAGAAGTAGGAGCGAGAGGTATACCAGCAAAATCTCTCTATAACCTGCTTAAAGACCTTGGATTGTCCAGAAGTGCAGTAAGTTCTATACTAGAACGAGTATCTAAAGCTGCACTAGTAGGATCATATCGGATTTGGCTGGGCAGGGAGAGAAATACGAGTAGTGAAGGTGAGTGTTGACGTACGTCAATATAATAAAATAAATAAATAAATAAAATAAAAAGCCTTTATTGTTTCCTTTTCTTTTACATTTAACATATTATTTGTGCTTATACTATTTCCTTAGTTTAAGTTAAGGACCCCTTTCGGGTATAGGCCTCCTCCCATTCTTGCCAATTTTTTCTGTCTTTGGCTCGGTTGAGCCAGTTTGATCCTGCTGTATCCCGGATATCATCAACCCATCTCGTTTTAGGTCTCCCGACTTTTCTTTATCCTCGTGGGCCTAACCATTTGGTAACCCTGTTGGTCCATCTATTGTCAGTCATTCGTGCTATGTGGCCAGCCCATCTCCATTTTTGTTTAAGACTGAAGTCAAGTGCATCTGCAAGATTAGTTATGGACCTAATTGTGGTACTGTTAATTTTGTCTATTTTCTTTATTTTCAAAATACTTCTTTCCATCGCCCTTTGGCAAGCTCTGATGCTTAATTTGGTTTTGTTGGTGTGAACCCATGTTTGGCAACCATATGTTAGGCTTGGTAAAATGCAGGTATCCATTACTGTTTTCTTCAGACTAGAGTGAAAGTTTCCCTTAAGAATTTCTTTAAGGCTCCAGTACTTTTTCCAGCTTAAGTTTATTCTGCGGTCTATTTCCTCAATATTATTGTTAGCACTGAAAGTTACAAGTTTACCGAGATATATGTAATGATCTACATATTCTATTTCTTCGTTATCAATTGAAACTTTATATTGAGTACTGTTAGTCATTATTTTTGTTTTACTGTAGTTCATCCTTAGGCCGACTTTCTGGCTTTCTTTATTTAGGGCATTTAACATTTCTTTCAAGTCTTCTACATGTTCAGAGAAAACAGCTATGTCATCAGCAAATCGCAGGTGACTTAAATATCACGTCAATATAAGGGGCCCCTTTTAAACCTACAGCCCGAGTCACAAGTCTTGGGGTCTATTCGAGATTTCTCTCTCTGCCACACGATGGACCCGGCACCCGCACGGTGAATCCATGGAATACTAAGAAGTTCATCTCGTCTCTTCTCCAGGGGCTTTTCCATTCTTCTGTGATGCTACTGCTATTTCTACTTCTGCTTCCAGTATGGGAGGGATATTTTGCATAGGTACGATTTTGGAGCAGTTGATTTGATTGATTGTTGAGTCATCTCTATATAGTTGCTGGTAGAATTCTGTTGCACTGTCAATTTTTAATTTTGGGACCAAAATTAGCGATTCTTTTAATTTTTTCAAAGCCTTTTCACACCACCTGTTCTTTCTATATATGATATTTTATAATGATGGTTGCAAATTTGTTTACATTCAATAACAACCTTCAAATATAGACACATGCTGTCACAGGCTTCAGCGAACGCAATTAAACTTTCATACTCCCAAATAATTTTTCAGCAATAAAAAGTAGCCTATGTCCTTTCTTCTGGTCTAATCTATCTTTGTACCAAATATCATCAAATCTAATGTGTTAATTTGTGTTTTTTCAAGTCGCCTGCACGTAATGCTCTATAATCACACATGTCACATTCATATTGTTTTTCTACAGTATGTCTTAATTTGTGTGTTTTCAAGTATACTGGTTGTGATGCTCTATAATCACACATATCACATCCATATGGTTTTACTCCAGTATGTGTTAATTTGTGTTGTTTTAAGTTTGATGCTAGTAATGCTCTATAATCACACATATCACATCCATATGGTTTTTCTCCAGTATGTGTTAATTTGTGTTGTTTTAAATTTGATGCTAGTGATGCTCTATAATCACACATATCACATTCATATGGTTTTACTCCAGTATGTCTTAACTTGTGTTGTTTTAAATTTGATGCTTGTGATGCTCCATAATCACATATATCACATTTGAATGGTTTTTTCCCAGTATGTGTTAATTTATGTTGTTTTAAAATGTATGCTTGTGATGTTCTATAGTCACACATATCACATTCATATGGTTTTACTCCTGTATGTCTTAATTTGTGTGTTTTCAAGTAGTCTGGTCGTGATGCTCCGTAATCACATAAATCACATTTGAATGGTTTTGCTCCAGTATGTGTTAATTTGTGTTGTTTTAAATTTGATGCTTTTGATGCTCTGTAATCACACATATCACATTCATATTGTTTTTCTCCAGTATGTGTTAATTTGTGTTGTTTTAAATTTGATGCTAGTGATGCTCTATAGTCACACATATCACATTCATATGGTTTTTCTCCAGAATGTGTCAATTTGTGTCTTTTTAAGTAGGCTGGTTGTGATGCTCTGTAATCACATACATCACATTTGAATGGTTTTTTCCCAGTATGTGTTAATTTATGTTGTTTTAAAATGCATGGTTGTGATGCTTTATAATAACACATATCACATTCATATGGTTTTTCTCCAGTATGTGTCAATTTGTGTTTTTTCAAGTAGGCTGGTTGTGATGTTCTATAATCACACATATCACATTCATAAGGCTTTTCATTAGTATGTGTTAATTTGTGTTGTTTTAAAATGTATGCTTGTGATGTTTTATATTCACACATATCACATTTATATGGTTTTTCTCCAGTATGTCTTAACTTGTGTTGTTTTAAATTTGATGCATGTGATGCTCTGTAATCACATACATTACATTTGAATGGTTTTACTCCAGTATGTGATAATTTGTGTGTTTTCAAGGTGTCTGGCCGTGATGCTCTATAATCACACATATCACATTCATATGGTTTTTCTCCAGTATGTCTTAACATGTGTTGTTTTAAATTTGATGCTTTTAATGCTTTGTAATCACATACATCACATTTGATTGGTTTTACTCCAGTATGTGTTAATTTGTGTGTTTTCAAGTAGGCTGGTTGTGATGTTCTATAATCACACATATCACATTCATAAGGCTTTTCATTAGTATGTGTTAATTTGTGTTGTTTTAAAATGTATGCTTGTGATGCTTTATATTCACACATATCACATTTATATGGTTTTTCTCCAGTATGTCTTAACTTGTGTTGTTTTAAATTTGATGCATGTGATGCTCTGTAATCACATACATTACATTTGAATGGTTTTACTCCAGTATGTGTTAATTTGTGTGTTTTCAAGGTGTCTGGTCGTGATGCTCTATAATCACACATATCACATTCATATGGTTTTTCTCCAGTATGTCTTAACTTGTGTTGTTTTAAATTTGATGCTTTTATTGCTTTGTAATCACATACATCACATTTGATTGGTTTTACTCCAGTATGTGTTAATTTGTGCGTTTTCAAGTATGCTGGTTGTGATGCTCTATAATCACTCATATCACAGTCATGTGGTGTTTCTCCAGTAAGTGACACTTTTTTTTCTTTTAAATTACGGTTTTCAGTTGGTTTATATCCACTTGTATTACCACATTGCAATGATTTTCCTTGTATCTGGACATGTTCGTTTAAACCACTGGATGGAGGTGTTGTGCCGCACATGGAGTGGCTGTGTTCCTGTTCGAAAGGCAGAGGATTTACTGCTGCAGGTATGCTCTCCTCTCTCCTGGAGTTATTAGTTAGCGACAAGTCAGTCTTTATAGCAGCTGTGTCCATTGGCTCAGGGTCACTCGCCATTTTGTACTTACCAACAGATAAGACAATACAATACAATGATGTTTTACTGATACTGCTGTTACCTTTTACAAGCAATGTGGTAAAAATAGGTTACAACTTTATGGCTTACGTTTGAGAATGCAAGTACTGTGTAGTGTGTAAACTATAGCGAGTATGAAGAGATTAATCACATGTAATAATATGTATGGTATAATCCTAACATTCAAATTCAATGTTTCAATCTTTCAATTTTCAATGCCTGCACACCTGCACAGATAATGGTTCATACACATACATTCGTTCAATGCTGCCATGCAAAACCTTCAATAAATTACACTAAAGGTGGGACCGCACTGGGCGACGCGACGCGACGCGACGCGCCGCGGCCAAATCGTCACAGATCACAATATAGACTCGGCGCCGCCACTCGTGACCGTTGGCAAAAGGAGCCACTGTCGTATTCCACAATGACAGATAAAACCTATGATATTATAGTGGCTTAGTTCAATAATTTCGCCAAAGTACTTCAGTGATGGCACGGAGTCTACTACTAGCACAGATAAGTAAATCTTGAAGCTGCCGTCATTTTCGAGATATTATTAAATGTCAGTGTCACAGAATCAGTGACAAACATTACCGTTACGAACTGTGTTGCCAAACGATACGAGTTAATACGATTTAAATCGTATTCATAAGATCTTTTTGGCTCATGTACGATGTACGATTGCAAAGTCGAAATCGTACGCAAAATATACGATCTTTTGAATGGAATCTTACGAAATTAACTATCACCATAAATTATTTTTTGAAGTGAAAACTTCTTCAGGCGCGCCTCGACAAGTTTTTCGTGGGGGGGTAAATTGATTTCTAACATTACGCTCGGGTATGATAAGAAATCTTCGGGTAAACTCGGGACCTTGGCGATTGGGCATCTAGAAATGCGTCAGCCAATGGGAAATGCTGACGCATTTCTAGACGCAATGCCAAGATGGCGAGGCAACGCCCTCCAGTTACATCCGTGTAGTTTCCAAGGTAAGCTATCAAATGCTGAGTTATAAGTTTTCACTTCTATCGGCAGTTCCTATGACTGCCATTTTTTTTTAGTGTGAAAAGTAAAACAAGATGGTCGAACAACAAAAGAGTTAATCGAACTGAACTTCTTAAATGTAGGTTGCTTTATGAATGCATACCGGAATATCTCTACGTAGTTCCTTTATAAATATATAGCGTTTTAATGTTAACACAGTCGATATACAGGGTTACTGGTAATCAGCCTGCATCCGTTTAAGGGCATGTTCTGTATATTTAAACAAACAACTTTTGTTATACAACTTTCGTTAAAACTTAATAGATAACCCAAAAAAAAAATTTATTTGTTGCCCTTTTTTGTACTGTTTAGCGACTTTTTAGTGTTTATTCACTTCGGTACATCATTTTTTGCGCGTTAAAGAGCGTACGCGCTCTCGTTACGAATTGTTACGAAGAGTTCGATACTTTTAGACCGTGCAAATGCACTTTGTATTTATTTTGTGAAAGAAAAAAAAACATTTTTTTTTTTAAGTGTAGAACAAAAGTTGACGTATTGAATGTACCTAACATCCCCTTAAAAGGATGCAGGCTGATTACCAATAACCCTGTATAGTTAAATTGTAGTATTATCTTGTCAATTTGGCTATGCAACCAGTTGAAGTTGTTTTTGATCAAGTTTCGGAATAAACAGTTTTCTAATCTGAAAAAGTTTGATATAATTATATCTTAATGCCATAATGTTTCATCCTATATAAAGTGAGGCATATGTATAATGCGACAGAATGAGCAGAACATGGATGGTAAGCCATAACAACCTAGCGTCACGCAGCGTTTGAACATGATTTGGACTCTTTAAGTCTAAATCATTACCTAACACTGCAAAGCGCTCAATACTCATAGATAGTTTAGTAGTGGTAGGACTCTTTGCAGAGTCCCCCTGGGGAACTACCATCTTTGCTAGTTATTCTACGGCCAAGCAGTAATGTGCAACAATCACTGTGTTCCGTTTCGAAGGTCACAAAATGTCAAAGCCCACTAGGCCAGTTTTGTTAAATTTTTTATATGGCAGCATAGAATGAATGAGTGAACGTAAAATTACTTATCTGTGCTAGTAGTATATTGTGATCTGTGACTATTTGGCCGCGGCGCGTCGCGTCGCGTCGCGTCGCCCAGTGCGGGCTCACCTTAACGTAGGTAACAAAAGTGTTCAATGAGGGAGTTTCCGACGAGACAAAAATAGTTCCACCGTACGCACTAGATGGCGTAGTGTAGATGCAGCAAGATCTGCATAGCGATTCTGAAACCTTTCGGTAGGTCTACCGCCTAACGCTCTTGCTTTCGGTCATGCTTTGATTTGTGACGTCATCGGCCAATTTGGTACCGCCGATGAAAGCCGAACACTACAAATGCTTTCCGTATGATGGAAAGCATTAGTCAATCAGAAGAATGAACGAAACTCATATATTTCCACTAAAATAGCGACCGCCTAATGTTTTAGCTGCTTTCAAGCAAAGCATTAGCGGCTTTCAAGTCATGTCATGAAAGCATCGCCAAATTAGGTGTTGTTTTGGAATTCTAGTAGTGTAATTCTCAAATATTTTCGTTAGATACTGCCTTGTAAAGATCAAAAATAGCACGGTGAACATGTACTATTGCGGGGTCACCAATTACATAACAAGATTCGTCGAAAGAAATAGTGATTTTACTAAAAATAAGTGTGTCACTGAATTTTACAATTTTACTATGGGGAAGACCACTTTCGAGGGCGTAATTCCCTCTTGCATCTTTCCTGAAAGACGAGACATCAAACCTGAGATAAAGGTAACAAGCAACTTATAAATAACTAGAAACCCTTTTTGTCTTGATAGTAAGTAATACTTACCTAGCTTTATTTATTATCATTTGTGATTACTTACATTCCGTAATTGTTACAGAAACTGGCTGCATTAAATACCTACCTAGTATTCAAAGAAGTCTAAGAATGATTTTCCTATACTTACCTAGTACCTCATTGATGTGAGTACAGTGATATTGCAAGGTTGACAGATGCACATATAAAAGAAAAAAATATTCCAGAAACGGAATGTTCCTCTTGTTTGATGGTAAGCAAAAAAAAATCTTTGAACATGTTGGGTCCCTCATGTTCACCTTAACTGGTAGCTTGGAATGAGTACCAAGGAAAATGTGATGAAATCTTAAAAGAAGGGTAAATTAATAAGTCATTATTTTAAACATTCAGAACTGCTTGAGATCAATATTACTGCGTTATCAACAAACAGCAGTACATTAAGGCACTAATATTATGAAGCTATTGAATATAAAATAGCAGAATGTGGTTTAAAATAGGTAATAACTAGCAACTATTCAATTCCATAAATATATACCTACATAGGTAATTTTTGAACCAGTCTCCTAATATTGTAAATGTGAAAGATTGTTTGTTGCTTAATAACTTTGATTTGTCTGAATGGGTCAGATTGAAGTATATATAATATGTACTTTTCATAAAAGCAAAATAATTGGATGGAACTGTGCCATAGCCATGGGGTGCTGCTATTCATGTGATGAAATATTAATATCTTATATCAATATAATTAGATTTTGTTTTTGTTTTAGGAGTCAAGACTGCTGGCTGCTCCCGTAGCTTACAAGAAAACAAGTTGTCTCACAAGCAAGACATTGGGTCATCAAACCCATTCAACTGTTAGCAAATGATTGATAATAAATACACCCTTTATACAATATAATACATTTCTAAGTGTTATGATTCCATAATCTGCCTGAGGAAATAGAAAACCTTTGTCTAAATCATTCTACGACCAAAGATATTGGTGGACAATTCACACACAACTTCACCATCTGACCCCAAACTAAGCAAAGCTATAATTTTAAATACATACTTATTATACATATAAACACCCAGACCCAGTGCAAACATTTGAATTCATCACACAAATATTTGCACTGGGTGGGGATCGAACCCACAACCCTCGGCTTCGCAGGCAGAGCTACTACCAACTAAGCCACGAAGGCAGTCAAAAAAAAGAGCAAACATCATATTCGGTTTGAACAGCTAGTAGGATAGTATGGCTGCTGGTGTCTTAGTTGGTAGCACAGACTAAGTAGAGAGGTACGTTGGTAGTAAGTCTGCCATGTGAAGCTGTGGGTTGTGGGTTCTAGGTTCTATCCTCACACAGTACAAATATTTGTACTGTGGTTGGGTGTTCTCTATGTATAATAAGTATGCATTTTTTAAATATATACTTATATATTAGTATTATATAATATGATTATGTCAGCTATCTGGCACCCATAATACAAGCTTTGCTAAGTTTGAGGCTAGATGGTGTTGTTTGTGAAATGTTCACCACCAATATTAACAACTAATAGAAAATCTTCCTGTTCAATAGTTGTATGGTTGCTTGCCATCAGGCATTATCTCATCTCTCTTCTACTCCATATATCTACACAGATTAAACTAATCTGTGTATATTCATAAATCATTACATTGGTGTACTACTATAAAATTCTCATTTAGGATACAGAAAATTTATTAAAACAATAATATTTGTTATTCTTGTTGGTACATCTGATATAAATATTATATCAGCTATCTGGGGCTAGATGGTGTTGTGTGTGAGATGTCCACCACCAATATTAATAACTGTAATAGAAAACCTTGTTACATCTCAATCTCAAGGTGTTGACGGTTAAGTATGGTTAGGACTTTTTGTAGAGACGGCTGGGACAAAACCACTTCTGAGTAAAGTATAGTGCTAGGCAGTTATTTAGACTCTTCCTGTTCAATAGTTGTATGGTTGCTTACCACCAGGCATTATCTCACTCTTCTCCATGAATGTACACAGATAAATCAATCTGTGTAGATTCATGGATCATTAAGAAATCATAACATTGGTATTCTACAGTAAAATTCTCATTAAGGATACAAAAAAAATAATTAAAACACAATATTGATTGTTATTGTTGTTGATGCAACAGATAAATTTAATTTTCAGTACTTTGACAATCACACTTAACATATTTGTTTTAATAAATCAGCGACATCACTTCAGGAAGGTCAGAAGGTGTTCTGGGAGTCGAGATGGTTTCAGAGAATATATCGGCCACCACAAACCATAACGCATAACAATAGATATATCTGAAACAAAGAACTTTTATTTTTAACATGTAACTTATTGATCTAGTGGTAACACTTTGCCAAGTCTGTGTCCCGGTTTGAAAGGCAATGTTTTCAGAAAAATTACAGGGCTTAGAGATATAACAACTTAGATATCTGGGTGATGAGCGCAGTGCTAGGTAATGATTTGGACTCTTCATGTTCCAATAGCTGCGTGTCCCTGTGATGTTATGTGGCAGGCAGGTTGCTTACCATCAAGCACATAAAAGTCTGCCTGGGGAAGTCAACACCTTTGCCTGTTATTCTACCGCCACGCAGTAATGTGCGAACAGAATCAGGACTACTTCATTACTTACAAGTTTATTATGTATCACTTTGGGAGGGTGAAGTTTGCACAGAAATCACAGGGCCTAGAGATAATCATCTAATAGGTATCTCTGGGTGACAAGTGCAGTGTTAGGTAATGATTTGGACTCTAGTTCCAATAGGTTTGTGACACTGTGCTGTTGTGGGCAGGTGTGTTGCTTACCAAGGGGAACATCTACCTATCACTTCTAAAGACACCAGTTCAGAGCCGCCGCCTCGACAAACATTATGTCTATACTAATATTGGCAGCATAACATGGACAGCTCAATGCATGCTACTGCTGGGACTCTGGAAAAATTATGACAAACTTACGTATAGGTACATCACCACTAAGAATAATACTCAGAGATGTAAGCGGGATTCGAACCCACAACCTCACGAAATGTGAAAACAAGCTTAACAACGATTGACACTATTAAAATTTACCTATTATCATTACATACCTCATGAAATACAGTGTACAAATACTTGTTTTTGTCATCGCCGAAGACGTTTTTATAGGGAATCGCTAGCTAGATTCCTGAAGCAAGACTTTACGAACTGCATGACTTTAAAAAGTAAATATCACAATAACAATTAATATATTAGATATTTATATTATGTTATAATTGTTTATCATAAATCTAAATTGTAAATGTTTACCTCAGATGGAGGTTATGAAAAGTATACACAAAAACAATGTTGCCAGCCAAATATATCTAAACAATGCTAGGCTTACGTGGGTATTTTTTTTACTACTATTAACTTTGGCGAAGAATAGGTAACTTGTGACACTTTCTTGCGATGAAAACTTCTATTTTTAAATGTTTTCACTGAGTTTGAAAAGAAAAACGACGATTTTCTATTAATTACGGATATTTGAAATTTATGTAGATTTTTAGAAATAAACCCTAGGAAGAAATTTAAAAATACGGTGGGAACACTTAGAGTAATTGACAAATATTGCGTTCCGTTTTTTGTTTTTTTCCTATCTTCGGTTCATCGTAATGCTAATAATGCACTTCTATATTGACCTAAATAAATGGAAATAAAACAGATTTATAGCAAATCTAGTAATTCGAAGTATCAACCGATGCCTTTTGACGTTTTAACTGTTGAATAAACTCATAAAATATTTTCGCATTGTCTAGTTTGACGAAACCGATTACGTGGTCTCGAAACGTAATAACGAATGCCTTACTTCAATTGTTTTTAATCTGCGAAGACACGATAGATTTTTGAAAGCAACATTAGTTAGGCGATCGCTGTTAGATGAAAGCATTACATTACAAATGCAATGAAGACATCTCACGCTTTCCGAAAGCTTTAGAGTTAGGCGGTAGACCTACCGTCGGGCTGAGCCACGAAAACTGGCCGCTACCGACTGGTTCGGGCAATTTGTGATTCTCAACGCCAATTCCGATTACTTTTGACGTTTGCAACCGACTACCAGCTGTTTTCTAATCGGTTGGGATTCGAACAGCTTTTTTGTCGCGGATAGCCAAATCCGATTTTCAAATTATTGTATTTACTTGATTTTTCTGTTTTTCTCAATATTTCTGTAAGATTATGGGACAGTAAACGAGTTTTATTAACTTTAGTGTGTATATGTGTTTAGTTTTTGGAATTTTAGGTTTTGAAATTTTCAAAGTTGGCAGTTTGTGCTCAAAAAATTGCTAGAAACAGATTATTTGCCAGATTTGATTTGTTTTGTTTATTTTTTTAAATGAAAATATGAAACAGGTTTGTTGTTTGAGCAAAAAGGCAAGAAATCACCAAGAAACATTGGAGATACGAGACATCACGTCATACACGATATAATAGCATATATACGATTCAATCACATAGTCGTAGTAGGAGACCAAAAAGTCGACCCCTACCTCAGCAGGATCAAAGTTTTCAGCGAAAAACTAGCTACAAAAGACCTTATTGTAGCTGGTGACGTGAATGCATGGTCCCACTGGTGGGGAAGCACATTTATTTATTTATTAAAATTCAGTTGCCTTCAGTGCTTACAGTATAAACCAAAGCGCACTGAAAGCCAGACAAAACTATAACACAATTAAAAATAAATTACAAAACATCTTAAATCAAATAAATTAAAGTTAAAATAAATTATATAAATTAGTCACAAATATGCACAAACACAAATTCTACAATATAAACCATATCGATACCATCATCGATATATTACAACAGAATAATACTGTACTCAATCACCAATTTAATTAATTAATCTCAAAATTGCTGTAATGTACTCAATATCAATTATTATAAACATATATTACCAAACTATGCAGTAAATTCACATAGAAATTTAATGGCAACTCCAACAAAAACATTGAAATTGTCAACAAATAAATCCGCATCAGGTGTATGAGCGAGTAGGTTGTTGAGCAGATTAAGGGCTTGTGAGGTGGGAGCAAACAGAGCCGTGTCGGTGCGCGCGCGCGGCGCCTAAAACAGATTCCGCACGGCGCAGGCGCGAGACTGGCGTACACGATCTGGGACAGACAGAGAACAGCGAGCCAGGGTTTCCGGATCATCAATAGACCCGTTCAAAAGCCGGTAATAGTGGATCACTATTGCGCACTTTCGTCTGAGCCTCTAGCGTGTTAACACCGACCATACCGGCTACAAACAAAGATGGATAGAGAAACGGGTAATATCCGTATAACTTTTTATACAGATAACGGGCAAATTTACGTTGGACTTTTTCTAGCATAAGCTTATATTTACTTTCGTGTGGATCCCAAATGACAGAATTGTATTCCAGCTTACTGCGAACAAAAGAATAGTACAAAACTAGAATCGCGTTCTTGTCCTGAAACCTAGCCGTCTGCCGCATCACGAAACCGAGAGACTTAAAAGCTTTTCTACACAGAAGTTCAACATGCGTATTGAATTTCAGCTCCATGTCTAAAGTAACTCCCAAGTCTACGATCTCGGTAACGCGTTCCAACGAGACATCAGCTACTCGGTAATCATAACAGATGGGATTCCGGGATCGGGTAAATGAGATCGTTTTACATTTGGAGAGATTTAGATCCAAGTCATTGTCCGCTCCCCAATGAACTACACGATCGATATCCACCTGAAGCAACTCACAGTCATCCGTATCGCCAATAGACAAATATAACTTTAGGTCATCGGCAAACATTTGACATTTCGCCGTCTTGACTAGTTTTGGAAGGTCATTGATCATAATTGCAAATTGGGTTGGACCTAGAGTACTGCCCTGACTTACGCCGGAACAGGTTAAGTAATGGTCAGACTGGAAACCCGACAACTGCACGTACTGAAACCGATCAGAAAAGTAACTTGCAAACAACTCCAGCAGCTTTGGAGTGAATCCTATTGCTGCAAATTTTGCCAAGAGTACATCATTTTTCACACGATCGAAGGCCTTCTTGAAATCAAAATAAGCAGCATCCACCTGGCATTTACGATCCATTTCAGTGATGGCGTAGTCCACAAAGTTAATCTGATTAGTCAATGTGGATTTACCCGTTCTAAAGCCATGCTGGTTTTCCGACAATTGACTTTTGATCTGTCCGGTAATATATTTATTAAGAATAGATTCCAAAACTTTGCCCGGGGCCGAGGGAACAGCGATAGGTCTATAATTATCAATATTTGATACGGAGCCACCTTTATGTAATGGAGTCACCCGAGAAACCTTCCAAATGTCAGGGTATGTAGATGTCGATAGTACCAAATTAAAGATAAATAAAAGAGGCGCCAAAAGTATTGATTCACAGTCTTTCAAAATGAAAGATGGAATACTATCAGGCCCGGCAGAGGAGTAGGGCTTCAAACGCCGAATAGCCACCGAAATATCAGCCGGGGAAATATCATCCAGAGCAATTCGCGGAGAACACAATGTGTTTGCCGCTTGGCGCTCTGCATCCGCCGCAGACAACTTGGGAGGTTGAGGTAAAAATACAGAGCTAAAGTAATTGGCAAACGCGTTAGCAGCCTCTCGTCCAGTGACAGTCACCCCATCATGGTCGAACTGATCGCACGATTGCCTGGAACCCTGCTGCTCCTTTACAAATCTCCAGAATGATCTCGGGTCCGTTCTTATATCCGCCTCTGTTCGCCGAATATAATCACCGTATGTCCGATCGATGAGTTCTTTAGCTCTCTGCCTGTTCGGTGTAACACCAAACACACAATTTACCTACCGCGCCATGCGTCGTCAGCATTGTCGGCGCATGAAACGCAAACATTTTTAATGCACTTTACGGAACCGCCGCGACCGGGTGCATTCGATAACATTCAATTAACATTAATAAACATACGTCAAATCTAAAACACTTTTCACTTGGAATCCTCACCCTTTAAGAGCTACCGAGACATTGGTCCTTCGAGCAAACGTAAAACATTTCGTCTTTCGTCAAGGGTCTCGCGATTCGTACGTTTCGTGTGTGAACTGTGAGACAAAACGAACTAGTGAACATTAACATTAGTGAAAGAGTGTGGATTTCAGTGTCATAAGGAGGAGTTTGAAGATTTGACGCAACATCTAACAATTTCTACGATTTCAAGTAAGATCTTTCCTTAGTAAATTATCAAGCCAACATGGAAGGTGGACAACATTACGAGAGGCAGCTGGAGATTAAACAGAAGATTATAACACTATTTGCTAACTTTAAAAAAGATGGGGCTGAGAGAAAGTCGAAATTGGAATATTTTAAAACACGTTCCGAAACATTAACCAACCTATGGGCTGAATTTGAGTCGATTGATAAAATATTATGTACTTCCGAAAGTAGGACACATACATATTTTTCAACACAATGTTATGCAAAAACGCGTGATACTTTCTTAGAACTTTCCACCTTATTAAATGACGGCTATAAGAAATTAACAAAAGATTCTGCGTCCATGGACTTTGCGGGGACATCCAGCCAAAGTAAGCCTCAATCGGGTGACGAGGAAGATGACGAGCAGCCACCATTGCTGCCACCGTCTAACAAGAGCGATAGAAATGTTGCCTTTTTCTCGCCAAAGAAACAAGACACAAGCTCGCCTAGCAAACTTGATGAGATGTACCGCAAGCAACAAGTGAATATGAAAGCTTTTACACGGACTGTGAACAACATCGATGTGGAATTATTGATAGAAAAGTGGGAATTCGACGATGCTCTCAAATCACTTGAATCTCGTTGGTCGGTTATCGATTCATTGCATTGGGAGATTGAAAGTGAAGCATACGAAAGAGACATTATGTATGAGGCAGTATTTAACCGAGAGGAAAAGACATATAACAACTTAAAGAAACAAATTAACAAAAAACTATGGTCGGTCGCACACAGGGACAAATCAACTCCAAAACTAGACATTCCAATCTTCTATGGAAACTATAACTCATGGGTGTCCTTTAAAGACTTGTTCAATGAGGCTATTCATAACAACACAGCTCTATCCAATGCACAAAAGATGCAGTTTCTGAAGAGCAAAGTTAAGGGAGAAGCCGAGCGCCTCATCCAACATTTGCAAATAAGCTCCGATAATTATTCAGTATGTTGGAGCATTTTAAACAATAGATATAACAATAAAAAAATGATATTTACTTCTCACATGAACATTTTATTCGGGCTACCTAACATACAGCAACAGTCAGTAGGCCTAATTAAAAAAATGTATGACACAACTACGGAATGTCTACATGCGATTAGGAATCTAGAAATAGATATTAGCACTTGGGATCCCATGCTAGTTTATGTTTTATCCCAGAAACTAGATTCAGAGACACACAAAAACTATATTGAGTCTCTTAAAAATTCAAGAGAAATACCGGTTTTGCAGGAGTTTTTAGACTTTATGGAAAGTAAATTCACTACGCTAGAGTCATCCCGACGCAAACAAGAGTCTACGGCGCAGAAAGCCCATTCACAACAACCAACGCCTTCACCGAGAAAAACATTTCCAAATTTCAACAAATGTAATAACCAAAATCATGGAATCAACCGAAGTTATGCAAATGTAAATCCCACAGTTGCGAAATTTCATCATGTTTCCGGTATCAAATGTCCTCTATGTAACAATGCGCACGGAATTTATAATTGTAAATTCTTTTTGCAAATGCCAGTGGAAAAACGATATCATACAATTAATCGACTTGCATTATGTGTTAACTGTTTATTTACACATAATGGAAATGCATGCAATTCATTAAAAACTTGCCATAAGTGCGATGGTCAGCATAACACACTTATACATGAGGCGTTCGTAAAGTCTACGTCAGCAAACCAGACAACAGCTTCATTAACTAACACGGCGACCGGCTTAACAAGCGATAAGAAACATGCGGTAAACACGTCTCAACTATCACCTAACGACGATACGGAAGTTTTGTTAGCGACTGCCTTATTAAACGTGAGAAAAGCGGATGGAACATTTTATACATTAAGGGCTCTTATCGATCAGGGCTCTCAAATTTCTCTAATAACAGAACAGGCTGCTCAGATACTTAACATTAAGAGAGAAAACTGCAAAGGAGTTATATATGGAGTAGGACAGAGAGAGAACAACTGTAAGGGAAAACTTAACATTACTTGCAGTTCTATTTACAACAACTTTATCTTTAAGGCCGAGGTAATAATTATGAATAATTTGATTAAAAGCCTACCAAACAAAACATTTGCTAAACCATCGTGGCCTATTATACAAAATCTTAACCTAGCCGACCCCCAGTTCTACGTCAGTCGTCCCGTAGACTTACTACTCGGGGCGGACATATACAGCAACATTCTTTTGAGTGGGATAATTAAAACAGAAGATGCGTCACAACCAATAGCGCAACATACGCAACTTGGTTGGCTTTTGTGTGGTAACGCGAGAACATACCATTGTAACGTGGTAATCAACTGCTTAGAGGACATCAAACATTTCTGGGAAGTGGAAGACATTGAAGAACAGGGAGAATTAACACATGAAGACCTCAATTGCATTAAACATTACCAGGAGAACGTGACACGAAACATAGATGGACGGTACGAAGTACGACTTCCAATGAAGGCTAATTTTGAAAAAGAATTAGGAGAATCAAAAACAAAAGCTATAGCACAATTCAGAAACATGGAAAGAAAATTTGAACGACAAGAAAAGTTAGCGAAAGCGTATAAGACATTTATCCAAGAGTATAGTGATCTAAAACATATGACACCGGTCAACAGTTATTCGAAGCAAGAGTGTTATTTGCCACACCACGGAGTAGAACGCGCCGAATCTACCACTACAAAATGGAGGGTTGTATTTAATGCCTCCGCCAAGACATCTTCAGGACGTTCATTGAATGATTTGATGTTTACTGGACCGAACCTACAACAAGATTTGACGTCTTTGCTAATGAAGTGGAGACAATACAAATATGCTTTTACTGCTGACATTGAGAAAATGTACCGACAGATATTAGTAAACGAACTTGATCAGCCACTACAAAAAATAATATGGAGAGATATTCCCGAACAACCATTACAATCATTTCAACTTTCAACAGTAACATATGGCACTAGGGGTGCCCCTTTCTTGGCCATGATGACATTACGGAAGCTAGCAGCAGATGAAAGGGCAAACTACCCCGACGCAGCGAAAGTAGTGGAGGAGTCGTTTTATATGGATGACTTAGTACACGGAACTTATACTATGGAACAAGCAAAGAAACTGATCGATGATTTAATTAATCTTTTGAAGTCGGGAGGATTTAACCTGCGAAAATGGTCGTCAAACAGTGAGGAAGTATTAGAGAACATTAACAAAGAACCGAACAGTAAGAAAGAAGAAACTGTTTTTAAATTCAAAACTGACGCTGTCTCTAAAACACTAGGGTTGTGCTGGAACCCAACCAATGACACGTTTACATTTAAATGTAAAATATCCAAGCTAACATCGAAACCAACAAAAAGAAACCTATTGGCCGAAATATCCAAACTTTTTGACCCATTAGGTTGGTTGTCACCCCTAAGCACAAAATTAAAAATTATATTTCAAAAAGTCTGGAAAGAGAACACGCATTGGGACGAGCGGGTGTCAGATAACATTTATAACGAGTGGTCTAAACTACAAGCGGACATTGACAAAATAAACGATTGTAAAATACCTAGATGGATATCATCGAACGAACGTGATGTCATTGAACTACACGGATTCTGTGACGCGTCTATCCAAGCGTACGCCTGTGTAATATACGCGAAAGTGAAAAAAGAAAACAAAATTGTTCTTATCGCTGCAAAATCCAAACTTGTACCACACAAGAAAACATTAACATTGCCGAGACTAGAGTTGAGCGGTGCATATTTACTGTCAAAACTTATGAACAAAATTAAACAGTCATTAAACCAACATGTAATTGAGATGTATGGCTGGACTGATTCTAAGATAGTTATCGGTTGGTTACAAGGTGAACCGAGCCGCTGGAAACCCTTCGTTGCCAACCGAGTGAAACAGATACAAGAGGTGATGCCTGAAAAAGAGTGGAGATACGTAAGATCGTCGGAGAATCCGGCGGATGCTGCAAGCAGAGGTTTGACCGCATCTCAGTTAGTTAAACATACGCTGTGGTGGGAAGGTCCGTCGTGGCTACCCGTATTTATACCTCAAACTGAAAAACAAACATATTATACAAAAGAAGAGGAGAAAAAATCATACACTTCACATCCAGTTCAACAAAATAAAAATAATAACATAATTGACAATTTATTAGAAAAACATAGCACATTCACAAAAGTGCAACGCATCATTTCCTGGGTTTTGCGCGCGCTGACCCCGAAACAATGCAAAGTGCCTACAACATATCTCACATTACGAGAGTTACAGAAATCAAAGTCCGTAATAATAAAACACGTACAAATAAATGAATTAGGAACGGAAATAAATTACTTTCGTAAACATGGTAGAGTTGAATCAAAAAGCATGCTTTTGCATTTAAATCCATTTATTGACGGTGAAAACATCCTGCGTGTAGGAGGTCGCTTAAGAGAAGCGAACGTTTCGCCTGAAATGAGACACCCGAAAATAATCCCGAAGGAGTGTCGTTTAACTACCCTACTCATTGATAAGGCCCATAAAGAAACATTTCACGGAGGAGCTACGTTGACCATGGCCAAACTGAGACATGAATATTGGATAGTAGGAGGAAATAATGTAGTAAAGAAACAGCTAAGACTGTGTGTGACGTGCCGCCGGAGTGAAGGACGAACACAAAAACAATTAATGGGAGATTTACCCTCTGCAAGAGTCAACGAAGCCATGCCATTTTACCATACCGGAGTAGATTATACCGGTTTTGTGAACATCAAGGCCAACAAAGGACGCGGAAGTAAAACACTAAAGAGCTACATTGCCATTTTTATTTGTATGGTAACTAAGGCCGTACATTTAGAACTAGTGACGTATCTAACAAGTTCAGCGTTTCTCGCTGCGCTACGACGTATGTCGGCGAGAAGAGGAGCCCCGCGACACTTTTACAGCGACAACGGAACCAACTTCGTTGGCGCTAACCGAATACTGCAAGAAGAATGGCAACAACTTTGTAACATTTTCAACGATGGCTTCCATACGGAAATAACAGAGATGCAAATAGAGTGCCATTTTAACGCTCCCTCCTGGCCTAGCGCAGGAGGATTGTGGGAACGAGCTGTGCGGAGTTTAAAATACCATCTTAAGAGAGTTGTAGGCGAACAGAAACTTACCTTTGAAGAGTACGCGACAATATTGTGTCAACTAGAAGCTTGTCTCAATTCACGTCCGCTCTGTTCGCTGTCTGAAAACATAGATGACATTGAAGTTCTAACACCAGCTCAATTTTTAACAGGAAGATCGGGTGTAACTATCATTGATACAGAAGAAGACGCGAGGACACGGTGGAGTTTAACTCAAAAAATATTTGGAGATATCTGGAAGAGGTGGAAAATGGAGTACTTAAGCCAGCTGACCGCTAGACGCAAATGGCAAACACCGCAACATAACATTGAAACAGGAGACGTAGTAGTAATCCAGGAGGAGAATTTACCACCAGGAAAGTGGGCGTTGGGCAGAGTTGTGGAAGTCCATCCGGGACACGATGGATACGTTAGAGTGGTGACTTTAAAAACGAAGAATGGAATGCTGAAAAGACCAGTAGTAAAATTGTCTGTCTTACCTCTAGAGAAATCGAGACAAGAAAACTAGAATACTATATCTAGACACTTAGTAGGCGACCTGACTCTCCCCATAGAAAACATTCAGAAAGGCTTAGAAAGTATATACCTACCATCTCTTGGAAATCAAGGCACGAATAACTGACGACTACATGATATTTGAGATTCGTATCCCACTAATAACTAGAGATAGTTCCGATCTATTCAACATAATTCCTATTCCGCGCCGTACCGACGAAAACATGATATGGATAAATCCGATAGAAAGTCATCTGGCAATAAACTTACAAAAGGATGCATATATTCCTATTTCGAACAAAGACTTGCAACAGTGCATATCATGTGACACAACGACATATATGTGTTACCTAAAAGTGCCTATATTCAAAATGTAACTGTCAAGGAAGAAGAACAGCTGGTAATTCGAGTGCGACGGCGAAAGAGGCAGAGAGCGACGCCCGCGACGGTGCCGCGGGCGGCGGGCGCGAGGCACGCGCCGGGGCCGCGGGCGGCAAGCGCGAGGCTCGTGCCGCCGCCGCCTCCGCCCCGCCGCCGCCGCAGCCCGCCGCACGCGTTAGTGACATTTACAATACTATTAGTGAAAAAGTGCAAGTGCGCGATTATAAACAAAACAATAGTGTCGAGTGTAGTACCTCCGATCACGGAACGTCCCCGACCTTTAGAAAATTATCTTTTAACTAATTTTTTTATGCGTTAATTTTGAAACATATTTAGTAGTTATATGATTTTAAACTTTGTACTTTCTAATGTTTTCGTTTGCCCCCGGCAAGATGTTCGGTGTAACACCAAACACACAATTTACCTACCGCGCCATGCGTCGTCAGCATTGTCGGCGCATGAAACGCAAACATTTTTAATGCACTTTACGGAACCGCCGCGACCGGGTGCATTCGATAACATTCAATTAACATTAATAAACATACGTCAAATCTAAAACACTTTTCACTTGGAATCCTCACCCGTTAAGAGCTACCGAGACACTGCCTATCAAATTTATATAGCTCACGATTAAATTCTAAATTTAAGGATTTGTATTTTTTTAAATGAAAATATTTATTTTTCAATGTTGTTATTATTTCTGATGTAAACCAAGTCGGATATTGATATTTGTTAGGTATTTTAGCATTTTTCTTTGGGACACTTTGATCGAAACAATTGTATAATTTGTCATAAAATAGCCCAACCGCTTCATTCACATCAGTGGTTAAATAAATGTCGTCCCATGTAATGCAACTTAATTCTTCGTATAAGGATAAAAAGTTCGCCTTACGGAAGCTCCAGTTCCGCGGCAAGTCCCCTGCGGGCGCGCGCGGCGCGGGCGCGACGCGGCGTTCCGCGCGCGCGCACCGCACGCTCACTTCCAGCGGTGGGTGGTGCGGGTCGATTTTAACTACGGGATCTACGTCTCCGCTGACTTCAATCCACTCATCGCCCAGGTCGCTCAACACCAGATCCAATGTATTGTTATACTGGTTACGGATACAATTACGTTGTTTGAGTTTGCAAAATTCTAACAACTGTAATGCATCGTAACATTAAGACTGCAAGAGTTTAAGTTGAAATCACCTAATATTAGTACATTTCTTTTGTGATACCTAGAAATGAGGTTTTCTATTACGGTAAACGTTTGTAAATACCTCGAGTCAGCCGAATTAGGCGGAATGTACACAGCACAGCAAATTACAGTTTAATATTTAAGTGACACGGTAGCGATTAAAATCTCGACATCCTCATCGCAGCCGTCCACGTCTACGATCTTCCTGACGGGGTAGGTTCCGCGCAGCCGGCGTCCACGACGCTGCCGCCGCGCCGCACGGTGCGGTCCCGGCGCAGCACGGTGAACCCGGCAGGGAATATCTCTGCGTCGCTAACACCGCTCACCAGAAACGTTTCGGTGAACACAAATATATCGGCCGAGGAGATTATAATAGATTTTTTGCATTCGTCGAGCTTCGACCGCAAGCCTCTCACGTTCTGATAGAATATCAAATAAATCTTATAAGGTTTATTCTTACAGCACATCTCAAAATGAGAGAGGAGAAGCCGTAAACTCTTTCTTCAATGAAATGGATTTGTACATTCTCAACTCCGGCGATACACCAACCTTCGAAATCGTCAGGGAAGGCAAACTCTGCACAAGCGTAGTAGATGTAACAACATGCACCAAATCTCTCCTGGGAAAAATCGAGGGATGGGAGGTTGACAAAAGTATTACATACAACATCGGATCACAACGCAATCACCTTCAGTTTGCGTCTAGTTAAAGCTCTCGAACAACAGAGACCAATAACAACACGCAAATACAACACCAAGAAGGCAAAGTGGTCACACTTTATGTCACAGTTAAAATCTTCTCTTGAAGAAAGAGACATTTCGCCGGAGTCAGTGGGGAAATGTGAAAGTCCACTAGAACTCGAGTCGATAATTACGAGCTGCACTGCTAGTATACATGAAGCCTGCGAACACACCATTCCACTGGTAAGCTCGCCGAAGGGAAATCCAACACCCCCATGGTATACTAAAAAGCTCGAAAATCTGAAGAAAGAAGTTCTTAGACGAAAGAGAAGGATCAGGAATGCCGCCCCTGACAGAGTTGAACTTATAGTCGAACAGTACCAAATTGCTCGGCAAGACTACAAGGAAAAAGTCAAACAAGCTCATACGGAAAGCTGGAGGGAGTTCTGCACGAACCAGGAGAAAGAAAGTATGTGGGACAAGATCTACAGAGTGATGAGAAAAACCTCGACAAGACAGGAAGAAATACTCCTAAGAGACACCGAAGGTAACACTCTATCCCCGCAGCTATCAGCAGAACTACTGGTCAAAACTTTCTATCCCAACGACTCTGAGAGCACAGACCAACCGTGTCATACAGAGCTACGGGAGAAAACGACAGAAACGCCTATGGACTTACCGGAAAATGATCCACCATTCACATCAGCGGAACTGGAATCAGTATTGAGAACTCTGAATCCGAAAAAAGCTCCCGGTACAGATGGGCTAACCGCTGATATATGCCCCGCAGCCATACGTTGCGAATGGAATGTTTTCTTGGTGATAGCAAACAAATGCTTGTCGGTGAAACACTTCTCCAAGCAATGGAAAGAGGTGCACGTGGTCATATTACGCAAACCCGGTAAGATAGATTACACACACCCAAAATCTTACCGCCCCATAGGTCTTCTGTCCGTTCCCGGAAAAATCGTCGAAAAGCTTCTGGTAAAATGACTCCAATGGCATCTCCTCCCAACCATAAGTAGGAAACAGTACGGCTTCATGCCCCAAAGAGGCACCGAAGACGCCCTCTATGACCTGGTAGAGCACATCAAAAAAGGAGTAGACAGTAAAGACACCGTACTCCTAATCTCCCTGGATATAGAAGGCGCCTTCGACAATGCATGGTGGCCCGCCCTCAAAAATCAATTAGCGAAGAAAAGGTGCCTAACAAACCTCTACGACATGGTAAACTCTTACCTCAGCGGCCGTAAAATCGAGGTCAACTATGCAAGAGCAGTCTTTGAGAAGGAAAAAACCAAAGGATGCGTCCAAGGGTCCATCTGTGGACCAACCTTTTGGAATGTGATCCTAGACTCGTTACTGCGAATGCTAGAAGCCGAGAGAGTATACTGTCAAGCATTCGCGGACGACGTCGTTCTTGTATTTACAGGCAGCCCGACCATCATCGAACAGCAAGCGGGCAGGGCGCTGAACATGACAGTGGAATGGGGTAAAATTAACAAACTCAACTTTGCAGCGCATAAAACCAACGCAATGCTTTTTACAAAAAAGTTGAAGTACGAACCTCCAAACATAGTCATGTCCGGCGTCTGGGTCAATCTGGTCGAGGAAGTCAAACTGCTAAGCGAAGGTGACCTGGAGATTGAATGGCGAAATCACGAGGACTATCTACGTCGCGGTGGTGGAACCTATCATCATGTATGCCTCAAGTGTATGGGCGCAAGCGGCAGACTTCGAGGAAAACAAGTCTCATTTGAACGCAATCCAAAGAGGTTTTGCCCAGAAAATCTGTAAGTCGTACCGTACTGTTTCTCTAAAATCAGCACTTGCCCTTTCCGGTCTGCTCCCCCTAGATCTCAGGATACAAGAAGCAGCAAATTTGTACAGAGTAAAAAAAACCTCTCCCAAGACTACCTCCCACCAGAAGTGGAACTCGAACGGAACGTTAACTACCTGGACCAACCCCATCCGTCCACACAGGTATCCGTAGAGTACGAGCTCATAGAAGACACCTCCAATCTTCCAGAAGGACCTCAAATTTATACTGATGGCAGTAAGGTTGAGGGTAAAGTCGGAGCTGCTCTAACTTGGTGGGAGAATGACAAAGAGGTCAAAAACTCGACCTTCAAGCTCCACTCCGAATGCACAGTCTTTCAATCGGAACTTTATGCTCTTTACCGGGCAACTCAAATGGCGTTAACGAGCAAGGACCCAGAAGTTAACGTCCTGAGTGACTCTCAATCTTCACTCGAACTGCTAAGTAACCCAAAAACGAGTCACCCCTTGGTAAAGTGTGTAAAGGAAAACATTGGACAGATAAATGCTGAAGGGAGATCTCTTCGTCTTTTCTGGGTGAGAGCGCATGTTGGCACCGTCGGCAACGAAAGAGCTGACGAACTGGCCAAATTGGCGGCGCTCACCGAATCACCCAGGGACTACGAGGGGATCCCCTTGTCCTACGTCAAACGTCAAATCCGCGAAGAATCGGTCAAGACATGGCAGGATCGATATGAAACCTCGGACACTGGAAAAGTCACCCAGACGTTCCTCCCCGACATAGCAAACGCATATCGGGTGATAAGAACCACGAAACTGACTCCCTTCCAAGTACAAGCGTTGACGGGACACGGAGGAATAGCAGAATACCTGTACAGATTTAAGCTCAAGAGTAGTCCTGCATGCGAGTGTGACCCCAACCAACCCGAAACGGTCTGGCACGTGCTAGTCAATTGTCCCCGATTCATGGCCGCAAGACATGAGCTCGAATCTATGATCGACGGAAGGCTGGTTGTCTCGGATCTCCACAACATCTTAGCAGATCCTGATAACAGAACACGGCTTCTGTCCTTCATGGAAACCTCATTCCGCATAGCGGCCAAGAAAAACTCCACTATTTCAAATACGCGCCCCCCTTCACCACCACACCCTGTCCCGCTGTCTGTGGACGCCGCGTGGAATGCGGTTCCCGCCCAACATAACTCCTCGAAGAGTATCTCCATCCAACAACTACTGGAGAACGCAGATCGAGGAGAGGCTGGGATCCGTGTCCGTGGAGTGGCTCTCTTCATGGACAGCAACAAAGAAAAATTCGGAATAAGCTTTTGCTTCGCTTGGGAACGGAATCGAGCCCGTTTGTCACCTGGATTGTCTTGCCTGCTTAATGGGAGTACCGCAAAAGTCACAATGAAGCGGAAAACCTACGACGCTATGCCGGTGTACGAGGTAGACGGCCACCGATTTCGTTTGGTGCGATCGAAAAACAAAACGATTGCACTAATAGAATACTCGGAAGGTCGGACGCCTTTCACACAGGCAAGTGCGCTGCTCGCACATCTGAGCAGAAATGCAGGTGAAG
Source organism: Ectropis crepuscularia (assembly GCA_963693475.1). NCBI lineage: Eukaryota > Metazoa > Arthropoda > Insecta > Lepidoptera > Geometridae > Ectropis > Ectropis crepuscularia. The sequence goes on along the minus strand of OY856366.1, from coordinate 14,276,429 downwards.
CACCCCGGGTGATAAGCGTGGATGCGATGGCAATCGAATACTCAAGAGCGAGAGTCGCAGACCGGCTGGGTTGCATTGAGGCCTCTAAGCATCATGAGGTTGTCGTATACGAAGACAGGGGAGAAAATCTGAGCTTCCTCAGAGCCCCTTCGCACGACCACACAAATGCAACTGACAGCTGGGGACATCCTGTTCCTAGTTCGACCATCCAAACCGGCTCCGAAAGAGCACAGCAGAGGGCAGCCGCAGAAAAAGCTTCAGCCAAACAAAGTGGCAGCCGAGGCACCAACACGGCCTTCGTGACTGCCTTCAACGCAGCAGCAAGGAGCGTACTCCGAATCTCATCCCATTCATCACCCCCCTCGACGTCAAAGACCCCCAAAGCAGCTTCACAGCAACAGATGAGCCGAACGAGAGCCGACATGGGACAGGTTGAACCGCCCCGCTATGTCACGGCTTCGGAGCCGCGGAGCCATGCACGAAACGCCTTCATCGAATTCCTAGCCACACTGAGCGCGACACGACTAGTCAACCTCAAGACCTGCGAAAACATCATGCAGTTCTATAGGCTAGGAAGTGAAAGCCTCTTAAAGGCGAAACTCGAGGAGGCCGAAGCAGCCATTTACAATAATGTCACTTCCCGGGTCATCAAGGGAACCATGACAGGACAGTATATGGCAGCTTACAGTGCTGAAAATGGCTTCGTGACACTGAACGAGAAAGAGACAGAGCGCGCGGGAATGCCTGTTTATGCGACAACACCAAAATACCCAATTGTAGTTACCGCTTACCGCCCGATGCACCAAGATTATGCTGGACGATAAGATCCTAGAAATGGCCAAGACCATCGAAGGGAACTCAAGCATCAAAGCGAATTGGGAAAATTGGGAGGTACCGAGAATACAGTGGGTTAACGGAGTTCCGGGATGTGGAAAGACAACATGGGTGATTAGACACTTCGACGTGGACAAGGACGCCATCATCACCACAACAACTGAGGCAGCAAAAGATCTGCTGAAAAGCTATCGCACCGAATAGGAAATCTGGTCAAAACCAGAGTGTGAACCATGGCTTCTGCTCTGGTAAATTGTTTCGGAAGAGAAAGTTTCAGCCGCCTCATGGTGGATGAAGCTCTCATGAACCATTTTGGAGCCATTGTGATGGCTTCAAGGTTGTCTGGTGTTGATGAAATCGTCCTCATCGGAGACGTCAATCAGTTGCCTTACATCGACAGGGAAAATCTCTTCGAAATGAGGTATCACCGCCCAAACCTGGTAACAAAGATCAGCCAAGAGTTGCTCTGCACACATCGCAACCCGATGGATGTCGCATATGCGCTGAGGGAAATATACTCCGGTATGTACTCCTCAGCGTCCCGTATAAAGTCCCTAGAGCAGAGAAGATATAAGGGAGCGCAAATACCCAACACCCTACCAAACACCCTCTTTTTAGTTCACACTCAAGAAGAGAAGTAGACCCTGACAAACCAGGGTTATGGGTCAGGCACCGGGTCACGCATCCTTACCATCCATGAAGCTCAGGGACTAACATACGAGTCGGTAATCGCAATCAAAACCAAGGCTAACATGAAGCTGCACGAGAGCGTGCCCCATGCGGTTGTTGCAATCTCACGGCATACGGGGACCTTCACATACTACGCTGACGACACCGATGACGCCATCGGCCGGTTCGTGCGGCGAGCGTTGGCTGCATCACCGAAGACCATCCGAGACTTCAACCTGCAGATGGCCATCAGGGACAGAAATGCGGCCGTTGTGGAGGCTCTGGGCCGGGAGGAGGCGGCTTAGGCAAATGACAATTAGGCAAAGAATCGATGTCGAGTCGATTACTACCGGAATAGTCAACCGGTAGTGATCGGCTCAACAGACGAGCTATCATTAGAACTAGAATTAGGTTTAACATGTTCCCAACTCCCCCCTATTTTCCTCATCTTCTCCAAATCCAAGACAAATGTAAAAAAAAAAGAATTGAAATGACAAAGATCACGGACCCCGGTGTCTGTGGAGTGGCTAATTGATATTAAAAAAATAAAAATAAAAAAAATCACATAGTCGGGGCTAAGCTGTGAGGCTAAGTAAGAAAACCGTGTGAACGTTTCATAATTGCGTGTGTTACTTAGTGGTCCACGGAGGTACTGGAACCAGTCCAAGAGGGTTCATGACCCCAGGACCCCCTCTGGTCCTTGTATAACAAACAGTATTTATGTATCTGTTCGACGAGCTCTATCTAACTATATATGAAGCAAAGGACTTATACCAGTTACCAGAAGAAGTTATAGTTCCCTGTAATGACAACAACCGGTACATCATAAAAGTAGCACCTTGCCGGTGTACGGCATGTAATTTAACAGACATTAAACTTACCATATGTTAGCAATATTAGTAATTTAAATGAGTTCTTATTGAAAGAATAGTAAGAATACCGAAATACACTCTATGGCAACCCTAAAATTCCGGGTTTGATTTTATGTTTAGTCTGTGGCTTGATAGTTTTGGCGGGAAACAATCTAGCTCTTGTTTTTTGGCTCGAAAAACATGTTAATAAGGTAAATCATATGCAGCAGCAAGTCTAAGCGAAAGGTTTAAATTAAAAGTACTAGTAAACCGATAAATATCTAAGTAAATTAATACTTGATAATTGTACATCTGTTACTGAATTTAAGGTACTGTAAAGCGTTTTCTTTAATAATGTTACATTTACAAAATGTACTAGTTCAGCTGCACGAGGCAGCTGTGAATAAGTTGGTATGATGAAGGATTGCTTTCGAAATATAATGCTGTAGACTGATCATAGCTGTTTTATTTATGGACTAATTGTCTTCTTAATTTAGAATAAATTACGTACTTAACAATTCAGAAGTGGGATCGGCGGACAAGAAGACTATAATTAATAATAGAAAATTATATAATTGTCCGTTGATCCCGCCCATGCGATATATATTTTATTCTTTTCAAAGTTTTATTTTCTTTCAACGCTTATTGTTTGCTTGTTAATGTCACTCTATGATCATTAGGTATCACGAAAACTCTATGATCAGTAGGTATTTAATTTGTGATAAAATGTACGGTATTCAATTAATATGTCTAATTGTTTTACCTATTCTCGCAAGGTGTTTAATATTATACCAGAAATACCGACCTGTACCAGGATTCTGTAACTCGCTATGGGCTCATAACGACAAGTTTCGTTATGATACGGACGGTGTCGCTATTATAACGACAAGTGCGATTCTGTACACTGTTCATAACGAGTTTTGTCGTTATTGGTACCGAAAAGTGTCGTTATAATGTCGCTATGGTACGAGTTGATAGCGAGGCTCAGAGACCCCTCGGTACGGTATACCGACAATTATAACGACACTTCCTACGAGAGCGTGCACGTTTCTTATATTTTTCTCAACTCCAAAACTTGCTCCGAAAGTGAAAAATAATTAGGACGTTTTAAATAATAAATAATTAAGTTGAATTTTGTAGTAATTAAGAATGATCAATGCAGATTTACTTTAAAAAAAAATGTGGAATAGATTTTATTATTTTCCGAGTAAAAAGAACATAGGTAATCTATAAATTGTATTATTGCTCCAAAGAACCCACAAAGTTGCTTAGATATAATTATTGGCCTCAGAACAGCCAGCCAGTAGAACTCAACGTTGAGCAGCGTTGAAAAATTTTTCCTCTACGCTCCAAGACTATTTGCCAACGAACATCTGTGTTAAGTTGCGTTGCTCAACCCGGAGTGGGACTCCGGCTCGCCAGGGCTATGGGTTCCAAGCCTTGCGGTCCAAGCGACGCGGTCAGGAGGGAGTTGCGCGGCGCAGACGGTGCCGGCACGACTGAAATGTACCGTGATGCTTGGTGGTAGGCACTGTGCCTGTAGAGGAGAAACCTCGGATGGAGAGGAATACTGGTATTACGGTGCGCCGTACTCCCTGCCAACTGCAGTATGATGGCGGATGCGGTGGGGCTGTAGGGGAAGAGGTGTGCCGGTATATCGGTGAGGTGCTATCCCCGTCCTCTTCAGCTGGATGGTGATAGGTAATGAGGTCCCGCGTCAGGTTCGCGAAAGAGTGCGAGAGCACACATATTCGCGGCAAATACATATTTGTGTGGCAAAGGTGAAATACTGCGGAGGTTTTAGTCGGTAGGGCATCACTCATGATGTCGAATCCGACACAAATCGCACGATTCCTTTAAGCGGAAGGGTGTTTTAATGCATTACCTCTGCATAAAATGGTACTATTTGCCTTTTAATTTCAAAATTGTATTACAATTTCCCGTTAAGGAGTCGTTTGCTGTAACTATTATTAAAGCACAGGGGCGGCAAACATTTAAGCACCAAGGAATCGATTCACGCCGAGACTGATTTTCATACGGACAACTTGGTATATAAGTATTGGGGGTATACTTTCACACCAATTTGTCACACCAGTGTGACACAGAATATTTTTTTTCCTCTGTGTCATACCATCTGGTGTGACAGACAATAAGTCAATAATCGTTTACATCGTATGACTAACCATCACACCAAATATTCAGCAACACAAACAACCAAGTCTAAATTGAAAAACAATCAATATATTTGAAAAGTATGTACCTACATAAACTAACCGGAAACAAAAGAAAATATTAGTTATTACGAAACTGACAATAAGAAATAACATCACATAAGCGTCGTTACTTCTTAACGTAAATTATTAAGTAATTAATTAAGTACGTTAATTATTAAGTATCAATTGTTATTTCTTTATGTATGAGACGCATTTGGTTGTTTTTTATGAGTGTGTCCTTAATTTGATTAACGAATTTTATTAATTGTTTTATAGGTAGGTAGAATATCAAAAAAGGTTGAGTATGGTTGGTTTTTTTTCATTTACAAATTGTAAAAATTAGTTCTTTTCACAAACTCGTTTGCAAGCAACTCAACTTGCATTATATGTTTTATAAGTAACCTAATTGGACCGGTTAGGTTACTTAAGACCCAGATCCGACTCGGGGCACCCCGACTCTACGTAGTCTTGTCGCTACTACCCCTACAGTGTATTGATAAAAAATGCGGGAGCCAGAAGCTCAAGGGAGGTCCTGAGTGGAGCGCGCCTGAGTATGGAGCCTCCTGAGTATGGAGAAGTGACACTCAGGGCTGACCGCAGAGCTTCTGGCGGGAGCCCACCCGGAGTAAAATTTTAGTGATAGACCCTAATCGGGCCGGTTAGATTAAATTGATACATTTAATTGGTACTTTTAAATAATTATGCGGTTTACATATCTAAATATAATAATATATATTGGTGGACAATTCACACATAACACTACACACATAACATTACATAACATACACACTACATTACATTTTTGGAATTATTATTACAAGTATATTTGGACAAGATGGTAGTGTGACTGGTGTGATAAAATGGTGTGACAGGGAAGCATACCCCAAGTATTGCACTACCAAGAGCATCAGGTCACAGAGGTTACCAATTTGTTCTTATGTCACAAGAAAAAAAACTAAAAATAACGTATAACACAGCACTTTTAAGTATTAAAATGCCTGTAGGTACTATACACATTTTCGTAGATCCCAGTACTTTTACCTATAGTTCCTTTATTGTTTTTCTACAGTTCTCTTACGGATCATAGATTTTAAAAGCAATGGATATTTTAGTATGGATTTTGCTCAAATAGACGCGGGTGAAACCGCGGGGCACAGCTAGTCGTTGAATATATTTACTTCACAATCGAAGCCATGGTAACGATGGAAAAGAAGCAAAAATACACTACACTATATTGTTGGATTAATACCTAGTAACGATGGTTTTGCACAAGACTAATTATTAAGCCCCTCGATTTGAAATTTGAACCGCCATACGCACCACGGCGGTACGAATTTAAACCCTAGCGGTATACATTTAAACTAGACTCCGCGCCATCACTGAAGTCCTTTGGCGAAATTATTGAACTAAGCCACTATAATATCATAGGTTTCATCTGTCAATGTGGAATACGACAGTGGCTCTTTTCGCTAACGGTCACGAGTGGTGGCGCGGAGTCTATTTAAGGGCAAGTTTCGATAAATACGTCACATCCTGTCGGTATCCATAACGACGATTCGTTATCCCATTATGTAACGTCGAGGTGTCGTTATTCGTAGTTACAGAATCATACCGTCGTTATAGAACTGTCGTTACACGCGGTGAAATTCGTTATGACTACGATAACGTCCCCGAGTCGTTATGCCCATAGCGAGTTACAGAATCCTGGTACTGGGGCCCATAGCAAGTCTCAAAAACAAATTATTTACTTTTATACCGATTTTAATATTATTTACCCCCTAATTGCAAACAAGGTACCTAAAATTACTCACCCAATTACTGCTCCCGGCGTCGCCCAAGTCCAGTTTGGTCGATAGGAAAAGGGGAATAAGGAACGACAGGGAATTATGGAAGCCAAACCAGACAAGATTCCGTAGCGATCCCTCGCTCCAGCACAATCAACGGTCCCGCGTTGGATCAAGGGCCAATCCAGCAGCCCGCTTTCACACAATGGTCCAGCACTAATCCAGAGTGTCACAATTCAATTAATATTGTATTCCCGCACAATAAGAAAGCTTTTATCCCGAAAAAACTCCAAAATATAAAAAGGCGTGACTGTTTAGTTCCAGCGAAAAACAAGACAACGTCACTTGACAGCCGGCTGTCAACCATAGACACACGCTAATCGTCGGCCGATATAATGTTGCCCGATTATACGGAACAAAACCCCCGACCAATTGAACTCCAGGTCAATTTTAGAAAACCAGTATTTAGCAACTAGTATTTAGTAACTAGTATTTAGTAGTATCCGGACCCCAAATAAAACGAAATTCCCAACTTTGACCCGAAAGTGGAAATCAAACCAAAAAAAAACACTTTACCAAAAATAGTAATAAAATTAAATTAAATTTTAACCATGAAAAATACGTATATCTAATAAAGAGGCAGGCGTGCCAGAGAGGACACCGCGCGCTGAAGTCTGGAACCAGAAACCAGAATCTCCGCCACGCGGGGTGTGCCATCAGTACCAGATATCAATTTTAAAATACGTCCCCTACGCCAGAGTAGGGGGGCCAAATTTGCCTCTTTTAATAATACTAAGTCCCCTTCCCGAGGGGCCTCCGTCCTATCTGTCCATTTTACCCGTTGTTGCAACAGATGCAAGTACTCGGCCGACCAGCGCCTCCAGAAGTCTTGACTTATTTGCTGCAATAACTGAAAACGGGACAGGCGTCCGGGCCGCTCATCCTTCCAGGGATACTCCGGCAACGCGGTTAAGGGCTGACCGATCAAGAAGTGACCCGGCGTCAAGACTTCTAGATCGTTAGGGTCAGGCGAGATTGGACAGAGAGGACGGGAATTAAGCACTGCCTCCACGCGGCATAGTACCGTGACTAACTCTTCCCAAGTTAACACGGTCTCCCCGATGACACGGCGGAGATGGGTTTTAGCAGACTTCACCGCAGCCTCAAAAATTCCTCCCCAGTGAGGACAGGCCGGCACACTAAATTGCCAGCTGATTCCCCGCTGGGCGAGAGCCAGACTTAAACTATTATTACCAGAATTTAAAAAATTATTAACTTCGCGTAAATAATTCGCCGCCCCTCGATAATTTGTGCCATTGTCCGAACGTATTAAAGAGGGTACTCCTCTTCGCGCTACAAAGCGATCCAGCGCCGCGACAAAGGCCTCCGTAGACAGCGCAGAGACCAGCTCCAGGTGGACTGCTTTGGTGGCCAAACACACAAAGACGCACAGGTAGGCTTTAACGACCTTGGCGTTACGCAGCGTCGATGACTTGACCGAGAAGGGCCCAGCGAAGTCCGTTCCGACCCCGTCGAACGGCCTCGAGGGAGAAATCCTATCCGGAGGAAGATCTCCCATCATGGGCTGCATGGTAGACGCCTTGAGCCTATAACAAGGGACACATCTAAACAGCACCTTTCGGACCGCCCTGCGAGCCGACAAGATCCAGAATTCACGCTGCAACACAGCGAGAAGCGCGCCACATCCAGCGTGCGCGTTACCGATATGCCGATCGGTGATCAGCAGGTCCACCAGAGGACCTCCTTTCGGTAGCAACAGGGGGTGCCTGCTGCCGTACGGCAGGTTGGCTTTCCGGAGCCGACCTCCTACGCGCAGAAGACCATCCTGATCTGTGAAAGGGTTCAACTTGGCGACCGCACCCTTCAAGCGAGCGCGTCCGCAGCGCAGCGCCTCAAGTTCCGTCGGAAACCTCTCACCCTGCACCAGCCGAATGAGGTGCAGCAAGGAACTCCGACGCTCCTCCACAGTGGCGATCTGGTCACTCCTCCTCTGACGAGGGTGACGACAGTTGTGGATGAAGCGTTTAATCCAGCTAGTTACCCCCAACAACTTATCCAGCTTGCTGTAACGACCCGTCAACCAGTCAGGGTCTGGGGGCACTTCCGACACAATCGCATGCACGCGGACTCCGGGCAGCTCCGCTCGCTCCGAGTCCGCGCCGAGAGCTGGCCAGGAAGCTTCTGGCTCCCGCAGCCAGTCCGGACCCCACCATAAGGGGTGATCAACTAGCTCCGGCGCGGAACAGCCGCGCGAAGCACAGTCAGCGGGGTTCAACTCACCCGGGACATGTCTCCAAACCACGTCCAGTCCAGTGTTTTGGATTTGGGAAACCCGATTTCCCACAAAGGTCTCCAAAGTGTGAGGGGCTGCTCTCAACCAGGCAAGCACGACCTGACTGTCTGACCACGCATAGACATTCCGGATGTCTATCGAGGTGGACAGTTCCTGATACACGTGCTTAAGCAGCCGAGCAAGTAATGTGGCTCCGCTCAACTCCAATTTCGGAATAGTGAGTCGTGTCCTGATAGGAGCTACCTTGCTCTTCCCCAATAAGAGCGTGAGATTGACGTGGCCTCCAGCGTCAACTGTACGTAAGTACACAGATGCGGCATAACCCAGCTCGGACGCATCACAGAACCCGTGCAGGCTGATCCGGCTACAGCCTGGTGGCAGAATGCGCCGGGGCAACGCCACTCGATTGACCGTTTCGAGGTCAGATATCAAACGAAGCCAAATGTTAAGCGAGTCTCCGACCAGGGGGTCGTCCCATGAGACCTTCAGAGTCCAAAGTCGCTGTAACAGACACTTGGCTGCGAACAAAACCGGACTGATCCAACCGTTTGGATCAAACATCCTGGCGATGGTGGACAAAACCGTCCGTTTTGTCCACGCGCGTGTGGCTTCCAGTGCCACCCGAAAGGTGAAGATGTCAGCAACCGGTTGATACTGCATGCCCAGAACCGCAATCCCGTGCGGATCGTCACCTTCCTCAAAGAGCCCGGGATCCTGCTGGTGATCGTCCGGGATACCAGCCAGGACGTTGGGGTCGTTAGAGAGCCATTTCCGAAGCTCATAGCCTCCAGATGCGAGAAGCTCTGTAAGCTCATCCCGGAGCAACAGAGCTTCCTCCACCGTCTGCGCGCCAGTGCAAACGTCGTCCACGTATAGGTCGCGTTCCAGAACTGCGGCTGCACGTGGGTACCGAGCCCGTTCTTGCTCCGCCAACTCCAGCAGTGAGCGGATCGCAATGAAGGGGCTTGATCTCAACCCATAGGTGTTGGTGTTCAACTCATACACCATCATAGGGTCCTGAGGACTTTCCCGCCAGAGGATCAACTGGAACCTCCTGTCCTCGGGGTGTATGACCGTTTGTCGGAACATCATACGGATGTCCGCTCCCAACACCACCTGATGCCTACGGAAATTCAGGATGATGTCTACAATATCCCGATGTAGCTTCGGTCCAGCGTGGAGGCACTGGTTCAGTGACACTCCTGTCGAAGTCGGAGCGGATCCATCGAACACCGTCCTGAGTTTGCCCGTCGACGCCTTCAAAACGGCGTGATGAGGCAAAAAGTAGTGGTCCATGGTCGACCAGTCGTCGCGAGCCGGAGACATGTGGCCCAGTGCCTCATACTCCCTCATGAACTCGATGTACTTTTCCCGAAGTACAGGATCTCGAGCCATGCGTCGCTCCATGGACCTGAGCCTTTTTTCGGCCAGTGATCGAGACTGGCCCAGACGCGGGGGGTTATCCCGGAAGGGCAGCCTAGTCTCCAATCGCCCAGAAACCATTCTCCGAGTGTGAGCCTGATAAAAGTTCTCACACTCCACGTGCTCGGGATCCAGCCGAGACACGGTAGGCGGCTCTTCGATCTCCCAGAACCTCTGCATGATCTGAGCGAGGGCCGTTCCCGTAAAAGAAGCCTGATTCGACTGCTGCCACTCATCCACCATTCCCAAAATGGCGTTCCCGTAGATGGTGGGCAGCGCCATCAGCGAAGACTGGTCCAACAGTCTAGGCTTCCCGTTCATGATGTAACCCAGTACATCAGAACCCAACAAAAGGTCTACCGGACCCGCCATCCCGAAGCGGGGATCCGCCAACCTGAGACCCTTAGTACAGGACAAAAGATCCGGATCTATGTCCGCCTGAGGAAGCCAACCGACAACCGAATCAATGACGGTGGCCCTGACCGCAATCCTTTCCGAATAGGAATGTACGGACGAGAAGGAGAGGCGGGTCTGTCCAGCCAACCGCACCTCTGTGTTCCCGACTCCTCGCAACGGAGTCGGTGACGGAAACCTAGCCAGGCCCAGGCGATGAGCAACCCGGGTTGTCAAAATGCACCCCTGGGACCCTGTGTCCAAGAGCGCTCGTATCCGGACGTAGTCGCCTCTTGGACCCCAAACCCTTAACCAGAGGGTGGGCAGCAGGACCACCGGTTGATCCTGTGCCAAGGGAACGGAGGCTAGTCAATCCCTCCGAGGCCCGTCCGAACCCGTCGGACTACCGGGCCCAGCCCAGTATGGCTGCCGAGTGCAAAGGGCCATCGGAGGGGGGGCATATCCAGCTGCCCTGCCGTACCTAAAGTAGGGCGGGTGGTAATCCAGCCTCGGATGTTCATGGAGGGGAGGCGTGTACGCCCTCCATTCTATTGGTCGCGGATCCAGCGGCGGAGAAGGATAATGCTGGGGAGGTGGCCCCCGTGGTGACTCCGGTATCACCCTTCCACCTCTCCAGTTCGCCCGCGTCCGCGCGGGCTGTGAGGTCGGTGACCGAGCCGCGTGTAGGACGCCCCTTGTTGGGCTGCCCGGTGCTGCCGTGGGTTGGGGTGGAGGGGGTGTGCTCCACGCTGTAGCCACTTCATTGTTGTACAATGCGTGGCTCTGCGTGGGAGCGCCCCCGCCCGTGGAGGGCCCCCTCCCTGAGGGCTGTCGACCAGCACCATCGCTCCTGACGCACAAGAGCTGATGGTGTGGTCCCCCACACCCAGGACACGGCCGTGCTGTGGGGCAGTCATTGTACAAATGACCCCCCAGGCACCCGTAGCACCGACGCAACCGCCGAACGATCCCTCGTCGTTCGGAAGTCGTCCGCGCAAGCAGGGCCGGACACTGCACCAGCGCGTGAAGCTGGCCACAGTTCGGGCACTCCTGCTCCGACGCAGTCGTCACCGTCGCCGTCCGCTTTACCCCACCCTGAGTATGGATTGGTAGGTCGCGGTCCTGTTCCGGCAGAGCCACGAGCTGAAGCGGCGGGCTGCGCCTCCTGCGGCGCCGACTCGACCATCCTCGCCTCCCACTCCAGGACCCGAAGCAGCTCCTCAAACGTGGGGAAGACCTTCGGGTCGCCGTGAAGGCCCCTTTCCCGCTCGAACCGGGCGCGCAACTCCAGCGGCACCTTGCCCAGCAGAATGTGGACCAGTAGAAACGACCAGTGTTCTACTGGCAGTCCCAAGCTGCGCAAGGCGTTGTACGCCACCTTCACGGGCGTGAGGATTAGCGGCCTCAACTGAGACCTCTCAGTCACCTTCGGCAGCCCCAGTATTTGGAACACGTGAGCGTCGGCGAGGAGCCGAGGGTTTTGGAACCTCGTCTCCAGCAACTCCATCGCCGTGCCGAAGTTGTCGTCGTCCAGCTCCAGGTGCTGGATCAGGGAGAGTGCCTCACCCTCCAGTGACGTGCGGAGATACGCCAGTTTCTCCGCCCTCGTCAAGTCGGTGCGTGAATCTACGAGAGAGGCGAACATACTCCGGAAGCCGCTCCACTCTCGCAGGTTACCTGTGAACCTGGGCAAGTCCAGGGTGGGAAGGCGTCCCACTACACCCGAACCCGCATTCCTGATGACGGGTCCCGAGTTCGCCCTTCCCTGACGAGACCTCTCCAGCTGGCGAACCCCTTCGGAGACCTCGTCGTACAAGTCCAGAATGCGCCGCATGTCCGCCTCGATCCTCTCCATCTGCTCCTCAGGTGGAGACGGCCTTGCATCCCGCAGCGATCCTGTGCTCCTCTCAGCGACCTCCAGGCGCCTGTCAAGCTGTTCTGCCCTGTTTAGCAGCGCCTCCTCCCGGTCTCTCCGGCCGACCAATCCTTGTAAGGATTCGAACCATCGGAGCTGGTTGGCCAAATCCGAAGCCATTTTAAATTTAAATTTAAATTTTAAATTAACCTAAAGTTCGGACAATGTCACAACAATTATATCCGCAACCTATTAAGCCGGATACCACTTAATACCAATTTCCCGACAGTTTGGGGAGAAATTATAAACTGGGAACCCCCAAATATCTGGCCTACCCGATATATTTTCCCAGAAAACTAAAAACAAAAAGGGAGTAATTACGGCTAACCACGCTCTGCTACCAAAAAATGTTTAATATTATACCAGAAATACCGACCTGGGGCCCATAGCAAGTCTCAAAAACAAATTATTTACTTTTATACCGATTTTAATATTATTTACCCCCTAATTGCAAACAAGGTACCTAAAATTACTCACCCAATTACTGCTCCCGGCGTCGCCCAAGTCCAGTTTGGTCGATAGGAAAAGGGGAATAAGGAACGACAGGGAATTATGGAAGCCAAACCAGACAAGATTCCGTAGCGATCCCTCGCTCCAGCACAATCAACGGTCCCGCGTTGGATCAAGGGCCAATCCAGCAGCCCGCTTTCACACAATGGTCCAGCACTAATCCAGAGTGTCACAATTCAATTAATATTGTATTCCCGCACAATAAGAAAGCTTTTATCCCGAAAAAACTCCAAAATATAAAAAGGCGTGACTGTTTAGTTCCAGCGAAAAACAAGACAACGTCACTTGACAGCCGGCTGTCAACCATAGACACACGCTAATCGTCGGCCGATATAATGTTGCCCGATTATACGGAACACAAGGAATAAATTAATTGAATTGAATTGACGGTTTAATGAGTTGCAGAGTGGACCATCGATATAAACCAACAGACCCTGAGCACCTTGAAATTGGTAATAAACTGCGTCTCTAAGTGTTTCGTAAGTGGTTTACACACAACCAATCTACGTGACCCTAGAATCGCTAGCGGCGCGATATGCTGTGGTTTTACTTATTTTGGCTGTTGACAACGATTAGTAAAAACGTCCGGCGTTCACCGTTTTCTGTAAACGACTAGAATGGAAAGAGTGAGCTCTCTCTTCCCAACGATAACATGATTCCGTGCGCCCTGAAGTTTGTGAGGGCACATCTGTGTATTAAGATCGTTGGAGTGAACAATATCACGTAAGTGGATTTTTATTCCGTGTAGGTACTTACCATTTTTGAATTTTTCACGCAATGCGGTCCTCACTACATCTATTACTGGAATAAGTCTAGTAGACTGCATCCTATATACCCCATTTTCGAGATGATCAAATTGAAAACATAGTCTGGCTATAATTATGCAAACAGCCAAGCCAGTTCTGATTTTGTTATTATTTTTATATAAAAACCAAATATATCCGTCTAGTTCTGCACATAATATTACACATAATAATTGTGTAAATGACGGCTATTCATATTTTCTATGCAATTTAAAAAGGGTTTGCCATTTTACAAAGATACTCTCTCATATAGTTTTCGAAAATCATGCTTCGATAAATATGTAGCACCAGTAACTGCAATGTCAGTAATTCTGGACAAACTATTAACGTTACTTTGAGGCTTATTAAAGTGTTATTTTTTAAATTTTGGTTGCCTAGTTATGAGAACGTTCGATTTACATGAGGTTCGAATTCCGACCGCATGTTTGAGTATTTTTCCATGTTCTGTTAGTGAAACTTTGTCATGACCACTGATGTTATATTATGATGATGTCTGATGACACATGTTCTGTAAGTCACAAGGGGACCGGTATGGACCTAGAACAATAACTTTCAGGGATACGTTATTCGTCCAACGGCACTTTGCTAGAGTGATGGATAATGGCGTTTGTCTCTTTAAGAGAAGACCCTTTTAGTCCCAGTTGTGGGAATAAAAATGGTGACTCAACAGACATGCATGTCAGATCATGGGTCAGACGTTGAAGCTGTATGTACGAACCGCATCACATATCATAATTATAAAATGTCCTCAGACTACTATGAAACTATTAAATGTAGAGTACTACAACGAACCGAACTATTAAATGTAGAGTACCATGACGAAGCGAAGCGGTAATGAAATCTTTTAGGATCTCTTAGGAATCTTAGGAAGGTTAGAATCTCTTAGGATTCTGCGCTGTTATAACCTAATTTACATCAGGATAGCCTTAATTCTGCGAGCCTAGATGTGAATGTGCTGTCAACTACTTAAAAGATGGTAGGATGAATAGAAAACCCAATAGATGGTATTTAAATGTTATTTATTCTTTTATGCCACTTTCGGTGCACCTTTAGACTACAGAGAAAGAATCGTGGTCAAGAAAACTCTGCGCCTTTACAAACACAATCTGTACACAAGTAAATCTTAGACAACAGTTTTAATACTTATCTTGGCTTAATCAATCGTTCGCTCGGGAACAAGAATTATACAGAGCAACAGAAGACACAGTAAGTTGTAGACAACAATATATAAGGAAAGACAAGAGGACCGAACAGAGCCACGATCATTTTTATACTCTTCGTTGACTGGCCTCGTGGCTTAGTGGGTAGCAGCTCTGCCTACGAAGCCGAGGGTCGTGGGTTCGATTCCCACCCAGTGCAAATATTTGTGTGATGAATTCAAATGTTTGCACTGTGTCTGGGTGTTTCTATGTATAATAAGTATGTATTTAAAACTATACAAGTATTATATCAGCTATCTGGCCGCCATCGTACAAGCTTTGCTTAGTTTGGGGTCAGATGGTGTTGTGTGTGAATTGTACACCAATATTTAATATTTAATATTTATATTTTTAATATTTAATGCGTTCGGTATATAAACCAGTTCAAATGGTTTGACGTCAACTCGCTTTTGCCTTCTTGATACTATGTTTATAACTTACATGGAGATCCGGACAGAGTAAATATTGTCTTTGTCTAGTCGTTTTAGCGATTAATTCAATTTGAGAGATAATCTTTTGCACGTAGAATATTTTAAAGAAACTGTATTTAACTGCTGAGTCAGATAACCATGGACATGTGACGTATATTAAATTAAACTCCACTTTTCTACCAATAGCTATGAACTAAATTGACATTGCCAGTGATATGATCTTAAGTCACAGCATGTGCCATTATTTGAGAATGGAGTTGAGCTGTGAACCGCGACTGAGGTGGCTATTGTTCAGCCAAGATGTAACTCAATGAGTTAAACTTTTATAGATTGTACGGGTTGAAACTACAGTCACACGTGCCTAGTATTATCAAGGTAGAAAGTAGGTACCAGAGCTTCTCATTATAGTTTAGCAGTGTTCTAAACTAAAAGTAATCTCATAGAAGTACTTGCTCATATATGAGAAAGATGGATTTAAACGTAGGTTGAGCAATTAATAATGCCTTTATTGAAAGTTCCAGATTATGGATAGGCCGCACCAAGGAGGCAAAGATAGCGTCGAAAGTTGCGGCATGGATGTTGAACCTGAGATCGAGCGCTGCAAAGGGCGCGCTCAGATAACGAGTATTCCACCGATTGACAAGGACCGGAACGAGGGAGTGGAAGGGAGTCAGGCAAATCCACAAGCGTTCAAATTTAAATCTGTTCAGTAATGCTGTAAATTGATAGACTGAGAACCGCAGCCAGGAAGTGGAAGGGAGTCTGGATAACAGGCAAGTCCACAAGCGCTCTAATTTGAATTTGTTTAAGTAATGGTGTAAATTGAGACGGTTTAGAACCAGGGCGAGGATGTGGAAGGTAGTCTGGATTTTAACAGGCAAGTCCACAGCCGCACATTAATATATAGATTCGATTTATAATGTAAATTTGACGTGGTTTAACGAAGAGTTGTTGAGGCAATAGAAGGCCATAATATGGCGAAAGTAAGACAAACGATAATGATAGACATAAAAGGTCATAGATTTTCACGAAGATTCACAGTCTAGGGAAAGATCGTTTGCTCTTGGAAAGAGGAGAAATTGTGGAGCGTTACAGTACAAGCGACTTTTCTCAAGGTTAAAGCAAAAAAAAAGAGACGCGAGAGAAGCACTGCAATTATAGCGACGCATTAAGTTATTTTAAAAATGAGTTTGTTTTACTCTTTGCAATATCACTTCTGTTTATTATATTCTTATGTTTTATTATATTCTTCATAGATTTATTTAATGTGTTGAAGGATATGGACATTCGACTGCTGAGCTTTTTTTTACCAACGTAAAACTCGAGTTTGATCCAATGTTAAAGGTCAGACTACAATAATTTGAGTTACAAAGTAATGTGTCATAATTTACGAATGGGATTAAAAGAAAATAGTCCACTTTGCTTTACACAATAACAGGCATTGCAAAATCTCAGAAACGTTACTCTAATAGCTGGGCCGAATGGATAACAAAGCTTGCCAAACTTGCACGACATGGTCTCATAGAGGCAATATTGTTAAGTACTTAAAAGCATACACAAGAAGAATATCGCAGATGTAGAAAGAGACACAGAAGATAGCAGACTGTTAATTACACTGAATTGACGATCGCTTAAGAGTATTAAATTGCAAACTATTAGACCCATTGCTCAAAGTGAACGTAAACAGAAAA